>CM062817.1:47199698-49599698 GCA_031772625.1 Pinus tabuliformis
GGTGTCATCCTTATCTCTTCTGTGAGGGTGTCTTTCGAAGATGGGTCTTCAATGACGGAGTCATTGGGATGGATGAAACCTCTGAAGAAGAACCGGGTCATAACTGCATGTTTCGACCTTTGACTTTAGTCTGGTCTGGATTCAGTAGGGTCATTCTTCAATGACCGAAACTTCAGCGACCACTTGTAGCGGGTCAGCATGGATTTTCAACTATCGAGGGATTAGGCGCGAGTTTTTGGTATCCAGGAGGAAGTCGTAACGGTGAAACCGGACGATCTTCCAAAACTCTCTTTGCCTCATCTAAGAATGGACATCAGTGGATGGCATGATTGCCTTCACACAACATACAGGGTGATCTTGGTCCCTCTTCGTCCTTCACTCTCGCTAGTTGACGGACTGCAATCAACATGACTACCAGAGGTTGATGCTACCGGATTGTGCAACCTTGGGGACCAGTCCCTTAGTAGCCGGGGAATACAAGGACAATCACGATGGAAGTGGGTCCCTTTGCAAATGACACATGGTGATTTAGGCCCGGTCGGTGCAGTGTGTGGGTTTTTGTCAGCTGTCTTTTGCTTGCCCCCAGTCGCCTTTGCCATAGGCCCCTTCTGCTTCTTTTCTCTCTTCTTCTTTTCCTTCTTCTCCATGGGAGGCTGAATTTTGCCGGCTCTACCTTGTGAAGATGAAGGATCAGAGGAAGAATTGTAAGAAGTGGAAGCCTGGTGGGTAGTTTTAGACTGGTCTGACTGTTGATTCGACTGCTCAGGATTAGTGGCGATCTGAACTACATTAGTTGAAAAGAGCCATACAGGTAGGCCAATTGTCAATCCTGGAAGTGACAATGTGGCCATATGAGGCGCACCAACAATCTCCCAAGAGGAGAAGGGATTTGGACTTCCACCAAGGTTACTTCCTTGGTTGGTGGGCTCCATACTTTTCAACTGAAAGATCAACGTGGGAATAACAGGTGATTATGTTCCGTTTAAAAATAAATTTTATTAGCGACGCTTTTAGACACAAACTTGCTTTTTCATGTTTTAAGAGTCGAGAAAAGCTAAAGATGACTCTAGTCGCCTTCGATGTTTTTAACGAGCCCGAAGTGACAAATGCTCGGATGGACTTTTTTCAGTTATAGAGTTTGAAAAAGGCCAAAAGAAACTTCTCTGGAGTTCTAGGCAGAGGGTGTGCCAAACTTTTCGCGAAACCACAGAATACGTTTTACGGTACGGGTGGTCGATCTTCGTGAATGCTGTGTTCACTGCATCGTGATCAGCAGGGCGGCCGACACGGCTTCCTATGGATAAAGGATAATTGCCTATAGGGGTCTCCCAATATATACTCGACGGTACGTGGGAGCACAAGTCCGTATTAGTGCCACCGACTCTCAGGAGGAATCACCCACCTTCGTAGAGATCGACAGTCACTATGTTTAACGACGCCGGAACACGTCTCTACCTAGACCTCTATTTGTTTGCGTTATGTTACAAAGCGTTGTTATGTAAATTGGATTTATTTTAATGTTGATCTTGTTTAGCAGTTTGCCTTTAAGGATCACCACGAGATGTATATGACAAATTCCTGAATGCAGTCTAAGATGAGAAGCAAACTTTTCAATCTTTCAACTTTGAAAACCTTAACTACTGAGGGAAAAGAAAGGCAAATCTTTTCACACAGATCATAGAGCACACACTAAATGCAAATTTTTCCTAAATCGTCAAGCAAACAGTCAAATTCAAAATGCACAATGCATGTATTTTCTTTTCCCTTTCTTAATGTGGATGGGTTACAAAAAGAAAGTTGTTATATAACTTTGATTTCGATCTAAAGCGAAAGTAAACAAGCTTGTCCAAAATCAAAAGACACCTTAAGATTCACTTGCTTAATCACTGGAAATGCATGAAATCAAACCATAATGACGAAAGTAAAATGACTAATCAGCTATGGACAGCAAACAAGCTAACTCTTTAGACCAGCAAAATGCCTAACACAGGTTCAGATCTAAGAGACCAAAAGCAACACTAGTTTACTCTTCGTTATGGGAAATTGTAAATGAGTAAGAAATACAAAAGAACAAGTACAATTTCGTTATATAACAGAGGCAGAATGATGGCAAGTAATATTGGTTTCAGAACAGGTGCAAGACTGGTAACTGGCAGCCAAATCAATAGTGAAAACAGGCAAGAGAAAAGAAGGAAACCCCAACTGCACTAGGCAAATTTGGGCCAACGCAGGTGCTGCACAGCCAATCTGGCTCTCAGCGCAGGTAGCCCCTTCGGGACCTGCATTGCAAAGCAGGTAGCCTTTGTACTACCTGCTTTGGAAAACGAAGGTTGCGTTTTCACAGTTTCCGGGTCATAATTTTCTCAAAAATGCACAGTTTTTGCTCAAATCAGAAGCAATCAGTCAAGCACACTCAAAGGGATGATTAGGAAGGTGAAAAGCTATCACTAAGAGCTTACAAGGATCCTTGTAGATCAGCTCTTCAAATCATGAACTTGCTCAGAAATGAGCTAGAGTAGCTGCCCTCTACTTCGCTTTTGATATAGTCAAAAGCTTTTCGATTTGGTACTCTTTTGTTCAGGAAATGAATAGCAAAATACTACAAACACAATCAAACGGATACGATCCCCAGCGGAGTCGCCAGTTTGTTGTAGGGAAAAGTATCCGACTCGGATGACCCTATCCCACTCTAAGGGTGGTAGTTCCTTAGCAACAACTGTAAAACAAACTACTTAAGGTTTACTTCTTTATGAAAGCAAAAGAGAATGGAGAAATACACTAACTGTTGCCTTGCGCTTAATGTCGAATCCAAACTCTTCTCTTTGGCCGCTTGCTCCTAGCTCCTTGTTCTTTTGCTTGCCCAGCTACAATGAGATCCTACAAAATAACAAAGAAGGAAACTACAAGAGGCATGCAATCATAACTGGTTCATGGATTAGTGTAAACCAAACATGCAATCATCGCAATATATTATTGAAACAAGAGCACATAGAAGAACCTCAATAGCTTTTATTAATGAAGAAGTAAAGGTTCTAAGAGTATTACAACCATTAAAGGCTTCAACCCAGCAACACCTCCCAGCAGAAAGAATTTCTCCTCTTCACCTCTCTTAAACAATCACCCAATAACTCAATAGTGAAACCAACAGCATATCATTACTTTGCACAAAATTCCAGCCTCCTGAGCTCATAGGAGAGAGCTCAATATATAGATGAATTGAGAAAGGATGAGTCAGCTTGCAACTGATGTGTAGCTGCCTTGTGTCCTCTCTCTCTTCAGTTAATCTTCAGTTGATCTTCAGTTCTTGAGTCCACTTGGAGAACCTTGCTTCCACTTGGAGAAACAGAGCCTCTGACTCATCACAAGGCGAAATACCTGATCCAAGTGTCATTTTTGGAAGATTCCAGAGCAATGACTCAGTGTGCCACTTGTCCCATCTCGCTCAGCGCAGGTGGCCTTTGTTCCACTTGCTTTGCAACGCAGGTACACCATGGAGCAACTGAGTTTCAGCGCAGAAACCTACTGGAGCACCTGCTTTGATTTCAGGATTGCTTGTTTTTGAGTGTTTTCAGGTGGAGAACTGATCTGAGAGCTGTTGGTTTGCTGACCTTGTTCCTCTAGGGGTAGGAACATCATGTTTAGGGAACTTTGATCCCTTGGATTATTGACAATTCATGCTTGTTGCTGTAAGGCACAAAATTGTCTATAACATGAATGACCCTGGCTTTTTCTCTTTCCTCTTCTAATTTTAGAATTTGATCATGTCTAAGTTGAATAGAAGAAGAAGGAGTTTCCTCAATGAACTGAACTAGGGCTAGAGAAGGAAGAACAATATTTTTGGGTAGTACTGCTTCTTTCCCATACACAAGGTTGAACGGGGAAGATCCTATGGAAGCTTTCTGTGTTATCCTATCAGCCCATAAAGCAAACATTAAGGATTTATGCCAGTTTTTATGATTCTGTTCGATAGTTCGCTTAATGATTTTGATCAGATTTTTATTAGTAGATTCCGCTAAACCATTTCCCTGGGGATAGTAATTAGCAAAATATTTCAATTTAAATCCTCTTTTAATAGCTAAATCAAACATAGCATTGCCTGAGAAATAAGATGCATTATCAAAAACAAGAGCATTTGGGACACCAAACCTGGTAATGATGAATTGATCTATGAATTCAATGATTGCTTCAGAATTTGCTGTCTTCAAAGGGATTGCCTCAACCCACTTAGTAAAATAATCGGTAGCAGTAAGGACATACTTATGCTATTTGGAAGACGGTGGAGTAATTTCCCCAATGATATCCAATCCCCATTGCTCAAATGGTTGTTCAATGTTGACTGGTTGCAGAGGGAAAGCTGGTTTACGTTGTCTTCCACTAGAAGTTTGGCAATTGAGGCATTTCCTTACATACTCGTGGGCATCTTTAAACAGAGTAGGTCAATAGTATCCAGCATGAATAATTTTGTGAGCTGTTGTGTCAGCTCCAAAATGTCCTCCTGCTGGTCCATCATGTAACTCCTGCAAAACCTTTTGTGCTTCATGTTTCTCAAGGCATCTTAATAAGATAGAATCATAATTCTTCCTAAAAAGCACATCATCAATAATTGTAAAATTCTTTGCTTTTAACCTAATGGCCCTTTTGTTCTTGTAAGACAGGTTTGGAGGTGCATAACCATTCTTTAAATAAAAGATTAAATCTACATATTGAGATTCAGAATCAGTAACACTTATCTGATTTATTTCTTCAGTTTGATTTGTATCGCTTGATTCTGGAATGTTGGATGCTCCTGCCAATATCCTGCAAAAACCTTGGCCCCTAACAATCTTTGCTGGCCTAATTTCTAAGTCATACTCTTGAAGCGTTGTGACCCAATTTGCCCTTTTTTCACCCAGTTATTTTTGGATTAATACTTGCCTAACTGCAGGGAAAGGAACTATAACTTTTGTGTGGGTTTTCAAAAGGAAGGATCTATAATGCTTGACTGCTTTAAATACAGCAAAGGCTTGTTTTTCTACATTGGAGTAATTCAATTCAGCACCCTGAAGATTTGAGCTAAAAAATGAAATGGGTGCTTCCAAATTGTGATCGTTTAGTTGCGTGAGTACTGCATCATACGACGAGTTGGATGCGATGGTATACAATGTAAAATGATTAGAAAAATTTGGAGTATTTAAGGCTGGGGCATTGATAATTGATTGCTTGATTAGATCAAAAGCTTCTTTTTCTACTGATCCCCACTTAAAGACTGAATTTTTCTTAATCATTGTTTGAAGTGGAAAAATAATTTGAGAAAAATCTGGAACAAATCTTTTAACAAAATTGATCTGGCCTAAAAATGACTGCATCGTTTTTTTATTGTGTGGGAAAGGGATTTCAGATATTTCTTTTATCCGATCAGGATCAATATAAATGCCATCTTTGGACACAATAAAACCCAAGAGCTTTCCTTGATCAAGAGCAAAGAAAGACTTTTTAGGGTTAAGAGAAATACCATATCTTTTGCAACATTGAAAAATTTGATTTAGATCATGCAAATGATTATACCTCTCCTTAGAGAATACAGTAATATCGTCTAGATAGACGACTACTGTTCTATTAATCAACCCTCTAAAAGCTATATCCATAGCTCTTTGGAATGTCGCTCCTGCATTTATAAGTCTGAAAGGCATTTTCTGATATGCATATGTTCCCCATTTTGTTCTGAATGTAGTTTTAAGATGGTCATCAGGATGAACCAGGACTTGGTTATATCCTGAGAAACCATCTAGAAAGGACATCAATTCAGAGCCTGCTACTGATTGAAGTATTTGCTCCATAGTAGGTAATGGGAAATTGTCTTTCAAGCTTGCTTTGTTCAAATTTCTGAAATCAATACAAATTCGAATGTCGCCATTTTTCTTTCTGACTGGCACCATATTAGAGACCCAGTTTGAGTGTCGGACAGGAAAAATAATCTTGGCTTTCAAGAGCTTGTTAAGTTCTGATTTTATCTGGCTCTCTAAGTTTGGATGTATTTTTCTTAACTTCTGCTGAATCGGTTTATGATTGGGAAGCACTGGAATGGTATGCTGGATAATGGATGTATCATAAGTCTTCAAGTCATCATATTTCCAGGAAAAAACCTGTTTATTTTTCCTTAACAGTTTAATGAATGCCTCTTTCTCTTCAAAGGAAAGTCCTAATCCTAAATTAATATTTTGAGGAGCTTGCTCAGTACCTAGATTTATCAATTCAAACCTTAGGGTAGAGCTTTGGAGCTTTGCATTAGTTACAGGTTTAAACCTGTCTTTAATATCATAAAGATCTTCCAACTTTACCACAGGCTTAGGAATTGCATTTTCCTGAGGTGTTTCTCTCATTTGGGAGTCATGCTCATCTTCCTCAATTATTTGATTATCATAGGACTTTTCAGAAGTTAAGAATTGTAAAATATCCTCATCATGGTTGAATACTCTCCAATTAGTGACATTGTCAGGAACTGAAGGACCTAAAAAGCAATTCTACAGAAAATCTATCTGGGCTGTAGCCTTCAGAAGGTAGGAGCTTGGAAGCTACATTATCTAGGAGATCGGCTGCCGCGTTTTGAGACCTGGGAATAGAGGAAATGTTGAATGCAGAAAAGTGCGAGGTAAGTTCTTGTACTAGCGATTGATAATGCTTGAGGTGATTTGAAAGACAATGAATTGCATTCCTCACCTGTTTAACAATAATTTCAGAATCGCCAAATACTTTTAGATATTGCACTTTAAGGCCGATTGCTTTATATAATCCCTGGACTAAGGCTTCATATTCGGCTGTATTGTTAGTGCATTCAAATTCTAGCCTACAAGACAACATTGTCTTTTCTCCTTGTGGGCTAACCAAAATACATCCTGCTCCTGATCCCTCGCTAGACTTGGACCCATCGAAATATAAAGACCAAAATAAAGAGGTATTAACAAATGTATTTACAGTTTTCTCAGCATCATTGAAACATCTAGACCTATCAGTTTGTGAAAAATTCTCAATCTGAGATGTAAAATGATTGACTGAGAAAGGAGATGGTTGGGCAACAAAGTTGCCAAAGAATGATTCTGATGAATAATTCCCCAAAATGTTGTTGTTGAACGCTACGGCTTGGTTTTCTTGCTCAAATTCAGTAACTGTGTGGGTCATATGTTTCTCTTGATCGATCCTTATTTGATTTGGCTTACCCTTATAGGGAAGCCACATATGTGACCAATCAGTGGAAATATACCCATGTAATTTTTCGGACCAATCCCTACTCAAAATTAAACCGTAAAATTCAGGTATATCGGCTATTAGGATGTCAATCCTTTGTACTACTCTGGGATCAGCAGACAACCTGATAGTTACAAAATTAATTTCTCCCACAACCTGCACTTTGGTCCTGTCCAACTGTACAATATGGATAGCAGACTTCTGGGGTTTAATGTTCAGTTTAGAACAAACTGAAGCTGGCATTATGTTAGACGATGCCCCTGAGTCAATTAAACATTTGTGCAAGTTTCTGTTATAGATCTCATAGGTTAGAAGGAAGGGTCGAGTATGAGAATTTGATCTATCTCCAATCAGAACTGAATCGGTAGCTTCAACCATACCTGGAGGAGGTCGGCCTGAATCATTAGCAGCTTTTGCACTGGGAAGTGGTGTAGAGGGAACAGCATTCAATTCTTTAAGAAGTAATTTCTGCTGATGCTTTAATTTACTAAGTTCAAACATGGTAATGTTTGCTTTAGTTTTCTTCATGTCATCAACAATGTTATACTCCATTGAATCGGATACCACTAATGTTTTGGATGTTGAAGGAGTACTAGAAGTTGAAGGCTGGTTTTGGGGAACTGCTACAGGTGATTTCTTTGCAGGTGTTTTTTCTTTGGTTGTAGCAGCACCAGCACTCCTTTTCTTTGATGTTACCTGAACAGGTTCAGAAGTACTTTTGCTCCTAGTAGTGACTGGGAACGCTTCTTCTTCATTATCGGTATCGGAGTCGAGGAGTATAAAATCCCACATTCCATGACATTCCACTACTTCTTCCTCATCATCAGTTGGTAAGATCGTTTCCTCTTCCTCTTCTTCTTCTTGCTTTGAATCTGCATTAGATATGACATTTGGTGGCTTTGATTCATTTCTCTTATAAGTCCTAAAGGGTCTTTTGGTTGAGGTTTCAGCTACCTGTTTCTTTATCTCAACCATTTCATTTCATAAAGTTTTTAGGACTTTTTGCAAACCTTCCATGTCATATGGGTCTTTTGGGGTCTTCTTCCTTGAGTCATCTTTAAAAGAGACTTTCTTGGCTTTTCTGTCTTCCAGAGCAGCTTTCTTCTCTAGAGCATTGATGCGTTTTTCCACAGCAAGTGCTTCTCTCATGTTTTCAGCTAAGGTAGATTTCCCAGCCCTGTCTACAAAAATGGCTATATTGGCAAGGTAGGGCGGTGATATACCATTCACTTCGAATTTGTTCACTTGGTTTGGAGGCTGTAGGGATTTTATTCAGGAGTTTATTGAAGCGGGCATTAGATTCCTTAATTGGTTCCCTATGCTCTATTCTCAGATTGGAGAGATCGTTTATTAGGGTAGCCAAAGACCTATCATCTCCATATTTGGTAAGAAACTGCTCTTGGCAAGTGTTCCAACTGGTAATGGAACCAGAGGGTAAAGAGAAATACCAGGATCCTGCTGATCCTTGCAAGGTGTAAGGGAAAATTCTAACAACAACATCTTGTTCTGTTACTCCTTTCAAGTTGACTGCTAACATGAAATTATTAATGTGTTCCTCAGCCTGGGTTCCATCATCTGGATTAAACTTGGCTAGCCATTTTTCAGGATAATCTGGTAATTGATGCAATGGTGCAGGCATATTGACCGCACCAGGTCTGGTCCATGGATCTGCCATTATAATAGCAGTAGTGGTTGATACTACCACTGGAACTCCAGATGTTTGGGAAGGAAATAATGTTGAGGAATGAGCAGGTTGGGATGCTGAAGCTTCTAATCCCTGGTGAACAACAATATGTAATGGGGGAGTGGATAGTTGACTTTGCAGATGGAAATTTGAAATGGAGGATGTGGATGAAAGCTCTCCACTGTCAGATTCTTCAGTATATTTCTTCGCCTTTTTCCTTTTGGGTAAAGGGAACTCAGTGGGTTAAATACCGAGCTTTTCGCTCTGAAGTCTGGTGAGAGGATGAGATAAATTGAACTGCGAAGTCGCACTGCTTTGTGATACCTCAGATTTCTGTGGTGAAATCGAGAAGCTCTGAAGTTTTTGGATAAGAGACTGGACTTCAGGTGATTCAAGACTTAATTGTTCTGGAGTATGATGGGTTTGAGCAGTGGTAGTTGATTCCTCTTCTTCTTGCTTGGATACTGGAGAACTAGCATGCGAATGAGAAGTTCGAGGGGATTCGGAGGGAGATTTACTCTTAGAATGGCTTGCAGATTTGGGTTTGCTTGCCATTCACAGTCAGGCCCTCCTTCTAGCGCCAAAAATGTTGAGGCCTCGAAAATCGCTGGAACAACATTGGGGATAACCACCCGGTCCGGACCTTAGTACAGCTCCTTTTCCGTTTGGAATAGTGGCTCCGACTGGGGATAATGGGACCAGTTTCCCAAAAGTGGATAAACGGGATGAATGGATGATTTATAAACTAAGCTAGCGGTGAGCAAATAACTAAAACTATTAACAAGAATACATAAACTATGATCTATCCCGGGGACTTATTGAGCTTTAAAGTGCAGCGCTTGATGATACGTGTCTATAAACAGGCATATAGATGACTCTATTTAACAGACTTAGACATTATTTCATTCATGATTACTATGCTTAAATAGTTAAGCAAAGCGATTGAAGCGATATTACCACACTTATCATTTATATCATTGACATATACATGATTAAAAAGAAAGGCACATCATAAAACATCCAATAGTGGAATGAATGTAGATCTGCTGTTACAACGCATGCATATAATCAATAATATCAAGAATAATCACATAACAATTCATATGAAAGGAATGAATTCAGACATAGATAGAAATACCATATGATCTTCTTGACCCTCCCAATATCAATTGCTACTTGTAATTCTTCCTTCAACGTAGAAATATTCTCAACAAAGACAATAGTGCACAATTGCATAAAAACCTCCTTGTTGAATTAAGAACAACTGGTCCAGTTTCATAAAAGAATATTGACTGAAGCACAATAGTGCAAACTTCAGTCTTTAAGTCTGGTACAAAACTTTACGACCCTTTCCAAAACAATGAAAGGGTCTATAAATACTAAATTAATCTAATATCTAATAAACTAAAATCCTACTAAATCGGTATCAATAAATTTTGATCCTATTTTCCTCAGCGATCTGGCACTCGGCGGCATGATTCATCAAGTAGGCTGCTTGCCTTTAAATCTGAGCTGACTTATCGCAAGCATTGGATCTACTTCAGGAGGTTTGTTGAGGCGTGAACTGAGTTGGGCGGCATAGGTGGCATCCTGAATATCGGGAATTATATACCTGATTGCATCTGTTAGGCACTTAAGGGCGGCTCTCTGTGTATGCGGCTTTACCATGAAGAACCAATATGTGTCCCAGGTTAAACTGTTAATCCCAGCTATTAATCTCCCCTTTTCCTCTAAATCAGGATAACATGATTGCTCCAATGTGTTTGTTGTTGTCAACTTTCCTGGTGTGAATTGGGAGATCATGTTTGATAAATAGAGGGTGTTATTAACCAGTTCAACTAGATTGCTGGAAGTTGATTTACATCTTGAAGCTGCCCTCTCTGCTCTCATTAACTGGGACTGCCATTCTGTAAAGAGTATATCTTTATGTGTTTCTAGGATTCTGGGAAAATTCGCCGCTTGTCCTTGATCAGAATCTTGCCAGTCAAGAAATGTAGCTATGGTTTCCTTGGCTTGATCTAATTCAGTTCTGGCCTTCTCTACCTGCTTATTTATGGATGCCGTTAATTCACACAGTGGCTCTACCTGGGCGATTTGTTGACACAAAAGCTTAATTTGAGATATTAATGCAGTGTTTATTTGTAATGCTTCTGCTCTAAATTTAGCCACTTGTGGAACGCCCTTTGTTTTTTCAACCTGTGCTGATAATTGAGCGATTTGCTCATCCTTTGTTTTCAGCATTAGTTCATTCGCGACCTTTAATTGTGCCAATGCCTCTGATAATTCTTTTTGCTTTTGGATCGCACTTTGGTTGATCCTTTGCTTTTCTCCCTGCAATTGTTGAGTCAGTTGATTATTTAATTGTTGTTGCATCAACAATTGCTGCTCTGCCTATTCTGCTTTCTGCTGTGCTTCGGTCAGCTGTGTTTGTAACGAGAAAATCTCTTGATCCTTGGTTTTCAACAGATGACTTACCTCCGATGCCTTAACAATTGTTGCTGCCGAATAGGCTCCCGCATACTGCGACAGTTTTGTCAGGTCGTCGGAGGGGTCAAATTCCTCCTTCCAAACCACATTGTCCGTAACAGCTTGCTCTGGGAAAAGGGAAGGTTGATCAGTCCTTCTTCTTTTCCTCTGTCGTTTAACCACTGCTTTATGCTTGCACTATAGAAGACATCCAAGGGAGGAATATCTTCTACCTACAAAATGATTTGGTCGGAGGGGTCCTTTGGTATTACCTCAACTTCTTTAGAAATGGGTGGGCTGCTGGTTCCACTTAGAACCTGAGGTGAAGTGATGTCCTGCGTATCCGTTTTCTTGGAAGTGTCTGTATCCTTTGAACATTCCAACCCACTGATGATGGAATCAAATTGCTTCCATTCCTGGAGCAATTTAGGGTCAATACGAGTATCTATATTGACATCAATGGTGGTTTGTTTTTGCTTTTCGGCTTGGGACTCCTTTCGCACCTTTTCTAGTTCCTTCTTCTATCTTTCCTCCTGTTCTTTTCTCTGCTGTTCCTCCTGCTCTCTTTTGTGCTGTTCTTCCTGTGCTCTCTTCTGGCTCTCTTCTTTTTCTTTTCTCTGCCTCTCTTCTTGTTCTTTCCTCTGTTTTTCCTCCTGTTCTTTCTTATGATCCTTAGTTATAACCGGAGGTTCCTTTGACTGTTGCCAACCAGGCTCACTTGATGATGTCACTGGGGTTGTCGCTAGTAAATCTAGAGGCAGAGTTTGCAACCTCTGTTCTCTAAGTTTATTAAATTCAGTCAACCCTTCATCCTTATATTTCGCTTTGGCGAATGCTTTAACCTAATTTATTGTCTCAGCTGAAGAGAATAGGTCGTCAAACATATCTTCTTTATGGTCAAATCTTGTCAATTTGGCCTGTTCTAGTGCATTATAGACAACTTTGTTTGGATCAAATGGCCTATTTGGGATAGTTGCCAGAGTTAAGGATTGAATCTTTGTGGCTTCCTTTTCTGCATGTTTGAGATCATGCAGAGTGTAGACACCACACCTCAAGGGAAAAGAGGGTCAGCCCTTCTTCTTTTCCTTCTTGAGAGTTTGTGTAACACTCTCAGCCATAATCTGGTAAGCGATTTCCCTTGCCAGCAATTTATCAGGTATTTATAAAGGGAGGAAATGAGGGTCGGCTTGGCTAGCGAAAACTCTTATGTAGGTAAATCTCTCCTCTCCAAACCATCTACCTATTGCGGTTAAACCAAATCCGGCTTGATAAGAAATCTTGGGAGCAGGTTTATCGAAAATGGAATAATAAATAGGCAACATAAAGCCATTACAGACTTGGTATAGATGATGTTTATAAGAAGATTTCCACAATTTCTGATGATATATATGAATAGGCGTGGGGTCTTGTGCAGTCCACCTCCAGTCGAGTACGGGGAATTCAGAGTTAAAACACAGGGTATCTTGAATATAGGCACTGTAGTAGAATGGGGGAATTACCCTTTCAGAAATACGGGTCTTGCTTCTAAACTCAAGCACAGCTGTTGCTAATTTGTCTGAGAGGATAGTGGCCCAATCCATAATTACACTGTTGCATGCTGCTTCCACTAGGGGAACCATTTCTATGGTAAAATTAGCAGAGTCATGCAATCCCCATAATCTACACATCATTATTCCAGCATAGCAATAAGGAGAAGCCAGAGAATCAACCGAGTACTTACCGGAAGATTCATGTTTGTGCTTTGCCGGATTTTGTCTCCAATCCCGGATGGGTTCGGATTCAACTTCATTTTCGTTTGCTAATTTCTCCAGGAATGCCTTATTATATATCTTCTCTGGCTTGGGCAAATGATACATTTGCCTTAGATCCTCCGCCCTGAATGACCCGAAAATTCTCCCATCTCTGGTGCTGAAGGTTCTATCCAGGATTGGGATTTCTTCAATCGCCCATCGCACTACGTCTGTGTATGGGAGAATTTGCTCCCTAGCTGCTATCCAGTGAAGGAAGGAATCAACTAAGTCCTTGAGAGTACCCTCAGACTTTCGGGTTAAATCCACAGTAGCTTCTACTGTTGTCACTGCTGGTTCTTCGACTTCAATCAGGTTGTAGGTACCTTGCCAAGTAAATCTGACGAGACCCGAACATGTAGTATCAGATATCAATCCCTTCTTTTTGTCCACGACAGCTTGTCCTGCAGCTGGTGTAGCGGAAGCGCCTCTTGTCTTCTTGGATTTCTTCCCCATTTTGCTTGAGCTTTCTCCTTTGGATGAATTCTGCATAGAGGGGAAAATAAACGTAACACAGAGATATGCCAATGAAAATCCAATATGGGAAAGATATATTGATCAAAGCGTGTTGAGAGATTAACTCTTAAAAGTGGTCGCGGATACAATCCATGGGAAGATCTTACAATTACATTAAATGGCCATTTAAAACCTGCCACCCCTTAAATGCCCATTATACCATTATTTGGCCAAATGACCCGTTTAAGCATGCTATGGATGTTTTGGCGGTTGGGCGCAGGTGCATCATTGTTTAGCAGATTAAGCTTTAAATATGATTTGATCATAATATCCCTCCATTTAACGGCTTTTTTGAAATCCGCGCTATATCATAATCGGGCGTCGGGAACACTTAAATCCTTATGTTGACAATTTTGAAACCCCGATCGCCGATAGCGATATCGCATCGCATCGGGGTGAATGGGCATAACAATGTGCATAAATAGTGTATCGCTGATTGCCGATTGCGATATCGCATCGCATCGGGGGTATGACCTGGGCGCTTTATTATTGTGCATAGGATATTGCCGATTGCCGATTGCGATATTCCATCGCATCGGGGTGAAAGGGTTGGGGTGCTTTAAGACTGCGTAAAGAGTATCGCCGATAGCCGATAGCGATATCGCATCGGCGGGAACCCATATGTCACTTATTTGTGTTTTCTATGTCATTGCGATATGCGATCTTGCGATCGCTTTATCGCAATGATAAAAGATTATTTTATTTGATCAAAAATGGGTTTTTTAAAAGGTTTTATATAATGTCTTCATTTGGTTTGTGGACCTTTTTCAAATAATGCAATATTGATACCAATTAACTTCTAAAGGGACCCATTTCATATGATAATTTTGTAAATATAAATGATATGAAATGGGGGGTTGTTGTATGGGCACAACAGGACCTAGAACTTGATGGTCAGAGGTTGAAGGACCAACTTGCAAAGGTTGAGATAAAATTTACTGAGTTTGCGACTCTGGTAAAGTCTTAACGATAGGCATAGTAGGTATGGATGAAACAAATTGCATTGGTTGTGATGGATACACAAGCCTTGGTTGAACGGGCATTATAGGCTCCCACAGACAAATAGTCATTCCAGTATAAGTTGGACCTAAGCACGATGCTATACTGCCATATGATTGCCCCCCAGCAAATGGAGGATAAGCATATTAAGCATATTGTTCTCCATATGGAGGTAATCTAGTGTAAATCGGATTCATTGGATGGTAACTAGATGGACTAGCTTGATATTGACTTGATCGATCAAATTGTTCAGTATCCGTAAGTGAAGAACTAGGTAAAATTCCTGTGGATGACATGGGTGAAGACCATGGACTAGAAGCAACACTAGAGTGAGTTCCATATAATGATTGGTAACCCAATGGGATGGAAGGAACACCATATAGACGTGACTCAGGTGTTGTGGTAAACATAAAAGAAGTAGCAACAGTAGATTCTACCGCAACTGTAACATATGGTATAATATGCGATTTTGGTTCAACGATAGTCATATGACCCAATAAATGTCCTAATGAATCAATGGGAGTTTGAAACTAAATAGGATCAAAAGGATCAATAAAACGAGGAGTATAAGGATAAATATAAAGCCTTGGTCCAAAACAAGTTGGATTTCTGCGTGTTTCTTCTTCAGATTCCTCTTCAATAGCAATCAAACTAGGTGGATGGATTTCACAATCAGGTCCGTAATAGACTTCCGGTATTTGACTCCACAGTAAAGGGGAAGTCTCAACAATTATACATGTATGAGGATAAATCAGTCGATCATCTTCCAGTATGGGAACAACTTCTGATTGTTCAACTTTGATATCCAAGTGTTCTGGTAGAAGAACAGTGGTTTCAGGATGAGTTCCTTGAACAACTTCTAGTTCAGAAGTAACTTTTGGTTGAACTGTGATAGGTTCAGGATAAACTTCCGGTTGAAAAAATTCAAGTTAAGAAGTAATTTCTTGTTGAACAACTTTGGGTTGAGGATCAAATTCCTGTTGGACAACTTGAGTTACCGTTTCACCAAGTTCACTTTTAGTGTCCTCAGGTAATTCTAAAGGTTCCACTTCAGTAGCAGATCAACCAGTAATTGTAGGAGTAACTGAGGTCACAGTACTTAGTGATATAGGTGACTCTGGTAATTCAGATGAACAACCATAATTTTGTGATGTACTAGACTCAGTTAAATGAGACTTCTTTTTCCAACTAGGTGTAACTTCAGGGGGTAAAGGTGGTTTAATCATTGTCCTTTGCGAATGATGGGGTAAAGGTTGATGTTTCTCGACGATTGATGATTGATTTTATTACAAAAAGAAATAAATAAAAAAGAGAGTAATCTAGGAAAAAGGATTACCAAGTAGCTGTGAACTACAATATACTGCCTTAGTAAACCAAGGACTTAACATATGTGCAGGCAATCTCCCCAAATGTTGTATTTGGTGTATCACAGTGTACAAGGCGACTGACTCGGTTACCTAAGGATGGATAACAACCTAATGTAGTCCTCCCATATATACTTGAAAGTATGTGGAGGCCCAATCTGTGTTAGCGTTGTCCAATGTGAAACCGCACAGTGAGAGCATTGCTTTATACTTTTCGTACTATAACACCACCCTGTGTACCCAAAGGTACGTGGACGAGATATGATATACTTACATACGTGGAATTAGGTATCACACTCAGAATGTATCACAGACGATTAGCAATAGATTCTATGTTAACGATGCCAAAACACGTCTCTAGCCTAGACCTCTAAATGTTATATGTTAAGTTACAATGCTCCATTAGGTTAATTGAGATAAATTTTAGTTAATCTTGTTTAAAAGTTTGTCTTTCAGGTTCATCCCATGATGTTTCTGAAACTCCTAAAATGCAACTAAAATGAGAAACATTCTTTTCATTTAATTCGAACAATGAAAACCTTAACTAAAAGGGATAGAGCAATCAGAATCTTTAATCAAAGAACATAGAGCACATCTAATGCAACTTTCCCTATATTATTCCAACAAGCACACACAAAGCTCTAAATGCATAATGCAAGTTTTTCTTTCCAGCTCTATTAATGTTTAGATGAACAAAAGGAAACTAAATGCTGAAACAATCAATCAATACTTTTGCAAGAAACAAAGACTTTACAGCAGTTTCTTTTTCAAAGAAAGGAAGACTTTACAACACTTCTTTTTCAGAAAAGACTAATCGATTATAAGCTAACTTTGACAATGAATTGATAATGATAAAGAAATCACTTAAGAAACACTAAACAATCAAGGTCAAAGTAGGGCTAGGAGAAGAAAGACAAATTGATTTCAGAACCATAGAAAACATTGATGTTGGAAATAATACTGAGAGGGGGGGTGAATCAATATTATCAAATTATTTTCAATTTATACAAAAATTTTCAATTCTGACTAATGAAACTTGTGTAACCTTCCAGAGTTATAATTTAATATATTCTTCAGATGTGGATCATTAATCTGAGTGTTAGAACCATATAAACAGTAAACAGGAATAAGAAAAATAGAGCAACCAATCACACCAAAGAACACAAGATATGAGGTGGAAACCCAATGTGGGTGAAAACCACCGGCTGCAATATGTCTCTATCTTCTTTCAATTAGAAACTTCTTTTTACAATGCTTCTGTACTGGTGCCGTCTTATACCAGCACGCAGGCTTCAACCTGTAGAAGGCTACAACCTTCTCTCTTCTCTCAAGGACCACGTTTCATGAATTTTCAGACTGGATCCATGAATATCAATCAAACATCAACTAGATCTGCAATTAATCAACTTCCTTGTGCAACTACGGAATCAATAACTTCTTAGAACATAGTACTAGTAGCCAGACACCAATTCAAAACCCAGAACACAACAGTAACAGAAGGAAGCAGTTAAAACATATTTCAAGAAAAGTCTGCAACTCCACCAATAGAAACCTGCGCACATCCGCGGCTTCTCTGTGTCTAATCTGCGGGTCTCCGCGCTCACATTGCATCAGTCATGCGAACTTCGCACCTGCGGTGTACAAAACCTGTGAACCTCCGCACCTTTTCCTTGACAGACCTGCGGACCTCCACGCCTTTTACTTGACAGACCTGCGGGTCTCCGTGCTTTCTCCTTCACTGACCTGCACCATTTCGCACCTGCGGTCCTACGGTTATAGAGATTTTCAGACTTCAAGTACACCCCAGACTATCATATTTATAGATGTGATCATGTGCCAAGGAGATCTTGACCCATCAGTAGATCCGCCTTATAAAGCTCATGTTTCTCCGTGATTCCGTTCCAGTTACCATTCACCAACCAATCACTAGAATTTCAAATCTTACTCTCCTTAAGATATTCAAGACATGACTGCTCAGCCAAATGATCTCCTTTCCTTTTTATAGAGAAGCCCTTACTCAAACCATGGACCAAAACCATAGAAACCCAATACAAGGGACCCAAAACCGGGGTTCAATACTTTAGAAACAAAACCACGGACCAAAACTATAGGATCAAAAATGTCAGACTAAATACCATGGATCAATCATAAAATTTTCCCACGTGCGCGTTTCTCTACATGAAAGTGTGTGAATTTGACGTCCACACTTTTTGTTTGGAGAATCTGTGGGTATGTCCACACCTCTTCTTCAGAGCACCTGCAGGTCCGCGACTTTTATTTGGCGCACCTGCGGCTATCTCATTTTCTATCATTTGGAGAGCCTGAACTGAGATTTTCCACTTGAGTGAGTTGCCATCAAGGACAACACTTATGCCATAGTGCCACACCTATGTCATAATGGCAACAATCTCCCCCTTTGGAGTTGATGGCAACCCTAAGATCCTCAAAGTTATTCTCCCCTTTTGTCATCAAGGGAAAAGGGTTGTGCTCCCCCTGAGAACATGCTGAAAACTCTGCTCTGCTGTGCTGAGCGTGCTCCCCTCGTCTATAGGCCAGATTTGCAAAAGAAATGTTCTTCAAGAAGAACCATAATCCACCACACATCATAAATGACCTTCCTATCACCAAAAGACTCTATACATACATTCATCACCCAACCAAGAGGGGATCATCCAGAAATTTACAACCAAGACATTATATCATTCATCCCAGGCATAGTGGGGAAACCAAAATAGGCCGTTACATGACCTTGAAAAAAAAAATATAAGACATAGAGACAAAACATTAGCAGCATTATTCAGATCAGCATCCATGTTCTTCTTATGTACTTGCTCCTCCAAGATCTTCTACCAGAATGCCAACAATACATATTTAGAAGAATATATGCTCCCCCTGAACCTGTTCCAACTGGTCTCTGATCATGTACGCGTATACTCCATATGAATTCACGTACAATAGAAAAGATTCAACAGCAAGATGATGCATCAACTACTCCCATCTTTTGTCTGAGGTATTCAAATGTTTCCCTGGGTAGTGGTTTGGTGAGAATATCATAAACTTGTTCCTTAGAGGGAACATACTCCAACTTGACCTTTTGTTCAAGCACTTGTTCCCAAAGAAAATGATATTTGATAGGTATATGCTTGGTCTTTGAATGCCTGACTAGGTTCTTTGAAATGCTAATTGCACTTGTATTATCACATAGGATGGAGATAGGTGGAGTACAAGTGATTTGAAAATCCTGCAAAGTTTGCATCATCCAAAGAAGTTGTGTGCAACAAGATGCAGCAGCCACATACTCTGCTTCAACTGTAGATAATGCTATTGAACTCTGTTTCTTGCTGAACCAAGATACTAATCTGGAACCCATAAAGAATGCACCACCACTAGTGCTTTTTCTGTCATCCATGATCCCGACCCAATCTGCATCTATATAAGCATTAAGTGTGAGATCTGTATCTCTAGGATACCATAAGCCATAGTTTTGAGTTCCTTGAAGATACTTGAAGATTCCCTTAACTGCCTGAAGATGAGTTTCCTTTGGATATTCCTAAAATCTTTCAACTATTCCCACTGCATGCATGATGTCTGGTCGGGTACTTGTCAAATAAAGCAGACTTCCAATCATAGATCTATAGGTTGGTTGATGCACTACTGCTGATTCATCATTTGCACTGAGGTTGCATCTTGTAACCATAGGGGTACATACTAGTTTCTAATCTTCCATGCCATATTTCTTCAAGATCTGCTTGAGGTACTTGGTTTGAGATAAAAAGTTGCCGCCTTCATTTTGTTGGATTTGTAGACCAAGGAAATATGTCAGCTCTCCAAGCAGTGACATTTCGAATTCTTTCTGCATTACCAAGGAAAAGTTTTGACTCATAGCTTCTTCATTGTTGCCAAAGATAATATCATCTACATACACAAGTAGTATTAGCAATTTGTCATTTTCAATTTTTATATAAAGATTGCTATCTGCTGATCCTTTTGAAAAACCTTGTTGATGAAGGTATTTGTCCAAACGATAGTACCAAGCCCTTGGAGACTGTTTAAGTCCATAGAGAGCCTTTTTTAGTCTGCATACAAGATTTGGATCATTCCCAAGGATGAAACCATTTGGTTGCTCAATGTACACTTCTTCTTCTAAGTCTCCATTCAAAAAGGCTGATTTCACATCCATTTCAAATACTTTGAACTTCTGAAAGCTAGAGAGAGCAAGGAACATTTTTATGGCCTCAAGTCTAGCAATGGGAGCAAAATTTTCTTCAAAGTCTATTCCTTCTTGTTGAGCATACCCTTTACAAACAAGTCTGGCCTTGTTTCTAATCACTTCCCCATTTTCATTCAACTTGTTTTTGAAGATCCATTTTGTCCCTATGACATTCTTATCTTTTGGTCTAGGAACCAACTCCCAAGTGTTATTCTTTTCAATTGCTCAAGTTCTTCATCCATTGCCTTGACCCAGCATTCATCTTTGCATGCCTCTTTTACATTTTGTGGTTCAGTGGAGGAGAGCAATGCCAAATAGCTTGAGGCCTCTGCAATTTTTCTTCTTGTTTGTATACCTGCCTCTTTCTGCCCCAGAATTTGAGTTTCTGGATGATTCTTTTGAACGCATTTGAATGGAGTCTTCTCTTCTATCCTTATCTATTCCTATGGTGCCTCTTGAGCTTCTTCTTCATTATAAGTCCAATTTTATGTTGAAGGATAGTCCTCATCATCTTCGAAGTTTTCGAAATTTACTTGCCTAGGAATGTTTCCTTCTTCATCAACTACTACATCAATGCTGTCAACAATTCTTCCAAGTCTTTTATTGTAACACTTATATGCTTTGCTATGGGGAGAATAACCAAGGATAATTCCTTCATCTACTCTAGGTTCAAACATGCCAATTTTTTCATCATTATTTTTAATATAGCATTGCTTCCAAAACTTTTGAAAAGTTTTACTGTAGGAGTCTTACCATACCAGAGCTCATGAGGAGTTTGAGTGCTGTTCACCTGGACATTTGTCTTGTTGAGAATAACAACTGCAGCAAATGCAGCTTCTCCCTAGAAAGTTGCAGGAGTTCCAGACTCATCCATCATAGCACGAGCCATTTGTTGAACTGTTTTGTTCATCCTTTCCACTACTCCATTTTGTTGAGGAGTCCTTGCAGTAGAGAATTCCCTTCTTATTCCATGTTCTTCACAAAAATCGAAAAATTCATTTGAGGTAAACTCCCCACCTCTGTCAGACCTGAGGCATTTAATTTTGTGATTTGATTCGTTTTCAACCAAGGCTTTGAAAGATTTGAATTTTTCGAAGGCTTCGTCTTTGTGCTTCATAAGTCCTATCCAACACATCCTGGAAAAGTCGTCAATGAATAATATAAAGTATTCTTCTCCTCGAGGTGACCTTTTCCTAGATGGACCACATACATCAGTATGGACAAGTTCAAGTGGCCTGCTAGTTGATCCTTCCTTCTCAGGGAAGTTAGTTCTATCTTGCTTACCAAACTGACATGATTTGCGTATTTTATTGTCTAGAATTTTGATGTCTAGAAGACCACGAACTGCCTAGTATTTGCATGCTTTCCTTATCTGTGAGAAGCTTAGATGCCCCAATCTTCTGTGCCATAGCCAGTGTTCATAATTCTTGCTTAGATAGCAAGGATGTTGTCCTTATTTGAATATGTGTAAGTTATTTGGAGTTCTTATGCCTTTGATCACTGTTTTTCCTGTATCAAGATCACGAACACTACATCCATTTGATCGAAATATTACCTCAGTTCCTTGATCGCACATATGACTGACACTCAATAGATTATGCTTTAAGCCATCAACATACATTGCATTTCTAGCTTTGACCTTTTCCTTTAACTGAATAGAACCTTTGCCTTTTATGAGTGCAGGGGTGTCATTTCCAAAAGAGACCTTCTTCTCCTTTTCTAAGGCACTATATGACTGAAGTTTTTCTTTATCACCCGTCATATGTTTCGAACATCCACTGTCGATGTACCATTGATTTTATTTCCCTTCTGCATATAAAGCTATACCACATCTCTCTGGTTGTGGTTCCTTCATTCTCCATGTTTTGGTACTTGAGGCTTGCTCCTTCTGAGTTGTCTGCCGAACGCTGCTCCTACATTTAGAATCTTCATGACCCAAATTGTTACAAATAGAACATTCTATTTCATTTTCAAGAGCAGAAAAGTTATTGTAGGTTCTTTTCATGATCGCAGTCATACTCCTCTATTTTTGAGCTTCTATAGTTGTGATTGTCTTATAGGCAACACATTGAGCTGCTTTGTGACCAAAGTTATGACAAGAGAAACATTGGCCATTGAAGAAACTCCTGTGATTATCAAATCTACCAGACAAATGATTGTAGTTTCTATTGACATCCATTCTTGAGGCAAATTGAGAAGGTTTTACCTGAGGCTGGTTGTACCTTTTGTTTGTCCTTAAAGAAGATTGTCCCCGATTTACCTGGTAGTCTTTGTTCATTCTTAATGTAAATTGTCCCTGATTTACCTAGTGATTTCCATTGGGTCTTTGTTCACTTCTCCTTGCTGCATTAAGATAACTTTTGGAGGTAGATGGTTTTTGCGCTTGAGTTGTTTCTTCATTATATCCTAGTCTTGTCTTGATTAGTGGAGAACGCTACACTTGGATAATCTCATCTAACGTTTCAGATCCTCTAACAAATATAAGATTAAGAGCTTTAGTTTTCTCAATCTCTTTTCTAAGTCCCAAAATTTCACATTCTAACCTTTCATGATGTTTTTCCTTTTCAGCCAGTTGACATTGCAAAGTATCAATAATCATATTTTTCTCTTCTAAACAAATTTTGAGTTTAGAAATCTCTCCATAAAGGCCTTCTTCATTTATAGCATCCATGAAATCATCATCTTCAAAAGCCATTAAAAGTCTATAATTATTACCTTGTTCATCTTCATGACTATTTGAAAGTCCATCACTGTCTTCATGAGTGTAATAGCTTTTCTTATTTACATTCTGTTTCTTGTTCCATCTAACAGGTTCCTTACCTTTGTCAAGCTTATCTTTGTGAGGACACTTGGCAGCATAGTGACCGACTCTTCCACAAGAAAAGAATTTGAAAGGCAACTTACCTCTGAATCTTCCAGCACCCCTTTGAAGGTTCTTAACAAAATTTGATTTTTCCTCTTCTTTTGACATATGTCTTGACTCATAGTAATCTCCTTTTCCTGAAGCTTTGAATGCAGCTTCTCTCCTGTCTGATGGTCCTCCTTTCCTCATTTCATAAGCAGTTAGAATTCCGTGCAGTTGTGACATGGTAAGGTTTTGTAGATTCTGTTTTTCTTCTATTGCAGAAACTTTTGATTCAAACTTAGAGGACAAAGATCTTAGAACCTTTTCAACCACAACATCCTCTTTTATTTCTTCACCCAAGTTTTTCATACAATTAACAATCTCATCTATATGTAGGAAATAGTTAGCCACACTTTCATAATTGTACATTCTGAGATTTTCATACTGAATTCTGAGGGTTTGAAGTTTTGCTCGTTTTACCTATTCATCTCCTTCATAGCTCAGAACGATCTTATCCCATATTTCTTTTGCGAATTTGTACTGCATAACCTTGATGAATTCTCATTGAGATAGACATACTAATAGAGTATTGATAGCCTTTGAATTTGTTTCATATTGCTTTTTACCAGCCAGATCTGTAGGAGTTGCTGAAGGAAAAGTGTACCCTGTATCTATGATATCCCAGACTTCTGTACCAAGAGATTGAAGATAGGTTGTGACTCTTACCTTCCAATAGACGAAGTTGGTCCCATAAAAAATTGGTGGCCTGATTGATGCTTCTCTCTCGTAGTTGCTCATGATGATAGATCTTCCTTCAAGTGATCAAGCTTCTTCAGAAGGACCTGCTCTAATACCAATTTTTGGAAATAATACTGAGAGGAGGGGTGAATCAGTATTATCAAACTCTTTTCAATTTATACAAATATTTGCAATTCTGACTAATGAAACTTGAGTATACCTTCCAGAGTTATAATTTAATATATTGTTCAGATGTGCATCATTAATCTGAGTGTCAAAACCATATACCAGTAAACAGGAACGAGAAAAATAGAGCAACCAATCACACCAAAGAACATAAGGTATAAGGTGGAAACACAATGTGGGTGAAAACCACCTGCTGCAATATGTCTCTATCTTCTTTCAATTAGAAACTTCTTTTTACAATGCTTCTGTACTCATGTAGTCTTATACCAGCATGCAGGCTTCAACCTGTAGAAGGCTATAACCTTCTCTCTTCTCTAAAGGACAACGTTTCATGAATTTTCAAACTGGATCCCTGAATATCAATCAAACATCAAATAGATCTGCAATTAATCAACTTCCTTCTGCAACTACGGAATCAATAACTTATCAGAACACAGTACCAGTAGCCAGACACCAATTCAAAACCGAGAACACAGCAGTAATAGAAAGAAGCAGTTAAAACATATTTCAAGAAAAGTCCGCAACTTCACCAATAGAAACCTGTGAACATCCGCGGCTTCTCTGTCTCTAATCTGCGGGTCTCCACGCTCACACTGCATCAGTCCTGCGAACTTCGCACATGTAGTGTGCAAAACCTGCGAACCTTCGCACATTTTCCTTGACAGACCTGCGGACCTCTGCGTCTTTTCCTTGATAGACCTGAGGGTCTCCGCGCTTTCTCCTTCACTGACCTGCGGATCTCCGCACCTGCACCGTGTCTCACCTGTAGTCCTGCGGTTATAGATATTTTCAGACTTCAAGTACACCCGAGATTATCAGATTTATAGATGTGATCATGTGCCAAGGAGATCTCGACCCATCAGTAGATCCGCCTTATAAAGCTCAGGTTTCTCCTTGATTCCGTTCCAGCTATCATTCACCAACCAATCACCAGAATTTCAGATCTTACTCTCCTTAAGATATTCAACACATGAGTGCTCAGCCAAATGATCTCCTTTCCTTTTTATAGACAACCCCTTACTCAAACCATGGTCCAAAACAATAGAAACCCAATACAAGGGACCCAAAACTGGGGTTCAATACTTTAGAAACAAAACCACGGACCAAAACTATAGGATAAAAAACGTAGGACTAAATACCATGGATCAATCATAAATTTTTTCCACATGTGCGTCTCTCTGCACGAAAGTGTGTGAATTTGACGTCCGTACTTTTTGTTCGGAGAATCTGCGGGTATGTCCACACCTCTCGTTCAGAGCACCTGCGGGTCCGCGGCTTTTTTTTGGCACACCTACGGGTATCTCATTTTCTATCATTTTGAGAGCCTAAACTGAGATTTTCCACTTCAGTGAGTTGCCATCAAGGACAAAACTTATGCCATAGTGCCACACCTGTGTCATAATGCCAACAATTGCTCTTTCAGCAAACAACATTAGAAGCAAATTTGTAAAAAAGCAAGAAAAAGGTGGGTTTTTTAGCCTAAGAGGGATCAGCGCAACCCACGTTGGAAGACAATGCACTATCTCTAAGCTAAGGCTACTTTACAACACACTGTGTCAAGAACAACACTGCACTGGTGCTAGATAGTCAAATCAAGAGACATTCAAGCACATGTTTTGACCAAAAACACTTGAAAATACCTGAAAAGAGATCAATGAAGTCAAGTAAAGTCTACTAGGATGTAATATGATGAGGATAAACTACCAAGAACCATATTCGTTCCCCAGAGGAGTCGCGAATTTGTTATATGGAATTTGTATCTACGGATAAACACATTTTCCCTAAGTGGGTAGCTACACTTAGAACAAAAGAAAGAAAGTGGTTTAACCTTTTCCTATAATAGATAGATGAGATGAAGGAACTTACTTGTATTCTTTCACTTCCTTGATCTCCTTTGCATTGATCTCGTCGCTCCCACTTGAACTAAATCCACTCAATTGGTACATGTCAATAGAAACAGAAAATGACAATGATCCAAGAATACATGATCTATCTACTATAAACCAATGGAATTGACCACATTGAAACACATAATCATCATAGATATGAAAAAGAATATGAGAAAAGGGATAAACAACTTTATTAATGTAGAAGGAAGAGTTACACCCAATGTGGTTCGATCCCATGTCACTCATCCAGCTTCAATCCAATCCTTGTCACACCAAAAGCACACCAATCCAGCAGCATAACATTACTTGACATGAAATCAAATCTCAAACCAATAGTATTTTGCTACAATATTCGAATTCCAACCTCCAGATCACTATGATGAGTGGTAAATTTATAGGGAAATGTAGGTGGTTATGTCATAAATTGGGCATTGAATGGCTTTCCAAAATTAGAGTTAGTTTCCATGGAGAAAGGGATGAGAGGATAGAGGGGTAATTGATCCATATCCTATCCAAAGTTGACCTCACAGGATGAGATAAGAGCTAGGAATCCTTCTAGAATGCTCTAGAATCAGAGAATATTCCTAGAATCTAATGTGAATTTCACTCATTCTCGCCCAGCGCAGGTCAAAGAGGGCCCAAGTGCGCTGTAGTGCATGCCTGAATGGGCCTACCTAATCTGTAGTGCAGTTACCCTTGACCAAGACTATGCTAGTGTCCTAAGGAGGCATTTTAGCAGGGCTTCAAGCTAGGAAACTTTCATGGATGGAAGCATTCAATTTTATGACTTGTCTAGGGCATGTAACAACTAATGAGCCCTAATTGTACTGATTTGAATGTCGGGACTGATGTGCCCAAATAAACCTGTAATAGCTAGCCGAGCTCCCAATGAAAAATGCGCATTTTCTCCCAACAGTCGAGTAGTCTCTTGCATGTGCAGCTAAGTTGACTAGTTCCCTCTGGGGAAAAGAAAAACTTACTTGTGTGCATGGGCTACTTATCCCAAGTCAGCATTCAAAGACATCCCTTGTTTCAACAATCTATTTTTAGTAGTTGGAGGTTACATGCAAGGATCATTTCAGAAACCTCCCACCAACTATTGCTTTCCCTAGATTTGTGGCATGCGTGTCACAACCTCGATGTTATCTAAACTCATCAATTGGATGCCACAAATCTCATTCCTCAAATCAACCTTGCAGCTTTGACATCCCACGTCACATCTAGGAGCTGTCAGCACACTCAGCTCAATTGTTTTGTGGCAGGCCTTCTTCCCATGACTTGTGTTGCATTTCTAGTGCTTTTTGTGTTTTTCTTCATATGAATTTTGTCTACTTGATTTCATTGAGCACTTACTGTCATTTTGATACGTTACTAGATTGTACTAGCACCATTTCAGTTTTCGTCAACATCTCAATGTTGTCGCATATATGAAACGGTTTTTCGCGAATGGTCACTGATTCAGTGACTCTCCTCACCCACATGCATGTTGTTCCATTTTCTAAATCTTTCATTAACCATTTGCATGCATGATCATTCACTTCTGCTTACACTCAGTATCACCATGCATTCGCATTCACATTTTCTTTCATTTTCCCGTTGGCGAATCTGGGCAACCATAGCTCGGACTCTGCCTCACCAAGAGCCTCAACAAGATAGCATGGCACAATCATGAGAGGGAAGGCTCTATCTTCCTCTCAGGAAATGCACATTTCTACCTAGTGACTATTCTCCAGGACGTTTTTGCACATTTCTGAGGGATAATGACTACTGTCCCAAAATATTGCACGATGTAGTCTCTGAGCCTGCAACCATTGCAATCTGAGATTGCGCATTTTGCAATTCCAGCAGTCAGTAGCCAAACTGGACTATGAATTGCATAGTTCCAGCAGTCAGTCAGTCTCCCAGCAACCCAGATTGTGCCTTGTGCAATCTCAGCAATTAGTCTCCCGACCTCCCGGCTAAAATTGCACAACCTTCATGATTAGTCATAGAGGTATTTTGCAAGTCAGTTCTCACTGACATATTTCTTGACATGAGTGTTTCCATGTCTCCAAGTATTGCAGGTGTTCATCTGCCTCTCAGTAATTTAGGTACAATGGTTTCCAAGAGACCAGAGTTGAAGACACCATTCAGAGCACACCTGGAGATACAGTCGATTAAATATCTATGAGCTTGCCTACTCACGAAGATATCAAGTTGTTCATAGAGAAGGACATCAATATATGATAGCAGCAACATCACAACGAGCACCATCATGAATAGCAGGTCAAGGCAGTATACCGAATGCAACGAATGCAATGAACATAATGAAAGAAACGAATGCAATGAATGAAACGAAAGCAATGAATCCAATGAATGCAATGAATGCAATGAATGCAAGAGGAAAGTTGTTGACAACACAGAGGAGGAACAAAGTTGTGAGCTCAAGAAGATCCACTAATGATGAAAGAAACTTTGGAGACTCAGGCTATGAGGTAACGACATGACATGAAGTTCGCGTGAAGACATAGAATGGAATAGAGAAGGAGTTGCTATGTTGAAGTAGCAACATAGGGAATAACATGAAGTTGCAAAGACAGACGAATCAATTGTAGTAGGAATAGGAACAATAGTGGGCGTAACATGCACTCATGGATGAAATTGTGCCCGTACATGTTAAAGATCCATCTGAGTAGCTGGCATGGAGCAAACATGGTGAGAAGTGTTGTTGATCACATGCAAGGGATTCAACAACATGCACGTCATTGTGCGCACACATGCGATCCAACCCATTCAGCACACTCACCAAGGTGAAGACAAGAAGCAAGTCTAACTGGAGTTGAGCATGTACTTCGGCAAGTTGATGCATATGACCACCAACACACACTTGAATATGAGCACGAACACTATGCATCGGTGTGTTGCCGGTTCAGCCACACCTAAGAAGACCATGCGCATGTTAGTAGATGAGTTGGATGAAGGAGCCATACCAATGCACCGGAGGCAACAAATGCAAGAGTTCTCTACAGCAAGATGTTACCATGGGGTGCATGCACACCATCACGGATGACCAAGCTTAGCATCAGCTCACCACCTTCGCCATCACAAGCATGTCAAAGACTTGGTCTCATCAGAACGAACGTAGTTCAGTGATGTCTTGCTCAAGCCATGTTGTCTCACATGAATACATGTGCATTGTAATGTAACATCATTTCAAGTGGAATTTCAAGTGTCAATAGTTGGATGTAAGAGTCATAGAGTAGATGAAGAGTCATGAGGGTAGATAAACTGTCACAAAGGGGAATGTCAAGGGTCACCCCATCCTTTGCTATAAATAGAACCTCATAACTCATTGTATAGTCTTTTGGTCAGCCAAGCTTCCAATAAGACTATCTTGGAGAGAGCTTGGACAATATTGTAACGTGCCTCAGCTTCTCCATTGCACAGAGCTAGTACATCTCTTTGGAGGAGCAAGTGGACGTGGTTGGAACATTCCACTGTTGGGGCTAACAAGTGTACATGGATGTATTGTATGATTGGAACTTACACTTCTTTATATAATAAGAGCTAGCACATTTCATGCATATCTTGTATTATATTCCAGATGTCTTTCTTACTCTAAATGGCATATGTATTTGCTTTCTTATGCACGAATGTATGGATTGTTCTGTATGAACATGCATGAATATTTCTGAAATGTGTTGATTGGTTTAACTATCACTTTGGATTTCCAGCTGGCTTTCTTTCTAGCTTGTGATGCATCTTTGCTCGTGTGTCCCCTTCCCATCCAAGTATTGTTATAGGTTGCCAAGGGGCGCACTCATCTCAACCCACATGTGTTAGAACCTCTCATGCATCTTCCCTGACTCACCGCAGCAGTCACACCCTTGCTACTAACAGAGTTATCTTACTTGCCTTTGTTCAAAATCACGGTCAAGGCATTGCTATAAGACCCACTGTTGGGACTCCTACACCAAACAGTCTGGGGTCTAATTGGGACTTCTTCCCGTCAAGATCCCCTGATATGTTGGCGGGTCCAACATCGTCAACATTTTGGCGCTAGAAGGAGGGCTATATGACAAGACGATTCCTCACATCTGTTTTGAATCTCTACACATCTATCATGTCTCACTACCGAGCTACTCTTCCAGAATGTATGTCTTATGGAAACGATTTCATCATCCCGAAAAAGCTGTCAGATAACTTGTCTCATAAAACATTTGATGGTGGAGGCTATGTAGATTTGGTAAGGCACACGATCGGTTTCGTAGGCTCATGTGAGAGACATGGATTCTTTGAAGAATACATGAGCTACATGATGTTCATCTACATGCTTTGATGACACCCAATGCACTGATGTGCCACGCTGCTAGAAAAATATATTCATTATCTTGCTCATCCAGTCACAGAGATGGACTGTGATTTTAATCAATTTAACTGGAAAGCACTTGATGAAGAAATTATGAAATTATGAAAAACTCCTAATGAATCTGTTGGAAATAATACTGAGAGGGGGGGTGAATCAGTATTATCAGATCAATCAAACTTTTTCAATGCTCAGAAACATATACGCTACTTCAGTTAGGTGAACCAGCGTGTACACGCTACTGTGACTAAATAAAACAGCGTATAAGAAGAAAACTCATAATTTAGTTAGCTTATTCTTCAGTTAAGTTCATCAGGACATTATTCACCACATTAACAGTAAACAGGTGCAGTATAACAGAACAGATCAAAAGCCACACACATGAACACCAAGATGTAAGGTGGAAACCCAATGTGGGTGAAAACCACCTACTGCAAGTTGTCTCTATCTTTCTTTAATATGAAACTTCAGTTTACAATCTTTTGTACTGGTGCAGCCTTATACCAGTACGCAGGCTACAACCTGCAGAAGGCTACAACCTTCTCTCGTTCTCCAAACTTCCTTGGAAGGGAGCTCCAACCCCTTTTGCTCTTGTACTAGCCAAGATACTAGTACGTAGGTGCTGACCTACAATCTTCTTTCCTTCAGGTACCACCTTTCATACATTTTCAGACTGGATATTCCCGAAGCATAACATTACAATCTGTAGACCCCAATTCATTCAACTTTCACAACAGATCATTGAAGCATAAAACAACCAATACTAGTATTATCAAACTTTGAATCACTGAACCACTGAACCCTGTCAATCACCAGTTACCAGAACACAGAGCAGACTACAGAACTCTGAAATAACAGTCAGACCCCACTGTAAACCCAAAATCAAGCTTCAAAAGATATACGCTACTTCAATGAGCAAAACCCGCGTATACACGCGCTTTTACCGAAGCCAACCTGCGTACAGATCTAAAAATAAACTTTCTCAATTTGCAGCTGTACCAGACATCAGTTAGACCCAGAACATAACATTGCGACAATATGCAGATCTAGAAATACGCATAATCAACCATATCATGATAGTGCATTTCAAACCATTAGATCCCGATCTATCCTTAGATCTAGTCTTCCATCAACCGATGTGATCTCTCCTTGGCTTAGATCAAGCAACCCAGAACCTGCATATCAGATCTCTTTCTCTCTTAGATATTCAAGCCTTGTCGAAAGATAATATTGCCTAATGATCTTCTTCTCCTTATATAGCCTTAGGCCTTGCTCAATACCAAGAACCAAAACCATAGTAACACAATACCATCAACTTCAAAACTAGGGATCGACACGCCCGTCGAGACACAATGGTCCGAAATCATAGGCACAACTTCCAAGGACTAACCACCATGGACCAAAGGTACTTTTCCACATACACGCACTTTTTCTGAATCCAACTAGCGTGTACACGCGACTTGGGCTTAACGAACCTGCGTATATGAACTTCCTTGGCATGCTGTACTAAGATCTGTCTTCTGATTAAGTTGCCATCACCTGTACCTCTGAGTGAGTTGCCATCAAGGACAACACTTGAATCATAATGCCAACAATCTCCCCCTTTGGACTTGATGGCAACCACCACACCAAGTCACTCTCCCCCTTTGACATCAAGGGCAAAGGGCTGTGCTCCCCCTGAGGACATGCTGATACCTCTGCTTGGCTGTGCTGACTCATGCTCCCCCTGACAGTAGGCCAGATCTGCAAAAGATGTTCTTCAACAAGAACCAAGACTTATACACCATAAGGGACTTTCCTATCACCAAAAGACTCAATACTTACATCCATACTCCCTACCAAGAGGGGACATATCAGAAACAACCAATTACATTACAGCATTCATCCCAGGCATAGTGGGGAAACCAACATAGGCCGTTACATGACCTTGACACCATAAAAGAGATATCACAAGAGAGATATGTGACATAGAGACAACAGATCTAGACCAAGACTTATGAAAGTCATCAGCAGCATATTATAAACATCTTTTTAGATCAGCAACCAGGATTTCTTTCTGAGCTCCTTTTCTTGAAATCAACAACCAAAACATCTGAATGCCAACAATGCTTTATGAGACTTTTAAGCTACTCCCCCTGAACCTGTGCCTGCTGCACCTCCTGAAACCGTGCCTGAAGAATTCTGACATACCCACTGCTGTTCAGAACTCCAGAGTTTTCCCTTGCTGTTCAGAACTTCATATACGCGATTCCTCCTGCATGAAGCGGCGTATGGACGCGGATATAATCTCTGCAACATGCGTACACCATACACGCGACATTCCCAGCATAAATCCGCGTGTATACGCATATATACCTTTCGTAACTTGCGTATACCAACTTTTCTGTAGAACAGACAAGCTTCAACAGCAGGATGAAGCATCAACTACTCCCAGCTTTTGTCTGAGATATTCAAAAGTTTCCCTGGGCAGTGGTTTTGTGAGAATATCAGCAACTTGTTCCTTAGAAGGAACATACTCCAACTTGACCTTCTGCTCAAGCACTTGTTCCCGAAGAAAATGGTACTTGATTGGTATGTGCTTGGTCTTTGAGTGCATGACTGGATTCTTTGAAATGCTGATTGCACTTGTATTATCACATAAGATAGAGACGGGTGGAGTGCAAGTGATTTGAAAGTCCTGCAAGGTCTGCATCATCCAAAGAAGTTGTGTGCAACAAGATGCTGCAGCCACATATTCTGCTTCAGCTGTAGATAAGGCAATCGAACTCTGTTTTTTGCTGAACCAAGATACTAATCTGGAACCCATGAAGAAAGCACCACCACTTGTGCTTTTCCTATCATCCACACTTCCAGCCCAATCTGCATCTGTGTAAGCATGAAGAGTGAGATCTGTATTTCTAGGATACCATAAGCCATAGTTTTGGGTCCCTTGAAGATACTTGAAGATTCTTTTGACTGCCTGAAGATGTGTTTCCTTTGGGTTGGCTTGAAATCTTCCAACCATTCCTACTGCATGTGTAATATCTGGTCGAGTACCTGTCAAATAAAGCAAACTCCCAATCATGGATCTATAAGTGGGTTGGTGAACTGCTGCTGATTCATCATTTGCACTGAGGCTGCATCCTGTAACCATGGGTGTACATACTGGCTTTGACTCTTCCATGCCATACTTCTTCAAGATCTGCTTGAGGTATTTGGTTTGAGATAAGAAGATACCTCCTTCATTTTGTTGGATTTGCAATCCAAGAAAATATGTCAATTCTCCAAGAAGTGACATTTCGAATTCTTTCTGCATAACCAAGGCAAAGTTTTGACTCATAGTCTCTTCATTGCTGCCAAAAATAATATCATCTACATAAACAACAAGAATTAGCAATTTGTTATTTTCAACTTTTATATAGAGATTGCTATCTGCTGCTCCTTTTGAAAAGCCTTGTTGGTGAAGATATTTGTCCAACCGATAGTACCAAGCCCTTGGAGCTTGTTTGAGTCCATAGAGTGCCTTTTTCAATCTGCATACAAGGTTTGGATCATTTCCAAGAATGAAACCATCTGGCTGCTCAATATATACTTCTTCTTCTAAGTCTCCATTCAGGAAGGCTGATTTCACATCCATTTGAAATACCTTGAAGTTTTGAAAGCTTGAGAGAGCAAGGAACATTCGGATGGCCTCAAGTCTTGCCACAGGAGCAAAGGTCTCTTCAAAATCTATTCCTTCTTGCTGTGCATACCCTTTACAAACAAGTCTGGCCTTGTTTCTAATTACTTCTCCATTTTCATTTAATTTATTCTTGAAGACCCATTTTGTTCCTATTACATTCTTATCTTTTGGTCTAGGAACTAATTCCCAAGTGTTGTTCTTTTCGATTTGCTCAAGTTCTTCATCCATTGCTTTGACCCAACATTCATCTTTGCATGCCTCTTTCACATTTTGTGGTTCAGTGGAGGAGAGTAGTGCCAAGTAGCTTGAAGCTTCTGCAAGTGTCCTTCTTGTTTGTACTCCTGCTTCTTTCTGCCCCACAATCTGAGTTTCTGGATGATTCTTTTGAACATATCTGGATGGAGTCTTCTCTTCTATTCTTGTCTGCTCCTCTGGTTCTTCTTGAGATTCTTCTTCTTCTTGAGGTTCTTCTTCTTCATCATTTCGCCTTTGAGAGTAACCTTCATCTTCTTCAATGTCTTCATGATGAACTTGCCTAGGAATATATCCCTTCTCATCAACCACTATATCAATACTGTCAACAATTCTGCCAAGTCTTTTATTGTAGCACTTGTATGCTTTGCTATGTGGAGAATAACCAAGAAGAATGCCCTCATCTGCTCTAGGTTCAAGTTTGCCAAGTTGCTCATCAGTATTCTTAATATAACATTTGCTCCCAAAGATTTTGAAATGCTTCACGGAAGGAGTTTTACCACTCCAAAGCTCATGAGGTGTTTGAGTGCTGTTTACTCGGACATTTGTTTTGTTAAGAATAATAACAGCAGCATGTGCAGCTTCACCCCAGAAGGTTGCAGGAGTACCTGATTCATCGAGCATAGCACGAGCCATTTGTTGGATAGTTCTGTTCATTCTTTCCACAACCCCATTTTGCTGAGGAGTTCTAGCTGTAGAGAATTCTCTTCTTATCCCATGTTCATCGCAGAAATCGAAAAATTCATTTGATGTGAACTCCCCACCTCTGTCAGATCTGAGGCACTTAATTTTGTGTCCTGATTCATTTTCAGCCAATGCTTTGAAGGATTTGAATTTTTCGAATGCTTCATCTTTGTGCTTCATAAGCCCTAACCAAACAAACCTTGAGAAATCATCAATGAATAATATCAGATATTCTTCTCCTCGAGGTGTCCTTTTCCTAAATGGACCACATACATCTGTATGGACTAGCTCAAGAGGCAAGCTAGCTGATCCTTCCTTCTCTGGAAAGTTAGTTCTGGTTTGCTTTCCAAACTGACAAGATTTGCATATGGTGTTGTCTGGAATTTTGATATCTGGAAGATCGCGAACTGCCTGATATTTGCATGCTTTCCTTATTTGTGAGAAGCTTAGATGTCCCAACCTTCGATGCCATAACCAGTGCTCTTCATCCTTGCTAAGATAGCATTGTTGTTGTCCTTCTTCAAATATGTACAGATTATTTGGAGTTCTTTTGCCTTTGAGAACTGTTTTACCTGTATCAAGATCACGAACAAGACATCCATTCGATCTGAAAATAACCTCGGTTTTTTGATCACACATCTGGCTGACACTTAGTAGATTATGCTTCAATCCATCAACATACAAAACATTTCCAGCCTTGACCTTTTCTTTCAAAGGAGCAATACCTTTTCCTTTTATAGTTGCAGGAGTATCATTTCCAAAAGAAACTTTCTTTCCCTTTTCTAAAGTAGAATAAGATTCAAGTTTTTCTTTATCACCTGTCATATGTTTCGAACATCCACTGTCAATGTACCATAGATTTTCCCGTCCTTCTGCATAAAAAGCTATCCCACATCTTTCTGTTTGAGGTTCCTTTATTCTCCATTTTTTGGTGCTCGTGGCTTGTTCCTTTTTCTCCTGAAACCTGCTCCTGCATTCAGAGTCTTTATGACCAAAATTATTGCAAATAGAACATTCAACTTCATTTTCAAGAACCGAAAAGTTGTTATAGGTCCTCTTTGTAATCCCTGTCATACTTCTTTGTTTTTGAGCTTCCCTAGTCATGATTGTTTTATATGCAACACACTGAGCTGCTTTGTGACCAAAGTTATGGCAAGAAAAGCATTGTCCATTGAAGAAGCTTCTGCGGTTATTGAATCTATCAGCCAACTGATTGTAATTTCTATTTTCATCTATTCTTGAGCCAAACTGAGAAGATTTTACCTGTGGTTGGTTGTAGCTTTTGTTCACCCTTAAGAAGGATTGTCCCTGATAGTTTCTGTTTGTAATTCGTCCCTCCTTTACCTGATTATCTTCATTGTTCCTCTGCTCATTTCTTCTTGCTGCATCAAGATAACTTTTTGAGGTGGATGCTTTAGAGGTTTCTCCATTATAGCCCAAACCTGTCTTGTTTAGAGGAGACCGCTGCACATTGATAATCTCATCCAAAGTTTCAGATCCTTTGACAAACTTAAGATTAATAGCTTTTGTTTTCTCAATTTCTTTTCTGAGACCAACAATTTCACCTTCTAGTTTTTCAAGATGTTTTTCCTTTTCATCAATTTGAAATTGCAAAGTATCAATGATCACACTCTTTTCTTCTATGCATCTCTTGAGTCTAGTAATTTCATTATAGAGATTATCCACATCTACAGCATCCTCATAATCATCATCTTCAAATGCCATTAACAGCTTATATTTATTACCTTGTTCATCTTCATCACTGTTTGATAAACCATCACTATCTTCATGGGTGTAGTAGCTTTTCTTATTTGCACTTTGTTTCTTGTTCCATCTAGCAGGTTCTTTTCCTTTATCCTTATAAGGACATTTTGCAGCATAATGGCCTACTCTTCCACAAGCAAAGCATTTGAAAGGTAGCTTACCTCTGAACCTTCCAGAACCCCTTTGAAGATTTCTGACAAAATTTGATTCTTCTTCCTCTTCTTCTGGAACATGGCTTGCTTCATAGTAATCTTCTTTTCCTGATGCCTTAAAAGCAGCTTCCCTTCTGTCAGATGGACCTCCCTTTCTCATTTCATAAGCAGTTAGAATTCCATGTAGCTGAGACATAGTGAGAACACGGAGATTTTCTTTTTCTTCTATTGCAGATACTTTAGATTCAAACTTGGGGGATAATGATCTTAGAATCTTTTGAACTACTATAGTCTCTTTTATTTCTTCACCCAAATTTTTCATGCAATTAACAATCTCATCTACCCGAAGAAAATAATTAGCCACACTTTCATCATTATACATCTTGAGAGTCTCATATTGAATCCTAAGAGTTTGAAGTTTAGCTTGCTTTACCTGTTCATCTCCTTCATAGCTAGTGATCATTTTGTCCCATATCTCTTTTGCTGATTTGAAGTGCAAGACCTTCATGAATTCTGTTTGGGATATACTTCCTAATAGAGTACTGACTGCTTTTGCATTTGTTTCATACTGCTTTTTCTCAGCTGGATCTGTAGGAGTAGCTGAAGGAAAAGCATAGCCTGTTTCTACAATGTTCCAAACTTCTGTACCAAGAGATTGAAGATATGCAGTAACTCTTACCTTCCAATAATTGAAATTTTTCCCATCAAAAATCGGTGGCCTGATTGATGCTTCTTTCTCGTAGTTGCTCATGATGAATGATCTCCCTTCAAGCGATCAAGCTTCTCTGAAGGACCTGCTCCGATACCAATTGTTGGAAATAATACTGAGAGGGGGGGTGAATCAGTATTATCAGATCAATCAAACTTTTTCAATGCTCAGAAACATATACGCTACTTCAGTTAGGTGAACCAGCGTGTACACGCTACTGTGACTAAATAAAACAGCGTATAAGAAGAAAACTCATAATTTAGTTAGCTTATTCTTCAGTTAAGTTCATCAGGACATTATTCACCACATTAACAGTAAACAGGTGCAGTATAACAGAACAGATCAAAAGCCACACACATGAACACCAAGATGTAAGGTGGAAACCCAATGTGGGTGAAAACCACCTGCTGCAAGTTGTCTCTATCTTTCTTTAATATGAAACTTCAGTTTACAATCTTTTGTACTGGTGCAGCCTTATACCAGTACGCAGGCTACAACCTGCAGAAGGCTACAACCTTCTCTCGTTCTCCAAACTTCCTTGGAAGGGAGCTCCAACCCCTTTTGCTCTTGTACTAGCCAAGATACTAGTACGTAAGTGCTGACCTACAATCTTCTTTCCTTCAGGTACCACCTTTCATACATTTTCAGACTGGATATTCCTGAAGCATAACATTACAATCTGTAGACCCCAATTCATTCAACTTTCACAACAGATCATTGAAGCATAAAACAACCAATACTAGTATTATCAAACCTTGAATCACTGAACCACTGAACCCTGTCAATCACCAGTTACCAGAACACAGAGCAGACTACAGAACTCTGAAATAACAGTCAGACCCCACTGTAAACCCAAAATCAAGCTTCAAAAGATATACGCTACTTCAATGAGCAAAACCCGCATATACATGCGCTTTTACCGAAGCCAACCTGCGTACAGATCTAAAAATAAACTTTCTCAATTTGCAGCTGTACCAGACATCAGTTAGACCCAGAACATAACATTGCGACAATATGCAGATCTAGAAATACGCATAATCAACCATATCATGATAGTGCATTTCAAACCATTAGATCCCGATCTATCCTTAGATCTAGTCTTCCATCAACCGATGTGATCTCTCCTTGGCTTAGATCAAGCAACCCAGAACCTGCATATCAGATCTCTTTCTCTCTTAGATATTCAAGCCTTGTCGAAAGATAATATTGCCTAATGATCTTCTTCTCCTTATATAGCCTTAGGCCTTGCTCAATACCAAGAACCAAAACCATAGTAACACAATACCATCAACTTCAAAACTAGGGATCGACACGCCCGTCGAGACACAATGGTCCGAAATCATAGGCACAACTTCCAAGGACTAACCACCATGGACCAAAGGTACTTTTCCACATACACGCGCTTTTTCTGAATCCAACTAGCGTGTACACGCGACTTGGGCTTAACGAACCTGCGTATATGAACTTCCTTGGCATGCTGTACTAAGATCTGTCTTCTGATTAAGTTGCCATCACCTGTACCTCTGAGTGAGTTGCCATCAAGGACAACACTTGAATCATAATGCCAACAGAATCCATTGATCGGTTTTACACACACTTTTGTAATCTTGCATACTAATTCCTTGAATATGAAATTGATTAGGAATTTCTTTATGGAATATTTTAGTATCTTCTTCACATATCTAAACCCCACTCAACACACTTCGGTGATGGAGCTTTGCAATCATAGGTAGACAAAGTTGCTGTCACAAATGACTGTCCGCGTTCACCTCATCAAACAACTCCAGCACCGCGGAGTGATGTGGGAGATCATGCACATGCCTTTGTTGAACTGTCACACTCTCCCACCCCACCTGCTCTTGCGATTTGCACAGATTTGGCTTGCAAGCTTGTTGGTTGCTACATGGACTCTTTCCCTCGACCTCCGCCCTCGCATTCTGTTGATCCTCCAGATTGTACTGTCTTTTGTTCTCCCACTTCAGACTCCTTACCTATTGTGAACGAGGATCAAGTTGTCGATGGAGTTGGTGTCATGCAACCAACCTGTGCCATCATTCATGATGAGTGTGTGTGGGAATCTAAAGAAGAGCCTACAGTGAAGGATGAATTCCTTCTAGTCGCACCTCATCTGCTTCATCCTGACATCCCTTGTGATTCTTCCACTACTGATTTTCCCTATGAAAATCCATTTCTGGATGTTTCTACTTCCGATCATTCACAGGAGACCTCGAATGTCAGGCTATCATTAGAATGTGGAGAGGACACATATTCATCAAAAAATCCATTCAATTTGTCATTTATCTTTATTGAAAACACAAAGGGTGAACACATATGCTTCTCATATATTCCTCTACCTGATTTATCAAATCACGAGGATGCCGCCAAACATCCTGAATTTTCTAATCTTGATTGTCATGATCTATTCACTTCCTCATGTAATCACGATATTGACTAAACCATTGTTAATCTATCCTAGACACTGATATACGATGATCTATCTGTCAATGAGGTAAAAACGTGTTGGGTCCCTATAATACTAGTGATTACCCCATTACTATTGTAGTTGCATCCCTTATTAATATTGCCGTGCCCCTAGTATCCCCATATTGTTATTACTGTGCCCCATAAAATCCCTCTATTGTTATTTTTGTGGCTTTATATTATTATTGTTAGGTCGGCTGGGTTATATTGTGACTCCTTAGACTCCTATATAGAAAGGAGGTTTTGTCATTTGAATCATCCAATAATTGTTCATTTATGTAATGTAAAGGAGGTTGCCCCCTCGAAGAGGCTGAATTCTAAGGCGTTGATCTATCTTTTCTTGAGCTGGTTTCATAACATTTGGTATCATAGCTTTGCATTCTAGGGTTTCGCTGCTCCAAACAAAAATTGGAAGAAAAAAGAGCAAAAGGGCTTTGTTACAGTTGTGATAGCAAATACAGTAAAGGTCATAAGTGTGCTGAGAATAAATTATTCTACATAGATTGCGAAGAGGAATAAGAAAAGGAGCAAGAAAGGTCAAAAGAAGAGGATATACTCCAAGAAAAAAGCATAGATAAAGAAGAAATGAATCTGACCACATCTTGTAATGCATTGGCAGGAATTACCACTCCTCAAACCATCAAGATAGAAGGACAAATCAAGAAGAAAAAGGTAATAGTGTTGATTGATTCAGGAAGTACCCACAATTTTATTCATTGTAAGGTAGCAAAAGAATTGAATTGCTTCTTATATCCACTACCAGAGTGTCAAGTAATGATTGCAAATGGAGGAACAATATATTGCTTTGGAAAGTGCCATAATATCAAGCTATCAATGGGAGAATATGTATTGACTAGCCCAATGCTTTCCATTCCAATGGGAGGTGCTGAGATTGTACTAGGATTCCAATGGCTACAATCCTTGGGTACAATAGCTTTTAATATTCAAGAAATTTTCATGAAATTTTCTGTGGAAGGAAAGGAAGTTGAATTAAGGGGTATTGCAGGGAAACTGGGAAAAATAATCAGCTCTAACGGTATGACAAAGCTTCTAAAAAGGGAACAAAGGGGTGTAATTGCACAATTATGTTTGCTAGATGTTTCCACATTGCAATCATCTATTTCTCCAGATCTCCAAAAATTCTTGGACAATCATTCCAAGGTATTTGAGACTCCCAAAGGTCTCCCACCTATTCGTGATCATGATCATGCTATTCATCTGATTCCAGGAAGTGTTCCTCCAAACATCAGACCGTACAGATATCCCTATGCCCAAAAGAGTGAAATTGAACGTATGTTTGCAGAAATGCTAGAGGCTGGTATAATTCAACCGAGTCAAAGTTCTTTCTTTTCTCCAGTAGTGTTAGTGCACAAGAAGGATGGATCATGCCACATGTGTCTGGATTATAGGGAGCTCAACAAGCTCACTATTAAAGATAAGTTTCCCATTCCTGTCATTGATGAATTACTGGATGAATTGCATGGATCAATTTACTTCACCAAGTTGGATCTTCGTTCAGGATATCATCAAATAAGAATGATGACTGAAGACATTCCGAAAACAGCATGTAGAACTCATGAGGGTCATTATGAATTTTTGGTCATGCCTTTTGGCCTTACCAATGCACCTTCAACATTTCAGGGTTTGATGAATTACATTTTCAAACCATTCCTTAGAAAATTTGTGTTAGTATTTTTTGAACATGTTGACAGGGTGCTACAACTATTGGAGGAGAAACAATTATATGCAAAAAGATCCAAATGTTTCTTTGGAGTACAAGAGGTGGAATATCTGGGTCATATTGTATCTCATGAAGGAGTTAAGGTAGACCCTAGCAAAATTAAAGCCATTAAGGAATGGAAAATCCCCACATCCATGAAGCATCTGCGAGGATTTCTCGGGTTGACAGGGTATTATCACAAGTTTGTTAAGAATTATGGGAGAATAGCAGCACCTCTAACAACATTATTGAAGAAAGATTCATTTTCATGGACTCCAAAAGCAACAAAGGTCTATCTTAAAGAGGCAATGTGCCAAGCACCAGTCTTAGCTACACCGGACTTCACAAAAACCTTTATTGTGGAATGTGATGCTTCAGGAAATGGAATTGGTGCTGTTTTAATGCAAGATGAAAGACCCATTGCTTTTAAAGGTCGTCCAATCAAGGGAAAGTTTTTACACAAAGTTATTTATGAGAAGGAAATGTTGGCAATACTCCATGCACTTAAGAAATGGTGACCCCACCTAATGGGAAGACACTTCAAGGTAAAAACGGATCATGATAGCCTTAAATACTTTTTAGAACAAAGATTATCCTCTGAAGAGCAACAAAAGTGGGTCACAAAGATGTTGGGTTATGACTTTGAAATCATCTACAAAAAGGGGAAGCAAAATGTGGTCGCAGATGCACTCTCAAGAAAGGATGAGGATGTGGAAGCATTTTTGTGCGCCATTTCTATTATCCAACCAGATTGGATAAATGAATCAAGGGAGGAATGGAAGAATGACGAAGAAGTGTGGGCACTTATTCGAAAGTTACAACAAGATTCCAGTACGTCTGATACATTTAGCTGGCAAAATGATTCTTTACGGTACAAAGATCACTTATACCTCTATAAGAATTCCCAACTAAAACAAAATATTCTTATGGAATTACACACTTCTCGCTTAGGAGGGCACTCAAGATTTTTAAAGACTTACCACAGGGTTAAGAAGGAATTTTTTTGGGATGGCCTTAAATCGGATATTCAAAATTTTTTGGCAGAATGTTTGGTTTGCCAACAAAATAAAGTTGAAACAATTAAGACACCAGGTCTATTACAACCTTTATCCATTCCAAGCCAATGTTGGGAGGAGGTTTCAATGGATTTTATCACAGGTTTACCCAAGTCTGAGGGAAAGAGTGTCATCATGGTGGTAGTTGAGAGACTTACCAAGTATGCACACTTTTGTGCATTATCACATCAATTTAAAGCCAGTACAATTTCTACTGCATTTATGGAAACAATTCAAAAGCTACATGGAAACCCAAAGATTATTGTAAGTGATAGAGATCCCCTTTTCACTGTAAATTTTTGGACAAAATTATTTTCTTGTCTTGGTACTCAATTAGCTCATAACTCATCTTATCATCCTCAATCTGATGGGAAAACTGAGATAGTAAACAAATGTTTGGAAGGATATCTTCATTGCTTTGTATATGATAAACAGACACAATGGGTCAAACGGTTGCCTCTAGCTGAATGGTGGTATAACACTTCCTTCCATACAGCAACAAAAATGACTGTTGACACCTAATCTCTCACTACACTCTCATTGTCTGACATTACTTGCATACCTTGCATTTCAATCACATCGCTTGGGTTTGGCTTTCCATTGACACCGCTTGGGTTTTCATTTCCTTTACCTACAAAATTGAACGCTGTCACATGGAGGAGCTATGGTGAGCGTGGTCTTGTTTGGAGTCTGGTGGAGAAGCGAGGTATCGTGGAGATTCCAACGCTAAATATGTGATTAATGAATGCTGGATTATTAATACAGTTATAGTTTTTCAGTTATATGCATATAGTTGAACGTTGTTACAGTGATAGTTTTTCAATGAAAATGCATATAGATCTGTTAATACACATATAGTTTTGGGGAAATGGTGTGATTTGAGGTCAAATAAATCAGAGTGGAGCAGCGAATATTAACACAGCATGGCTATGCGTGGATATGCGTGGTTATGTTATTGTTAATGGACCTGATATGCATGGTTATGTTATTGTTAATGGATATGCACGGTTATAATAATGGATATGTGTGGTTATGTTATATAATAAAATGTTACTGAATGTTTGGTGGAGGCAGAACGTCCATGATGCGTTGAGCCCTTTTAAAAGGAGGCCATATGGTATGAAGAATTGGACTTGTATGTTGTGTATGCATTGATTTTTTTATTGGTAGCCGTGTACGTTTTGAAGGTCATTTTTTCTCTGTGTATTGAATTTGTGATGGCTGTGATCCAATGGGTACATGAAAACCTTGTGTTAGAAGTTTTAGTGGACGATAATGCCCTTTTGAGTACATTTTTTACTGTATATTGGGAGAAGTATTTTTCTATCAGCAAATATATTTTTTTTACAGAATGCATTCAATCATATCCATGGTGGGAATGGTTCTCACTGGCAAGGAGAACTATCGTGAATGGTCCCGGATGATAAAACACACCCTCATTTTCAATGAGTTGTGGAAAGGAGTGTGTGTCGGAGACGAAGACAATGACCCAGTACAGCTTACCTCAGACAAAGAGCTCGTCATTTGGGAAAACAAGAACAACAAAGCTTATGCTTTAATCCCAACATCTGTAAATGAAGAGGTGAGTCGCCATATTTCGTCATATTCAACTGCCTTTGAAGCCTTACAAAAGCTGAAAGAACTCTATGACTCACATTCTGCACTTGAAGTTGTCCAACTCATGATTAAACTCTTCACTCTTGAACTGCAAAATAATGATCCACTTGCTCTTGCATTTGAAGTAAAATCTATAATGCACGATATCAAATCCACTAAGGTTGAATTGGATATTCCTCTTATTGCTTTTCTCAAGGCACTTTATCCTACTTACTCCAATTATCTTGAGTCATTGCAAGCAAATGGAAATCTCAAAGATATAACCTTTGACTCTCTTGTGAAAAAGTTTGCTGAAAGAGAGAAAGCTTTTGGAAAGAAGACAGCCCCTAAATCTTCTGAAGAGACTGTGTGCCTTGCTCATAAAGAAAAGCATCTTGCTCAAGATTCTACAAGAGGAAGATATTTCAGAGGAAGGGGGTGCAGACATTCTCAAGGAGAAAAGGCGGATTTTCACTGCATTCGTTGCAAAAGAAATGGATCATATGATGCCTCTACATGCAAGTTACCATGGGACAAAATTGAGCAAAAAAGAAATCAACAGAAAGGTAAAACTGATGATATAGACAAAGGTAAAGCACCTGAATCTGCTCACTATGTTGAGGCACAATGTAACATTGGAGTAAATGAAGATTTTTTTAATGCTTCACTTGCTTCTTGGAAAAATGATCGGTTGCTTGATTCAGGAGCAACCTGTCACATGACTCATAGAAAATATTTTTTTGAAGATTTCACTGACAATGTTGATGGAGTAGTATACTTTGCAGATCAATCAAAAATCAAGCCATCAGGGCTTGGCACAATCAAGCTTAAACTGCCTAGTCTTCCAGACTTTCTTCTGGATCATGTTCTATATCTCCCACAGCTCAAGAGAAACTTGCTATCCTTGGTCCACATCTGCCAGCAAGGTCACTCCATTCATATGTTTGATGGCAAGCTTGAGGTAAGAAAAGCATCTGACCACTCACTTGTCATGAGGGGAATAGAAGAAGAAAGGCTTCTCAAACTGCAAGGAACCTCTGCTCATGCACAACATTTCTCATACAATTCTCATGATGAAGAAGGTACACTTCCACCAAGTTTATTATGGCATGCTAGATTTGGACATTTGAACTATGACAGTCTCCGCTTGTTGAAGAAAAATGGTGTTGCTGGTTTGCCTACAATTCCTAGGAAACTTAAGCAATTTGATGCTTGCATTCTAGGAAAGCATAGCAAACATTCTTTTCATGATTCACATTCAAGAGAACATAGGAAGCCTGAACTCATTCAATGTGGTCCAATGCCTATTCCTTCTGCAAATGGAAATAAATATATCATGACATTTATTGATGACTACACCAGAATGTGTTGGGTTTATTTATTGAAGAACAATTCTGATGCTTTTCAAACATTCAAGAATTTTCATAAATGGATTGAAAATGATGCACAATCTCATATTGGGTCTATTCGCATTGATAATGGAAAAGAGTACACATCAAATGAATTTGAAAACTATCTTCGCCAACATGGGATCAAACATCAAACAATTGTGCCTTATAATCCCCAACATAATGGTGTAGCTGAAAGAATGAATAGAACAATCTTAAATATGGTATGATCCATGCTTTTGTTCAAAAATGTAAACATAATGTTTTGGGCTGATGATGTTCTATGCGCTGCATATATACAGAATAGATGTCCATCTAATGTTACAAGAAACAAGACTCCTTATGAAATGTGGTATGGACATGTTCCTTCGGTAAAGCATCTCAGGGTCTTTGGTTCCACTTGTTATGCCTTGATACCAAAGGTACATAGAAAAAAACTTGGTACTAGAAATCGTAAGTGTATCTTCCTAGGGTACTCAAACACCACCAAAGCATACTGCCTCTATGATGAAGTAAATAAGAAATTTGTTGTATCTAGAGATGTAACTTTTCTTGAATCATCCAAAACTGACAATGTTGAGCGGCAACTTGATCGCTTGGATAGATTCGTAAAAGCAAAATCATTTCAAGAATTTGGTAATCAGATTCCACATCTTGAAGGGGGGATTCCTATACTAGATCAACATGTGGAATCTACTTCTGAAGAACACTCTCCCCCACATGAAACTCCAAAAACGAATGATGCTTTAAGTGATGTAATTGATAGAATTTGGAGACTCAATATTGATTTAGTCCCAACTCAATCAACAGAGTAGCCTAGACCATCTCAGAAAGGTCCCCCAAAGTGGCTGACAAAGACACTTGAAAGTGTTCATCCTGATGAAGTTGGAAAGACAGGAACCAGAAATTCAAACTGGAAAAATGGAGGTGATGTAGATGACTCTAATTCACTTGTTGATATGGATGTTTCTTATGATTGTGAATTGAACTTGTCTACAGATTTTGAACCAACTTCCTTCAAAGAAGCTGCTTCTCATGATGAATGGAAAGAAGCGATGCAAAAGGAGTATGATGCCCTCATAAAGAACGGCACTTGGAAGCTGGTTGATCCTCCATTAGGAACCAAACCAATTGGCTGCAAGTGGGTCTACAAGAACAACTATAAAGCTGATGGCTCACTTGACAAGCACAAAGCTAGGCTTGTGGCAAAAGGTTTTACACAGAAGGAAGGGGTTGATTATGAGGAGACTTTTTCCCCCACAACAAAATGGGCTACCATCTGGACACTCTTTGCACTAGTAGCTCAGAATGGTTGGAAAGTCCATCAAATGGATGTAAAAACGACTTTCTTGAATGGATATCTAAAAGAGAATTTTTTGATGTCTCAGCCTGAAGGATTTGCTATGAAAGGACATGAACATAAAGTATGCAAACTTGTGAAGTCCTTGTATGGCATCAAACAAGCACCGCGAGCCTGGTATGAAAAACTAACTGAGCATCTTCTAAAACTCAATTTCAAACATTTTGATCTTGATGATGCAACTTTATTTGTCAAGAAAGTTGGCAAAACAGTTGTATATCTTGTGGTATATGTAGATGATCTTTTGATGACAGGGAACAATGAAAGCTACATTGCATCCATAAAGAAGGAATTGGGGAAAACTTTTGAAATGACTGATTTGGGCTATGTTCATTACTATCTTGGCATTGAAGTAACCCAACATCCAAAGTCCATATTTCTTTCTCAAAAGAAATACATTGGAGATCTGTTGAACATGTTTGGCATGACAGAGAGCAATCATCTTACTACTCTAATGGAACAAAACTTAAAGCTCACATCTATTGAAGGAAAAGAATTTGAGGATGCAACAAAGTATAGACATCTTGTACGAAGTCTCAACTACCTAACTACTACCAAACTAGACATTTTGTTTGCTATTGGAATCCTCTATAGGTTGATGCAAAAGCCTTGTGAGGGACATTGGTCTGTTGCAAAAAAATTTCTAAGGTACTTGAATGGAACTCGAGAATTTGGAATCAAGTATACACAAGTGGATGACTTCAGCTTGATTGGATACTCTGATTCAGACTTCGATGGAGACAAAGAAACTGGGGTATCTACTTCAGGATATGCTATGAGTCTTCAATCAGGAGTTGTCTCCTGGAGATCACACAAACAATCAGTTCCAGCAGATTCCACAATAGAAGCAGAATATGTGGCAGCAGCTGAAGCAACAAAAGAAATTGTGTGGCTCGGGAAAATTCTTGAGGATTTGCAGGTAAAACAAGTACAATCAACTCCACTCATGATTGACAATACCTCTGCAATAAAGTTGGCCAAGAACCCAAAGTTTCATGATCGAACAAAGCACATCAATACTAAATATCATCTGATTCGACATCATGTTGAGGCCAAAACAATCCATCTCCGTCATTGTTCCACAAATGAGCAAATTACAGACATCTTCACGAAAGCGCTTGGAAGGGAAAAGCTTGAACGATTCAGAATGATGCTTGGACTCACCAACATCCCTTCAGATTAAGGGCTGACACCTAATCCTTGCGATTGGGTGAATTATTGTAAATAGATAAATAGGAAATATGAACAGTCATTGGGAGATGAACTGAACAGTCTCTCCCTCATGTATATAATGAGGACCTACCTGATGGAATAAGACATTCAATTATTTTTTCCTAATGGAGTTATTGCCTGGCCTGACAATGACCCCATTTATGGCACTTTATGGAGATCAGCCACCATCCATCACATCATATTTAAGAGAAAATTCTAAGGTTCAAGCAGTGGAACATCACATCGAACATCAACAACAAGTCCCCCAACTCTTAAAGGATAACCTTGTGTTGTGTTGTTGGGAAAAGTATCCAATACGGAATGACCCTATCCCACTCTAAGGGTGATAGTACCTCAGCAACAATCAAAGCAAAGCTATTCGAGATTACTTCTTTATGAGATGTAAGAGAGGGGAGAAAGAGATCCACTAACCGATGTCTTCCGCTAATGATTGATCCAATCTTCTCTCTTTGCTGCTTGCTCCCAGCTCCTTTCTCTTTCACTGGCCCAGCTACACCAAGATCCTGCAAAATGGCAAGAGGGGGAAACTACAAGAAGCATACATTCATAATTGATTCAAGGATTAGAATAAATCAAATACACAAGTATAACAATACACCATTGAGACACATGCATATAGAAGAACCTCAAATTCTTTATTAATGGAAGAAGTAAAGTCTAGGAAGTAATACAACCATAAAAGGCCCAATCCAGCATCACCTCCCAGCAGAAAGAAATCTCCTCTTCACCTCCTTCAAGCAAATCACCCAATAGTTCTATACTCAAACCAACAGCACTTCCTTACATTCACAAGATTCCAGCCCCCCTAGACCTCATGAGAGAGCTCTATATATAGGAGTTTTGGAGAAAGGATGAGTCAGCTTGAGCTTGGCATGGAGCTGACTAGTGTCCTCCCCCACTTCAGTTATTCTTCAGTTCTTGAGTCCACTTGGAGGTTCTTGCTTCCACTTGGAGATCTAGATCCTCTTACTCATCACAAGTCGAAGTCCCTGATCCAAGTGTCATTTTGGAAGCTTCCTAGGCATTGACACCTTGAGAAATGACTGTGCCACTTGGCCAAACTCGCCTAGCGCAGGTAGCCTTCTTTGCAGTTGACATTCAGCGCAGGTACACAGTGGAGCAGTTGACATTCAGCGCAGATGCTCAGTGGAGCAGTTGACATGATCCAGAATTAGCTTGTTTTTGAGTGTTTTCAGGTGGAGAACTGATATTCAGTGCTGTGGTTTGCTGACCTTGTTCCTCTAGGGGTAGGAACAACATGTTTAGGGACTTTGGATCCCTTAGATTATGGACATTTCATGCTTCATGCTGTAAGGCACAAAAATGTCTATAACAGTTGCCCCCTAAAGTATGAGGTCGTTTATCGGGTGAAATGCTTTATCAGGAGGATCCGAAGTTCATTCAATCGCTGAGAGGTGACCTGTAATACAATACAATACAATACATTATTTTTCATTCTGCTTTCATGATCTAGCTGAGGCGGGCATTCCCATGCTCAGCTTTATAAATTCATTTTGGTACATAGAACAGACGATCGTCTGATGGTAGACTGATAATTCTCTGCTGAAATTATCATCCTTTGAGTAGGATGATCATCTGCTGTAATGATGTACATGTCAAATGTCTTTATATTTCCTGAATATATATCGCAGCCCGGATGGATGAAACTAGATCCGGGGTCTTCAAACTCGTTCGATCTTCACTCTAAGTACAAGTCGATCCATGTGAGAATTGCGCTGAAGTTGAACATGGAAAGACATCGCTTGATTACCGGTCAATGATGAAAACCGTTAACAAGCACGAGAGGAATCACGGATAATGATAATGACCCTCAAGGTATTGCAGTACAATTCACATGGTGTGAATAAAGGACTTGGCGTCGAACACCACGCAAAATCTTCTGGTCGAAGGTCATTGATGTATACCTGTCGCCGGAAGTGAGAAACTTGCCATTGAGGCATGCAAGTTTCAAAGTACTGAGGGGGGTGTTCCTAGATCAACTTCTTGGATAATGAGCTGAAGTCGACAAGAAGCAATCCGTCAAAGGAGGGCCTTAATTAATCCCACATCAGTGACACAGAACGGAGCTAATGATTTTAGTGGAGGTGAAAACAATCTGTGAAATATGATTCAGGGTGGCGATCATGGGTGGATGAAGGATAATGTATGGTAGTGGATGGGACACGGTTGACTCTTTCTGAACAACATCTCTTGAACATATAACGACACTGATGCGATGGATCGGTAGCATTACCCCATGTGTGGATGGTTTGGCGAAGACCATGGTGATGAGACCGGTGAATGAAACAACCCAACCCGATGTGATACGGAGGAAAAGTGTCATGTTCAAGAGCGACCTACTACCATTAAAGCTTTGAGGTTCTCCCAATTTTTCCCCAGTCATTTCTGACCAGTACCTCTTTATTTTTGTCAAGCTTAAGGAGGATAACATATGCTTGTTCTATAACCTGCCCTTCGGGCAAGCCCATCGCTATGTTTTAACGAGCCTAGCGATAGGGAAACTCGTTCTCGTCTAAAGACAAGTTTGTCGCTATTTAATCATTTTAACGAGTCTAACGACAAGGAAAACTCGGTCCTTTTCATTTTTAGAGAGTCTGAAAAGGTACGAAAAGTTAACTCCAAAATTCCTTTTTCGTCATCTAATCCCTTAAGTCTAAAAAAGTATAAAACAATACAGAAGGGATGAGTTTTCGATAATTTTAACGAGCCGAATAAAACAAGCGCTCGACCTTTTTGTGCAATAATCCCTCAGGTCCAAAAAGATTAAAATCTACGGGAGGGATAGCTCTTCCGGTCCTTTTAACGAGTTGGAAGGCCAAAACTCGGCAAATTTTTCATATTTTACGAGTCAGATGAAAAGAGCTCAAAGAAGACTCATCTTTTGAGGAACGAGTGATAAACAGTGATAGCAGCAGATTCCAGGTACAGGTTGGAATTCTCCAATAACGGTAGTGTCACAAGGATGGCTAGGTGAAATCACTCTTCGCAGCTGTTCCTCAAAATGGGTAAACAATCATATGGAGGTGAACGATTGGCCAAATGAAATGGAGGTGGTAGGTGCAAACACGACCAAGGCTTTTTATGGCTAATAAATTTACGATCACAATGGTTATTTACCGGGGTAGGTTCATTTTTTATTTAACGAGCTTGAATGCACCAAAACACTGCTTAATCTTATGTTTATTTTTTAACGAGCATGAACTATGTACTAAAACTGCTCGGATCTCGCTTTTCTATTTTTTAACGAGCATAAATTCCGTGGTAAAACTGCTCGATTATATGGTCAAATTTTGATTTTTTACCATTACTAGCTTTCTCTTTTCAAGGATAGTACTGCATTCTCAATTGCTGCAACAAACTTTGTTAGAAATGAATAATATTTGCATGAAAATGAGATTTTAACCCTAATATTTTACTTTGAACTACGTAAAAAGCCATTAAAAGGTGTTTTTACCTCTCATTTACCATTTCATTTGCATTTGGTTTGTTGGAGCTCTGGAGGTGCCTCTTCCCCCTTGATTTTCACCAGCTGATTCCGGGAGATTCTGCGGACGATTTTCGGCGCCGTCTGGACCAGGTAGGAGCTAAACCCTAGCTCTTCCTTTTCATGGTTTCATTTTCCAGTTTTATGCCTGTTTTTCAGTGTTTCTGAGCCCCAGGGGTTTTGCCAGGGCGCCCTAACTTCAGCGCAGGTTCCCCTTTCGAAATCTGCACTGAATGTCAAGCTGCCTTAAGGCAGCCTGACCTTCAGCGCAGGAGGGATACTCTCTGCCTGCACTGGGCTCAGAAAACTGAGTTTTCAGCTCATTTTTTGATGAATTTTCGCCAGTTTTTCATCAAAATCAGGAACTTACTCCTTCTCTTTGTTTGCTTTGCAGGGAATTTTGAACAAAATGTCCCTTACATGGCGAGAACGAGAACATGAAGAGGAGGACATGATTGCCCTCCATGACCCGGTCACGGTGAACGCGCTGCGGAACTGTGGCCTGCTGAAGTTTTTCCGTATCTCTAGCATGAGAGCACAGATTACTTTGCTGCAGTATATGCTTGATGCTTGGGATCTTGTTAACCAAGTATTCCAGATTAGGGGAAAGTCCATCCCCTTGACCATAGAGGACATGTACTTCTTGACCTGGTTGTCAAGACGAGGTGCCCCCATTTCCTTGTCAGGTACGGCCCGGGGGATCGATTCCACCAGAGATTATGTCCGTCAGTATTGCAGGGAAGGTTCTCAGCCGAGCAGAGACGACAAGATTGTTATCTGTGAGATTACTGACAGGTCTCTCAGGTCCATTCTGTGTACCATTGGTAGGATGGCCGGTAGCGCAGCTCTACATGTTGCCAACAGATCTTATATGCAGCACGCCTTGGAGAAAATCCCACTGATGCAGCCTCAGTACATCATACTCGACTTGCCTTCTCCGACCGAGCCACGCATGCAGAGGTGGGTTGATCACATGTCTAGGCACGCTGGTCAACCTCAAATTACTTTTACTGAGGCCTTCTTCAGGTGGTTCGAGCGCCAGGAGATGGTCTTCTCCGAGTATCCATATGTGGGTATGGATTTCCGAGGTGATCCGGATTTGGTGTTACCGGATGGCGAACAGTGGGGTGCTATTGGTAAGCTCTTTGACCATATTACTGTTTACTTGTTCTTATTCATAACGTTGCTGTGCTTTATTCTATCAAGACTTTTAATCATACTCTTGGGTGCGTGCAGATGTTGGTCCTGTTCGTCCAGTAGTTCGCCCGAGACCGCCAGTCGTTGCCCCGGCAGTGGAGCCTACTGGGAGAGCTATTCTTCGCAATCTTGACGATACTGAGACCCTTACAGTTGTGCAGGAGCAGGTTGAGAGCCTTACTCGCGGTATTCCGGATGTACAGATTGATGAGTTACCTTTACAGCTGCAGCGACATACTATCGGTGTGCCTAGACGATGGACTCGTCTCTTGCGCATGATTGCACAGGCCGTGACATACTATCATGAGCACCACTAGGCTAGGGTGCCCCCTAGCATTTTTAAGTTTTTAGGTCCCATGACCAATTTTTGTCTTGGTTACAGAACATTATGTATGAACTATAAACAACTTATATATATTTTGATTTTCGAGTTTTATTCTGGTTGATTTATGTGATCCATATGTACAATCGTTGATGATATGTCCCTTTTATACATGTTGCAAATGTCTATCTAACACATAGTTTGCTAATGAGTCAGTTAATGTGTTTAAGTTTCTTGAAATATGTTGATATTGAATTGAATCAAATTGTCTTTACAAGATCTTAAACCTTAGGAACATGCGATAAATAGCTGGATTGCGAACAGAATATATACCATTGAGTTGTAGTATTACGAGCTGTGAGTCTAGCCTGACAATTAGTCGGCATATGTCACGCGTGATGGCATCAGAGAGTAGTTCTATCAACGCGCTATACTCAGTGATGTTATTCGTTGATTGCCCAATACACACACCCCTGAAACTTACTAACTCGCCGCTTGGATCAAAAATGGCCCAGGCTGCGGAGGATAGGTTCCGCGAACTACGACTCGCTCCGTCACCATATCCAACACATGTCTCCAGAAGGTTCAACATCTGCAATAAATGAAAAGGTGGATCACCCGACCAGAACAAATCCTTTAGCGAAAACAAAATACAACAAAAGCATGTAGGTTACTATTTAAGCATAGTAACGCTTGAGGTACAGCCCGTTGCGGGGCTGCGCCAGTGGAATTCCATCGTAATCCATTAACTCGTAGGCTCCTTTTGCTAACACCCTTTTAACAATATAGGGGCCCATCCATAAGGACTTGAATTTACCTGCTCCCAATTTATCGGATTCTTGGTCATAAAGCAAGACCAAATCACCTTCTGAGAAGACACGGGGTTTGACATTTTTGTCGAACTGAGCCTTGACTCGTTTCTTATGGGCTTCGTTAGCCAAAGCGGCATCACGGCGGGTTTCATCCAATTGGATTAATTCCAAGAAACGAGCCTCTTCCTCCGAAGTTCCGGGGAGAAGATCGATTGCGAGTTTAAGCGACGAAATTTCGCACTGGATTGGTAAGACTGCTTCCAGGCCATACACCAGTTGAAAAGGTGTGAACCCGGTTGCGTTCTTAACCGACGTTCGGTATGCCCACAAGGCTGAGTACAGGATTAGGTGCCACCTTCTTTTATGAACCCCGATCATCCTTTGCAACATACGCTTCAGGACCTTGTTGATTGCCTCAACTTGTCCGTTGGCTTGCGGATAATATGGGGTAGAGCTGTCGTGAGATAGCCCTAGCTTGGCAGCTAATTCGACCATCATGTGATTGCGAAAATGCGACCCATGATTTGTAACTATAGCCTGTGGTACGCCGAACCTGGCGACTACATGATTGAAAAAGAAAAGGGCAGCTGTTTCACCAATGTTATCCAATGTAGGCATCGCCTCGGCCCATTTGGTAAAATAGTCAACAACGACTATAATATACCCATGCCCCCCGGTCGAGGTGGGGTTACATTGCATGAAATCGATGCCCCACTTGGCGAATGGCCCAACAGCGACTATCGGCTGTAAAGGTGTGGGTGGTCGTCTGGTTTTGCTATAAAAAATTTGACAAGCATGGCAACTTCTGACTGCGGTTATGCAATCTTTGAACATGGTTGGCCAGAACTATCCTGCCCGTAAGATTTTTTGTGCTGTTGCATATCCAGATTGATGCCCCCCGCACGCGCCTGAATGACACTCATTCAGGGCTTTTTCGGCCTCCTCATGGGTAAGGCACCTCCTTAGAACTGTATCGATACCTCGACGGTAAAGTGCATCACCGACGATCATGTAGTCTTTTGCTTGGTATCGTATACGTTTTTGTTCAGAGCGAGAGGTGTTTGGCCTGAATTTTTGGGTTTGGAGATAAACTATGATATCTCCATACCACTCATTGCTTGCAGATATCAGAAACAAACTTTCGTCCACGATTGACTCTTCCGATGTTTCATCGTTGGACGACGATGGGAGATCGCACAATAATTCTGCGAAAACTAGAGCTTTCTTTGATTTGGATTTTACAAATTCCAGATCAAACTCTTGAAGGATCGCTATCCATTTTGAATATTTTCCCCCCAGCAACTGTTGCGACAGTATATAAGTCATGGGGTTGCAATCTGACAAGATGGTAGTTTTCCGAAAGAGGACATAATGTTGAAACCTTTGAATCTCTTGAACAGCTGCAAGCGCTAGTTTTTCAACATAAGAATATTTACTTTCTGTATCATTTAAGTTTTTACTTAAATAATAAATAGGATGTTCTATTCCATCGACCTCTTGAACTAAAACCATCGCAATGGTCGTATCCGCTGCAGCCAGATACAGGTTAAAATCTCTTTGATAGTCCGGGGTGTACATTAATGATGCTTTTACTAGACAATCTTTCAGAGCATCAAAGGAAGCTTGCGCCACTTGGTCCCAGACAAAAGGTACATCCTTTTTCAAAAGACGAGTATAACCCTTAGCATGTTCTGCGTAATTTGGAATGAACCTCCTCAGAAAGTTTTCTTTCCCTTGGAGTTTCTGAATCTGAAGCAAATTTGAAGGTGGAGGCAAATTAATGATAGCCTGAACCTTACAGGGGTCGAGACGAATCCCATCCTTAGAGACTACAAAGCCAAGTAAACGACCAGAACCGACGCAAAACACACATTTTTGTGGATTGAGTCTTATCTTGTAGTGTCGGCAACGTAGAAATATCGCTCTTAAATGCTGCGGATGATCAGTCCGCTTTCGAAAATGAGCCAGAAGATCGTCGAGATAAGGTTGAACAATGTTCTTGATGTCATGGAAGGCATAATTCATTGCCCTCTGAAACGTCGCCCCTGCGTTCTTTAAACCAAAGGGTAATTTTCGATAAGCGAATGTGCCCCACGGACAAATAAATGCAGTCTTTGACTGGTCCTGTGGGCGGATATTTATTTGATTATACCCGGAGAATCCATCCATAAATGAAAAGATTTCACATCCGGTGCATTCATCAATTATCTGGTCGATGAAGGGTGTAGGGTAGTTGTCCTTCGGACAAGCTTGGTTTACATCCCTATAATCGACACACACTCTAATCATCCCTTGTTTCTTCATAACAGGGACAATATTCGATACCCAATCGGTTAGAGGAACTGGGTAGATGAATCCAGCATGGAGAAGTTTTTCAACTTTTGCCTTAATGGCAGCGGCTTTTTTGGGGTGTACCTGTCGAAGTCGTTGTCTTACTGGTTTGACATCAGGATACATTTTAATTTCATGTTCAACGATACTCGAGTCAATTCCTGGCGTTTCATCATATGACCAAGCAAAGACATCTCTAAATTCGCGAAAAAGAGCGTTATATATTTCCAGTTCTGAAGGGGAACAACCTTTGCCGACATAAATATTCTCTACAACATCTGTTTTAGTCGAGATATTTATGGCTATAGTCTCTTCAATATTGGATAAGTTTCGCTCGGAATCCACCGTGTTTACAGTATTTGTTAGGAATTCAAAAACTGAAGGGCGATAAAGGTCACTCTGAGTATCTTCTTCATATTCCGGAAGAAGGGAACGATGGTGGTGATCATTCCATGGTGCCCCTTCAATCAACATTGATTGTAAGATTCCTTCGTCAGTCCCATGCACTTTCGACCAAGGATCTAATGGGGTTCCATATTCTCTAGACCTATCTACCCAAACGCTCGACGAGCGTTGATTTGGGTTCGCCTCCCATGCCTGAAACATTGATTGCTACAATATTTCTAAAGGGCTTGGGGGCAAAACCATTGAACGATCCATGTCGACCTTCGTAGAAGATATCATGTTGCAGGTTGCTACAAACGGTATATTTCCCATATAAATAGGAGGTGGTAGCGCGAAAGTTCCCATCAATGTGGGGTCTTTCAGTAATCCTACTCCGATATCTTGAATTGAATGGTTGCTCTCATGGATCATGGGAATGCTTCCTGTAACTTGTGAACCATTAGGGAGGAAATTCTGTTGGTCGACGATCGTAATCCCTCCTTCAAACGGGAATGCGATCTTCCTAAAATAAGTCGACACAACAGCTGCCATGGCATAAATCCATGGTCTACCCAGTAGGATGTTATAGTCAAGTTTTCCATCAATGACCTCAACATCAATTTCTACCGTTTTTCCCCCCAGTTCAACCTTCAAGTTATTAAGGATACCGTACGGGGTATAAGTCCTTCCGTCGAAAGCTTTTAATGTCGTCGAAGATCGTGACAAGGTTGGAGATCCTAAAGTTTTCCAGCAACTCATCGACATAATACATGTCGATGCTCCTTCATCAATAATTGTTCTGTGAACAGTTTTGTTGAGGGCTTTCACTTGAATAAGGAAAGCTAATTGAGCTGGTAACTGAGGATCGTATCCCTTGTGATCAAAGGATACAAGATTGGAATCCTTAGGATCAACCCCACCAATTGCTGATAACAACGCCTGCCTTTGGGTTGGAGAATTTTGTAATACTTCAAGAGTCGACATAGCGGATGGCGATTGTGCCAAATCTTCCACTATGTTATAATGCTGCGCCACTCTGGCGCGAGGATTAAATGTCGACTTATGTACTACACCCTTTGGCGGTTTTATTGTTAATTCAGGAATGATGGGTGGTACAACTTCTGTCGAAGTTGTTGTCGAACTACTTGGTTGATCTTTACCTTTTTCGTTCGACAGCTGAGGATTCCCGTAATCTTTGTTCCTTGTCGAAATCAAAGCATCATTCTGTTGTTTTGAAACCGACAACATAAGTACTTGCGACGGGGAAGCATTTCCACTATCAACCAGATTTTGACCTGGGTTGGGAAATGGATCAGTTAACACAGCTGAGGTTTGGGAACTTTTAAAGAACCTCTTTAACTCAGCTTTGAATGGGCAATTTTTTGTGCTATGATCCTTATCATCACATATTAGACATGGATAATTTTGTTTCCCCTTCCCAGGAGGGTTTGAAGAATTTTTTCCAGGGGATGACTCACCCTGTTTCTTCTTCTTCCCTTTGTTTTGCTTCTTCTTGCTTCCTGGTTGATTGGTTTCTTTGCCTTTATCTTCCGATACGGCATTTACTTCCGAAGCAAGAATTTCTTCTTTTGCATTTTGATCCGAATTCTTACGGGCCTTCTTTGACGAAGCCTTTATCGATTTCGCGTTCGCCGTGCCAATCACACCGTCACCAGCATGAGAGTCACTATTTGATTTAGGAGGAGGAGGAATTGAAAATTCCGGTCTAGGAGCGTCGGGTATTTTGTCGTAGAGCGTGCCAGACTGAGTATAAACTAAGTCCAAATACTGTGCACGAGCGATAACTTGCTCCTCTGTTACGACTCCCCCCTTGGCCACATCGTCCGTTATAGCAGGAAGTAACGACTTTATAAACCATTCAGCTAACAGTTGATCGGGAACGTATGTTTTCACCATCCTGCGACGACGACGCCACTCATGTATATTATCAGATATATGGGTGGCAGTTGTCTGCTTGAAGTTGGTTAATATTTCTGTTCCCGTTTCATACCTTATCAGTAATTGAAAATGGGTTAAGAAAGTCGTGGCTAGGGAACTAAAATTGTCGAAAGAGGCTCTTGGCAATTCAATATACCATTTAGCTGCTGGACCTGTCAATGTCCTCTGAAAAAGGCGAAGCCTTATCGAATCATCGTTAAGGGTGTTCGACGAACACCACAGATGAAAAGTCATCACGTGATTCGATGGGTCTTCACCTGGATTTCCATTGACTTTAAGAATGTCAGATGGAAGTTTATGAGGAATCGCTGGCCACCAAGGGGCATAAGCAATCGGATCGTTGGTTAACCGGTGTAAATCAGGTAACTCTAAAGTTGCCACGAATGGTAACTGTTGATTCAGGTTAGGCGAAGCGTAACCAGGGTACGATGGAATCGCCTGAGCAGTGGGTCTTTGCATACCAGCATAATGTAATTGATGTTGGTATCATTGATACGGTTGGTGGACTTGACCACTATAAAGTGGTTGGTTTTGACCGTTTTGGATATAAGGTTGTCCACTGTTCGCAAAGATCTGCTGCTCAGAACCTTGGTATACTTGCTGGAATTGTGGGTGTTGGTATTGCACTAACCATGGTTGTGAAGCCATGTTCTGTTGTGCTATGCTAACCGTCGGACCAAGGTGTGGGATAATTGTACCCGTTTGGACCTGTGTCGCCCCACCAGTTGGCGATTGTGGTTGTGACCCATGGTCAAGTGGCTGTTGCATTACAACCTCAGAAATCTGAGGTTGACATGTAACAGGTATCGCTTGAACTTGTGACACAGTTACAATAGCCGGTGTGGTTGGGATGTTCGTCATAGGTACACACTGTTGCATAGAATATACAACCCTTGGTTGTTGAGGTAGCATAGGTACCCAACTACTTGATGCAATTCCAGTATAACCTGAATACTGTTGAGAACTGCCATATGGATATCCTCCCGGAGGAGGTAATGAAAGGGCATACTGCCCCCCATACGGTAGCAATCCGGAACTCAGAGGGATTGTTAGTCCTTGAGGACTGGATGGCCCAAATTGACCTGCATGAGGGTCGATCTGTCGAGTCTCAACGTAAGAGTTGCCGGGTATTATTCCGGATGAACAAACTGGAACAGACCATACTGTCGAAATAGTCCCTTGGTGGACTCCTTCTAGCTGTTGTGAGTTAGTCGGGACAGCTGGTATGCCGGCAAACATCGTCGGAGTGACGACAGGGGCTTCTGCTGTCGCTGTGTCATTTGACATAGTCCTGGATGATGACGGTTGTTCAGACATCTTAAGTCTATCCAATAGATTGCCTAGCGATTCTACAGGAACTTCCACTTGTGGTGGATTAACTTCTGCTGAAGGAAATAGAGTGACCCCGACTCCAAAATGGGTTGGAGTACTTACTTGCGGATCCTCTGCAATTTCCTCTATTGCAATCAAACCTGGTGGAAGAGGAAGACCGTCAGGTCCGTAAAATATTTCTGGTGCCGAAGAAGTGGTTGTTTCGACAGCGACAGTTGTTTGAGGAACAAAACTCTCTGGACCGGTTACAGATGGAACTAGTTCAGTTACACAAGTATTTGCCCCCAGACTAGGATCAGTATTACTGTCCTTCTGTGGCTGTTGAACTTCTTCTATAGAGGCAGGGTTTCCAGAAATGTTTGGAGTAACTGGAACCTCAGATGCAGTTGGAACACTTGTTCTAACTTTTATAGGAGATTTTGAACTGGTTAAACGAGTCCGCTTTGTCCGTACTGTTTTCGATTCCGGAGACAAAGACGGTTGACTCGTAAGCCTCCGCGAACGACGGGGTTTCAATTGAATTTCTTCCACGATTGCAGATTACTCGATCAACCAAAATATTAAAAGGGGAAATTTGTGTTTCCGAATTGAATGAATTTTATTAGACGCTTTTAGACACAACTTGCTTTTTCACTTTTTAAGAGTCGAGAAAAAGCTAAAGATGACTCTAGTCTCCTTCGATGTTTTAACGAGCCCGAAGTGACAAATGCTTGGATGGACTTTTTCAGTTATAGAGTTTGAAAAAGGCCAAAAGAAACTACTCTGGAGATCTAGGCAGAGGGTGTGCCAAACCTTTCGCAAAACCACAGAATACGTTTTACGGTACGAGTGGTCGATCTTCGTGAATGTTGTGTTCACTGCATTGCGATCAGTAGGGCGGCCGACACAGATTCCTATGGATAAAAGATATATGCCTATAGGGGTCTCCCAATATATACGCGACGGTACGTGGGAGCACAAGTCCGTATTAGTTCCACCGACTCTCAGGAGGAATCACCCACCTTCGTCGAGATCGACAGTCACTACGTTTAACGATGCCGGAACACGTCTCTAGCTTAGACCTCTATGCGTTTGCGTTATGTTTCAAAGCGTTGTTATGTTCATTCAATATATTTTAAGTTGATCTTTTTAAAGTTTGCCTTTCAAGGTTCACCACGAGATGTTTGATACAAATTCCTAAATGCAGTCTAAGATGAGAAGCAAGCTTTTTCAATCTTTTCGACTTATGAAAATCTTAACTACTGAGGGAAAAGAAAAACAAAACCTTTTCACACAGATCAAAGAGCATACACTAATGCACTTTTTCCCTAAATCAACATGCAAACTTATCAAATGCAAAATGCAAAATGCAGGTATTTCTTTTCTCTTCCTTAATGTTGATGTAATACAAAAAGAAAGCTGTTGTATAGCTTTGAATTCAATTTCAAGTGAAAGCAAACAAGCTTGTCCAAAATCAAAAGACACCTTAAGATTTACTTGTTTTGACACTAGAAATATATAAATTCAAACCATATGATGAAAGCAAAAGCTCAATCAGCTATGAACAGTAAAAAAACTAACTCTTCAGATCAAAACGACACTTAACACAGGTCTAGATCTAAGAGGTCACAGCAAGACTAGTTCACTTTCATTACGGGAAACTGTAAATGATATAAGAAATACACCAAGAACAAATACAGTTTATTTATACAACCGAGGCGGAATAGTGGCAAGGAAAGTTGGTTTCAGATAGGTACATTGACTGGTAACAGGCTGCAAAACAAGGGTGAAAACAGGGCAATAAACAGGAGGGAACCCCAGTAGCTCTAGGCAAAACTGGTTCAGCGCAGGTAGTACACTGGCAGTTTGACCTTCAGCACAGGTAGCCCCTTCGGGAACTGCGCTGAAATGCAGACTGCCTTCACAGTGCCTGCACTGAAGAGATAAACTTTCGTTTTTCTCAGTTTTCGGGTCACAGATTGCTCAAAAATTCACAGTTTTTGGCCAAATCAGAAGCTATCAGTCAAGTACACACTAAGGGATGAAAAGGAAGATGAAAAGCTATCACTAAGAGCTATTTAGAGTCCTTGTGGATCAGCTCTTCAAATCATAAACTTGCCCAGAAACTGAGCTAGAGTAGCTGCCCTCTACTTTGCATTTGAAAGATCCAAATGCAGTTCGATTCGGTACTCCCAGTGTTTATGAAATGAATAGCAAAAACACAAACAACCAACAAGATACGATCCCCAGCGGAGTCGTCAATTTGTTGTTGGGAAAAGTATCCAATACGGAATGACCCTATCCCACTCTAAGGGTGATAGTACCTCAGCAACAATCAAAGCAAAGCTATTCGAGATTACTTCTTTATGAGATGTAAGAGAGGGGAGAAAGAGATCCACTAACCGATGTCTTCCGCTAATGATTGATCCAATCTTCTCTCTTTGTTGCTTGCTCCCAGCTCCTTGCTCTTTCACTGGCCCAGCTACACCAAGATCCTGCAAAATGGCAAGAGGGGGAAACTACAAGAAGCATACATTCATAATTGATTCAAGGATTAGAATAAATCAAATACACAAGTATAACAATACACCATTGAGACACCTGCATATAGAAGAACCTCAAATGCTTTATTAATGGAAGAAGTAAAGTTCAGGAAGTAATACAACCATAAAAGGCCCAATCCAGCATCACCTCCCAGCAGAAAGAAATCTCCTCTTCACCTCCTTCAAGAAAATCACCCAACAGTTCTATACTCAAACCAACAACACTTCCTTACATTCACAAGATTCCAGCCCCCCTAGACCTCATGAGAGAGCTCTATATATAGGAGTTTTGGAGAAAGGATGAGTCAGCTTGAGCTTGGCATGGAGCTGACTAGTGTCCTCCCCCACTTCAGTTATTCTTCAGTTCTTGAGTCCACTTGGAGGTTCTTGCTTCCACTTGGAGATCTAGATCCTCTTACTCATCACAAGTTGAATTCCCTGATCCAAGTGTCATTTTGGAAGCTTCCTGGGCATTGACACCTTGAGGAATGACTGTGCCACTTGGCCAAACTCGCCCAGCGCAGGTAGCCTTCTTTGCAGTTGACATTTAGCGCAGGTACACAGTGGAGCAGTTGACATTCAGCGCAGATGCTCAGTGGAGCAGTTGACATGATCCAGAATTAGCTTGTTTTTGAGTGTTTTCAGGTGGAGAACTGATATTCAGTGCTGTCGTTTTCTGACCTTGTTCCTCTAGGGGTAGGAACAACATGTTTAGGGACTTTGGATCCCTTAGATTATGGACATTTCATGCTTCATGCTGTAAGGCACAAAAATGTCTATAACATGTTGGCACAAAATAGAATGAAACAACAGGCAGATCAACAATGCAGTGAAAGAAGTTTTGATATAGGTGAATGGGTATTCCTATGGCTACAACCATATAAGCAAATGTCCCTCAAGCAAGCTAAGAAGGATAATAAATTATCACCAAAGTATTATGGTCCGTACAAGGTGTTGCAAAAGATTGGTACTATGACATACAAATTGGAGCTTCCTGCAGCTTCTCGATTGCACCCAGTTTTCCATGTTTCATGTTTAAAGAAGGTTATAGGTGACAAGCTCCCAGTTCAAACAATATTGCCAGAACTTAATGAGGAAGGAAAAATTATATTGCAACCGGAAGCAGTCACAGAAACAAGAACTCGTTAGTTACGAAATCGATAAATTTCGGAGTATCTTATCAAGTGGAAGAACTTATCCGCTGAAGATTCCACATGGGAGGATGAGAATTTTATACAGAAGCATCCAGAACTACTCAAGCATTGAGGACAACATTTTTTTGAAGGAGAGGGGCATGTTGGGTCCCTATAATACTAGTGATTACCACACTACTATTGTAGTTTCATCCCTTATTAATATTGTTGTGCCCCTATTATCCCCATATTGTTATTACTATGCCCCATAGAATCCCTCTATTGTTATTTTTGTGGCTTTATATTATTATTGTTAGGTTGGTTGGGTTATATTGTGACTCCTTAGACTCCTATATATAGAAAGGAGGTTTTTTCATTTGAATCATCCAAGAATTTCTCATTTATGTAATGTAAAGGAGGTTTCCCCCTCGAAGAGGCTGAATTCTAAGGTGTTTATCTATCTTTTCTTGAGCTGGTTTCATAACAAAACCCCCCAGAATGTCAAGGCACTTCAGCCCGAGCTGATGGTTATGTCAGGCCCTTGCTGTCCTGAGATTGGTTCCACTTCCTGTCAGGAAATTGTTGAAACACTCAAGGCTTCTCATCACTTTCTCCTTTGCATTGAAGATCAACCAAACACCCATATTTCACTTCCTCCACTCAAACTACATGATCCCATCGCTCATGCGTTGGAGGAATATTACATAGCGAGCACACATGCAGAACACAAGTGGTCTACCTTTCTCATGTTTGCTTGCATGTCACAGTTAGGAGAATGCATACACTCAAGATATGCATGCATTGTAGCACAACATCATGGAAGCTCCACAGAATGCATGTCATGTACTTCCACTCATCCTTGTTCTGTGGTCACTTGTAAGCTCAGAGTGTGTTTGCCTTCACTGTTACATCTTTCTTATTTTCTAGTTTGCATAGTTGTCTTGTTCACGAACCATGCCTCCACCAACACGAGTCAACCAATGCACCGGTGGCTGCATTGGAATTATCACTTCACGTGAGATGACCCATGCACTATTAGCTTAGGAGTAGGAGTAGTGTTTGCTTTTGAGTTGTTCGCTTACTTTCTTTGTTTATTTGTTTATCTGCTTTCTTGTTTTCTTACTTGATTTTCTTCCGTTGTTGCTTTTGCTCTTACTTTGCTTTGATTGTATGTTAGTTCACTTATTTCGTTCCGTAGGATAATTTTGCATGAAACCATGTATGAATCTTGAAAAAAGTTGGGTAAAGTACAAGAGACCTTGTGCATCTATCACTACTTGGTTATTTGTCATATTGCCTCTGTATGAAGATCTTGTTACTTTCATTCGATGATATGTTGATGGAAAATATGTATTGTTCGAAGTGAACCTTTGTGAAAACACAATGCTTGCATGCTAACTAGTGTCACCTACTCTAGTTGGTTGTTTTTGGGTTATCGCTTGTCAACTTAGTCAGGTAGAGTAAGGTGAGGGGAAAAACCTTAACATGCACGCCAAAAGTATAATAAACTACTTCTCTACAGGAAAAACCTCTTTTGCTCTCAATAACTTGAGATCCCTCTTCTACCTCTAAAATGAATAAGTGCTATGCATAGTTATGAAGATGAAAAAAAATAAAAAATGAAAAAGTTAAAAAAAAATGACAATGAAAAAGGCGAAAGAAGAGAAAGGATTCCTACAGAGAGAGGTGATGCAAGTAACTCTGTCGGGGTACTGACTAGGCTCGCTGGTAGTGGAGCCATGCCTGTGTTGCTATGTGACTCCGTCGGGGTATTGTCCAGGCTTGCTGGCAGCGAAGCAACACCAGAGATGAAACTAAGACTGACGACTATACTGTTTGTGCACCAATAAACCCCTCAACCCCAATCGAAACAAATGTGTTGCCTTGGCTTGGAATGTTTGTCAATCGAACAAGAGCTTGGTATATGGTACATCTTACAATCAAGCTAGTGTGGAAACCAAGAGGAGTTGAGAATTGGACAATACTTCCAAAGGTCTTAGACTTGGTTTTCCCAAACAAGGTCCATTGAGAGAGCTGGAGTTGTACCAATGTGTCGGCAAGTGCTGTAGAAGCTACAACCGCCATCCAAAATTTTTCCTTAGCTTTGTTTTGGAGCCTCCCCTCCCACCTTCACAGCAGCATGCTTTGCTTCGTCAAGTTCACAAGTTTCAGTAATTTTCTTGCACAAAGGCAGCCTGTTGATCACATCTTCATGCATTCCCCTCAGAGGTTGTTCACCTAGACTTGGTCCAGCTACAAGCTGAGAAGCTCCCCCAAGGAATTGCACAATTTTGGGGGGAAACGAGCCTTCCCTCCAGAAATTGTGCAATCCTGACTGACAGCGTCTTGGGCTCCAGAATTGCGTAATTCTAGAAGTCAACACTCACAATGAAAATTGGGCAGTTTTCCCTAGTAGGGCTTCTCAGCACATAATTTGCACAATTATGGGTAGAAGTTAGCTTCTCTACCCAGAAATTACACAAATTTCCTGGGAAGCTAGCTCAGCTCCCAGCCAAAAATGCGCATTTTCTCCTAGCAATTGAGTAGTCTATTGCATGTTCAGGGGAGTTGATCGATTCCCTCTGAGATCGAGAAAAACTGACTTGCATGCACGGTTGGTTCTCCCAAAGCTTCATGCAAAGGCATCCCTTATTTTAGGGTTCTATTTTTAGCAGTTGGAGGTTACGTGCTAGGATCGTTTTAGAAACCTCCCACCAAGTGTCTCTTTCCCTAGATTTGTGGCATGCGCATCATAACCTCGATTTTATCAAAACTCATCAACTGGGTGCCGCAGATCTCATTGCTCACATCAACCTTGTAGCTCTGACATCACACATCACCATGGAAAATTTTAGGGGCGCCTTAGGCAAAATTAAGGGGTTTTAAATTTTTAGTGGGCGAATATTTTGTATCATAGTACATTTTTACAAATCGCCTCAAATTTATTTTATAAAAAAATTAGGTATGAAGGTTAGCCTACCTTATTCTAAGGGAGAGGGTAAAAAGGGTAAATTTAGCCCTTGAAATTAGGAGTTACAACTTTCCATTCGCCCTAATTTTCAAGAATAGGTTTTATTTAAGTGAATCCTATGGGCCAAATAACATATTTATAAAAGAGGTATGGTAAATTAATAAAAATGTAAATAAATGAGAGGTATCGTAAATAAATAAAATATTTTTTATATTTACTCCATAAGTCACCTTATATACATGCAAGGGTGTAAACAAATAAAAATATAAATAAAGTGGAGGTATGGTAAATAAATAAAACCTCTTTTTATATTTAGTCCATAACCCTCTTTCTATTTATGAAGGCTCAAAAAAGAGGTTTTATTTAAGTGAATCCTATGGGCCAAATACCATATTTGTAAAAGAGGTATGGTAAATTAATAAAGATATAAATAAATGAGACGTATAGTAAATAAATACAATACTTTTTTATATTTACTCCATAAGTCACCTTATATTTATGAATACTCAAAAAATGCGTTATATTTAGGTGAAACCTATGGGCCAAATACCATGGGCTAGATTATTATTAATACCATGCAAAAAAACATGATTAACCCTAATATTAGTATTAACAAAAATAAAAATGGCACATGGTATTGACCCATGGTATTCACGTGATATGTAGCCTATTTAAAGGGGGGAATTAAACCAGCATAGATCCATCTTTACTCTGGATCTACTAAGCCCTAAGAGGGATCAAATATCATCATATGCAAACTAGCATAGAGTGAAAAAATATTTGATCCCTATGGGGGCTTGGTGGATCAAGAGTAAGAAATGGATGTTGTAATTTAATGTATGTTAAACATTTTAACTTGGTTAAAATAAAAAATAAAATAAAAATCAATTATTATTTTTATTAATTTTTATAAATTACTAATAGTAATTTTTAAGCTCCAAGTTTATGATAACCCATGGTAACACCATGGTATTCATGTGAGCATAGACTATTTAAAGCGGAAATTCTATCATCTTAGATCCATCTTAATTCTGGGTCTACAAAGTGCTCAGAGGGATAAATAGATTTCATCCCTCTAAGTGTTGCAAATAATACTGAGAGGGGGGGTGAATCAGTATTATCAAGTTCTTTTAATAAATCTTCCTTATTTATACTTTGAATTATTTTTGCATGTCAGTACCATAAAATAATGAGCATGAACAAAGAAAACAAATAGTCACACCAAAGAACACCAGATGTACGGTGGAAACCCAATGTGGGTGAAAACCACCTGCTGCAATATGTCTCTATCTTCTTTCAAATTAGAAACTCATTTTACAATGGTTTTGTACTGGTGCAGGCCTTTAACAGTACGCAGGCTGCAACCTGCAGAGAGCTACAACTCTCTCTCGTTTTCCAGTCTCTCCTGGAGGGGAGCTACAACCCCCTACTTCTTTTCTTTCAAGGACCACTTTTCATAAATTTTCAAACTGGATCCATAAACATCAAGAGATCATCAAGTACAAGTAAATCACCCTGTCAACTGCAGTAACCAGATCAACAATAACAGTAAACAGAACCCAGAACACCTTATCAACAGAAAAATTCAGTCAACAAAAGATCTTAAGACAGATACGTAGTTTTTCTTTATCTGGCCTGTGTGGCCCCACACTTCTCCTTTTTCTCCCATGCGTACACACGCAGAGACCCTTCTGTTGCACCGCGTACCCACGCACTATTTCTACAATCGTGCTGCGTACTGTTACTGTAGGCACGCACCCTCAGATACTATCGCGTCGCGTACTGCTGCTGTTTCCACGCACCCTCAGATGCTATGGCGCCGCGGACCTATGCACCTGCGGCTTCTGAAGCGCCGCGTACTTTCCCTGTTTCTATGCACCTGATCCCCTGTCGTGCTGTATACCCATGCACTGCGCCTTCTTCTGCTCTGCGTACCCACGCAGTGCGTCTTCTTCTGCTCTGCATACCCACACACTTGCACTGTTAATCACCTGCGTACCTCTGGTAAGGGCCGAATTGGTAATCCACCAGTGTGCTACAGATCGTCAGGTGCCCAGATCTGATCATGCGCTCGAGAGATCACCCTTCATATATTCGCTTTCAACTTAACTTTTATATAGATCAAGCTTTTTGAAACAATAACACAATATTTCAGATCTTAAGATATTCAATTTGCAAAAGATGCTCAGCCAAGTGATCTCCTTTGCTTTATATAGGCAAGATCTTCCTAAAATCATGGATCAATACCATAGATAACCAATACAAGGGGCCCAAAAACATGGGGCTCAATAATAATAATAATAATATAAAGCAATACTACGGGCCAAAACCATAGAATCAAGAATGGCGGGCTAAATACCGCGGGCCAAACATAAGAAACCCCACGTGAGCGCGCTTCTCTGCCTTGAAGTAAGTGAACTGGGGGTACGCACCTTCTGAACGGGTGACCTGCGTGTGCGGCCGTAGTCCCTTCACGGCGTACCTGCAGGTACGCACCTTTTGAACTATTCTCCTGCGTACTTCTTAATTTTCAACATTTTGAGAGCCTGATCAGAGCATTGCCACTTGAGGGTGTTGCCATCAAGTACAACATTTGTATCATAGAGCCATACCAGAATCATAATGCCAAAAATCTCCCCCTTTGGACTTGATGGCAACCTCAAGATCTTCAACGTCATTCTCCCCCTTTGACATCAAGGGCAAAGGGTTATGCTCCCCCTAAGAACATGCTCCTCCTGAATATAAACCAGATCTGCAAAGAAGAACCATAATCCACCAAACACCATAAATGACCATGAAAGAGATAGAGACATATTGCAGCAATATTCAGACCAGCATCCATGATCTCCTTCTGTACGTCCTCCATAATGCCAACAATGCATTATATGCTCCCCTGAACCTGTGCCATTCGATCTTCAACCAATCTGCAACCTAGCACATGTAACCATTAGAAGAGATTCAACAAGATGATGCATCAACAACCCCCAGCTTTTGCCTGAGGTATTCAAAGGTCTCCCTGGGCAATGGTTTGGTGAATATATCAGCAACTTGTTCCTTAGAAGGAACATACTCCAACTTGACCTTTTGTTCAAGTACTTGTTCCCGGAGAAAATGATACTTGATCGGTATGTGCTTGGTCTTTGAATGCATGACTGGGTTCTTTGAAATGCTGATTGCACTTGTGTTATCACATAAGATGGAGATAGGTGGTTTACAAGTGATTTGATAGTCCTGCAAGGTCTGCATCATCCAAAGGAGTTGAGTGCAGCAAGATGCAGCAGCAACATATTCTGCTTCAGCTGTGGACAAGGCAATTGAACTCTGTTTCTTGCTGAACCAAGATACTAATCTGGAACCCATAAAGAACGCACCACCACTTGTGCTCTTCCTGTCATCCACGCTTCCTGCCCAATCTGCATCTGTATAAGCATGAAGTGTGAGATCTGTATCTCTAGGATACCATAAGACATAATTTTGAGTCCCTTGAAGATATTTAAAGATTCTCTTCACTGCCTGAAGATGAGTTTCCTTTGGATTTGCTTGAAATCTTCCAACTATTCCTACTGCATGCATGATGTCTGGTCGGGTACCTGTCAAATAAAGTAGACTTCCAATCATATATCTATAGGTTGGTTGATGCACTGCTGCTGATTCATCATTTGCATTGAGGATACATCCTGTGACCATGGGTGTACATACTGGTTTTGCATCTTCCATGCCATATTTCTTCAAAATCTACTTGAGATACTTGGTTTGAGACAAAAAGATCCCTCCTTCTTTTTGTTGGATTTGCAAACCAAGAAAATATGTCAGTTCTCCCAGTAAGGACATTTCGAATTCTTTCTGCATCACCAAGGCAAAGCTTTGACTCAGAGCTTCTTCATTGCTGCCAAAGATAATGTCATCTACATACACAACAAGTATTAGCAATTTGTCATTTTCAACTTTTATATAAAGATTGCTGTCTGCTGATCCTTTTGAGAAACCTTGTTGATGAAGATATTTGTCCAACCGATAGTACCAAGCCCTTGGAGCTTGTTTGAGACCATAGAGAGCCTTTTTCAATCTGCATACAAGATTTGGATCATTTCCAAGAATGAAACCATCTGGCTGCTCAATGTATACTTCTTCTTCCAAGTCTCCATTCAGAAAGGCTGATTTCACGTCCATTTGAAATACTTTGAAGTTTTGAAAGCTTGAGAGAGTAAGGAACATTCAGATGGCCTCAAGTCTTGCAACTGGAGCAAAGGTTTCTTCAAAATCTATTCCTTCTTGCTGCGCATACCCTTTACAAACAAGTCTGGCCCTGTTTCTAATTACTTCTCCATTTTCATTCAATTTATTTTTGAAGACCCATTTTGTCCCTATAACATGCTTATCCTTTGGTCTAGGAACTAGCTCCCAAGTGTTGTTTTTTTCGATCTGCTCAAGTTCTTCATCCATTGCTTTCACCCAACATTCATCTTTGCATGCCTCTTTCACATTTTGTGGTTCAGTGGAAGAGAGTAATGCAAAATAGCTTGAAGCTTCTGCAACTGTTCTTCTTGTTTGTACACCTGCTTCTTTCTGCCCCGAAATCTGAGATTCTGGATGATTCTTCTGAACATATCTGGATGGAGTCTTCTCTTCTATCCTTATCTGCTCCTCTGGTTCTTCTTGAGGTTCTTCTTCTTCATCATTCTGTCTTTGAGGGTAGTCTTCATCTTCTTCGATATCTTCATGATTTACTTGCCTAGGAATGTATCCCTTCTCATCAACCACTACATCAATGCTGTTAACAATTCTTCCAAGTCTTTTATTGTAGCACTTGTATGCTTTGCTGTGTGGAGAATAACCAAGAAGAATGCCTTCATCTGCTCTAGGTTCAAGTTTGCCAAGTTGCTCATCAGTATTCTTAATATAGCATTTGCTCCCAAAGATTTTGAAGTGCTTTACCGAAGGAGTCTCACCATACCAGAGCTCATGAGGAGTTTGAGTGCTGTTCACCCGAACATTTGTTTTGTTGAGAATAACAACCACAGCATATGCAACTTCACCCCAGAAATTTGCGGGAGTTCCAGACTCATCAAGCATAGCACGAGCCATTTGTTGGACTGTTCTGTTCATTCTTTCCACTACTCCATTTTGCTGAGGAGCTCTAGCTGTAGAGAATTCTCTTCTTATCCCATGTTCTTCACAGAAATCGAAAAATTCATTTGAGGTAAACTCCCCACCTCTGTCGGATCTGAGGCACTTAATTTTGTATCCTGATTCATTTTCAACCAAGGATTTAAAGGATTTGAATTTTTCGAATGCTTCATCTTTGTGCTTCATAAGTCCTAACCAGACAAACCTGGAGAAATCGTCAATGAATAATATCAAGTATTCTTCTCCTCGAGGTGTCCTTTTCCTGAATGGTCCACATACATCTGTATGTACAAGCTCAAGAGGCATGCTAGCTGATCCTTTCTTCTCTGGAAAGTTAGTTCTGGTTTGCTTTCCAAACTGACATGATTTGCATATGGTGTTGTCTGGAATTTTGATATCTGGAAGACTGCGAACTGCCTGATATTTGCATGCTTTCCTTATTTGTGAAAAGCTTAGATGCCCCAACCTTCGGTGCCATAACTAGTGTTCATCATCCTTGCTTAGATAGCATTGTTGTTGTCCTTCTTCAAATATGAATAGATTATTTGGAGTTCTTTACCTTTGATCACCATTTTACCTGTATCAAGATCACGAACAAGACATCCATTTGATCTAAATATCACCTCGGTTCCTTGATCACACATCTGGCTGACACTCAGAAGATTATGCTTCAATCCATCAACATACAAAACATTTCCAGCTTTGACCTTTTCTTTTAATTGAGCAGTGCCTTTTCCTTTTATAGTTGCAGGAGTATCATTTCCAAAAGAAACTTTCTTTCCCTTTTCTAGAGCAGAATATGATTCAAGTTTTTCTTTATCACCTGTCATATGCTTCGAACATCCACTGTCAATGTACCATAGATTTTCTTGTCCCTCTGCATAAAATGCTATTCCACATCTTTCTATTTGTGGTTCCTTTATTCTCCATGTTTTGGTGCTTGAGGCTTGTTCCTTTGTCTGCTGAAACCTGCTCCTGCATTCAGAATCTTCATGACAAAAGTTATTGCAAATAGAACATTCAACTTCATTTTCAAGAACCGAAAAGTTGTTATAGGTCCTTTTTTTAATCCCGGTCATACTTCTTTGTTTTTGAGCTTCTCTAGTCATGATTGTTTTATATGCAACACATTGAGCTGCTTTGTGACCAAAGTTATGGCAAGAAAAGCATTGTCCATTGAAGAAACTTTTGCGGTTATCCAGTCTTCCGGCCAAACGATTGTAATTTCTATTGTCATTCATTCTTGAAGCAAATTGAGAGGATTTTACCTGTGGCTGGTTGGAGCTTTTGTTCATCCTTAAGACGGATTGCCCCTGATTTGCCTGATAGTCTTTGTTTGTAATTGGTCCTTGCTTTACCTGGTGATCTCCATTGTGCTTTTGCTCATTCCTTCTTCTGCATCAAGATAACTTTTTGAGGTGGATGCTTGAGAAGTTTCTCCATTATAGCCCAGACCTGTCTTGTTTAGAGGAGAACGCTATACATTGATGATCTCATCCAGAGTTTCAGATCCTTTAACAAACTTAAGATTAATAGCCTTTGTTTTCTCAATCTCTTTTCTAAGACCAACAATTTCACCTTCTAACTTTTCAAGGTATTTTTCTTTTTCATCAATTTGAAGTTGTAGAGCATCAATGATCCTATTCTTTTCTTCTATACATGTCTTGAGTCTAGAAATTTCTTCACAAAAGCTATCCACATCTATAGCATCCATGTAATCATCATCTTCAAATGCCATTAAAAGTTTATAGTCATTACCTCGTTCATCTTCATCACTATTTGATAGACCATCACTATCTTAATGAGTGTAGTAGCTTTTCTTATTTGCAATCTGTTTCTTGTTCCATCTAGTAGGTTCCTTTCCTTTATCCTTATAAGGAAATTTTGCAGCATAATGGCCTACTCTTCCACAAGCAAATCATTTAAAAGGTAGCTTACCTCTGAACCTTCCAGAACCCCTTTGAAGATTTCTGACAAAATTTGATTCTTCTCATTCTTCTTCTGGCACGTGACTTTCTTCATAATAGTCTCCTTTTCCTGAAGCTTTGAAAACAGCTTCTCTTCTGTCTGATGGACCTCCCTTTCTCATTTCATAAGCAGTTAGAATTTCGTGTAGCTGAGACATAGTAAGAATTCATAGATTTTCCTTTTCTTCTATTGCAGACACTTTAGATTCAAACTTGGGGGACAATGATCTTAGAACTTTTTCAACCACAATAGCCTCTTTTATTTCTTCGCCCAAGTTTTTCATGCAATTAACAATCTCATCTACTCGAAGAAAATAGTTAGCCACACTTTCATCATTATACATTCTGAGATTCTCATACTGAATCCTGAGAGTTTGAAGTTTAGCACGCTTTACCTGTTCATCTCCTTCATAGCTCAAGACAATATTGTCCCATATTTCCTTTGCGGATTTATATTGCATAACCTTTATGAATTCTGTTTGAGATAAGCATCCTAGCAGAGTATTGACTGCTTTAGCATTTGTTTCATATTTCTTCTTCTCGGTCGAATCTGTAGGAGTAGCTGAAGGAAAAGTGTAGCCTGTATCTATGATATCCCAAACTTCGGTACCAAGAGATTGAAGATAGGCAGTAACTCTTACCTTCCAATAATTGAAGTTTGTCCCATCAAAGATTGGTGGCTTGATTGATGCTTCCCTCTCGTAGTTGCTCATGATGAATGATCTTCCTCCAAGCGATCAAGCTTCTCTGAAGGACCTGCTCTGATACCAATTGTTGGAAATAATACTGAGAGGGGGGGTGAATCAGTATTATCAAGTTCTTTTAATAAATCTTCCTTATTTATACTTTGAATTATTTTTGCATGTCAGTACCATAAAATAATGAGCATGGACAAAGAAAATAGATAGTCACACCAAAGAACACCAGATGTAAGGTGGAAACCCAATGTGGGTGAAAACCACCTGCTGCAATATGTCTCTATCTTCTTTCAAATTAGAAACTCCTTTTACAATGGTTTTGTACTGGTGCAGTCCTTTACCAGTACGCAGGCTGCAACCTGCAGAGAGCTACAACTCTCTCTCGTTTTCCAGTCTCTCCTGGAGGGGAGATACAACCCCCTACTTCTTTTCTTTCAAGGACCACTTTTCATAAATTTTCAAACTGGATCCATAAACATCAAGAGATCATCAAGTACAAGTAAATCACCCAGTCAACTGCAGTAACCAGATAAAAAATAACAGTAAACAAAACCCAGAACACCTTATCAACAGAAAAATTCAGTCAACAAAAGATCTTAAGATAGATACGTAGTTTTTCTTTATCTGGCCTGCGTGGTCCCGCACTTCTCCTTCTGCTCCCCTGCGTATACACGCAGAGACCCTTCTGCTGCACCGCGTACCCACGCACTGTTTCTACAATCATGCTGCGTACTGTTACTGTAGGCACGCACCCTCAGATACTATCGCGCCGCGTACTGCTACTGTTGCCACGCACCCTCATATGCTATCGCGCCGCGTACCTACGCACCTGCGGCTTATGAAGCACCGCGTACTTTCCCTGTTTCTACGCACCTGATCCTCTGTCGCGCAGCATACCCACACACTGCGCCTTCTTCTGCTCTGCGTACCCACGCAGTGCGTCTTCTTCTGCTCTACGTACCCACGCACTTGCACTGTTAATCACCTGCGTACCTCTGGTTAGGGCCGAATTGGCAGTCCACCAGTGTGCTACAGATCGTTAGATGCCCAGATCTGATCATGCACTCGAGAGATCACCCTTCATAGATTCGCTTCCAACTTCACTTTTATATAGATCAAGCTTTTTGAAACAATAACCCAATATTTCAGGTCTTAAGATATTCAATTTTCAAAAGATGCTTAGCCAAGTGATCTCCTTTGCTTTATATAGGCAAGCTCTTCCTAAAATCATGGATCAATACCATAGATAACCAATACAAGGGGCCCAAAAACATGGGGCTCAATAATAATAATAATATAAAGCAATACCACGGGCCAAAACCATAGAATCAAAAACGGCGGGCTAAATACCACGGGCCAAACATAAGAAACCCCACGTGAGCGCGCTTCTCTGCCTTGAAGTAAGTGAACTGGGGGTACGCACCTTCTGAACGGGTGACCTGCGTGTGCGGCCGCAGTCCCTTCATGGCGTACCTGCGGGTACGCACCTTTTGAACTATTCTCCTACGTACTTCTTAATTTTCAACATTTTGAGAGCCTGATCAGAGCATTGCCACTTGAGGGTGTTGCCATCAAGTACAACATTTGTATCATAGAGCCATACCAGAATCATAATGCCAACACTAAGAGTGGTAGATGTGGAGTTAAGATGGATATAGGTTGGTTTTAATGATAATGAAGATATTAAATAGACTTAGGAAATTATATTGTAAAAACATATTAAGGTGAATGGCTAAAGCTACATTTAGTCACTTCACAAAATTTAGTAAAAAATACCAATATCTCCTTCAATATTGAGTTTTCTGATTTAACAAAAAAAATTCAAAACAGTGAAACCTTATCACTCTTTCCGCATCACCCTTGAAAAAGATTTCCCACCATTTTTCAAACATTCTCAATATGATATCTTCATGAAAAAGTTTAGGTACTGATGTTGGATTAGTTGTTTGAAAAATAAGATGGTTTGTACAACCTTTCATCTTTTGTGCTATTCTTAGTTTTTCCTAATGATCTATAGGGGTTGGAGCCACTGCACCATATTTTCCTAAAAGGTGGAGATTGTTCACCAAAAAGGAAATTAATATACATGTTACAACGCTATTAAAAAATGTGAGACGTATGAGGGTAGTGAATTATGCTAATAAGCAATTTAGATTGGGAGAGACGTAATTAAATTTTATTATTTCATTGAATATTTCCAATTAAAATAATAATAAATCTCCATTTATTTATTCATATATTGATTGGAAGGCTTCTCACAATGGTCACTTTTTTCAATTAGATCCACTTCCCTTTGGGATACCTAATACTTTCTTATATAATATAGTTGGGGCTTGCTACTTGTTGGTGTGTTGGGGTAAACAAACTTGATGTGTTTTTTTTTATGTCGCAGTTGGAGTCTATGGAATAAGAAAGAAATTTGATAACTTGAAAAAAGTGGTAGCTTGACAAAAGTTGTAGAGAAAAGATTAATCCCTCCTACCTTGAGAGAACTCATGGTCAATATCAACACCTACAAGAACTTTGTTGTGGAATATTATCCAAACTAATTGAAGGATATGAAAGAGTGTATTGTAAGAACCTTGACAAACATGGCCACTGACACTTGGAACATTGTTTGTAGGAAGAGAAAATTATGTTTCTTTTTTCCAAACATGTATGTTAGTATATTACAATTTAATGAATATGTTTTCTTATTATCATATATGGTTTCATACTTTATGAAAACATTTGCCAAGACTTCACAATGTTTTATTATTCAGTAAAACATTTGCCAACATCTTACAAGATTTTATAATTCAGTGAAATATTCTCCATCACTGTACAAGATAATATAATTTGGTGAGAGATTCTCCAAAAAAATTATATATACATATTATATTACTGATAAAATCGCCTCCCATTTTTCCTATGTACCATGGGGATTAGCCCATTTATTATACATATAAATTTAGGGTGGTTCTTAAAATGTTCCCTGCACATCACATCTAGGAGCTGTCAGCAGACTCAGCTCAACTATTTTTGGGTAGGCCCACTTTCCATGAATTGTGTTGCATTTTTGGCGCTTTTTGTGTTTCACTTCGTATGAACGATGTCTGCTTTATTTCACTGAGTGCTTGCTTTGATTTTGATACTTACTAGATTGTACTAGTACTATTTCAATTTTCGTCAACATCTCACTTTTTCGCATGAATGAAACTCTTTTTTGTGAACCGTCGCTGATTCGATGACTCTCCTCACCCACATGCATGTTGTTCTATTTTTGGAATCTGTCATTCAACATTTTCATGCATGATCATTCACTTATGCTTACACTCAGTATCACCATGAATTCGCATTCAAATTTGCTTCCAGTGACCTGTTGGCGAGTCTGGGCAGCCTTGGCCCAGACTCTACCTCACCAAGGTCCTCACCAAGATAGCATTACACAATCCTGAGAGGCAAGGCTTTGTCTTCCTCTCAGGAAATGTGAATTTATGGCCAGTGACTGTCATTTAGGACTGTTTTGCACATTTCTAAGGGACAGTGACTGTTGGCGTAGAAAATTGTGCAATGCAGTCTCTAAGCCTACAACCATTGCCAGTTGGGATTACACATTGCATAATTCCAGCAGTCAGCAACTAGATTGGACTGTGAATTGCACAGTTTCAGCATTCAGTTAGTCTCCCAATAGCCCAAACTGTGCCTTATGTAGTTTTGGTAGTCATTCTCCCTACCTCTTAGCTGAAATTGTGCAACCTTCATGATCAGTCACACAGGTATGTTGCAAGTCAGTTCTCAAGTTCATTTTGGTTTTTTACTGACATATTTCTTGCCATGAGTGTTTCCATGTCTCCAAGTATTGCGAGCATTCATATCCCTCTCCGAAGTACAAGTACAATGGTTTCCAAGAGAGCAGAGTCAAAGACACCGTTCAGAGCACACCCGGAGATGCAGTTGATCAAATGTCTCTGAGCTTGCCTACTCACGAAGATATCAAGTTGTTTATAGACAAGGACATTAAGGTATGATAGCAGCAGCATCACAGCGAGAAACATCATGAACAACAGGTCAAGGCGACATACCGAATGCAACAAGTGCAATGAATGTAACGAACACAACGAATGCAACGAATGCATCGAATGCAATGAATCCAACAAATGCAACGAATGCAAGAGGAAGGTTGTTGACAAAATTGAGGCGGAACAAAGCTGTGAGCTCATGCAAATCCACTGATTATGAAAGAAACTTTGGAGACTTAGCTATGAGGTAATGACACAACATGAAGATCGCGCGAAGACACAAAATGGAACAAAGAAGGAGTTGCATGTGTTGAAGCAACAACTCAGAGAAGAACATGAAGACGCACAGACAGACGAATGAGTTGCAACAAGAATAGGAGCAACAGTGGCCATAAGATGCACTCATGGATGAAACTGCGCCTGTACATGTTAAAGATCCATCCCAGGAGCTAGCACGGAGTAGACATGGTGCGCAGTATTGTTGATCACATGTAAGGGATTCAATATCATGCATGTCATTGTCCGCATGCATGCGATCAAACCCATTCAGAACACTCACCAAGGTGAAGACAAGGAGTAAGTCCAACTGGAGCTGAACATGACCACCAACACACACTTGAAGATCAGCATGGACACTATCCATCGATGTGTTGCTGGTTCAGCTGCCACCAAGAAGACCATGCACATGTTAGCAGATGAATTGGATGAAGGACCCATACCAATGCATCGGAGGCAATGAAGGAAAGAGTTCACTTCAGCAATATGTCACCATGGGGTGCATGCACACCATCACGGATGACCAAGCCTGGCACTAACTCACCACCTTCACCATCACAAGCATGTCAAAGAGTTGGTCTCATCACAACAGACTGAGTGTCAATGATGTCTTGCATAGATTTCTCAAGCCATGTTGTCTCACATGAATACATGTGCATTTAAATGTAACGTCATGTCAAGTGGAAGTTCAAGTGTCAATAGTTGGATGTAAAAGTCATAAAGTAGATGAAGAGTGATGAGGGTAGATGAATTGTTACAAAGGGGAATGCCAAGGGTCACCCTACTCTTTGATATAAATATAACCTCATAACTTATTGTATAGGCTTCTGGTCAGCGAAGCTTTAGATAAGACTATCTTGGAGAGAGCTTGGATAGTATTGGAACGCGCCTTGGCTTCTCCACTGCGCGGAGCTAGTACATCTCTTTCGAGGAGCAGGCAGATGTGGATGTAACATTCCATTATTGGAGCTAGTGGGTGTACATGGATGTATTGTATGATGGAACTTACACTTCTTTATATAATAGGAGCCAACACGTTTCATGCATATGTTGTATTATATTCCAGCTATCTTGTCTACTCTAAATGGAATATGTATTTTATTTCTTATGCACACATGTATGGAATTTTTTGTATGAGCATGTATGAATCTTTCTAAAACGTATTGTTTGGTTTAACCATCACTTTGGATTGCCAGTTGACTTGCTTTCCAGCTTGTGATGCATCTTCTCTCATGTGTTTCCTTCCCATCTAAATACTGTTACAGGTTGCCAAGGGGCACACTCATCTCAACCCACATGTGTTATAACCTCTCATGCACCTTCCTTCACTCACCGTAGCGGTCACACCCTTTCTAGTAATAGAGTTATCTTACATACCTCTGCGTGAAATCGCGGTCAAGGCATTGATATACTATCCACTACTTGGACTCCTACACCAAACGATCTAAGGTCTAATTGGGACTTCCTATAGGGGAGATCACTTGACATGTTGGCATGTCCAGCACTATCAAAGCATCAACAAAGATCTTATACAAGCCAATGAAAACTCAGTTAGGTCATATTTATATGTGCCAACAATAGTTCCAAGTAATGAAGCCATGATAAACCTATATGAGGCAAGTATGCCAAATCATTGAACCGAACTGATGGGAGAACTATGTCAAATCATCAAGCTACAAGGTTTTTACCCTATGACCAACTAACCCAAATACCTTAGACTTGCCACGATGGAAAAGCTTCACATGTGCTAGTCATTCATAATCAATGTTAATTAATCATTATCATGCCTCAAAATATATACATGATAGGTTCAATATTTTAGGGAAAACCTAACCTTTAAAACACCCATGCTACTATCTGAAATGACTGCAATTTAAGGGTGACTAGGTTCCCAAGTGTTGACATTATGATGATGTCATGTAGGCCACATGGACCATTCCAAGTGGGCCATGTGTCACACAAATTCCTATGTATTTTCAACTAAAAATTCCCATACCAACACGGAACATGAAGAAATGATAAGAAGCCACATCAAGTGCCATGTCATCGTCAATAAACCAGTGAACAAGTGAACATTTTCCAACTCAATACATCATGAAATTTAAAGAATTAAATTTCTCCTAAGATATAAACTTTATAAAGTAAAAAATAATTGATGTCATGCAACTATTTATTCAAGAAATGCGTGTGAGGAATATCCTTCAAAATCCACGCAGTTGCATAAAAGGATGACTCAGAGATTCAAGACCACTCCACACACTTGAGGCTGATTCTTTGACATGATCTCAGTCTAGTACAACCGAATTTTATTTGCCCTGAAGATATAAATCACTTAATGGAGTCATCTCGTCCTACTCATGTGTCATTATAATGCATGAAGCAAGAGGGGGAATATGGATTAAAAAAAAATCTATATAAACAAGCCATGGGAGAGCTAAAATATGAGACATTGTTATGCTGGCCAAATTGCTATCAGAGTAAACCACCATTCCATTGTTGAAGCCAAATAAGAGAAGAGCACTAGAATGTTGCCCATATTTCTTCTAAGAAATCTATCATCCTAGTGAAAAAAGAGGAATCCACCATTGGAGAGTCTTCATACTTATTTGAGAGAGAGGAGAAATTTGCAAATATATTGAGCAAAACAAACCCCCTTGTGGAGGACCTTTAGCAAAATAGCTCAAAGAATTCTCGCCAAGTGTCTAAGATTCATCTATTTTATTCAACCTCTACTACCAGTAATCAATAAAGGGAGACTTTTCCATTATTTAATTGATTTGCTTACTCTATTTGAGAATTGTTTGTGTACTTACCTCTTTGTTTAGTTTATGTTTATGTATGCCTTTTTCCACTATTTACAATGTTGTGTTTATTTAATTAATCCACTAACAACACAAATTGTTCCTGTGATCCTTTGTAGGAAACAATCAACTGTTAATGAGGTGTCTTTTGGTACACCATTGCCACAAAAACACTACCACATGAATGGCGACTATACCATTGTCTTTTCATTAATCTAAAGATTGTTTTTTCAGGACCTTCTCTCTCCACAACCATCCTACAAGTCACTCAACACCTCCTTGGAATATGAATAGACCTCAGGTACCTGTTCTAAACCCGCAAAAGTGAAATTTTATTTTTCTTTTCTTGCCTGTGTGACTTTTTCTCTAAGATACCTGCACACGCGTCTTTGTGGGACTAAACTCATGCAGTCACTAGAAATCAAAAAGGATCCTGGTATATCTCTTTTCTTATTTGATTGGCAACCTTTCGTGAATTGTCTTCACCTCTGCATTTTGTATTCTCAATTTACTACCCTTGGTTTCTTTACTAACCTCAAGTGGTGGAGAAATTAGAGTATTTTTCATTTTTCATTTGCAAAACACACATAGCTTAAATAGGGAGAAAAGAAAGTGACCAAATTCCACATATGTTTTTCAAACTATTTTGCTAAAACCTTTTTCAAATCACATAGCTTAATTAGTAAAGAAGAAAGTGGCCCATCATCCAAAAATCGTACTACTAACCATATAATTTACTTCTTCCTTTTTTGGGACTAGGATAAAATGTTATTATAGAAAGTAAGTAATCTTTTCTTCCCTTCTGTCTCTTAGACAAACATGATCTTGCATATGAAAACTTTCTGAAAAGCATGTCAATTTCCATCTCCCTTATTAAAATCCACATAGTTTAATAGGAAAAGAGTAAGTGGCCCATAATCCACAACTTATTTATTTTTCCATGCAAAGAGCAATCAACACTTAGTGTAATTAGAAAGACACTATAAAGGATCACCGCATATCCACATCTTATCACACTTCATATGTGCACTTGCATCACACACTAAGCTTCCATATGGTTTGTACTCAATGGCATCCATTTTCCAAAGCTTTTTGTGCTAAGACAATTTTGTCTTATGAAATCACTCCATAAGTTAAATAAGACTTCATAAAAACAACCAAAATTTGAACCAACTATGTTTCTCCACAGGGGTCACCAAAAAATTTATGGTTTAGGTTAGGACCATTCGGGGTAGACATCCAATAAGATTCCATGTTCACGTTACACCTCTGAAACATAGTTTTTGACCTTTTAGGGAGCTTAAAATCCTTCAACCATCCCATGGAAAATAATACCTAGGCATGGAAGAGACCCGATTCAGATGGGGTTCGGCTTAAGTCTAGTACATGTGATATTCTTTGGGGCTACCTGGACAATCTAGTTCTCGGTACTACTACCTGACTACCAAGAAGCTAAAGACACAAATGTTCATTTCATACGAAGGTACTTTAGTGGCCTAAATCTAGGGCATCCTTTCTCTATAGGGGATGGTGTAGGAAGCGCTCGAGCCTCATTGCCATTACCTTGGCTGATTCTTCGGTTGTTGGAAAGCATCACCAATTCTTTCGGGATGTTTCCCTAGGACCCATCAGAAGACATCTTCACAAGGCCCAGTTACATTGAGAGTGGAAATAACAATTAGGTCTACATAGGATCTTTTATCATATGCAACAAACAAAAAACATTATTCTTGTTTTCTTGATCACATAACTTAATTATAAAAGGAAAATAAACAATTTATATTTTCTCTTTGTTTTATGTATTTGATCATATTTCCTTGATACTTATCTTCTTCCCTCATTATACGCAAAGTAGCACACACTCTAATCAAAACCATAGGGGACCCACGTCTCCCCTTCGATTTAGACATTTTTTATACCTCCCCCAATTCCCGGGAGGTGTGCCAAGACTTCCGCTATTTAGTTGTAGAGGACGTCACACAAACACCATTATTGGATCTTCCTTTCTTGGTGCATATTTTCTCAGAACCCATCCCCAAGAAAGTACACCCTTCACCACTCCAAAAGGGTCCCCACATTGTTACCGGGAAAAGCGTCTGTTTAGAATGACTCTATCCCACTAAGGTGTGACAGTTACCTTAGAAACAAACAGAGAAAACTACTTTTGTATTTCCTTTATGAATTAAAGATAGAGGGGGATAGAAAGACCCGACCTGTGTCTTGCGCTAATCCTTTGATCCAATCCCTCTCTTCTTTGACAGCTTCCAGCTACCTGCTTCCTTACTTGCCTAGCTTCACCAAGTTGCTGTAAGATCACAGAAGAAGAAAACTACACAAAGACATGGATCTATATTCATAAAAAGATTAGGATCAGATTTAAGCTAAACATACAAATGTAACAAGCATCAATGATACACAAGCATGTAGGAGAAACTCAAATAGTTTTATTGATATAACAAGAAGATCCAGGAGGAGTTACAACCAATGATTCCTGATCCAGCATCAACCTCCCAACAAAGAAGCCCCTCTTCACTGCCAATAAAGCATAAATCACCCAATACTCTGATATCTATCTCAAAACCAACAGCAATTCTTTGCAATGTACAAAATTCCAACCCCTAGATCTCTGGGATGAGGGATCCATATATAGATGTATGCAAGGAGGATGAGTCAGCTTATGATTTGACTAGTGTCTTCTCTCTGTCAGTTCTTACTTCCATTTGGAGACTGAGAGCCTCTTACTCATCCTTGGTCGAATTCAGTGAGGCAAGTGTCATTGGAGAAGATTCTGGAAGCTTCCATTGTCTTTCCACCTCGCGGAATGGCACTGCCATTTGTCAATTCCCACTCAACGCACCCTGATAGTGCATTTAAGTGCGTTGCAACGCACCTAGCTAGTGTATTTAGGTGCTATGCAATGCAGCTAGCCAGTGGAGCAGCTGAAATGATCCTGATTTGACTGATTCTGAGCAGTTTCTGGTGGAGAACTTCTGGGAGAAGCTGTAATTTGTTGACCTTGTTCCTTTAGGGGTTGGAACAACACTTTTAGGGACTTAGGAGCGCTTGGTTTATGGACATTTCATGCTTGGTGCTGCAAGGCACAAAAAAGTATATAACACACATGCTACTCCCTTTGGGAACCCACACACCTAACTCCTCCGGATAGTACACCCATCGAGGTAGTTCTCCTAAAACTTCCCCACAGAGGACCCCTTTGAAAATAGTTGTCCAAAATCATTTTACGATGGAAGGTAACTCATATATCCCATGTATATCTTCGTTAAACCTACCAAATTTAAGCAAACTATCCAATGACCTGATCACCCATGGACAAAATTGGCGAGCTATTCCCACCAAGCTCCCTTCATATATTCCAAAGGTCGAACGAAAATAGGGTGAAGATCTAGGAAACTATGTAATGAATTTTCACCTGTGGTGTTCATCTAATAGTATCACTGATGATACCATTCATTTAAAACTATTTCAATGCACCTAGTTAGTCCTACGACACAATGGTGGTTTGACCAACCTTCTATGTCGCACGAAAACTTTAGCTCACTAGAAAAAAATTTCCTCACCTTCTTTCAGCTCCCATTCTACCACGATTTAGGTACGGAACTCCTCACCCACTTCAAACAAACACCCTCTACCCACATCTCGAATCATATATGTGAATGGTGAAAACATCGTAGTCTGTGTAAAACCTAGTTTGAAGATAACATCCTCTTGGACTTATTCTTGAGATCCCTCACATCTGAAATCTCCAAATATGTGGCAAATTCATCCTCACGGACAAAGGAATAATCCATTATTAAAGCTCAACAGTTCGAGTTTAGTTACTCATTTTCTGGGTACATCTATCATGTGCTTCTAGATGCCCCAAGCTTGCAAACTTATAAATAGATCCTAGGACCATCCAATGTTGTTGATGGATTGATTGGCTATTTTTGACAGTGATGGATCCTCCAACACTTAGTGGATCTCCCCGATATGAGGTCTGAATTAGACCTCACACCATTTGGTGTGGGAGTCTCATCATGTATGATGGCTCAGTTTCCATATACTAAGAGATTTTTCTTGGCTCTTATTGTTCAACAGATGAGAGTGTTGCAATGGTACCTTTGAAAAGCAATGTGAGTGTGCCCGATGAGTATGCAACATAACTATGTCTAGGTTCTCTTACTGGAAATGGGGGGAAAAAGTGAGTCTCTAAGTGAGAGGTAATAGTACCACCCAAGAAGAGACATAGGCAAGCTAGGAAGGTCTACCAACATCCAGTAGAATAGGCCACAGCGGGTGTGGTAGTCATTAAAACCAAAGTACAGGGAAATATCCATCCACCATCCAGCCAAATAGTCCACAACAGATGTGATGATTGTTATAACCAATAAGCACGAAAGGTTTCTCTAGTATCCCAAGAAGAGACACAGGTGAGCTAGGAAGGTCTATCCAACATCTAGTAGAATAGGCCGCAGTGGGTGTGGTAGTCATTAAAACCAAAGTATAGGGAAATATCCATCCACCATCCACAAAAATAGTCCACAACAGACGTGACGATTGTTATAACCAATAAGTAAGAAAGGTTTGACTAGTATCCCGTGGAGTATTCCACAAGGATGAGACATCTATGATAACCAACACAACACATTCCCAATAAGGTAAGCACTAAAACAACCAAAATGGTTAAACTATCTTAGTACATGTGAAACAAACATGAATTACAAATGCTCAAAGAATAGTCTTACAAACATCCACAAGTGATACATGGAAATGTGTTGGCCTGGATAGGATTATGTATTAAGAAAAAGTTCCAAGACACATATTTACATCATACATCACTAGCCCTAATAGTGGGACAATGCAGCCACTCCTTGCTCCTCAAAGAACTTACTGAAACTTTATACACTTTGTGATCCAAAATGGATCCAAGAAAAAAAAACCCTCTAAGTCTTCAAAATAAAATACTATCACAAAAGGATGAACTTATAAAAATGACGTATTACACTATCGGGCCTGAAAAAACATCAAGAAACAGTGAAAAACAGAGTTATCAGAGGCTTGAACGGCGATGCATAGGAGCTGTTGGATCTGGTTGATCAACAGTCTAGATCCAATTGGTATATCGCAATCGAAGATGGAAAGCAGAGGCTATCAGAGGCAATCATGTGAAAGTTGTGACAGTGATCAGTGTGGGTCAACGAGGACGGTCAATCAAGCATGCAGATCGATATCCCAGGTTAACTCACAATATTGTGTTGGCAAAATACAAAGGCGTGCTTACCAAAGGCCCAAGGACTATGCGATGTGCCATTATGATATCGTAATATCGTACCAGAGCAATGCAAAGGAGCGGGGCCCATACAAATGCGACTGTGATAGCCGGACCTGATAGGATTATGGGTAAAATTTCATATGTTTTGAGTTCCAGAAAAATGAGTATTTTGTGTATTTCGCATTTTCGTTAAATAAAAAAAATGCAAAGGAAACACGCGCGATGCGATGAATCCGGACCTGAAAGGGTTTATAGATGCAGTTGTATACTATTTGAAGTCCGCCATAAAGCCCTTTGTTGGGATTTCAGTGTTTTAATGTATTTTGCAAATACAAAGGAAAACCATGGCACATGAACACTTGCGACTTGCGGTAGCAATTAAAGGCGGACCAAATAAGAGTCTAGGGTGGATTTAATGATTTTTGAAGTCCGATAGAAAGATTTTTTGTGGGTTTTTCCTGTGTTTTAGTGTATTTCTCTGTGCAAACAGAGAACGACTATTCTGGGGATTTCAAAGGTGCCGATGGTCCATTCCATTACAAAATAGGTTGTCACCATACCCTAAGACGTTTAACAGTTATTGTTTCATGCTCAGAGGGAATTTGAGCGAACAAAGGCCAAGAGCCAGAGAGCCCAGAAGAGGAAATGAATAGACAACATCGATTGGCTTAAAAGCCACAAAATGATAGAGACATAAGCAAGCAGTGCTGAGACAGAGCAAAGACATAGCCAAAGAATGAGAGGGAGAGTTTGTGTACTCAGAGAGGCTGGAAGGATTCAAGAAAACTCCTGCTGTTTTGTATCTGTTGTGTGGAGACTCAATTTGAGCTCACATTTTGTAAAACTCTACTCTTGAAGACATAATAGAGAGGTCACCACTGAAGGTTGGACCAGGAGACGTAGCCAAAGAGTTTTGGGTGAACTCCATATTAAACTTGTTGTGTTATGTGTGTTTGTCTATTATGTTTCTCTAACTTCTCATTGTCTATATTATTTGCAATCTTATCGATCTGTTGCGCAAATCCATGCACATGAGACTGTAATACCTTAAAATTAATCTAATATTTCATAACTAGATCACTTTGTAGGGGGAGACAAGGTGAAAAGTCCTTTATCATATAATGAGGGAGTATATATAACCATGGGTGATGCTTGACCCTAGTGACTCCTAGACTATGCTCATGAATGTTCAACCTCCCATGACTTTTCAAATAACATGACTCTTCATATTCATTTCTTTCCATTAGACTTCTATTTAACATTACATTCGATTTACAACAGATATGGCCCATAATAGTGATGTGGCCTTTGACAACTCATGACACAATTTGACATGAAACTGTTGACATGGACTATCTTATTGAGGTAGAAATGTCAAGCTGTTATTGATGTTGAGTGATAAATGTGCTCTTTGATGTGCTCTCTCTTCTCCTCCACATAGCTTGATGATGTAAGGTCTTCAATTATCTTTGGTCTTGAGAGGTGGTTGTGTGCATGTGTTCCCTTTTCCTTTTCTTGATAATCTTCTTTTTCCATCTAGCTGTAAGTGATTCTTCTAGCATGTTCACTCCTTATTCATCTCCTTCATCATCTCATCTTGATATAATATTCCTTCAATTCACTCATGATGGAACAAAATCAAATCCAAAACCTCCTAGTCTAAGACAACACATTGTTATCCATGGTCTGGGCTCGAGACTGGTGATGAGCTGGGACAGAGAGCCCAGTAACTATGTGTTGTGCAGTTCTAGGTGACAGGGAGGGAGACTAGTTATTGAGACTGCGTAGAGCGTAGCTCAAGCTTTGCTGAGGAACTCCTGAGCACAATCTTCACTGCTGGGAAAAACTGCACAGAGGCCACTCGAAGATAGGATTGTGCAACTAAGACAGCTAGTGACTGATGCAAGATGGAAGCCTGGGAGGCATGTCTGCATTGTTTTTAGAGACAAGTCAGGACTGGGATGTAGAGCGGCTTGGGAGGAAAAAATTGCACAGTCCTTGGGATGAGTGAGTCCCAACTAGGGGACGACACTAGGAGATATTTCTTCATAGTTCTAGGAGGCAAGGTAGGCTTAGTTCTATATACATTATGGGGTTCCAATAGGTAGGGAGGATGCTTGAGGATTGAACTTGCGAAATTCAGAGTTCAGTTTAGGCTTGCCAGGGAGGAAGCTTGATGATTGATCTTGCGAAATGCACAATTCAGGTTAGGCTTGAAGAAGCTACTGCGCAATTATGAGGAGGAAGGAAGTTTGGTCAGCTCTGGAATTGTGCAGTGCAACTTCCCTGGGGGATCGTGACTCCGAAATAGATAGTTATAGGCAGTAGGGTTGCATCACCAAGGGTTGAGACTACGCAGTGCGTAGTTCAGTCGAGGTTCGATGAACGAGAGTTGTTTGGTCAGGAGGAATTCGGAAAAATGGCTAAGTGTGGGAGCCAAGTGAACTTGTGAGGAACTTGAAATTGTGATCGCACACTTTTCATATTTCAATGACACGACAACATAGACCACCGGAACAACCAAAAAAAGAATTACCCTTTGTGAGACTATCTAGAACAAAAAGTGACAAGTATGGCACTTGAGATAGAGCTTAGGGCAACCATGGCGAAACTTATGTGATAGTGCTTAAATTTTTTTGTATGAGTGTGACAAATATTTACATAGCTAGGAAAACTCGAACACACAAAGAAAAATGTTCAATCTTAAGAGAAAAGGACCACAAGCATGATAAAGCGCTCCAACATGCCACAAAATGATATTTGATCAAACAAGAAAATGGGGTGAAAAGACTCTGAAAGACAAAGGAAGGCCACAAAATTTGAGTGAAAGCCAAAACTTGAGATGGTTTTGTAGCCGCTACAACACATGGTGACACACTGGTTGAATACCAACTTCTCTGTCTTGGCTCATTTTTAGTGCAGGGCCTTGGTCCTTCGAGGAGTATTGATTCATCGTGCATATTATTCTAGCTTCCCCACTTACCCCATGGGAAGACATGGTTTCCTTTATACCTTCTCAATTGAAAAGAACATAATATTCATCCAGATCATAGTGTTTGAAATTGGGAAGGGTATTTTAGCTCACGAGCTTATGATTTTCATAATATAGTTTTCATCTCTAGTGTCTCTCCATTGTTAGCAGCCTTGGACAATACCCCAGTGGAGTCATGTAGGAACAAAAGCATTGTTCCACTACCAGCAACCATGGATAGTACCCCAGAGGTGTTAACTACTTCATCTCTCTACGTAGGAAGTCTTTCTCTTCTTTCAACTTTATTATTTTAAAGAGAATTGTGCATAGGAACTTATTTATTTTTTGGGTGGAACAGGGATCCTGCCCTATGGAGAGTAGAAGAGGTTGTTTCTTCAGAGAATAGTATAAACACCTCTGATTTAGGTTTTCTCATTTATAGTTTCCCCTTAGGATAAGCTTGAAAACACCAAAGCAGAAAACTGAGTATAGGCATGAGGTTCCCATAATGGATATAGGTTCATGGTTTGACCAAAACTTTCCTTACAGACAGATCGTATTTTCCATCAAGGCTTCATTGGCCAAAACTTACAATGAAATAAAAAGATGGACACATGACTAGCAAAGGGCTGTAGGGTCATAAGACTCTTTGAACTTTAGCCATACACATACATGGAAATCAGATGCACTAAGGCATGACACTTATTTACATAAGAAAAATGACAGAAAAGCAAAGAAAACATAACAACATGTTACCGTTCCATGATTTCAAGGCTGAAGAAAAAACCCTGGAGGCAACATCAAAACTGCTTTCGAGTTTAAGATCTAGCCCTCCTAAACTCAGAGAGGGATCTCTCTGCGAGATTTATCTTTGTTTACTGGGAATTTCATGTTAGTTATTGGGCTCAGAGTTTGGGTTTTTGAATTGGTTTGCTTGGAACAAAAAAGGAAGGCCACTGGGCAATGGAGTCGAAAGAGCTTAGGTTGATCAATTTGTAGAAGTATCAAGCTTAAGTGAAACATGGCTAGCTAGGCATACTATTGGATCTTTTAGATTTAAATGAAATGAAGTAGAAGAAGGGAGGTAGATTCAATTGAAGCTAAAGAGAAATTAAGAATTCTTTAACTTGATATCATAGGAAAACATGTAGAATTAACAACAGCCAAAATAGGGCACTCTAGGTAATGAAACCTATTTATCATAGCTTCTATTGATTAATTCAGAATAGAGAATACATAAGCATGATAGACAGAAAAATAAACAAAGAACAGTGGTTGCACTTCACCAATAGATATGACACATGAATCCTGAAACAACTTGTCTTGTATTACTAAAAAATATCACTTGAACTCATTGAACAACTTTACAATGAATGGTAGTCTTTCTCATTACAAATCCCAACCCTTTCTTACTTCAAATGATGAAGTATTTATACAAATTGTAAACTAAACTATCTTGATAAAAGTCTAAAGATCTTTTTACAAATATCCTAAATTGTTTTACACAAATAGAAATGAAATGTAGGACACTCAAAACTATTGTATCTACTTGGAACTATCATTATGGATTTCTATTGACAAAGAAGAGAAACTGTCTTTGAACATTTTCCTCCCAAAATCCTGCACAATAGGGTCCAGTCATCCCTTTGTATATCTCAAGCCGAGATATCTCTGTAAAACATGAGAGAGGTTATTGTAGATAAATATTTTCTTGAGCTAAACCTCAAAAAGGTGACTGAAACAAAATTTTGCACAGTCTGAAAAATAGGATATAAAGATGTAGATGTATCTCTCATTATGTAATAGTTGTGTAATATATGAAGTAGGTTATTGTACTTTGGCATCTTAGGAACAGAAAACGCCTCCATTTTCTCAAGAGTCATCTCCTATTGGCCAACATATGTTCTGCAAAAGTATGACTAAATAGGAAAATTTGGGAAAATATGTCTGCAAAGCTTCATATGTATATCCCAAGCCATAATAGCTGTTAGAAAACTAAGAGAGGTTTTTGTACATGAGAATGTTGGTAGAAAAAAAATCTTTCAGTTTCTGAGAATTCATTCTCATTGGGTTGGGAACAATTTTTGAAGCCAATCTGGCATATAGGAAAAAGCATAGTTTCAACTGATCATGAGACATATGAAAGACGTGGATGCGGGAAAGCCGCAACTGTTTAACCCCATGTGACAAAATATATTTTTGTTGTTTTCAACCTTATAGTAAAATCAAACTATAGTACCAAGTCCTTTATTACAATTTTATTTAATCACATTTAAATGATGTGATTAATTTAATCTAAACATACTTAATTATCTTCTAATGCTACATTTCATCTTGCAAGCATATTTTTTTATTTTTCTTAAGGTTTTGATCTTTTTGGAAATAATTTACAATATGGAATATTATTTACAATATCCAAAATATAATACTCATCAGCTATAATCAAGCAATCCTATAAAAATTATAGGACCCTAATAGTGGCTCCATCTAGGGATAGCACTTCCTACTGAAGTGTCAAGAACATCGTAGACTAGTAGCTTGATCCATTGGGCTGATCCCAAAACTTGCAACCTGTTTTGCCATGAAACCTCTACTATTGAAAAACTCTCAAATTGAAATGAAAGCCATTCTTCACACTAAAATCTGAAATATACATTAAACTAAAAGTCGTACTGCAATATGAAACTAAAACTGGAAAGAATGCTTTGAAAAACACAAATGCTCAAGGTACTGAGATTATTTGCACTCTGCTACCTACTTTAATCTGATAAAACAATCGCTATATCAAGTGATAAAAAACATTTAGTACAACCATTCAAGAAAATGGATACTTAACTGAAGTTTTCATTCTACTTCTTTAGGTGGAAAAATAAATTCAGAAAATGACAACTCAACTTTTCCACCGGATCCAAAAGTTGCATTGATGAATCTGGAAAATTCTCCCTTCACCAATGAATGCAATAAACTGACCAAAGGATCATCGAAAAAATGCAACATAAGATCTTCATCATGTAAATTTGATTGGTCTTTAATCACTAAAGAAAACACTACTTGTTGAAAATGTTCTTGTGGATCAAGAGGATTAAGCTCTGCTAGTTCTTCTTTTGGAAGACAAAACTGATGTAAATCAACAAATGAATGTTCAACAATATGCTCAATTACCTTTAATTTCTGATTAGTACAAGGAATGTTTTCTTTAATTTGATCTTCTACACTTGAGATAACCACAGCGTTAATGTGGTCATCCATGGTATCTGAATATCCTATTGATTTTCAATTTTTTCCTCTTCTTGATCAGGTTCAAGCTGCTGAATTTCTTCCTTTACCTCTGGTTGATTAGTTTGTCATGGTGCTGCAAGAATTATTTCCTGTGGGGAATATTGATGAGAATATAGAAAACATACATCCTTGGTTTCTTCCTGAGGGGAAGATAATTCAAGCAAGACTTCTACTTTTTGTTCATAAGGTTGAAAAGGATTTCCATCTAAAGCCTCTAGTATTTCAGCATTTATAAACTGATCATCATCATAGTAATATTATAGATATTGAACAAAACTTTCAAAATGATCACAACAGTTTTGAATCAGCAACAAATATGGATAATCCCCTCTATATTTCTCACAAAAAAAAATATGAAAATGCTTTAACAAACATATACTAGCAGCAGGCAGATTTTCGTACCAAGATCTAGCCTTTTCCTCCAAAGTTTCCATAAACATTTTCGTAAGACAATCGTCATGAAATTTTATTTTAAGCTTATTGATGTGCATATGAAACCTCAATAAATGTACAACAACATCATCTCCTTTTTCATCTTTAAACAATTGAAGATATGTTAACCAATCATTGTTGGGCATGAGATTTGGAAAACCTACAATTCTTGATCTGCCCATAGGAGCATACTTGTGTTGTATTCTTGAACTCATTTTTAAAAAAATCAACAATGAAATGGAGTCACCATAAGTTCTCTACAATTCTGGATTCTTTGATAAGAGAGTCACCATGCAAACTTTGAGCTCCAGATTCTTGAAACATGGAGTCGTCAGGTGAATAATTCATCCTTCTTGTGCCTGATCACTGTTCACCATCAGCAATCGGATCTGGAACTTGATAAAATTTTCTGAGGAAGATAAAATGTCCTCCCTAGTATGGTCGCCACTATGTTAGCATTTTTTAATTTCAAGGTTGAAGAAAAAACCACGGAGGCAACATAAAAACCACTTTCAATTTTAGGATCTAGCCCTCCTAAACTCAGAGAGGGTTCTCTCTGTGAGATTTAGCTTTGTTTACTGGGAATTTCAGCCTAGTTATTGGGCTCATAGTTTGGGTTTTTGAATTGGTTTATTTGGAACAACAAAGGAAGGTCATTGGGCAATGGATTCAGAAGAGCTTAGGGTGATCAATTTGCAGAAGTATCAAGCTTAAGTGAAACAGGGAAAGCTAGGCATACTATTGGATCTTTTAGATTTAAATGAACTGAAGTAGAAGAAGGGAAATAGATTCAATTGAAGCTAAAGAGAAATTAAGAATTCTTTAACTTGATATCAAAGGAAAACATGTAGAATTAACAATAGCCAAAATAGGATGCTCTAGGTAAAAAATCTTATTTATCACAACCTCTATTGATTAATTCATAATAGAGAATACAAAATCATGATACATGGTGATAATAAACAAAGAACAGTAGGTGCACTTCACCAATAGATATGACACATGAATCTTGAAACAAATTGTCTTGTATTATTGCAAAAGGTCACTTGAACTCAGTGAACATCTTTACAATGAATGATAGTCTTTCTCATTAAAAATCCCAACCCTTTCTTACTTCAAATAATGAAGTATTTATACAAATTCTAAACTAAAATATCTTGATAAAAATCTCAAGATCCTTTTACAAATATCCTAAACTGTTTACACAAATAGAAATGAAATGTAGGACATTCAAAACTAATGTATCTACTTCACACTATCATTATGGATTTCTGTTGACAAAGAAGAGAAATTTGAATTTGATTGCAACTCTTAGCTGATGAGGTGGCTAACTGTCTTTGAACATTTTCCTCCCAAAATCCAAAAAAATAGGGTCCAATCATCCCTTTGTATATCTCAATCCGAGATAGATCTATAAAACGTGAGGGAGGTTATTGTATATAAATAGGTTCTTGAGATAAATCTCTCTCAAGTTCCCAAAATTCATCTCTGGTTGTTCCCAATATTCTTTGCAAAAGGGTGACTGAAACAGGACTTTGCATAGTCTGAAAAATAGGATGTAAATATGTAAACGTATCTCTCATTATGTAATAGTTGTGTAAGATATGAAGTAGGTTATTGTACTTTGGCATCTTAGAAACACAATCCTCCTCCAATTTCTCAAGAGTCATCTCGTATTGGCCAAAATATGTTCTGCAAAAGTATGAATAAATAGGAAAATTTGGGAAAATATGTCTGCAAAGCTTCATCTGTATATCCCAAACCAGAATAGCTGTTAGAAAACTGAGAGAGGTTTCTGTACATGAGGATGTTGGTAGAAAAAAATCTTTCAGTTTCTTAAAATTCATTCTCATTGGTTTGGAAACAATGTTTGAAGTCAATGTGGCGTATAGGAAAAAGCATAGTTTCAACTGATCATAAGACAAATGAATGACATGGATGTGGGAATGATGCAACTGTTTAACCCCATGTGACAAAATGCATTTTTTTCGTTTTCAACCTTTTGATAAAATCAAAATATAGTACCAAGTCCTTTATTATAGTTTTATTTAATCACATTTAAATGATGTCATTAATTTAATCTAAACATACTTAATTATCCTCTAATGTTGCATTTCATCTTGCAAGCATATTTTTTTATTTTTCTTATCATTTTGACCTTTTTTGGAAATAATTTACAATATGGAATATTATTTATAATATCCAAAATATAATAATCATCATCAATAATCAAGCAATCCTATGAAAATTATATGACCCTAACACAACAATGAAAGATTATGTACATAGTGCGGGGCGTGGCCGCAAATCTCATTCAAAATAAAATTTTAAGTCTTGGTCATTGACATCGAGAGAGACAATCAAGTGCCTAAAGATGATACGTATATTGGCCAAGCTTCTCATGGACAGTGTAAGGACCAATTCGCAGGGATTGAAACTTAGTGTGCTTGCCTTTTTCCTTATGGGCTTTGTCCCACTTTAAGACTAAGTCACCCACACTAAAGCTAGTATTCCCTGCAAACTTTCTATCAAACCATCTCCTGATACGATTCTGATGGAGTGAAAATTTTTCTTTTGCTTTCAGACATTCTTCCTGTAACTTGTGTAAAGTGTCCATACTACACTGAACTAAAAGATACAGCTTTCCCTAGGGTTCTTAGGAAAACTAGAGAGGAGGAAAGTAAATGTTTGGCGAGAGGATGACCTCCTTTCCATACACCAAGAAGTAAGGGGGAGTATTCAGAGAAGGCTTAGGTGTGAGTTGGTCAACCCATAAATCATTCACCAAAGTGAAGTTCCAGTTTCGCGGCTCAAAGAATATGTTTTTTTTTATGATGCGAATGAGGTTCTTATTTGGGGATTCGAGTAGACTATTTCCCTGTGGGTAGTAGTTAGAATGATTTTTCAAAACAATCCCATTTTCCAATGCAAATTCATAAAGCTTTAACACAGAAAAGTATGATGCATTGTAAGAAAGAAGTGATGTAGGAACACTGAACCTGGAAATGATATTATGTTGTAGGAAGTTGATGACTTCATGGTTGTTCACTTACTTCGGTGGATCTCCCTCCATCCACCGCATCAAATAATATGTAGTAGTCAAAATATAAAAATGTTTCTTTAATAAATGTGGGAATTTTTTTTGAATGATATCCAAGCCCCACTGTTGGAATGGTTCTTCCACTACAAAAGGCTGCAATGGGTTCCTGACTTCCGATTTTTGTTGGCACACTTCTGATATATCAAACACTTGCGAGTGTAGGAATGTGCATCCTTAAATAATGTAGGCTAGTAGAAACCAACTCGCATGACCTTGTCTATTGTGGTGTTACCGAAAAAGTCTCCCCCGGCTGGTCCATCATGGAGATCACATAAAATCGTATCTGAAGCTTGCACCTCTAGGAACCTGAACGATATGCCATTATGGTGCTTTCTGTATAGCACCCCATGCACCAGCTAGTATGATAATGATTTGAGTTGAAATGCCCTCTTCTGCAACAAAGAGAAATGAGAGGGCACGGTGCCATGCTCAAGGTACTGCTGCACATTTGTGTACCAAGCATTTCTTTCTAAAGTGGGAGACGCTCGCTCAACATTGTACATTTTTATTTCTTGCTCCTAGTATCTGAGCTCTTATTATTCCTCTTGTGCATGAACCTCTTATGCTGCTAACTTACAAGGACCATGACCCTTGATGTTGTGAACTAGTTTAATGTCAAGATCATACTCTTGTAGTCCTGTCATCCAGTTCACCCTTCTCTCGCCCAACTCTAGCTTGTAGGTTTTAACCCCGTACATAAATTACCTGCATACGAATTCTAAAAACACATAAAATAAAAAATGCGAGAGCATAACACATAAAACACATATACACAGAGATTTTCCCCTAGATCCCATAACTGGGTACCTGCTTGATTTTTATTATGTTCCTTTCAATGTTACAATACATATTTATACATGTCGAAGCATCCAATACCATGGTCCGAAAGCCATCACGTCCAATACCATAGACCGAAAAACATCGCGTCCAAAAAAACATGTGAGAAAATCATGCACAAAACCATAGGTGGCTCTACCCAACCTAACATAGGCTCCAAAACCATAAAGTGGGGTTACGGGTATGCCTCAAACCCCATGTGACCCCCCCTCTAATCCCCCGGTTAACTACGTGGGTTAGTCATGGAAAGAATATAACACAACCCAACATTCTCCCACTTGTTTTCTTTCCAGAGGGGGCCATAAGAGAACTTAGTCATTTTTCCAGCCCTGAAATGCCCATTGTCTCTCTACACCAAGAGAACTTCTCAGAGCTTACAGATTTTGTCAATGCATCTGCAGTATTCTTCAAAGTGTCCACCTTTACCAGCAACACCTTTCTATCTTCTATCATATCCCTCACAAAGTGATACTAAACATCAATGTACTTTGTCTTTGAATGATATGCAGGGTTCTTTGCCAAGAAAATTGCACTTTGGTTGTCACATTTTATCCTTATAGATTCCTGTACTAACCCCATACTTGAACACAATCTCTGCAACCAAACTAATTCCTTTCTTGCATGAGTGGCTGCCATGTATTCTGCCTCTGTAGTTGATAGTGCCACTACAGATTTTTTCTTACTCATCCAACTAACTGCACCTCTAAATAGGTTAAGCACATACCCACTTGTAGATCTTCTCTGATCTAGATCTCCAACCCAGTTTGCATCAACAGAGCCATGAATATCCAACACTCTGTCCAATCCTGGTCTTCCTTGGTAGCACAAACCATAATCACTAGTGCCACGCAAATACCTGAAAACCCACTTCACTGCTGTCCAATGCTCCTTTCCTGGTTTTGACATAAACCTGCTCAATACTCCCACTACATGTGCAATGTCTGGTCTAGTACAGACCAGTGCATACATCAGGCTACCGATTACACTTGCATATGGAACACAGGACATGTCCTCTTCCTCTTCTTGTGCCTTGGGACAATGTTTAGCAGATAACCTCACACCTACAAGAATAGGAACCTTCACCGGTTTACTATCTTACATATTAAACCTATGCATTATTGTCTTGACATACTTCCTCTAGTTTAACTAGAGCTTCCTCTTTGCCCGATCTCTTTTAATTTCCATGGCCTATAGGTTTTAACCTCGTATAGAAATTACCTGCATATGAATTCTAAAACACAGAAAATAAACAATGCGAGAGCATAACACATAAAACACATATACACAGAGATTTTCCCCTGGATCCCAAAACCGGGACTACTAGCTTTATTTTTCATTATGTTCCTTTCAATGTTATAATACATATTTATACGTGCTGAAGCATCCAATACCATGGACCGAAAACCATTGCGTCTAATACCATGGACCGAAAAACCATCACGTCCAAAAAACATGTGTGAAAATCATGCACAAAACCATAGGTGGGTCCGCCCAACCTAACATAGGGTCCAAAACCAAAATTTTCCGGGTGCCCATCAAACCCCCTGTTAACTACGTGGAATGAATATAACACAACCCAACATTCTCCCACTTGTTTTTTTCTTTCCATAGGGGGCCACAAGTGAGCTTAGTCATTTTTCCAGCTCTGAAATGCCCATTGTCTCTCTACACCAAGAGAACTTCTCAGAGCTCATAGATTTTGTCAATGCATCTGCAGTATTCTTCAAAGTGTCCACCTTTACCAGTAACACCTTTCTGTCTTCTATCATATCCCTCACAAAGTGATATTGAACATCAATTTTCTTTGTCTTTGAATGATATGCAGGGTTCTTTGCCAAGAAAATTGCACTTTGGCTGTCACAGTCTATCCTTATAGCTTCTTGTACTAACCCCATACTTGAACACAATCTCGGCAACCAAACTGCTTCCTTGCTTGCATGACTGGCTACCATGTATTCTTCCTCTGTAGTTGATAGTGCCACTACAGATTGTTTCTTACTCATCCAACTGACTACACCTCCAAATAGGTTAAACACATACCCACTTGTAGATCTTCTCTGATCCAGATCTCCAGCCCAGTCTGCATCAACAGAGCCACGAATATCCAACACTATGTCCAAGCCTGGTCTTCCTTGGTAGCACAGACCATAATCATTAGTGCCACCCAAATAACTGAAAACCCGCTTCACTATTGTCCAATGCTCCTTTCCTGGTTTTGACATAAACCTGTTTAATACTCCCACTTCATGTGCAATGTCTGGTCTAGTATAGACCATTGCATACATCAGACTACCGACTGCACTTGCATATGGAACATGGGACATATCCTCTTCCTCTTCTTGTGCCTTGGGACACTGTTCAGCAGATAACTTTACACCTACAAGAATAGGAACCTTCACCAGTTTACTATCCTACATACTAAACCTCTGTAATATTGTCTTGACATACTTCCTCTAGTTTAAGAAGAGCTTCCCCTTTTCCCGATCTCTTTTAATTTCCATGCCCTGTAGGTTTTAACCCCATACAGAGATTACCTACATATGAATTCTAAAACACAGAAAATAAACAATGCGAGAGCATAACACATAAAACACATATACATAGAGATTTTCGCCTGGATCCCAAAACCGGGACTACCAGCTTCATTTTTAATTATGTTCCTTTCAATGTTATAATACATATTTATACATTCCGAAGCATCCAATGCCATGGACCAAAAACCATCGCGTCCAATACCATCGATCGAAAAACCATTGTGTCCAAAAAACATGTGCGAAAATCATGCAAAACACCATAGGTGGGTCCACCCAACCTAACATAGGGTCCAAAACCAAAATTTTCCGGGTGCCTCTCAAACCCCCTGTTAACTACGTGGAATGAATATAACACAACCGAACATTCTCCCACTTGTTGTTTTCTTTCCACAAGGGGCCACAAGAGATCTTAGTCATTTTTCTAGCCCTGAAATGCCCATTGTCTCTCTACACTAAGAGAACTTCTTAGAGCTCATAGATTTTGTCAAGGCATCTGCAATATTCTTCGAGGTGTCCACCTGTACTAGCAACACCTTTCTGTCTTCTATCATATCCCTCACAAAGTGATACTAAACATCAATGAGCTTTGTCTTTGAATGATATGCAGGGTTCTTTGCCAAGAAACTTTCACTTTGGCTGTCACAGTCTATCCTTGTAGCTTTCTGTACTAACCCCATACTTGAACACAATCTATGCAACCAAACTGCTTCCTTGCTTGCATGAGTGGCTGCCATGTATTCTGCCTCTGTAGTTGATAGTGCCACTACATATTGTTTCTTACTCATCCAACTGACTACACCTCCAAATAGGTTAAACACAAACCCACTTGTAGATCTTCTCTGATCTAGATTCCCAGCCCAGTCTGTATCAACAAAGCCACAAATATCCAACACTCTGTCCAATCCTGGTCTTCCTTGGTAGCATAGACCATAATCACTAGTGCCACGCAAATACCTGAAAACCCACTTCACTGCTATCCAATGCTCCTTTCCTGGTTTTCACATAAACTTGCTTAATACTCCCATTGCATGTGCAATGTCTGGTCTAGTACAAACCATTGCATACATAAGACTATAGACTGCACTTGCATATGGAACATGGGACATATCCTCTTCCTCTTCTTGTGTCTTGGGACACTGTTCAGCAGATAACTTTACACCTACAAGAATAGGAAACTTCACCGGTTTACTATCCTACATATTAAACTTCTGCAATATTGTCTTGACATACTTCCTCTGGTTTAACTAGAGCTTCCTCTTTTCCCGATCTCTTTTAATTTCCATGCACAAAATATAGTTTGCAGCACCAAGATATTTCATGTCGAATTTGGAGGACAATTGGGTCTTCAAATCCTGGATAATTTCTTTGTCATTTTCAACCAGCAACATATCATCCACATACAAGACCAGATAAATAACACGGTCACCAATTAATTTAAAATACACACAATGATATGCTTTGCTTCTGGTGAAGCCAAGTCCCCATACAAATCTATGAAATTTTTTATACCACATCCTTGGTGACTATTTTAACCCATACAGAGACTTCTTTAACTTGCATACCAGTTCTTTCTTACCCTTCACCGCAAAGCCTTCAGGTTGTTTCATGTACATCTCCTCTTCCAGATCCCCATGAAGAAATGTTGTCTTCACATCCATCTATTCTACCTCAAAATCAAAAGCAGTAGCAACAGATAAAAGTAATCTAATAGAAGTTACCTTGGCAACAAAAGAAAAATTATCACCAAAATCAATTCCCGACACCTGGGAATAACCTTTTGCTACCAAACAAGCTTTGTATTTCTACACTTTTCCTTCTGCATTTGTGTTCTTTTTGAACACCCATTGGATGCCAATGGGTTTCCTTCCAGCCGACAACTCCACCAAATCCCAAGCCTCATTTTTGTGCAAATATGCCATCTCATCAACCATGGCCTCTTTCCAGAGTTTTCCATCCTCTGAATCCACTACTTCCTACACAGTTCTGGGATCATCATAAGTAACAGACAAAGCAAAATTTGAACAAAAAGCAGATGGATTATACCTTTATGTCTGCCCTCTCTCTTGAACTAATCTTCTCACAGCTGGAGTTTGTGACTCTTAATCTTCTGATTCCTCCTCTGCTGTAGAGTCTGATTCTTCCTCCTTTAGCTCAAACTCTATATTCTCAGGTTCCTTTGGTTGGACTTCATGTTTAATAACATCTTTCACCTCTCTGAACACAACTTCTTGGTTGTACACAACCTTCCTTGTTACTGGGTTCCAAAGCTTATAACCCTTTAAACCATCTTTATACCCAATAAAGATGCACTTTTCAGATTTTCTATCCAACTTGGTTCTTTTCTCCTTTAGAACATGTACATATGCATCACATCCAAATACCCTTATATGTGAAAGAGAGTGTTTCTTACTAGTCCGTACCTCTTGTGGAGTCTTATCCTCCAATGCTGATGAAGGTGACCTATTGACCAGGTAACATGCAGTATCCACCACCTCTGCCTAGAATTCCTGTCCTAACTCAACACCATTGAGCATGCTTCTTGCCCTTTCCATCAACGTCTTGTTCATTATTTCTGCAACTCCATTTTGCTGAGGTGTATATGGAGTAGTCTTCTACTGTGCTATACCACACTTTTTACAGAATTCTTCAAATTCCTTGTTGCAAAACTCTCCACCATTATATGTCCTCAGCACCTTTATCTTCTTCTCTGTCTAGTTTTCCACCAGAGCCTTAAATTCTTTAAACCTGTCAAAGACTTCAGGTTTCTTCTTAAGGAAGTATATCTATGTATTCATTGAGAATTCATCTATAAATGATATATAGTACACAGACTTACCTAGTGAAGGAACCTTCATAGGTCCAAACACATCACTGTGCACAAGCTCTAATATCTGTTTCGCCCTCTTACCACCAAAGGGGAAACTCACCCGATTCTACTTCCCATATACACAATTTTCACAGAAATCAAAATCAAGAGAGCTATTACTCATACCTTCTACCATACCTTTACCAGGAAGTATTCAAAGGCCCTTCTCTCCAATATGTCCAAGCCTTTGACGCCACAAAATGGTCTTCTCTCCAGAGACCACTAGATTTTCTGCTCCACTTTCAGGAACCATAGAACTATTGCACCCATCAATAACAGTGCTACCTTGCAGCTTGTACAGAGTTCCAATCCGAAATCCCTGCATCAATACCAGTGCTCCCCGAACCATTTTACATGTATCCTTCTCGAACACTGTTTTTACACCTGCATCATCAAGCTTGCTTATAGAAATTAGATTTCTGGCTAATGTAAGAATATGTAGAACACCTGGAAGTGTTCTAACCCTTCCACCTTGCAACTTCAACTTTACTTTTCCACGACCAATGATTCTAGCCTTCTTGTCATCCCCCAAGAAGACATCAACACCATCATATTTCTCATACTCACATAACCACTCTCTCTAGGGAGTGAAGTGAAAAGATGAACCTGAGTCAATCAACCATGCCTCATGATCTACATGTGTACTTGAAGAAGCCAAGTACACATCCCCACCTTCATCTAAGGTGGTTTTCACCTCTATAGAAGGAGCCTCATCAGAACCCTTTCCTTTGTGAGGAGCTTTAGATTTACAGTGCCTTTTGAAGTGGCCTTACTTTCCGCATTTCTAGCACACCACCTTTACAGGTTTTCCTGGAGATTTAGATTTCCCTCTAGATTTAGATCTCCCACTCGATGAATTATTTTTGTTTCTTTTCTGGGACCATCCTCATACAGACAAGGCATCACCATTCTGGCTCTCCATATTTTTTCATCTCATCTCCTCCGTCAACAAGGATGAGACTATTTCATCAAACTACAAGGAAGTTGCATTGCTACCTATTGCAATAATCAGACTATCCCACGAATCTGGTAGAGAACACAACAAATTGATGCACTTATCTTCATATGAAATTTTAATATCAAAATATGCTAACTGACTTACCACAGTATTAATTACCTTAAGAGGCTCTGTCACTGAGTCTCCATCTTTCATCCTCAGGTTATACAGCTTTATCCACATGAACAATTTATTCACCAAAGACTTAGATTGGTACAAAGTCCCTAACTTCTCCCACAAAGCCTTCGGCATAGCTTCCCCTAATACATTCAACAATACTGAATCTGAGACACATAATCCTATTGTGCTCTTTGCCTTCCGATCCAACTTCTTCCATTCTTCATCGGACACTCTTGTTGGTTTAGTACCTAGATCTACCACGATCCACTGATCTTTATCCACCAACAGATCCTCCATCTTGAGTTTCCACAACTCAAAACTCTGACCATTAAATTTCTTGATCTCTATCTTTCCACTTCTCGCCATCTTCTCTCACCACCAGAATCGATCTCGTAGATCTCCCACTGAACAGGCTCTACCACAAGCCTGAGTGAAACCCCTCAGCAACAAAGGTATCCCCTTGAAGCCAAATCTTCTCAGATACCAAATGTAGGTTTTAACCCCATACAGAAATTACCTGCATACGAATTCTAAAACACACAAAATAAACAATGCGAGAGCATAACACATAAAACACATATACACAGAGATTTTCCCCTGGATCCCAAAACTGGGACTACTAGCATGATTTTTCATTATGTTCCTTTCAATGTTATAATACATATTTATACATGTCGAAGCATCCAATACCATGGACCAAAAACCATCGCCTCCAATACCATGAACCAAAAAACCATCATGTCCAAAAAACATGTGCAAAAATCATGCACAAAACCATAGGTGGGTCCACCCAACCCAACATAGGGTCCAAAACCAAAATTTTCTGGGGCGCTGCCCCGGACCCCATAAAGTGGGGTTACGGGTGCCCCTCAAACCCCCTGTTAACTACGTGGAATGAATATAACAGAACCCGACATGCCAAAAATATAGTTTGCAGCACTAAGAAATTTCATGTCGAATTTGGAGGACAATTGGGTCATCAAATCTTGGATAATTTCTTTGTCATTTCCAACCAGCAACATATCATCCACATACAAGACCAGATAAATAACACAATCACCAATTAATTTAAAATACACACAGTGGTCTGCTTTGCTTCTGGTGAAGCCAAGTCCCCGTATAAATGTATCAAATTTCTGATACCACATCCTTGGTGATTGTTTTAACCCATACACATGCTTCTTTAACTTGCATACCAGTTCTTTCTTACCCTTCACCGCAAGGCCTTCAGGTTGCTTCATGTATATTTCCTCTTTGAGATCCGCGTGAAGAAATTTTGTCTTCAAATCCATCTATTCTACCTCAAAATCAAAAGCGGTAGCGATAGATAAAAGTAATCTATTAGAAGTTACCTTGGCAAAAGGGGAAAAAATATCACTAAAATCAATTCCTGGCACCTAGGAATAACCTTTTGCTACCAACCAAGCTTTTTATTTCTCCACCTTTCCTTCTGCATTTGTCTTCTTCTTGAACACCCATTTGTTGCCAATGGGTTTCCTTCTAGATGGCAACTCCACCAGATCCCAACCCTCATTTTTGTGCAAAGATGCCATTTCATCAACCATGGCCTCTTTCTAGAGTTTTCCATCCTCTGAATCTACTGCTTCTTTCACATTTCTGGAATCATCATCAGTAATAAATAAAGCAAAATTTGAATAGAAAGAAAATGGACTATACCTTTTTGGCTACCTTCTTTCTCGAACTGATCTTATCACACCCAGAGTTTGTGGCTCTTCATCTTCTGATTCCTCCTCTACTATAGAGTCTGATTCTTCCTCCTTTAGCTCAAACTCTATCTTCTGAGGTTCCTTTGGTTGGACTTCATGTTCAATAACATCTTTCACCTCTCTGAACACCACATCTCATCTGTACAAAACCTTCCTTCTTACTAGGTTCCAAAGCTTATAACCCTTTAAACCATCCTTATACCCAATAAAGATGCACTTTTCAGATTTACTATCCAACTTGGTTCGTTTCTCCTTTGGAAAATGTACATATGCATCACATCCACTTACCTTTAGATGTGAAAGAGAGGGTTTCTTACCAGTCCATACCTCTTGTGCAGTCTTATCCTCCAATGCTGATGAAGGTGACCTGTTGACCAGATAACATGCAGTATCCACCGCCTCTGCCCAAAATTCCTATCCTAACCCGGCACCACTGAGCATGCTTCTTGCCGTTTCCATCAACGTCTTGTTCATTCTTTCTACAACTCCATTTTGTTGAGGTGTATATGGAGTAGTCTTCTTCCATGATATACCACACTTCTTATAGAATTCTTCAAATTCCTTGTTGCAAAACTCTCCACCATTATTTGTCCTCAACACCTTTATCTTCTTCTCTGTCTAATTTTCCACGAGAGCCTTAAATTCTTTAAACTTGTCAAAGACTTCAAATTTCTTCTTAAGGAAATATATCCATGTATTCCTTGAGAAGTCATCTATAAACGATTCATAGTACACAGACTTACCCAGTGATGGAACCTTCACAGGTCCAAACACATCACTATGCACAAGCTCTAATATCTATTTCGCTGTCTTATTACCAGAGGTGAAACTCACCCGATTTTGCTTCCCATATACACAATTTTCACAGAAATCAAAATCCAGAGAGCTATTACTCATACCTTATACCATACCTTTACCATGAAGTATTTGAAGGCCCTTCTCTCCAATATGTCCAAGCCTTTGATGCCACAACATGGTCTTCTTTCTAGAGACCACTAGATTTTTTGCTCCACTTTCAGGAACCATAGAACTATTGCACCCATTAATAATAGTGCTACCTTGCAGCTTGTACAGAGTTCCAATCCAAACTCCCAGCATAAAGACTAGTGCTCTCCGAACCATTTTGCAGGTATCCTTCTCGAACACTGCTTTTACACCCGCATCATCCAGCTTGCTTACAGAAATCAGATTTCTAGCCAATGAAAGAATAGGCAGAACACCGGAAGTGTTCTAACCATTCCACCTTGCAACTTCAACTCTAATTTTCTGCAACCAATGATTCTAGCCTTCCTATCATCCCCTAAGAAGATATCACCACCATCGTATTTCTCATACTCGCAGAACCACTCTCTATGGGGAGTGAAGTGAAAAGATGCACCTGAGTCAATCAACCATGCCTCATGATCTACATGTGTACTTGAAGAAGCCAAGTACACATCCCCACCTTCATCTGAGGTGGTTTTCGCCTCTGCAGAAGGAACCCCATCAGATCCCTTTTCTTTGTTAGGAGCTTTAGACTTACAGTCCCTTTTGAAGTGGCCTTCCTTTCCGTATTTCCAGCACACCACCTTTACAGGTTTTCCTGGAGATTTAGATTTCCCTCTAGATTTAGATATCCCACTCGATGACTTATTTTTGTTTCTTTTCTGGGACCATCCTCATACAGAAAAGGTATCACCATTCTGGCTCTCCATATTTTTTCATCTCATCTCCTCCATCAACAAGGATGAGACTATTTCATCAAACTGCAAGGAAGTTGCATTTCTACCTATCACAATAACCAGACTATCCCACGAATGTGGTAGAGAACACAACAAACTGATGCACTTATCTTCATCTGAAATTTTAATATCAAAAGATGCTAACTGACTTACCACAGTATTAAATGCATTCAGATGCTCTGTCACTGAGTCTCCATCTTTCATCCTCGGGTTATACAGCTTTTTCCATAGGAACAGTTTATTCACCAGAGACTTACATTGGTACAAAGTCCCTAACTTGTCCCACAAAGCCTTTGTCGTAGCCTCCCCTGATACATTCAACAATACTGAATCTGAGACACATAATCCTATTGTGCTCTTTGCCTTCCGATTCAAATTCTTCCATTCTTCATCGGACACTCTCGTTGGTTTAGTACCTAGATCTACTATGATCCACTGATCTTTATCCACCAACAGATCCTCCATCTTGAGTTTCTACAACTCAAAACTCTGACCATTAAATTTCTCGATCTCTATCTTCCCACTGCTCGCCATCTTCTTTCACCACCAAAATCGATCTCCCACTAAATAGGGTCTACCACAAGCCTGAGCGAAACCCCTCAGCAACAAAGGTGTCCCCTTGAAGCCAAAACAGCTCTGATACCAAATGTATGTTTTAACCCCGTACAGAAATTACCTGCATACAAATTCTAAAAGCACATAAAATAAACAATCCAAGAGCATAACACATAAAACACATACACAGAGATTTTCCCCTAGATCCCAAAACCAGGACTACCAGATTGATTTTTCATTATGTTCCTTTCAACGTTACAATACATATTTATACATGCCGAAGCATCCAATACCATGGACCGAAAACCATCACGTCCAAAAAAACATGTGCAAAAATCATGAACAAAACCAAAGGTGGGTCCACCCAACCTAATATAGGGTCCAAAACCAAAATTTTCTGGGGCACTGCCCTGGACCCCATAAAGTGGGGTTATAGGTATGCCTCAAACCCCATGTGACCCCCCCTCTAACCCCCCAGTTAACTACATGTGTTAGTCGTGGAAAGAATATAACACAACCCAACATGGCTGAATAGGCAGTGATTTGATTGTTGGGTGTGGAACAAAGATAATACAATGTTTTTTCAATATATAGGGTCTGAAGTGCTTCACTTCCTTTTATAGTGCATAAGATGGTTTTTTCCATGGTAGGATAGATGAGCTTTGGTTCTTGCAAGCTCACACTCATGAAGGATATGGATCGCTCATTAATCAACTCATCCTTCTGAGTGACTACAATAGTAAGATAAGTGTCAGAAGTGAAAGTGTAGAGCAAGAAATCTTTGCTGAAGTTTTTTACAATGTTGGTGCTTCTAATATCGCTTTCTTTATATGGGTGAGTGCATCCTTTTCCCTTTTTCCCCAACTATAGACTGCGTCCTTCTTGATCATATTCTGTATGGGTTTAACAATCTGAGCATAGTTGAAGATGGCCTTTCTGAGGAAGTTGATCTTTGCCAAGAAAGACTACATGGATTTCTTATTTATGGGGTGAGGAATCTATGTGATTGTCCAAACTATGTCTAGATCTATCTTGAGCCAACTTTTAGTGATAATTTGTCCAAGCAGGTTACCCTCAAACACTGCAAAGATGATCTTCTTGGGATTCAAGCATATTTCGTATTTCGGGCATCACTCAAAACTTTTCTTGACATGATGCAGGTGGTTTGACCACTGTCTTGAGAACACTCTTACATCATCGAGATAGACCACTATGTCTGTCTGATAAGCCCATGGAAAGTGATGTCCATTACACATAGAAATGTTGCACCTCCATTAACCAACCCAAACGACATTATGTGAAATGAAAACATACCCCACTTGGTACGGAATATAGTTTTGAGTTTGTCAGGATTTTCTACCAACTTGGTTATAACCAGAAAAATCATCAAGCAAAGAAAACATCTCTTCTCCAGATATTTCCTACAATATATGCTCCATGGATGGAACTGGGTAGTTGTCTTTGTCTGAGGTGCGATTGAGGTCACATAAATCTACACACAGGTAGATCTCCCCATACTTCTTCCTGACAGGGATTATGTCCGACACCCATGTCGAATGTTGTACTTTATAGATAATTTGAGAATCCAACAACTTGATTAGTTCCTTCTATATAAGGGGCTCAGTTTCAGATGAAATTTTTGTTAGTGTCAGTCTTTGCAGCCTTCCTCCAGTGATCAAACTTGCTCTTACAAAGTTATTTTAAGGTGTCAAGGTCAAATTTTGTCATTTCAGTAAGTCTTCAAGCAAAATTTGGTCACTAGGCATTAGATCTAGGGTTTGCTTTTATTCCTGTCAAAGCTGTCCAAATGTCGGTCCATGTCACCATTCAGCTGAGTGTACCATCACTCAGAGGGTTTTCATTATCATGTCAAGTTCCACTGGGTCATTTTACATCTTGTTCATGCTTTAGTTGGGCCTAGGTAAGGTCATTTCCCTCTCCTAGGGTTTTGAAGGCAATTTCTCTTGGATAGTCAAATCATCGGTAAAACTTGTATCCTGAATTTCATACGCTATCCCCTATCCTTAAAGTACCTTATCAAACACTTCCCATCACTGAGATCCCCCAAATTCCTCATTTTCGCACAGACCCTAGTTTCTTGCTACAACCTAGAAATTTTCTAGGTTGGACCTGTGTTTTGCCTTTTTGGACCCCTTCCCCTCACTCAATATTTGAAATTCCACTTTCCCCTATTTCTTAACATCCCTCCCTACTTCCAAGAATTTTCCCAAGAATTTAGAAGCCACTTATCCCCTTCATTTCGCCTCATTTCGAAAAATCCCTTGTTCCACACATCGGGATAGGTTTCACTGAAATGATGTTTCTAAGCAATAAAAGATGAATTTTTGAAATTTGAGAGAGGTTTTTGTCCAAAACATTCCAAGGAAGAAAGGCCTCCTTCAAATTTTACACGGGTGTCATGGTTTTCGAGAAATGTCAAAAATACAATCGCCTCAGGAGAATTGATGCACCTCTAAAGTGACCTTCGAAAAATCAAGTTTTCTCCTAGCTTGGTTCACAAAAGACTTTTTTTGATGTTCCCAATGATACTAGACACAACGAGCTTTCCAATGAGCTATCATGAGCTCAATTTGGAGTTGAGGAAGGCATTCACAAGTTGACTGTAACAGCACCCTGCCTTTAGGCGGCCTCATTTGGAACATTTTGACCAGTCTTGGGAGATTTGATTCTTGACAGGGGAAATGAAATCCAAATTGAAAAGTTCTGGTTGGGCTGGAAATTAGACTAAAATACCTTTCCAACAAGCTATCGTGTGCCCAATTTGAACACCGGGAAGACCTCCAACAGTCACCTGGAAAAGGGCGCACCGCACATAGAGAGTGCGGCGCACTGGGAGAAAATTTCCAGTGTAAATTTACACTGGCGCGGCGCACATGGAAGGCGTGGCGCATAGAGTTACCAAGGCTGATTTTGCTCAGAATTTGCAACCAAATGTCTTCAATCCCTTGAATTTTCTAGGTGGGGTCAATCTCTCAGCGTTTCATCCATTTTTATGTTAGTATGATGATAGTTCATGGCGGCTTATGGTTGCACAAAAACTCTTAAACCCTACCAACTAAAAACACGAAAGGCATTGTTGCTAGGGTTGCAAAATTGTTGTGTTGATGCCAAGGCTCCTCTTTCACCTCTCATCTTTGCCCTCCTCTCTATTTTTCCCTATCCTCCCTTTCTAATTTTTCCTATTATCCCTACCCTAAAACACTACCGAACCCCATTCCCTCTCCCCTCCTCTTATTTGTCAACAAAACACCCCAAAACGCTACCTTGTCAAAACCCCAAAAACCTACCCTATCAAATACCCAAACCCCCTACATAACCCTAAACAAACTTCTCCCCATAACCCCTATTCCCATCACATTACTCCCCTCCTAATACTCCCTTTTGTTTCATTGTTCCCCTTGGTGGCAGATATCACAACAACACCTAGTTTCACCATTATCAAAGGGCAGTCCAAGCACAGTACATAAACAGCAGTCATGGCATCTGAGGGTTCATCAAAGTATGAGGTGGACACTCAAAGTGACTCATCCTCAGAAGAGAAGGCTCTCAGGAGACATCACAAGAGTGGCAAACATGTTAGGGATGAACCCACTACCCTCACTGAATTACAAGCATGCCCTCTTACCATGTCATGTTTCCAGCACCTAGCATGTTTTGAATTTTGTCAAAGGGTGGCTAATGTTAGAGTTCATCATGAGTTGGCCTGTGTTTTTGCACTTCACCTACATGGAGGTCAGTCTATCATGGCCGGGGTCACCTTCGCATTGACACCCGAAACTATCTCAGTGGCAACGGGCATACCAAATGTTGGTGAACAGTGGCATAAGAAGAAGAAGGTGGATAGGCAACACTATGAGCCTTACATTAAGGCCAGGATCTCGAGTCAGCTCACAAGAGTCTTTCCATTTAGATATTTGAAAGATGAGTATGCCCCACTCATGAAATTGATCATGAAGTACTTCAGTTGTGAGGTATGAGTGCAATGGCCCGGATAAGGAGCTTGAAGGCAAAATTGAGCAAAGCAACAGAAGAGGAAAAAGAGGAAAAAGAGCAAGATCAGCTTCGAATCTTAGTTGAAGCTTCTGTGGCCCAGCATAGTGCCTCCTAGAGAACCTCCAGCCAAAATTTCAAGAAATTTGGGGCAATTTTGGTCACATGGTAATTTTTTGGTCAAAACACAGGTTTTTTCTCCTAGTGGCACGGCGCTAAAAATTGGGAGCTCCAAATGAAGAATGGTTTAAATTTTTGGATTCATCATGAAAAATCACGACTACTGGTGCTTGGAAAATAAATTTGGGCAAGATCTGAGTCTCCAGGAGGTCAAAAACACCCAAAAAATGACCTCTCTGCCCCTATTTTGACACACAGGAAGCAGTCTTGGGAGAATGAAGATTTGGAAGGGAAAATCAGCACCAAATTCAGAAATTCCACTTGGGTTGGAAAGTAGGTAGGACAGGATTTCCAAAAAGCACACTTGGGCACATTTTTGACTCGTGCAAGTGCCTCAAAATAGGCTCCAAAGTGGCACGGTGCACACAGAAAATGGTGCGACGCATATAGGAAAAAAGCCCAATTTTACCTCCACTTCGCGAAATTTCGATTCACGACTTCTCCAAGTGGGGTCGCTCAACTACATTTCAGTTTTTTGGCACCTAAGGTGGAATTTAAAGTATTTTCTCTCCATATTGGCTTCTATCCAAGTGGCGAAGGAAGGCAAACAGTCACCCAAGCCATTTGTCATGTTTGTAATGTTGCACTTGTAGCTGATGGTTGGCTCTTCACCTCCATTTTGTAATGATTCGAGTAACTCCCCAACCCTTGGGCGTTCTATCTCTTCATAGCACATTCTATATATTGTATGCAAACTATTTGCAAAGGGTTGGTTGGCTTGTAACTTCTGGGAGACTGTGGAAAAGAAACTCTGCTTCTTCACTGTATATTTTTGACAGAGAATTAAAGAAAGGCAGTGGCTCTGTTACATGAGATTCATGTGGTTGTGAGTGTAACAAATGTGTCTCTTATGTTTTCATATGTATTTCGTTATGTTTAATAATTTAATTCATGTTCATTTCTAGTGAAATTTTCTGAGTTAGATAAGGTAGAATTCAATTTTATTGCTCTGCCTGTGGGAAAATTTCATGTGCAGTGTTCTTCTTTTGTTGAAAAGGATTCATGTTCCTATGCCCTTTTCACTCTCCTAAAAAATCTCTCCATTCTGCATTATTTCAAACTAAATTGCTACACTGTCTGCCTACATTGCCTCACGAAGTAATCTGTGCCTTTGTATTAAATTCTCTGTTCTTTGCTAACCGTTGGTCCCATACCATCCTAGAAGCTCAGTCATTCATAAAAATTGTTTCTTGTATCCCTATTCACTTACTAGCCTAAGATCAATACTTCACTGTAAGTCATCTCATACCATTATTTGCTTATCTATTCACTGAGCATGACTCGGAGAGAACCCTCTCCTGTTCTGGTAGGGCTAGCTACCAGATTGAGCATGGGTTATGGTTACCCTGATTTTGCCTTCCTTCAGCCTAGGGCAGATTTAGGTGCTAACATAGTGGCGACTCCACTGGGGACTGAAATCAAATTCCCTTATTTCTTAATATTTCTAAGATTCCGGATGATGAGTTTAGGATTGGATAGGCTGAGTAAGTTTGTTGTGTCCTGTGATTTTTCTCAATAGCACACTGGCTTCGAGACGATATACCAGAGCCAATCCAGACCTGGATCCTCCTCATATTTACGAAAACCCCAATTTGATTCCGAGACTCCTTCGTCAAGGGAGCACCATAACTCTTGTGTTCAAATCCCATTCATGTCCTGACATTTTTTAGTATCTTGAAGAGCTTTAGTTCGACGAGCGGTTTGAAATATCATTGTTTGAGTCTAAATCTGAAAGGGCTGTTGACTATACTATCCCCAATATGCAATTTCTTGTAGACTTAGAAACCGAAAGAGCTAATCGGTTAATTGATAATTATATTGTGGCACAGCCTCAAACTCCAATTGCTAGCCCCTTACAAACTGTAAACACCCCTCCAACACCTCCAAGGCCAAATCCACCAAGAGTGATGGCTGCCCGTTTCGCACCCCTGGTTCTGCCTCAAGTTCTAGATGACATGCCCACAGATTATCAAAGCAAAATCCCATTTTTTGATGGCACTCCTAACAGCATTACTACCTAGCAACATGTGGACAAAATGGCAGACTTCTATGAACTTCATGAGATCGATGCAGAGAACGTGGCAATGAGACTCTTTGTACAGACATTTGCAGGTGAAGTGAGGAAATGGTTCAGAGGTTTGCCAGTAGCACGTATCGCTACCTTGGCTGAACTACAAAGAAAATTTTTAAATCGATGGGAAGTGAAAAAGAATCCTCTTCAAATTCTGGCTGAATATGAGCAAATTAAACGAAACGCTGGTGAGTCGGTCCAAGATTATTGTGTTAGATTCAATACAGTTTATAACGAGATTCCAGATCATCTAAAGCCACCTGTGGGACTGGCTATGATGAAATTTCTGGATGTTTTTGACGCTGATATGGCCTACCAATGAAGAGAGAGAGAACCAGCCACAATGGAAGACATCTAGAAAATCGTGGTCAGCGTTGAAACGAATCTGCTGTCCAAGAGAGCTAGAGCGAAAGAAAAAAAGAAAGTCACGGTTAAGGAAGAGTGTTCTTCAATGGATCAATTACTCAAAAAGTTAGAGTAGATGCTTGAAGGGTGAAGCTCGACAAACCTGAGCCACAAGTTAGAAATCCTAACTTCTGTGGCCAGCAACAACAGCCACAATATAGAATAAGACAAAGAGACCAGTGTGCCCAAGAGCAGACAACACAACAGCCAGTACAGACACCTTTGCAGCAAAATTTTGTGCATGGACCAGAGTCAGATGAGGACGGAGATGTAATAGGTGAAGAAAACCACCTCTTTACTCCAGATGAGCTGCCTACTTACATTACCAAAGAAGAGGAGTGTGTAGTGAGCTCAGCTGCACAAAAAGATGCAGATTTCATTCTAGCAAGTGACACTGTTTTACAAGAAGAATCAGAGGAGTATCAAAGGGGATATATGAATGCTCTGTCCACACAATAGCAGCGATATTCACTTAGAAACAGAGATGTGCCATCCAAACCAATTCAAAAAAAGAAGGATGTTGGAGCATCAAAGAATGATTCATCAGCTACACAAAGGAAAGGAAAAGAGGCGGTTGGTCTGGAGAGCAGCAAATCACCATCAGTAGAACAATCACATCAGCAAGCTACATCAAAAGAAAAGGAAAGGAAAGAAATCCCAGTCAAAGAGGTAGAAAAGATTCCTGCTTTTAACTTAGAGAATGAGATTTCCAAATTAAAAGTATCCATCCCCTTGACTGAAATAATGAAGAACAACAGTTATAGAGGACAAATATCTAAGATGTTGAATTTGGACCCAATGTCTGACATGGTGAATGTTGAAGACGATCAACCTAAAATGATTTTTGGGCCAGCATCAAATGGTGAGTCTCCTGATAGTGACGTGCCACCCTTTTATATCAGTTTAAGAGTGCTTGATTTTGTGTTACATAATGGCATGTTTGATTCCGGAGCTTCTCACAATCTCATGCCCAAGGCTATCATGGATAAGCTTGGTCTGGACATCACCCAGCATTACCATGATCTCTATTCATTTGATTCCAGCAGAGTAAGATGTATAGGACTCATCAAAGACTTGGTTGTGAGTTTGGATCAGCTTCCCATGAAAAATGTTTTGATGGATGTTGTGGTAGCAGCTATTCCTCCAAGGTTTGGCATGCTTCTTTCCAGGTCTTGGGTAGCGAAATTGAAATGGACACTATAGCTAGATTTCTCCTATGCAACTATTCTAGTGTTTGGACAAATGAGCAAATTGTATCGGAAACAAAAAATGAAATATATGATCACAAGCAAGGAGAAACCAATAAATCATCCAATTAACTATGTACATACAGATTTAGAGTCTTTTGTTTTGTATTCAGATAGTTTAAATGATATAGATAGTCAGTTAGTAGAAGAAGATGATATTTTGGAAATAACAGAAAATTTCAGAGAAATTTTAAAGAAATAAGGACGCTGCTTTACATCTAATTCGATTTCACATGCATATTCGCAAGTTGAAGGCTGATTTTCCTGAAGATTGCTTAATGAAGATATTCATGGCCACTCTAGAAGGTGAAGCCCAATCTTGGTATGAAAATTTGCCGCTTGATTGTATTTACTGTTTAAAGGATTTTCATGGCATGTTCATTGAAAGATATAAAGACTCTTATCCATCATTAAATCTTGTTCATGACTGTTGCAAACATGCTTCTACTTTTATTGAAAGCCTTGAAAAATACTATGAGGATGATAATTTTATGGATGATGAGATCATGGAAGCCCTGGATGAAAATCCCTTTTAGTAGCGTAAAGACGATCATGAAAATTTGCAGCATGATCAAGATTGTAGTACGGTGGAAGAGGAAAGAATTTTTCATCTTGACAGTCAACAGGAATTACATGAAATGGATCAGCAGTATGAGGAATATTTATATACACCTTCACTTGAAATTAATGAAGACAATCACTGTTTGAGCGAAAGGAAACAAAAGGTCTTATCTCCTTTGTCTAAAGACGAGATAGGTCAACTCTTGCACAGTTATGTTCCAACTTAAGCTAAAGTGGATTTGCAGTGCACACATGGTCAAGAAAGTGTTGGTGAAACTTCTTCCTCTTTTGAAAAGGATGATAGTCCGGTGAACAGCTTTATAGATCAGCAGGTTGAAGAATTCCATATGGCTGAAAGTGATGAAAGAAAAAGTGTCGTTTCAGATTTGTCAATAGAAGAAGACAACATGCAGGGAAGTCCAGTTCTACTTTCAGAATGTGATAATGTTAAGTCAACCTTTTCAGATCCAGATTCAGATTATGGTGACCAAGAAAACCTTGTACTAAGTCCCATGAAAGAGAACTATGTTGCTGAAATCATCTGGGATGAAGAAGACAAAGTTTTGGATCCAAATGTTCTCATGTCATCAGAACACAGTCTTCATGAAGAGGTAATCTAGTCAGCTCATGAATAGCAAGATGAGAATTTTGTTCAAGTAAGTGAAAAAGGTTCCTTGGATGAATCGTTGGTAGATGATAGAAATGTCATGCTTGGGTTTCAAGAATCATTCGAAGTTTCTTTTCTCATGATTGATGAATGCAAAGACAATCCGACTGTCATATCATATGAAGGTGACCTACAATACATTCAGGCTACCGAAGAGCAGAACATTCAGGATTATCTTTCAGACTCTTCCTCATATGTTTCATGTTTTGAAGTTTTCTTTGAAGAGGAAATCCGCTCATCTTCCTGTTCAGCATTTTTTGAGGACCAGGAACATACTTTTTCTGAAGTACATTATGAAGGAAGATCAGAATCAAAAGAAAAAGACATCTTGTTTCCTCAATAGGAGGTAAATCTTCATGTTTTTCATGATCCAATGGCAAATCTGTTACAGTCAGCAATGAAGGTCATTATTACAGTATTCAGTGATGAAGGAGATCATGGTCAATTATGTTTTTTGGGGCCCATTTACCAGTATCAATTGTTGACCAGAAGATTTGATCGGAAGAATCAGTCAAGAAGCCATCTTCTTGACTGGTTACATTGGCAGTTTGATATAGTTTGATGATATATAGTATTGTAAGAAATGCAGGTGGTCATGTACTACCACCAAGCTTTAAGTTTTAAGTTCAATTCTTAGTATTTTGAGTTAGTTTGTTAGATTCAAGTTTTTTCAGTCATGTCAGTTTGCATTGAGTCACGTTTCAGTCAATAAATTGAGTCATGTTGGTTTGTCGGAATAATGGACTCCATAGCCCAATGGACGAAGGCATTGTCTGCTCACCCAAAGATCTGCAGTTCTTGGCACCTCCAAGCAGCTACCATCCCCCATTGGAGCCAATGTTAGTGTTAGTATTTGCAGCCTTCCTCTAGTGATCAAACTTGCTCTTACAAAGTGATTTTAAGGTGTCAAGGTCAAATTTTGTCATTTCAGTAAGTCTTCAAGCAAAATTTGGTCACTAGGCATTAGATCTAGGGTTTGATTTTATTCCTGTCAAAGTTGTCCAAATGTCGGTCCATGTCACCATTCAGCTAAGTGTACCATCATTCAGAGGGTTTTCATTATCATGTCAAGTTCCACTGGGTCATTTTACACCTTGTTCATGCTTCAGTTGCGCCTAGGTAAGGTCATTTCCCTCTCCTAGTGTTTTGAAGGAAATTTCTCTTGGATGGTCAAATCATCAGCAAAATTTGTATCCTGAAGTTCATACACCTTCCCCTATCCTTAAAGTACCTTATCAAACACTTCCCATCACTGAGATCCCCCAAATTCCTCATTTTCGCACAAACCCTAGTTTCTTACTACAACTTGGCAATCTTCTAGGTTGGACCTGTGTTTTGCCTTTGTGGACCCCTTCCCCTCACTCAGTATTTGAAATTCCACTTTCCCCTGCTTCTTAACATCCCTCCCTACTTCCAAGAATTTTCCCAAGAATTTAGAAGCCGCTTATCCCCTTCATTTTGCCTCATTTCGACAAATCCCTTGTTCCACACATTGGGATAGGTTTCACTCAAATGCTGTTTCTAAGCAATAGAAGATGAATTTTTGAAAACTGAGATATTTCGTTTTTCCACAACATGCCAAGGAAGAAAAACCTCCTTCACTTTTTACATAGGTGTCATGGTTTTGGAGAAATGTCAAAAATACAATCGCCTCGGGAGAATTGATGCACCTCTGAAGTGACCTTGGGAAAATCAAGTTTTCTCCTAGCTAGGTTGGCCAAATGACTTGTTTGATGAGCCAAATGCTAACTAGATATAAATATTCCAATGAGATATCATGAGCTCAATTTGTAGTTGAGGAAGGCATTCAAAATTTGACTGTAACAGCACCCTTCCTTTAGGCAGCCTCATTTGGCACATTCTGACCAGTCTTGGGAGATTTGATTTTTGACAGGGAAAATGAACTCCAAATTGAAAAATTCTGGCTGGGTTGGAAAGTAGGCTCAAATAAATTTCCAAAGAGCTATCTTGTGCCCAATGTGGACATAGGGAAGGCCTCCAAAAGTCACCTGGAAAAGGGCGCGACGCACATAGAGAGTGTGGCGCACTGGGAGAAAATTTCCAGTGTAAATTTACACTGGCGCGGCGCACATGGAAGGCGCAGTGCATAGAGCTGCCAAGGCTGATTTTTCTCAGAATTTGCAACCAAATGCCTTCAATCCCTTTAATTTTCCAGGTGGGGTCAATCTCTTAGTGTTTCATCCATTTTTATGTTAGTATGATGATAGTTCATGGCGGCTTATGGTTGCACAAAAACTCTTAAACCCTACGACCTAAAAACACCAAAGCCATTGTTGCTAGGGTTGAAAAATATTGGTGTTGATGCCAAGGCTCCTCTTTCACCTCTCATATTTTCCCTCCTCTCCATTTTTCCCTATCCTCCCTTTCTCATTTTTCCTATTATCCCTACCCTAAAACACTACCAAACCCCATTCCCTCTCCCCTCCTCTTATTTGTCAACAAAACACCCCAAAACCCTACCTTGTCAAAACCCCAAAAACCTACCCTATCAAATACCCAAACCCCCTACATATCCCTAAACAAACTTCTCCCCATAACCCTATTCTCATCACATTACTCCCATCCTAATACTTCCTTTTGTTTCATTGTTCCCCTTGGTGGCAGATATCACAACAACACCTAGTTTCACCATTATCAAAGGGCAGTCCAAGCACAGTACATAAACAACAGTCATGGCATCTAAGGGTTCATCAGAGTATGAGGTGGAGACTCAAAGTGACTCATCCTCGGAAGAGCAGGCTCCCAGGAGACATCACAAGAGTGGCAAACATGTTAGGGATGAGCCCACTACCCTCACTGAATTACAAGCATGCCCTCTTGCCATGTCATCTTTCCAGCACCTAACATGTTTTGAATTTTGTCAAAGGGTGGCTAATGTTAGAGCTCATCATGATTTGGCCCGTATTTTTGTGCTTCACCTACATGGATGTCAGTCTATCTTGGTCGGGGTCACCTTCACAATGACACCCGAAACTATCTCAGTGGCAACAGGCATACCAAATGTTGGAGAACAGTGGCATAAGAAGAAGAAGGTGGATAGGCAACACTATGAGCCTTACATTAAGGCCAGATTCTTGAGTCATCTCATAAGAGTCTTTCCATTCAGATATTTGAAAGATGAGTATGCTCCACTCATGAAATTGATCATGAAGTACTTCAGTTGTGAGGTATGAGTGCAAAGGCCCGGATAAGGAGCTTGAAGGCAAAATTGAGCAAAGCAACAAAAGAGGAAAAAGAGGAAAAAGAGCAAGATCGGCTTTGAATCTTGGCTGAAGCTTCTGTGGCCTAGCATAGTGCCTCTTAGAGAACCTCCAGCCCAAATTTCAAGAAATTTGGGGCAATTTTGGTCACATGGTAATTTTTTGGTCAAAACACAGGTTTTTTCTCCCAGTGGCGCGACGCTAAAAATTGGGAGCTCCAAATGAAGAATGGTTTGCATTTTTGGATTCAGCATGCAAAATCATGACTACTAGTGCTTGGACAAGAAATTTGGGCAAGATCTGAGTCTTCGAGAGGTCAAAAACACCCAAAAAATGACCTCTCTACCCCTATTTTGACACACAGGAAGCAGTCTTGGGAGAATGAAGATTTGGAGGGGCAAATGAGCACCAAATTCAGAAATTCCACTTGGGCTAGAAAGTAGATAGGATAGGATTTCTAGCAAGAACACTTGGGAACATTTTGGAATCCTACAAGTGCGTCAAAATAGGCTCCAAAGTGGCGCGGCGCATATAGGAAAAAAGCGCAATTTTACCTCTGTTTCGTGAAATTTCGATTCGCGACTTCTCCAAGTGGGCCTGCTCATCTACATTTCAGTTTTTTGGCACCTAAGGCAGCATTTAAAGTATTTTCTCTCCATATTAGCTTCTATCCAAGTGGCGAATGAAGGCAAACGGTCACCCAAGCCATTTGTCATGTTTGTAATGTTGCACCTATAGCTGATGGTTGGTTCTTCACCTCCATTTTGTAATGATTCGAGTAACTCCCCAACCCTTGGGCGTTCTATCTCTTCATAGCACATTCTATATATTGTATGAAAACTATTTGCAAAGGGTTGGTTGGCTTGTAACTTCTGGGAGACTGTGGGAAAGAAACTCTGCTTCTTCACTGTATATTTTTGACAAAAAATTAATGAAAGGCCGCAGCTCTGTTTCATGAGATTCATGTGGTTTTGAGTGTAGCAAATGTGTCTCTTATGTTCTCATATGTATTTTATTATGTTTCATAATTCAATTCATGTTCATTTCCAGTGAAATCTTCTGAGTTAGATAAGGTAGAATTCAATTTTATTGCTCTGCCTGTGGGAAAATTTCATGTTCAGTGTTCTTCTTCTGTTGAAAAGGATTCATGTTCCTATGCCCTTTTCACTCTCCTAAACAATCTCTCCATTCCACATTATTTCAAACCAAATTGCTACACTTTCCACCTGCCTTTCCTCATGAGGTAATCTATGCCTTTGTATTAAATTCTTTGTTCTTTGCTGACTATTGGTCCCATACCATCCCAGAAGCTTAGTCATTCATAAAAATTGTTTCTTGTATCCCTATTCACTTACTAGTCTAAGATCAATACTTCACTGTAAGTCATCTCATACTGTTTTTTGCTTATCTATTCACTAAGCGTGACTCAGAGAGAGCCCTCTCCTGTTCTGGTAGGGCTAGCCACCAGACTGAGTGTGGTTTGTGGTTACGCTGATTTTGCCTTCATTCAGCCTAGGGCAGATTTAGGTGCTAACACTTTCCTCAGTTTCCACTAAAATGGCTTGACCCCTTCCTTGATCGGTATAACATGTTGGATAATTCACGTGTCATATTTCTTAATATCATCATATGTCCACACGAATACATCACGATACTTGTTCATGCGACAATGTAGAGTTGTGTGTCTTAGCATTCACGGGTCCCTGAGAACAGTTTCGAAGGTCATATAACTTCTCTAGTGATACCACACCCAAACGCACCCATCAATGCTCTAATCGATAAATGGAGTGGGGAAATTATCTTTAGAACAAGCCTTATTTAAGTCTCTAAATTCAATGAATACATAAATCATTCCTTGCATTTTATCAAAAAGGACTAGGTTCAAGACCCATTCATTTAATCGAACGTGGTCTATGTAAACTACCTTTAGCAATTTTTCAACCTTAGCTTTAATAACCGCTACTTTCCTAGGGTTTACCAGTCCAAGATTCTACCTTACATGCTTAGCCTTTTTGTACTTCTTGATCTCATGCTGAAATATCGATGGATTGATCAGAGGGATTTCCTCATAAGACAAAGAAAACACATATCAAAATTATTTGAAAAGGCCAGTATAAATTTTGATCTCCTCAAGGGAACATGCAGCTTTGATGAAGACACTTTCAAATATCAGGGTTCCTGGACATGTTCGCCAGAATAGTTTATGAAATATTGGAGATAATACCTTTGGCAAAAATTTGTGTTGGAGCAAAAGGATTTAATATTTTGTGAACACTTCTAGTTGAAGAAGGACTAGACAAGATTAACTCAAGTCGATGTAAGTCAGGGAGAAAATATGACTGATGATGTAAGTCATCTGACAGTCTTTCTACACAAGTCATTACTTCTAGGATTTCCTCTTCGAATGGTATGACTATATCAAGGTATTCCATAGCTGAGGTAGAGTCAAGAGTCCATACTGGAGCCACATCTCCATCCACATCTTCCAATCAGAGAGGAATGGAGTCTAAATATATAGAAGTTACTATAGATTGATACTCAATTTCTGCTGCAGTTATAGGGTATTCCCTTCCACCTACTTGCCCTTCCTCTAATGTCATAGTAGAGGGGGGTAAGGGACAATGATCATAAAATTAATGGATTTTGAAAAACCTTCTTCGAGGAATGACCTTGGAATATGAAATATCATTAGTACGAGGAACAAGAGAAGAAATATCAAAAGTACCCATCAATGAGGAATACATTCCAACTCCCAAATTCTCCATAGGATGCTTAGTATTCTTCACCAAGGGTACGGTAAAATCAGAATATGCATTAGGATCATTAGGAAAATAAGCCATTTGATCAATCATAATAATCTTCCTTCATGGGAGAAGCATAGGACGTGGAACAATGATGAAACAATAACATCCATTGCATAAACCCAATTTCTACCCAACAATATATTATAATCCAAATTGGCATCAATTATTTCTACCTTAACATTGACAACCTTGTCCCCAACATAGACGGGGAAGGCTAGAAGAATTCCATGAGGCCTATGAGAATGCCCATCGAATGCGGTAAGGAGAGTAAGGGAAGGAACAACTTCTGGAGATCCAATATCCTTCCAACATGACATTGACATGACATGTGTGGAAGCCCCTTCATCAACTACAATTCGAAAGATATTCATCTTCCAATACATATATTTAATCTGGAAAGCCATATGATGAGGGAGTATCTTCTTAGCATTTGACATATCAAATGTTATAGCAACAGATTTTTTTAATCCGCTACTCTGATCATAGTGAGAAACAAACTCCTTTGCACAATACATGATTGCAGTACCTTTAATGCTGACATCGCATAAGGGCTTTGAGGCATATATTCAACAATAGAGTAGTTATGGGCTTCCCTAGCATTGGGATTAATATTCAAACATTTTGTAGAGCCTTTCGGCATCGAGAATATACACTCAACTATAGACCTCTCAATATGGAGTGGCTCTCAGATATCAGAAGCAGTCTTAGCCTGAGAAGGTTCTTGTTCACCATAATCATGTGATCTTGTAGCAACAACGACATGGGATCTTACCATATAGACATTCGATGTAGATTCCCTTTCTTGGTTGCCCCCTGTGGGGGTTCCAGTACCAACATTATTATGAGAAAACATTTGCTTCCCTTGGGGAAAAGGGATTTTCAATATAGCATGGGAATTCGAAGAGCCTTGCTAATCTAACAAGTGATGAGCATTCAGAATCTTAGGGAAAAAATGGGTAAGATGATCCCCACTACATAACTTGCATGGGAACTTCAATTTATTTTTCTAATCCTTCTTTCCCTCTCTAGTAGTAGTACTGGATCTATTCGCATTCCCTTTCCCAACCTTACTTTTCTTTTTACCATGTCCCTTTTTCTTTCCATTGGATTGTTGGTCTCCTTTGGGGTTTGAATATTGGACAACATTAAATGCGGAAGGTTGGGAAGGAATAGGCACTGAGAGTGATGCCTGCATTGGAAAAGAAGATTGTAAATACAACTACTGCAACTAATTTAGAAGGTTATCCATAATATTATCGATCAATCTATTGTAGCGGCTACAACCACCCTCCAAAATTTTGCCTTAGCTCATTTTGGAGCCTTCCTACCAGCCTTTCACAGCACCTTGTCTTGCTTCATCAAGTACACAAGCTTTAGTTTTTTTCATGCACAAAGGAATCCTATCGAGCACAACTTGATGCATTCCCCTCATAGGCTATTCACCCAGACTTGGCCTAGCTATAGGCTGACCAGCTTCCCAAGAAAACTGCACATTTTTGGAGGGAAACCAGCATTCCCTCCAAAAATTGCACAATTATGTTTGGTAGCGTGCTGGGCTCAAGAATTGCACAATTATGCCATCAAACACTCCCAGTAGAAATTGCGCAAATTTCTCCAGCAGGGCTGCTTAGCCAGAATTTGCATAAATCTGGGCAGCAGGCAGTTGCTCTGCCTAGAAATTGCGCAAACCTCTTGGGCAGTCAACCCAGCTCCCAGCCAGAAATGTGCAATTTTCTCAAGAAATTGAGCAACTGCATGCATGAGCAGTCCGGTTGACTAGTTCCACCCGGGACAAAGGAAACTTGACTTTCATGCATGCATGAATTTTTCTTCTTAGAATAGCAAAAGGAAACATGCAAAAGGCTTCCTAGGATTCAAGCAGCTATTTTTAGCAACCGGGGGTTGCATGCAAAGTTGTTTTAGAAGTTTCCCTCCAAGTTTCGCATTTTCCTAGATTCATGGCATGCACATCATGAGCCTAAAATTATTTATTCGATGCATCAGAGCTCATTCTTTCAAATAGATCTTGGAGCTCTGACATCCCACAACACATCTAGGACTGTTCGACACATCGGCTCAGCTATTCACGGCTAAGTGGTCGCAACTTGTCTTTTTCGGCATTTCTGTCACTTTTTTAATTTTCACTTGTGTGAGTGATGTTTGCTTGATTTCTTTGAACATTTGCTATCATTTACTTGTATACTAGCGTCTCCTAGCTCTGTTTCAGCTTTCGTTGCTATCTCATTGTTGTCGCATGCATGAAACTGTTTTGCATGAATGTTCACCTAACCAGCGAATCGCTTCACCCACATGCATGTTGATCTATTTGTTGAATCTTTCATTCATTTTTTGTATGCACTGTCAATCACTTCTACTATAATTTTGTGTCGCCATGCATTCACTGTCTTATTTCCTTTCAGTTTCCCTTCGGTGAGTGGGGCCAACCTTAGCCCAGAGTCTACCTCACTGAGACTGCATTACACAATCTGGGGAAGGAAGGCTCTACCTTCCTCTCCACCAATGCACATTTTTTCCCAACACTAGCCTCTAGGACTGTTTTGCACATTTCTGGAGGATAGTGACTGCTAGCCCAGGAAATTGTGCAATTCAATCCCTCGGCCTGCAGTCCTTCCCAGCTGGAATTCCGCATTGCACAATCTGAGTTGCCAGTAGCCAGTCTGGATTATGCATTGTGTAGATCCAGTAGCTATTCCTACCTCCCAAACAACCCATACTACCTTTTGGGTAGTTCTGGTAGCCAGTCACCCAACCTCCCAGAAGAAATTTTGCAATCTTGCTCGTCAGTTTCCTAGGTATGTGCTATGTCATACCAAAGAATTTGCTTTGTTTTCGCAAAAAATTTTCTTGCCATGCATGTTGCTTGTCTCCAGGTCATTTAGGTGTTCATTTGTCTCAATGGCTTCCAAGAGAAAAAGATCTTAGGACACTGATGGAAATGCAGCTGCAGCAGCAGCTGAGCAAGTGTCTTTTATTGTGTCGATCTATGAAGATACAAAGTTGTATCTAGAAAAGGACATCAAACTTAAGTGGCAAGAAGTTAATGAAACATTTGAAGGCACTTTTAGGGAACACCTTGAAGACCGTCAAGTGTACAAGAACATTCACAAGTCTGGCTTGTACTTGATTTCATGGAGATATCTCGTGTTCCCATGCACAGACATGATACACTAGATCATCTCTCACACTGATCCCAAGACGATGACCTTGAGCAGTGTTAGTGGGACGAAGCTTGCTACCTTCTGGGAACAAGATTATGATGAGATGTAATAGATGTCAAAGCCCGTCACTATCATGGAGACTCCATTCAGCTTACCCAATAGTAGTGCTAACTATAGAGACATTCTAAAGGATTTTGCAAAGGAGCCAGCTTGTTTAAGGATGACACCCAACCAAGTCTACAAGACAAAGATACTGAGGAAGGCGTATCAATACTTGCTCATATTTTCTTGTCGACTGTATGGCCAAGAAAGCACAGAAACGTTCCCACAGAGTTGGGTGGTTGCACTAGACCAAGTGGCTAGAGAAAGAAAACCATGTAACTGGTTCGGCATACTGGCTCATCAGCTGAAGGAGCAAGTCACGAAGGCTTGACAGTCACCCAAAGGTATGCATGCAAAGATTTACATGTCTGCCTACATCCTAGATGCAGTCTGTGCCGGACATGAGTTCCTGGCATTGGAGTGGGCATGGTCAGCCACAGAGACTTCTGTGAACACATATTTGATTTGTTGTCCATGTTATCACTCAGGTTGTCCTCTTGGTTAGCTTCAAAAGGATACGACCGAGGTAACCACAGACCAATCTTTGGACTGCAAGTTCTAGCCCACCTGCAATCAGAGAGGGCTCTCTCTTTCTGATTTAGCTTTGTTGAAGATGATTTTAGGCTAGTTATTGAGTTCAAGGGTTGTTTTGATTTTGGTGAGATGATTGATGTTTTGAAGTAAAGATGCAGGTATAGTATGAGTGTTTCAAACCATTGGGCATGGAGTCAAGGAGGAGGACTGCTGGTGCATTTTCTTGGTCACAAGAGAGAAATATGGAGCAAGATAGTTGCACATGAAATAATTTTTCAGGTTTAAAAGGATGGAATGAATGCTAAGGGACGAGGGGCAATTAAGAATCTCTCAATCAGCTTAACAGAGGAGAAATGAATGAACTCTATTTAGGAGAAGTAAAGAATCCCTAGATAATTGTCAAACATGGGTGAATTAGGGTAAATATGAGCCACAGGGAATTCACATTCATAACTAATTCAATTCAGATGAAAACATAAATAAAGAGCAGAAATTGAGCATAGAGTGTAGTTAAACAAGTTCTAAGCTAATCTTCCTTTCTGCCATTTAGATGGTGATACATGTATAAAATGAGCACATAACAATGAAAATAGAGGTAGGAGGCACTTATTGATTCATGTTACAGCACAAGAATTCCACATTCAACTCTTCAAAACATTAATTCAGAGCACACAGTCTGTTCTCCAAGCTTTCAACAGTTTTTTATTAAAGAAAACATGTCAGATCTACTGTGCGAGTCTCTAATGAAGATTATCAATCAACCAACCCTTTAAACAATATAGAGGGTGGTATAAATAGGAAAAATTGTCCAAAATTATCTATTACAGCTGACCTAAACAGGTATGACGGAAATGATTACTTTAGCCTAATCTTATCCAGAAATTTAATGCAAGAAAATATCTTTGAGCTGCGTTGAGGGCAGCTGTATCAAAATGAGTTAATGTCTGTCCTGGTGGCTTGGTGCAGTGCTTCTGTAATAACTGTGATTTGTCATTTATCTCTACCACTAAGTTGGTTATGCTGCTGTTCGACGGCATTAATGTGCACTAATCCTGACCAGATAAGTCTTTAAATGGCTTTCACTGCTTTGATGTCTTTGATGGAGATCTTGAATGTTAAGCTGCTTTGGGAAATGAAGGCTTCCATTAAAAATATTCGACTGATACTCTTTGTCGCTTCCTCTTTCCTCTGATACTCTTTCGCAATTGAAGCGGGCCATTAATGTCTTCTGAATGCTCCAAACTATCCCATCGATCATTTTATGGCCGCTGTTCGGCCCTCTGTTTTCTTTAGAACTATTTTTGCCCCTTTCTGAATGCTTCGCGAAGAAATTCTGGTCATTTTGCGCCTTTTGGGCATGCTGGAGGCCGAGTCACGAAGGGGCTTTCCATTTTGGCCTATTTCCCGTAGCCATGCACGATTAGCGCTAGGCGCTAATCGCGCATGAAAAACTGCCTCAAAATCTGATTTCAGGCTTCCTAGGCTGCGATTTGCGCCTTTCGCACTTTTTGATGGTGACGTCAGCAGGCAGGTCCCAGTACGGCGGTGACGTGGCAGGGTGATGTCAGTGGGGTGACGTCAACAGTACGGCCGAGTGAAGTGGTGGTATGGCGGATGAGGTGACGTGGCAGTACGGCGATAGCTACATGGTAGTACGGCGGTAGCTACGTGGCAGTACATGGTCGCAGGAGGCCGACGCGAGATGGTGACGTCAGCGGTGACGTGGTGCTGACGTAGGACGGCGGAAGGCGGTATCAAGTTTCTGTCGCATCACCTTTGAGCAGAGGTGGTTTCGGAGGAGGGGGCTCCGCCACAGCCGGGAGGGTGATGCGTGGAGGGAGTATGGCGGGAAAACCGCCCATCTCCCAGACGCTAACCATCAGCAGATCGGAGCAGGAGAAAACCCGCTCACCATTGATCTGGAGCGCTGGTGATCAGACGGTCGGCGGCACAGGTAAGGTGGCGGAGGGTTAAAGCCAGGGGCCCGCACGAATATTCGAATCTTAATACAGTGTCATGGGGGTTCAAAACCTTGGGTTTGCGGAGTTTGGGGGGTTTTAACAGGTTTTTAAGGCATTGGAAGGGGTCCGAAAGCTCAGAAAGGTGGATTTGTGCAGTTTGAGAAGGGTTTTAAGGCAAAACAAGGGGTTCATGCCTTGGGAGGGTGAAAACAAATCAAATAAGATGGTTTTTTAATACACATGAAAGGAATTTTATGCTGTGTAATGAGTAAAATGCATGGAAAGATGGTTTGAGGGTGGAAATGAGGGCTCTTGCTGAGTTTCAGATAAACTTAGCAATTCCCAATGAACTTATGGTTATGTTTCAACCAGGGGGAGGGGATAAGCATATAGGGGAGCTATTAACATAGTTTTAGTAGGGGAAGGGGAAACAAATAGGTAGCTAGATAATAGGGTTAGGAGTTAATATGAAAATGAGAAGAAAGCGCTAAGTACGTGAATCTTAGGCTATTATGGGGAATAGAACTTGTAGAAGAGATACCAGTAGTCCTAAGTAAAGCAGATCTCTACTTAGGCAAATGTTTTATGAAACATGATGAAACTAAGAGGTTCAAGCCGATCTTGACCTCTTCAGGGAAGTTAGTGAGTGATTTGGGGATAAGGAAGAATGGGGAGGTTAGAAATGTCCAGCTTGAGCTCTCCATATGAAAAAACTGCATCATAACTGTGATCTGAAAAGATATACATTTTGAAACACAAAATTGATCATAAATCATCATTCTGCAACCTCAAAACTACCTACCCAGCCTACTTTCCTAACATTTTTTCTTCTTTTTGGGTGGGTGCACTTAGAATTGCAGACCCTGATTATCGTTTTTTCTTTTTGACTGCCCTCCTATCTAAATCTACACTTATTTATGCCAAGGGCCCAGATTAAGCAGTTGGGCTCCTTTGATTCTCTACCTATCTACAAATCTGCCAAGATTAAGCTGTTTGGACAGATAATGATTCTCTATATTTGAAAACAAGAAATTGAAACCTAGGGAGGCCAAGATTAAGCTGTTTGGCCTTCCCTTAACTGAAAAAACTAATCAAAAATGGAATGACTCATCAAAATTGGAATACAACAATGGCATTTAGACTAGCACACTTTCATGGCCTCTTCTTTGGCCTCTTTTGGAAATATGGAACCTAGCAGAATGGAAGATGACATATTTTGCATGTAAAAATGTCAATCATGAAATATGAACACCTATTGCAATAGGAGGCTAACAGTGGCTCCACTTGGGGATGGCTTTTCCTTGTGAAAAGCCAAGAACAGCAGGTCAGACTACCTTAATCTTCTGTTGTTGCTGTAAGCTGAAAAATTTCTTTGTGGTGGCTGTTAAGAGTGTGAAACTTTGAAGTATGAACAGCCCTCTCCTCCATAGGATAACTGTGAACTGTTATAGCATCACCTGCTTTCTTCTGCGTGCTTGATTATTAGGTGCAATGTTGCTTGAGCATGTGCCTTTGAAAAACATAGATCAAAACTGATATATTTCCCTTAGCCTTGGTCTTGAAAAAGTGTGCTGATGTAAACTGAAAATCCTCCTTTCTTTTGTTATTGTTTGACTGAAGACTGCAAGCTGCAAACTTTTGCTGAGATTAATGCAATGACAGATATCTGAAATGGAGGACTTGCTTTGTCTATATCTTTAAAAAAATTTCTGTTGCTCCTCTAATATTCGGACTGCTTATACAAAAAATAAAAACAAAGTGCTGATGTATACAAATGTCACTGTACCAAAAGATATATACAAAGCTGCATTGTGTCCCTTAAAAGGGATCATGGTAATGTTTTAGCATGCGGCCATTGACAGGGCCTTCTTCAGCAGTGCTGCCCTCTATATATTTGAGAAAATATGTGTTATTTCCCTGAACAACAGAAATAATGAATGGCCCTTTCCATAAAAAATCAAACTTTGCATGTTTGCCCTTGTCTTCTCTTCGTGAGTCCCACCTTAGAACTTTGTCGCCAATGTAGAAATCCTCAGACTTAACTCTCTTATCAAACATCCTTTTGAGCTTTTCCTGCAAAATTTGAGCTCTATCGTAAACTTACTCTCTGGTCTGCTGAAGACAAATGTTCTGATTGATTCTTCTTTGAATGTCATTTGGTTCAGCCTGAATCTCCTGTAGTAGTTTGATAGTGGGGATGCCCAAGGATGAAGGAAATCTGGCCTCCATGCCATATACAAGCTCATAAGGGCTCATCCCAATGGATCTCTTTGTTGAAAGTCTATCTGCCCATAGGGAATTTACCAGCTTTTTGTGCCAGTTCTTCTTGTTTTCTTCTAGCACTTTCTTTATGATGTTGATGAGGCTTTTGTTGGATGATTCAGCCAAGCAGTTACCTTGTGGGTAATAGGTTGTAGAGCGGCCCAAGTTAATGTGAAATCTGTGGCAAAAATTGATCATCTTTTTGGATTTGAAGGCAGCGGCGTTATCAGTAATGATCTTCTCAGGGCAGCCAAATCTAGAAAGGATATTGCACTCAAGGAATTGGATAATGATGGTGTCATTGGCTTGCCTACATGGGATGGCTTCAACCCACTTAGTGAAATAGTCAGTGGTTGTTAGGATCCACTTGTGCTGGCCTGAGGAGGAGGGATGGATTTCTCCAATGAAGTCAAGACCCCATTGTTGAAAAGGTTTTTCGGTTGAGATTGGTTTAAGAGGCAAGGGAAACAACTTTCTTTTGCCCTCAAATATTTGGCATTTGTGACATGAAATGGAAAACTTCTTTACATCTCCAAAAAGAGAGGGCCAATAGAAACTAGCCCTTAAAATTTTATCAGCAGTGGACTTCCAATATAGATGTCCTCCACAGTCACCTGCATGGTATTCTTTCATGACATTGTTAGTTTCATTCATGGTTAAACAGTTAAGCAATATGCCTTCATGATTTCTCCAAAATAATGCACCATCTACAACACAAAACCTTAAAGCCTTCATTTTCAAAAATCTTTTCTTAGTTCTGGACAATCCTGGGGGAGCAAACAGGTTTAACAATACAAAACATATGTCAGCGTACCATGGAGATTGCAAAAAGGTTTCACTGATCTGTGGAGTCGCTAGCTCGTATTCATTGTCCAGTTGGTTAATGTCTAAGGCTTGAAAGTTTGTTTTGGACATCAGTTTGGCTAGACCTTGTCCCTTTATCAGTTTGGTTGGTTTTATTTCTATGTCATACTCAAGGATGTTTGCAATCCACTTGCCTCTTTTTCCTTCTAATTCCTCCTGGGTTAGTATGTCTTTACAACAGCATTTGGGACATAAGCAATCACATGTGAATATAAAATGTACACTCTGAAATCCTTAATGGCCTTAACAAGTGCGTAGGCCTGCTTTTCCATGATTGGGTACTTCAAAGGGGCATCTCTTAAGGCTCGGCTGAAAAAAGCAATTGGCTTTTCATTTCCCTATTCGTCCTTTTGCAAAAGGACAGCGACTATGGTGTGATCAGATGAGGACAGGGGTTTGGGTTAAGGTAGATTTTATACTCTCAAAGGCCTGTTTGGTTTCAAGAGACCATTTTACCTTGGCATCCTTTTTTAACATGTTGCTCAATAGTCTTATCAGCTCGGCTAGATTTGGGATAAATCTCCTTAGGAAATTGATCTTCCCAAGGAATGCTTGCAGCTCTTTTATGTTTCTCGGATATGGGATTTGGAGGATGGCTTGGATTCTTTCAGGATCAATTCTAATCGCATCCTTCGATATGATATGGCCAAGTAATTTGCCTTCTTCAAGGCCAAAGAGAGACTTCTTTGGATTCAAGGAAATGCCATATTTCCTACATGTCATGAATATTTGTCTTAGGTGTTTGAGGTTCTCTTGATCAGATTTAGAGAAAGGGGTCAAGTCATCAAGGTAGACAACTAGGAAATCATGTATCTCCTTGGAAAATGCTATATCCATTGCCCTTTGAAAGGCAGCACCAGCATTTTTAAGTCCGAATGGCATCTTCACATACTTGAATGTTCCCCACGGTGTGGTAAAGGTTGTCTTTTCTTGATCGTCTGGGTGAACAAGTATTTGATTGAAACCTGAAAAGCCATATAGCAGTGAGATTCTAGATGACCCCACTACTCTTTGTAGGATGTGGTCCATTTTAGGCAATGGGTAGTGGTCCTTTAGGGAGACTTGGTTTAAATTTCTCAAATCTACACAAAGTCTAATCTCACCTGTCTTCTTTCTTGTAAGAACAAGATTGGATACCCATTCAGAGAATCGGATGTTTCACTTCCTTTTCAATTAAAGGGAGAAGCACAGGGTTGATTCTCCTTAATTTTTGTTTGAATGGCTTTTGGTTTGGTTTTAAGGGAATGGTGTGTTGGATTACTGAGGTGTCATAGGACTTCAAGTCCTCATAACTCCAAGCAAATACATCTTGGAATTCTTTGAACAAATCAATATATTTGGGCTTTTGATCAGATGGCAGATTTTTGGATAATTTGATCATTTTGGGATTCTCTGTTGTCCCAATGTTGTGTTCTTCTACAGCAGCATTCAATGGTTGCATTTTTGGCTTCTTAGGAACATCATTAGCATCAAACATGTCTTCTAATGGAGTTAGGCCAGCAGGCAAAAAGTTATCCTTCAAGTCAATTATCTCGGCCTCTGTTTTGGCTATTTCCTCCAAATGTATTTGTTTCAGCTCTTCTATGTTTGTTTTGTCAAAAACATTTGGGTTCAGGATTTGTTTGGCTATTTCAGCTGTTACAGCCTGCTGATTTTCATTTGTTTGCTGTTGGGCATCGTTCATAGCATCCATGTCAATGTTAATATTTGAAAACTCATGCTCAAGAGTAAGGAAATTATTAATCTGGGCATCACTTTCGAACACTTGCCAGTCTTTAACGTTGTTTGGGACAGCGGGCCTATGTTTTATCTCAGTGGTGAAGTGATGGTTTGGCTCAAAGGGAAGCTTGCATGTGCTAGCAAAAGTGGCTAGGCCGTGTGCATGAATGTTATGATCTCTTGAGATTTTGGCAAGCTTGGATTCAGTGAATGCATTGAGTATATTAGTGGCAGCAGTCCTATAGGCCCTCATTCTATTGTCATTGGTAACAAAGTTACCTTTCATATGTTGTATGATTAAATCGAAGTCACCTAAAATAGACACCTTTGCAGCTCCTAGAGCTTTGAGCAGTTTAAGGCCTAAAAGCAGAGCCTCATACTCTGCCATGTTGTTGGTGCATTTAAAGTTCAATATGTAGGCATGACCCTCTGCATGACTGTTATGTGTATTGTGAATCCAGACACCTTCCCCTACTCCTAACTTGTTGACAGAGCCATCAAACTCTAAATACCATGTGATTTCTTGCTTGTGGCTAGTACTAAGAGTTTCAACCATTTTGGGATTGGGCAGATTTGAAATTTCTATTTGGGGAGTTTCTTCTAGTATGATGGTTGCCTTGATTGTTTTGACAGTTTCATCAGTATGGGCAACCGGTTCTTCATTGATGTGTGTGTCTGGTTCTAAAGCCAACAACTTATCATCAATTGAAGGACCTGTTTCATCATTAAACAAAATAAAAGAATCCATATTAGAATGGATGGAGTAAATGGGAAAATTTTCAGGCTTGCTCTCACTGCTTACCACATATTTCATGAGTGTTTCTCTATACAGTCTCTTTGGTTGCCCAAAGAATGGAATAGTGGCATAGGAGAGGTCTAATTGAAGGGATCCTTGGAGCTTTGCTCCCCACGATCTTGATAGGAGCATGCCATACTTTGGTGGGATGTCAGCCACCATCACATCCATGAGGACGGTCTTGTTGGGATATTGAACTAAGGAGACACACAAGTCTTTGATGAGGCCTAAGCACTTGACTTGACTTGAGTCAAATGAGAATAAATCTTTGTAAGGTCTTGTAACATCAAGGTTTATTCTCTCCATAACTGCTTTGGGCATGAGATTGCGCAATGCTCCTGAGTCAAACATAGCGTTGTGCAAAACTTTGTCATATATATGCGGACTGACATAAAAGGGTGGAATAGGTCCATATGTTGATTTTCGATTAACTTCTGGACCAAACAACAGTTCAGGGGTATCATCTAAAACATTTACATCATCCTTATTCTCTGGGATTTGAAGTGATCTTTGAATTTGTTGCCTATACACATCATGCTTTGGAAGTTCTGAGAGAGGGACATATATCTTCAATTTGCCTATTTCGGCCTCTAAATCAAATGATTTTTCATATTGGGCTTTGGCATTGTGAGAGGCAGGCTTTCCTTTTTCCAGTGGAGTATCAGAGATTTCCTCCTATTTGTCAGTGCTAAGGGAAGTAATTGCTTGCGGTGTTTCAGATTTAGGAGGGCTTTTTGGAAAGTTGTTCAAGTTCTCTTTCGGGGAAGAAGGTGGCAGAGGCTGATCAATAGAGGGCTGCATTTCTGTTATGTCTTCCACAGTTACTTGATGTGGATTTGGCACAGTTGTGCCAACTGGTTCTGTTATAACAGCCTTGCCTTTAATCTTGTTGGGCTGTTTGCCATCCTTTGGTTTGCTAGGTTTAGAAATATCAATGGTCCTAGTTCTCAACTTATATTGTTTGTGGACCTCATACACAGCAGTATCATAACCTTGTTTAAAATCAAAAGACTCACCAGAATTAGTCTGAAATTGATTAAAGTCATGCTCATCTTGGTCTTCTTGGGATAGAAAAGTTTGATGCTCACCCTTTAGATCCATCAGATTCATGTGAGTGTCCTCTGTTTGCTCACTAGACGTAGATGCTTCAACATAATTCTCATGAAAAGGGGGCCTTACATCATGGCCTAGGCTAGACCTACCAACATTTGTGTTCTGCGTTTTCTTGAAATTTGGGTTCCTTATGGTATTGGACTGTTGTCCTTCCCATGATGATTTCCTCTCAACACTTTCTACTCTGTCTCCCAGCCTTTGCATGCCACTGATAATAGCATCAAGATTTTGATCTAAGGCTGAGGGTTCTTCCTTAAAGGTGGTTCTTCTTTCCATTCTAGCTCTGTTTCTTTTGGCAATTAGGTTGGCATCTACGCTAACAACAACATTTTGCATGTTTGCAAGGGTTTGAGGGGCTCTTTCCTTTAACTGGTATGCCATATCTAGGTCGAATCCATCAGGGAATTTATACAAGGCAAGGTCAGGTGGAGACCTTAAATTCTGTGGTATTGCATTATAAACATTATTGAATCTTGCACAGTACTCCAAAACAGTCTCTTGAGGACCTCTTTTAATTGTATCATATTCAGCTAATATGTGCAAGGGGTCTTTCTTTTTCTCCCATATGTTGGTAAAGGATTGGTAAAGCTCATCCGGAGTGGTTATAGAATTTGCAGCAAATGATCTGAACCAAGTTCTTACATCACCTGTTAGACTTTGAACAAAAATTTTCATTCTCACGCCATCATCATCTATTTCGTAGTTCTCAAAATAATCTTGCATCTTCTTGGTATGCTGAAGGGCTGTGCAAGAACCGGTATTGTCAAAATATGTGATTTTAGTTTGGTAATCTTGAGGAAAGGCCCCAGGATTAGCAGGTAGTTGCAGGGGTGCATATCTATTAGCCATATTCATAGGGATAAGTGGAACAACTAGAATAACAAGAACAACAGGAACAACTGGGACAACTGGAACAACTGGAACAGCAGTAGTTGTAGTGGTAGTGGTAGTATGTGCAATGAATGGAGCTGTGGAAGGAGTGCTTTGAGAGGTGGATGATGAACTAGGGGAAGTAGGGGTTGAACGAAATAAAACCTTAACAGGGGTTGGAACACAGCTTGACTAAACTCTTTCACGACTAGAATCAGCAAAATCTTCTCTTTGCTCTTGCTTCCTAAGGATCTTTGGGATTAAGTTCGGATTTTGAAAAGCAACTGGGGGATTTGGGTCTAGATTTGACCTTGTATAACAAGAATTCGTTTTGGGTGCCAGCTTCCGAAGCTATCTTTGGTATTTTTTTGGGAACGTTTTGTAGAATTAGCAAGGAACCGATCCAATTTTGGAATAGCTGTCTATAGCCTAAAACTAGCATGAAGATTGACTAAAGAAGCTTTTATTTACTTCTGTAAATGCAAAGAAAATACAGTTTCAAAGGCTACCTGGCTGATATTCAGGCTTCATCTGTAGTTTTAAGGAATATACAGCAATTAGAAAATCGATTGTTCCCCTGCGGAGTTGCCATTATGTTATCACTCAGGTTGTCCTCTTGGTCACCTTCAAAAGGATACGGCCGAGGTAACCATAGACCAATCTTTGGACTGCAGGTTCTATCCCACCTGCAATCAGAGAGGGCTCTCTCTTTCTGATTTAGCTTTGTTGAAGATGATTTTAGGCTAGTTATTGAGTTCAAGGGTTGTTTTGATTTTGGTGGGATGATTGATGTTTTCAAGTAAAGAGGCAAGTATATTATGAGCGTTTCAAACCATTGGGCATGGAGTCAAGGAGGAGGACTGTTGGTGCATTTTCTTGGTCACAAGAGAGAAATATGGAGCAAGATAGCTGCACATGAAACAATTTTTCAGGTTTAAAAGGATGGAATGAATGCTAAGGGACGAGGGGAAATTAAGAATCTCTCAATCAGCTTAACAGAGGAGAAATGAATGAACTCTATCTAGGAGCAGTAAAGAATCCCTAGATAACTGTCAAACATGGGTGAATTAGGGTAAATATGAGCCACAGGGAATTCACATTCATAACTAATTCAGTTCAGATGAAAACATAAATAAACAACAGAAATTGAGCATAGAGTGCAGTTAAACAAGTTCTAAGCTAATCTTCCTTTCTGCCATTTAGATGGTGATACATGTATAAAATGAGCACATAACAATGAAAACAGAGGTAGGAGGCACTTATTGATTCATGTTGCAGCACAAGAATTCCACATTCAACTCTTCAAAACATTAATTCAGAGCACACAGTCTGTTCTCCAAGCTTTCAACAGTCTTTGATTAAAGAAAACATGTCAGGTCTACAGTGCAAGTCTCTAATGAAGATTATCAATCAACCAACCCTTTAAACAATACAGAGGGTGGTATAAATAGGAAAAATTGTCCAAAATTATCTATTACAGCTGACCTAAACAGGTCTGAAGGAAATGATTACTTTAACCTAATCTTATCCAGAAATTTAATGCAAGAAAATATCTTTGAGCTGCGCTGAGGGCAGCTGTATCAAAATGAGTTAATGTCTGTCCTGGTGGCTTGGTGCAGTGCTTCTGTAATAACTGTGATTTGTCTTTTATCTCTACCACTAAGTCGGTTATGCTACTGTTCGGTGGCATTAATGTGCACTAATCCCAACCAGATAAGTCTTTAAATGGTTTTAACTGCTTTGCTGACTTTGATGGAGATCTTGAATGTTAAGCTACTTTGGGAAATGAAGGCTTCCATTAAAAATATTCGACTGATACTCTTTGTCGCTTCCTCTTTCCTCTGATACTCTTTCGCAATTGAATCGGGCCATTAATGTCTTCTGAATGCTCAAAACTCTCCCATTGATCATTTTATGGCCGCTGTTCGGCCCTCTGTTTTCTTTAGAACTATTTTTGCCCCTTTCCGAATGCTTTGTGAAGAAATTCTAGTCATTTTGTGCCTTTCGGGCATGCTGGAGGCCGAGTCACGAAGGGGCTTTCCATTCTGGCGTATTTCCCGTAGCCATGCATGATTAGCGCTAGGCGCTAATCGCGCATGAAAAACTACCTCACAATTTGATTCCGGGCTTCCTAGGCTGCGATTTGTGCCTTTCGCACTTTTTGACGGTGACGTCAGTAGGCGGGTCCCAGTACGGCGGTGACGTGGTAGGGTGACATCAGCGGGGCGACATCAGCAATACAGCTGGGTGAAGTGGCGGTACGGCGGATGAGGTGACGTGGCAGTATGGCGGCAGCTACGTGGCAGTACATGGTGGCAGGAGGGCGACGCGGGATGGTGACGTCAGCGGTGACGTGGTGCTGACGTAGGACGGCGGAAGGCGGTATCCGGTTTCTGTTGCACCGCCTTTGAGCAGAGGTGGTTTCAGAGGAGGGGGCTCCGGCACAGCCTGGAGGGTGACCCGTGGCGGGAGTACGGCGGGAAAACCGCCCATCTCCCGGACGCTAACCATCGGCAGATCGGAGCAGGACAAAACCCACCCACAGTTGATCTGGAGCGCTGGTGATCGGACACTCGGCAACACAGGTAAGGCGGCGGAGGGTTAAAGCCGGGGGCCCGCGTTAATATTCGAATCTTAATACAGCGCCGCGGGGGTTCAAAACCTTGGGTTTGTGGAGTTTGGGGGGTTTTAACAACTTTTTAAGGCATCAGAAGGGGTCCAAAAGCCCAAAAAGGTGGATTTGTGTAGTTTGAGAAGGGTTTTAAGGCAAAACAAGGGGTTGATGTCTTGGGAGGGTGAAAACAAATCAAATAAGATGGTTTTTTAATACACATGAAAGGAATTTTATGCTGTGTGATGGAGCAAAATGCATGGAAAGATGGTTTGAGGGTGGAAATGAGGGCTCTTGCTGAGTTTCAGATAAACTTAGCAATTCCCAATGAACTTATGGTTATGTTTCAACCAGGGGGAGGGGATAAGTATATAGGGGAGCTATTAACATAGTTTTAGTAGGGGAAGGGGAAACAAATAGGGAGCTAGATAATAGGGTTAGGAGTTAATATGAAAATGAGAAGAAAGTGCTAAGTACGTGAATCTTAGGCTATTAGGGGGAATAGAACTTGTAGAAGAGATACCAGCAGTCCTAAGTAAAGCAGATCTCTACTTATGCAAATGTTTTACAAAACATGATGAAACTAAGAGGTTCAAGCAGATCTAGACCTCTTCAGGGAAGTTAGTGAGTGATTTGGGGATAAGGAAGAATGGGGAGGTTAGAAATGTCCAGCTTGAGCTCTCCATATGAAAAAACTGCATCATAACTGTGATCTGAAAAGATATACATTTTGAAACACAAAATTGATCATAAATCATCATTCTGCAACCTCAAAACTACCTACCCAGCCTACTTTCCTAACATTTTTTCTTCTTTTTGGGTGGGTGCACTTAGACTTGCAGACCCTGATTATCCTTTTTTCTTTTTGACTGCCCTCCTATCTAAATCTACACTTATTTCTGCCAAGGGCCCAGATTAAGCAGTTGGGCTCCTTTGATTCTCTACCTATCTACAAATCTGCCAAGATTAAGCTGTTTGGACAGATAATGATTCTCTATATTCTAAAACAAGAAATTGAAACCTAGGGAGGCCAAGATTAAGCTGTTTGGCCTTCCCTTAACTGAAAAAACTAATCAAAAATGGAATGACTCATCAAAATTGGAATACAACAGTGGCATTTAGACTAGCACACTTTCATGGCCTCTTCTTTGGCCTCTTTTGGAAATATGGAACCTATCAACATGAAAGATGACATATTTGGCATTTAAAAATTTCAATCATGAAATATGAACACCTGTTGCAACAGGAGGCTAACAGTCCGAATGCAACTTCAAAGGAGTAGTCACACATCTGTCCAATAATTTTGTCATCCCTGTGTACAAGATGATATTCGAATAGGATCCACCCTACATGTCAAAGGAGTCAATGGAGGCATTGATAGGTATTGCAAATTGGTATGCGTCACCATCCAACACTTTCATCCAAATTTTCAGTGCAGAGAAGCCTCTGCATGTTCTGCCAAAGTTTTCCTCGTACATACTTATCATGCAGCAAGTAGCCTATCAAACCTCCGAAGCTACAATCTGTATGACCATCATTGCATTATGAAGGATCATTGTGCGAGAGTTAAGTTAACCTAGATCTAAGGGGCATTTCATTGGGCCAAGGAGGACCCATGGAGATATTGCTACAATTTCTCCAAACAAAATGAACCAGTTGGACTCGCCATGGAGTCGTTAGTGAAGCAACGTGAAGCAACATTATGGAGAGCAACATCAGTAGCAGCAGTGATAGTAGATACAAGCATACCGGTGCATGACAAAGGGAAGAGGAAGATTTTTGATCACATGGAGGAGGACCAAAGCTCCAACCTTTTAACAAATCCCATGGTAGAGAAAGCAACTATGGCTATAGATGCAAAGAGGAAGAAGCACGACAAGCAAATTGCGCATAGGCAAAAGGACAAGAAGAGAATGGAAGAAGCAGAGAAGGAGTTGCATGAGATGAGGGAGAAACTACGAAAGAAACAAGAGATGTTCAAACAAGAGAGGGAAGTGCATTAGCAACAGATACAGTAGGAGGTGCAACATGTGCAAATAGACGAAGCAATGCCCATATAAGTAGTTGATTCATCTGAATAGCTGGCATTAGGCAAATAGGGTGAACCATCATAGGGGTAAGACTTTGCTCATGAGATAGAACAAGCACTTCAATAGTTGGATGCAGACATTGAGTAGAAAGAGTTGGAACAGGATACTGAGCTCATGGCTCACCAAAAAGAGGTTAGTTCACCCACTTCAATGCATCAAGAAGAAGAGAAAGTCTCAGATGACCAAGGAGGCATTGAGATCCTTGGTGATCCACTAGAAGAAGAAATGCACAACATCTCATTTGATGAATCCCAACATAGAGTTATGAAATCTCGTAGAGTGTCAACTCCGAAGGATCAAACATCCCCTACACAGGTTGAAGAATGAGTGATCGTGACTGATGTGCACAAACATCCAGCTGCCTTGGCTGATGCAACCAAAGTGTATGCCCAAGCCTCTAGCTCAAGTGTTCGCTTCCTAATAGCTAAGAATGAGTGAATGGCAAAGGCACTACAAACATCGAAGCAAGGAGGATACTTGGTGACAATGTTCACTTGAGATGAACTGAAGAAGGCAATACTAGATGGAGTATTGTCTCTTGACACAATTATGCAAGCATTATACTCCAAGTTTAGTACCGTGAAAAAGGCAGTCATCCATCTCAATGGATGGCAACAACGATGTGCTAGGAGAGAAAACATCTTAACGAACATACATGCTATTGTTGATGACATGGAAACATGGATGATGAAGTACAAGGGATCCCCACTTCACTTGCCAAAGATGATGAGGCCAAATGCGGTTGAGCTGAAAGCACATATCTAGAGTCAGATCTGGAACTATGAGGACCTTCTGCAACTCATCACTAGCATACATGCTTCCCATGCATGATTATTCAAGAGAATGGATGTGTGCCTACATGTGATCCCATCATTTGGGACTCTCACCCAGGTGAAGGCTAAGAAGCCGGTCCTACCAGAGCTTGAATCTCACTTTGATGAGTTGATGTGCATCGCCACCATCCCAGACTTACCTATTAGTGTAGACATCATGCACAAGTATGTTGCTGGTCTGGCCACATTGAAGACAATGATGTGTATGATTTCAGTTGAGTTGGACAGAGGAGCCCAATCAGTGTACACAAATGTTATGGAGGCGAAGGTTAGGTTTCAGGTAGATTTCACTGTGGAACACAAAGACACTATCAGAGACTACAGAGCTTGGCATCAATATGCTAGTGTTGATCAACATGAGGATGTTGAGTAGTTGGACTTATATAGTTCTATAAGTCATAATGATGTCTAGTTTGGCCATGGGTACATGTACATTGTAATATTGAGTCATGTCAGTGTAAGTCAAGTGTAATTCAAGTGTCAATAGTGGATGTAATAGTCATAAAGTAGGTGAAGAGTCATCAGGATAGGTGAACAATGAACAGTCACAAAGGGTAATGTCAAGGGCCACCCCACCCTTTGCTATAAATAGTCCCTCATAACTCATTGTATAGGCTTTTGTTCATCCAAGCTTCTAATAAGACTATCTTGAAGAAAGCTTGGACAATATTGTAACGTGCCTTGGATTATCCACTACATGGAGCCAATTCATCTATTTGGAGGAGCAGGCAGATGTGGCTGTAATGTTCCACTATTGGGGCTAGTAGGTTTAAATGGATGTATTGTATGATTGGGACTTACACTTCTTTATATAATAAGATCCAGCATGTTTTCATGCATATGTTGTTATTGTAATTGGACTGCTCCGGTCGCTTAGAAATATATATTGTGCAACTTACGTATATGTGTAGGAACTGCTTCGTATGCAATTATATGAATCTTCTTGCACATGTGTTTTTGGTTTAACCATCACTTTGGATTGTCAAATGATCTACTTTCCAACCTATCATGCATCGTCGCTCATGTGTTCCCTTCTCAATTGAGTACTGATACAATTTTCTAAGGGGTGCACTCATGTCACTCCCCATGTGTTAGAACCTTTCATTCACATTCCTTGACTCACTACATCGGTCACATGCTTCCTACTAACAGAGTTATCTTACTTGCCTTTGTGTGACATCGCGGTCAAGGCATTACCTTACGACCCACTGCTGGGACTCCTACACCAAACAGTCTGAGGTCTATTTGGGGCTTCTTACCAGGGAGATCCCCTTGACATGTTGGCGGTTCCAACACCATCAACATTTCTGGCACTAGAAGGAGGGCTATATGACAAGTTGTGTCCTCTCATCTAATTTTGAACCTTTGCACACTTTTCATGGATTCTTGCGCTCTTGTCTCGCCATGATTTTTTTCGAATCGTGAAGATGTCTCCATCACGAGGGAGTTTTTCAATCTCTTGTCCACTTTCACGTATGATGGTGAAGGTGAAGTGTCCTGGCCTGAGTACTTACATGGCTTTCTTTCCATGCTTCATGGGGAAGCTGGTTGTTCTGACGAACAAGCCAGCTTGCTACTTACACACACACTTCACGAATATCCATGTAGATGGCTGCTAAGCCTACCAGCTGACATCGTGCACTCACTTGAGCATTTCTATGATCTTATTGAAGACACTTTCAATCATTTTGATCGAGACCATATTGACCAAAAATTCTTACAGCAACGGAAGGCTCCACATGAATCGGTTATTGATTTTTGGCAGCGCTTCTGTGACTTGTGGTTTCAAGCTCTGAGGAGCCGGATGAAATTTGCTTATCTTTGGGACCGTTTTGAGTATTTCCTTAAGAAATCTGCCAGTCCTAAGAAGAAGCTTGAGATCAAGCCTCGCTCAACATTCTTCATTGATGGAGTTGCGCAATCTCATGTAGATGGGGTCACTACCTCGACTAACTACCTTCCCTCTCATTCAACAACTCCAGCACTGCCAAGTGATGTTGAAGATCATGCTCAAACACCTATTCATCTTTCACATTCTCCCAACATCACTTCACTCAAATTTCACATAGATTTGGTTGTGAGTCATTTGATTTCTCATATGCATTTTGTTCTACGACCTCTGTCCTCGCACTCGGGTGTTCCTCTGGATGATTCTATCTTGTGTTCATCCATCCAAGACTCTTCACTTGTTGTGAATGAGGAAAAACCCATTGATAGAGTTAGTGTTACACAACCAACATGTGATGTCATTCATGAAGAGTATGAGTGGGAGCTTGAGTATCAACACTCGGTGAAGGAGGACTCCCTTCCATCTGAGCCCCCTTCACTCTTTCCTAACATCTTTGGTGAAATTGCCATCCATGATTTCACATGTGTGTCTTCATTCACAGAAAAACCCATTGGTTATCACTTGTAGGACTTGCCAGATGCTCGCCCATCATTCGATAATGGAGAGGATAAGCTATTCATTGAAAATCCGCTTGATCTTTCATCTGTCATTTCCAGAAACATAGAGGATGATTTTGTTCGCTTTTCATCTACCCTTCTGCTTGATTCATGTGATCATGAGGATGTTGATGAATTCATTTATTTTTCTTATCCTGGCAGTCATGATCCATTTTTTTCCATATTTGATCACGATCATGACTATATCATAGTTGATCTTTCGAACCCACTGTTTTATGATGATATACCTGATGATGAAGTTGAAACACCCAAGACTGTCAAGGCACTTCAGCCCAATATAATGGTTATGTCAGGCCCTTGCGCTCTTGGGGTTAGTCTCAATTTCGATCAGGAAACTATTCAATCACCCAAGGCTCCTCACCACTCATTTGTATGCATTGAAGATCTATCTCACACACATATCGCATCTCCTCCACTCGAACTGCATGATCCCATCACTCATTCATTGTAGGAATCTTACATTCCAAGCACACATGTACAATGCAAGTTATCTTTGTTTCTTTCGTTTGCTTGCATGTCTTAGTCAAGAGTGTGCTTATGCTTCAAAGATGCACACAGTGTCACACTACACCATGATAAGTCCATGGACTGCTCGTCATGCACTTGCACTCACTTATGTCCTATGGGCACTGTCAGAGACAAAGTGTGGTTGTCTTCATTGTTATATCTTTCTTGATGGTCACACAAATGGGTTGCTCATGGACCAAGCCTTCACCAACATGGGTCTACGAATGCAACAGTCACTACATTGGAAATATCACTTCACGTGATCAGGCCCATGCATCATTACTGTAGGAGTATGAGTAGTGTTTTCTTTCAGTTAGTTTTCTTGCATGATTCTTTGCATATTCACTTTGTTTTCTTGTTTGTCTGCTTGCTTGTGTGATTACTTTCTTTTCTTTCACTTTTTATTTTGCTTTTTATTTTCTTTGATGTTTGTTAGTTCGTTTGTTTCATTTGTAGGTTAGTTTTGCATGAAACCATGTATGACTCTTGAAATGAGCTGGGTGAAGTACAAGAGGGCTTGTAAAACTATCACTAATTGGTTATCTATCATCTTACCTCTATATGAAAAACTTGTTACTTTCAGTCTATGATATGTCAAAAGAAAATACGTAGTGTTCAAAGTGAACCTTGGTGACAACACAAACACTTGCGCGCTAACTAGTGTCACCTTCTCTAGTAGGTTGTTTTTGGGTTAACCATTGTCAGCTCAGTCAAGTAGAGTAAGGTGAGGGGGGAAACCTTAATAGGCATGTCAGAGATACAATAAACTATTTCTATACTGGAAAAACCTCTTCTTCTCTCAATAAGTCAGGATCCCTCTTCCACCTCTCAAATGAATAAGTGTTATGCATAGTTGAAAAAATAAAAAATGAAAAGTCAAAAAATTCAAAATGAAAAATTAATAAGACGAAAGAAGAGAAAGGCTTCCTGCATAGGGAGGTCATGCAAGTAACTCCATCAGGGTACTGACCAGGATCACTGGCAATGGAGCCATGCTTGTGTTCCTATGTGATTCCACCAAGTTACTATCCAGGCTTGCTGGCAGTGGAGCAACACCAAAGATGAAACTAAGACTCTGACAACTATAGTGCTTGTGCACCTATATACCCCTCAACCCTAATTGAAACAACTGTGTTTCCTTGGCTTGGAATGTGTGTCAAACCAACCAAGAGTTTCGAAGATGGTACATCTTACAATCAAGCTAATGTGAAGCCAAGATGAGCTGGGAACTGAACAATACTTTCAGAGGTGTTAGACTTGTTTTTCACGAACAAGGTCCATTTAGAGAGCTGGAGTTCTACCAATGTGTCGCCAAGTGTTGTAGCGGCTACAAACACCCTCCAAAATTTTTCCTTTCCTCGTTTTGGATCCTCCCTACCAACCTTTCACAACACCTTTTCTTGCTTCGTCAAGCACACAAGCTTCTATGTTTTTCATGAACAAAGGTAGCTTGTCGAGCATATCTTGATGCATTCCCCTCACAACATGTTCACTTGGACTTGGGCCAGCTACAGGCTAAGAAAATTCCCCAAGAAAATTGTGCATTTATGGATGGCAACCATCCTTCCCTCCAAAAATTGTGCAGTTCTGTTTGGCAGCCTGCTAGGCTCCATAATTGCGCAATTATGCCAGCCAACACTCCCAACAGAAATTGCACAAATTTCTCCAACAGGGCTACTCAGCCCAAAATTTCCACAAATCTGGGTAGCAGTCAGCTACTCTACCAAGAAATTGTGCAAACCTCTTGGGCAGTGAGCCCATCTCCCAGCCAAAAATGTGCATTTTTCTCAAGCAATTGAGCAGCTGCATGCATGAGCAGTCCGGTTAACCAGTTCCACTCGGGACCAAGGAAACTTGACTTGCATGCATGCATGACTTTTTATTCCTAGAATAGCAAAAGGAAACATGAAAAAGGCATCCCATGATTCAGGGAGCTATTTTTAGCTGTCAGGGGTTACATGCAAAGTTGTTTTAGAAGTTTCCCTCTAAGTGTCACTTTTTCCTAGATTTGTGGCATGCACATTATGAGGCAAAACTTATTTATTCGATGCATCAAAGCTCATTATTTAACATCAATCTTGGAGCTCTGACATCCCACAACACATCCAAGAATCTTCGACACGTCTGGTTCAACTATTCATGGGGAAGTGGTCTCAACTTGTCTTTTTCAGCATTTCTGTCATTTTTTGTGTTTTTGCTTGTGTGAGTGTTATTTGCTTAATTTCTTTGAATGCTTGTTGTTGTTTACATGTATTCTAGCTTGTCCTAACTTTGTTTCATTTTTTGTTGCTATCTCACTACTGTCATATGCATTAAATTGTTTTGCACAAACGTTCGCCCAACCGACGAATCGCTGCACCCACATGCATGTTGATCTGTTTGCTGAATATTTCATTCATGTTTTGCATGCACTACCAATGACTGCTACTAGCACTTAGTGTCGCCATGCATTCACTATCCTATTTCCTTTCAGTTGCCCTTCGGCGAGTGGGGCCAACCTTGGCCCAGAGTCTGCCTCACTGAGACTGCATTGTGCAATCTAGGGAAGGAAGGCTATGCCTTCCTCTCCCAACACTGTCCTCTAGGACTATTTTGTACATTTCTGGAAGACAATGACTGCTAGCCCAGGAAATTGTGGAATTCAGTCCCTGGGCTTGCAGTCCTTCCCAACTGGAATCACGCATTGCGTAATCCAAACTGCCAGCAGCTAGTTTGGATTACTCATTGCATAGTTCCACCAGCCAGTCGTGCCTCTCAGATAGCCCAGACTACCTTTTGGGTAGTTCTGGTAGCCAGTCACCCAACCTCCTAGAAGAAATTGCATAATATTTCTCATCAGTTTCCCAGGTATGTGCTATGTCATTCCCCAGATTCATTGTTTTCATGGATAGATTTCTTGCCATGCATGTTTCTTGTCTACAAGTCTTTTAGGGGTTTTTCTCTCTCAATGGCTTCCAAGAGAACAGGATCTCAGGACACTGATGGAAATGCATCTAGAGCAGCAGCTGAGAAAGTGTATTCTAGTTTGTTAATGTATGAAGATACAAAGTTGTATCTAGGCAAGGACATCAAACTGAAGTGGCAAGAAGTGAATGAAACATTTGCAGGCACATTTGGGGAATAGTTCGAAGACTGCCAAGTGTACGATAACATTCACAAGTTTGGCTTGTAATGGATTGCATGCAGATATCTTGTGTTCCCATGCGTGGACATGATACACTGGATTGTCTCTCATGCTAATCCTGAGACAATGACCTCCAGCAGTGTCAGTGGGACAAAGCTTGCGACCTTCTGGGAATAGGATTGTGATGAGATGTATCAGATTTCAAAGCCCATGACACTCATGGAGACTCCATTCAACTTACCCAATAGCAGTGCTAACTCTATAGACGTTCTGAAGGATTGGGTAAAGGAGCCATCTCGTTTCAAGATGACACCCAATCAGGACTACCAGACTAAGATATCGAGGAAGGTGTAAGAATTCTTGATCATATTTCTTGTCGACTATATGGCCAAGCAAGCATGGAAACCTTCTCATAGAACTAGGTGGTTGCATTGGACCAAGTGGCTAGAGAAGTAAAACCATGTAACTCCTCAGGCATACTAGCTCATTAGCTGAAGGAGCAAGTCATGAAGGCTCGATAGTCACCCAGAGGTATGCATGCAGAGATTTACATGTCCACCTACATCCTATATGTAATTTCTGCCCGAAATGAGTTCCCAAGCTTGGAGTGGACATGGTCCTCCCTAGAGACTGTTGTGAACACATATTTCAAGTTGTTGTCTGAATGCAGCTTAAAAGGAGTAACCACTCAGTTGTTTGATCAGTTTGGCGTCCCTGTGTACAAGATTATATTTGAACAGGATCCACCCTGCATGTTAAAGTTAACAATGGAGGCATTGATAGGTATTCATGCAGATTGGTATGCCTAACCACCTAGCACTTTCATTCGAATGTTCAGTGCGGAGAAGCCTCCACATGTTTTGCCAAATCTTGCCTAGGATTTACTTGTCATGTAGGAAGTATCCTATAACATCTCGACGAAATTAATAGCTAGACTACAGTGGAAGGAGAAGGCACCTTGGCCCACTCTTCCATTGCGGATTGGGTTATATCAGATCTAGAGTATATCAGATCTGGAGTATCAACCAACCGGATGTCGAAGCAAAACTTATGAAGAAGTACACATTCGACATCTGAAGCTACAATCCATATCACCCTCATTGCATTGTGGAGTGTTGTAGGGAAAAGTATCCGACTCGGATGACCCTATCCCACTCTAAGGGTGATAGTACCTTAGCAACAACTGTAAAACAAACTACTTAAGGTTTACTTCTTTATGAAAGCAAAAGAGAATGGAGAAATGCACTAACCGTTGCCTTGCGCTTAATGTCGAATCCAAACTCTTCTCTTTGGCTACTTGCTCCCAGCTCCTTGCTCTTTTGCTGGCCCAGCTACAATGAGATCCTGCAAAATAACAAAGAAGGAAACTACAAGAAGCATGCAATCATAACTGGTTCAAGGATTAGTGTAAACCAAACATGCAATTATCACAATATATTATTGAAACAAGAGCACATAGAAGAACCTCAATAGCTTTTATTAATGAAGAAGTAAAGGTTCTGAGAGTATTACAACCATTGAAGGCTCCAATCCAGCAACACCTCCCAGCAGAAAGAATTTCTCCTCTTCACCTCTCTCAAACAATCACCCAATAGCTCTATAGTGAAATCAACAGCATATCATTACTTTGCACCAAATTCCAGCCTCCTGAGCTCATAGGAGAGAGCTCAATATATAGATGAATTGAGAAAGGATGAGTCAGCTTGCAACTGATGTGTAGCTGCCTTGTGTCCTCTCTCTCTTCAGTTAATCTTTAGTTGATCTTCAGTTCTTGAGTCCACTTGGAGAACCTTGCTTCCGCTTGGAGAAACAGAGCCTCTGACTCATCACAAGGCGAAATCCCTGATCCAAGTGTCATTTTTGGAAGATTCCAGAGCAATGACTCATTGTGCCACTTGTCCCATCTCACTCAGCGCAGGTGGCCTTTGTCCCACTTGCTTTGCAACGCAGGTACACCATGGAGCAACTGAGTTTCAGCGCAGAAACCTAGTGGAGCACCTGCTTTGATTTCAGGATTGCTTGTTTTTGAGTATTTTCAGGTGGAGAACTGATCTGAGAGCTGTTGGTTTGCTGACCTTGTTCCTCTAGGGGTAGGAACATCATGTTTAGGGAACTTTGGATCCCTTGGATTATTGACAATTCATGTCTGTTGCTGTAAGGCACAAAATTGTCTATAACAGATGCCCCCTAAAGTATGAGGTCGTTTATCGGGTGAAATGCTTTATTGAGAGGATCCGAAGTTCATTCAATCTGCTGAGAAGTGTCCTGTAATAAGATACAATACAATACATTATTTTTCATACATTTTCATGATCTAGCTGAGGCGGGCATTCCCATGCTCAGCTTTATAAATACATTTTGGTACATAGAACAGACGATCGTCTGATTGTAGACTGATAATTCTCTGCTGAAATTATCATCCTTTGAGAAGGATGATCATCTGCTGTAATGATGTACATATCAAATGTCTTTATGTCCTGAATATATATCGCAGCCTGGATGGATGAAACTAGATCCGGGGTCTTCAATCTCTTCCGATCTTCACTCGATGTACAAGTCGATCCATGTGAGAATTTTTTGAAGTCGAACATGGAAAGACATCGCTTGATTACCGGTCAATGATGTAAACCGTTAACAAGCGCGAGAGGAATCACCGATAAGGATGATGACCCTCAAGGTACGGCAGTACAATTCACATGGCGGGAATAAAGGACTTGGCGTCGACCACCATGCAAAATCTTCTGGTCGAAGGTCATTGATGTATACCTGTCGCCGGAAGTGAGAAACTTGCCATTGAGGCATGCAAGCTTCAAAGTACTGAAGGGGGTGTTCCTAGATCAACTCCTTGGATAATGAGCTGATGTCGACAAGGAGCGATCCGTCAAAGGAGGGCCTTAATGAATCCCACATCAGTGACACGGAACGGAGCTAGTGATTGTGATGAGGTGAAAACAAACTGTGATGTATGATTCAGGGTGGCGGTCATGAAGTGGATGAAGGATAATGTATGGCAGTGGATGGGACACGGTTGACTCTTTGCAGAACCACATCTCTTGAACATATAACGACACTGATGTGATGGATTGGTAGCATTACCCCAATTGTGGATGGTGTGGCGAGGACCATGGTTATGAGACCGGTGAATGAAACAACCCAACCCGATGTGATACGGAGGACAAAGTGTCATGTTCAAGAGCGACTTGCTACCATTAATGCTGTGAGGTTCTCCCAATTTTTCCCCAGTCATTGCTGACCAGTACCTCTTTATTTTTGTCAAGCTTGAGGAGGATAACATATGCTTGTTCTATAACCTGCCCTTCGGGCAAGCCCATCGCTATGTTTTAACGAGCCTAGCGATAGGGAAACTCGTTCTCGTCTAAAGACAAGTTTGTCGCTATTTAATCATTTTAACGAGTCTAACGACAAGGAAAACTCGGTCCTTTTCATTTTTAGAGAGTCTGAAAAGGTACGGAAAGTTAACTCCAAAAATTCCTTTTTCGTCTTCTAATCCCTTAAGTCCGAAAAAGTATAAAACCATACAGAAGGGATGAATTTTCGATTTCTTTAACGAGCCGATCAAAACAAGCGCTCGATCTTTTTGTGCAATAATCCCTCAGGTCCAAAAATATTAAAATCTAGAGGAGGGATAGCTCTTCCGGTCCTTTTAACGAGCTGGAAGGCCAAAACTCGGCAAACTTTTCATATTTTACGAGTCAGTGAAAAGAGCTCAAAGAAGACTCGTCTTTTGAGGAACGAGTGATAAACGGGGATAGCAGCAGATTCCAGGTACAGGTTGGAATTTTCCAATCACGGCAGTGTCACAAGGATGGCTAAGTGAAATCACTCTTCGCAGCTGTTCCTCAAAATAGGTAAACAAACATATGGAGATGAACGATTGGCCAAATGAACGGATGGAGGTGATGGCATATAAACACGACCAAGGGTTTTAATATGGCTTTCAAAGGTTACTTTTCTCAATGGTTATTTACCGGTTCATTTTTTCTGAGTGAGCTTGAACTGCTAGGGAAAGATTGCTCACAATTTATGTTTATTTTTTAACGAGCATGAACCCTACTAAAACTGCTCAATTCTTGCGTTTATTTTTTAACGAGCATGAACATTGCTAAAACTGCTCAATTTATACCAGTCTTAATACAAGGAATGCTTTAGGTGAGGTAATCTTATTTAAGGAGCGATACCTCACTAATTACTCCAATTTGGCAGGTTTTAACTTTTGCCTTTCATCCTTTCTTTATGCAAGCTGGAAACGGCTAATCCTACGAGTTTAACGGGTTAGACCTACAGGTTTAAAGGGAGGACCTAAAAATTTTAAAAAAATAAATAGTCGTCCCGTGCTTGCACTCCAAAAGGTTTGCATGCCCCCAGGTATAAAGTATAATTTCGAGATTCTGTCCTCTTACTTATTATCCGAAAAATGGTTTTGTTTGCTGCCGCAAACTAAACTCTCTTTTCGGCGATGTCTATCATTAGGTTGCTAAGGATGGTGACTACTTGTTGCAGCAATTTCCTCTCTTTCTTTGAAGACTGCCCCTACTCTCTTTCAAAACATATTGTTTTAATGGGTGAGGCTTGACATTCAAAGATGGTGCCTATTTGCTGCCACAAATAGATCTCCTCCTTAGGAGAGCCTACTTTTTTAGACAAAGGGAGCGATTCTTCCGCTTCACATAACTTTGACAAAAGAATTTTATTCTAGAACAACCCTCTCTTCCTTTTTCGGACGGGGTACGGACTAGTCCATTCTTCTGCGGAAATTAACTTTATACCCAAGGTTTCCTCTGCCCAAGGCAGGCCAGGTTGCATGCCCCCTGGGTCCCAGTTCTTTCTTTCCGAATTACTCGCATTCATCGGGAAGTAGAACCGGGGGTGGTGGCATTCCTTGAGTGAATAAACCGTTAAGGGATGGTATTTGACTATTTGCGATGCGTGATCCTGGAAATGAAAGTTGGTCTACGAGCTTGACCATTCTTCCTTCGTGCGGAAAACACATGACTCTAAAGAGCGAGGACACTATTGCCTCCATGCAATATATATAGTCTCGTCCAAGGAGTAAGTTATAAACTAAAGGTCCCTGGACGACCATGATGTTCATATGAACTGTCTTCCCTTTCAATGTAACTGGAACATTGGGGAGAATCCCTAACGGGTGACTGGTTCCTTTATCAAAACCTGATAGATTTCTCATCTCAGGTAAAAGCGCCGGGCAACCCAGTGCTTTCCAAGCAATAGAGGAAAGGATACTCACAGATGCCCCTTCATCAATGATAGTTCCAGCCATCACCATTCTGTAGATTTGGACTATGATTCTGAATGGGATACTGGCTGGTAACCGGGGTCTGCCTAGCTGATTCCAATCAAAGGATACGACTAGGTTGCTTGGTGGTGGGACCGAATATACGGCCGGATACAACCCTGACGATGTTCCTTCCTGCGATAAAGGAATGGGCGCATTGCCCTGATGCTCATCAGAGTCTGTGTTGATGAAAAGAATATGGACGGTGTCATCCTTATCCTCTTCAGTGAGGGTGTCATTTGAAGATGGGTCTTCAATGACGGAGTCATTGGAGGATGAAACCTCTGAAGGAAGAACCGGGTCAACTGCCGTTTCGACCTTTAGACTTTCGTCTGGTCTGGATTCAGTAGGTTCATTCTCAATGACCGACACTTCAGCCGACCACTTGAGCGGGTCAGCTGGATTTTCAACTATCGAGGGATTAGGCACAAGTTTTTGGTATCCAGGAGGAAGTCGTAACGGTGAAACCGGACGATCTTCCAAAACTCTCTTTGCCTCATCTAAGAATGGACATCGGTGGATGGCATGATCGCCTTCACACAACATACAGGGTGATCTTGGTCTCCCTCTTCGTCCTTCACTCTCGCTAGTTGACGGACTGCAATCAACATGACTACCAGAGGTTGATGCTACCGGATTGTGCAACCTTGGGGACCAGTCCCTTAGTATCCGGGGAATACAAGGATAATCACGATGGAAGTGGGTCCCTTTGCAAATGACACATGGCGATTTAGGCCCGGTCGGTGCAGTGTGTGGGTTTTTGTCAGCTGTCTTTTGCTTGCCCCCAGTCGCCTTCGCCATAGGCCCCTTCTGCTTCTTTTCTCTTTTCTTCTTTTCCTTCTTCTCCATGGGAGGCTGACTTTTGCCGGCTCTACCTTGTGAAGATGAAGGATCAGAGGAAGAATTGTAAAAAGTGGAAGGCTGGTGGGTAGTTTTAGACTGGTCTGACTGTTGATTCGACTACTCAGGATTAGTGGCGATCTGAACTACATTAGTTGAAAAGAGCCATACAGGTAGGCCGATTGTCAATCCTGGAAGTGACAATGTGGCCATATGAGGCGTACCAACATCTCCCCAAGAGGAGAAGGGATTTGGACTTCCACCAAGGTTACTTCCTTGGTTGGTGGGCTCCATACTTTTCAACTGAAAGATCAACGTGGGAATAATAGGTGATTATGTTCCGTTTAAAATAAATTTTATTAACGACGCTTTTAGACACAAACTTGCTTTTTCATGTTTTAAGAGTCGAGAAAAAGCTAAAGATGACTCTAGTCACCTTCGATGTTTTAACGAGCCCGAAGTGACAAATGCTCAGATGGACTTTTTCAGTTATAGAGTTTGAAAAAAGCCAAAAGAAACTTCTCTGGAGTTCTAGGCAGAGGGTGTGCCAAACTTTTCGCGAAACCACAGAATACGTTTTACGGTACGGGTGGTCGATCTTCGTGAATGCTGTGTTCACTGCATCGCGATCAGTAGGGCGGCCGACACGGCTTCCCGGTACGTGGGAGCACAAGTCCGTATTAGTGCCACCGACTCTCAGGAGGAATCACCCACCTTCGTAGAGATCGACAGTCACTATGCTTAACGACGCCGGAACACGTCTCTACCTAGACCTCTATGTGTTTGCGTTATGTTACAAAGCGTTGTTATGTAAATTGGATTTATTTTAATGTTGATCTTGCTTAGCAGTTTGCCTTTAAGGATCACCACGAGATGTATATAACAAATTCCTGAATGCAGTCTAAGATGAGAAGCAAACTTTTCAATCTTTCAACTTTGAAAACCTTAACTACTGAGGGAAGAGAAAGGCAAATCTTTTCTCACAGATCATAGAGCACACACTAAATGAAAATTTTTTCTAAATCGTCAAGCAAACAGTCAAATGCAAAATGCACAATGCATGTATTTTCTTTTCCCTTTCTTAATGTGGATGGGTTACAAAAAGAAAGTCGTTATATAACTTTGATTTCGATTTAAAGCGAAAGTAAACAAGCTTGTCCAAAATCAAAAGACACCTTAAGATTTACTTGCTTAATCACTGGAAATGCATGAAATCAAACCATAATGACGAAAGTAAAATGACTAATCAGCTATGGACAGCAAACAAGCTAACTCTTTAGACCAGCAAAATGCCTAACACAGGTTCAGATCTAAGAGGCCAAAAGCAAGACTAGTTTACTCTTCGTTATGGGAAATTGTAAATGAGTAAGAAATACAAAGAACAAGTACAATTTTGTTATATAACAGAGGCAGAATGATGGCAAGTAATATTGGTTTCAGAACAGGTGCAAGACTGGTAACTGGCAGCCAAATCAATAGTGAAAACAGGCAAGAGAAAAGGAGGAAACCCCAACAACACTAGGCAAAATTGGGCCAACGCAGGTGCTGCACAGCCAGTCTGGCTCTCAGCACAGGTAGCCCCTTTGGGACCTGCGTTGCAAAGCAGGTAGCCTGTGTACTACCTGCTTTGGAAAACGAGAATTGCGTTTTCACAGTTTCCGGGTCATAATTTTCTCAAAAATGCACAGTTTTTGCTCAAATCAGAAACAATCAGTCAAGCACACTCAAAGGGATGATTAGGAAGGTGAAAAGCTATCACAAAGAGCTTACAAGGATCCTTGTAGATCAGCTCTTCAAATCATGAACTTGCTCAGAAATGAGCTAGAGTAGCTGCCCTCTACTTCGCTTTTGATATAGTCAAAAGCTTTTCGATTTGGTACTCTTTTGTTCAGGAAATGAATAGCAAAATACTACAAACACAATCAAATGGATACGATCCCCATCGGAGTCGCCAGTTTGTTGTAGGGAAAAGTATCCGACTCGGATGACCCTATCCCACTCTAAGGGTGATAGTACCTTAGCAACAACTGTAAAACAAACTACTTAAGGTTTACTTCTTTATGAAAGCAAAAGAGAATGGAGAAATGCACTAACCGTTGCCTTGTGCTTAATGTCGAATCCAAACTCTTCTCTTTGGCTGCTTGCTCCCAGCTCCTTGCTCTTTTGCTGGCCCAGCTACAATGAGATCCTGCAAAATAACAAAGAAGGAAACTACAAGAAGCATGCAATCATAACTGGTTCAAGGATTAGTGTAAACCAAACATGCAATTATCACAATATATTATTGAAACAAGAGCACATAGAAGAACCTCAATAGCTTTTATTAATGAAGAAGTAAAGGTTCTAAGAGTATTACAACCATTGAAGGCTCCAATCCAGCAACACCTCCCAGCAGAAAGAATTTCTCCTCTTCACCTCTCTCAAACAATCACCCAATAGCTCTATAGTGAAACCAACAGCATATCATTACTTTGCACCAAATTCCAGCCTCCTGAGCTCATAGGAGAGAGCTCAATATATAGATGAATTGAGAAAGGATGAGTCAGCTTGCAACTGATGTGTAGCTGCCTTGTGTCCTCTCTCTCTTCAGTTAATCTTTAGTTGATCTTCAGTTCTTGAGTCCACTTGGAGAACCTTGCTTCCACTTGGAGAAACAGAGCCTCTGACTCATCACAAGGCGAAATCCCTGATCCAAGTGTCATTTTTGGAAGATTCCAGAGCAATGACTCATTGTGCCACTTGTCCCATCTCACTCAGCGCAGGTGGCCTTTGTCCCACTTGCTTTGCAACGCAGGTACACCATGGAGCAACTGAGTTTCAGCGCAGAAACCTAGTGGAGCACCTGCTTTGATTTCAGGATTGCTTGTTTTTGAGTATTTTCAGGTGGAGAACTAATCTGAGAGCTGTTGGTTTGCTGACCTTGTTCCTCTAGGGGTAGGAACATCATGTTTAGGGAACTTTGGATCCCTTGGATTATTGACAATTCATGTCTGTTGCTGTAAGGCACAAAATTGTCTATAACATGGAGGATCATTGCACAAGATTTAAATTCAACTGGATCTACGGGGCATTTCATTAGGCTGAGGAGGACCCATGGAGATATTGCTACAGTTTCTCGAGACCCAATGAATCAGTCGAATTTGCTGTGGAGTGGTTAGCAATGTAGCATGAAGCAACATCACTAAGAGCACCAACACTAGCAGTAGTGGCGGTATAGACAAGTATACCGTTGTGTGACAAAAGAAAAAGGAAGATTATCAATTGTATGGAGTAGGACCAAAGCTGCAAGTTTCGAGCATATCCACTTGTAGAGAAAGAAGTTATGGCTACAGAGGCAAAGAGGCAACAACGCTACAAGCGAATCACGTGTAGGTAGAAGCAAAAGAGGAGAATGGAAGAAGAAGAGAAGGAGTTGCATCAGCTGAGGGAGAAACTCCAAAAGGAACAAGAGCTGCACAAACAAGGCAGTCATCCATCTCAACAGATGGCAACAGCGATGTGCTAGGAGAGCATGCATCTTGATGAACATACATGTTGTTGTTGATGACATTCAAGCATGGATGATGAAATACAAGGGAGCCCCACTTCACTTGCCAAAGATGATGAGGCCAAATGCAGTCAAGCTGAAAGCATGTATCTGGAGTTAGATACGAAACTATGAGGACCTCCTACATCTCATCACTAGCATATAGGCTTCCCATGCATGAGTATTCAAGAGAATGAACATTGTGGTGCACACACATGCAATCCCATCACTTGGGACTCTCACCCAGGTGAATATTAAGAAGCAGGTCTACATGGAGCTTGACTCATACTTCGATGACTTGATGCATGTCACCACCATCCCAGACTTGCCTATTAGTGCAGACATCATGTACAAGTATGTTGCTGGTTTGGCCACATTGAAGACAATGATGTACATTCTTTCAGATGAGTTGGAAAGAGGATACCGAGCACTGTACCCGGATGCTATGGAGGCAAAGGTGAGGTTTCAGACGGATGTCACCAAGGAACACATGGACACTATCAGAGACTACAGAGCTTGGCATCAATATGTTACTATTGATCAACATGATGATGTTGATCAATTGGACTTCTATAGTTGTCTAAGTCAGAGTGATGTCTAATTTGGGTTGCTCAAGCCATTGTGTTCACATGGGTGCATGTGCATTGTAATGTTGAGTCATGTCAAGTGTAATTCAAGTGTCAATAGTGGATGTAACGGTCATAGAGTAGGTGAAGAGTCATGAGGGTAGTTGAATAGTCATAAAGGGGAATGTCAAGGGCCACCCCACCCTTTGCTATAATAATTCCCTCATAATTCATTGTATAATATTTTGGTCAGCCAAGCTTCTAATACGACTATCTTGAAGAAATATTGGACAGTATTGTAACGCGCCTTGGCTTCTCCACTGTATGGATCTAGTTCATCTCTTTGGAGGAGTAGGAGAATGTGGCTGTAATGTTCCACTATTGGGGCTAGCAGGTTTACATGGATGTATTGCATGATTGGGACTTACACTTGTTTATATAATAAGAGCCAACACATTTTCATGCATATGTTGTTATTGTAGTTGGACTGCTCTGGTTGCTTAGTAATATATGTTGTTTAACTTACGTATTTGTGTATGAAATGCTTCGTATGTAATTATATGAATCTTGTTGTAGATGTGATGTTGGTTTAACCATCACTTTGTATTTTTGATTGATCTTCTTTCTAGCTTGTGATGCATCTTGACTTGTGTTTTCCATTCTCAGCTGAGTACTGCTATAGGTTTCTAAGGGGTACACTCATCTCACACCCCATGTGTTACAACCTCTCATTCACCTTCCTTGACTCCCTCTAGTGGTCACACCCTTTCTATTGACAGAGTTATATTACTTGCCTCTGTGCAACATCACGGTTAAGGCATTACCTTATGACCCACTACTGGGACTCCTACACCAAACAGTCTGAGGTCTAATTTGGGCTTCCTAGTAGGGAGATCCCCTTGACATGTTGGCAAGTCGAGCACCATCAACACAATCCTGCAATTTTGTGGGCATGGAGTCCCGACTTAGGTTTGGCTAAATAAATATTTGATCGACAAAAATCGGGAAAAATATTATAGAGGGCTCTAGATTGAGAATATATAATTTCTAACTACTGGGCTTTGAAGATGGCATGTTCTTCATTGAGCACTCTAGAGAGCGACACATCCTTAGAAATTTCTAGCTGTAGATATTTCAAACACCATTCAAGATGGAACTCATTAGCGATATAGGCCTCAATGAGCCTCTTCCTTCTACGCCGCTCTTGGATGTGGTCGGAAATGTGAGTTGCTTTGTCTTCATGGGTTTAATTATAAAGGACTTAACAAATGTGGTTTATTTAGTAATTTCTCATGAAATTTTACTATGCTAAAATTGCCCCTACATGGTGTACTTCGATCCATCTAGCACATTATAGCTAGATGATCATTTTTTTGTGATAACAGATTCCATGCACCATCTAATAGAGGAAAGACCTATAAGGTCCCAACGAAAGGGAAGGGCATACTCCCTTTCCGACCTAATATATGGGATAAATTCCCAACTCCTAACCCACTAACAAAAGGATTTGGCCATCCTTGAGATCCTTGGGAAGGATTAACATTATGAACTTGCCTTAAGTTTAATGATAGATAGGAAGGAGCTATATGACTGTTTCTAAAAGAAAAACACTGCAAGGATGTTGAACCACTTGGCATAGAAGTCATAGATGTGGAAACAACAGATGGAAAAGTTGAGGGAATTGAGGGAATCTATTGGTTTAAGGGGGCTGACCCAGGTTTAGAGTGTTCTATGCACCAACAAAACCCTCACCTATAGGCCCTTTTAGAAACGACATGCAAGCAGATCACAGTCTCATCCGAAGTATTTATGGGAGGTTGCGAACTAGGCTTCTGCAAACAAAGGGATATCCGTGAAATGGCGTTGTGTATTTACTTCTGCTTTACATTTATCCTATAACTTCGGATGCAAAAGAACTTCGTGCAGATGATTAATTGAGCATATGCACATTAAACGCATAAACTCTAACAAATAATGGTATATCCTACAGTTCTTCGCATAATTAAGTGGAAACCATGCATAACCAAATACATAACAATAAACAATAAACACATAAATAGATGAAACACTTCACCAAAACTTTCTTCTTTATTAATAGGATCTTTAATTACGTGCACTTATCTAACCTACACACCCAGCTACAGGTGGTATGTGCACTTCGCTGTGGAACCTTCCCAAAAAATACAAACTACAAAAAGATACAATATTCGAATGATCTCTTCTATTATGTTCTACTTTACAAAAACCATGCTCCACATACATTACACATCCTTAAATACATTTCATATTTACAAAAACCATGTTCCTCATACCATGGATCCACAAAACAAGGACTAATACCTGATACCCATTACAAAATAAGGGTGTTGTCCCATTCCCAAAGCCCTAAAAGACTGCGCGATGAATATAACTGCACTATCTCCGCGCGGTCCACTTCTTCTTATACAAGGTCTTTTACCCAAAACATGGACCAAGTTGGTCTATGCCCAACAAAATCCCACTATGTGGTATCCCATAAGGATAGGTACTAGTGAAAGAAGCAAAAGGTTGGGTGCGCCCACTTGCAATAGCAATGGAATTAGAACCAATAGCTATTGTAGTAGGTGTACCAATAGATATAGCAATATTAACCCCTCTTGTAACTGAGGATGGGTCTGAAAGTGAGAAGTATCTATAGCCATGGTTAAACCAATAAGATTGGCCATCTAGAAAAAAGAAGGAGAGTGAAGAGGGCTTTCCAGCCTATGAGTCGGGGTACCCACGTATGATACAACATATGGAAGATGAGAAGGAAGGGGAGTTGAAGGAGTCATGGGGGACTTAGGAACGTCTTCAATATCAAATTCGTCTTTTGATTAGAAGAGAACCCTAGCAAGGACCTTAGTGTTTCCGTCCAAATTATGAACTTCACTAGGTTCACCCTGTTAAATAAGAGCCCCTAAAGCTGGATTAACCTTTGATGTGTCAACTGCTACTGGTTGGAAATCACTAGAAGAACTACCCCTATGCCTTTTATATGAAGGTGTAGAGCTCGTAGCTGAAATCCCATGAAGCCTCCTAGACTAACGAACTTATTGATTAGTCACTTTTAAACGTTAAGAGAACATTTTAAAGACTCCAAAGAATAAAAAGTTATGGAAATATAGGAGCAGAGCGTACTCACTAAAAAAATACCTAAAGATACAACCAAGAAAGCAACTTACAGGTATTTCTTCTCTGGGTGATTAGGACACAACAAAATACAAGAAAGCAAAGACAAGGACCTTTCAAAGATAGCTTTGGATATAAATTACGGCCCAAGCCTACTAGCAAAGGTATCAGAAACAGTTATGCTAACCTCCAGACAATAGCCTTTGCAGGTGAAAATACTCGAGGTTCGCAAGGGCACCCTCCAAAAGTACTATGAAAGTGATACAAAATTACTCTCATGTACCACAGGTATTCCCCCTCGAAGTCACTTGTGTGGTCTATAGGATAGGAAACTAAGGTCACCATCTCATATCAGAAGTCAAGCGGAACAGTCATGGGTGTGGTATCCAACAAGTACGAGAGGGGGTATCTCTATTTCCCTATCTTCACTCGTCCCCATGGTTAACTCATGTGTTAGAAGAAATTTCCAATAAAACTTAACGAGATTGGACTTTGCACTCTTTAATCAAATTTTATGTTTCAATTATAGTGACCTTGGAGAGTATACTCTCCACACACATATTCCAAGGCCCTAAATGCCTTAGACTAGTTGATGTGTCTATGCCAAAACAAAAATCTAGTTCATTTTAGATTAGGCATTTGATTTTATTGTTTGTTACTCAAGTCAAGGGTGGCAGAAGTGAAGCTTATGATATTGTGACACAAAGTAAATCAATGGAAAACTAGGTTACATGTGATATGCAACTTCTTTTTCTTTGAAGAAAAGTGATCTCTATAATCATCTATGAGAAACTTATGAAAGAAAAAATTATTTTTCCCTTTTAAACATGCTCACACATTCGCCATCTATCTAAAGAGACTAAAAAGAGATTACTAGAATGAAAAAATACTTAATGCACACTAGAATTCCTAAGTGCAATATTCTAAGGAATTCTTTTTAAAAAAAAACAGATGTATTATCCTAAAGTCAAAAATTTTCGCAAACAAAAAGAACCAAACATCCAAAAAAAGGGACTCTCAAGCAAAGAAAATTTCAACATCAAGGCATGATTCACACACTTGTTGGCAAGCAAAAGACCAAAACAAAGAAAAGGAAGAGAAATTTTTTTTTTTTTCTTGTTTTCTTTTAAAATGATTTCGAATCAAAGATTCAGGAAGAAAAACAACCAACGAATTTAAAATTAAAATCAAGAGAAAAGGGTACCAAAGCTCATTGGCCAGAAATAATCATTGAAATGATAAGGCCAACAAAAGGGAAAAAACACTTGAAAGTTCTGATAGAAAAGACACACAAAAGATTCAACAAACAAAAGATCTTAGGAAACCCAACATCTTGCACTAAACCAAAGTTTCAAATCTTTTTCAAACCAATAAAAATAAGCAAAAAGTGGCAACTTCAAGAATGCAAGTAAAGAAATGAAAAGATTGGGTCTTAAAGAAAGTTAGAAAACAACTCATTGTTCCAGATGTACTGAATAGTTAGACACTTTGTTGGAAGGTCTGAAATCCAAACTCAAAAGCACAAAACTTCACCAAATAGAAAACCTTAGGTTGACAACTTCTTTTTGCAGAAAGAGACTAAGAAACAGACACCATCAAGAAATAAAATCATTTTAGATAGTAAATGATTCTTATAAATAAGTAAAATCAGGCTACTTCCAAGAACTGGAAGAAAATATTTGAAAAAATCAAACTGTTCTAGATATACGCAACTGTGTATCAAGAAAGTTGCATCTATACACAACTATGATTGAGGAAACACATGTGTACGCGAGTTCCTTTGGAATTAACTATGTTTTTATGTGACTGTGTACAAATAAAAATGTGTAGAAAGATAAGGAAAAATAAAAAGTATAGGCCTAGTATGAAAGATCAAACTAATTGCCCAGACTGCAACCGAATCAATAGGATTGGAAAAAACAAGAAACAAGACAAAAGAGCCTAGATCAAGAATAAAAAAAAACATTCTAGGAAATACAAGATTGTATTCCCCAATGGAGTCACCAATTCTATTAGTGGGAGAAAACTCCCTGAGATAAGGATTGACAACCTTAATAAAGTGAGAGAAAATTATCAACAAGAAGCACTCATTCAAGCAACCATACTATGCAAACTAGTAAAGTGGGTTTAGGAAGAATACCCAGAGGTCCTATGTCTAATGTAGATATCGTAGGGTCCAAACCCTCTCCTTCCTCCAATACGTTCATACTTGCAACACAAGCCAAAGGAGCATATACATAAAAAAATATTTTAAAGAATGTGCATATTAGACATGTTAGATCATCAAGTATAGAAATATAAATCATAATATGTTAGACATGAATTATAGAAACATGAGATCAAAACATTTTAGGAACAACAAAAAGCTTCTTCTATTGACAACAATAAATAGGAGTGGAAGAATACAACCTGATCCATCCATGGCACCAGCGTACCTTCCTCCAGATCCATCCAACCCAAGCCTCAAAGATAAAGAATGTCATATAATGGAATATGAACATCTCTTCAAGGAAACAAGCGTTTCCTATGATTGGAAGTGCATGAGGCATAGGGAAAAATAGACTTTATCTGGGGACAAAAGGGCTATAATATCGATATCCAATCTCCTTCTATGAATTAGGCCTTCCCATGACATGTATAAATACCTCCAGAAATCAATTGATTAAGTTATGCCAAGAGCTCCTATAGGTGGCCTTTCAGTGAAACCCGTAAACCCTGCCTGCGAAATAGGAAATTATTTATATTTTTCATATTTTTAATTATGTACACGGGTTTGGTATTATGCTACCCTCATGTACATGCGCTTTTACAAGGGAAAAGACACGTATGAAATTTAAAAGCTTATTTTTTAATATATGATCAAGTTTGTATGGGAAAGGGCTTCCCAACACCATATAAGAGCATCACGACTATAGGAGCACTCAATAATTCTATAACTGCTAGCGTGAACAAGTTTTTGTATTAAAAAAAAGTTCCAAGACAGATATTTACATAATACATCACTAGCCCCAGTAGTGGGACATTAGAGCCACTTGCTCCTCAATAAACGAACGGAAACTCTCTATGCTTTGTGGGAGGAGCCAAGGTGAAAATCCCTTGCTCATACAATGAGGGGGGTATATATAACTGTTGTGGCCATCAACAACCCCCCTCCTTATTTAGTATTAGCAATAACACTAGGTAAGTGGGGACCCTTAGTAAAAAATTCAAAAAATCAATTAAGGCTCATGTATTTTACTCCTTAAGAAACATCGCATCACGCAAAGAAGGATAGGACATTTCCTTATGATTAGAAATGATAAATTACGAGATTGCGAAGTGAACTCCATCGCATCGCATGCATTAATAAACACTCACATTGGAAAACCTTAAAAAATCGCCGATATGCGATATTGCATATCGCATATCGCAAAGTTGCATGAAAAACACATAACGAATTAACGATTATAACGATACTGCGACCCACGATATTGCAATACTGTGATCCGCGATCTTGTGATAGCGCGATCAACCAACCTTGCAATAACACAACATGATGAAATTGCGGTAATGTGATAACAACTAAATGCGATACTGCGATACAAATCGTAGAAACATTCCATCGCAAATTTTCCTGGCTCAATATTCAAGAAAAGTTTTCCATAAACCAAGAACTGGATATGCGCTTTAATGATAATTAATGAATTATATGCTAGTTCTTAGGAAATATGGTATTGTGTTGTTCGAAGAGTCAGTTCACGTCAGGTGGCATGTTTTTTTACATCCGTAGAGTTTAAAGCTTTCCTGTCGATTTTTATTGTCATTACTCTTTCCTCACTTGTGAACTGTAGGAACGAAAAATAGAAGTTACACAAAGCGATGTGCAGGAAGCTATGAGGAAAAAGGGTAACGCTCCAATGTTCAAAGACAGAGAAAATACGCCCTCATAAACAGATACTGCATGCAACAGAGCCACAGATTCACAGAACGCTGCTGAGCCATCCATTACAGATCTTTCATTTACAGCCATGGTTGAATGAGTATTGAATGATGCTGATATAACAGGCAGTTTAATGACTCAAGTCAAGAGCTCATGAAAGCACTATTTTTGCAAATTTTGAAGCTTTATACCAGATGAAGAAAAATGCGCTAAAGGCAAAAAACGCATCAAAAAAGCCCGGATCAAAGAACGGAGGCAGTTTCCGATGCGTGATTAGCACCTAGTGCTAATCGCGCATCGCTGAGAAAATTGCACAAAAAGCAAAGCCTCTAACTACTCAGTCATTTGTAAAGCCTGAAAAATGCAAGAAAGCAATGGTAAAGAACAAACTGGAAACATAAAGCTAGGGAAAAAGGCAGAAGCAATTCAAGGGTTAACCAAGTTGAACTTGGATTATCACTGGGCATATGCAGTGATTCCACATAGTTAGAGGATGACTCTCGAGTATATCATCGATGTTGCTGAAAAGATGGTGCCAACTCTTACCATTTTTGTTTGCTTAGCTCAATCAAAAGCGGAATACAGTCAGCCGACTCTACCCAGGAAAATACTGAATGCTTGCAACATTAAGGAGCAAATGTAGAAATAGTTAGATATTAGATTTAATTTTTAGAAATAGTTTTGCTTAGAAAAAGGGCGGTCATTTAAACCGTATCCTGAATCTGTGTAATTAAGTTATTTAGTTAGTAGTATTTAAACCCTTCTCATGCATTTAGAGGAGGGTCCAGAAATTTATCAAAAACTTGTCCTCAGAACATGCACTTTTGCACCCTCAGAGGAGGTTTTGGTGAATGAATGGATCACGATTTGTTAATGTTTGCATTTTATATCTGCTACTGATGTTGCACTTCTGTACTCTTAGTGGATGTTAGAGCAAGGAGAGATAAATCATTGTCACTTGAAGCTTATGAGTAGGACTAGTCATAAATGGTACTTTTATCTCTTGACCATTTCTACTTATATGTTAAAGTGATATATAGTTTTTATTTGTTTATGTATTATTGCATGAATGCCTGAGTTATCATTTGACACTTTTGTACGGTGATAGCTATTTATTTATGCTTAATGTATGAATAGCTCATTATGCGATATGTTTTTCACAACTGTTTCATCTAACTTTTTATGCGAAGTGGTTCATCTCTATTGATTTCCTTTCTTATAATCGCTGAATGATCTTTACTACCTATTGTTATTTGAAATCTCTTTAGATCGCATAATAGAAGAATTACATCCCGGGTTAGTATAGATTTAGATATGTTGTTTATTAGATTACAATAGCATAGAATTAGATTAAAGATAGAATTAGAATATCTTAAATAGGAATTGTTAGATCAGCAACATCAAATTCTACACACACACACTCATAGATTGGGAAACTGGTCCCATTATCCCCAGTCAGACCTGCTATACCAAATGTATAAGGAGCTGCCAACCAAGGTTCGGACCGAGTGGGTATCCCCCTCATTGTCGACCCGATTTTTGGGGCTTCAACATATTTGGCACTAGAAGGAGGGCCTGAACTATGAATGGGAAGTAAATATAAATCTGAATACCATTCTGAGAGTAAATCGCCCTCACCATCTACCCCGACTTCTCCATTACACTTAAATCCAGAGATAGAAGTCGCTCAAGTATCAACCGCTGCCACACACCCTGAAATTTCAGAACAATCTACCATTGAACTTCCTGAAGTCAAATCTCTGATTCACAAACTTCAGCAATTTTCCATTTCTCCTCAAAGGTCTGATAAATCTCAAGGCAGCATGACTTCGCAGTATAACCCTACTCATCCCCTGACCAGGCTAAAGAGTGAAAAGTTTGGCATTCAGCCAACCGAATTACCTCTTCCCACCAGGAAAAGAGCGAGGAAATCACCTAAAGAGTCCGACAGCGAGACTCTTTCATCAACATCGTCCATCTCAACTTCTTCACCATGAAGTCAACCATCCACTCCACCACTCCAGATCATCGTCCATCCATCCACTGGAACCCCCACAACCCCACTCCAATCATCTACAATCCTAGTATCCTCATCCTCCCAGCCACAAGGATCATCTTCTACACTGTCCTCTGTTAGCAGTTCAACAATGGCATAGTCTCCATGGAATAACCCTCGGGCAGTCTTAATGCCTGCACCCTTAAGTCAAATACCGGTCCATCCTGAGAAATGGCTGCCTAAATTTAATATTGAGGCAGGCATGCTAGCAGAAGAGCACATAAACAACTTCATGCTTTCCATTAATCTCAATGGGGTTACTAATGAAGATGTTGTTGTTCGGCTTTTTCCTTATACTCTACAAGGAACAGCCGGGTCATGATATTTTTCATTACCCTCCGGATCCATCACAAGTTGGGACATCTTCCAAGAGCAATTCCTGACCAAGTCTGGTGATGACAGATCTACGGAAATGTTAATCAATGACCTATCCAACCTTAGAGGTGAATCTAGAGAGCCTATCAAGGATTTCAATTTACGTTTTAATAAAATTTTCAACAAAATTCCTACTGCTTCCCAGCCCAGTGAAGAAGTATGATGTGAATGGTATATCACCACTCTACCATCGAACATAGCAATCTTCGTGGACAGGGCCAATAAAAAAACCTTAGCCGATAACATGAAAGAAGTAATAGCAGTAGAGAAACGAATAATAGCTCTTGAAAAGAAATCCGTGATAGAGGAAGGTAAATCTAAAAAAGTCACCTTCAAGGAAGACTCCAAGAAGAAACAAGAAAGAGATCCATTCGATTTGGAAGGATTGCAGAAAGTTCTAAAGACCATGTCTAATGAAATGGTCGACATCAAAAAGCAAGTAGCAGAAACTTCTTCAAAAAAGCCCTACAGAGCTTTTAAAAGAGGTCCTTCTACGGATTCAAAGCCACCCAATGCCATTTCAAATGCTAAATCCGAGGAAGAGGAAGAGGAAATTTCCACTGAAGGGTAGACTGATGATGAAGAAGTTGTGGAATTACAAGGAATGTGGGATTTCATCCTCCCACAAGAAGAATATCAAGAAGTATTGCCAGTTAGCACATGAAGCAAAAATCAGCTTGATCCTCCCCAAACTATCCCTAAGCCAAAGAGCGCAAGCTCTGCAATAAAGGATAAAGTCGCAACAAAGAAAACAACATCTAAAGCAACTCAAACCAGCCCAGTCCAAACAGACGAAAAAACTCCATCTAAAACACTGATAGGGTTGGATGAAATGGAGTACAATATTATAGAAGACGTGAAGAAGACTAGGGCTAACATCACCCTTTACGAACTGATCAAGTTGAAGCATCAACAGAAGATAATGATGAAAGAATTACATGCCGTGCCAATTGCACCTTTGCCTACTGCTGTACTTTCTCAAGCTTCCCATAACATGGGAAGACCTCCAACTAACGCGATCAATAAGATTGATCCAAATGACATCGCTCTAATTGGAGGAAGATAAATATCTCACACTCCCCCGTTTCTCCTTACTTATGAAATCTTCAATAAAAATGTGCACAATTGTTTGGTAGACTCTGGTGCTTCATCAAATATTTTACCCAAATCGATATGTGGCAAGTTAAACGTTCAACCATAGAAATCTGTTGTGCGCATAGTTCAGCTAGATCGATCTCAAGTCGAAGTGATTGGCGAACTAAATCAAGTAACCATAAGGTTGTCATCCAACCCAAAGGTATGTCAAGTTATTGACATTTTAGTTGCTGACATTCCTGAATTCTATGGCTTAATCCTTAGCAGGGATTGCTCAGAAAAACTTCATGGATATTTTGCAACTGACTGGTCGCACATGTGGCTGCCCTACAATGGTAAACCGAATCAAATAAAAGTTGAACGAGAGCTACATCAAAAGTACATAGTAACGGAGCTAGAGGGGGAAAATGAACCAGTATCGTATAACAACAGCATTATTGGAAATTACTCGGTAGATTCTTTCCTTGGAAATTTCAATGCTCATGCGTCACCCTATTTAGAACACTCTGTTTTGTCCCAAGTCAAAAAAATTTCTCGAACTGATAGTTCGAAATGTATTAATTTTTTAGATAAACCTGTAAATAAATCTTTGTTTTGGAAATTATTTTTTGATGGCTCTAGATCTAACGAAGGAGCAGGAGCAGGATGCGTTTTGATTAGTCCAGAAGGAGATAAAATCATGCTTACATGCAGACTCGAATTTTGTTGCACCAACAATACAACAGAATATGAGGCTTTGGTCCAAGGCTTGTACAAAGCAATCGGGTTAGACGTCAAGTATCTTCAAGTTTTCGGAGACTCTGAGATTGTGGTTAAATAGGTACGTAACACTATACATTTCTTATCAGGTCATTTAAAACATTATCAATCCTTGGTTCAAGATTTGACTGAGCATTTCATAGCGTTTAATATTTCTTCAATCCCCAGACTCCAAAACGCAAGTGCAGACCTTTTGGCTAACGTAGCTTCTAAGCTTATTCCTTCCGAAGATTTTAGTCCAGATAGATTCTCAATAGAATTAATCTTTAGACCATCCATTCTTGATAACATCACAAATTGGAGAGTATTCAATGACGATCCTGATATTGTAAATTTCCTCACATCTGAAGGATCCTACTCCAATCAAATAATTGACGAAGACCAACATGATCGACAATTGCAACAAGATAGCACTAACAATGCTATACCTAAGTCGGTGGTCAAGTTAGAATACTTGTACGATTTGAAAGATCGGTTTAAGAGGTATACCAATTCAAAACTCCAAAGTTCAACCTTGAACTATGAATTAGTAAACCTAGGAACCGATGCAAAACCACAAAACATTAATCTAGGTCTCGGCCTAACCCCTGAAGAAAAAATAGCGTATATTCGTCTTTTGAGACAATATAAAAATGTTTTTGCCTGGAATTATGATGAGCTCAAAACATATGACACTTCCATCATCCAACATACTATTCCCATGATCGATAATGAAAAACCTATCCAACAAAAGCTGAGAAAGATCCACCCCAATTTAGAAAACCAGATAAAAACTGAGCTTAATAAGTTATTGAAAGCCAGAATAATCTTTCCCGTCACACATTCTAAATGGGTCTCCAATATGGTACCTGTTAGAAAGAAAAATGGAGATATTAGGATTTGCATTGACTTTCGAAACCTTAACAAAGCCTGTCAAAAAGATAATTTTCCTTTACCACCTATGGAACAGATATTGCAGGCAGTGGCGGGCTTAGAATTAATGTCCTTCTTGGATGGATTTTCAAGATACAATCAAGTGTTGGTACATCCTGATGACCAATTGAAAACCACATTCAGAACTAAATGGGGCACATATGCATATCAAAAGATGCCATTTGGTTTGATTAATGCTGGTGCCACATTTCAGAGAGCCATGGACATTGCATTCAAAGGTTTAGTCAATAAATCTGTAGTAATTTATTTGGATGATATAACAGTGTATTCGAAGAAGTGAAGCGACCATCTCAAAGACCTGAAACAAATCTTTCAACAGTGTTTAAGGTATGGAATTTCACTTAACCCAAAGAAATCTTTTTTCGCACTAAGTGAAGGGAAACTTCTAGGATTCATAGCGTCAAAATCTGGTATTCACATTGATCCCGACAAAATCAAAGAAATTTCTGAAATATCCCTACCTCACAACAAAAAAGCCATGCAATCTTTCCTTGGTCAGATCAACCTTGTAAAGAGATTCATTCCATATTTTTCACGAATCGTGTCTCCATTGCAAACCATGATTAAAAAGAACTCAAATTTTAAATGGGGCCAAGATGAACATGAAGCATTCAACCTAATCAAACAAGCTATTATTAATGCTCCATCTTTAGCAACTCTGAATTTTTTAGAGCATTTTATTTTATACACATTTGCCTCAGATAAGTCATATGCTGTGATACTAACTCAAGAAAATCAAGAAAAAGCGGAAGCTCCAATTGCGTTTTTCAATTCATATTTACACGGTGCTGAATTAAATTATTCAGACGTGGAGAAACAGGCTTATGCCATTTTCAAAGCAGTCAAATACTTCAGAAATTTCTTACTGAAAACCCATACTAAGATTATAATACCATTTCCAGCGGTAAGGAACCTTCTATTACAGAAGGATGTGGGTGAGAAAAGGGCCAATTCAGTTATTGCCTTACAGTAATATGACATTGAGATTAAACCAGCAAACATTGTAAGAGGTCAAGGCTTCTACAAAATGTTGGCTGGAGCATCACAAATTTTTGAAATTCCATCTGAAGAAGTACAAATGCGCGATGTAAGCCTAAACGATACAGAGTCATTATACGCTGATATCATTTATTATCTTAAGAATGGGTATGCTCCTTCACACCTCGATCATACTAAGAAAATAGCTCTTAGGTTGAAAGCCAAACAATATCAGCTCATAAATGATATTCTTTTTAGGAAAAATTATGATTCTGTTCTACTTAGGTGTCTTGAGAAAGCTGAAGCTGAAAACGTTTTGCAGGAACTCCATGATGGGCTGGCAGGCGGACATTATGCTGGAGATGCTACTGCACATAAAATCTTGCACCCAGGATATTACTGGCCCACGTTATTTAAAGACTCACACAGTTACATGAGGAGGTGTCAAGTCTTCCAAACTACCGCTGGAAGACAAAAGAAGCCATCCTTGCCACTACAGCCGGTAAACATTGAGAAACCTTTCAGTTAGTGGGGATTAGACATAATAGGTGAGATTGTTCTTCACTCTTCTAAGCAGCATAGATACATCCTCACAGCAACAGATTATTTTACTAAGTGGGTAGAAGCAGTTCCACTCAAGACGGCTAATTCTGAAAATATCAATGAGTTCATAGATCAATTTATAATCACTAGGTTTGGATTGCCATCCGCTTTAATGTTTGATAATGCATCATACTTTTCTGGAAATGAAATGACTAAATTTGCACTTAAAAGAGGATTCAAACTTAAATATTCGGCCAATTACTACCCGCAAGGCAATGGGTTAGCTAAGTCCACAAATAAAAACCTAATCAGGATTATTAAAAGAACAGTTGACCAAAATCATAAGAATTGGCACAAGGCTTTGATATATTCTTTATGGGCAGACCGAATAATGCAAAAAGCTTCTATCGGCACTTCTCCCTTTAATTTAGTTTATGGGGAAGAAGTGGTTCTTCCGACTCACTTAGCAATTCCCTCTTTGTCTTTAGTTCAATACATTGATGAAGTACCCACTTCCTCCTTACAACTAAGACAAATGGAAATAATTAAACTAGAAGAACAACGAGAACATGCTAGGAAAATGCATGCTCATCATCAAGCACTAGTAAAATCCTCTTTTGATTCAAGCATAATGACCAGAAAAGATTTTCAGATGGGAGAGTTAGTTTTAAAGTGGGACAAGGCTCATGAAGAAAAGGGCAAACATACAAAATTCCAAAGAATGTGGCTTGGTCCTTTTCAAATTGTAGAAGTCATAGGTCCATCAACGTTTGTGTTACAGGATTTAGTAGGTAAGAGGGATCCTTTTCCTGTCAATGGACAAATTCTCAAGAAATATTTTCCATAGAAGATTATTCTTCTATTTTTATAGAGTAGTTGTTTTTCTTTTTCATAATAAAACCAGTTGTGAGTGGTTACATTAGGCATTTACGAAAAAGACACCAATTGTCTTTCAGATTTTGAACATTTCGCTTGTATAAATAGCAAATCTTTTGGAAAACTGATCTTTATTATTGATAGATACAGTTAAAGACTCTAGCTCAGATATGATACTAGTTTCAACTTCAAAAAGTTTGATGAAAACAACCTTTAGTGAAGAAATTATTTTATCTCAGTACAGTGAAAGGTATCAATAACAAAATAAAGATTCTCTGTAGAACAACTGTTTCCAAAAACTCTATTATTGTCAAGGGATCTCTACTTGAATGGTTCATGAGGCACAATACTTGATAAGGTTTTGCAAATGGGGTAGCAAGCTAAGTGGGCTTGATTGTGGGAAAAACTCCACAGTTAAGCGCGCTTGAGCCAGAGGAGTTCTGGGATGGGTGACCTCCTGGGAAGTCCTGGTTACCAGGTGCAAGCCCCGGAAGTGATGATTGATGCTATGTGATTCGTTCTCCACATTTCACTAGTTTCAATCCCACTTCTTCACCCCTGTGAGCATCACCCGATGCAATGAGTGCTAAGTGAACTATTCAAAAATCATGAGAAATTAGTCAGTTACGACTACCTCTCATGGAAATGGTCATACGTTTGAATGACTTACTTAACGCAGTTGAATCCCAAAAATGATAATATAATGCACTGCGTAAATCCCCCATACTTAAATTCAAAAAGAGTCAAGGGATCTCTACTTGAATGGTTCATGAGGCACAATACTTGCTAAGGTTTTGCAAATGGGGTAGCAAGCTAAGTGGGCTTGATTGTGGGAAAAACTCCACCGTTAAGCGTGCTTGAGCTAGAGGAGTTCTGGGATGGGTGACCTCCTGGGAAGTCCTGGTTACCGGGTGCAAGCCCCGGAAGTGATGATTGATGCTATGTGATTCGTTCTCCACATTTCACTAGTTTCAATCCCACTTCTTCACCCCTGTGAGCATCACCCGATGCAATGAGTGCTAAGTGAACTATTCAAAAATCATGAGAAATTAGTCAGTTACGACTACCTCTCATGGAAATGGTCATACGTTTGAATGACTTACTTAACGCAGTTGAATCCCAAAAATGATAATATAATGCACTGTGTAAATCCCCCATACTTAAATTCAAAAAGAGTCAAGGGATCTCTACTTGAATTGTTCATGAGGCACAATACTTGCTAAGGTTTTGCAAATGGGGTAGCAAGCTAAGTGGGCTTGATTGTGGGAAAAACTCCACAGTTAAGCGCGCTTGATCCAGAGGAGTTCTGGGATGGGTGACCTCCTCGGAAGTCCTGGTTACCGGGTGCAAGCCCTGGAAGTGATGATTGATGCTATGTGATTCGTTCTCCACATTTCACTAGTTTCAATCCCACTTCTTCACCCCTGTGAGCATCACCCGATGCAATGAGTGCTAAGTGAACTATTCAAAAATCATGAGAAATTAGTCAATTACGACTACCTCTCATGGAAATGGTCATACGTTTGAATGACTTACTTAACGCAGTTGAATCCCAAAAATGATAATCTATTATTGTCATCCAGAGCTATCTTAAGGAAACAATGACTTCCTCCCTAGTAAGAAAATCCCAACTTTCAGAGGAACAACCCAAGGATACACTTTATCTTGAAGAATAAGAGGTCTCATCACGAGTCGGCTTATCATTATCACAGATACTATAACTTGCTGACTTTGCCAATACTGTACACCACAACAGGGCAATGACTCAAGATTGTTGCAATCAAAAGACAAGGGGTCTCATCACGAGCCAGCTTGTTCAGAAAAGTTATAAATCAAGTGAATGACTGTGTCATAATTTGGCTACCAAACCAAGACATTGTTCTTTAAGAATAGAAAGAAAATAAAAGCAATAAGTGTGGATATGGATTTTTCTTTGAAAGTTGTAGGCTGCCTTAAGTAGGATACAGAATCATTGCTGGGTAATAGGTAACCCTGTCGAGGCTATAAATGCCTGCTGGCAGCAGAGGCTCTACCTACGACAAATGAACATATTTAAAAATGGTTTACAGAGGAGACTTTGTTTTATCTTTACAAGACCAAGTAATGACTGATGTAAATAAAAGGACTAACCTGAGGAAGCAAATAATCAAAATGGAAAATGGTTGAAACAAAATATCATTGACAGGTTAGAGCATAATGTACTTTATCTTTCCATAATAAAGTTTAATTTTCTGAAAAATTTTCTGTTTTGGAAGTTTAGAAAATTCAATAGAAACACAGAGATAACTGGTTCTTCCAAGTGAATCGCCAATTGTTGTGGCCAGCAACAACCCCCCTCCTTATTTAGTATTAGCAATAACACTAGGTAAGTGGGGACGCTTAGTAAAAAATTAAAAAAATCAATTAAGGCTCATGTATTTTACTCCTTAAGAAACATCGCATCGCACAAAGAAGGATAGGACATTTCCTTATGAGTAGAAATGATAAACTGCGAGATTGCAACGCGAACTCCATCGCATCGCATGCATTAATAAACACTCACATTGGAAAACCTTAAAAAATTGCCGATATGCAATATCGCATATCGCAAAGTTGCATGAAAAACACATAACGATTTAATGATTATAACGATACTGCGACCCGCGATATTGTGATACTGTGATCCGCGATCTTGCGATAGTGCGATCAACCAACCTTGCGATAGCACAGCACGATGAAATTGCGGTAATGCGATAACAACGAAATGCGATATTGCGATACAGATCGCAGAAACATTCCATCGCAAATTTTCCCGGCTCAATATTCAAGAAAAGTTTTCCATAAACCAAGAACTGGATATGCGCTTTAATGATAATTAATGAATTATATGCCAGTTGTTAGGAAATATGGTTTTGTGTTGTTCAAAGAGTCAGTTCACGTCAGGTGGCATGTTTTTGTACATCCGTAGAGTTTAAAGCTTTCCTGTCGATTTTTATTGTCATTACTCTTTCCTCACTTGTGAACTACAAGAACGAAAAACAGAAGTTACACAAAGTGATATGCAGGAAGCCATGAGGAAAACGAGTAACACTCCAATGTTCAAAGACAGAGAAAAGATGCCCTCATAAACAGATACCGCATGCAACAGAGCCACAGATTCACAGAACGCTGTTGAGCCATCCATTACAAATCTTTCATTTACAACCATGGTTGAATGAGTATTGAACGATGCTGATATCAACAGGCAGTTTAATGACTCAAGGTCAAGAGCTCACGAAAGCATTATTTTTGCAAATTTTGAAGCTTTATACTCGGTGAAGAAAAAGGCGCTAAAGGCGAAAAACGCATCAGAAAAGCCCGGATCAAAGAACGGAGGCAGTTTCCGATGCGCGATTAGCGCCTAGCACTAATCATGCATCTCTGAGAAAATTGCTCAAAAAGAAAAGCCTCTAACTACTCAGTCATTTGTAAAGCCTGAAAAATGCAAGAAAGCAATGGTAAAGAACAAACTGGAAACAGAAAGCTAGAGAAAAAGGCAGAAGCAATTCAAGGGTTAACCAAGTTGAACTTGGATTATTACTGGGCATACGCAGTAATTCCACATAGTCAGAGGATGACTCTCGAGTATATCATCGATGTTGCTGAAAAGATGGTGCCAGCTCTTACCATTTTTGTTTGCTTAGCTCAATCAAAAGTGAAAGACAGTCAGCCGACTCTACCCAGGCAAATACTGAATGCTTGCAACATTAAGGAGCAAATGCAGAAATAGTTAGATATTAGATTTAATTTTTAGAAATAGTTTTGCTTAGAAAAAGGGCAGTCATTTAAACCGTATCCTGAATCTGTGTAATTAAGTTATTTAGTTAGTAGTATTTAAACCCTTCTCATGCATTTAGAGAAGGGTCCAGAAATTTATCAAAAACTTGTCCTCAGAACGTGCACTTTTGCACCCTTAGAGGAGGTTTTGGTGAATGAATGGATCAAGATTTGTTGATGTTTGCATTTGATATCTGCTACTGATGTTGCACTTTTGTACTCTTAGTGGATCTTAGAGCAAGGAGAGATAAATCATTGTCGCTTGAAGCTTATGAGTAGGACTAGTCATAAATGGTAGTTTTATCTCTTGACCATTTATGCTTATATGTTAAAGTGATATATAGTTTTTAGTTTCTTATGTATTATTGCATGAATGCCTGAGTTATCATTTGGCACTTTTGTACGGTGATAGCTATTTATTTATGCTTAATGTATGAATAGCTCATTATGCGATATGTTTTTCACAACTGTTTCATCTAACTTTTATGCGAAGTGGTTCATCTCTATTGATTTCCTTTCTTATAATCGCTGAATGATCTTTATTACCAATTGTTATTTGAAATCTCTTTAGATCGCATAATAGAATAATTACATCCTGGGTTTGTATAGATTTAGATGTGCTGTTTATTAGATTACAATATCATCGAATTAGATTAAAGATAGAATTAGAATATCTTAAATAGGAATTGTTAGATCAGCAACATCAAATTATACACACACACACTCATAGATTGGGAAACTGGTCCCATTATCCCCAGTCGGACCCGCTATACCAAACGGATAAGGAGCTGCCAACCAAGGTCCGGACCGGGCAGGTATCCCCCTTGTTGTCGACCTGATTTTCGGGGCTTCAACAATAACCAAGGGTGATGTTTGACCCTTGTGACTCTTGGACTACCCACATGACTATTCAACTTCCCATGAATTTTCAACTAATATGAATCTTCATATTTATGTGTGTCCATTGGACTTCTACTTTACATTACATTTGATTTACAACAGATATGGCCCATAATAGTGATATGGCTTTTGACAACCTATGACACAACTTGACATGACAATGCTGACATGGACTAGCTTGCTGAGGTGGAAACATCAAGTCGTTGTTGTTTTTGAGTGATATATGTGTTCTTGGATGTGCTCTCTCTTATCCTCTGCATATCTTGATGTTGTGGGTTCTTAAATGATCTTTGGTCTTGAGAGATGCGTGCATTCATGTGTTCCCTTTGCTTCTTCTTGATAAGCTTCTTTTTCCATCGAGTTGTAAGTGAGTATTTTAGAATGTTCACTCCTTCTTCATCTCCTTCATCATATCACCATGATCTAATAGTGTAGATGTTGCCACAATTCACTCATGACAGGATGACATCAAATCCAAAACCTCCTAATCTAAGACGATGGATTGTTATCCATGGACTGGGCTCGAGACAAGTGACAAGCTTGGAAAGGGCCAAGTAACTGCAAAATGTACAGTTCCAAGTGACACGGAGGGATGCTAGTTATTGAGACTACGAAAACCACAACTCAGGCTTGGCTGAGGAACACTTGAGCATAGTCTTCACTATCAAGAAAAATTGCACAGAGGCCAGTAGGAGACAGGATTGTGCAGCAGAGACAACTAGTGACTAATGCAAGATGGGACCCTAGGAGGCATGTCTATGAAGTTTTTAGAGGCAAGGTAGGACTGGGAAGCAAAGGGGCCTCAGAGGAAAAATTTGCAAAGTTATTGGAATCAGTGAGTCCCGACTGAGGGAGGACACTAGAGATATTTATGCGTAGTTTTGGGAAGCAAGGAAGGCTTGGGTCTCTGTGCATTGTGGGCTTCCAATAGGTAGGGAGGAACATTGATGACTAATATTGTGAAATGCATAGTTTAGGTTAGGCTTGAAGAAGCTATTGTGCAATTCTTGGGAGGAAGGTAATCTTCTCAACTATGGAATTTTTCACTACAACTATGTCGGGGGATAGTCACTGTGCATTGTGTAGTTCTTAGCAGGAGGGTTTCATCACTGAGGTGAAAAGGTGAAAGTTGATGGAACAAGAAAAAGGGGTGAAAAGACTCTGAGGAAGCTCATGAAATGAGCTCAAGTGCTTGCAACAATAAAGAGAAATACCAAGGAAGGCTCCAAAATTTGAGTGTAATCCAAAATTTTGGAGGGTGTTGCAGCCGCTAAAATAGTTCCATCACCTAAAACTGGCTCAACAACAGCTACCAATACCGTGGATATTCATTCAATTGCCAAGAATTCGATGTTACACAAAATGCACCACCATTGCAACATATAGGATACTACCTCGATCGACCCCCAACTATGCAAAAATATGGTTAGCAGGATTAACCAATATCAGCCCCCTTAGGGAGGCTCATACCCTCCCCTACATTGAAACTGATACTCCTCTTAGAATACAGACATAACATCCTCTTCCTAGAGTCCATACATTCACTAGAGACAAGGAACCCAATATTCTCCTTTCCCCGCACAACAGTAGAATAACCCACCAATGCAGAATAATGCAAGGGTGAATCTAGTGCAACCTTCTCTCACTTCACAACAAAAATAAGAGGAACAACTGAATCTAGCTAACCCCCTGAATATTGCTACGAGAAAAAATAAAAATAAGCCAAAGGGAGAACTCGACCAGGGGGAAGAAACTAGTAGTAAACCCCACGGGCACCGGAAGGGGAAACCTTAAATGAAATCAAATCCAGGGATCGACCAACAATAACCCAGAAAAAGAAGGCAAGAACACCAGTCTAGGGACTAATCATTCATGTGCTATCTATGGGGAATATGATCATTATACCCACCACTTTCCTCAACTTCTTGACTTAAAAATGATACAAGACAATAGGGGGCAAGGAGGTCAATGAACTGTATTAATGCAAGACCCCTTCCCCCATCCAGGAGTGGTTAAAACTTAGCAACAAACACCCACTCTCATCCATATCGAGGGAGCCCCAATAACAATCCTAATCATTATATTTTCATGACAGGAGAGGATATCCTCCTAAAAACATGAAATTGAATTTATGAAGCTCCCCTAGAGCCCCATCCATCCACTTCAACCACAACAATACTTATAGGGTCATTTATCATTCCTCGACCTTCTATAGAATCTATGCCCAAAATGGTCAAAGGCCCTTTACATCGCACGAGACATAATTCAAAAAATTTTCTCATAGCTACAACATAGTTGACAACATAGCTCAATCACCATCAGCCATGATAGTGTTAGAAGTCCTCCAAGCATGCAAAACCTAACGAAAATCCTTACTTTCCACTTTAGGCAAATCGACCCAGATGATTCTCACCTAATGGTCTTCATCTTGGATAAAGCTACTCCAGGACTACAATCAGTTGTTTCTTTCCAAATTCTAGTCTCAGTCCAAAACATCAACATTCATCCTTGCATCATCGATGAAGGGGCTCCACATGTATCATTTCCAAATCCATTTGGCAAAAACTTAGATCCCCCAAACTCAAGCCTTCTGACATTACACTTAGAGCATACAACAGGCACCATTCTACTCCTGTCGGTCTATATCCTAGCGTGTCAGTCAAGTTAGCTAGAAAAATTGTGTTAATAAACATCCAAGTAGTAGAAGCGTTGTTGGACTACACTATCCTACTAGGCCAAATCCACATGTACGAGATGCTCATAGTCACCTCATCGGTGTTTAGAATAATGATGTTCCCCCACGATAGAAAGATCATTACTATCCATCAACTCACGTAATATGAGAAGGCAACCTGTTGTTGGGAAAAGTATCCAATACGGAATGACCCTATCCCACTCTAAGGGTGATAGTACCTCAACAACAACCGAATGCAAATCTATTCAAGATTACTTCTTTATGAGATGTAAGAGAGAGGAGGAAGAGATCCACTAACCGTTATCTTCCACTAATGATTGATCCAATCTTCCCTCTTTGCTGCTTGCTCCCAGCTCCTTGCTCTTTCACTGGCCCAGCTACACAAAGATCCTGCAAAAGCACAAGAAAGGGAAACTACAAGAAGCATACATCAATAACTGATTCAAGGATTAGAATAAATCAAATATACAAGCATCAATACACCATTAAGACACATGCATATAGAAGAACCTCAAATGCTTTATTAATGGAAGAAGTAAAGTTCTAAGAGTGTTACAACCATAAGGGGCCCAATCCAGCAACACCACCCATCAGAAAGAAATCTCCTCTTCACCTCCTTCAAAGCAATCACCCAATAGTTCTATACTCAAACCAACAGCACTTCCTTACATTCACAAAATTCCAGCCTCCCTAGACCTCATGAGAGAGCTCTATATATAGGAGTTTTGGAGAAAGGATGAGTCAGCTTGAGGCTGGCATGACGCTGACTAATGTCCTCTCCCACTTCAGTTATACTTCAGTTCTTGAGTCCACTTGGAGTTTCTTGCTTCCACTTGGAGATCTAGATCCTCTTACTCATCACAAGGCGAATTCCCTGATCCAAGTGTCATTTTGGAAGCTTCCTGGGTAGTTGACACCTTGCAGAATGACTGTGCCACTTGGCCAATCTCGCCCAGCGCAGGTAGCCTTCATTAGATTTGACATTCAGCGCAGGTACAGAGTGGAGCAATTGACATTCAGCGCAGATGCTCAGTGGAGCAGCTGACATGATCCAGAAATAGCTTGTTTTTGAGTGTTTTCAGGTGGAGAACTGATTTTCAGTGCTGTGGTTTGCTGACCTTGTTCCTCTAGGGGTAGGAACAACATGTTTAGGGACTTTGGATCCCTCAGATTATCGACATTTCATGCTTCATGTTGTAAGGCACAAAAATGTCTATAACAGTTGCCCCCTAAAGTATGAGGTCGTTTATCGGGTGAAATGCTTTATCAGGAGGATCCGAAGTTCATTCAATCGCTGAAAGGTGTCCTGTAATAAAATACAATACAATACATTATTTTTCATTCTGCTTTCATGATCTAGCTGAGGCGGGCATTCCCATGCTCAGCTTTATAAATTCATTTTGGTACATAGAACAGACGATCGTCTGATGGTAGACTGATAATTCTCTGCTGAAATTATCATCCTTTGAGTAGGATGATCATCCGCTGCAATGACATACATAACAAATTTCTTTATATCCTGAATATATATCGCAGCCCGGATGGATGAAACTAGATCCGGGGTCTTCAAACTCGTTCGATCTTCACTCTAAGTACAAGTCGATCCATGTGAGAATTGCATTGAAGTCGAACATGGAAAGACATCGCTTGATTACCGGTCAATAATGTAAACCGTTAACAAGCGCGAGAGGAATCACCAATAATGACAATGACCCTCAAGGTACTGCAGTACAATTCACGTGGCGTGAATAAAGGACTTGGCGTCGAACACCACGCAAAATCTTCTGGTCGAAGGTCATTGATGTATACCTGTCGCCGGAATTGAGAAACTTGCCATTGAGGCATGCAAGCTTCAAAGTACTGAGGGGGGTGTTCCTAGATCAACTTCTTGGATAATGAGCTGAAGTCGACAAGAAGCGATCCGTCAAAGGAGGGCCTTGATGAATCCCACATCAGTGACACGGAACGGAGCTAATGACTTTAGTGGAGGTGAAAACAATCTGTGAAATATGATTCAAGGTGGCGATCATGGGTGGATGAAGGATAATGTATGGCAGTGGATGGGACACGGTTGACTCTTTCTGAACAACATCTCTTGAACATATAACGACACTGATGTGATGGATCGGTAGCATTACCCCGAATGTGGATGGTTTGGCGAGGACCATGGTGATGAGACCGATGAATGAAACAACCCAACCCGATGTGATACGGAGGACAAAGTGTCATGTTCAAGAGCGACTTGCTACCATTAAAGCTTTGAGGTTCTCCCAATTTTTCCCCAGTCATTTCTGACCAGTACCTCTTTATTTTTGTCAAGCTTGAGGAGGATAACATATGCTTGTTCTATAACCTGCCCTTCGGGCAAGCCCGTCGCTATGTTTTAACGAGCCTAGCGATAGGGAAACTCGTTCTCGTCTAAAGACAAGTTTGTCGCTATTTAATCATTTTAACGAGTCTAACGACAAGGAAAACTCGGTCCTTTTCATTTTTAGAGAGTCTGAAAAGGTACAGAAAGTCAACTCCAAAATTCCTTTTTCGTCATCTAATCCCTTAAGTCCGAAAAAGTATAAAACAATACAGAAGGGATGGGTTTTCGATAATTTTAACGAGCCGAATAAAACAAGTGCTCGACATTTTTGTGCAATAATCCCTCGGGTCCAAAAAGATTAAAATCTACGGGAGGGATAGCTCTTCCGGTCCTTTTAACGAGCTGGAAGGCCAAAACTCAGCAAACTTTTCATATTTTACGAGTCAGGAGAAAAGAGCTCAAAGAAGACTCGTCTTTTGAGGAACGAGTGATAAACAGGGATAGCAGCAGATTCCAGGTACAGGTTGGAATTTTCCAATCATGGTAGTGTCACAAGGATGGCTAGGTGAGATCACTCTTCGCAGCTGTTCCTCAAAATGGGTAAACAATCATATGGAGGTGAACGATTGGCCAAATGAAATGGAAGTGGTAGGTGCAAAACATGACCAAGGCTTTTATGGCTAATAAATTTACGATCACAATGGTTATTTACCGGTACTGGGTTCATTTTTTAAAGAGCTTGAATGCGCCAAAACACTGCTCATTCTTATGTTTATTTTTTAACGAGCATGAACTATGTGCTAAAACTGCTCGGAGATAAGTTCGCATGCCCCCAGCATAATAACGCAAATCGAGGTCCATGCCCCCCAAGCTTCATTGCATTCAACTCGGTGGTTGGAATGAAGGTTTACCTTTGAGAAAGCGGATTTGTTTCATTTTTTAATGAGGTTGACACAAGATAAGAACCGTCCTCTGACTCCTTGTTTCATTTTTTAACGAGGTTGACATGAGATAAGAACCGTCCTCGAAGTCCAAATCCATCAGACATAGAAGGTTTCATATTCGACTGTGGCCACTTCCGCCAGATTACTTGGAGGCGGTAGGGCAAAAGTACCCATTAAGGCAGGGTCTTTTAGGAGACCTACTCCGATGTTTTGGAGCGAATGATTCCTTCCATGAATCATTGGAATGCTTCCCGTAACTTGTGAACTGTTGGGGAGAAAAGTTTGTTGGTCGACGATTGTAATTCCTCCTTGGAAGGGAAATGCAATCTTCCTGAAGTAGGTCGACACAACTGCGGCCATGGCATAGATCCATGGTCTTCCGAGTAGGATGTTGTAATCGAGGTTTCCATCAATTACTTCAACATCAATTCCTACTGTTTTTCCCCCCAGTTCAACTTGCAAGTTACTTAAAATCCCGTATGAAGTGTATGATCGTCCATCAAATGCTTTTAATGTCGTTGACGATTTCGACAAGGGTGGTGAGCCTAAATCTTTCCAGCAACTCATCGACATAAGACATGTAGATGCCCCCTCATCAATAATTGTTTGATGAACAGTTTTGTTGAGGGCTTTCACTTGAATAAGGAAAGCTAGTTGAGCTGGTAACTGAGGGTCATATCCTTTATGATCGAAGGCGACAAGATTGGAATCCATTGGGTCAATTCCACCTATTGCTGATAATAAAGCTTGTTCTTGGGAGAAGCAATTTTGCGGTACCTCAAGTGTCGACATAACGGACGGTGATTGGGCCAGGTCCTCTATCTGTGCTATTTTCGCACAAGGATTAAATGTCGATTTGTGTACTGCTCCCTTTTGCGACTTTATTATTGGCTCAGGGATGATGGGTGGCACAACTTTGGTCAAAGTTGTTGTCGAACTACTAGGTTGTTCGTTAGCCTTGTTGTTCGACAGCTTTGGATTCTTGTAATCCTTATTCCTCGTCAAAGCATTATTTTGCTGCTTTGAGGTAGACAACATAAGCACTTGGGATCGGGAAGAATTTTGATTAGCAACCAGATTTTGACTTGGATTAGGAAACGGATCAGCCAATACTGCTGGGGTTTTTGAACTCTTAAAGAGTTTCTTAACTTCAGCTATATGTGGACAATCTTTCGTCCAATGATCCTCATCGCATATATGACACCCTGTCGGGGGTTTCCTTTTTCTCCCTTTCTTTTTGTTCTTTCCCCCTGGTTGCTTCAGTTGTTTGCCCTTGTCGGTCGACATGGCATTTACTTCTGAGGCAAGAAGTTCTTCATTTGCATTTTGACTATAAGTTTTGTGCTTGCTAATCACGCCATCGCCAGTGTGAGAGTCATTGTTTGATTTAGGAGGAGGAGGAATTGAGAATTCCGGTCTAGGGGCGTCAGGTATTTTGTCGTAGAGCGTGCCAGACTAAGTATAGACCAAGTCCAGATATTGCGCAAAGCGATAACCTGCTCTTCCGTTACGACTCCCCCCTTTGCCACATCCTCCGTGATGGCAGGAAGTAATGACTTGATAAACCATTCAGCTAATAGCTGATCGGGAACGTACGTTTTTACCATCCTATGACGACGTCGCCACTCATGTATATGATCAGATATGTGGGTGGCAGTCGTCTGTTTGAAGTTGGTAAGGAGTTCTGTTCCCGTTTCATACCTTATTGGTAATTGAAAATGGGTTAAAAAGGTTGTGGCTAAGGTACTGAAGTTGTCGAACGAAGCTCTAGGCAATTCAATGTACCATTTTGCCGCTGGACCCGTTAACGTCCTCTGAAAGAGGCGAAGTCGTATCGAATCATCATTCAGGGTGTTTGACGAACACCATAGATGGAATGTCATCACATGATTCGACGGATCTTCACCCGGATTTCCATTAAATTTAGTAATGTCTGATGGAAGTTTATGCGGAATCGCTGGCCACCAAGGGGCATAAGCAATTGGATCATTCATCAGCCGGTTTAGATCTGGTAGTTCTAGAGTTGCTACAAAGGGCAACTGTTGGTTTAGGTTAGGCGAAGCATATCCAGGATAAGATGGTATCGCCTGAGCAATGGGTCTTTGCAGACCAGCACAATGCTGACAACTTTGACAAGGTTGATGGGCATAACCATTATAGTATGGTTGCCCATTACTTACAAAGACTTGTTGCTCAGGTCCTTGATATGATTGCTGGAAAGGCGTTTGTTGAGATTGAACTAGCTCTGGTTGTTGGACCGTTTGCTGTTGACCAATACTAGATGATTGACCAAGATGAGGAGTCAGAGTACTTGTTTGAGCCTGAGTCGCTCCAGATAAGGAGGCACTAACCTGAGGTTGTGATTGAGTCATTGAGACAAGATGCTGTTGTATTGCAACCTGAGAAACTTGGGGTCGACATACAACAGGTAGAGCTTGTACTTGTGACGCATTCACTATAGCAGGTATGGTGGGAATATTCGACACAGGGTGTACTGGTTGCGTTGAATATACAACTCCTGGTTGTTGAGGCAGTATCAGTACCCAATCGCTAGTTGTAATTCCAATTTGACCTGAACTTTGTTGTAAACTCCCATATGGTTGTTCTCTCGGAGGGAACAATGAAAGAGCATACTGCCCTCCATATGGTGGAAATCCAGTACTTAAAGGGTAAATTGGCCTTTGAAGACACATTGGATCATTTTGTTGAGTTTCAACATAATAAATACCAGATGATAATCCGGATGAAGAAATAGGAACTAACCATGTCGTCGTCCCTGATGGGACTCCGGCTTGTTGTTGATAACTTGCCAGCTCAGATGGTATACCGGCGTACATCGTTGGAGTAGCAGCAGGAGGCTCTGCTGTTGCTGTGTCGGACGACACAGTCCTAGATGTCGACGGTTGTTCAGACATATTGAGTCTATCCAATAGATTGCCTAGTGATTCTACAGGAACTTCATTGGTGATAGACTAACTTCGAAGATCAACGAGGGAAAGGTGATGATTATTCCGCTTAAAATAAATTTTATAACGATGCTTTAGACACAACTTGCTTTTTCACTTTTTAAGAGTCGAGAAAAAGCTAAAGATGACTCTAGTCTCCTTCGATGTTTTAACGAGCCCGAAGTGACAAATGCTCGGATGGACTTTTTCAGTTATAGAGTTTGAAAAAGGCCAAAAGAAACTACTCTGGAGTTCTAGGCAGAGGGTGTGCCAAACTTTTCACAAAACCACAGAATACATTTTACGGTACGGGTGGTCGATCTTCGTGAATGCTGTGTTCACTGCATTGCGATCAGTAGGGCGGCCGACACGGCTTCCTATGGATAAAAGATATATGCCTATATGGGTCTCCCAATATATACGCGATGGTACGTGGGAGCACAAGTCCGTATTAGTGCCACCGACTCTCAGGAGGAATCACCCACCTTCGTCGAGATCGACAGTCACTACGTTTAACGACGCCAGAACACGTCTCTAGCTTAGACCTCTATGATGTTTGCATTATGTTTCAAAGCGTTGTTAGGTTCATTCAATATATTTTAAGTTGATCTTTTTTAAAGTTTGCATTTCAAGGTTCACCACGAGATGTTTTGATACAAATTCCTAAATGCAGTCTAAGATGAGAAGCAAGCTTTTTCAATCTTTTCGACTTATGAAAATCTTAACTACTGAGGGAAAAGAGAGATAAAATCTTTTCACACAGATCAAAGAGCACTCGCTAATGCACTTTTCCCTAAATAAACATACAAACTTATATGCAAAATGCAAAAATGCAGGTATTTCTTTTCTCTTTCTTAATGTTTGTGCGACACAAAAAAGAAAGCTGTTGTATAACTTTGAATTCAATTTCAAGTGAAAGCAAACAAGCTTGTCCAAAATCAAAAGACACCTTAAGATTTACTTGTTTCGACACTAGAAATATATAAACTCAAACCAAACGACGAAAGCAAAAGCTCAATCAGCTATGAACAGCAAACAAACTAACTCTTAAGATGAAAACGACACTTTATCACAGGTCTAGATCTAAGAGGTCACAGCAAGACCAGTTCACTTTCGTTATGGGAAACTGTAAATGATACAAGAAATACACAAAGAACAAACACAGTTTCTTTATACAACCGAGGCGGAATAGTGGCAAGGAAAGTTGGTTTCAGATAGGCACATTGACTGGTAACAGGCAGCAAAAACAAGAGTGAAAACAGGGCAAGAAACAGCAGGAAACCCCAGTAGCACAAGGCAAGACTGGTCCGGTGCAGGTGGTACACTGTCTATTTGACCTTCAGCGCAGGTAGCCCCTTCGGGAACTGCGCTGAAATACAGACAGCCTTTGTACAGCCTGCACTGAAGAACGAAACTTTCGTTTCTCTTGGTTTCCGGGTCACAGATTGCTCAAACATTCACAGTTTTTGCTCAAATCAGAAGGTATCAGTCAAGGACACACTAAGGGATGACAAGGAGGATGAAAAGCTATCACTAATAGCTCATTAGAGTCCTTGTGGATCAGCTCTTCAAATCATAAACTTGCCCAGAAACTGAGCTAGAGTAGCTGCCCTCTACTTTGTATTTGAAGGATCCAAATACAGTTCGATTCGGTACTCCCTTTGTTTATGAAATGAATAGCAAAAACACAAATAACCAACAAGATACGATCCCCAGCGGAGTCGCCAATTTGTTGTTGGGAAAAGTATCCAATACGGAATGGCCCTATCCCACTCTAAGGGTGATAGTACCTCAGCAACAACCGAATGCAAAGCTATTCAAGATTACTTCTTTATGAGATGTAAGAGAGAGGAGGAAGAGATCCACTAACCGTTATCTTCCGCTAATGATTGATCCAATCTTCCCTCTTTGCTGCTTGCTCCCAGCTCCTTGCTCTTTCACTGGCCCAGCTACACAAAGATCCTGCAAAAGCACAAGAAAGGGAAACTACAAGAAGCATACATCCATAACTGATTCAAGGATTAGAATAAATCAAATATACAAGCATCAATACACCATTAAGACACATGCATATAGAAGAACCTCAAATGCTTTATTAATGGAAGAAGTAAAGTTCTGAGAGTGTTACAACCATAAGAGGCCCAATCCAGCAACACCTCCCAGCAGAAAGAAATCTCCTCTTCACCTCCTTCAAAGCAATCACCCAATAGTTCTATACTCAAACCAACAACACTTCCTTACATTCACAAAATTCCAGCCTCCCTAGACCTCATGAGAGAGCTCTATATATAGGAGTTTTGGAGAAAGGATGAGTCAGCTTGAGGCTGGCATGAAGCTGACTAGTGTCCTCTCCCACTTCAGTTATACTTCAGTTCTTGAGTCCACTTGGAGTTTCTTGCTTCCACTTGGAGATCTAGATCCTCTTACTCATCACAAGGCGAATTCCCTGATCCAAGTGTCATTTTGGAAGCTTCCTGGGCAGTTGACACCTTGCAGAATGACTGTGCCACTTGGCCAATCTTGCCCAGCGCAGGTAGCCTTCATTAGATTTGACATTCAGCGCAGGTACAGAGTGGAGCAGTTGACATTCAGCGCAGATGCTCAGTGGAGCAGCTGACATGATCCAGAAATAGCTTGTTTTTGAGTGTTTTCAGGTGGAGAACTGATTTTCAGTGCTGTGGTTTGTTGACCTTGTTCCTCTAGGGGTAGGAACAACATTTTTAGGGACTTTGGATCCCTCAGATTATCGACATTTCATGCTTCATGCTGTAAGGCACAAAAATGTCTATAACACAACCTTACCCACACTTGACAATGTGGCACTCAGTCTCACCTTCCAATGATTTGATCACTACTTACACTGACCTCAACCCTAGCTAGTTTAGCCAAACAACACTCCCAAGGAAATTCCCAGGAGACTCTCCAGTGCTACAAGAACTTTTCCCAAAAACCAGAGCACTGGTGTGCATGATGATTTCATCAAACACCACCCAAACTTGGGAACTAATTCTAGACACCATAAACTATTGATTCCATGTCCCTACCTCACACCATTACCAAAAAAACCTTTTTATACCTGCGACCCGACTTTGTCTCGCACCAATTCATGGCAACCCTTACATTACCAAATGTGAATCTTGTGATACTAGTTTGGTATTTGGTCCCAATGACCATGTCGACTCATCTAGGACATATCCTGGTAGGTATTATCCCTCATCCTCCATCTCAGGAAACCATCCCTACTAAAAACCTTCCTGCACTGACACCAACTATAGTTGGCAAGAAGGCTAAACAAAATGGTAAAAGAGGAGAATCCTCAAAATCCTCTAAGGTCCTACAACCTTGTGCATTATGTGAAGAATTTGGGCACCCGACCCACATATGCCTTGAGTTAGATAAGTTGAAAACCCTTATGCATGCTTCCAAAACATTAGTAACCTCAATTCCATAAAAAGGAGGAAAAGATATTCCTATAAGTAATAAATAATTATGCACTACATTCATCAATGTCTTGATATCCCTCGATAACGAGAGACACTAAGCACACTCATTCAAGCCAACATTAATGAACCAATAGAACCAGTGAAGCCTCAAGCAGACGATCGATGCAAGAAGATATTCTACATTGAAGAGGAACCAAATTCATGCTCTAAAAAACCCTCCCACAACACACGAAGGAAGCATGAACAACCAACCCCCTCCCTCACATTACCATGTTCTATATGCGATGACCCTACTCATCTAGTAAACCTCTACTTATAACTATAGACATTTAACCAAAACCACCCACTCGCCTAGGTTTCTTAGAGAAGAAAACCTAGACGCCAACACCATACATGCACTATCTATGTAGGAAACCATTAGAAGAGAAGGTCCTCCCACCTTCCTAGATTCCCCGAATCATTGACTTTTTTAACTTGATTCATGAACAAAAACTATTATCTACTATGCTCAGATACCAAGTCCACTAAACCCATCCCCCCATCGTTACAGATCCATTTAGGCACATCAACCCGAAATTACAGATCGGTACTATTAGGGCCCATCAACCCCTAGTGTAATTGTTGCATGCCCTAAAGAAGTTAGTCAATAGAATGCCTTACTTCCAAAGAAGTTCCATCACTGAAAACATCAAAAAACCACCTCTAAGAAGATCAACACAGGTAGGCCTTCATTAGGGTGTACTGCAATGCAAACCATGCACTGATAGGGTGCTTTGTAGCACACTTGGTCCCTCTTTGGCCTGCGCTGAGTGAACTTGAGGAAATTTCTGTGAGGGTTTGAAGATTCCTTATCCATTGGAAGCCTCTAGAAGTTTCTCAATGCCACCTGCTCCTTTGAGTTCGCCTTTGGATAAGAAATGGAATTAGGAAACATCAATCCCCTATCCCTTCTTCCATGGAACTGGTTTCTAAATTTAGAAAGACATTCATTACCTCCATTGATGGCATAACCTTCTTCACTCACCTATAAATAGATCACTCAATTCTAATCTCATAGCACCAACATCTCATTACAACTCAATATTTTTCAGCCCCCAGATCTCTTAGATGAGTGACATAGTCCACTAACTCGTAAGCACCTTTCATCAACACATGTTTAACAATATAAGGACCCATCCATAATGGTTCAAATTTCCTGCTCCAATTTTATCAGAATCCTGATCGTAAAGCAAGACCAGTTCACCTTCTGAGAAGACATGACGCTTAATATTTTTGTCATATTGTGCCTTGATGCATTTCTTATGTGATTGGATTTACGCCTTTCCTGCTGGTGTATGGTTTGGAAGCAGTCTTACTAATCCAATGTGAAATATCATCTCTCAAACTTGTGATTGACCTGCTACCTAACACTTCTGAAGAAGAATCTTATTTGGTGTGTGTTTCTTTTATAGTTTTTATTTGGTTAGGTAATCCACTTCACATTTGTTGCAGATGTCGAACTTTTAAAAACCATTTGTTGGGTATGCTGATGGAGCTAGTTGTAGTACGCAAAACTTATCTTTTGCACCATGGGCCATTTTCGATCCGAGCGGTGAGTTAGTGAGTTTTAGAGGGATATGTATTGGTTGATCGACAAACAATATCGTTGAGTATAGTGTGTTGATTGAACTCCTCTCTAATGCCATTTCACTTGGCATACACCGAATCATCATTAGGCTAGACTCACAACTTGTCGTACTACAGCTTACTGGCATCTATATTGTCCGAAACCCAACAACTCATCGCATGGTCCTTAGAGCTAGTATTTTGGAAAGGTATTTTGAATTTATTCAATATCAACATATTTCCAGAAATCTAAACACATTAACTGAATCTCTAGCGAACTATGTGTTAAATAGACATTTGCGACATATGTAAAGTAAACATTTTCAACATCATTTGAATAGGATTGTATCACTTAACCATAATAAAACTCTGAAAGTCAAATAGATAGTTTTAGATAGTTATATATAATTTTTTACAAATAGTTTATGTCCAAGACAAAAATCAGTCATCTGACTCAAAAAACTCAAAAATGTATGCAAAAAATATCTAAGTAAACTAGTGCTACTGATGGTAACAGGTCAAAGCTTGTGCTATCATATGCAGGAGTCTCATCCAACAACTCGGCACGCCAATGGTATGGCGCTGCAATCGCATAGGTAACTCCTCTATCCAGACATCCTGAATACCCAGGGTCAAACCCTCTATGTGATCCTGTAGCTCGACCAATGTCTCTGCTAAGTCTAAGTCTCGGAGAACTACTCTCCCAATAGCTCTCTGTACTGGTGCACTTGCCTCCCGTTGGTGTACCACAGGTCGAACAAATCCAACATCTGCATACATATAAAAAGTTTTTTTAGTCCTTCGTGGAAGACTCGGCCTCCTTTATTGAAGAGCTCAAGGACATCAAACTGGACCCTCGAGACATTCTGGTAAGTTTTGATGTTGTTTCCCTCTACACTTGCATCCCTATAAATGAGGCAATGGATGTGATCAACCGTCTCACTGATCCTGATACCGCTCGGTTAGTTGGGATCTGCCTCACCTCAACCTTTTTCGGTTTTGAAGGAGAGTTCTTTGCGCAAACCTGTGGGGTTGCCATTGGCTCCCCCCTATCCCCTGTGGTTGCTAATCTGTTTATGGAGGATTTTGAGTCGAAGGCTCTGAACTAAGCCTGTCTCCTTCCCAAACTTTGGAAAAGGTTTGTAGATGACACTAATGTCATCTAGTCTCACGACCAAGAGGAGTTAGATCTCTTCCTCGATCATCTCAATCATCAATCCTCAGCTATTAAGTTCACTATGGAACAAGAGGTTAATGATTGCCTCCCATTCCTTGATATTCTTATCTCTAAGAATGAGGATGGTTCCCTCTCCGACCGAGTGTTTCACAAGAAAACTCATACGGAGCAGTATCTTCATGCTAGTTCCCACCATTTCCCGACCCAGAAGTTGGGGGTTCTCAACACCCTTGCAACGTGTGCCTTAAGGATCTCTGATGATAAGAGCTTCGAGGAGGAGAAAGCCCACCTCCTTAATGTCTTTGTTGAAAATGGTTATAGTAGACATTTGGGACAAAAGGCTTTCCTCAAAGCAGCTAAGAATTCGTTAACCAAAAGAGGGCCTAAAGAGCGGATTCCTAGTGTCCATCTTCCGTATGTTCTGGGGACCACGGATAAGATTGCGAGGGTTCTTAAGAAGCATAATGTACCCGCATCTTTTAGACCTCTCAGCACCATTCGTAAATCCCTCAGATCTGTAAAGGACCCCATCGACCCTAAGGACATGAAAGGGGTTTATATTATTCCTTGTTCGTGTGGGACCCCCTATATTGGTGAGACTGGTCGCTCCATTAATCAAAGGATTAGTGAGCATGCAGCTGACCTCAAGCATATGAGAACTAAGTCTTCTGCTTTAGCAGAACATGTGGAGAAAACTAATCATCATGTCTGCATCGAGGAGGCTAGTGTGATTGCTAGAGTGTCGCAATTCCATCATCGGAAATTTAGGGAAGCCCTGGAGATTGAAAAAAGACCGAACAATCTCAATAGGGAGGATGGCTGGAAGATCAGTAGTTGTTGGATCCCGGCCCTCTCCTCCTAGTCGTTTTCCTTTTTTTTCTTTCTTTTCCTCCTTTTTTTCATCGATTAATTAATTTTTAATATAGTAATTTTTTTTTTTTATTTATTTATTTCATTTATTTATTTATTTACTTATTTCTTTACTTATTTATTATTATTATTATTATTATTATTATTTAGAAAATTAATTTTAAATCGATTTTAATTATTAATTTAACCTATTCTTTAATTTTAAATAGGTTATAATTATCATTAATGTTATTAATATTATATATATATATATATTTATTTATTTATTTATTTTTAATTTATATATATATATATATATATATTTTAATTTATATATATATTTACTTGCATAAAGTTAATTTTAAAATACTATTTTTACCATTACATAGACCTTGAATTATTTTTACTAACTAATATTTTTATCTAAAATTAATTTTATTCTCATTAGTTAATATATTTGAAATTATTTATTTATGTTATTATTATTATTATTACTTATTCTATTATATATTTCAAACAATTTTAAATTAATTTAAATTTATTAATATATTAATATATTTGGAATTAATATATTTTATGATTTACCTATCATAATTTATTTATTTATTCCATTTTGAAATAAAATATATAAATAAATAAATAAATAAATACAGCTTATCAAACTAGGTCAAACTAGCCGTTATAACTAACTAATATTTTTATTTAATAGTTCAATATTAATATATTTGAAATTATTTATTTATTTTTAGTAATTTACTTATTATAATTTTACCTATTATAGTATACATTTCTAACAGATTTGAATTGATGTAAGTTTATTAATATATTTAAAATAATTTTCTTTATAATTAATTCATTTTATGATTAATTTATTCTATAACTAAAATTTCTGTTATATAAATAAAATAAATAAAATAATATTAATTAATATAATGGTCAAACTAGCCGTTATCAGGCCAAATCGAGTTGTGGTCTTTTTAGTAATCTGAGTCAATGGATATTCTGCCCGGTCTATTTAAAGTGCATAGGCCAGATCTGCTCATTCAACTTGTCCTGACGATGAACCACACTGGTTGGTTCGAAACGCATTGACAAAAATTTCTCCATGTGATTTTCGCCGAAGAATTCTTCAAAAATAATAAAAAACACAAAAAAAAGTAGAAGCTTTAAAAAGAAAACACTGGTCAAAACAATTTACCAATAGCACTCCACTATGCTCTAGTCGGCAACAACAGATTTGGATCACCATGAAAATCCATCCCCGAGTATGGATATTCTACAAAGGCCATCTCCTGATGGTCGAACCACTCAAAGGAAGTAGAAGAAAATGAGATCAGTGACTAGACATCATGCCTAGCCATAAGATCCACCCACCTCTACATCTGCGGGTCTCTAGGTGCAGGTACTCCCAGTGAGATGTGTCATGGCTGCATGAGTGGGATTCTCTCCAAGGCAAAGGAAATCAGGATAGACCCATAACCAAAAAAAAATTTCTTTCCATTCTTTACCTTGGTCAGTTGTTCTCTCATAGATGGAAAAATTGCCTCACACCAGTTGAATACCTTTGGCTCAAAACACTCTAAAGCATACTGCATATAATACATGTTTTCCAAATGTAAAGTTATGCTGCTAGCCAGTTTGGTGAGGCTAAAAAGGATTGTTCTCAATGGTAGATCACTAACATCTCAGATATTGATCTTTCCGTCTCTGCTGGATTGAGCTCCTTCCCAGTAGAACTATCAAATATAATCTCTCACTGATTCACCTCCTCTAGTAAATCCTGATAGTGAGATGGGGGTACCCCGCCTCAACAGTCTAGTCAGAAAGTAAATATCCTCGATGGTAAAGGGGATCACTTTACCCCTAATGTGAAAAACCTGATCGGTAGGATCCCAAGAACGAACAAGATACTGTAGCAGTTCAATTTGTTTCTGCATGCTGGATAATCAAAAATATTTTAGTAACCCACAATTCCTAAGGGCATCAACTGTTCCCTGATCATTTAGGGGAATCATGTCTTTTTCTTCATGCTCTAGTTCTCTCCATATAATGGCCATTTTGATCCATTGAATGTCTGAAATGCAACCATTAGACAAATTAGGATCCAATTTTTGCAAAAAACAATTGAAAATTTGGGAGAAAACAACTGTCAAAATTTGGTTTTTGTGCCCATCGCACCCTTCCATTAGAGACAGTCCATTGCAATGCATACTACCTTCTAGGTGTATGCAATGTAGCACACCTTTCGATATAGAAAGGGTGCACTGATCTAGAGAGCGCAAAATGAAACCCTAGGGGATTCAAAAACCAAAATTTTTGGCTCAAAATTGAAAATAAATGGAATGAAATGGAAGAAAACAGCGATAGCTCCTAGTGGTCCAGATGGCACGAGAAACAATCCACAGAATCCTCCATAATCAGCTGGTGAAGTTTAAGGTAAAAAACTGCTCCAGAGCTCCAAATCAAAGGGTGAAAGTGAAATGGTAAAAATAAATTACAAAACTTGTTTTTATGATTATTTTTGCATATCAATCAAGTAAATGTTGGCTTTTTATTCATTTTATCCATGAACATGTATTTTTAATCCTCTTTGATGGAGTTTTTGGGCAGGTTTAACAACTGAAAGTAGAATTCAATGTGCTAAAGGGTAAATTGGATATCTTTGACCACAAAGCAAATTTTTGTTTCTTTTTCGAGCTTTGTTAAAAATGAAAAGAAACCCCCTTAGAGTCCTCTTTAAACTCTTCTCAGATTCTCTAAATATCAAAAGATTGTCGAGTGATTGTCTATTCCAGCTCGTTAAAAGATCAGAAACGAAATCTCTCTTGTATTATTTTACGCTTTTTCAGACTTGAGAGATTATTTTACTAAAAATAACTTATAGAGTTTCCTTTTTGTCCCTTTTCAAACTCTCTAAACATGAAAAGGACCGAGTTTTCTTTGTCGTTAAACTCGTTAAAAACATCAAATAGCGACAAACTTGTCCATCTAGACAAGGTCGAGTTTCACCTTTGCTAGACTCATTAAAGCATCAAATAGCGATGGGTTTGCTCGAAGGGTGAATTATACAACAAGCATATGTTATCCTCCTCGAGCTTGATAAAGAATAAAGAGGTACTGGTCAGCGATGACTAGGGAAAATGGAAAAAGTCGAGAAACTTTTATGGTAGCGAGTCGCTCTTGAACATGACACTTTCACTTCATCTCTGTGACTATTTTGGTTGGGGCATTCAGCTTGATGGTTATCACACCGTTGGTCTATCACACCATCCATCACTTTTGTTTTGGGTCAACGCTACCAATTCATCTCAGTGTCACTAATATGTTCAAGAGAAGTCATCCAATTAAAACTTCATTCGTTGCAATACTGTAAACCTTCATTTTCATGACTGCCATTCCTGAACCTTGTGTCGTCAGTCGATTCTCATCTCCAAAATCATTTACCTCATTTCTTGTCATAGATGTGGGATACATCAAGGCCCTCCTGTAACGAGTCACTTCTTGTTGACATCAGCTCATCATCCAAGAAGTTGACTTAGAAACACCCGTTTAGTGCCTTGAAGCTTGCATACATCAATGTCATCTTTCTCGCTTCCGGTGATAGGTTGACATCAATGGCCTTTGACTGAAAGACTTTGTATGATGTTCAACATCAAATCATTTATTCACACGATGAAAAATGTATTCTAGTACCTTGAGGGTCATTTTCATTATCGGTGATTCCTCTCGCATCTATCAATGGCTTACATCATTGGCTGGTAATCAGATGATGTATTTCCATGTTCGACTTCAGAACATAGATTCACATGGTTAGACTTGTACATCGAGTGAAGATTGAACGAGATTGAAGACCTCAAATCTAGTTTCATCCATCCGGGCTACGATATTTTCAGGAGTACTAAATCAAATGTACAATGGCCTTACACAGATGGTCATCCTAATCATGGGCCTATATCTGTAGACGACTATTTGATTTATGTACATGTAATGAAAGTTTATAAGTTGAGCATGGGTATGCCTCCCTCAGCTAGTTCATGAGAAAAATCAAATAATCATGATATATGTATTGTAATTGATGCAGATCACCTTTTGTTCAAAACCTCCTCTCCTCGTGATAAAGCATTTCACCTGACATATATATTTACGACTTCATGCATTAGGGGGAAACTGTTACAGATCCATTTAGGCACATCAACCCCAAATTACAGATCAGTACTATTAGGGCCCATCAACCCCTAGTGCAGTTGATACATGCCCTAAAGAAGTTAGTCATCAGAATGCCTTACTTCTAAAGAATTTCCATCACTGAAAACATCCAAAAACCACCTCTAATAAGATTATTGCAGGTAGGCCTTCATTAGGGTGCACTGCAATGCAAACCATGAACTTACAGGGTGCTATGCAGCGCACTTGGTCCTTCTTTGGCCTACATTGAGTTGAATTGAGCAAATTTCGATGAGGGTTTGAAGATTCCTCATCCATTGGAAGCCTATAGAAGTTTCTCAATGCCACCTACTCCTTTGAGTTCGCCTTTGGATGAGAAAGAGAATTAGGAAACATTAATCCCATATCCCTTCTTCCATGGAACTGATTTCTAAATTTAGAAAGGCATTCATTACCTCCATTGATGGCATAACCTCCTTCACTCACCTATAAATAGATCACTCATCCAAGAGATCAGTGGGCTGAAAAATATTGAGTTGTAAGGAGATGTTGGTGCTATGAGATTAGAATTGAGTGAAAGTATTGTCATTGTGTTGGAATGTTTTTCCTATCATGAGGCTGATGAAGGATTGAATTGGAAGGATGACAGTGGATCGAGCTCATAAAGGTTGTAACCTTTCCTCTTATCAATAAAGTTTTCAAGATTTTTCCCTTATGTTTGTGTTATATGTTAATGCTTTCATATGTATATCATGTTTTCAATTACATGTTATTTATAAGCAATAGATCATTATGCTTTGATGGGTTTTTGTTTCTGTAGTTGTGCAAGTACTTCTTAAGCGACTTAAGTATGGGAAGGAGCAACGGAATCGGTCAAGGGAGATAAGGAACAAGCGGAAACTACAAGTAGGTTCTCCGTTCTCTTATTTTATCTATTGTTTATAGGGAAGGCTAAGATTACTTTGTCTCTTGTTTCTAGACCTACTACTAGATCTAAAGGGTTAGGCATTTGTCCAAGAACACTAAATATTCCTGAAGCACCCACCTGGGGAAGACAAACCCATATATGTCTTATGTGTGCTAGAAACAATGCAGGGCCACCATCATTAGATCTCCTATCACCACCATCAATCCATATTAGACAGAAGATAATCTAAAATGATCTTTTAAAAGAAACACCCATCACATGTGCCTTATGTTATAAACCTAGCCATTTGGTAAATGAATTGCATGAAATGGCTAAGTTGAATGACATCTTCCACTTCGTGGTCCAAATTCCACACAAGCATCGCTCCAAACAATAGAAAATCACATATTGTTATTGTCACATCTTCTCTCAATTCCACCAAACAAGGAATTGCCAGTATCTTCCACATTTCTATGTAGCAAGAGCACCGCGAAGTCCAACCCATACAAGGAATACACATCACGCCAATACCATGACCCATATATGGATACTGCCGCAGGATATTCCATATCGCGACATCAATGACGCATCAACATCCCATACTATGAGTAGTACCCCCTCACATACAATCTACTATGTTAGTTTCGGACCAGTATGTGGAATCTATACCAAAAACAATCCTAACACTAAAGCAAACCCTATGCTAGAACGTATTTTCGGCATGACAATCCCTCCAGAATAATGAAGCACATAAGAAGAGGGTCAAAGCCTCATTCGATTGTAACATCACCCCTCAAACATATACCAAGGGGGACTTATTCCTCCGCTACAATGTTTCTAAAAAAGTGGTAGGACTTGGAAATTTGAAGCCCTTTGGAAGGGCCCATATACCATCAAACACTGCCCCCTCAAGGGGGCATCATATTGTTAGAACCCAATGGGACTTACCTAAAAAATCTCGTCAATGGTCTCTACCACAAAAAATTCCACCCATAAAATGCTAGACTAGGCATCTATGCACCATGACTTATTTTTTATGATGAACACCTCATCATGGATTCACTCTAAATATCATTCTCTCATCATGTGTCGAGATATGGATCCTCTTCCAGCTTACCATCATGGGTTTGATGACGATGCATCTCAATAGTTGAAAAACCTCGATGTTGTAGCCTAGGCCATATACTCTCCTGATCAAACACCATGTCTCTTTAATGGAATTTGTATCAGATCAACCACCAACAATCAATTAGAGTATGATCTCACCATAGACCTCTTAGCTGATTCCCACCACCTAAGTATCCATCACCTGCATGTATTCCTTGATTCCAAGCTAGTTGTATTATAGTTAACACAACCTTTCAAGTCTGAGATACATGCCTTTTCCGAAAGTATCTCCATGCACAAAGGTTAGCTAGACATTTTGATCATATCACATTCATACATATACGAAGGGATCAAAATCACACAACTGATTGCATTGTTAATCAAATCCTAGAATAACATGCATCACATATAAATAACCATCAAGATATATAAGACATTAGCACAAGATACATCTCAAGAAAAATGCATAAATACATAAAACGTATAGATGCATGTGACATTTCATGAGAGCCACCAAAAAGGTATCTCGTATATACATAAAAAATTATGTGAGTACAAAAAATATCACATAGTCTACTGGCCCACAACCAAGAAAAAAGAGTCAACAAAATATAAGGGAGCATCCTCATAAACGGGTGCTTGCCCTGGTACATACATAATCACATCCAACAACATCAAGACGATCTAGTCAATATAGGGCCTTTGTGGCCCAATCTCTACATCCAAAGCTAAAATTGAACTAGCCATAGCCATCGCCATGTCTATACGATGCAAAATGTGACAACGTGTTCGCTCCAGTGGCATCGTCATCTCTACAACAACCTCCACCAACCTTGCCCATCCATCGATAGGAAACCCTTTAGTTAGGGTCTCCACCCTGCCCAAGATGTATCAATAACTCTGCATCTCAGCCTCTGTAGCTACCAAGTGGGCCTCTGCGGCCTTAACATGCTCATGCCATCGCTCTGCATCCTCACTTGGTGTTGCGCTACTACCCTCTCTAGAGTGCCCGCCAGTATCTAATCGACACTACTATGTCAGTCGCTCAGGTCCACCCAAGGCCCAGCTAATGGCCTCACCACCCTCAGTCTCTATGGTATAGGTGCATCCCCTATAATTCCCATATCCCTAAGATTGTGGACTAACAAATAGGCTAGTGGCCACCCCCATGACCTCTCATATGGAACTAAACAAGAATATTATCAACATCATCAGAAATAAAGAAATCATAATGATACATGCAAACAAATATATGTATACAAGTGCAGAAATCAAAATATTCGTGCTGGTCCCCAAGCATCACCCAGAGGAAGCCCCATATCTTGATGCCTCTGGAAGTCCACTCTATGATAGGGATACTCCTAAATCAATTGAGGATTAGAGCTAAACCAATCTGTTACAGTGGCGTTCCAATAATTCCCAACCTCACCACCCCCAGCTCATGACATTGCAGCTACCCAATGGCATATACATGGGTCCCTAGCAAGCCCAGTTGGCACTGCTAAGATCGGACGAAGCATAACCACTCGCTCATACATGATACTACAAAGTACACTCACATATAGAAAGCTCTTGAGTACACTATGCTGCACCTACGTCAACGAAGACACCATCCCCCGATAAAGTAACTGAACCCAATAAAAAAAGTTCCCTGCCTATCGCTATTGAAGGACTGCTATATGTGGCCCCAATGCTCTATTGGGGGATGCTGATCCGACCAACATCATAATCATCGCTAGCACCACTCGCTCAATGAGATCCAACACAACTATAATTTTAATACAACCATCCTCATAAGGGTTAGATCCATAGTGAGCCTCACCCTTTTCCTATACCCATTAATGAATAACCACATGCCCATCTGGAAGTGGATAAGGAAATGTCGCCCCATGAGGTAGCAGATTGGTAACAAAATAAATATATGTACGAACCTATATTGGCATATCCATCAAATGGAAAACCATAACTTGTTAGTCCACATCCCAACATCTAATCAAAAGGTGTAGGAACCCGTCGTGCAATCTCAAAAGAGGGTTCTGTAGAAACTTGAGAAGCTGCCACTATGCCAACAACTGGCTAGCCACTCGATCCACCACCACATCTACACACAGATGCTCCCAATCTCTCACCCTCCAAATCATCCTCCTAACCAGGATACCATGTGTCAATTATATAACCCCCTAGGCTATAGAAAAAAAGAGAGAAAAACAAAGGGAAAACCATTTTTTCTCATAGTCACACGCCTATGTGCCTGATGGACGTGGATGCATATCTGTCATTCCCCTAAGCCACGGTGTCCAAAGTTCCTAAGACCACAAGCTTGTTTCTTAAACATTTGTATGATTAGTGCATCTGTGTGTCACAAAGATGCACGACCATCACGCACTCCACCGGCCAAGCTGTGACGACCCCTGGAGGGTTTCACCATAGCATTTATCACCTCATATGCATGAATCTTGTGTCTGATGATGAGTTTTGCATGGAGTGACCACTCAAAACCCTCAATTGTGCACAGTGACCATACGACTCCAAAAGAGCTGCCCACGCGACCAACAATAGTTAACCTTAATGGGTTGTACAGGGGACCCTTGTATGGAATGTCTACCCCAAGGATACCAAAATGACAAAAGAGAAAGGTGAAAGCCCTTACTTGGCTCTCACGTGCATCCCGGGTTCTTTGGCTGATTGCAATGGCAAGAAATGCTACAAAAAATCGCTTTGACCTCTACAACTCAGTAGTGCAAATGAAGTGATATTTGGCCCCCTTAGCCCTATTTATCACCCTTTTTTCCATCTTTTGTATTTTTTTACATAAGCTTGGGATATCCATTGACAAAACCGGAAGAGACGCAAAGATGAGTACCACATCATCTTCATCATGTAACTCTCCATTATGCTAAATCCCAAAACTCATCTTTTGCCCTGTCGCATACTCATAAATGCATGTCAGGTACTCCTCTAGTTCTTTAATTCATAGCATTCAATCAGTCAAATACTATATGTATGTTTTAAATAGATGATTTCACTTGGGGTATTGGTTGTGTCCATTGTAGGAACATCGCACATGATCTGCTTCGACCAACACCCGGACATAAAAACAACAAAGACAATATCATTCTCCACTTGGCATAATAGGCATCCTCTTAAGTTTTGCATATCCTGACATATTTTCTCCAAAATGCACCATAAGTTCCCTCATCTCAACCATGTTTATCACCATCTCACCTTCGTATATGGTAATCATCTCCTTCGATCGATAACAATGCCCCCCCACCACCCCCCCCCCCACACTCATCGCTCACTTCATCTTTATAGACCCCTCTTCACTAACAGGAGCCATGATCACTTTCTCTATCTCGGGAACCACCCCACTTACATGCCTTGAATTTGAGCCTCATTATGCTACACTCATCACACGTGCACACCATTTCTCGGGCTATATCTGTTACTTTACGATGAATCAAGATGGATGCACCTCGGTGTCCAACATTTCGCCTATCATTCACTGATATTGCATAGCCCATTTATGTCACTTCATCTGCCTCACCAACCCAACACGAAGACCAACCAATGGGGTCCTTGCCCTCAATAAAAAAAAACACATCTCCATATAGGTCACCATCATTAAGGGGCACCCATCTCTGTAGTTGTAGATCCAAATCATCCTCATATTATTTTGGTAAGTGTACAAAGACTTTTATTGAGGAAAAAGACTCCCACCCACATTTTTTTCTATTGATGTCGTTTACCTGGCAGCAATTTCTAGTCACCCTTGGTCAGAGCTTGCACCTCAATCGCAATAATTTTCCATTAGCACATCAGTCAGAACATAATTACAACCACCCTAGAAATCCTACGGACTCCAGGACCATCACCAATAGTAAACATGTTTTGTCTGCCACCATTTGCACAAAAGCTCCGACCTCGAGCTAGTTGTCCATATCCTCTTATATCATCAACTCTCACTATCATGCCTTATCTAACCCACATTATTACAGTCTGTTTACATCTCATTTTGATTCCTGACCCAACATGTAGGGAGGTTAATTCTCCTTTCCTATCCACTTCAACATTTGTATTCCAAGATAGGGGAAGTAACTTTGAATACTCCCCCCTTGTAAGGATATCCTCAGGTGGCACAATGGGAATCACTATTGCCCACTAATGTCATCAGTCCCCTTAAAATTCAATACTTACACAAGATTTGATGTCAATATGGTGTTGTATTTAGTTACTGTTGTAGTTATTTCATTTATTCAAATACCTCCAGATAACTAAACACCTCATCCAATAATGCCTACACCCTGATACGGGGGATGTACACAAAGTGGAAGACCTATGCATACTGCAACACATTATTTAGTAGTGATTCATCTTTGTTATGCATGGGGAACCAAATTCATCCTATTTGACTAGGAATCGCCTGTGGGGGTGTCAACAGTTATCATCATCAGCTATCAACACGTCAACTACCATAATGTTGACTGGATAGAACCATAATTTTTTTTATTGTAATAATTTAATATTAACCATCATAATGAGCATGGGACATGCCCTCCTCGTGTAGACACGTTTTTTCACTATGTAGGTTTTCACAAGAGTATGTTTACCATATATACTCAGTCAAGGGGTTTTTCTCTACTCATCTCCCCAACAAGTTATCCTCTCTCTTGAAAATATGATTAGACTCTCCGTCAGAAAAGAAAACATGATCTATTTTGGTTATAGATTTTCTCGTAACTTGATACATTAGGGGGCGACTGTTAATGATAGAAAATTGTACACATGTTGGCACAATCTAGAAGACACTAAAAGGTGTCTAGCAGAATGCACAAGTGAACATTTTCCAGCTAAATACATCACGGAGATTAAAGAAATAAATTTCTCCTAAGGTTCAAAGCTTTTAAAGTAAAACAAAATTGATGTTACATGACTATTTCTTTGACAAACGAGCACACATGAAATATACTTCAAAAGCCGCAGAGTTACATAAAAGGATGAGTGAGTGATTCAAGACCACTCCACACACTTGGCGCTGACTCTCTGACATGAGCTCAGTCCAGTACAATAGATTTTGAATTGCCCTGGAGAATTGCATCTGTCAATGGAATCATATTGTCCTCCTCATGTGTCATTATCATGCATGAACCAAGAGGGGGAAGATGGGTTCAAAATATTATATAAAAATAGGCTATGTGAGAGCCAAAATATGAGACATTGTTATGCTGGCCAAATTTCTATCAAAGAAAACCACCATTCCATTGTAAAAGCCAAAGAAGGGAAGAGCACTAGCATGTTGGCCATATTGCTTCTAAGCAATCTATCATCCTCGTGAGAAAAGAGGAATCCACCATTGGAGAGATTTCATACTTATTTGAGAGAGAGGAGAAACTTGCAAAGAGATTAAGGAAAATAAATGCCCTTGTTGAGGATTTTTGAGCACCATAGCTCAAAGAATTCCCTTCAAGTGTCTAAGCTTCATATATTGCGTTCAACCTCTACTACCAGCAGTCCATAAAGGGATATTTTTCCATTATTTTATTCACTAGTCTGCTCCATTTGAGCATTGTTTGTGTATTTATATACTTGTTTTGTTTATATTTATGTATGCATTGTTTCCACTATTTACAATGTTGTGTTTTTTTTAAGTTTGTCCACTAACAACACCAATTCTACATGTGATCCTTTGCAAGGAACAACCAACTACTAAGGAGGTATCTTTTGGTACACCATTGCCACAAAAGCACTACCACAATATTATTCTACCATGTCATCGCAAAAGACCACATGTCGCAACAGGACTGGGCCATTTTGGAAGGGGCACTCCATGTTAAACTTTGAGTATGATTGATTTATCATTTTTTATATACATGAATTTCAATAGCGAGATGTTGATGAATATGCCTAAACTTTAATCAATCAAATAATGTTCATGTCTAAGTAAAATACATCATAGCTTCACAACATACCATAGACCTTCCTAAAGATGCTTTTTAATTAACACATTTGGTGTGTTAGAATAAATTTGGTTTTTCTAGGCCAAGCAACTTCAAATGATCATAAGTCCTCATCCAAGACAATTTTTCCCAAGTGGGATGTACTGTTGAAAAGGTATCATAGAGGACTATCCATCCATGCCATGTTGGTATTATGATACAAGGGTTGTCCTTGATGGCAACTCACACAGATGATAGATCATATTGCAGTAGGTTAGTAGCAAAGAGTTGATGATCAAAATACAAAGAATGAAGAAAGAAGAGTATATACGCAGGTTCACTATATACCAAGTCACGTACATATGTAGGTTATACGCAGGTTCATTATGTACCAAGTTGCATATATACACAGGTTCGCTATATACGAAGTAGGGTATACACGCAGGTTATACACGTAGGTTCACTATATACAAAGATGCGTATACACGCGGGATTGCTGATCATAACTCGTGTATGCGTATGCACCCACTTTCATGCACAGAAAAGCGCGTACATGTGGGAAAACTTATTTTGGGTTCATGATATTTAGACCTATGGTTTTGGTCCTTGGTATTGTGTCCGAAGTGTTGAACCCAGGTATGGGGTCCCTAGTATTGGTTCTAAATGGTTTTGGACCATGGTATTGAGTAAGGCCTAAGAATATAAAAGGAGAAGAAGATCATTAGGCAAATGCATTGAGAAAGTCTTGAATATTTGATGTAGTATGAGATCTAGTATGCAGGTTATGGGTTCGTGATGCTTTGCTTGATCTGAACTAAGGATGCACTCATGTGGATGATGATGAACGATGGATCGGGATCTTAAGGCTTGGAATGTTTATTATTATATGGTTTGATTATGGATAGAATAGATCTGAATTATTGACGCATGTTTGATTGTATGAATGTTATGATCTGGGTATGACTGATGTCTGAAACAGCTGCAAAGTTATGAGTAAATATTTGCAGATCTGTACGCAGGTTGGATTTGGTGAAAGCACGTATGTACGTTGGTTTGGTTCTTCATAGTAGCGTATACATTATGAGATATGATATTTGAAGTTGCAGTTGGATCTAGTTATTGTTGCAGAGTTCTGTTGTCTGTTCTGTGTTCTGGTGACTGTGTTGTTGACAGGGTTTCAGTGTTTCAGTATTGGGTGATTCAGAGATTGATGATGTGGGTATAGTTGATGGGTGTATTGCTATGATGATTAATTTTTTTCTTTAATGATATTAATGGGTCCAGTATGAAAATTGGATGAAACGTGGCCTTTCAGATTATGGTGTTGTGCTTCAGGAGTATCCAGTATGAAAATTTATGAAATGTGGTACCTGGAGGAAGAAAGAGAAGGTTGTAGCCTTCTGTAGGTCGACACCTACGTACTAGTACATCAGCTAGTACAAGAGCTAAGGGGTTGGTAGCTCCCTTCTAGTAGTAGTTGCAAAACGAGTGAAGGTTGGAGCATTCAATAGGCCGGCACCTATGTACCAGTAAAAGGATCGGCTAGTACAAGAGCTAAGGGGGTTGTATCTCCCTTCTAGGAGAAGCTGGAGAACGAGAGAAGGATGTAGCCTTCTATAGGTACAAGCCTGTGTACTGGTAGAAGATTGCACCAGTACATAACTATTGTATAAAGAATTTTGTTATTAAAAATAAGATTGAGACGACTTGCAGCAGGTGGTTTTCACCCACATTGGGTTTCCAACTTACATCATGGTGTTCATGTGTGATTCTTGTGTGTGATGATATGTTCTATTTTACTGCTACTGGTTACTGTTCATATGGTTATTAATGTTCTGGTGCACTCATTAAGGATCAACTAAATGAATCATAAGTTTACTGGATATACGCTTGTTGCATTACACACAGTTGCGTATACATGCGGTTTTCCTTAACTGAAGTAGCGTATATGAATCTTAATATGGAAATGAAAACGTTTTATTGATTTAATAATACTGATTCACCCCTCCTCTCAGTATTATTTCCAACAATTGGTATTAGAGCAGGTCCTTTGGTAGAAGCTTGATCGCTTGAAGGAGATTCGTAGAACAATGGGAAAGAAGCTTAAGAAGAAAGCGCCTAAGAAGAAGAAGACATCTCAAAAGGACTATGACAGTGGGAGAAATGATTTGGGAATATGTGGGAGAAGCACTTCAGATTTAGAATCACTTCAGAATGAAGATGAACTATCAGAAAGATATCAAATAGAGGCAGAATTTAAAAGGCTTACAAACAAAATTAGAGATCAACGAGATCTATTGCACAAAAGGGAATGTATCTCCAAAGAAGAAGTTACCAAACTAAAAGCTCAACTAGAGGAAGGAAACAAGGTAAGGAAGCTAGTCAAGGAAAAGGAAGATCAATGTCAAAAGTTGCAAGATGAAGTGACATCATTAAGAAATGAAGTAAATGAAAGGAGCACAACAATCAAGAAACTTAGAGAAAGATCCAGTTACTATCAAAGTCTTGAAGCTACGATTCTCTCGCTAAAAGAAGATCTTGAAGAATCAAATAAGCAAAATAAAGAACTACTCCAAGCTCTTGAAAAACAAGAAAATGAAGTTCTTGAACTAAGAAATCAGTTGGAAGAAGGAAGAAAAGCTGAAGAAAACATGAAGAAGTAGTATCGTGAAAAGGAGGAGCAACATTAGATTGAGGTAAATATTCTAAAAGATAACTCAGAAGAAAAGGATAAGCTCTTACGATTTCAAGATAGTACTAAGATCTTGGATGATATTCTTAGTAGTCAAAGGTCTCTTGGTATCAAAACTGGCCTTGGTTTTTATGAATCTATTGAAGATGAATCTAGCTCACAAGGGGAGGCAAGGAATTCTAATGAGAAATCTAAAATAATCAACAAGGAGATGAGAGGACTACCCCATCAACAGCCAAGGAAAGAAATTCTTCAAAGAAAATCGTTTACTCCTCCGATGAATAATTTTGAATGTTATGTATGTCATAACCTTGGACATGTTGTAGCCAGATGCAGAAGAAGAATGGTTCAAGACCATCACATTCCAGGTACTTTAAGGGATATTTCTTTGCTTGCAATATGTTTGGTCACAGAGCTGTTGATTGCTACAGAAGGAATATGAAACATGTGAGATGTTATGCATGTAACAAGCTTGGACATATAGCTAAGGATTGTAGGAACAAAGTACGGGCACCATAGAAAAAGGAGAAAACATCATCACACTTGAAGATATGGAAGAAGAAGGAAGTACAGACAGAAAAATGTGGCACAGCATTATATATAGACATAACAGACTCAGAGGGAGCTAAAAGTGTAAAACTTCAATGTCCTAAATCTCATACGCAAGTTTCATAAAGGGAAGTCGCGTATATACGTGACTTAGTTACTGCGCAGTCGCGTATATGTTAGTTTGAGGAAAAGCAGTAGGGACAGGCTCAGAAAAAGGGTCAAATATGATTCAGTCCATTATTTGCTCTGTTTGATAATGGTTACAATCTACTAATGATGTGTGGAAATGTCTTGACACTTGTAAGATGTTTTAAAGTGTTTTGATCGTAAATTAATGATGATGATGCCTTGATACTTCTTGTTGATATATGCATGATCAGATCTGACAGTGAACATATGGCACAGGTTCAGGGGGAACATATGCTTTTAATAATGCATTGTTGGCATTGTGGCTAGTAGTCCTTGGTAATGATGCTTATATGGCTAAATGATATATCTTGCTATGATATCATTATGGGTTATCCATGACAAAATCTCATATGATTCTTTGGGGTTACGTAGTTGGTGTTCAGATCAGATTTGTGGTTGATTCTCTGATGATGCATATATGGTGCTTATATGATGATCTTCATAAGGATAAGGAGAAGTACAAAGCTTGAAGACACATCTTCATTACTTGATGTCGAGTCAATCATATGCTACTATCGTCATATGCATAAAGATCATATAATACAGTTATGATGCAGGATTCCTATAGTTCCTCGTGCTCATGTGGATGAGGATTGTTGCTGTTGATGATATGAAGAAGTTTTGAGAAATGATCTTGAGCAGATACATAGTGCTGGATACATGAATGATTACTCAAAGTTGCATTTTTGGAGACATGATGCTGATGAGTCCTTACCTATATGATGATAGGTTGATACTTACACATGTTGATTGATGCAAATGTTCCCAAAGTGATGATGCTTGGATCATGCAAATCTTGATGAGACGGCTATGGTGTTTTTCACATATGATATAATGTGAATGATTTTGGAGCAGATCATACATGGTCTTATTTAGATGTTTGGTCTCTATTATAAATGTCATGTAAAGGTCATATTAACACTCATGATGTAATAGTTTGTATCTATCTATTGTAGTCATTTGATGAATCCCTTTTGGTCATATGATGTAATTTATACCCCCTCTATGCATGGGAAATATGATGTAATATTTCAGTCATGTATAAACAATTTGTATCTGATGTATCCCCACTTGGTTGGGTGGATGAGTCAAATTTGGTATATCCCCACTTGGTTGGGAGATGGATGTATGTATGAGCCTTTGGTGATAGGAAGATCATTTATGATAGATTCATGTTCTTCTTGTAGAACATCTTTTTGCAGACCTTGCTTACAGTCAGGGGAAGCATGAATAGCACTCTTCGATAGGGTGGAGATTTCAGCATGTACTCAGAGGGAGCATGGATAGATTGGTACAACTTGGCATATATGAAGGGGGAGCTCAATTAGTGATTTCAGAAGGTACTCAAGGGGAGTATGGACAGTGGAATGTATATCAAGGAAGAGAATATCTTGGTCTGTCCTTTGCCCTTGATGTCAAAGGGGGAGAGTGACTTGGTATGGTTGTTTCCATCAAGTCCAAAGAGGGAGATTGTCGGCATTATGATGCATGTGTTGTACTTGATTGCAACCTACTTGTAGAAGAATAACTCACTTATATATAACTAGATGAATCTATAGAAGAGATATCAGATGCGACAAAATACATGGGATGAAGGTGTTGTGGCCACCAACAACCCCCCTCTTTGTTTGGTATTAGCAATAACACCAAACAAATGGGGACCCTTAATAAAAAATCCAAAAAAACATTTTATGAAAATTTTTGTATTTCAACTCCTTAAAGCTGTATTGCATCGCGAGAAGAGAATGAAACGTTTTCTTATGAGCATAATAAACTGTGAAGAAGCGACGCGAAATTCATCGCATCGCATACATTATGAAGCCCTCTTAAGAGAAAAATCTTAAGAAATCTCCGACGGTCGATATGCGACGTCGCATATCGCAACATCGCGTAAGTAGCACACGATGATTGAGTGACTAAGCGCGATCTGCGATCTACAATCTGCGATCAATGCGATTTGCGATAAACTCGATCATAAACTTCTGCGATGACACATCTTGACGATGCGATCCGCGATGCTGCGATGCGAGTTGCAGAAATCACCCATCACAAATTTTCCTCGACGTAGTATTCAAGGAAAGTTGTCCGCAAAACCAAAATTGGGCGCGCGCTTTAAAAGAAATTAATGATTGTACGCCAAAGTTTTCAAGAAAGACAGTTGTGTGTTTTTCAAAGAGTCAGTTCGTTATGAGTGTCATGATTATGCATTCATAAGAGCTTAAAGCTTTCATGTCAATCTTTATTATGGTTATTATTTTCCTTTGCGTAAACTGTAAGACAGAAAATAACATGAAGCAATGTGCAGGAAACATCTAAGGAAAAGGGGAAAGCGTCAACGCTCGGAGAACAGAGAAGAGGTCCCTTCAGAGACGGATGTCGCATGCAACAGGACCACAGATTCCAGAGTATCACTGAACAGATGCTGATGTCAATAGGCCATCCAAAACTCAAAGTCAAAGGCGCACAAAAGCAGCATGTTTACAAAAGATCCTGAAGCTTATGGGTAAAGCAAAAAGAAAAAGACACTAAAGAAGGAAAACGCACCAGAAAAGCCCGGAAAAGAAAACAGAGGCAGTGTTCGATGCAGAAAATTGTTCAGAGAGCAAAGTCCCTAACATATTCAGTCATTCGCAAGGCCGGAAACCGAAATAGAAAAAACAGAATCAGTTTGAGAGAAATTTGGGTTATTACCAAGTATACACGCAGTGAATACACCCAGCCAGAGGAAGATTCTCGAAAATATCTTCTAGTTTACCAGAAAGTGGTGCCAGCGCTTGTTATTTCTATTTTCATAGCTCAAACGAAAGCAGAAGGCGACCAGCCGACTCTTCCCAGGCGAATGTTGCATGCTTGCAACACTAAGGAGCAAATACAGAAATGGTTAGGAATTAGATTCAATTTTTAGAAATAATTTTGTTTTAGCAGAAGGGCGGTCATTTAAAACTGTATCCTAAATTTATCTAATTAAGATAATTAGTTAGCAATATTTAAACCCTTCTCATGCATTTGGAGAAGGGTCCAGAAATTTGTCAAAAACTTGTCCTTGGAACATGCACTTCTGCACCCTCAGAGGAGGTTTTGATGAATGGATGGATCGAGATTTATTAATGTTTGCATTTTAATGTCTGCTACTGATGTTGCACTTTTGTACTCTTAGTAGATGTTAGAACAAGTAGAGATAAATCGTTTTTGCTTGAAGCTTATGGGTAGGATTAGTCATAAATGGTACTTTTATCTCTTGACCATTTCTGCTTATATTCTGAAAGTGATATACAGTTTTTAGTTGTTTATATGTTACTGCATGAATGTATGAGTTACCATTTGGCACTTTTGTACGGTGGAGCCATTTATTTATGTCTGATATATGAATAACTTATTATGTGATATGTTGTTCACAACTGTTTTGCCTAACTTTTTATGCAAAGTGTTTTATCTTAATTTATTTCTATTCTTATGATAGCTGAATGATCTTTATTACCAGTTATTGTTTGAAATCTCTTTAGATCGCATAATAGAAGAAATTTACCCCGGGTTAGCATAGATTAGATGTGTTGTTTCTCATTAGATTACAATAGCATAGAGTTAGTTTAAAAGTTTGAATTAAATTAGCTTTAAGTACTCTTAGATCAGCATCATCCAACTCTACACACACACACACCCTTACATTGGGAAACTGGTCCCATTATCCCCAGTCGGACCCACTATACCAAACGGATAAGGAGCTGCCAACCAAGGTCCGGACCGGGTGGGTATCCCCCTTGTTGTCGACGCGATTTTCGGGGCCTCAACATATTTGGCGCTAGAAGGAGGGCCCAAACTATGAATGGCACCTAAATCAAAATCTAAATACCATTCTGAGAGTAAATCACCCTCATCAACTCCCCCGACTTCCCCAGTACGTTTAAAACCAGAGTCAGAAGTCGCTCGAGTATTAACCGCTGCTACATACCCTAATATTTCAGATCAATCTACCATTGAACCCCCTGAAGTTCAATCTCCGATTTGCAAACTCCAGGGATTTTCTATTTTTACACAGAGGTCTGATAAATCTCAAAGCAACGTGACTTCGCAGTACAATCCTCCTCATCCCCTGACCAGATTAAAGAGTGAAAATTTTGGCATCCAGCCAACTGAATTCCCTCTCCCCACCAGGAAAAGAGCAAGGAAAACACCACCAAGGTATGACAGTGAGACTCTTTCATCTACATCGTCCATTTCAACTACCTCACTGTGAAGTCAGCCACCCACATCTCCATTCCAAACCACTCATCCATCTTTCACAACCCCTCTTCTTCAATCATCTAAGATCATAATATCTTCGTCTTCCCAGCCTCAGGGATCATCCTGTGCACTTTCATTTACTAGCAGCTCAACGATGGCCCAGTCTCCATGGAACAATCCTGGGGCAGTTTTAATGCCTCCACCCCTGATCCAAATACCGGCCCATCCTAAGAAATGGCTACCCAAATTCAATCCAGACGCGGGCATGCTAGCTGAAGAGCACATCAACAATTTCATGCTTTCTGTCAATCTCAACGGAGTTACCAACGAGGATGTTGTTGTCTGTATTTTTCCCTATACAATGCAAGGAACAGCCGGGTCATGGTACTTTTCATTACCTTCCAGGTCTATCACAAGTTGGGACATTTTTCAAAATCAATTCGTTACCAAGTTTGGTGATGACAGATCAACGGCAACGTTAATCAATGACCTATCCAATCTTAAAGCCGAGGCTAGAGAACCCATCAAAGATTTCAATTTACGGTTCAATAAAATCCTCAACAAAATTCCCACTGCTTCCCAACCCAGCGAAGAAGTATGATGTGAATTGTATATTACGGCCTTACCATCAAACTTAGCAATCTTCATGGATAGGGCAAATAAAACAACCTTAGTTGAAAACCTGACAGAGGTGATAGCAGTGGAGAAACGCGTAGTAGCCCTGGAAAAGAGATCTACGATAGAGGAACGCAAATCTAAGAAAGTGACCTTCAAGGAAGACCCCAAGAAGAAACAAACGAAAGATCCTTTCAATTTGGAAGGATTGCAAAAAGTATTAAAGACCATGTCCAATGAGATGATTGACATAAAAAAAAAAGTAGCAGAAACGTTTTCAAAAAAGCCCTAGAGAGCTTTTAAAAGAGGCCCTTCAATGGATGTGAAACCACCCAGCGCTATCTCAAATGTCGAATCTGAAGAAGAGGAAGAAGAAGAGAGTACCACTGAAGGGCAGACCGGTGACGAAGAAGTTGTGGAACTACAAGGAATGTGGGATTTCATCCTCCCACAAGAAGAAGATCAAGAAGCATTTCCGGTTAGCACATGAAGCAAAAATCAACTTGATCCTCCCCAAACTACCCCTAAGCAGAAGGGCGCAAGCCCTGTAGCAAAAGATAAAGTCGCAACAAAGAAAACGACTGCTAAAGCGACTCAATCTAACCGAGTCCAACCAGATCAAACACCTCCATCAAGAACACTGATAGTGTCGGATGAAATGGAATACAATATTATTGATGACATGAAAAAGACTAGGGCTAATATCACTCTTTATGAATTGAGCAAATTGAAACATCAACAGAAGATAATGATGAAAGAATTACATGCCATGCCTACTACATCTTTGCCTATAGCTGTAGCTTCCCACCACATGGGAAGACCTCCAACCAACACGATCAATAAGATGGATCCAAATGACATCACCTTGATTTGAGGAAGATCAAGGTCTCACACTCCCCCTTTTCTTCTCACTTATGAAATTTTCAATAAAAATGTGCACAATTGTTCGATAGATTCTGGTGCTTCAACGAATATTTTACCCTGATCAATATGTGCCAAGTTGAATGTTCAACCGCAAAAATCCGCAGTGCACATAGTTTAGCTTGATCGATCTCAAGTCGAAGTGATTGTTGAACTTAATCAAGTGACCATAAAATTGTCGTCTAACCCGAAGGTATGTCAGGTTATTGACATTCTAGTAGCTGATATCCCAGAATTTTATGGCTTGATTCTTAGCAGGGATTGGTCCGAAAAACTCCATGGATACTTCTCAACCGACTGGTCGCACATGTGGTTACCCTACAATGGTAAACCGAATCAAATAAAGGTTGAACGAGAGTTGCACCAGAAGTACATAGTGACGGAATTGGAGGGAGAAAATGAAGCAATAGCATATAACAATAGTATCATAGGCAATTACTCGGTATATTCTTTCCTCGGCAATTTCAATGCTCATACATCACCTTACTTAGAAAATTCAGTTTTATCCCAAGTCGAAATTTTTTCCCAAACTGATAATTCAAAGTGCGTTAATTTTGTAGATAAACCTGTAAATACATCTTTTTTTTGGAAATTATATTTTGATGGCTCTAAATCTAACGAAGGAGTAGGAGCAGGATGCATTCTGATTAGTCCAGAAGGAAATAAGACCATGCTTACATGCAGACTTGAATTCGATTGCACGAACAATACAGCGGAATATGAGGCCTTGGTGCAACGCCTATACAAAGCAATCGGACTGAATGTCAAGTATCTTCAAGTCTTCGGAGACTCTGAGATTGTCGTCAAATAGGTACGTAACACCATACATTGCCTATCGGGTCATTTGAAACACTATCAATCTTTAGTACAAGATCTGACTGAGCATTTTATAGCATTCAATATTTCATCAATCCCAAGACTCCAATGTTGGAAATACTAATGAGAGGGGGGGGGGGGTGAATCAGTATTATCAAGTTCTTTTAATAAATCTTCCTTATTTATACTTTGAATTATATTTGCATGTCAGTACCATAAAATAATGAGCATGAACACGAAAAACAGATAGTCACACCAAAGAACACCAGATATAAGGTGGAAACCCAATGTGGGTGAAAACCACCTGCTGCAATATGTCTCTATCTTCTTTCAAATTAGAAACTCCTTTTACAATGGTTTTGTACTGGTGCAGTCCTTTACCAGTACGCAGGCTGCAACCTGCAGAGAGCTGCAACTCTCTCTCATTTTCCAGTCTCTCCTGGAAGGGAGCTACAACCCCCTACTTCTTTTCTTTCAAGGACCACTTTTCATAAATTTTCAAACTGGATCCATAAACGTCAAGAGATCATCAAGTACAAGTAAATCACCCAGTCAACTACAGTAACCAGATCAATAGTAACAGTAAACTAAACCCAGAACACCTTATCAAAATTCAGCCAACAAAAGTCTTAAGACAGATCCGCAGTTTTTCTTTATCTGGCCTGCGTAGCTCCGCACTTCACCTTCTGCTCCCCTATGTATACCCACATATGGCCTTCTGTTGCACTGCGTATCTACACATCTGCACCTTCTGTCGCGCCGCGTACATATACTGTAGCTCCGCACCTGCGGCTTCTATCACGTTGCGTACCTCTTCTGTAGCTCCGCACCTGCGGCTTCTGTCACACCGCGTATCTTTACTGTGCCTCCGCACCTGAACCTTCTATCGCGCTGTGTACCCATGCAATGCGCCTTCTTCTACTCTGCGTACCCACGCACTGTGCCTTCTTCTGCTCTGCGTACCCACGCACTGCGCCTTCTTCTTCTGTGCGTACCCTTGCACTTGCACCGTTAATTACCTGCGTACCTCTGATTAGGGCCAAATTGGTAGTCCACCAGTGTGCCACAGATAGTCAGATGCCCAGATCTGATCATGCGCCCGAGAGATCACACTTCATAGATTCACTTTCAACTTCACTTTCATATAGATCAAGCTTTTAAACCGATAACCCAATATTTCAGATCTTAAGATATTCAATTTGCAAAAGATGCCTTAGCCAAGTGATCTCCTTCCCTATTTATAGTCAAGCCCTTATTCACACCATGTGACAAAACCATCAATAACCAATACAAGGGATCCAAACCGAGGCTAAATTGGATCCTATACCACGGGCCAAAACCATAGAATCAAGAACGGCGGGCTAAATACCACGAGCCAAACATAAGAAACCCCACGTGAGCGCGCTTCTCTGCCTTGAAGTGAGTGAACTAGGGTCCGCACCTTTTACATGGTGTACCTGTGGGTATGTACGCACCTCCTGGCCGGCGTACCTGCGGGTCCGCACCTTTTGAACCATTCACCTGCATACCTCTTAATTTCCAACATTTTGAGAGCCTGAACAGAGCATTGCCACTTAAGAGAGTTGCCATCAAGTACAACACCTGTAACATAGAGCCATACCAAAATCATAATGCCAACAATCTCCCCCTTTGGACTTGATGGCAACCTCAAGATCTTCAACGTCATTCTCCCCCTTTGACATCAAGGGCAAAGGGTTATGCTCCCCCTAAGAACATGCTCCCCCTGACTATAAACCAGATCTGCAAAGAAGAACCATAATCGACCAAACAACATAAATGACCATGAAAGAGATAGAGACATATTGCAGCAATATCCAGACAATGCATTATATGCTCCCCCTGAACCTGTGCCATTCGATCTTCGATCAATCCGCAATCCAGCACCTGTACGCATATACCCTAGATGAGCCTTGCGTACAACCAACCATGAGAAGAGATTCAACAACAAGATGATGCATCAACAACCCCCAGCTTTTGCCTGAGGTATTCGAAGGTCTCCCTCGGCAATGGTTTGGTGAGTATATCAGCAACTTGTTCCTTAGAAGGAACGTACTCCAACGTGACCTTTTGTTCAAGTTCTTGTTCCCTAGAAAATGATACTTGATCGGTATGTGCTTGGTCTTTGAATGCATGACTGGGTTCTTTGAAATGCTAATTGCACTTGTATTATCACATAAGATGGAGATGGGTGGTATACAAGTGATTTGAAAATCCTGCAAGGTCTGCATCATCCAAAGGAGTTGAGTGCAGCAAAATGCAACAACAACATATTCCGCTTCAGCTGTAGACAAGGCAATCGAACTCTGTTTCTTGTTGAACCAAGATACTAATCTGGAACCCATAAAGAATGAACCACCACTTCTGCTCTTCCTGTCATCCACGCTTCCGGCCCAATCTGCATTTGTATAAGCATGAAGTGTGAGATCTGTATCTCTAGGATACCATAAGCCATAATTTTGAGTCCCTTGAAGATATTTAAAGATTCTCTTCACTGCCTGAAGATGAGTTTCCTTTGGATTTGCTTGAAATCTTCCAACTATTCCCACTGCATGCATGATGTCTGGTCGGGTACCTGTCAAATAAAGTAGACTTCCAATCATAGATCTGTAGGTTGGTTGATGCACTGCTGCTGATTCATCATTTGCACTGAGGCTACATCCTGTGACCATGGGTGTACATACTGGTTTTGCATCTTGCATGCCATATTTCTTCAAAATTTGCTTGATATACTTGGTTTGAGACAAAAAGATCCCTCCTTCTTTTTGTTGGATTTGCAAACCAAGAAAATATGTCAGTTCTCCCAGCAAGGACATTCAAATTCTTTCTGCATTACCAAGGCAAAGCTTTGACTCATAGCTTCTTCATTGCTGCCAAAAATAATGTCATCTACATACACAACAAGTATTAGCAATTTGTCGTTTTCAACTTTTATATAAAGATTGCTATATGCTGATCCTTTTAAAAAACCTTGTTGATGAAGATATTTGTCCGAACGATAGTACCAAGCCCTTAGAGCTTGTTTGAGACCATAGAGAGCCTTTTTTAATCTGCATACAAGATTTGGATCATTTCCAAGAATGAAACCATCTGGCTGCTCAATGTATACTTCTTCTTCCAAGTCTCCATTCAGAAAGGCTGATTTCACGTCCATTTGAAATACTTTGAAGTTTTGAAAGCTTGAGAGAGCAAGGAACATTCGGATGGCCTCAAGTCTTGCAACAGGAGCAAAAGTTTCTTCAAAATCTATGCCTTCTTGTTGTGCATACCCTTTACAAACAAGTCTGGCCTTGTTTCTAATTACTTCTCCATTTTCATTCAATTTATTTTTGAAGACCCATTTTGTCCCTATAACATTCTTATCCTTTGGTCTAGGAACTAACTCCCAAGTGTTGTTCTTTTCGATCTGCTCAAGTTCTTCATCCATTGCTTTGACCCAACATTCATCTTTGCATGCCTCTTTCACATTTTGTGGTTCAGTGGAAGAGAGTAATGTCAAATGGCTTGAAGCTTCTGCAATTGTTCTTCTTGTTTGTACACCTGCTTCTTTCTGCCCAAAAATCTGAGATTCTGGATGATTCTTCTGAACATATCTGGATGGAGTCTTCTCTTCTATCCTTATCTGCTCCTCTGGTTCTTCTTGAGGTTCTTCTTCTTCATCATTCTGTCTTTGAGGGTAGTCTTCATCTTCTTCGATATCTTCATGACTTACTTGCCTAGGAATGTATCCCTTCTCATCAACAACTACATCAATGCTGTCAACAATTCTTCCAAGTCTTTTATTGTAACACTTGTATGCTTTTCTGTGTGGAGAATAACCAAGAAGAATGCCTTCATCTGCTCTAGGTTCAAGTTTGCCAAGTTTCTCATCAGTATTCTTAATATAGCATTTGCTCCCAAAGATTTTGAAGTGCTTTACCGAAGGAGTCTCACCATACCAGAGCTCATGAGGGGTTTGAGTGCTATTCAATCGGACATTTGTTTTGTTGAGAATAACAACCATAGCATATGCAGCTTCACCCCAGAAAGTTGTGGGAGTTCCAGAATCATCAAGCATAGCACGAGCCATTTGTTGGACTGTTCTGTTCATTCTTTCCACCACTCCATTTTGCTGAGAAGTTCTAGCTGTAGAGAATTCTCTTCTTATCCCATGTTCTTCACAGAAATCGAAAAATTCATTTGAGGTAAACTCCCCACCTCTGTCGGATCTGAGGCACTTAATTTTGTATCCTGACTCATTTTCAACCAAGGCTTTAAAGGATTTGAATTTTTCGAATGCTTCATCTTTGTGCTTCATAAGTTCTAACCAGACAAACCTGGAGAAATCGTCAATGAATAATATCAAGTATTCTTCTCCTCGAGGTGTCCTTTTCCTGAATGGACCACATACATCTGTATGTACTAGCTCAAGAGGCATGCTAGTTGATCCTTCCTTCTCCGGAAAGTCAGTTCTGGTTTGCTTTACAAACTGACATGATTTGCATATGGTGTTTTCTGGAATTTTGATATATGGAAGACATCGAACTGCCTAATATTTGCATGCTTTCCTTATTTGTGAAAAGCTTAGATGCCCCAACCTCCGTTGCCATAACTAGTGTTCATCATCCTTGCTTAGATAACATTGTTGTTGTCCTTCTTCAAATATGTATAGATTATTCGGAGTTCTTTCACCTTTGATCATTGTTTTACCTGTATCAAGATCACGAACAAGACATCCATTTGATCTAAATGTCACCTCGGTTCCTTGATCACACATCTGGCTAACACTCAGAAGATTATGCTTCAATCCATCAATATAAAAAACATTTCCAGCTTTGACTTTTTCTTTTAACTGAGCAGTGCCTTTTCCTTTTATAGCTGCAGGAGTATCATTTCCAAAAGAAACTTACTTTCCCTTTTCTAAAGCAGAATATGATTCAAGTTTCTCTTTATCACCTGTCATATGCTTCGAACATCCACTGTCAATGTACCATAGATTTTCCTGTCCCTCTGCATAAAATGTTATCCCACATCTTTCTGTTTGTGGTTCCTTTATTCTCCATGTTTTGGTGCTTGAGGCTTGTTCCTTTGTCTGCTGAAACCTGCTCCTGCATTCAGAATCTTCATGACCAAAGTTATTGCAAATAGAACATTCAACTTCATTTTCAAGAGCCGAAAAGTTGTTATAGGTCCTTTTTGTAATCCCGGTCATACTTCTTTGTTTTTGAGCTTCTCTAGTCATGATTGTTTTATATGCAACACATTGAGCTACTTTGTAACCATAGTTATGGCAAGAGAAACATTGTCCATTGAAGAAACTTCTACGGTTATCAAATCTACCGGCCAAATGATTGTAATTTCTATTGTCATCCATTCTTGAACCAAATTGAGAAGATTTTACCTGTGGCTGGTTGAAGCTTTTGTTCACCCTTAAGACGGATTGCCCCTGATAGTATTTGTTTGCAATTCGTCCCTGCTTTACCTGGTGATCTCCATTGTGCTTTTGCTCATTCCCTCTTGCTACATCAAGATAACTTCTTGAGGTGGATGCTTGAGAAGTTTCTCCATTATAGCCTAGACCTGTCTTGTTTAGAGGAGAACGTTGTACATTGATGATCTCATCCAGAGTTTCAGATCCTTTGACAAACTTAAGATTAATAGCCTTTGTTTTCTCAATCTCTTTTCTAAGACCAACAATTTCACCTTCTAACTTTTCAAGATATTTTTCTTTTTCATCAATTTGAAGTTGTAGGGTATCAGTGATCCTATTCTTTTCTTCTATACATGTCTTCAGTCTAGAAATTTCTTCATAAAAGCTATCCACATCTATAGCATCCATGTAATCATCATCTTCAAATGCCATTAAAAGTTTGTAGTCATTACCTCGTTCATCTTCATCACTATTTGATAGACCATCACTATCTTCATCAGTGTAGTAGCTTTTCTTATTTGCATTCTGTTTCTTGTTCCATATAGCAGGTTCCTTTCCTTTGTCAATCTTATCCTTATGAGGACATTTCGCAGCATAATGACCTACTCTTCCACAAGCAAAGAATTTAAAAGGTAACTTACCTTTGAACCTTCCAGTACCTCGTTGAAGATTTCTGACAAAATTTGATTCTTCTTCTTCTTCTTCTGGCACGTGACTTGCTTCATAGTAGTCTCCTTTACCTGAAGCCTTGAAAGCAGCTTCTCTTCTGTCTGATGGACCTCCCTTTCTCAATTCATAAGCAGTTAGGATTCCGTGTAGCTGAGACATAGTAAGAGTTTGTAGATTTTCCTTTTCTTCTATTGCAGACACTTTAGATTCAAATTTGGGGAACAATGATCTTAGAACTTTTTCAACCACAATAGCCTCTTTTATTTCTTCACCCAAGTTTTTCATGCAATTAACAATCTCGTCTACCTGAAGGAAATAGTTAGCCACACTTTCATCATTATACATTCTGAGATTCTCATACTGAATCCTGAGGGTTTGAAGTTTAGCACGCTTTACCTGTTCATCTCCTTCATAGCTCAAGACAATCTTGTCCCATATTTCTTTTGCGGATTTATATTGCATAACCTTCATGAATTCTGTTTGAGATAAGCATCCTAGCAGAGTATTGACTGCTTTAGCATTTGTTTCATATTTCTTCTTTTCGGTCGAATCTGTAGGAGTAGCTGAAGGAAAAGTGTAGCCTGTATCTATGATATCCCAAACTTCTGTACCAAGAGATTGAAGATAGGCAGTAACTCTTACCTTCCAATAATTGCAGTTTGTCCCATCAAAAATTGGTGGCCTGATTGATGCTTCTCTCTCGTAGTTGCTCATGATGAGTGATCTTCCTTCAAGCGATCAAGCTTCTCTGAAGGACCTACTCTGATACCAATTGTTGGAAATACTACTGAGAGGGGGGGGGGGTGAATCAGTATTATCAAGTTCTTTTAATAAATCTTCCTTATTTATACGTTGAATTATTTTTGCATGTCAGTACCATAAAATAATGAGCATGAACAAGAAAAACAGATAGTCACACCAAAGAACACCAGATATAAGGTGGAAACCCAATGTGGGTGAAAACCACCTGCTGCAATATGTCTCTATCTTCTTTCAAATTAGAAACTCCTTTTACAATGGTTTTGTACTGGTGCAGTCCTTTACCAGTACGCAGGCTGCAACCTGCAGAGAGCTGCAACTCTCTCTCGTTTTCCAGTCTCTCCTGGAAGGGAGCTACAACCCCCTACTTCTTTTCTTTCATGGACCACTTTTCATAAATTTTCAAACTGGATCCATAAATATCAAGAGATCATCAAGTACAAGTAAATCACCCAGTCAACTGCAGTAACCAGATCAATAGTAACAGTAAACTAAACCCAGAACACCTTATCAAAATTCAGCCAACAAAAGTCTTAAGACAGATCCGCAGTTTTTATTTATCTGGCCTGCGTAGCTCCGCACTTCACCTTCTACTCCCCTGGGTATACCCGCAGAGAGCCTTCTGCTGCACTGTGTATCTACACACCTGCACCTTCTGTCGCGCCGCATACATATACTATAGCTCCGCACCTGCGGCTTCTATCGCGCTGCGTACCTCTTCTGTAGCTCCGCACCTACGGCTTCTGTCGCGTCGCGTATCTTTACTGTGTCTCCGCACCTGAACCTTCTATCGCACTGCGTACCCACGCACTGCGCCTTCTTCTGCTCTGCGTACCCACGCACTGCGCCTTCTTCTGCTCTGCGTACCCATGCACTGCGCCTTCTTCTTCTGTGCGTACCCTTGCACTTGCACCGTTAATTACCTACGTACCTCTGATTAGGGCCAAATTGGTAGTCCACCAGTGTACCACAGATAGTCAGATGCCCAGATCTGATCATGCGCCTGAGAGATCACACTTCATAGATTCACTTTCAACTTCACTTTTATATAGATCAAGCTTTTAAACCGATAACCCAATATTTCAGATCTTAAGATATTCAATTTGCAAAAGATGCCTTAGCCAAGTGATCTCCTTCCCTATTTATAGTCAAGCCCTTATTCACACCATGGGACAAAACCATCAATAACCAATACAAGGGATCCAAACCGGGGCTAAATTGGATCCTATACCACGGGCCAAAACCATAGAATCAAGAACGGTGGGCTAAATACCACGAGCCAAACATAAGAAACCCCACGTGAGGGCGCTTCTCTGCCTTGAAGTGAGTGAACTGGGGTCCGCACCTTTTACATGGTGTACTTGCAGGTATGTATGCACCTCGTGGCTGGCGTACCTGTGGGTCCACACCTTTTGAACCATTCACCTGCGTACCTCTTAATTTCCAACATTTTGAGAGCCTGAACAGAGCATTGCCACTTAAGAGAGTTGCCATCAAGTACAACACCTATAACATAGAGCCATGCCAGAATCATAATGCCAACATCCAAAACGCGAGCGTAGACCTTTTAGCTAACGTAGCCTCTAGACTTATTCCCTCTGAATATTTTAGTCCAGATAGATTCTCAATAGAATTAATCTTTAGACCGTCCATCCCTGACAACATTACAAATTGGAGAGTATTCAATGATGATCCTGATATTGTAAATTTCCTCACTTCTAAAGGATCCTACTCCAATCAAATAATTGACGAAGACCATCACGATCGATAAATACAACAAGACAGCACTGATAATGCTATACCTAAATCGGTGGTTAAGTTGGAAGACTTATGCGATTTGAAAATTCGGTTTAAAAGGTCTACCAATTCGAAGCTCTACAGTTCAACTCTGAACTACGAATTAGTAAACCTAGGAACCGATGATAAACCACAAAATGTTAATCTAGGCCACGGCCTAGCCCCTGAAGAAAAACTAGCGTATATTCGTCTTTTGAGACAATACAAAAATGTTTTTGCCTAGAACTACGATGAGCTGAAGACATACGACACTTCTATCATTCAACATACTATCCCTATGATTGACAACGAAAAGCCTGTCCAACAGAAACTTAGAGAAATCCACCCCAATTTAGAAAATTAGATAAAAACTGAACTAAATAAGTTATTAAAAGCCAGAATAATTTTCCCCGTCAGACATTCCAAATGGGTCTCCAATATGGTACCCGTTAGAAAGAAAAACGGAGATATTAGAATCTGCATCGATTTTCGGAATCTCAACAAAGCCTGTCAAAAAGACAATTTTCCCCTCCCACCTATGGAGCAGATATTACAGGCAGTAGCAGGCTCAGAACTAATGTCTCTTTTGGATGGATTTTCAGGATACAACCAGGTGCTCGTACATCCCGATGATCAGTTAAAAACCACATTCCGAACTAAATGGGGCACATACGCATATCGGAAGATGCCATTTGGTTTGATCAATGCTGGCGCTACATTTCAGAGAGCCATGGACATCGCATTCAAGGGTTTAGTCAATAAATTTGTAGTAATTTATTTGGATGATATAACAGTGTACTCCAAGAAGCGAAGCGACCATCTCAAAGACTTGAAACAAATTTTTCAACGATGTTTAAGGTATGGGATTTCACTTAACCCAAAGAAATCTTTTTTCGCATTAAGTGAAGGAAAACTTCTAGGATTCATAGTGTCAAAATCTGGTATTCACATTGAACCTGACAGAATCAATGAAATTTCTGAAATATCCCTACCTCATAACAAAAAAGCCATGCAATATTTCCTTGGTCAAATCAATTTTGTGAAAATATTTGTCCCAGATTTTTCACGAACTGTTTCTCCTTTGCAAACCATGATTAAAAAGAATTCAAATTTTAAATGGCGTCAAGATGAGCATGAGGCATTCAACCTGATCAAACAAGCTATCATTAACACTCCATCTTTAGCAACCCCAAATTTTTCAGAATCTTTTATCTTATACACATTTGCCTCAGAGAAATCATATGCCGCGATTCTAACTCAAGAAAATCAAGAGAAAGCGGAAGCTCCAATCGCATTTTTTAGCTCGAATTTACAAGGTGCTGAACTCAACTATTCAGACGTGGAGAAACAAGCATATGCTGTTTTCAAAGCGGTCAAATATTTCAGACCTTTCTTACTTAAAATGCATACTAAGGTCATAGTACCGTTTCCGGCGGTAAGAAATCTTCTAATACAGAAGGATGTGGGTGAAAAAAGAGAAAATTGGATCACTGCTTTACAAGAATACGACCTTGAGATCAAACCAGCAAGCATTGTGAGAGGTCAAGGCTTCTGCAAAATGTTGGCTGGAGCATCGCAAATTCCTAAAAATTCATCTGAGGAGGTACAAATGTATGAGGTAAGCCTAAACGATGCAGAGTCATTATATGCTGACACCATTTATTATCTTAAGAACGGGTAGGCTCCATCACACCTGGATCACACCAAGAAAAGAGCTCTGAGATTGAAAGCTAAACAATATCAGCTCATAAATGATGTTCTGTTTAAAAGGAATTATGATTCTGTTCTTCTTAGGTGTCTTGAGAAAACTGAAGCTGAAAAGGTTTTGCAGGAGCTCCACGATGGACCAGCAGGCGGACACTATGTTCGAGACGCTACTGCACATAAAATCTTATGTGCAGGATATTATTGGCCCACGCTGTTCAAAGACTCACACAGTTACGTGAGGAAATGCCAAGTCTGCCAAACTACTGCAGGGAGACAAAAGAAACCGTCCATGCCACTACAGTCGGTAAACATCGAGCAACCATTCAATCAGTGGGGCTTGGACATAATAGGTGAGATTGTTCCTCACTCTTCTAAGCAGCATAGATACATCCTCATGGCGACAGATTATTTTACTAAATGGGTAGAAGCAGTTCCTCTCAAGACAGCTAATTCTGAAAACATCATTGAATTCATAGATCAATTTATAATCACTAGGTTTGGATTGCCAATGGCTTTAATGTTTGATAATGCCTCATACTTTTCTGGGAATGCAATGACTGAGTTTGCACTTAAAAGAGGGTTTAAACTGAAATATTCGGCCAACTACTATCCGCAAGGTAATGGATTGGCCGAGTCAACAAATAAAAACCTAATTAGGATTATTAAAAGAACAGTTGACTAGAACCAAAAGAATTGGCACAAAGCTTTGGTAAATGTTTTATGGGCAGATAGAATAACGAAGAAAGCTTCAATTGGCACTTCTCCCTTTAATTTAGTTTATGGGAAAGAAGTGGTTCTTCCAACTCACTTAGTCATCCCCTCTTTGTCTTTAATACAATACATCGATGAAGTATCTACTTCCTCCATACAACTAAGACAAATGGAAATAATTAAATTAGAAGAACAACGAGAACAAGCTAAGAAAACCCATGCTCATCACCAAGCGCTAATAAAATCCTCTTTTGACTCAAGCATAATGACCAGAAAAAATTTCAGATGGGAGATTTAGTTTTGAAATGGGATAAGGCTCATGAAGAAAAGGGCAAACATACAAAATTTCAGAAGATGTGGCTTGGTCCTTTTCAGATTGTAGAAGTCATAGGCCCATCAACGTTTGTGTTGCAGGATTTAGCAGGTAGAAGGGATTCTTTGCCTGTTAATGGACAAATCCTTAAAATATATTTTCCATAGAAGATTACTCTTCTATCCTGTAGGATAGTTTTAGTTTTTCTTTTTCTTTTTCCATAATAAAACCAATTGTAGATGGTTACTACAGGGGCTCACGAAAAAGACACCAATTCTCTATCATTTTTTTATTTTTTTTTCGCTTGTACAAGTAGTAAAATTTTCGAAAGATCTGATATTTATTATTGACAGATAGAGTTAACTTTAGCCTAGATATGATATTAGTTTCAACTTCAAAAAAATTGATGAAAGCAACCTTTAGCAAAGAAATTGTTTTATATCAGCACAATGAAAGGTATCAACAACAAAATAAATATTCTCTGTAAAACTGTTGTTTTCAAACTCTTTTATTGTCGTCCAGAGATTTCTTAAGGAAAAACAATGACTTCCTCCCTGCTAAAGAAAATCGCAGCATTCAGAGGAACAATCCGAGAAAACACTATGTCTCAAAGCACGAGCCGGCTTATCATGATCATAGATATTATAACTTGCTGACTTTGCCGATACTATCCACCAAAATAGGGCAACAACTCAAGATTGTTGCAATCAAAAGACAAGGGGTCTCATCACGAGCCAGCTTGTTCAGCAAAAGTGTAAATCAAGTGAATGACTGTGTCATAATTTGGCCACCAAACCAAGACATTGTTCTTTAGAGAATAAAAAAGGAAAAAGTGTCAAAATGGGTTTTTCTCTGAAAAGTTGTAAATAGCCTTAAGCAGGATAAAGGATCATTGCTGGATAACAGGTAACCCTGTCGAGGCTATGGACGCCTGCTGGCAGCAGAGGCTCTACCTACGACAAATGAGCATATTTTAAAAGCCAGCACATAGAGAAGACCTTATTTTATCTTTAAAAGACCAGGTAATGGCTGATGTAAATGCAAGGACTAAGCCTGAGGAAGCAAACAATTGGAATAGGAAAAGGTTGAAACAAAATATCATTGATAGGATAAGGCATAATGTACTCTATCTGTACATAACAAAATTTAGACTTATGAAAATTTTTCTGCTTTGGAAGTTAAAATTCAATAGAAAAGCAGAGATAACTGGTTCTTCCCAGTGAATCGCCATTGTTGTGGCCACCAAAAACCCCCCTCTTTGTTTGGTATTAGCAATAACACCAAACAAATGGGGAACCTTAATAAAAAATCCAAAAAAACATTTTATGAAAATTTTTGTATTTCAACTCCTTAAAGCTGTATCGCATCGCGAGAAGAGAATGAAACATTTTCTTATGAGCATAATAAACTGCGAAGAAGTGACGCGAAATTCATCACATCGCATACATTATGAAGCCCTCTTAAAAGAAAAATCCTAAGAAATCTCCGACGGCCGATATGCGACGTCGCATATCACAACATTGCGTAAGCAGCACACGATGATTGAGTGACTAAGCGTGATCTGCGATCTGCGATCAGTGCGATTTGCGATAAACGTGATCATAAACTTCTGCGATGACACATCTTGACGACGCGATCCGTGATGCTGCGATGCGAGTCACAGAAATCACCCATTGCAAATTTTCCTCGGCGCAGTATTCAAGGAAAGCTGTTCGTAAACCAAAATTGGACGCGGGCCTTAAAAGAAATTAATGATTGTACGTCAAAGTTTTCAAGAAAGACAGTTGTGTGTTTTTCGAAGAGTCAGTTCGTTATGAGTGTCATGATTATGCATTCATAAGAGCTTAAAGCTTTCATGTCAATCTTTATTATGGTTATTATTTTCCTTTGCGTAAACTGTAAGACAGAAAATAACATGAAGCAATGTGCAGGAAACATCTAAGGAAAAGGGGAAAGCGTCAATGCTCGGAGAACAGAGAAGAGGTCCCTTCAGAGATGGATGCTGCATGCAACAGGACCATAGATTCCAGAGTATCACTGAACATATGCTGATGTCAATAGGCCATCCAAAACTCAGAGTCAAAGGCGCACAAAAGCAGCATGTTTACAAAAGATCCTGAAGTTTATGGGTAAAGCAAAAGAAAAAGACACTAAAGAAGGAAAACGCACCAGAAAAGCCCGGAACAGAAAACGGAGGCAGTGTTCGATGCAGAAAATTGTTCAGAGAGCAAAGTCCCTAACTTATTCAGTCATTCGCAAGGTGGGAAATCGAAATAGCAAAAGCAGAATCAGTTTGAGAGAAATTTGGGTTATTACCAAGTATATACGTAGTGAATACACCCAGCCAGAGGAAGATTCTCGAAAATATCTTCTAGTTTACCAGAAAGTGGTGCCAGCGCTTGTTATTTCTATTTTCATAGCTCAAACGAAAGCAGAAGGCGACCAGCCGACTCTTCCCAGGCGAATGTTGCATGCTTGCAACACTAAGGAGCAAATACAAAAATGGTTAGGAATTAGATTCAATTTTTAGAAATAATTTTGTTTTAGCAGAAGGGCGGTCATTTAAAACCGTATCCTAAATTTATGTAATTAAGTTAATTAGTTAGCAATATTTAAACCCTTCTCATGCATTTGGAGAAGGGTCCAGAAATTTGTCAAAAACTTGTCCTCGGAACATGCACTTCTGCACCCTCAGAGGAGGTTCTGATGAATGGATGGATCGAGATTTATTAATGTTTGCATTTTAATGTCTGCTACTGATGTTGCACTTCTGTACTCTTAGTAGATGTTAGAACAAGTAGAGATAAATCATTTTTGCTTGAAGCTTATGGGTAGGATTAGTCATAAAAGGTACTTTTATCTCTTGACCATTTCTGCTTATATTCTTAAAGTGATATACAATTTTTAGTTGTTTATATTTTACTGCATGAATGTATGAGTTACCATTTGGCACTTTTGTACGGTAGAGCCATTTATTTATGTCTGATATATGAATAACTTATTATGCGATATGTTGTTCACAACTGTTTTTCCTAACTTTTTATGCAAAGTGGTTTATCTTAATTGATTTCTATTCTTATGATAGCTGAATAATCTTTATTACCAGTTATTGTTTGAAATCTCTTTAGATCACATAATAGAAGAAATTTACCCCGGGTTAGCGTAGATTAGATGTGTTGTTTCTCATTAGATTACAATAGCATAGAGTTAGTTTAAAAGTTTGAATTAAATTAGCTTTAAGTACTCTTAGATCAGCATCATCCAACTCTACACACACACACACACACCCTTAGATTGGGAAACTGGTCCCATTATCCCCAGTCGGACCCGCTATACCAAACGGATAAGGAGTTGCCAACCAAGGTCCGGACCGGGTGGGTATCCCCCCTGTTGTCGACCCGATTTTCGGGGCCTCAACAGCAGGATAGCTCAAAGGAATCAGATGACAGTTCTCAGTACGACAAGTTAGCTTTGCCATCAAGTCCAAAGGGGGAGATTGTTGGCATTACGATACAAGGGTTATCCTTGATGGCAAGTCACACAGATGATAGATCATAGTGCAACAGGTCAGTAGCAAAGAGTTGATGATCAGACTAGTACAAAGAATGAAGAAAGAAGAGTATATACGCAGGTTCACTATATACCAAGTCGCGTACATATGCAGGTTATACGCAGGTTCACTATGTACCAAGTCGCATATATACGTAGGTTCTCTATACCAAGTAGGGTATACACGCAGGTTATACACGCAGGTTCACTATATACAAAGACGCGTATACACGTGGGATTTCTGATCAAAAGTCATGTATGCGTATGCATGCACTTTCATGCACAGAAAAGCGTGTACATGTGGGAAAGCTTATTTTTGGGTCCATGGTATTTGCACCTATGGTTTTGGTCCTTGGTATTGCGTCCTAAGTGTTGAACCTAGGTACGGGGTCCCTAGTATTGGTTCTAAATGGTTTTGGACCATGGTATTGAGTAAGGCCTAAGACTATAAAATGAGAAGAAGATCATTAGGCAAATGCATTGAGAAAGTCTTCAATATCTGATGTATTATGAGATCTAGTATGCAGGTTATGGGTTCGTGATTCTTTGCTTGATCTGAACTAAGGATGCACTCATGTGGATGATGATGAACGATGGATCGGGATCTTAAGGCTTGGAATGTTTATCATTATATGGTTTGATTATGGATAGATTAGATCTGAATTATTGATGCATGTTTGATTGTATGAATGTTATGATTTGGGTATGACTGATGTCTGAAATAGCTGCAAAGTTATGAGTAAATATTTGCAAATATGTACACGCATTGGATTTGGTGAAAGCGCATATGTACGCTGCTTTGGTTCTTCATAGTAGCGTATACGTTATGAGATATGATATTTGAAGTTGTAGTTGGATCTGGTTATTGTTGGAGAGTTCTGTTGTCTGTTTTGTGTTCTGGTGACTGTGTTGTTGACAGGTTTACAGTGTTTCAGTATTGGGTTATTCAGAGATTGATGATGTGGGTATAGTTGATGGGTGTATTGATGTGATGATTAATTTTATGCCTCAATGATATTAATGGGTCCAGTATGAAAATTATATGAAACGTGGCCTTTCAGGTTATGGTGTTGTGCTTCAGGAGTATCCAGTCTGAAAATTTATGAAACGTGGTACCTGGAGGAAGAAAGAGAAGGTTGTAGCCTTCTGTAGGTCGACACCTACGTACTAGTACATCAGCTAGTACAAGAGCTAAGGGGTTGGTAGCTCCCTTCCAGTAGCAGCTTAAAAACAAGTGAAGGTTGGAGCATTAAGTAGGCCGGCACCTACGTACCAGTAAACGGATCGGCTAGTACAAGAGCTAAGGGGGTTGTAGCTCCCTTCCAGGATAAGCTGGAGAACGAGAGAAGGTTGTAGCCTTCTGCAGGTAGAAGCCTATGTACTGGTATAAGACTGCACCAGTACATAACTATTGTATAAAGAAGTTTGTTATTAAAAAGAAGATTGAGACGACTTGCAGCAGGTGGTTTTCACCCACATTGGGTTTCCAACTTACATCATGGTGTTCATGTGTGCTTCTTGTGTGTGATGATCTGTTCTGTTTTACTGCTCCTGGTTACTATTCATATGGTTATTAATGTTCTGATGCACTCATTAAGGATCAACTAATTGAATCATAAGTTTACTGGATATACTCTTGTTGCATTACACACAACTGTGTATACACGTGGTTTGCCTTAACTGAAGTAGCGTATATGAATCTTAATATGGAAATGAAAAAGTTTTATTGATTTAATAATATTGATTCACCACCCCTCTCAGTATTATTTCCAACATGCCATCCATAGAATAATTATGACATCATTTGTATGACAACAAATAAATAAAATTCAAGCCTACTTCACTTCACTTGATGAGGACATGCAAGTGTTTAGACCATCATACCGCTTCCTTTGAGATACTAATGCTTTTGTAGTCATCCCCTTTCACATCAATGAAACTAGTTGTCATCAATGAAAAAATTATGTGCAACAATATCCCCCTTTTTCATTCATGGAAACACCACAAAGAATTGATGATCATTGATGTCAATGGACCAAACACCCCCTCACATATTACTAGGGACTACCCCTGACTAGATGCAAAGATTCATCCTTATTGATCCTACATTTATCTCCTTCAATATATGCTTTGTCCTTCTATTACTTCAATGTCTTCCTTATCAACGTATTCATTCTCTCCCCATTTGAAATGAAAGGAAAAGGGACACAGTTACCTACTAATTCTCCATAATATTTCCTAATCCTTCATGACCATGTTTTAAATTAAATGCCCCGTGAGACCATGCTTCCTTTGTGCATAAGTTTTTCAACTATAAGTGCTCGCACATGCTCTATAACTATTCTTAAGCTTTCATATGGACCTAATCAGTGAAATATTCCCCTGTGAATGTTCATCTCTCTCTCATGTATCTTCAATAAATCTTCTTGAATAACTACAGGTGTCAATATATATCCTTGAGAGCTTCGATCGAGTGCTACTCATTTTTTTTTCCTATGCTAATAGTGGACCACCTACCCCCATCCATAAGCCCTCTACATACCTATTATTATACTAGTGACATCATAAACTTCCATTAATCATGATATATCATCTTCAAAGGACCTATGTGAATCCTTAACAAATACAAGTGTCCAAATTTTCTTATCTGCCATGTCAAATGATCATGGTCCCTTACAAAATGCTTTTTCTAATTGCCCTAATATCTTCTATCAATGATTTCTTCCCTGGTTGTGATCATCTTTCCTTGAACCATCCTATTTTTATCTTCCATACTTGGAGTCCATTATTTTTCTTTCCTTGAATTTGAGTTTTACATTATCCACATCGATATCAACCTTGTTACTCTCCCAATTGTGCATATTAGAGATTTGTATATTTTGGGAGAGAGTATTCTCATCTTTCTTATGGATTCAAATAATGCTTTCATCATGGTTGAAACCTTTGTATTCCTTCACCAAAGCATATTATACATTTTATCTTTGACATAATAACCTTAGAACTTCTTCGTTAGGAAGAAATTAAAATAGCAAAATCATGGATTTTGCCTTGGGGAATATAACCAATCAAAAACTCATATAAATGCCTTGATCCCTCAAGGTAAGTTCATGATATTAATTTTTTGGCTTAACCTGTTTTGTTCTCCAAACCATGGTGTGATTTTCTGCTTGCATATATGAAACATTTTCTTCTTTATTTTTCTCATGTAACCTCTTCATCTTACATTCACGTGCAATGTGACCAAGGTTGTGGCACTTAAAGAATGATGTTTTGTACTTGAATGTAGGAGAAACCAATGTATGCTTTCTACTATTGAAGACATTTTGATATTTGTTTCCTACAAACTTGCTTCTATAGGTTTGATAATGACTTTTAGAATCAATTTTGTGATAGGATTTACAATCACTACATCTATGCCCAAAATTTGTACACGAAAGTAATAACCAAGAAATATACTTTGATACCTGAATGAGAATGGTTCGCTTGAATATCTTCTAAATATGTTATGCCTTGGTAGAGGTTTAATCTTTTGTTGATGTTGGTCCTTTATTACATTGTTGTCTTATTTATGATTCGAATTCTTGAGAACATCAATATAACTTCTTGTAGTAGTAACATTTCCAACCATATTCTTATTTTCACTACGATTTGGATTTTGAAGAATGTCATCTTTGTTCTTGAACTTTTCTTCAGAATTAACCCTTGGAGACTTAGAGCTTGAGTCTTCTTTGCATTGAGACCCACCTATGTAACCATGGTCTGCTTTGTCACATGGTGATCTCTAACATCTAAGAATTCCATCTATTACTTGCAATCTCTTCAATTTCTTGTTGATCTTGTCAACTCAAATGTCAATCAAATAAATTATTGTTCAAGCTCCTTAGATGTTTCTTCTTCTGTTCTTTTTTCTTCTTCATTTTGGGATTTTAAGGAGATTATTTCCTCATAAAATTTTATTTCTTATTGCAAAATTTATACTTCATGTTTCTTCAATTCCTTAGATCCTCCCATAAGATGACTTGTCAAAATACATTTTCGCTTTCCTAATTCTCTCACCTTGATATTTATACGACCAACTTCTTCTTCTACTTTGAAATTTTGTGATTATTCTTTTTAGAGTCTTGTATCATTTCTTTTATCTAATTACCAAGGCATCCTCATTCCTCCTAGGTTCTTCTAATTCTTCTTTTAGATAAGTAGCATCATAGTCCTTGATTTCCAAGAGTTCCTGTTGCCCTTTAATTTCATTCATCATATAATTTTTGACCTTTTCTATTTTATCTCTCAAGGAGATATTCTCAGTTTCTACAGATTCAAAAGGATCTCCTTTTTCCTTTAGCTGTTTGACACACTTATTCCATCCTTATTATTGTTCAGATGGGCCTTCAAGGTAGCGACATCATGATCTTGATCCTTCTCGAGTTCATATTTATCTTTCTAATTTTCGATCTGGTCTTCTAATTGACTAGGATTTCATCTTGAAGATTTTAATTCCTTCAAGGAAATTTTTAGTTCTCCTTCACAATCTACTTCTACCTCAATTTCTTCTTCTATTTCCTCTATATTTTTAACCTCAAATATTTGAGGAATATCATATTCATTATCTATAATAGGACAATGCCACATAGAAGTATAGTGGCCTTCATTACTGCAAATCAAACAAAATACAATATTTGATTCATCTTTCTGACTATTTTCGACATCCATGATCATGAATAAGGTGTCTCCTTTGGGGTTTCATGTATTTCACACATGATTTTAGACCTTCCTCTTCTGAGAAAAATTCTTCTTACTCTTCCCTTTGTTGTCCATAGTTCCTTTTAGTTACCTTATAATGGTTAATTGTTCTTGAAAGAACCCACTCTGGTTCCACTTGTTATACCAATGATTACACTTAGGGTGGGGGGGGGGGGTGAATTAGTGCAGTGGAAAATTTATTATTTGAAAACATTACATCAATAATTAACGATGTAGAAATGTATCATAACAATAACAATGAGTTACACTATCCACTAAGAAACCATCATCACATCAAAACAAGAGAACATAATATTTTATGTGGAAATTCATGTGGGTGAAAACAACAAATTATTTTTCTTCTTCCTATTAAATCCATTTACATAAATTTGCAGGAAACCATCCTTAATATGTGCAAGAAACTACTTGCAATATGCTACAACCTTATTCATGCAAAAAAATTGGTGGAGGCATCAACCTCATTCCTCAAACTAGTGTGGATCACATTTCACAATATTTGAAATTGGATCCACATGAACTTCAATATAAGTCTCTAAAAATGATCATTTTTTTCTATCAAAATATTTTCATAACTTTCTCACAATAATCTATTCATTAATATGTTACCATGAAACCTTCCCTGATCCTAATTTGATCAACCGACTCAAAAATCCTACAACCTATTCATAACTCCAAAAAGAAGAAATATAGATTTATAGTACCAAAAACATCTCTTCATGATTCCTCATGCCCTCTGGATGAATCACCACTAAGTTTTGATAATTTCCCCTTTTTCAGAATTAAAGTATGCTAAAAAATCATTCCAAAAAGCCTATACAGAACTAAAAAAGTTAATTGTTCTACAAAATAGATTTACCCGATGTGGGTTCTACAGTCTGGAAAAGGTATGGTGGGAATTATACAAATGAGTTTTTGTTGGTTAGATTAACTCTTCAATAGATAAGTCTCCATTGGAAAAAAAAATTAATCAACCAACTGCCTAGTTGAAACACTTGACCTCACGAGAGACAAAACACATGTCAAACAACTATGATATAACATATCTGATGTATTGGTGAAGTTTTCAATTTTATTTGAACCAATTCAAATAGCACATGCCATGCCATGACCTATAGTACCAAGGTTTAGCCAATCAAAATTATACTACATTAATGGGTTAATCTTTTCACAACTGTGAAATTGTGTTAGGTCATAGCTACATGATCCAATAGTGTGAACTCAATGAGCCAAATCACAACTATATGATCCAATAGGTCAAATTCAAGGCTATATAGGCCAACAATTCCAAGTTGGAGTTATATGAGCCAACATTTCTAAGTCACAGCTCTATGAGCCAACAATGCCAAGTCAGTGAGCCAGAGCAACAAACTTATATGAGAAAAAAATACCAAGTTATCGAGATATAGAAACAAAAATATACAAGACAACAGTTCCAAGTCATTGAGCTAGTGTTATACGAGCCAATTGAGCCATAGAAATGAGCTGAAAGTGTAAATTTGTCAATCCAAAGCTTATACAGTATGATAAAAAACTATGCCAACATAGAGCTACACGTTCCAACTACAATTCTAGATCATCAAGCCAAACAAGAGCTATACGAGATAGCTATGACAAATCATTAAGCGAGACAATCGATTCAACTATTCCAAGTGATCAAGTCGGAGCTTATATGAGCCAAAAAAATTGTGCCAAGTTAGAGTTATTCGTACCAACAATAGTGCCAAGTAATCAAGCCAAAGCAAGGCTATATGATCTAGTTGTGTCAAATCATTAAGTTTGAGCAATAAGCCAACTATGTCAAATCATCAAGCTACAAGGTTTCATCCCTATGACCAATTGACCTAAATTCCTCATACTCACAATGCATATATACCTTCACATGTGTTATTCATTCATAATTGATGTGAATTAACCATGACCATGCCTCCATATATATATGTATGTGTTTGTGCACGCGATAAGGGCTATATTTTGGGGACAAGACAACCTTTAAAACACCCATGGGACCATGTGAAATTACCATGATCTAAGGGTTACTGTGTGTCTGAGTGTTGATGTCATCATTATGTCACATGGGCCACATGGCTCATTCCATGTGGGGCATGGGTCTCACAAAAATCCGCTTATTGGTCAATAGAAAATGTCGATACCAAAATTCTATGTTACACAATGATGGGATGCCATGTCATGTGCCACACCATCCGCAGTCAGCCACATCATCTCATTCTACCATGCCATCACAAAAGCCCATGTGTCACAATATGACTAGGCCAACATGGAAGGGAGGCCCCATGTTAAACTTCAATTATGTTTGATGTATCATCCATCGTATACTAGAATTTTGATGGCTAGATGTTGATGAAGATTCCTAAATTTTAATTGATTATATAACGTGCATTTATAATTGATATCATTCGTATATTTCACCATAGAACCATAAATCTACCTTCAATATGCTCGATGTTTATCAATTTGTTTTTATTAATAAAATTGGTATTTGTTCGCCTGCCAAGTTCAAATGAGCATAACTTCTCATTTGGGAGGAGGTTCTCCAAGTGGGATATACCATTGGAAAGGTATCAAAGAGGATATCCAACGATACCAATATATAGAGTCATTAATATATGATAAATTTGACAAAAACTCATAAAACTTAAAACATATTTGACTTCAATTGATGAGGACATGCAAGAGCTTAGGCCATCATACTACTTCCTTTGAGATACTACCACTTCCTATGTCATCGCCATTGACATCAATGAAATGTATTGTCATCAATGAAAAATTATGTGCAACACATTAACTCTGGATTAGAATATAACCATAGTTTCTTTGACCAAAGCTACAAAACCAAGGGAAAAACCTCCATGCGCTCAAAAATCACTAACAACTAAAACTGCTTGTTGTAACCTACTCAAAATAGATGCAAAATCCACCAAACAAAATATGCGTCCCTGCCCTATACCCTATGTAAGGTGCTACCTCCCCCCTACAAAACCCCTAACAACAAGGGTTATCATCCACTAAACAATGAAGATTATTTCCCCACTTGCACCTGGTGCATATGTATCATGTGTGGAGGTAGTATTACAAAGAAAATAACACATAACCAATAATTCTTCATTCAAATACCAAGCATATTCCCGTTAAGTATAATTTTCTTAGAGAATAGGTGGCTAATCAAATTATGAAGTTGGAATATATCTGAAGAAAGGATTAAGTTCTCGATATCTTTGCCATGCCTCTTTCCCGACAACCTTTTGATTATTTAAGGATGAAGTTGGGAGTGATGTCTGATTATTCTCTTTTCTATATTTCTTAACAAGAAAACAAGAGAGTTATCCAAATACGTACAAGGATGGATGTAGTGATTAAAGAAAAGAAAGAAGACCAAACTCAGTATGATTTTTTTAGATTAGCAAGACAAATACAAGTTTAGAGGGAGAAGTTTGAAAAACATAGAAGTAGAAATAGTAATGGTTCATGCAAAAATAATTGGTCATACCTTTAATAGGGGGAGCTTAGATGCAATGGTTAAAAACAATATGATACATTAGGGAACATTAACAGATAGGTCCATAGGAATATCATCTTGGAAACAGGAAAATCAAAAGAAGAGAATCATTTAGTATGCATTTGCTCCGATGTACAAAATATTACTTCATCATGGTGTAAAAAGGGAATATGAAAATGCACTTAAGTGGTTCCATTCGAAGGGGCAGCATAATCAATATCCTATTATATAATGTTAGGGAGAAGATGGTTAGAGAGAGAGAGTACTTAATCCCTTTTCCATTGATGTAAAAGTGGGAGAGGGAGAAAACATTAAATATATTGAAGTAATGGTTGATAAATATATTAAAGATATTGAAGAAAATGTATTGAAGATATTTAAGATATTTAAAAAACATTAAAGATATGAAAAAATGGTAACAGTGTTGGAATAAGGAATCAATGAGAGGGTGTGGGGGGGGGGGGGGGGGGGTGGTGTGAATCAATAATAAATCTTTAATTCTTTTCACTATTGTTAGTTCCTTTTGAGATCATCCATAGACAATAAAAATGAACAACAAGATATTGCATTCACATGTACACCCATTACATCAAATTTCAAGCAACCTACAAATATTTACATAGGTAATTTTATGTGGAAACCTAAAGGGAGAAAACCACCAATCTGTTTATTGTTATGATGTAAATTAAGCACCAACTTAATTACATCAATTTTTTTGCGAGCATCCACTCACAAGAGACACCACACCCTTTAAGATAGTAAGCCACTACTTGCTAAGAGGAACCAACCTCTTATGAATGCAGGCAACAACCTATTCTAGCCACTATTTTACCTTTCATACGATTATGAAGTTGAAAACATAGGAAAATGAATATACATAGAAATACAAATTTGGTCTGCTCTGGTATTAGTTCCTCTCATTCAACTCCCTATTTTTCCTTCCAACTATGCTCTCTGCTACTCAATCAGCTCTGTCTCGACCTTGTGATACACCTTCTCTCAGTGAAACTTAGCTCAGTCACACAGCCACAATGCTACACTCTGTAACTATTTTGTTCCTATGATGTGCTATGATCGATGTTGTCTCTATTGTCTTTGTACCTGATAGTGTGCTACAACATGGTATGGCTTATTGTTGCTCAATTAGGTTTCTTGCACACTTGAACAAAAGGCTCCCCATCTTGCTGTAACTTGTGTTCTCGGTCACAACAGTTGATTTAAAGTAGAGGATGAACTTTTGATCGATCCCCTATGTTGAGAATTAATTCTCTATAAAATTTTGCACTCCAAAGAGGTATTCTATGCTCAGTGAATAATTTGTACCTCAGGCATGGCTTTCTTGTTTCAAATAAATCTCTTCTGCTCCCAGTCATATTTTTCATTACTTATTCATGGGATGCAAGCAAGATCGGGGAATGCTATTTTTCGTTTGAGTCAATCCCATTAAATTTACTCTACAAGCCAAGGTCCTCATTGCCTTTTCTATGTTCTCTGCAATCGCCATTAAAAATGGCACCATCTCTAATCCTCTGGCACAATTAATGAAGTCACCAATAACATATGAAGACCTTGAGAAACTAATCCATGGTCACACCATTCAATGTTGGTTGGGAGGTCATCAGTAGAACTGATTTTCTTTCTTGTGCTCTCCTATTAGCCTCAACCCATGAACTACTCGTACGCTTGAATAAATCATACGTTCGCTTTTCTTTTAGGCTTGACTTGGATCCATTTTCACTATTTTGGCATGTTCTATTCATTCAATTCCAAAGACCAAATACATGGAAAAACTTCACAAAGCAACCACTTGGTGCAAACTTCAAAATTTTTCCACACCATCATCTTATGCCATGATGACATCATCTAGGCGAAGCAGAACCTTCTGTATGGTGACATGTGTCACCTATATGCGGCCCATTAGTCTACCCAAAAATTCCTAATCTACCTACCACATGACCTTCATATTACCACGTCATTCTAATGTGATATTCCATGTTGCTTCCCACACATCACCATGATCCAATCACATTCAACCACATGTTTTCCTGTATTAGGTCTCACATAGTTTGAGGGTTGGTGGTCGGGACTTCATTATTATACTAAATTTTGGTTCATGACCCGACCTTTGACTAGACTGACTAAACCCATCTCTTGACTTGGAATTGGTCCGACATAGGTCAAGGGTCAGGGTTCGGGGATTTTTTCTCTTACTGAACTTTTATGTGTGACCCGAACTTTGAACTTGTAATTTTTTTGCATGGCCTGACCCTATTCCAAAAATGGGTAATTCAAAAAATTATTTATCAAAGAGTTTCACACAAAACATGAAGTCTATGTGGATCCTTGAGCCATGGAGCCATGTATGTTGACCTTTTTATTTTCAAAATTTTATCAACAATATCTCTTGATCTAAGAGGCCATTTGGAAACTTCAATATATCATTGGAAATCTCTTTCCTAGCACTATCCAACTATATTATTCCCAAGATATTCTGAGCTAATGTTCTAAGGTAGAATCTTCTCCAAAGTATGGGAATCCCCAGACATGATAGTGATATTTTTATGGCTTCTCCAGTAAGCCAGCTACTTTAATGATTCTCTAAATAACATGCTCTTCACTGCCAACATCAGTTGCCTCTAATCTCAATGCATGTCTAGTCGACATCAATGCAAACATATGAGGTGCCACCAACCATTCAGACAATGCCAATTATCCAACAATCTCCCCCTTTGGAATTGATGGCAACAATGTAAGCTCCCCCTAAAACTAGGCGTGATATTCTTCATCATTTTTCTTCTCCTTAGCACTAGTAATATTCTCCCCCTTTGTCATCAATGGAAAAGGATTCTTTTGAAATCTCCCCCTGAACCATGACAACATCAAGTTGGGCAGCTACCATCACTCATTGATATTGATCCATTTGGGAGGAGGAGTCACAATTCCTATCCATTGTCAGAGAGACACAAAGGGCTCTATTACAAGTGGCTTACTAAAGATTTCTATGATTTTTTCTTTAGTGGCCACATATTCTAGTAGGAAAATATTAGTAGAAACATGTTCTCTCAAGAAATGAAACTTGATAGGAATTTGCGTAGTCTTTGAGTGCACGAAAACATTCTTAGAGATGTTGATTTCACTTGTGTTGTCACACATGATTGTAATTGGATTAGTCAACTCTACTTTAATTTCCTTCAAGATCTGCTTCACTTAGAGAATTTGTGAGAAACAAGTGGTGGATGCAATATACTTTGCTTCAGTAGTTAGTAAAGAAATGAAGTCTTGTTTCTTGCTAACCCAGAAGACTAAGTTGTTTCCCAAAAAGAATGTTGCACCAGAGATGCTCCTCCTATCATCAATATGGCTTGCCTAATCAACATAAGTGTAGGCCTTCAACTTAAACCCTCTTCTTTTAGCATACCACAACCCATAGTTGATTGTCCCTTACAAGTATTTAAAAATCCTTTTTATAGCAATGACATGACTTTCATGCGAGCAGGATTAAAATATGGCCACCATACCTACTGCTTGCAGGATGTTTGGTATACATGTTGTAAGATTTAACATGCTTCCTATCATTGATCTGTAGATATTTTGATATACCAGTGGTGTCTCATCTTCTTTCCATAACTTACAAACTGTAATCATGGTAGTGCTAACTAACTTGCAATATTCTAGTCAAGTTTCTTCAGAGTTTCTCCTAGGTATTTGAATTGGAAGATAAATGCCCCATATTTTGATTGAGAATTTTTTAAATCCTAAGAAGAAGGAAATTTCTCCTAACATGGACATATCAAACTCTATTTACATGCAATTTTCAAGTTGATTTTCCAATCGTTTCAAGTCACTACCAAATATTATGTTATCCACATACAGTACCACAGTTAGTAGATGATCATATTCAGTTTTATATACAAATTGTTTTATATAGTACCTTTCTTAAAGCCTTATTGTTGGAGGTATCGATCCAGTTTTGTATACCAGGCTTTGGGGGCTTGTTTGAGTCCATATAAGGCCTTTCTAGTTTGTACATAGACCCTTTATCTTCAGTGAGCATGAATCACTCTAGATGCTCAATATAGACTTCTTCTTCCAGATCTCCACTGAGAAACCCTGACTTCATATCCATTTGATATATCTTGATGCTTTTAGGATTGGTATAGAAAAGAAACATTCTAATATATTCTAGTCTAGGTATTGGTGCAAATGTTTCCTCAAAACCTATCCCCTCTATCTAGACATACCCTTTGCAAACTAGTTGAGCATTTTTTTCTGATTACTTGACCCTGTTCATTTATATTATTTTTGAAGACCCGTTTTGTGCTAGTGACGTTTTTCTCTTTGTGTATTGTAACAAGCTCCCAAGTGCCATTCTTCTTAATTTGGTCAAGTTCTGCATTCATAGCTTTCACCCATGACTTGCCCTTGCTAGCCTAACTGAGATTGTTAGGCTCAACCTCAGATAGAAAAGAAAGATTTGCACAACTTGGACTGCAAACATATTTCCTCCTAGTTTGAACCCCAAGTATTTGATCTCCAAAAATTTTACTCTCTAGATGCTCTTTTGTACATACCTAGACCATATTTTGTGCCTCGAAGTTGTGCTTGTTTATTTGACCTCATTATCTAACTCTATTTATTCATGGCCTGATGGCATGATGGTTGAACTCTCTTCTCCATTTGAGCTCATGCTTCATATATTGCTACATCAATGCACTCTTCAAACCCCTTTTTCGTTTTGTTGTAGCACTTGTATCCTATGCTCAAGCAAAGTGTCCTATAAATATACCCTCATCAATGCATGAATCAAAATTTCTATGATTTTTATCATTCTTTTTGATAAAGCATTTTCACCCAAATACCTTGTAGTTTCTTAGTGATGTAAATATTCCCTTCCATAACTCATAGGGCGTCTGATCATTATTGGTCTTGAGTTGTGTCCTGTTTGATAGGTACACTATTACCTCTCCCCAAAATATGTGAGGTACATATGATTCATCCAGCATTTCCCTGGTCATCTCTTGGATTGTTCTATTCTTTCTCTTGAAAACTACATTTTGTTGTGGCATTCTAGCCACACATTATTGCCTCCTTATGCCATGCTCTTCACAGAATAAAAAATTTCCCATCTCTTTCCTATATCATTTTCTGCAAGTTTATATGCGTATGTCAGTAGTGGACTAAAAGTAGGTCATATATATCTATCTACCATAGGTCCATTGGATGTCCTATATGATGGAGTCTCTGGAAATATAGAGGAGTCTATATAAATGTGGTATAATAAAAAATGTGAACAAGAAAAATAATTTCATAATAAGAAACATTGTGAGGGTAAAGGTAAATATGACGGTATTCAAACAAAACAAATGGATTTAAGTGTCTTGTGTAAATCCCTACAAACGTGAGAGAAAATATTATAGGAATATATTGTGTCCATGAGTATTGCAAGTGATGTTTATGCCTCCCTACAAATGATTGAACCATTGAAGATGAAGCTAGGTAAGAGAGATGAAAATATTATGTTTCTCAAAAGGGAACTCTTACAGAAACAAATAACACAACATTTTGGATGTCAGATGGAGATATAAATATTGAAATCTAAGATTTCTAATTTCCAATAACAAATACAAAGGCCCATAGTTGAGGAAATGCTAATTTTTTCTTCTATTACAAATGATAAACAATTGGGATAAAAAAAACTTGAGAATGAAGTACAAAAGTACCAAGGTTTAGTTTGTTGAAATTCAATCCTAGTTAAGCTCAACAAAGAAATATCTTCAAAAGAAAGGAAGAAGTAGTTGGAAAAGTACAATATGGATTTGGAAATGTTGAAATTTATAGGATAAGATGAAAGGAAATTGTAATACACATTGCAAAATTATGAAATGTGAGTTTAAGAAATCTAGAAATAGTTAAAACATGTGCACGTTGTAGCTACATAAAAATATGAATCCTGCACACAAGGAAAGATAGACTGTAGAGAATTTTATTCATGTCAAGAGGAGGGCTTGAAAACAATCCCAAGTAACTTACTGTTATAGAATAAAATTTGTTTGTATATAGTGTATATGTAAATACATTTAAAAATGTAATATACATATGGTTTTTTGTTAATATAATGAAAATGAATTTTATTTTAATAGTTAAAGAATTCATGTCTATTTATAGTATTCATTTTATTTTTTGTTAACATATATTGTTTATCAATAGAAAATTAACTCTCTTGCATTAATAGTTCTATTATTATTTGACCTTGATGGATATATGTCATCATAATTAATAAAATTTCCTTTGAAAAACATATTTTTATTATCCAGAAGAAAGTTACATTTTAGAAATCCATGGTAAGTGAGCCTCTATTTTCTTTGTATTATGTGCCATCATCATTTACACCTACACTAAATTATTAGGATAATTTGTCTACTGCACAATCATATGTGGTAAGGCAAGAGAAATAATTCTCCTATTATTTGAATATAAATAGTATGAATGTGAGAATTAAATAGGTATGCTCAACTATGGAAAGAAGGGCTTTCTCAGACTAATTTCTTGACTACCCTTAACTGCAAATGGGCATTTTAAAGTGGCCATTTTGTAGCCAAAGATTCAAATTATTCAAACAACCAATCATTATAACTCCTTAAAGATTTCTATATATTTGGATAGGATCAATTTGGTTGACAAGATGGACTTACATAGGAAGAAATGAGATATTATTTTCATATATTTAAAAATATGTTCATTGAATGCCTCTAAAGTATAACACATGGTATCTAAAATGAAAAATCAAATATGAAAAGAGAAATTACTTAATAGAATGAAGCAGGAGTAGATAAAAGAGTTACAACAATAGAAAAACGTTTTGGGAGAAAATCGAAATGTCAAATAAATTTAGGAACTAGTGAAATATGAGGATAAGTATATCCTTTGATTGAATAAAATGATCTAGATTTATGCAGGAATGAAATGAAGTACGATTTCAAAAAAAAACGAAGAGATGCAATGAAGTGAAATTTCAATTAGTGAAATAGAAACTATTGAAAATTATTTACGTACATAAGAGAAGCAAACTAACTTAGGCAATGGTAGCTTATCTCTGCGAAGAGATGTGATTTCTACATGCCTTTTGAAGTTTGTTGCAATGAGGCTAGAAGGATTTTTTATTATATATTGAGAAAAAATGGAAAACCTTAAACATCCAAAAAACTAACCCTAGAAGATGGAGCACCAAAATTTATGGGCCTCATTCAGGTTGGTACATCAACCTCCTAGGGTCATTACTTTGGCATATGATCTTTGTTTGATGCGTACAATACCTCGTTAGAAAAACCTATTTCAGAACAAAAAATTTCAACTGCAAACCCCTATTGAATGCTTTTGGTATTCCCATTTTCTTAAAAAAAAATGTTTAGGGCCTCAAAACAAGTTTAGATGTTTAGGACCAAAACGATTCCTAAAAATAGTAAATTGTGCATCAAATTTGGAAACTAAAAGGAAATAGAGTTGAAGCTCCAAGTGGAATAGGCATGTGGCCACCAATACCCACCTAGATGATTCATTCCCCCATGGGAATAAATGATCCCCATTTCATTGAGTGCCTCCATGAGATAGGGAAAATTGTATTGAATATGGTCCCTATTGAGCCACTTTCCTTGGTGTAGGAGTTGCCTTGCTTTGACAACCTGATACAATTGGATATTTTGTTCGTGAGTGTTCTTAGTATTTTTGTTTGTTATTCAATTACTCATGGCATGTTCAATGTAATAAGGATTGATCTCTGTTGGTGTCAACTGCTCAACAATGTCTGATGTGTCCGACAATGGGGGAAAGTATCGCCAAAGATAGTTCACATTGAACACTAGGTGCAAGCCAAGGAATGGGAGAATGTTGATCTTGAAATCATTATCACCCGTGACCTTGGTGATGTTGTAAGACCCATATTAGACTGGTTGAGGCTTTTGATGGGCTCGAGTAAGGTGTTCCTTCTACAATTGAAACCAAATTTTGTCACCCTTTTGAAACTTATATGGAACACAATGTTGATCATGATGTTAATTGTACTTGGATTAGGATTTATCCATGAGTTCGTCAGCCTAATGGGGGATGTGTTGGATGCGTTCAATAAACCTAGTGCCTTTATCAACTTTAGATTAAATATGTGCATATTTTTTCTATGTAGTCACAAGAGGCATTACAACATCAATGGCACGGACTGGTTTAAATCCCATTCCCACTTGAAAGGGGTTGTGGCCATTCAAGATATGGAGAGCTTTGTTATAACTGTGTAGCACATAGGGAACACTGGCATCACATGTTCTTGTATACTTGGAGTTGTACATGTGTAGTATGTGCACTATCATCCTATTGACAACCTTTGTTTGGCCATCAGTCTGAAGATGGAATGTAGTTGACTTGGTAAGCTTAGTGTCCAACAATGACTAGAGGCTTGACTAGAATGCACCCAAGAGCCTGCTATCCAAATATGATGTAATGGTTTGTGGTATGCCAAAATTTACCCCCACTTGTTCGAAGAAGAGTTTGGTAGTGTCTTCTACAATGATGCTCTTCTTAAAACAGATTAACATATCCATCTTAGAAAATATTTCAATGGCCATAAATACACAATCATTACCATACATGGTAAAATGAAAGCCCAACATATAGTCCATGGATATGGACTCCCTAGGCTGAATAGGAGTAGGAAGAGGAGTATACAGACCTTTCCTCTTAGTGGTTGGCTTGGATATGACATAAGCAACGTAGGATCTTATATATTTTCTAACATCATGTCATAGATCTGGCCATTAAAAATAGTTCTATAGTACTACCACTGTCTTCTCTATGAAAAGTGTCCTACAAACTAACTATAAGTGGCCTCCCAAATAATCTTGTATTGCTTTCTTGAAGGAACAAAAAGGTGTACCAGGTGGCATAATGGTGTGTCCTGGAGGTGGAAGTTTAGAACTTTCTTTCCATCTATCAATATATGGTATGTGGTGGTGAATTTTGGATCATTTTTGAAATTTTTTTGCCATCCATAAGTCTTGTTCTAATAGGAGACGAGAATAGTGGTTAACGCCACAAGCGGTGGTCGACTAAGGAAATCTACAACATTATTGGTGTTTCCCTTCCTGTTCTTAATGTTCAGATGAAATTCCATAGGTATGTGGAACATTTATGATGGCGATCATTATAAAATCTCTCGTGTGCCTATATAATTGAAGAATTCAGTGATATATGTGGATGATCATCTCGTTCCCTAGAATGTAATGTTCCCATTATTGGAAAGCTTGCATAATGGAATACATCTATTTATTGTAGGTCATGTATTTTCGAATTGTATCAAAGGCGTTTGACTGGGATAGGCCACCAACTTCCTTTTTGGGGTGAGAACTGCACCAATGGCATAGTCAGAGGCATCTATCTCAATTTCAAATTGTTGTTTCAGGTCTGGCAATATAATTATTGGTGTAAAGTAAATATGGTACTTCAAATCAAAATTGGGACTCAAACCAAATTTTGATTTCTTTCTCTTGACGCTTAGTAACTTCACTAAAAGGCCAAGTGATATGAGACAATCACAACAAAAACCTTTTATATACACTGAAAATCCCCAAAAATTTACGAAGCTCTATTAGAGTGGTTGTGGCTAGCCAATCTCGAATGATTTGGATCTTAGCTGGATGCACATGCGCACCTTACTCATCATTGGTGTAACCTAGATATTGGACCCGGTTCATGCCAAAGGTGTTGTTAGCTACATATACCAATAGGTTTCATATTTCATGATTGACAATGAAAAGTTCCAAATATGCTCTGCTTTGATCACGCAAAGATCACATATTTCCAAGAGAAAAAAATCTGTGTATATAGCTTGATGTTGTCTAATTTTTGATGGATGGTCCAACAGCCTAACCTGGATCATGCCATGTTTTAAATTTTCAGTTGTAGAATAGAGAAAGAAGTCTGTCCAAACTGTTTAATCTTGGCAGACAAGTAGCTTAGGTAGAGAAGTGAGGCTCCCAACTGCTTAATCTGGGACCTTGGAAGCAATAAGGGTAGAATTAGATAGAAAATCAAAAGGAAAAAAGCCAAAGAAAAGAAAAGGAAAATAAGGGTCTGCAAGTCCAAGTGCACCCTCCAAGAAGAAACAAAAAATGCTAGGCAAGTAGATGGGTAGGCAGTTGGGGTTGCAGAAAAATCATTCCTTGCAAGTAGATGTGTGCTGAAATGTCCACACAGGAAAATCAATGGTTGATAAGCTCCTCTTCTCCATCAGGTGGCAGCAAAGCAAGGAAGCATGTCTAACTTCCCAAATTCCCCCTTTCACTCTCATTACTAACATCCCTTCATCTATTCGAGACTAGTGAGAAGATCTGAGGTTTTATGGTGGATCTTGTTCCTTTAAAAGCCACATTTCTTGTCTAAAAATATTTTCATTTTGATCTACTCCCTAAACTAAGTAACTTTCAAATACACTTAATGAAATCACTCCTCATTCACTTTCCTTATTCACATTAACCCCTAACTTCTATTATCTAAATCCCCTAAATTACCCTTTCCCTACTATTATAACACCATGGTGTATAAACCCCAAACATGGTATAAATATCCCCCCCCTTTGGCACTATAGCTAAATAAGTTGTTTAGGGAGACTTCAGTCCACCAGGGGCTGTGGTCAACCCTGTCTTGGGGCTGCTCTAACCTCTGGTTATGGGAAAAAACCTTTCCCCTAAGCCCTCACCTTCCCTCTGCTCAAAAATACCACAGAAAACCCCTTTCCCCCTGTTAAACCCACTCCTAAACCTCTTTTTTCCTTATAAAACCCTTGAAAAACCCAAAAATCCCGAAAATACATGCAAAAAACCCTAACCCTAAGGTTCTCCGGCCACAATATTTAATTGAATATTTTAATAGGCCAGCGGGACCCCCCCAACCTGCACGATCCGTCGGAGGACCCGCCAGCCGTCCGATCTCCACCGCCTAGATCTAACGGTGGGCGATAATTTTCGCTCCCCGACCTGCCAACCTTTAGCGTCCGGGGAAAGTGGTTTTCCGCCCGTACAAGGGACGCGTGGCAGACGGTGGGGTTGTTAGGAGCCCCCCTCCCCGATATCGCCTTTGCCCAAAGGTGGTGCGGGGAACCCGCTTACCACCATCCCCTTACCGCCTTCCCTTACGTCATCAATACGTCAGCATGACACAGTGCCCTCCCCCGCCCCCGCGCCGTATGGCCCTCCACGTAGCCCTGCCACCTCATCCACCTGCCACCGTGTCCTGCCACCCTAGCCTACACCTCAGCAGCCACGTCATCCTCCGTACCCGGGCCCGCCATGATGTCATGCTGACGTCATCGGCGGAAAGGCGCCAATTACCCATTTTTCCGAATTTGGTCGTTAAAGTCATGTTTTGGGCAGTTTTTATGTCATTTTCGCGTAAAGGAAAAGATAGCCGTTGCAGCTGCCAAAGCGCCTCGACACCTCCAAATTCAAATTCCAACCGTTCCAATTCATCAATTCAACCTCCAGAATTCGGCCTGCAGACTTTACAAGCGTTTCATCCAGGTATTCACCGTAATTCCTCTGTTTGGCCCATGCATACCATTTCTCTGTAAATTGCCATTAAAATACCTGTTGAATTCCACATAAACTCTGCACCTACTACCTATAGTGAGCCAAGTGAACCTGCTTACCCTCAGAACCACAAATTCAGCATTGAAACAGGCAATTCGCGGGCCAAAACTGTGAAATTATCTTCGAGGTGCCCAGCATTGTTCCCTTTTGCCGGGTGTAGACCAACAACAATTTTTTCACTAAAGAAAACCTCATATCCTCTGCAATTCACCCCTAGCAATTCACAATCTCTGTGAACCTACCAAGACTGCAGAAACAAGCCTGTTTTTGACTGTAAAAAAGCATTTCAGACTTTGTCCATAGTTGGCCTATCACCTAAGCTCTTAAAAGCTTTGCAAACCAGTGCACTCATATCACTCAAAATCAAACCATACAATGGCTGCCCTTGCACCCACAGCTCTCAATGTTGCTCCACTGAATCCACCCAATAAAGACCTGCAGTCTTTATCTCTTGCTGACCAGGACTACCTTATTGAAGACTATGTGGGAGACAGAGATTTTCTGCAAACCTTCAGACAGTTGAGAGAGGACTATCTGATGGGTCATGACACATATGGCATCTGGGAGTCAAACCTGCCATACTATTTTCTCCCCTCTGTAAATGTGTTTCCTGAAATCATTCGCCTATGTGCTGAGAACTATGATGTGCACCACAGGGCCATCAACACCCCATCTATGAGGGTCCTTTTTTACATTAATCCTGAGACCATCAACAAAATGCTGCATTTTGACCAGACAGAGTTGTTGTTCCCATTCTCTATGAACTATCTGCTGGACACTGGTACCAAAATGACCAGTGAGGAGATTCAAAGGGTCACCAGGACATTCATGAGACCTGAGTGCCAGCCTACAGGGCCACCTCCTTATTTAAATGTCCACTTCACTGAAGTAGGCAGATTACTCCTGGACATGATTGCTTATGTGCTGGGGTACAACACCAGTGAGCATGTGGATCAAACCATGCTAGTATTGCTGGCTGTTTACAGCCCAGGCCAACCCCCTGCCCGCAAATACAACTTTGCAAAGTTCATTGCTAATAAGATTCATGATCAACTGAGCAAAGTGGACAGTCAGGGTGTCTTCATGTACTCAGCCTATATTTATCATCTCTTCATGTATTATCAGTCTGAGGCTTTTCCATGCTATATCAAGAAGCTGGATTAAAGAGGGGAAAGAAGATTTGTCATCTTCTGGACCTCTGTCTATCACAATGTCACAAACTCGCCCTATTCCTATTGTGAGTTTGTTGACCAATTTGTGTATCCAGTCTCTTGCCTATTAATGAGGTCCCCTCCTCCCAGAATGTCAACAGAGATACAGAAGGCTCTGCAGCTCTCTAAAAAATGTAAAATAGGTGATTGGTACCTATATGAGGAACACACAGTCATCAGGGTCTATGGCTGTGAGCTCTGTCCTTTCAGACTCCCAAAGTATGTGCCCATGAGGATATTTGCCTTGGAATATTATAGGCAATTGATTCCGTCTGACCTCACCCATTTCCACAGCTCCAGGAAGAAGGCTCACCTCAAGTTCAAACACCAGTTGGGCCCATTCATCATGAATAAAAAAGAAGGATGGGAAGATGTTGACCTCATCCTCAAGGACAAATATAAACTATCACACAGTTTCCGGTGGGTCCCTTATGACCCTGAGGGCTTCATCACTGCAAGAAGAACCAAATACAGACTACTAGGTTATAGGCATTGTCAATACCCACATATTGAGAAATATGCCAACCAGCAAGAATGGCTACAGGGTTCTTTAGTTGAAAAGCTAACTGAAGAAGAAATAATGCTAAAGAATATGAAGGAGCTTGAAAAGACCTTTGACCTAGACTCTGTGCAGCAGGTACCCCTCAAACGGCCTCACTCAGCAGGAGAAGGGACCTCGGCCACAAGGACTGCACCACAGGCACCCTCTACATCAGCACCGGCGACAGACAAAGGCAAAGGCATAATGGGTGCAGAGGAAGAAGCAGTGAAAGAAAAGCCTGCCCCTGTAATAGGGCAGCAAACAGGGCAGCAAACAGGGCAGCAAACAGAGCAGCAAACAGAACAGCAGCAAGGGCAAACTGTCCTACCACAAACTGGGCTGCCACCAGCCCCAATCATGCAAACACCACCACCTCAAACTGAGCCATTGACTGCCCCAATTTTGCAGACCCCAGCACATGAGGAAAGGGGTACAAAAAGAGATAGAGAAGAGTCCACTCCTCTTAGTGGATCCTCCCAGCAAACAGAAGCCAAAAGGCAAAGGCTAGACTCCCCAGAGGTGGAAGACATTACTGAAGAATTCCTTGACAGCTCAAGGAAAAACAGGGAGGGCAGCCAGCACACAGGAACAAGCTCCTTTCAGCAGGAGCAAGGATTGCAGCTTGGTTTGGAGGTGTCTTCCTCCTCCCAGCAGAACAAGAAGCCCAAGAGCACTAAGGCTTCTTTCAAACAGATAAAAGCTCAGAATGATCTGCTAAGGGCTAAGGTCTACAAGCAATTTATAGATGCAACACCAGCCCAGCAAGAAAGGCTAATGTCGGTATATGACATTCAGTAGGAAAAATTGCTCCTCAGCCACTTTAAGCCCAAAGGGCCGCAGCCTAAGTCAACTGCAGATTTTGTGAAAACAAGGGTGGAGGTCCTAGCGAGAGATATACATCCCATGGACCAGATTGAACTCCACAAGCAAGCTGGGGAGATGGTTTATGCAACCTTGGTAGAGAAGGCCACCATGGCCCATGAGCTGAAAGAGTCCCTGAAAAACACCAACACCCAGTTGGATTTTGAGAGAATGTCCTCTCTGGCCAAAGACAATAGAATAAAGTCTCTTGAGGAGATCATCATTGATCTGGGACATGATCCTAGTGATCCAAAGGGTGTGAAGGCCCTTATGAAGAAGAAAGATGATGACCTCAACGCATTAAAGAAAAGGTTGAAGCTGCAGCCCACAGAGCACCCTCAAACAGCAGAACTTCAAAAGCAAAAACAGGCTGATGACCAACTAGACCTCCTAATGCATCAAGACCAGAGGATCAGGGAATTGGAGAAAGAGCCGGAAGGAGCACTACAAGATAAACAGGGAGAATCCACTTCCCAAGCTCCTCCAACTATTTCCACAACAACAGCAACTTCATGGGCAGCAGTGGCCCCCACAACAGAAGCAGCAGGAACAACAACAGCTCCCGAAGCCAACAAAAGTGTAGAGGAATTGACCAAGGCTATCAAAGAAATAGAGCTCCAGGCCAATGAAATAAATAAGGCCAAGGAAAAATTGGCAGAACTGGATGCCAAATATGACAAGTCGAAGGTAACTGTGGCTGAACAGGGCAGAGAGATAAAGGCCCTCAAGGACAAGATAAAGGCCTTAGAAAAAGAGCTGAATCTAGAAGCAGCCATGGCCGACATAAAAAGGATTCTATGGGCCAAAATAGGCCAATCCATCACCCAACAATGGAGATCAATAAAAACAATGCATGAACAGATGGACTTGTTGGGCCAAGCACAAAGAGAAATCAATAAGGCCAAAACACTGCTGCAAAACAGACCAGAGCAGGCCAACAGAATGATAGACTTCCTGAACAGGCAAGAAAAGGAGGAACTGGCAGCCATAGGCATTCCCAACAGAACAGAGGCTGTCCTCACTGCCAAGAAGGTGCGAACTCTCATAAACTATGTACAAACTGTGGAGAGGAAGTGCTATGAGATCACAGCAGATGTGGATGAATTCAAAGTCAAATTGGCAGTGCTGCAAGCAAAAGCCCTGCCCAGCCTCCTAACTAGTGCAGGAAAACTAGTCTCCCGGGATCAATTTGCCAACAGAATGGCAACATATATTGAGAATTAGATTACTGCATCTGGCAGTACATCTGAACAAACAGGACCTCCCTCAAGACAGGGCTTGTATGACAAATTGGAAGGCCTGTTCTTTATTGAGAATGAAGTGAATCATCTTTTTGAGACTCCTCCTAATTTCTACAGATATACAGAGGTCGATGAGACCTTGATAAAGATTAGGAGGCATCAAATGCCAAAAGAGGATTGGTGGCAAGCAATGCTTCAAATTCTGCCACGGTAGCCTCAGCTGTTCGGTCACTGCCAGCTCTAGGCCACTACAAGACAAACAGCATGATAAAGTCAGCATTAAAAGCAGTTGAAATGTGACTCAGCACATAGACAACGATGGCTAGCCCAAAAGGTAAAGAAATGCGCAAATTTTGACAGCGTACCCTCAGCCGACTCCAACTGCCAGCAAGTCAACAGGCTCTGACCATTTTTGACAGCTAAGGAAACAAAAGTTATTACAGCATTTACTTTCTCAGCTGCTACACTCCAGCGGTTGGCATGCTATTAATGAAGCATTTACTCTCCATTTAGATATTTTCTTATGTAAACTTTGTATATATACTCCCCTTAGTAACGCATAAGGGGTTGGTAATTTTTCACTCTGAGGCATGTATACTGTTTTTCAGGATTGTTTAATACAAAGAGCTAGATCAGCTCAGTGATTTCCTGGAACTATGGTGTTTTGCTGAGGATTCATGTGTTGATGTAGAATTCCTGTGCTGTCTAATGAAATAACAAGTTTTTTCCTTAATCTTTGTTCTTGTCTTTCTTATGTTTATCAAATCATATGCATGTTACACTAAACTAGCAGTAAAGAAAAAGAATAGTGCAGGATTTGTTACTACACCTTGTACTCAATTTTTACTGTTGTGAATGTCTGTCTTCAGAATTAACCACGAATTCTTAATTTCTCATGTAGCTATTAATTCTATATGTATGAATATTACCTAGAAATTCTTAAATGCTCCTAGGTCAATATTCTCACTGTCTTTCTCTAGCAGTTTGCTGCAAGATTCTTGAGTGCTTTGCATAAACTGGACACAACCCACCCAATCACTTTATGAAAGTTTATTTCTCAGACACTAACCTTGCTCTGCAGCATCACTACAGCATCACACAGCACCTCAAAACAGTTAAAGGACCACTGACTCCATTGCCCACTGACATACAACATTCTAATGAGAGCATATATATCTTGACTGAAACATTCTCCAACCAAACAAAAAAACAAAAGTTTGAACAACATAGCTAGCCTAAAATACTATCGGAACAGAGACAAATTATAAAGAGAGAGCCCTCTCTGATTACAGTTTGGCTAGAAGTTGTAATCCAAAGATTGGTTAGTGGTTACCCTGGCCGTATTCCCTTGGGAGTCATAGGGAACAACCTGGGTGCTAACATAATTGGCGACTCCACTGGGGAACTTCCTCAAGATTTTCTAATTTCTGTTTATCTCTTGAAAGCTGCTCATTCCCTTTGCTGCTAGCTTTGGAAAATATACAGTAAGTTCAAAATCTTGTTTGGCCTCTGTAGACACAAAAATATCCTGCAAAATACCAAAAAGAAGTTTAGAAATTGGCTCCTAAAAGGGAAACCAGACACACTAGGTCAAACCCTGACCCAAACCCACAAGCTGTTTTTGAAAATCCTAATATAATCCCTAGAATAATTAGGAAGCAGCAAAGGCACGAAAACTCTAGTGATTTGAGTCCTGAGGCAGCCCACCCTGAACCGGTTCCTACCCCTATCAAGGTTCTATTTCGCTCTACCCCTGTCTCCCCCAGTTCACCATCTACATCTCAAAGCCCTCCTTTCACATCTTCACCCACTGCACATATCCCCTTGAACAACACTCCAGGTGCTGCTACACCTATTACCCCTATTGTACACACCGTTCCTTTTATCCCAGTTGCCCCTGTAAATCCCCCAACCCTTGTGAATATGGCTAACAGATATGCACCCCTGCAAATACCAGCTAATGCTGCAGCTCTACCCCAAGACTACCAAACCAAAATCTCATATTTTGACTCCACTGGTCATCTCACAGCTACTCAGCATGCCAAAAGGATGCAAGACCATTTTGAGACCTATGAAATAGATGATGACAGTGTGAGAATGAGGATGTTTGTTCAAAGTCTGACTGGGGATGTAAGAACTTGGTTTAGATCCCTGAATGCAAATTCTATCACAACTCCTGATGAGCTTTATCAAGCCTTTACTAGCATATGGGAGAAGAAGAAGGATCCTCTGCACATACTTGGGGAATATGACACTATCAAAAGAGGTCCCCAAGAGACTGTTTTGGAGTATTGTGCAAGATTCAACAATGTATATAACGCAATCCCACAAAATTTAAGACCCCCTCCTGATTTAGCTTTGTACAAATTCCCTGATGGTTTTGACCCTGACATGGCCTATCAGTTAAAGGAAAGAGACCCTCAAACCCTTGCAGAGGCCCAAAGGGTTGCTGTCACAGTGGAAGCTAACCTGATTGCCAAAAGAAACAGAGCAAGGTTGGAAAAGAGGACTGTTTTCAAAGAGGAACCCTCTGCTTTTGATCAAAAGCTGGATGCAATACTCAATGGAATGAAAAGATTGGGTGATAGAGTGGAATCGGTTGAGAGAAAATCATCATGGGAAGCACCACAAAACAACCCTCCTAGGAATCCAAATTTTAGGAGAACTCAAAACCCAGGCATTGGCAAGCCCAATGCTGATCAAGACATAAGACCCCCTTTCCAAGAAAATTATGCAGAGACTTCCACATCAACTGAACCCAATGAAGATTCTCAAATTAATTTGATGGGTCTAGATGGTGAAAGTCAAGTTTTCTTAACACAAGAAGATCATGAGGATGATGAAATCAAACTGTTCCAAACTAAATCAGGTGAATCCTTTGACTTTAAACAAGGCTATGACACTGCTGTTTATGAAGTCCATAAACAATACAAACTAAGGAGCAGAACTGTGAATGTAAATCAGCCTGAAAAGATAAAGGATAATCAGCAGACTAAAAAAGCCATAGTCACAGAGCCTAATGACAACACAAATTCACCTGCAGAAGAAGTAATTATTGAAGAGATCACTGAACCATTGTCCTTAAAACAGCAGCCTTTAGCTACTTCATCCTCTCACCCTAATTTAAATGTTACTCCTCAAGAGATGAGTAAAAAAGACAAGTCCCAAAATCAAGATAAGAATCAACAAGAAGATTTAGTGAACAAGGAAAGGACTGTTATCCATAACCCTAAGACCCAATCTGAAAAACCCTTTGACCTAGAAACTGAAATTGGCAAACTAAAGATAGCAATTCCTCTCTCAGAACTAGCCAAGCATGACATCTATAAACAACAGATCAAGAAGTCCCTTCAACTCACTAGCAACAAAGATGATGTTAATGTGTTGGATGATACCCCAGAGCTACTTTTTGGCCCAGAGGTGGATGGAAAGACAGCAGGTGTAGGCATTTTACCTTTTTATGTCAGTTTACATGTTCATGACAAGATACTACACAATGCAATGTTTGACTCGGGCGCCTCTCACAATCTCATGCCAAAAGCAGTCATGGAGAGATTGAATCTAGATATAACAAGACCCTACAAGGACCTGTTCTCCTTTGATTCCAGCCAAGTCAAATGCTTGGGCCTAATAAAAGATCTATGTGTGTCTCTTGTTCAGTACCCAAACAAAACAATTCTAATGGACGTGGTAGTTGCTGACATCCCACCTAAGTATGGGATGCTGTTATCAAAATCATGGGGAGCTAAACTTCAAGGCTCCCTGCAGTTAGATATGTCATATGCCACCATTACTATTTTTGGGCAACCAGAGAGATTATACAGGGAAACATTAATGAAATACATGGTCAGCAGTGAAGAAAAGCCTCAAAACTTTCCCATATATGCTGTCCACTCAGACATAGACTCATACATTCTCTTCAATGATAATACAACTCTCTCAGATGATGAGGTTGAAACCAAGACACTCACACAAGAAGAAGACACCAATGAGCAAACTACTACCCAAGAAACAATGATTAACCAAACATTAAACACAGCTGCTGCTCAAGAAAGCAAACAGGTTCCATCAAGTGAGGAAACTCCCCTAGAAATCCGACCAGAAGGCAAACCACAGCTTCAGCTTACAATTCCAGTACACAAGGAGGTCATTAAGTTCTCCCCGGAACAAGAGATCCTATGGTTCCTTGAATTTGATGGCTCAGTCAACAAATTAGGGGCAGGAGCTGGAGTTTGGGTACACAATAAAGAAAACAGTCATGCAGAAGGCAGAGCCTATAGGTTAAACTTCAGATGTACTAATAACATGGCAGAATATGAAGCTCTTTTACTAGGCCTCAAGTTAGTAAAGTTCTTACAAGCTGCCAAGGTCTCAATTATGGGGGATTCAGATTTAGTCATCCAACAAGTGAAGGGAAATTTTGTCACAAATGACAAGAGGTTAAGGTCTTATAGGTCTGCAGTTGCTGAAGTACTAAACTCTTTCTCTGAATTCCAAATCACTAAAATTCCTAGAACCCACAATCTGCATGCTCATAGTTTAGCCACATTTGCAAGCACCTGCAAGCTGCCTTTTGAGCCCCATCATTGCTTTACAGCTGAGGTAAAACACAGACCTCCATTCCAAACAATGTTAATGATTGGCAAGTATTTGAGGACGATATGCAAATAAACAATTTTTTAACGCTGCAACAAGAATTTGCGGGATTAAATATTGACACTGACAGAGCAAGTCAATCACAAATACTTGAAAGAGCAAGTCAATCACAAAAACAGTTTGAACAGATTAACCACCCAATATCACCTAGAACAGCAAAACAAATGCTAAATCCAACTATCTTTAACAAGGAAAACATTCAGCAAATTCACCAAATCAGTTGTGAAGAAGTGGCCAATGCTCAAGCTGAAATCATTGAGCTGAAGGACAATTTTCTTCCAACAGGCCTGACCCCACTAGAGGACATCTTTGATTCAAATGATATTCCCAGAAAACCAAAAATGCAACCCTTAAATGCATCCATTGAAGAATGTAACATTGGTACCATTGACAAGCCCAAAATAATTAAATTGTCTGCATCTTTACCTCCTGATCAAAAGCCTAAATACATTGACCTCTTTAAAGATTCCAGGATGTCTTTGCATGGAGTTATGAGGATCTGAAGTCCTATGATACCTCTGTTATCCAGCATACTATCCCTCTCAAGCCTGATCAAAAACCCTTTAAACAAAAATTGAGGAGAATCAATCCTATGCTTCTCCCAGCAATGGAACAAGAGGTACAGAAAATGTTCAAGGCAGGCATCATAGCACCAATCAGATTCTCTGAGTGGATTTCAAACTTAGTCCCTACAAGAAAGAAAACTGGTGAAATAAGGTTGTGTGTGGATCTTAGGAACCTGAATCAAGTATCCCTCAAAGACAACTATCCCTTACCCAAGATGGATCACATTCTCCAAAGAGTGGTAGGGGCCTCAAGGATCTCATTACTTGATGGATTCTCAGGTTTCAATCAAATCTTAGTACACCCTGATTATCAAGACAAAACTGCATTTACAACCCCATGGGGAACTTTCAAATATGTAAAAATGCCTTTCGGATTGAAAAATGCAGGGGCAACTTTTCAAAGAGCAGTGGATATTGCTTTTGCAAAGGAGATTCATGACTTTTTAGTCATTTATTTGGATGACCTCACACCCTTCTCAAAATCTGACCAAGATCATTTGAAACACTTGAGGCAAATCTTCTTAACATGCAGGAAATATGGAATTTCACTGAATCCCAAGAAATCCCTGTTTGGTTTAGAGGAAGGTAAACTATTGGGCCACATCATTTCTAAAGATGGCATAAGAATTGATCCAGATAGGATACAAGCTATCTTACAAATGCCCCACCCAAGAAATATCAAAGAATTGCAAGCATTCTTGGGAAAAATCAATTTCTTGAGAAGGTTTATCCCAAACTTAGCAGAACTGATCAGATTGCTAAATAACATGCTAAAGAAGGATTCGAAAGTAAAATGGACTGTGGAAGCAAATCAAGCCTTTGAAGGTATAAAATTGGCCCTTACTCAAACTCCAGTCTTAACAAATCCCTAATTTGACAGAGAATTTATCATTTTCTCTTTTGCCTCCCAGCATACTATTGCTGCTGTTTTATTACAGAAAGATGACCAAGCGAATGAAAAGCCCATTGCTTTCTTTAGCAGAGCTCTTAGGGATGCACCTCTGAAATACCAAATCATGGAAAAACAAGCTTATGCTTTGGTTAAAGCCATTAAGGACTTTAGGATCTATATCCTATACTCCCATGTTATAGCCTATGTACCAAGCCCAATTGTCAAAGACATACTTACTCAAGAGAACTTAGAGGGCAGAAGGGGAAAATGGATTGCAAATATTCTAGAATTTGACATTGAAATAAAACCTACAAAACTGATAAAAGGACAAGGATTGGCTAAATTAATGTCTGAAACAAATTTCCAAGCCTTGGACATCAACCAGCTGGACAGTGAACCGGAGCTGGCGACTCCAAAGATCAATGTAGCCTTTGAAGAATCCCATTGGTATTCTGATATCTGTTATGTGTTACAAAACCTGTGTGCTCCCCAAGGGCTGTCCAGAACTAAATGTAGGTTCCTAAAAATGAAAGCTTCTAAATTCTGTGTTATGGATGGAAATTTACTTTGGAAAAACGATGAAGGGATATTGTTAAACTGCTTAATTGAGAATGAAACTAACGATATCATAAAAGAATTTCATGCAGGCGATTGTGGTGGACATTTGTATTGGAAGTCCACTATGGATAAAATACTGAGAGGTGGTTACTACTGGCCCACCATGTTCTCTGATGTTAAGAAGTTCACCACCTCATGTCATAAGTGTCAAGTGTTTGAGGGAAAGAGACAGTTGCTGCAACTTCCCTTGAGGCCTATTGCAACAGAGAGACCTTTTCAACAATGGGGCTTAGATTTCATTGGGGAAATTCATCCCTCATCTTCAGGACAACATAGATGGATTCTGACAGCTACGGACTACTTTACTAAGTGGATTGAAGCTGCTCCATGCAGACAAGCAAATGATTCAACAATTATTCAGTTTTTGGAGAATAACATATTGGCTAGATTTGGCTGCCCTGACAAAATAATAACAGACAATGCTGCTGCTTTCAGATCTAAAAAAATGGTGAATTTCTGCCACAAATTTCATATTACCTTGGGTCATTCTACTGCATATTATCCCCAAGGAAATGGCCTTGCCGAATCATCAAATAAAAGCCTAGTAAACATCATAAAGAAGGTGCTGGAAGAAAATAAAAAGAACTGGCATAAGAAGCTGGTTAATGCCTTATGGGCAGATAGACTAACAACCAAGAGATCAATTGGGACCAGCCCATATGAGTTAGTTTATGGATTAGAAGCTAAATTTCCTTCATCATTAGGGGTGCCTGTTATGAAACTTCTTCAAGAAAGCCAAGCAGAACCAAATGATATGCAAAGAAGGATCAATCAAATAATATGTTTACAGCAAACTAGAGATCAAGTGTACAGCAGAGTTCAAGTGTTACAAGAAAAGCTAAAGAAGGCCTTTGACAGAAGAACTAAGGCAGAAGACTTTAATGTTGGAGACAAAGTCCTCAAATGGGACTCAAGAAGGGAAGATAAAGGAAAACATGGTAAATTTGACTCCCTTTGGAGAGGACCATTTGCTGTCCAAGCAGTACAAGGAAACAACACTTATTTCCTTAAAAGTCTTAATGAAATTGATTTGGATGAAGGTCCTGTGAATGGCAGGATGCTAAAGCACTATTTTGACTATCACCCATAAGTACAGCCTGAGGTTCCATTGTACATATTCAAGTGTATATATTACTTTCTGTGAAAATGTAAAAATGCAGTTTCTCAAGTTTTATTAACTATCAGAAAGAGATAAAAAGATTCATAGATCTACCAAGAAGGAAAGTGCTCAATTTTTTGCATTTCAAAGCAGCATACTTCAAGTTTGGTAAAAGCAGTCAAGGGCCAAGGCATTCTGACCTGCTGTTCTTGGTCTTTCAAATGAAAAACCATCCCCATGTGGAGCCACTGTTAGCTACCTATACCAATAGGTTTCATATTTCATGATTGACAATGAAAAGTTCCAAATATGCTCTGCTTTGATCATGCAAAGATCACATATTTCCAAGAGAAAACAATCTGTGTATATAGCTTGATGTTGTCTAAATTTTGATGGATGGTCCAACAGCCTAACCTGGATCATGCCATGTTTTAAATTTTCAGTTGTAGAATAGAGAAAGAAGTCTGTCCAAACTGTTTAATCTTGGCAGACAAGTAGCTTAGGTAGAGAAGTGAGGCTCCCAACTGCTTAATCTGGGACCTTGGAAGCAATAAGGGTAGAATTAGATAGAAAATCAAAAGGAAAAAAGCCAAAGAAAAGAAAAGGCAAATAAGGGTTTGCAAGTCCAAGTGCACCCTCCAAGAAGAAACAAAAAATGCTAGGCAAGTAGATGGGTAGGCAGTTGGGGTTGCAGAAAAATCATTCCTTGCAAGTAGATGTGTGCTGAAATGTCCACACAGGAAAATCAATGGTTGATAAGCTCCTCTTCTCCATCAGGTGGCAGCAAAGCAAGGAAGCATGTCTAACTTCCCAAATTCCCCCTTTCACTCTCATTACTAACATCCCTTCATCTATTCGAGACTGGTGAGAAGATCTGAGGTTTTATGGTGGCTCTTGTTCCTTTAAAAGCCACATTTCTTGTCTAAAAATCTTTTCATTTTGATCTACTCCCTAAACTAAGTAACTTTCAAATACACTTGATGAAATCACTCCTCATTCACTTTCCTTATTCACATTAACCCCTAACTTCTATTATCTAAATCCCCTAAATTGCCCTTTCCCTACTATTATAACACCATGGTGTATAAACCCCAAACATGGTATAAATATCCCCCCCTTTGGCACTATAGCTAAATAAGTTGTTTAGGGAGACTTCAGTCCACCAGGGGCTGTGGTCAACCCTGTCTTGGGGCTGCTCTAACCTCTGGTTATGAGCAACAACCTTTCCCCTAAGCCCTCACCTTCCCTCTGCTCAAAAATACCACAGAAAACCCCTTTCCCCCTGCTAAACCCACTCCTAAACCTCTTTTTTCCTTATAAAACCCTTGAAAAACCCAAAAATCCCGAAAATACATGCAAAAACCCCTAACCCTAAGGTTCTCCGCCCAAAATATTTAATTGAATATTTTAATAGGCCGGCGGGACCCCCCCAACCTGCACGATCCGTCGGAGGACCCGCCAGCCGTCCGATCTCCGCCGCCCAGATCTAACGGTGGGCGGTAATTTTCGCTCCCCGACCTGCCGACCTTTAGCGTCCGGGGAAAGTGGTTTTCCGCCCCGTACAAGGGACGCGTGGCAGGCGGTGGGGTTGTTCGGAGCCCCCCTCCCCGATACCGCCTTTGCCCAAAGGTGGTGCGGGGAACCCGCTTACCACCATCCCCTTACCGCCTTCCCTTACGTCATCAATACGTCAGCATGACGTAGTGCCCTCCCCCGCCCCCACGCCGTATGGCCCTCCACGTAGCCCTGCCACCTCATCCACCCGCCACCGTGTCCTGCCACCCTGGCCTACACCTCAGCAGCCACGTCATCCTTCGTACCCGGGCCCGCCATGACGTCATGCTGACGTCATTGGAAGAAAGGCGCCAATTACCCATTTTTCCGAATTTGGTCGTTAAAGTCATGTTTTGGACAGTTTTTATGTCATTTTCGCGTAAAGGAAAAGATAGCCGTTGCAGCTGCCAAAGCACCTCGACACCTCCAAATTCAAATTCCAACCGTTCCAATTCATCAATTCAACCTCCAGAATTCGGCCTGCAGGCTTTACAAGCGTTTCATCGAGGTATTCACCGTAATTCCTCTGTTTGGCCCATGCATACCATTTCTCTGTAAATTGCCATTAAAATACCTATTGAATTCCACATAAACTCTGCACCTACTACCTAAAGTGAGCCAAGTTAACCTGCTTACCCTCAGAACCACAAATTCAGCATTGAAACAGGCAATTCGCGGGCCAAAACTGTGAAATTATCTTCGAGGTGCCCGGCATTGTTCCCTTTTGCCGGGTGTAGACCAACAACAATTTTTTCACTAAAGAAAACCTCATATCCTCTGCAATTCACCCCTAGCAATTCACAATCTCTGTGAACCTACCAAGACTGCAGAAACAAGCCTGTTTTTGACTATAAAAAAGCATTTCAGACTTTGTCCACAGTTGGCCTATCACCTAAGCTCTTAAAAGCTTTGCAAACCAGTGCACTCATATCACTCAAAATCAAACCATACAATGGCTGCCCCTGCACCCACAGCTCTCAATGTTGCTCCATTGAATCCACCCAATAAAGACCTGCAGTCTTTATCTCTTGCTGACCAGGACTACCTTATTGAAGACTATGTGGGAGACAGAGATTTTCTGCAAACCTTCAGACAGTTGAGAGAGGACTATCTGATGGGTCATGACACATATGGCATCTGGGAGTCAAACCTGCCATACTATTGTCTCCCCTCTGTAAATGTGTTTCCTGAAATCATTCGCCTATGTGCTGAGAACTATGATGTGCACCACAGGGCCATCAGCACCCCATCTGGGAGGGTCCTTTTTTACATTAATCCTGAGACCATCAACAAAATGCTGCATTTTGACCAGACAGAGTTGTTGTTCCCATTCTCTATGAACTATCTGCTGGACACTGGTACCAAAATGACCAGTGAGGAGATTCAAAGGGTCACCAGGACATTCATGAGACCTGAGTGCCAGCCTACAGGGCCACCTCCTTATTTAAATGTCCACTTCACTGAAGTAGGCAGATTACTCCTGGACATGATTGCTTATGTGCTGGGGTACAGCACCAGTGAGCATGTGGATCAAACCATGCTAGTATTGCTGGCTGTTTACAGCCCAGGCCAACCCCCTGCCCGCAAATACAACTTTGCAAAGTTCATTGCTAATAAGATTCATGATCAGCTGAGCAAAGTGGACAGGCAGGGTGTCTTCAGGTACTCAGCCTATATTTATCATCTCTTCATGTATTATCAGTCTGAGGCTTTTCCATGCTATATCAAAAAGCTGGATTATAGAGGGGAAAGAAGATCTGTCATCTTCTGGACCTCTGTCTATCACAATGTCACAAACTCGCCCTATTCCTATTGTGAGTTTGTTGACCAATTTGTGTATCCAGTCTCTTGCCTATTAATGAGGTCCCCTCCTCCCAGAATGTCAACAGAGATACAGAAGGCTCTGCAGCTCTCTAAAAAATGTAAAATAGGTGATCGGTACCTATATGAGGAACACACAGTCATCAGGGTCTATGGCTGTGAGCTCTGTCCTTTCAGACTCCCAAAGTATGTGCCCATGAGGATATTTGCCTTGGAATATTATAGGCAATTGATTCAGTCTGACCTCACCCATTTCACAGCTCCAGGAAGAAGGCTCACCTCAAGTTCAAACACCAGTTGGGCCCATTCATCATGAATAAAAAAGAAGGATGGGAAGATGCTGACCTCATCCTCAAGGACAAATATAAACTATCACACAGTTTCCGGTGGGTCCCTTATGACCCTGAGGGCTTCATCACTGCAAGAAGAACCAAATACAGACTACTAGGTTATAGGCATTGTCAATACCCACATATTGAGAAATATGCCAACCAGCAAGAATGGCTAGAGGGTTCTTTAGTTGAAAAGCTAACTGAAGAAGAAATAATGCTAAAGAATATGAAGGAGCTTGAAAAGACCTTTGACCTAGACTCTGTGCAGCAGGTACCCCTCAAACGGCCTCACTCAGCAGGAGAAGGGACCTCGGCCACAAAGACTGCACCACAGGCACCCTCTACATCAGCACCGGCGACAGACAAAGGCAAAGGCATAATGGGTGCAGAGGAAGAAGTAGTGAAAGAAAAGCCTGCCCCTGTAACAGGGCAGCAAACAGGGCAGCAAACAGGGCAGCAAACAGAGCAACAAACAGAACAACAACAAGGGCAAACTGTCCTACCACAAACTGGGCTGCCACCAGCCCCAATAATGCAAACACCACCACCTCAAACTGATCCATTGACTGCCCCAATTTTGCAGACCCCAGCACATGAGGAAAGGGGTACAAAAAGAGATAGAGAAGAGTCCACTCCTCTTAGTGGATCCTCCAAGCAAACAAAAGCCAAAAGGCAAAGGCTAGACTCCCCAGAGGTGGAAGACATTACTGAAGAATTCCTTGACAGCTCAAGGAAAAACAGGGAGGGCAGCCAGCACACAAGAACAAGCTCCTTTCAGCAGGAGCAAGGATTGCAGCTTGGTTTGGAGGTGTCTTCCTCCTCCCAGCAGAACAAGAAGCCCAAGAGCACTAAGGCTTCTTTCAAACAGATAAAAGCTCAGAATGATCTGCTAAGGGTTGAGGTCTACAAGAAATTTATAGATGCAACACCAGCCCAGCAAGAAAGGCTAATGTCGGTATATGACATTCAGGAGGAAAAATTGCTCCTCAACCACTTTAAGCCCAAAGGGCCGCAGCCTAAGTCAGCTGCAGATTTTGTGAAAACAAGGGTGGAGGTCCTAGCCAGAGATATACATCCCATGGACCAGATTGAACTCCACAAGCAAGCTGGGGAGATGGTTTATGCAACCTTGGTAGAGAAGGCCACCATGGCCCATGAGCTGAAAGAGTCCCTGAAAAACACCAATACCCAGTTGGATTTTGAGAGAATGTCCTCTCTGGCCAAAGACAATAGAATAAAGTCTCTTGAGGAGATCATCATTGATCTGGGACATGATCCTAGTGATCCAAAGGGTGTGAAGGCCCTTATGAAGAAGAAAGATGATGACCTCAATGCATTAAAGAAAAGGTTGAAGCTGCAGCCCACAGAGCACCCTCAAACAGCAGAACTTCAAAAGCAAAAACAGGCTGATGACCAACTAGACCTCCTAATGCAGCAAGACCAGAGGATCAGGGAATTGGATAAAGAGCTGGAAGGAGCACTACAAGATAAACAGGGAGAATCCACTTCCCAAGCTCCTCCAACTATTTCCACAACAGCAGCAACTTCAGGGGCAGCAGTGGCCCCCACAAGAGAAGCAGCAGGAACAACAACAGCTCCCGAAGCCAGCAAAAGTGTAGAGGAATTGACCAAGGCTATCAAAGAAATGGAGCTCCAGGCCAATGAAATAAATAAGGCCAAGGAAAAATTGGCAAAACTGGATGCCAAATATGACAAGTCGAAGGTAACTGTGGCTGAACAGGGCAGAGAGATAAAGGCCCTCAAGGACAAGATAAAGGCCTTAGAAAAAGAGCTGAATCTAGAAACAGCCATGGCCGACATAAAAAGGATTCTATGGGCCAAAATAGGCCAATCCATCACCCAACAATGGAGATCAATAAAAACAATGCATGAACAGATGGACTTGTTGGGCCAAGCACAAAGAGAAATCAATAAGGCCAAAACACTGCTGCAAAACAGACCAGAGCAGGCCAACAGAATGATAGACTTCCTGAACAGGCAGGAAAAGGAGGAACTGGCAGCCATAGGCATTCCCAACAGAACAGAGGCTGTCCTCACTGCCAAGAAGGTGCTAACTCTCAAAAACTATGTACAAACTGTGGAGAGGAAGTGCTATGAGATCACAGCAGATGTGGAGGAATTCAAAGTCAAATTGGCAGTGCTGCAAGCAAAAGGCCTGCCCAACCTCCTAACTAGTGCAGGAAAACTAGTCTCCCGGGATCAATTTGCCAACAGAATGGCAACATATATTGAGAATCAGATTACTGCATCTGGCAGTACATCTGAACAAACAGGACCTCCCTCAGGACAGGGCTTGTATGACAAATTGGAAGGCATGTTCTTTATTGAGAATGAAGTGAATCATCTTTTTGAGACTCCTCCTAATTTCTACAGATATACAGAGGCCGATGAGACCTTGATAAAGATTAGGAGGCATCAAATGCCAAAAGAGGATTGGTGGCAAGAAATGCTTCAAATTCTGCCACGGTAGCCTCAGCTGTTCGGTCACTGCCAGCTCTAGGCCACTACAAGACAAACAGCATGATAAAGTCAGCATTAAAAGTAGCTGAAATGTGACTCAGCACATAGACAACGACGGCTAGCCCAAAAGGTAAAGAAATGTGCAAATTTTGACAGCGTACCCTCAGCCGACTCCAACTGCCAGCAAATCAACAGGCTCTGACCATTTTTAACAGCTAAGGAAACAAAAGTTATTACAGCATTAACTTTCTCAGCTGCTACACTGCAGCGGTTGGCATGCTATTAATGAAGCATTTACTCTCCATTCAGATATTTTCTTATGTAAACTTTGTATATATACTTCCCTTAGTAACGCATAAGGGGTTGGTAATTTTTCACTCTGAGGCATGTATACTATTTTTCAGGATTGTTTAATACAAAGAGCTAGATCAGCTCAGTGATTTCCTGGAACTATGGTGTTTTGCTGAGGATTCATGTGTTGATGCGAATTCCTGTGCTGTCTGATGAAATAACAAGTTTTTTCCTTAATCTTTGTTCTTGTCTTTCTTATGTTTATCAAATCATATGCATGTTACACTAAACTAGCAGTAAAGAAAAAGAATAGTGCAGGATTTGTTACTACACCTTGTACTCAATTTTTACTGTTGTGAATGTCTGTCTTCAGAATTAACCACGAACATGAATTCTTAATTGCTCGTGTAGCTGTTAATTCTATATGTATGAATATTACCTAGAAATTCTTAAATGCTCCTAGGTCAATATTCTCACTGTCTTTCTCTAGCAGTTTGCTGCAAGATTCTTGAGTGCTTTGCATAAACTGGACACAACCCACCCAATCACTTTATGAAAGTTTATTTCTCAGACACTAACCTTGCTCTGCAGCATCACTACAGCATCACACAACACCTCAAAACAGTTAAAGGACCACTGACTCCATTGCCCACTGACATACAACATTCTAATGAGAGCATATATATCTTGACTGAAACATTCTCCAACCAAACACAAAAACAAAAGTTTGAACAACATAGCTAGCCTAAAATACTATCAGAACAGAGACAAATTATAAAGAGAGAGCCCTCTCTGATTACAGTTTGGCTAGAAGCTGTAATCCAAAGATTGGTTAGTGGTTACCCCGGCCGTATTCCCTTGGGAGTCATAGGGAACAACCTGGGTGCTAACAGGTGCATTTCTCCAAGTTCACTGAAGTTTGTGTTTCCAAAGAGTTTGAAATACATGTCAAATGTTTTCTAAGTGATCTTCCAAACTCTTGTTGAATATGAGGATGTCGTCAAGATATACAACAACAAACAAGTCAGTGAAGGGTTGCAAGTTGTAATCCATTAGCCTCATAAAATTTGCAGAGGCATTTTTAAACCTGAAGGCCATGACCAACCACTCAAAAAGGCCCTCCATGGATTTGAAGGTGATCTTTACATATGTGGGTTCTATTAGAACTTGGTTATATCCATACTTCAAATCAATCTTGGTAAAGTACTCGCCTCCTTTAAGCTAGTAAAGAAGGTCATCAATTCTTGGGAATGAATACCTGTCCTTGAGGGTGATTTTATTCAGTGCCTGATAATCAATACAGAGTCTCTAGATGCCATCCTTCTTCTGTATGAGTACAATAGGGCTCCCACAAGATGAGAAAATTGGTTGGATGTGCTCTTTTTGTAGCAACTCCTCGATCTAACACTTGATTTCTTTGCTTTCCATAAGAGAGTGGTTGTATATTGACGCATTAGGTAGAGGTGATCTAAGAGTCAGATCCATTGACCACTTAATGTAATAGTGCAAAGGTACCCCTATGTGTTAGCTTCTTCAATGGGGCAACCTGCTTTACATTACACAAATGAACAATCCTTGTATGATACAAACAAAAAGACCTCCTTTCTAAATATAGAAGTCTAAGGGGTCACAATATAATCACAACCTACATAATAATAATATTGTAAGGGCACAACAATAACAATAGTGGGTTTCTGTGGGGCACAATAATAAAAATATGGGTAGTAAATGGGCACAACAATACAATAAGGGGGTTGCACTAATAGTAATAATGGGCTACACTAGTAGTATAGGGACCTAACACTTGTGGGTGAGGAGAATTTGTCCCTATATTCTTCCATGACCTTATCCACCTACATTTGCTACATGAAGGAAGCCTTCCTAGGGGCCATGGATATGGCCATGAATTTCCCCTTACTTTTAGAGTGAGTCCAAAAGAAAAAAAAATTCCCATTCTAGGAGATGATACTACATTTCATACAAAAGATCAAAGAAATGGGGATAGGTGGGGCTACCTCTGGTATCCTATATATCTTACATCCTAGAGTAGTAATAATAGTGTGAGGCCTAAACTCATACACAACATGATGATTCCACAAGTATGGTTGGCCTAATAATACATCACAAACTTCAAGAGGAGAAACATCACATAGTACCTCATATATGAAGGGCTTGATGTTGTAGGGAAGGTGACACTATTGGTTGATTCAAAGATCTCTCCCTTGGTAGAGTCACTTGATGGTGTACCATTTCGGGTGTGGTATTATCGGTAGGCCCAACCGCTTCACAGTCTCAGCTAAGATGAGGTTCTTTTAACTTCCAATATTGATAATGAACTGCAACAGTGAACCCTTCACCCACATATGTGAGTGGAAGATATTCTCACCATCATTTCAATATTTTGGCTTAATCTTCTTGACCTTGGTGGTTGAAATAATGGCACTAGGTTTCGCATCACTAATATAATTCCCCTTGTCATTCCCCTTATCGGTCTCTAACTTAGAGTTAAAACATGCATCTGACTCTGAAGTTTTTTTCTCAACCACTAGTGATTGCTTAGTGGGACAATCATTTGTGTTATGGGTGGTGCTCTTGTGGAACTCACGCCACTTCCAGATGTCCTTCTTTGCCTTTATGGTGCTATTATTTTCTTGTGGCTTCAATGAGTTTTCCAAGGTTGCTCCACATTAGCTCTGTCCCTTGTTCTACAATTTGGAGGTTCCTTTTCCCTACCTCGGATTCGCAGATCCAAAATATTGATTCTTCTATTTAAACTTTTTCTCAATCCTAACAACATATTGATATGCTACGCCAAGCAAGGAGATGCCTAGGAAATCCATTTCTTCTTTGATGTATTTGTGCCGATAACCATGGTACTTGAGTATCATATGCTGCTCATAATCCTTGATACCCAAATTCATGTGTAGGGTATGGAAAATCTTTGTGAACTCCAACGCATCTTGGTTTCTTCCCTACCGTAGTGATGTCCACTTTATGTACTTATCTTCATAGCTCCGAACAAGGTAATATTGTTCCTTGACAATAGCTTAAAAATAATGGCAAGAGGGTGTAACTGAAAATAGTAATGGTTTCTCCTTTTACCTGCTCTCACAATAGGTTTCCCACCAGTCCTTGACATGGGGGGTAGCTTTGAGGAGTGCAAAAGTAAAAATTTCCCTATCGGAAAAATTATCGGCAAACAAATATCCCTCCAATAGATTTAACCATTTATTTGAGGTATTTGTGTCTATTTTTCCTTCAATTATAGGGATGTAAAAGTTAACTTTTACCTTAAAGGGGGTCAGACCTTCAAACTAACTACTAGATGAAGATGGTTTGCTTCACTTGGTGATATCTTGCTGAGTTACTTATTTTACAAACTAAATCAAACATGGGGGGCATCCTTTAATCTTAGGAAGGTCATGGCTAGCCACTGTAGATGCATTCATAGGATGAAAGTTTGGGTCTACGGTGATTTTTGATGGCCAGGCCACCAAGAATCCTAGCCTTTATCCCCCATCAAAAGAAGATACTGATTTGGGAAAAACCTTGTGGGATGATTTGAACCCGAGTCAGATCACTCACAACAACCTATCACCCTCGGGAAGGCACTGTACTTTAAGAATGAAACGGAAGATGATATCGTAAGTGGTTTTTATTAGTAATTCACTTTATGTTACTTCAATTGAAGAGTCGGGGGGGAGGAAGATGATGTATAAGATTTGAACCTTGAACAGATGAAGACTACTCCAAGTATTAACATCAGTCTTATTGAAATAGAAATAAGAAAATATCTTAATGTCAATTCAAACTTGATTGTTGAGCATAACATATTATTGCTATAGCTATTATAGAAGTACAAAAAGGCGTTTGCATGAGATTATACATATATGAAGGGTATTCATCCTAGCTTGTGCACTCACCGCATCTATTTGAAGGATGGTTGCAATCCAGTGAGACAACGGCAACAATGCATGAACCCTGCATTAAAGGAGGTAGTAAAAGAATAATTTCAGAAACTCCTGAATGCCGACTTAATTTATCCCATTTTTTATAGTCAATGGGTGTCTCTGCTTGTCATTGTCCCCAAAAAGAATGGAAAGCGGAGGGTCTGTGTGGATTATATAGAACTTAATAGAGCCACTCAAAAGAACCAATTCCCCTTGCCATTTATAGACCAGGTCCTTGATACCATGTCTGGAAAGAATTTGTTCTCATGCTTAAATGAGTTTAGTGGGTACAACCAAATACAAATTTCCCTTAAAGACCAAGATAAAATGACCTTTGCTTGACCTTGGGGAACTTTCATATACAGGGTTCTTCCTTTTGGACTCTGTAACACAGCAGCAAATTTCCCAAGGGAAATACTGGGAATTTTCTTGGATCTTTTGAATGATTGTCTAGAAATTTTCATAGATGACTTTACACCGTATAGGGATTCCTTCAAAACAAAATTAGTTAATTTGGAAAATGTATTAGAATTATGTGAATAGACTAATTTTTCTTTGAGTACTGAGAAATTTCACATTATGATGAATGAAGGGATCATGCTCGGACATCTTATTTCAGTTGACGGGATTAAATTGGACCTTGCTGAGATAGAGGTAATCTTGAAAATCCCAATCCCCAAGACACAAAAAAAGGTACGTACTTTGTTGGGTCATGCAGGGTAATATAGGAGCTTTATAGAAAAAAATTCAAAGATTTCATCTCCTTTATTTGCTTTAATTATGAAAGATGCATAGTTTGTATGGACAAGAAAATGCAAGCAATCCTTTGTGAAATTAAAAGACTATTTTTCAACAACTCCTATTTTGCAGGGTTCAAACTAGAATCTGTCATTCCATATAGCTACGAACACATATGATACTATTTTGGGAGCTATTTTGGGCCAGCTGGAGGATAGGAAACCACATGCCATTTACTATATAAGAAAAAACTTAACTCTAGTTGAACTCATTTACACAGTGACTGAGAAGGAATTCCTTGCAGTAATGGATGGCATCAATAAATTTCGCCACTACATCACAGGATATCAAGTGTTTGTACACACTGACCGCTCTGCCATTCATTTTTTGATGAAAAAACTAGTCACTAATGGTAGGATTACACAATGGTTATTGTTGTTGCAGGAATTTGCTATAACTATGCTAGATAAACTTGGGAAAGATAATGTGGTGGCTGATTTTCTTTCTAGGCTGAACTTTGCTAGTGAAATCATGTCTATTGAAGATTCTTTTTCAGATGAATATCTTTTTGCTATTTCATTTCACTCACCATGGTATGCAGACATATCTAATTATCTTGCTGCGGGAAAATTCCCCCAAGACGTATCCTACAGAGAAAGAAAAGTATTCTCCAACAAAGTGCTAGATACTCATGAATAGGAGGAAATCTCTATCACACAAGGCCAGACCATCAGATCAGACATTGTGTAAGGGAGGATGAAATTTTTGATATCCTTCGAGATTTTCATGAGGAACCTTATAGAGGACACTTTGCAGATAAGAGAACAAGATACAAGGTGCTCTTAACAAGATACTATTGGCCAACAATATTCCAGGATGCTAAGAAATCTATGAAGGGATGTGACAACTCCCAGAGAATGGGTCAACCACTCCAATCAGACGAGATGTCGTTGCAACCTCAGATAGTGTTAGAACCATTTGAGAAATGGGCCCTCAATTTTGTAGGACCCATTAACCCATCATCTCAGTAGAAATCCTACATTCTCGTCTACACAAACTATGTCACAAAATGGGTTGAGGTGAAAGCATTAACTAGAGCTACAAAGCAGGTTGTTACACACTTCTTGTTTGAAGATATTTTTGTCAACCTTGGAGTACCAAGAGAAATAGTGACAGACGGAGGACCCCAGTTTACATCTCATTTGCTTCACAACCTGGCTGAAAAAATACAAAATATGTCATAGAATCACTTCGCCTTATCATCTGCAAGAAAATTTCCATGTAGAAAGCACCAACAAGGTTATTGAGGGCATTCTTACCAAGATCGTAGCTATCCATCAAAGAAATTGGGATGATAAACTTCCTAAGGTGTTGTGGGCATACTGAACTACATGGAGGAATACCACAAGGTCTCACAATACAAATTAGTGTGTGCTAAAAATCCTCTGTTTCCTATAGAATTTGAAATTAATAGATTAAGAAAAATGCTACAAGTAAATATGGATCTAGCAACAACACGGAAACAATGGTTGAATTATCTTAATGAACTATATGAGAAACGGTTAGCTTCCATTCAGCAAATAGACATTGTCCAATAACAAAGAGCTGCATGATAAATTCATTAAAAAGAAGAAATTTAAAAAAGGAGATTGGGCTCTATTATATGATTGAAGATTTAAGGATTTTAAAGGGAAGATCTGCACGAGGTGGCTAGGTCCTTATGAAGTTTACATGGTCTTCGACAATGGGAATGAAAATTTAGTAACAATTGACAGTGCTATGACACCATTGTTTGCTAATGGGCACCATCGTTGGCTATATCACAAACCCACTTCAAAGGAATCATTCATCAACACTGTATTTTGACCTTCAGATTAGGAAGGCAGGTGACAATTCCCTTGTGCTACCAATTCCTTAATTCTCTAATAAGTGTAATAACCAAAAACCATCTTCTATTGGTAGTTGTTACACCCAACAGTAAAAAAAAGAGCAATAAAAACATATAAATAAAAATATGACTGTGAAAACCTCTTCTCAGGCGTAGAAATACTGACTGCGACAGCTGAAAACCACTACGTGGAAGTTGTTGCACATTTATTTTTCCTCTGTAACAACATTATGTAACTCATGCAGATTCTATTTTTATGTTGTTACAAGTTCTATTAGAATATCTTTGTTATCTCTATAAATTATTTTTGCAAGTATTTTAAAGAATCATGTAAATAAGAAACGGCTATAGAAATAGAGTGGAAAATGGTCTGTTGTTACATGTGTAGCAACTATCAACCTATAAGCAGTCACATAAATGAAATCATCTGCCGCAATATAAAAAGAAGAGAGAGTATTCATTAGCACTATGTCGCAGGAGAAATTCATACAACTAGCACATCATCGTTGGAATTAATTATAACATTGATCCTTGTTACCAGTCCTTTATTGCCACATCATGTCATGTACATCATACAAAGGTATATCACTTCTTCCCTCTATTTAACAATAATGGAAATTAATATGGTATCCCTTTAGACGACAGAGGACAGACGTCCCATTAACTCGGGGGACAGGATGAATAATTTCATAATCTATGAAATCGAATTTAAATCTGGTAATCATTATTAAAACCTTTTCATCATTATCCCTCTATTTCAACCATGCCAAGAATTAAAACACATTTAATGCCAGATCTCCATGATCCAGACCAATAATGAAACCATACCGTGTGTAGTACAATCCTCCCTAATCCAAAATCCTCATTTTATTGCCTATTTCACTGCCCTAACATCAACCTCAGCGAAGGATTGCACCTCCATTCCAAAATTATCATAGAAAGATCAGAGTATAGAGTGCTGGGATAGATATGGGAGGAGCAACAGTCCGAAAAGAGCCCAATTCAAATGAAGCATTAGAGAATTGCCCTGCAGCATGCCAGGTCTTTAAGAAAGTGGACTAGTTCGAATTTTTCGAATGACTCAAGGCATCAAAGGGGTCGGTGGCCATGGAATTAGCTTGAAACCTGAATAAACGCCAAATGAAGTTTGATGGTTAAAGCTAGAAGTGATAGAAGAAGTTATTTCCCATGTGACATCACTATTGACTATAGGGAAATGGTGGTTCTGCAGAAAAATAAATGACCCCTATCTTAAGGAATAATTTCTTCAAGGATATGAACAATTGGAGAAGAAGGGTGGGGGAATTGATAGATTGACACTCCCTCAACTGTGGGAATATGTTTCCCTGTAAATTATCAAGTACGTTACCTATGAAGGAAAGGAAACAATCATGTTCAACTACCATTCTCCACTGCTAAGCCACCTATGTCACAGGCAGTTGGCTAGCCTTCCATATTTCTTAATATTTCTTGTTAGAAAACATTAGGCGCATGTCTACGACTATAAAAAATAATGCACACCCAGAAATTTGTTTCACCAATCACAGTCTTATTAAATTGATCGTATTGGACACATTAGAATGACAAAGCAGAAACTGGGAGGAATTTATGAGTAGAAAGACAAGGACCTCCTGTAAGAGGCAAACTAAAATCTCTGATGCCCAAAAGGAAGTAGGGGAGACTAGAGAATGAGGCCAATATTGGGAGGGTGGGATCGAGAAAAGATCATTGTAGAAGCAAATAGGTAGAAGGATACCAAAGAAAAGGGTAAAAGTCAGCTCATGGTCAGAACCTTCACCTTCATCCAGCAAAGACCCTAGCAAGGACACGAGGAAGCAGAAAGAAGGGGAACAACCCCATCCAAAAGAAGACCCTCGGCCAGGTAAGGACGAGAATCGATTTTTGTTTCTTAAAATAAAAAATTTAGAAGACGAAAATGAAAACTTAAGGCAATAATTAGAAGGAAGTAGAGCAGAAGCAAGGGTTCGAGGCCTGGATACCCTGGTAGGAGTAGTGGAAGAAATGAGGGTGATTCTACATGAGGTCCTATGTTTGCAGCATGCACCATAAACCTAGCAGAAACTGGATGCAAATTCTGTATTGCGAGCACCATCTCGATGGAAACTTAGACCAAACCCTAGGAAGTTGTTACATAAGAACCCGTTGATGACGTTGCTGATATACAAGATCTGGCAAATGAAATGGAGCATGCCATGGGTAGCGACCCAGGGGATGATACACAAGAACCTGCCGATGACACTATTGTTACACAAGAACCAACACTAGAGGTAGAAGTTACCCAAGGAGGGAAAGAAGAGGCTTCTACACAAGAACCCGCTAATGACACTACTATTATACAAGAACCAACAACCAAAATGGAGCAGCTCAATCCTTGGGATGCTGTTACACCCCCAAGTAATATTGCATGTGAAGGAACATAGGGTCCTAAAGAAGGATGGTGTTCAGAGAAAATTTTATTGATATCAGAGTTGCAGAAGTGGAAATAGCAGGCATTCTTGTTGCAGGAAGGGGTGATATCACTGGCGGCACACCAGAAAGTAGTAAACTCACTCAAGGAGAAATAGGCTAAGAAGGAATTGGTAGAAAAGGGGGAAAGATGTGGAAAAGAGGCAGCTATGAAGAAGAAAGAAGAGAAGTTGCAACTATTGTAGTAGCAAGTTCGAGATTTAATGAATGATAAACATAAGATGCACGAACTTGCCCTAAATCTGTTAGGGTGTAGAAGACACTCTCCATCCTACCCAATTTTTTTGTGGGAATGATTTTTTTTGTTTTAGTTGAAGGCATTCTATGATATTACATCATATTTGGGTAAATCTACCCAAACCTTTTTGGAATTTTGGGTAGATTTACAACTGTAGTTACACGCCTTTATTTATTTTATGAAAAATCAGATAGAATGGCACATGGTTATGAAGTCAGTGCATGCGAATGAAGAGAAGGAAACATTAATGATCTATGGTGAACTAGGTATAGCCACAAGATTAAGATGAATTTTTAGGAAATTTTTTAGTATTCTGGATGTCAGGGAACAAGCAGCCATCTACAGGAGAAGAATTGTGAAGCTTTGCCTCAACCTTTCAGTGCAGATGAAGAGTCACGCACTATCAAGGTGCCATAAATTCACGGAGGTTAGTAGTGCGAGACTACAAGAGAGTGACCTGTTTGGTTTTTAAAATTTTGTGGTTGTTATTGGACGGGTCCCAAAGTATGCTTGGATTGTGGATCTATTGGTTTCCTTTGGATAGGACTCAAGTTTAAGTATCGTTTTATTTGGATGCCAGTAGAGGAGTATCAACCACAGTATCAGCTGTGTGCTTATGAGGAGAAATCTTGGCCACATCAGTTGATGGCCAATCAAGGCTATAGGTCTGCTAAGGAGGACACCACTAATGCCTATGATCTGACAAAACTACATAGGAGGTATAGCGGTAGGCTCTGAAGTATTTTTCATAAGGACATGCAATTGCTTAAGCTTGGGGGAGATGTTGGGTGCAAGTTTTGTGAATATTTTAGACACATTTTCCCCTCCATCCTTGAATATTTCACCTCTGAACCTGTGGACTTTATATCATAATTACCATTTTCTAAGTTATAAGAAACCATTTTTGTTATGGCATATTATTTTGCCATTTTTATTTAATATGAATGAAGTGATGTCTTTTTTATGGGTAACTGAGGCAAATATGGAAAACGTTCTCTAGCTCTGTTTCTTTTAGGTGATGATCTAAAGTCCATAGCCAAAGGATGAACAACGGTGTGCTAATTCACAAAGGGGTTTTGAGTACTTATTGTTTCAGACCATTGTTGTTACACCCTGAATTGACTGTTACACCTCAAGCATTGTTGCTACACCTCGAATTGTTGTTACACCATAGGATGTTGACTACATAACAACTATCTAGGACCATGGGTACTATTCCATAGGACAGTTTTCGTAAAAATTGTACTATCTATGGGCCGCTAAAGAATCAAGGCAATTGTGATTTTGAAGAATGATGTAACAATAGTAGGCCTTGTATTTAGAACCTGTTGTAATGATTTCCATTTTCTCTCGATATTGATCAACATGAGGATCATGAGATTCTAATGACTAATTCGTTTCTTATTTTGGGCATGAAAATATTATAAAGGGGACTCAGGTCCACGTAAATGGGGATAATGTTGTTATTTTTCTTCTATAATTCATAACCATTTTAATACAAAGAATAGCATTGCTGATGTTTTTATAGACATGGTGTTGGGACTTTAACTAATTCGTATTTTATACCTGCACCCTACTAGGGAGGAAGGGCCCTCCTCTTTAGCAGGTATTGTGGTAGTGGCAGTAGAAAAATGTTAGATTAATCATTGTTCCTTTCAGTAAGTGTGAAGTTATTTCTGTGACCGTGTAATTTGCAGAATGGACTTATTTTTGTTTCCATATTTTTTATATGTTCTCACATAGGATTGATTTAAGCATAATATTTACTTAGTCAGCTTAGTTAGTGGTATGGTGTGTTGTTCACTATTTTCCTTGGTAACATGAAGGTGTGGTTTCATTTATGTAGAACAATTTTTTATTTCTATATGAGTGTTATTTTCTGCAATTAAATTCAGCGACATTCATTTTTGTCTTTATTTTTACTCATGGCTCAAGTGTATCGGCACATACAATGCATACTCCTTTGAAACAAACATACCTACCCTGGGTTGACAATTAATTGTTGTGATTTAGTCAAATTAACAATGATTAAATCGACTCAATTGTATGGCTAGGAAAAACCATTTTCAATTGAGGCAATCCTCCATACCAATGACATATCATAACGAAGAAACCATATGCATGTGCCATGCATGCCCAAATTAGTACGGAAATCATATAAACTTGATACCCACAAGAAAAACCTATTGTAGTTGTTGATCATGATGTGCTCTTGCGCTTTCCTTCCTTTCTTTTTCCTTCTTGCTCCAAATATCAAATATGCCACACTCCTCGAAGATTGCTCCAAGAAACTCTAAGTGTCCAACAGTATGAGAGAGAGGGAGGATAGAGAGAGAGATTTAAGCTAAAATTGGAAAAAATCTATGGACTGATCCTCACAAGCCTTTTTATTAATGAGGCCTCTATTTTCTTCATTTTCCATTATTTTCCTTCTTTTTCCTCCTCACATGAAATATGTGACCTTTCATCTTCCATTTCTCCTATTTTCCATTATTTTCATCAATAAATGCCAATAAATGCCACTTTTCCTTTCCAAAGCCTTAGGCATTTCGCTTGCCAAATTCCTTAGCCATTAATTAATCATAAGTGATCCCCATGACTATGTTTTTGCCCAACATTCATATTGGAATACGTGTCCCATGACCAAGATCTTATTTTACCTTTATTAACTTTATTACATGGATTTTTAACTAGGTTTGTTACACACTTGTCTTATATAGGATTGGATAGTTCGATGTTTTGGTCTCTTCTTGTAGGTGTAGGTTTTCATTGGCCAAAATAGGGCTTAAAGAAGTAGCATATGAGCCAAATATTAAGCTATGAATATCCTTCAAGCTAAGGTATGTCTCATCTCTTTCCATTATCAACTTCTACAAGTATGTATCCACAAGTTAATGGTAAATTAAAAATAGGTCAAATATCTATCTCTATCATAGGACAATGTGCAAGCCTCTAGAATGGAGTCTCTGGAAATTGAAAGGAATCTATATAAATAAGGTATAATAAAGAACTTGAATATAAAAACGAAAGTCATAGTTATGAAAATTGTAAGGGTAAAGTTAAATGTGAGAGTAGTACCACAAAACAAATAGCTTTATTGTCTTGAACAAGTCCCTACAAGAATAAGATAATATATTATAGGAAGATACCAAATCTGTGAATACTAGAGGTTATGTTTATTCCTCACCAATAATGATTGAATCATTGAAGGTGGAGTTAGCTAAGGGAGAGGAAAATATTTTAGATCTCAAAAGCAAAAACTTGTAGAAACAAAGCACACAATATTTGGGATGTGACATGATTCAGGGGATCAAAAAAAGTGATAAAAGTTTAAAGCGTGCGATAGAGATCGAAACCTAAACGATTAGATAGATCTCAATGATTTGAGTCCAACGCAACTCGTTTCACTCAAAACTAATATTGTATGCTCCTGATATCATGTTCCCATATATTTGGCAAATAACTAAAATTTTTAAGTTTTGGGTTGCAGGTACACCTAGTCAACAGTTTGTACAATGGCTGGGCATCTGACTAGGTACGTAACTATGTTTATGAGGACGTATGGTTGAATGACACTTGTCTCATTCTTATTGGTTGTGTTTGGTGTGATTTCACTAGTTGAGTGTTGGAATAATGAGGGAGAGCAACGTGGGCCAATCGGTGGGTGCCACATGGCCTCCTCTTATTTGGAATTTTTTTTTTTGATGGCTAGATTGGGCCTCTATGGGATTCGAATTGAAGACCTCCAAAGTCACAACATGATGGTCCACCATTGTGCCACAAGTGTTGCTTAATAGCTATGGCGGATGGGTATTATTTAAAGTTTACAAAGAGCACATTTTGGGGAAGGGCCAGGCTAAGCCCTAGCCGCTGGCCAACCCAGCACCCACAAGATAGAAGGCGGAGGGGCCAAGAGGCTAGGTTTTAGCACGATCCATGGCCACCGCACCTAAGGCATATCACTATCGGATCCTAGCACTCAAGTCTGGAGGTGTAAGAAAAGGGGTCAGCCTTAAGGGCCAACCCGGGGGTCACATGACCCTATACATGACCATGGTTGCAGACATAAGGAGGGGCCAACCACAGGGCGACATGATGGGCCATAGAACTGGGAGGACACTTGGAGTAAGAGGCCAAGGCTAGGTCATCGAGACCCAATGCGACCAGGAGTGCAGAAAAATCAAAGGGCACGGAGTTAGGCCCTAGAATATTTGCCCCCAATGCAGTCGCATACTCCAACATGATCGAAATTTTCGAAACTGGTGTCTTAATGGAAAGATTAATGGTCCTACAATTTCACCCGTAGGTGAGGATTGTAGGCCATATTTTCACTCTGGTTCCGGGTTTTGGGCGCTCAAGCCAGATTTGGGTTGAATAGTAGGATGACTAGCCATAGAATTTGGAAAAAACTTGTATCACGCATAAATTTATCAATTTTTGGCCAAATGAGGTGTAGAAAGAATCCAAATGGGGGTTTTCGACAGTTTTCGATCCATTGGAGAGATTTTTTCTATTGTTTGAGTAGTGTAAAGCCATGTAAACACAATTTTGAGCACTTAATGAAAGATACCCTGCATTGGAAGTCGGACTATGAGATGTAGCCCAAGAGAGTCGTGCACTCCTTTATCATGTTTTTGTTATGTGTTTTAGATATGGTTATTTGTCTTTCTTTGGCTGTAAAATTTTGTTACAAAAACATTTTTTTATGTGTTTAGTAAATTGATCCATTGCAGAAAACACATATAAATTTTACTTGCAATTTGTTCAAATATTCAAGTTTCCAATTGCAAAACATTTTGGTATGAGAGTATCAAGTTATTGTGAAGGCTTGATTTTCTTGCAAGTTTTTTTCGAATGCTTACAATGTTGAAGCTTAAAAGAGGAGAATGAGAACTTATGCAGTGAATCAAATTGTTTCAAGCAGAACAAAAACACCTAAAACTTAAATAGTCATGGCACATGAAGAAGGTCTTGAAGGGATGTTTGAAGATGAAATAAATTTCAGAGAAACATTCTTTCAGGTGTCTGAAATGGTAAAGGTTATTTTTGAAGAGATAAATGCAAGTTTGTATGGAGAGAGCTCAAAAAATCCAAAAGGGAATGGAGGGAATGATTAAAAATCACCACTTTCACCTCCATCATCATCATCCTCATCTTCTACTTATTCTACCCTTTCACAAAAACAAACACCTCCAGATTCTCCAAAAGGACATGGTAAAGCTCATTTTCTAAAGCTTGATATTAAGTTTGAATTACCTATGTAAAATGAGGAGGTAGATGCTAGGAAATTAGATAATTGGATTCGACAGATTGAATTTTATTGTAGGATACAAAGCATCAAGGATGATGAGACCAAAATTCAGCTTGCTTCTCTTAGATTGGAAGGTGCAACACTTATTTGGTGGGAAACCAAAACTCAAGAGGACATGAAGAGACATGGTAACGGCTGATCATCTTCAAATGATTTTGTTTTTTCAATAAGAATACAGTTTTATCCATTAGCATACATGAGAAAATATATCATGGATTGGAAAAACATTAGGCGAGATAAGGGGAAAAATGTGCAATCTTATACTCAAGAATTTAAGAGAAGAGCTTTGATTTTGGGTATAGAATTTCCCTCTCAAGATACTTTTATCAAATACATTGGAAGATTGCATAGCTACTTGAGACATACCATTCTCATGTGTAACCCTACAAAACTAGATGAAGTTTTTGTATAGACAAATCATTTAGAGGAAAGAGGGTAAAATGTTTCTGAAGAAACCATTGAGAAGTCATTCAAGTTTGGAGGAAAAGGAAAAGGGAAATTTAAAAGAAAGGACAAGAAAAATGCTATAGTTAAGAAAGAAGGAGAAAATATCAAATGTAAACATTGTTCTAAAGAAGGCCATGATGAAGACCATTGTTGGAAACTTCATCCTGAGATGCGACCCAGCATTTTTAATAACAAGTAGAAAGAAAATATTGTTGCAACTACATAACAAGATTTAGGTTCTGATTTTGGGGATGAAACAAATATCACATCCATGGGTTTTAAAGTTAAGGAAATTGCAAGTATTGGTTCTTCCAATTTTCTCAATGATACTCAATATGAAAAAACAAGAATAGAGCTTTTCCACATTAGAGTCATTTCAAAGCATACCAAGATAAATACATTGTTTGATAGTGGTTCACAAGAAAATATTATCTCAGAAGATATTGTCAAGAAGTTGAATTTAGAAGCCATTCCTCATCGTAAAGATTATCCTTTAGGTTGGGTATGTGAGAATGAAAAATTGTAGGCCACAAGGAAATGCATACTTAGATTTGCAATCACTACAAACTTTCTTGATGAGGTTGAACTTGATGTAGTTCTGCTTGATATATGTGGTATTGTTTTGGGAAGTCCATATCTCTATGATAGGAGAGCTATTTTTAATATCCATGAGAATAAATATCATTTTTTCAAGAATGTGATTGAGTACATTATTAGAGTGCATAACAAGAAATTAAGTTTCTCTGTTGTGAATGCTAGACAAATGAAGAGAATTGTTAATGCTAGTTAAAGAATTGTTCAAGAAAAAAGGTGTTGAGGAACGTAAAGACTTTAAAGGATATGAATCAAGTTTGAAATATGATTTCATTGAGGTTTCTAATTCATGTGATAAGATGTTTCAGTATTCTAACAAGTTGTCTCCTAAAAGAGGTAAACAAAATGAAGTGCCATTGAAGTAGGATGCTTCATTGTTGAACATTGGTGTGAACAAGATGCCAGTGTTAAAGCATGCAGAGGTCAAAAAGAAAATGCAAATGCTATTTTAAAAAGAGGACATTGGTCCCAAAACATATTCTTGTGGGTTTTATAAATTTCTTTCTTTGAAGAAGGATGGTACATAGCGATGGCAATCACATTTAGTGAAGAGTCGAGCCAAGTGCAAGGCTAGACATGCTAAGCATCATTATGGAAACAATGTTCAAGGTGTAGTGAATTTGAAATTGAATAAGTTTCCTTTGATTGAAGGCCGAGGAGGGAATATTCAAATTCCTTTAAGGGAAGTTTTATTTTCTGAAAATCTTGGGAAATTGCAACAAGATGTCATCTTTAACAACAAGATAAGGACTCCAAAATCAAGGAAAGTGATGTACTTTCATGAAAATATCAAAGTGACAAATCCAAGAAAAGCTAAGTGGATTAAGACTTGAAGGGTGAGGGAACTATACCCTCATCTAATTGTTGACTGAAAATGAGCTTTTGTGATGCAGGAGCATCAAGACCCTTTTTCTGCATTTGTAAATATGGGGTATGATAATATTAATTTGTAAATATGGGGTGTGAGGATTTTTAATATTTTATTAATTAATTTGAATAAAATAGGAGAAGGTGAGGATTTTTGTAAATATCTTTTTATTAATAAAAGGATATGAGGGAATTTAATAAATTGAAGGATTTTAGGGATAAAAACTGATCCTTTAGGGATGTTGAGAGATTTAGGGGTTTGTTGAGGAATTGAAGGGATTGAGCATTTAATTAAATGATTTTTTAAATTGCATAAATAGGAGGGGTTTTGAGAGAAAAGGAGATTGAGAATAGGAGAGGAGTAGAGAGCTAGTTTGGAACAACCAAGGCTGTAAGCCTTCAGAAATTGTAAGGGCCATCAATCTAGAATATGAGGCCAAACAAAGTTTGTAAGTAATCTTGTTTTGATTTCAGATATATATATATATATACATTTGGTGATTGGGTGTGGAAGTTATAGTTAATTCTGGTTAAATGTTTATATATGTGGAATTGATTGTTGGAAAATCGACCAAAGAGAACTTGTAATGAAAGAAATTGCGAGATGTTCAATCTAAAAGGGGTTAATATAACATTTGTTATCTGTGTATGAATGATCGATCTGAATTCGATTAATCGCAAATAAAAAGAGGAGAGCACCAGCGTTTTAATACAAGTCTGCAGTGTCAAGCTTTTGAAATCTTGAGGGGTCGATAGCAGAATTGCTATTCGTTGTGCGTTGTGAAAGGCGTTAACACTCTGCATCCAAATCGTTATGCATGAAAGGCGTTAACACTCTACATAAAAGGAGTATTTTGAATCTGCTGATTGTGTGAATCTCTATGGTAAAATTCTGTGAGTCTAAGTGCGTTCAATAGCAGAAATTGCTATTTGTTTAATGCGTTGAAATCGAATCTGGGCCGACTGAAGTGGAGTTTATGATGTTTCGGTGAATCGGTCATCTATTTCACACACTGCAAGTAAAATTGCTGTTCCATTGCTAGCATTCAAAAGAGATGGTGATTTAACATATATTGACAGCGCAGGTTTGAGTTCAATTCAGCAGAAACAAATCTGGGTTGAATTCTTATGTTAATCTGAATAGTTTTGTGATAAATCTCAGGCGCAGAAGATCTAGCCAAAGGACGCTGAATTTATTTGATACATTGTTTATTTGAATTCATGTTATGATTGTGAATAAATGATATGCCATAGGCACGGTCTAGCAATTGAAAGTTAAAAGTGGAACGATGGTTACAAACGAGAAGCACGACATTGAAACAACCCAATTGGCAATCATTGCAAATGTTGAAGCCCCAGACATGGGTAAATTAACGCAGGTAGGCACAGTCTTCAACTATCAATTGTATTGATGCGTTGAGTTTCGAATTAGAGCGCTGGAATGTTGAAGAAACGGTAGTATAACAAAAATAATCAAATCCAAATTGTGTGTAATGCAATGGTATCACTTTGTATTGGGGATGTTGATAAGAATTGTTTTGTTGAAACGCTGGTTTAAATGAAACGCTGGTAACCACAGTATGAAATGGAAATGGGTAAAGTCGAAGATTGGTAGTGTTAAATGCTGAATGAGGAATGCGTTGAAGAAATTCAGGGAAGTTCTTTCATTCTGATGGAAGGTATGTAATTGCCTGGGCAGATTATGGGATTTTGATTTTCTTTTAATCAGAGATGGTTTTTGTGAGCGCGGCATTTTTTATTTAAATCTGAGTTATGAATTGAAACATTCTCACACTGTTAACAAAATCGACTATGGCTAAAGTCCATAGCTATGGTCAAATGTTGTGACTTTTGGTTTTAATCAAACTTTGCGTGGGTTTATAATGGTTATAGTGAAGATTGAGGTGTGAGAGCATTGCAGAACTGAATAGGGTGAAGGCGCACTTGAGTTGCGTAGCCATTCAAAGATAAACTCATTTGTAATTACCATGTTAGATCTACTATCATGTTGAATGGGATGGGTGAATTTGTATCCATTGTGTATGGTAGATTTGGGGTAAATTTCACAATATTAAAATGCCTTCATGTCATGATAAGTGTTGGGCTTGAATGATTAAATTCTTTTATAAGACTTTTGAATGGGTGTTCACAAAGCTTGAGGGTTTTATGAAGTATGTTGAAAGTAAAACGATGAATGTAGTTTCTAAATTGGTTTTGTGAACGAAGATTTGGGTAGATTGCATGGAAGTGATATAAAGCATGGTTATGTGATGATCCTGAGTATGGCAAGATCTAGGCTTGCGTCATTTTTGGTATCAGAGCCAAATGCTTTGTTGAAATATTTATTTTCTGAATGAGAACTGAAGTGTATTTTTGACTGTATGATGAATGATGATGAAGATCAGAGTTTTAAATTTGATATGCAAGCTACACAATTGCAGTGAACAGGATGGCAGAAGTAAATGGAGATAAGATTGTGCAAGATCTTAAATGTGAGATGCTTTTTTGATTTGAAATTTATGATTGAGGTTTATGGTTGAAGAGAAGACGATGGCATTGAACCTGGCATTCAGCTAAAGGCTGAATAAGGAGGACAATTGTAGTGTCCTGAAGAAGGAGGTGAGTTGAAGAGATAGCCTGAAGAGAGCAGAGAGAGTGCTCAAAAGGTTCCAGAGGCAGTGAACCAAGTACTTACGAAAAGACTGAGTGAGGAGAGCTTGGTGAGGTAAGTGGCGGCAAGACAGGAGAGCTTGTTGCAGAGGCTAGTGCAACTCATGGCAAGTGAGAAGATGATCATGGAGGATCAAAGAAGAGGTTCAGAGGAATGCCACAGCAATGAGATGACTGCGGAAGTCAGAGAAAGAGAGATTGCAGTAATGAAAGTGCAATTGCAGGTACTAGAGGAATGGCTGCAAGAGCAGGAAAACCAGAATAGAGGATGGATCTTTCCACTGAAGGGAAAGAAAGTGAAGTGGCAGAGGCTACAACAGAAAAGAGATCGACAGATAAACATGCAGTTGACAGAAGAGCTGAGAAAGCTTGAGCAGATGATGGATGTACAATTGAGACGTGAAGAACTCAGAGCAGCTGAGTTGGAAGAGGAGGAGGAGATCATTGATGATTTCTTAAATTATTGGGCAGATCCAGATCAGCTGGATAATGTGAACTCTTGTGTTTTTATAGCTGACAGTTGTGATGTGGTTACAGGTTTTGTTGAAGAGGAATTTCATGTGAATGAAGAAGATGATCAGCTGGAAGAGCTGGTATACGAACCGAAGATTAAAGCTGTTGAGACTTGTAGTTTTCAAACTGACAAGTTGTGTATGAATGCAGGGACTGTAAGTGATGGTGATGTTATGCTTCAGCAATGCTACAGGGAAATTGCATTGCTAGAATATTTGTTGAAAAATTCGGAGTATGATGTGGGAGAAAGACTGGTTGACAGTCTTGAGAATTCTTCAGAGGATTCTTTGGGCAAAGAGAATCAGCATAGTGATGTGCTGATGGTGGAGGAGAATTCAGAACATCATACTGAAGTGCTGGCAAAGGAGGACAAGGCACTAATGCCTTCTGATTTTTATTCTAACAAGTGTTTTGTGAATGCAGGTATTGTTGCAGAACATTTGACTCAATTGAGAAGTCAAATGAAGGAAGAAGAAGTTTTCTGTTCTAGAAAACAAGAGGGCATGGATGATTGGGTGGCAGTGAAGACTGAACAAGTCAGAACAGAAACAAGCAAAGAAGTAAGAAGACAGCAAGTGACAGTACAGATAGAAAAAGTAAAAACTGAGCAAGCCATCTTAGCTCAGCAGACAGCTGGAAATCAGCAGCCGAGAGATTATTTGGACCAAGAGATTGAAAGTATCAGAAGACTGATGACGAAAGAATCCCGAAAGAGACCAGCAGCAGAAAAAAAGAAAAGGAAAGACAACAAGAGAAAGACAACGAAAGATTGCAAGAGCAGAGCAAGTGGAGCACTACAACACAAAATATGGAAGCTTGGAGGACAACAGCAGCTAGCAACAGTAGTAAAGCAATTGACAAGCAAGGAAAATAAAATTTGGGATCCAGGAGAAAATAATTATCCAGAATTATGACCAGGTGGTCATGAATTTTCTTACATGGGGAGTCTGATGCAGGAGCATCAAGACCCTTTTTCTCCATTTGTAAATATGGGGTATGATAATATTAATTTGTAAATATGGGGTGTGAGGATTTTTAATATTTTATTAATTAATTTGAATAAAATAGGAGAAGGTGAGGATTTTTGTAAATATCTTTTTATTAATAAAAGGATATGAGGGAATTTAATAAATTGAAGGATTTTAGGGATAAAAACCTATCCTTTAGGGATGTTGAGAGATTTAGGGGTTTGTTGAGGAATTGAAGGGATTGAGCATTTAATTAAATGATTTTTTAAATTGCATAAATAGGAGGGGTTTTGAGAGAAAAGGAGATTGAGAATAGGAGAGGAGTAGAGAGCTGGTTTGGAACAACCAAGGCTGTAAGCCTTCAGAAATTGTAAGGGTCATCAATCTGGAATATGAGGCCAAACAAAGTTTGTAAGTAATCTTGTTTTGATTTCAGATTATATATATATACATTTGGTGATTGGGTGTGGAAGTTATAGTTAATTCTAGTTAAATGTTTATATATGTGGAATTGATTGTTGGAAAATCGACCAAAGAGAACCTGTAATGAAAGAAATTGCGAGATGTTCAATCTAAAAGGGGTTAATATAACATTTGTTATCTGTGTATGAATGATCGATCTGAATTCGATTAATCACAAATAAAAAGAGGAGAGCACCAGTGTTTTAATACAAGTCTACAGTGTCAAGCTTTTGAAATCTTGAGGGGTCGATAGCAGAATTGCTATTCGTTGTGCGTTGTGAAAGGTGTTAACACTCTGCATCCAAATCGCTATGCATGAAAGGCGTTAACACTCTACATAAAAGTAGTACTTTGAATCTGCTGATTGCGTGAATCTCTATGGTAAAATTCTGTGAATCTAAGTGCGTTCAATAGCAGAAATTGCTATTTGTTTAATGCGTTGAAATCGAATTTGGGCCGACTGAAGTGGAGTTTATGATGTTTCGGTGAATCGATCATCTATTTCACACACTGCAAGTAAAATTGTTGTTCCATTGCTAGCATTCAAAAGAGATGGTGATTTAACATATATTGACAGCGCAGGTTTGAGTTCAATTCAACAGAAACAAATCTGGGTTGAATTCTTATGTTAATCTGAATAGTTTTGTGATAAATCTCAGGCGCAGAAGATCTAGCAAGAGGGCGCAGAATTTATTTGATACATTGTTTATTTGAATTCATGTTATGATTGTGAATAAAACAGTGAAATGATATGCCATAGGCACGGTCCAGCAATTGAAAGTTAAAGGCGGAACGATGGTTACAAACCAGAAGCACGGCATTGAAACAACCCAATTGGCAATCATTGCAAATGTTGAAGCGCCAGACATGGGTAAATTAACGCAGGTAGGCACAGTCTTCAATTAACAATTGTATTGATGCGTTGAGTTTCGAATTAGAGCGCTGGAATGTTGAAGAAACGGTAGTATAACAAAAATAATCAAATCCGAATTGTGTGTGATGCAATGGTATTACTTTGTATTGGGGATGTTGAAAAGAATTGTTTTGTTGAAACGTTGGTTTAAATGAAACGCTGGTAACCACAGTATGAAATGGAAATGGGTAAAGTCGAAGATTGGCAGTGTTAAATTCTGAATGAGGAATGCGTTGAAGAAATTCAGGGAAGTTCTTTCATTCTGATGGAAGGTATGTAATTGCCTGGGCAGATTATGGGATTTTGATTTTCTTTTAATCAGAGATGGTTTTTGTGAGCGTGGCATTTTTTATTTAAATCTGAGTTATGAATTGAAACATTCTCACACTGTTAACAAAATCGACTATGGCTAAAGTCCATAGCTATGGTCAAATGTTGTGACTTTTGGTTTTAATCAAACTTTGCGCGGGTTTATAATGGTTATAGTGAAGATTGAGGTGTGAGAGCATTGCAGAACTGAATAGGGTGAAGGCGCACTTGAGTTGCGTAGCCATTCAAAGATAAACTCATTTGTAATTACCATGTTAGATCTACTATCATGTTGAATGGGATGGGTGAATTTGTATCCATTGTGTATGGTAGATTTGGGGTAAATTTCACAATATTAAAATGCCTTCATGTCATGATAAGTGTTGGGCTTGAATGATTAAATTCTTTTATAAGAATTTTGAATGGGTGTTCACAAATCTTGAGGGTTTTATGAAGTATGTTGAAAGTAAAACGATGAATGTAGTTTCTAAATTGGTTTTGTGAACGAAGATTTGGGTAGATTGCATGGAAGTGATATAAAGCATGGTTATGTGATGATCCTGGTATGGCAAGCTCTAGGCTTGCGTCATTTTGGAGGTCCAAAATCTTCCAATGGGGAGGCGTAATCCAGGGGACCAAAAAAAGTGCTCAAAATTTAAAGTGAATGAAAGAGCTCGAAACCTAAACAATTGGATATATATGAGTGATCTGAATCCAATGCAACTCATTTCACTCGAAACTGATATCGTATGCTCCCGATATCGTGTTCTTATTAGTTCGGGAAATAAATAAAACTTTTAAGTTTTGGGTTGCACATACACCCAGTCAGTAATCTTTACACTAACTGGGCATTTGACTGGTCACATGACTGTGTTTATGAGGGCCTTTTGTTGGATGACACTTGTCTCACTCTTATTGGTTGTGTTTGGTGTGATTTCATTGGTTGACTGCTCAACCAATGAGGGAGAGCCACATGGTCCAGTTGGTGGCTGCTATGTGGCCTCCTCTTATTTAGAAACATTTGGTTTATCGCCAGATCAAGCCTCCATTGGATTCGAACAACAGACCTCCGAAGTGGCAGCATGGTGCTCCACCACCACGCCACAAGTGTTGCTTAATAGCTATGGCATATGGGTACTATTTAATGTTTACAAAGAGCATGTTTGAGGGTAGGGCCAAGGGACCATAGGTGGAGGGGCCAATGGACTAGCCCTTAGCCCAGCCCATGGCTACCACACCCAAGGCATATTGCCATTGGAGCCCAACGCTCAAGTTCGGAGGCGTAAGAAAAGGGGCCAGCCCCAAGGTCACATGACCCTATACATGACCATGGTTGCATAAATTAAGAGGGGCCATCCTCGGGTCACCAGGTCTTAATGCAACCAAGAGCACAGCAAAACCAAAGGGCATAGAGTTAGGCCCTTGAATCTCAGCCCCTAATGCAGTTGCATGCGCCAACGTGACCAAAATTTTTGGAATTGGGGGCTTCATGGGTAGACTAACGGTCCTATAATTTTGCTAATCAAGCATTATTGTAGGCTAGATTTGCACGAGAGTTCTGGGTTTGGGGCACTCAAGCCATATTTGGGCCAAATTGTAGGATGACTAGCCATAGAATTTTGAAAACCCTTGTAACATGCATAGCTTTCTAAATTTTTGTCCAAATGAGGTGTAGAAAGAACCCGGATGGGGGATTTTGATAGTTTTGGATCCATTGGAGACCATACTTTTGTTGTTTGAGCATTGTAAAGCCATGTAAACACACTTTTTAGCACTTAATGAAAGAGGCTCTCCATTGGAAGCTGGACCAAGAGGTGTAGCCCAAGAGAGGGGTGAACTCATTTATCATGCTTTATGTTATTTATTCCAAATATGGTTATTTGTATCTGTTTGGCTGTAAAATTTGGTAAAAAATCACTTGTTTATGTGTTTATTAAATTGATCCATTGCATAAAAAACATATAAATTTTACTTGCAATTTGTTCAAATCAAATATGGAACTACTATTTTGGAATGACAATTACAAAGAACGAACCATGGTTGAGAAAATACTAGTTTTTTCTTTTACTATGAATGAGAAACAATTCGGAGAACAACAACTTGAGAATGAAGTACAAAAATCGTACGAGTCAATCGATCGAAGTTCAATCCTAACTAAGTTCAACAAATAAATATATTCAAAGGAAATAAAAATAACAATTGCAAAAGTACAAGGTGAATTTGGAAATGTTGAAAAATATAGGATAAGGTAAAAGGAAATTGTAAGAGACATAACAAAATAATGCAATCTCTAGGAATAATTAAAACATATGCCTATTGTAGAAAAATATAGGATAAGGTAAAAGGAAATTGTAAGAGACATAACAAAATAATGCAATCTCTAGGAATAATTAAAACATATGCCTATTGTAGCTACATAACAATATGAAGCCTCTATAAAAGAAATTGGAGACTCTAAGAATTTTTCTTCAGGTTAAGAGGAGTGATTTTGGAAACCTCCCATGTAGCAAATTATTACAAAATGACATTTGTTTATATATAGTGTATATGTAAATACATTCAAAGATGCAATATATATCATTCATTTATTAATTCATTGATAATGGATTTTATTTAATATAGTTATTAATTTCAAGGATATTTATAGTATCTATTTTATTTTTCATTAATATATATTCTTTATTAATACAAAATTTGCTCTACTCCACTTATCATTCTCATTTTATTTAATATGGATGGATATATGTCATTTTCATTAATAAGCTTTCCTCTCATAAACATATTTTTTACAGGGGAAAAGAAAAGTACATTTGAGAAATCTATGTTGAGTGATAAAATAGATTAGTGTTGTCTGGAATTGAAATATGGTAAATGTTTAAATGTATAGTGATTTCAAGTGTGGATGTGACTTGTAAGAATGTAATATCGTAAACCCTAGAAAAACATATAATTTATATGTTGTATACACCAATGTAACCTATATGGTTTTTTAACCTTCCTCGTTTATCAAATATAATAATAATATATAAATAACTTGAAACTGTAAAGCATAAAATTTTAAAATCCTTAATTTCTACGAATATAAGTCTTGTAAGAGTGAAACCATAATCTTTTTCCGTTAGTATTTAAAGATGAAATAAAAGTAAAATATAAAACCTCAAGTGCATAATCACAAAAGGGGATGTGCTTCTCAAGGTTCATAAAACAAAAAATATTCATTGAACTTTCATACTATTTATTGAGTTATTTCCTATCCAGACATATTTTTTTGCAAGTGATATAATTATGCGTAGTCAAAACAAAATAAGTCACAATATAATAATGCAACAACATAGTTCTCAACAACATGAAGTGGGCTTTCAACATAAATGGTTGTATTCAAAACTTTGAAAATATGTATAAATGTGTTTTCTTGAGATCAAGTATCCCATTTATTTTTTTACTTCAAAGCTTGAAGTTTAAAAAGGAAATGAAACAGTACCTAATATATTACAAATCTTGTTGAAGAAGAGATGGTTCCTCTCTCGGACATGATTATCCTTTTACATTTTCCTTTTACTTTGGCTTTATTAGATTTGTTAACGTGGAAACATGAATTTTCTCTTCTTCTATGAAGTTTGTTGAATTGAACATTCAGGTTTTAGGTCATCATATGGTTGTTGAACATTTTAAGGGCATCGATTTTATAGTGTACTAATGCATTTTGCATTAATAAAATGCCAGTATTCTTCCGTTCTACATATAAAAAAATAAATCAATTCCATGAACTGAATATGTATTTTTAACGTGAGGTGTGCATTTTCCTCACTACCCAATTTTCATATAATTTCATAAGATAAACATGTGTGCATTTGTATCTCACTTCCAATCTTTTTCACGTAAATACCATTCATATATATCAGAAAGGATGAATTCCAGTTTAGTTTATTATACATTTGCATATTATATGAAAAGAATACATTTCCTTAACAAATTATTCATATTCTTTTTTAATATGTAAAAAACTATTCCATGCATTCAACATGTATTTTTTCTTAACTAAAAATGCATTTTCCTTAATCTTTATTTTCATAGAATTTCATAAAATTTGTGTGCAAAATATACATAATTCATTTAAATATATAAATTTTAATTATCATTATACTATAGCACTTACTCATTTTGACATACTTTAAATAATTTATAATTAAGAATTCTGTAAGCAAGTTGATTAATTGACGAACCAAAGATGTTATGATTTCCTTTATAAACATACTTGCACTTCAATATATGAGTGAGATGGCAGAAATATTATTCTTTATTGTAAATTGATCAAAAGCCATTGTTGTTTATTATTAATGATGAACAAATTTACTTTTTAAAATAGACAGACTATTAATTAAGGAAAAGAAAGAAAGTAAATTTTATATGAGTAACATTAATACTATATTAAAAGAAGCTAAGTATATTTGCCATTTCTTTATATTAATATAAAACAATAAAAATTTATAATTAAATTAAATTAAAAATCAATAAAATTAATTAAAAGAAAAATAATTAAATCTCATTTTGAAAAAAACATGAAACGTTTTAACTAATCAAAATCTTTTTATTTATGCTTGAGGTTTAGGTTACATTTTCACATCTGCCTTGGCATCATTTTATTTCATACCAAATTTTATTGAAACATTTGGCCTCAAACATTGTTTTTGGAAAAAATCTAATAATCATTTTGTTGGTTGCTCGACCCAATATGTGTGACTAATGCTTGATCTTTAATGGATCAATATTTTAGTCATAGTCATAGTTCTAGATCTAATTAGTGTCATGTGAGTATTAATGTTGACAACTAATTGTCAACTTTAAATGCAAATTCCATGATTCACATGGAAAACAAGATACAATTTAAAGAAACAATAAACTGGATAATTTTTTGTTGTGAGGATAAATTATATTAGATAGTTCGAAACGTGACCAATAATTTATGACGTAATTAAGTTAATCTAGATCTAAAAATAATCACTCGATTTGATTGACTACCAGAGAAAACGCGCCTTAGCAATTAAATCATCTATATTAGAAAACATATGTATCAAATATGTGTCAAATGTAATATGTAGCTCTTCATATAGAAATTATATGTAATGGCTTCCCTAAAGGTAAGCATGAATAATATTCCTTTATTATCCAAAAGCCTTGCATAAAATGATGAAGGTGACAACCACTCCAAATGGATTGTAGTTTTGAATCAATGTCTCTAAAAGGATTATGGGTCTATCCAATGACAGCCTTAGTTTGCTACCATCCTCGTTTAGGCTTTTACCTTTTTACCTTTTTGGGAAATGATTTTTGCTACACTATGTTCATCTTATAATTTAGGTGTTCTCTTTTTGGAGAGGGAAATTACACGAGAATCAATATTCATGCAGGTAAGGATATTTATTCGACTTTGGGTCCACAAAATGAGAGAGCCTCCGCCAAAAGGGCTGGTTCCTAAAAGTAGATTATATATTCATCTTATTCATTGGATAGCCACCGGGCTATCCAATCAAAACGAATAGAATAAAGTGAAAGAAAGAAAAGTGGATGTATAAAATTTCATCACATGAGATTGGCCGGCAACGAAAAGAACAAAATAGCCCAAGGAAAAAGAGCGGGTTCATAAAATTAAATTAGAATTAAGGGGAAGTTCTACGCATATTCTTATTCGACTTTAGTGTTGTTAAATACGTTTCCATACATAGGTATAAGAAAACAGAAAGCTTGAGGCACGTTTAAATTAATTATATATATATATATATATATATATATATATTTATATATTTTTGAATTATTATCATTAATATGGATTTATTTTAAGTATAGATCTAACATGAGTTGAGAGGATCAAATTTTTTAAATGTAAAGTTTTTTAAAGTGTAAAATAAAATGTGTTATTTTTTATTATTTAAATTGTATTTTTGAATGCTAAATAGACTATATAGGATGAAATAAAAAATTTAACTATTATTTATTTATTTATTTATAGAGGTATATGAAGTTGATATGGACATAAATTAGTTAGCACACATCTTCAAATAGTTTATTTAAATCTCTTGTTGAAATATTTTTGAAAAGTATAAGATTTAAACATTTGATTCACACATTTTTTTTACTTCTAATTACTTTACAGCATATTCATTTTTTTAATTATCGCTGACATTATTTTTCTATTTAGAACATAGTTTTAAATTTTTATCTTTATTTTAAAGGGGCACTGATGGACGGACAAACTTACACATCCCCTCATACTGAGTTGTAGAATGAGCCTCTCGGATCAGTAAATTATTATGTTTCATGAGAATTAATATTGTTTTGTAGAATAATGATATACACAATAAATGTTTTTTTCTTGGGGTAAATATTGTATTTTCTTTTGAATAAAAATGTACATGGATATGTAAGATATTTTAGTTAGTCTTTCCCTAGGAAAACCAAACCATAGCCAAAAATTCACTTTGCGTAGAGAGGGAGAGAGAAATAAGATAACATAATGTTCAAAAAAGATAAAAATATTATACACATGCTAAAAAGCGGGACATATTGGCCATTAGAAAAGGATGTGGTACAAGAGAACAAAATAAGCATGAACATAACATAAGACTAAGTAGCAGGATCAAAGTATGCGGCTACAACATGAATAGGGTCCTCATTGTTGTTGGGAGAGTTGACTACCGGGTTATGAATACCAAGGTACTACTCTATGCAATCAAGGCATTGGTCGAGGTCTCTCATATGATGATGGAAATGCTTCAGAGAATGTAGGACGTTTTCTGTATGCTCGAACTAGTCCATCAAGATTCTTCTAAGGAGAAATTTCAAATGATAATATAAGTCGATGGTGTACATGTACTGTTTAAAATGACTACGTGTGTGTCTCACATCCATCTCCCAATATCCTAGTTTAGCAAGAACCTTAGCTTATGAAAGTTGATGTCACTAAGAGGCTCCTTCATGTTCCATATGTTGAGCTACTCTTGGATTGCGCTTGGGGTGAGCTCCCAAAACCTGCAGTTGTTTCCTCCAGGCAACGATGGATACATAAGTTCCCTCGAGATGCCTACACTTGGTAATATGCTACTCCTAAGGGAAAATGTGCATGATGATTGCACATAGTAAGAGGCACAACAAGTAATTAAGAGTAACTTGCTAGTGGGAGAAGCGTGCAAGTAGAAGGCACAAAGAGAGGGGCCACTTGTAAAAAGGAGAGGGCTAGGTGACAGAAAAAGACTCAGGTCCACGAAAAGGCTCAGCCAGAATGGGAGGGATTGAAGAGGAAGGCTTAGTGCCCATCATAAAACCAACTTAAGAAAATGAAAAGAAACTAGAGGTATACCAAGGAGAGAGTGTAGACGCCTAAGAGAAAGGTAAGAGGCACAATAAGAGTGTTAGACAAGAATGCAACACAAGGAGATGATAGTAGATAATTCAAATGCAAAAACAAAGACCAATCAAGGGAAGGTATACATGTTGAAAATGCAACAAGATGATGGAGCTTAGTGGAAAGGAGTCGCCTTCACTAAGTGGGCCCGTAGGCTATTTTTGGCGCAAAGTCTATTTTTAGACATATGGATCATGGTCTATGAGTTGCAGGATGCTATTTGTGGATGATTGGTCATGTTGGTAAAAATAGATGGACTTTTATTTTTAGACATATGGGAAGAGTCTATTTTTAGACTGCCAGGCTAAAAATAGAGCAGTCGAATATTATTAGCTCTTAATAATATTTGGACTATAAACATTATCTTATCCTCTTGGAGCTTTCAGTTTGAGCTACGGATGTGGCACATGCAGCTGTCAGAAGGAAATACGCTTTTCTTATGGGTCAGTGGAGCTATTGCATGGTGGACTTTAGTTAGAACTCAAGTGGTTGAGTTTTGGTGGAGTTGATTGAGGAGCTGATGGAGTTGTGTTCAGTTTGATTTGGTTCAACTAGTTGTATTTAGTCTAACTGCAGAATACACTAGTGATGAGTGATGTGAATTAATTCACTAATTATTAACTCATAAAGCAACTAATGAATACATCAGTTAACTCAGTGCATGGATAGTTCAGTGGAGAGAGGTGTTAGAGGTTGAGATTGCTATCAGTTGTGACTATAGTTGTGCATGAGATCTTGCACAATTAGTGGGATTGAGTAATGCCAATGAGGATTGCATGGTTCAGCCAAGGAAATACAAGTTTACTTCAACCGTTCATCATTATTCTCATGCTGGATTGCACAGTAGAGGCAGGCAGACAGTGGAGGAGATTTGAACCTGTGATTGATTCAAATCTGAACTAGTTTGTGTGTAACACGTGGAGATAGTACTGAGTACTTGTGAGGAGTATTGTACTATGTATTGTTACATGTTCTCAATCATTATAATATACAGATAATGTGGGGTTTTTATTTGTATGCTTTCCCCGAGTTACATACTGTGTTAATGTGCACATGCGATTGATGTTTCATTGTTTTTAATTCCGCAAAATTGATGATCAACGTAGAGGAGGTTATGTATTATGCATGCATTCCACAATAGTGTATAATCGGGATAATCTCTGTGAATAAATGTCATATTATTCAAAATTTCTACATGGTATTGCAGGAGAGTTGATCATCACATCTATTATTAAGAAACTGTTTACATTTTATTTCTTCAGGCAGAGTCTGTAATTGGGCCAGGTAGCCTCTAGATTCATCTTTCCTTTGGAAGGTGATATATCTGGTAAAAGTCAATATAGTCAATCTTTGTAGGAGAAATACTTTATTCTCACGAATTTTAGATCACAAGCAGTTGAGTTTTGAGCTGGTGGAATTCGAATTTGCAGCAGTGTTTTCTTGGTTGCAAAGTTGAAATGTCTTTCGACGGATTGCGATTGGAGTATGCCCTTGAGGGCAGCTCGAATTATATTGCATCGAAAGACAGGATGGAGGCAATGTTAGATGACAATGGGCTGAAGGAGTTCATAGAGGTTGAAGTCCCAAAGCCAAATGACACTGCTCAAGTTGAGGCTTGGCAAAAGAAGACAGCAAAGTGTTGAAGGATTCTGTTGGAGGGCGTGAAGGAACACATTGTGTCCAGCCTGCATGGAAAGGCTTCTCCATAATTGATGTGGAAAGCATTGACAGATTTATTCCAAAGCAAGAGCAACCATAGGAAGTTTGCGCTCAAGGATAAACTTAGAAACATTAAGTGTGAGAATGGAGACAATATGCCCAGGTATCTCACGAAGTTCACCCAATTCTGGGATGAGCTGGGATGTGTGGGGGTGACTGTCGATGATGAGGACTTGGTGAGCTTAGCTCTCCGCTCTCTTCTGAAGAGTTGGCATTCCTATCAGGACTCTGGGATGGGAGAGACTTTGGTCGGATCTTGTGGAAGAGGAGATCAGGTGGAATACCAGGGATGGATCTTCATCAAAGGCATCTGATGAAGAAAATTGTGCTTTGGCTGCCAAAGTGAAGAAGGGGAGGGAGAAGGGTTCTCGTTCCAAATCCAGTTCTTCCAATAATGGGAAGAAGGTTGACAAGTCGAAGGTAAGATGCTTTCGTTGTCATGAGTTACACCATTATGCTGCAAATTGTCCAAAGAAGAAATCCAAGAAGGGACCCAGGGAAGGATCTGAAGGTGAGGCACTTGCTTCACAGTTTGAGTTGGATTTCACACTTTTCGCATTCATGGTTTCATCCATTGTGGGAAGCGGTTGGTTTTTGACAGTGGAGCTTCTTTCTACATGACCAGTGACAAGAGTTTGTTCAATACTTTGGAGGAGAAAGATCTCCAGATACTCATAGGGATGGGTAATGATGAGAAGTATAGTGTCTCAGGTGTAGGCACAATTATTTTTAAGAGGGAGCATGGAGCTCGCCTTACCTTGACCGACGTCAAGTATATACCAGGACTGAAGAGAAACTTGGTGTCGATCGCGATGCTAGAAGATGGAGGCTATGATGTAGTCTTCAGTAAGGGAAAGGTTTTCCTTAGACACATCATCACTATACAGGTGAAGCAGATTGGTTCGCGGGTCAAGAACCTGTATGCTCTTGAGGTTCAAGATGCATGCAAAGCCTTAAGAAGCGAGGCAACTGATAAAGACTTGGTGGTTGAGAGAGAGCGTATATTACCTCTTAACATGCAGAGCCAGAAGAAGTCTCAGATGATTGTGGAGGAGCCACGATTGGTGCAGCAGCTTCAGGAGGTTGTGGAGCAGCCACAACAGGGGAAGCTGAGTGGAGATCGAGTAGAGACATCTACTCATGCAGAGACCTCTAGTAGGGGAAAACTTCGAGCCAGGTGGGCAGAGGGATTGCATGCAGCCATACCTCCAGGTAGAAGGTGGGGTGATGTGGATTGATTGTCCCAAGGAGGAGGGGTAGGATCCTTGAGGTACCCAAACTCTTGGATGAGACCTTGCTACAGGAGCCCTTATGTGAAGTAGCAGGAATTGACTAACTGGGTAGAGACAGATGTGGATGGAGCAGCAGAGAGAGCGATAGTGTAGGGAATCCCAGGACAACACATAGCTAGCAGGCTACAACAATGCGAGAGGCACAAGTGTTTTGCACAGTGCTAGGTGGCACAGAGAAGTGTGCAATGGTGCGATATGCATGGAGATGTTGCAGTAGCGTAGATGTCAGAGAGGGAGGACTTGTCAGTAGCAGGTAGAGCTTTAGCATTAGAGTGTGGAGCCCAACAGAGTGGTCAGTTGGGAGTGTTTTTGTTCCAAGTGTTGTTGGAGCAAGTGGACTAGGAAAATGTGTTGCATGTAGAACATTCCAGAGGCAGGATAGGGGTTTCGAATAATCCATATCTTGTTGAGAGGGAGTGTTGAAAATGAAAGAAGATGATCGAGCTTAGTGGAAAGGAGTCACCTTCACTAAGTGGGCCCGCAGGCTATTTTTGGCACAAAGTCTATTTTTAGACATATGGATCATGGTCTATGAGTTGCAGGATGCTATTTGTGGATGATTGGTGATGTTGGTAAAAATAGATGGAATTCTATTTTTAGACATATGGGCAGAGTCTATTTTTAGACTATTAGGCTAAAAATAGAACAGTCGAATATTATTAGCTCTTAATAATATTTGGACTATAAACATTACCTTATCCTCTTGGAGCGCTTCAGTTTGAGCTACGGATGTGGCACATGCAACTGTCAGAAGGAAATACGCTTTTCTTATGGGTCAGTTGAGCTATTGCATGGTGGACTTTAGTTAGAACTCAAGTGGTTGAGTTTTGGTGGAGTTGATTGAGGAGTTGATGGAGTTGTGTTCAGTTTGACTTGGTTAAACTAGTTGTATTTAGTCTAACTGCAGAATACACTAGTGATGAGTGATGTGAATTAATTCACTAATTATGAACTCATAGAGCAACTAAAGAATACATCAGTTAACTCAGTGCATGGACAGTTCAGTGGAGAGAGGTGTTAGAGGTTGAGATTGCTATCAGTTGTGACTATAGTTGTGCATGTGATCTTGCACAATCAGTGGGATTGAGTAATGCCAATGAGGATTGTGCGGTTCAGCCAAGGAAATACGGGTTTGCTTTAGCCATTCATCATTATTCTCATGTTGGATTGCACAGTAGAGGCAGGCATACAGTGGAGGAGATTTGAACCTGTGATTGATTCAGATCTGAGCTAGTTTGTGTGTAACAGGTGGAGATAGTACTAAGTACTTGTGAGGAGTATTGTACTATGTATTGTTACATGTTCTCAATCATTGTAATATACAGATAGTGTGGGGTTTTCAGCTGTATGCTTTCCCCAGGTTACATACTGTGTTGATGTGCGCATGTGATTGATGTTTCATTGTTTTTAATTCCGCAAAATTGATGATCAACCTAGAGGAGGTTATGTATTATGCATGCATTCCGCAATAGTGTATAATCAGGATAATCTCTATGAATAAGTGTCATATTATTCAAAATTTCTACATGGTATCGGAGCAGAGTTGATCATCACATCTATTATTCAGAAAGAGTTTACATTTTATTTCTTCAGGCAGAGTCTGTAATCGGGCCAGGTAGCCTCTGGATTCATCCTTCCTTTGGAAGGTGAGGTATCCGGTAAAAGCCCATACAGTCAATCTCTATACGACAAATACTTTGGTCTCACGAATTTTAGATCACAAGCGGTTGAGTTTTGAGCTGGTGGAATTCGAATTTGGAACAGTTTTTTCTTTGTGTCAAAGTTGAAATGTCTTTCAACGGATTGTGATTGGAGTATGCCCTTGAGGGCAGCTCGAATTATTTTGCATGGAAAGATAGGATGGAGGCGGTGTTAGATGACAATGGGCTGAAGGAGTTCATAGAGGCTGAGGTCCCAAAGCCAAATGATACTGCTCAAGTTGAGGCTTGGCAAAAGAAGACAACAAAGTGTCAAAGGATTCTGTTGGAGGGCATGAAGGAACACATTGTGTCCAGCCTGCATGGAAAGGCTTCTCCATACTTGATGTGGAAAGCGTTGACAGATTTATTCCAAAGCAAGAGCGACCATAGGAAGTTGGCGCTCAAGGATAAACTCAGAAACATTAAGTGTGAGAATGGAGACAGTATGCCCAGGTATCTCACGAAGTTCACCCAATGCCGGGATGAGTTGGGAAGTGTGGGGGTGACTGTCGATGACGAAGACTTGGTGAGCTTGGTTCTCCTTGGTCTTCTGAAGGGTTGGCATTCCTATCAGGACTCTATCAATGGTTGGGAGAAATTTCCAGGATGGGAGAGACTTTGGTCGGATCTTGTGCAAGAGGAGATCAGGTGGAATACCAGGGACGGATCTTCATCAAAGGCATCTGATGAAGAAAATTGTGCTTTGGCTGCCAAAGTGAAGAAGGGGAAGGAGCAGGGAAAATTTTAAGAACCCCCCCTAAATTTATAAATATAATAAATGGGCGAATCGCCATGGTATATAGGAAAAATGGAAGGCAATTTTATCAATAATATAATATGTATATATAACTTTTTGGCGAATCTCTCACGAGGCATGGCGAATATTTTACTCAATTATAAAATCTTGTAAGATCTTGGCGAGTCTTTCACTAAATAATAAAACTTTGTAAAGTCCTAGTGAATCTTAGCATAGGCTACATGCTGGTTTAATTCCCCATTTAAATAGGCTACATTCGAGGTGAATACCATGGGTCAATACCATGTGCCATTTTGGTGAATACCATGGGTCAATACCATGTGCCATTTTTATTTTTATTAATTCTAATATTAGGGTTAATAATGGTTTTTTGCATGGTATTAATAACAATCTAGTCCATGGTATTTGTCCCATAGTATTTTGGCCATAGGTTTCACCTAAATATAACCCATTTTTTGAGTGCTCGTAAGTATAAGGTGACTTATGGAGTAAATATAAAAAAAAGTTTTATTTGTTTACCATACCTCTCCTTTATTTATATTTTTTTATTAATTTACCATATCTCTTTTACAAATATGGTATTTGGCCCATAGGATTCACTTAAATAAAACCTCTTTCTTGAGCCTTCATAAATAGAATGAGGGTTATGGACTAAATATAAAAAGAGGTTTTATTTATTTATGATACGTCTAGTTTATTTTTATTTTTATTTATTTACCATACCTTTTGAGTAAGTATAAAAAGACGTTTTATTTATTTACCATACCTCCACTTGACTTATATCTTTATTTGTTTACACCCTTACATGTATATAAGGTGACTTATGGAGTAAATATAAAAAATGTTTTATTTATTTACCATACCTCTCACTTATTTATATTTTTATTAATTTACCATACCTCTTTTATAAATATGGTATTTGGCCCATAGGATTCACTTAAATAAAACCTATTCTTGAAAATGGGCGAATGGAAGGTTGTAAGTCCTAATTTCAAGGGCTAAATTTACCTTTTTTACCCTCTCCCTTAAAATAAGGTGGGCTATTTGAGGTGATTTGTAAAAATGTACTATGATACAAAATATTCGCCCACTAAAAATTTAAAACCCCTTAATTTCGCCAAAGGGCAAACATTCGCCACTAAAATTATCCTTGGGAAGGAGAAGGGTTCTCGTTCCGAATCGAGTTCTTCCAATAATGGGAAGAAGGTTGACAAGTCCAAGGTGAGATGCTTTCGTTGTCATGAGTTAGGTCATTATGCTGCAAATTGTCCAAAGAAGAAATCCAAGAAGGGATCTGGGGAAGGATCTGAAGGTGAGGCACTTGCTTCATAGTTTGAGTTGGATTTCACACTCTTCGCATGCATGGTTTCATCCATGGTGGGAAGTGGTTGGTTTCTTGACAGTGGAGCTTCTTTCCACATGAACGGTGACAAGAGTTTGTTTAGTACTTTGGAGGAGAAAGATCTCCATATACTCATAGCGATGGGTAATGATGAGAAGTATAGTGTCTCAGGTGTAGGCACAGCTATTTTTAAGAGGGAGCATGGAGCTCGTCTTACCTTGACCGATGTCAAGTATATACCAGGACTGAAGAGAAACTTGGTGTCAATTGCGATGCTGGAAGATGGAGGCTATGATGTAGTCTTTAGTAAGGGAAAGGTTTTCCTTAGACACATCATCACTAGACAGGTGAAGTAGATTGGTTCATAGGTCAAGAACCTGTATGCTCTTGAGGTTCAAGATGCATGCAAAGCCTTGAGCAGTGAGGCAACTGATGGAGACTTGGTGGTTGAGAGGGAGCATATATTACCTCTTAACTTGCAGAGCCAGAATAAGTCTCAGACGATTATGGAGGAGCCACAATTGGTGCAGTAGCTTCAGGAGGTTGTGGGGCAGCCACAACGGGGGAAGCTTAGTGGAGATCGAGTAGAGACATCTACTCATGCAGAGACCTCTAGTAGGGGGAATCTTCGAGCCAGGTGGGCAGAGGGATTGCATGTAGCCATACCTCCAGGTAGGAGGTGGGGTGATGTGGATTGATTGTCCCAAGGAGGAGGGGCAGGATCCTTGAGGTACCCAAACTCTCGGATGAGACCTTGCTACGGGAGCCCCAATGTGGAGTAGCAGGAACTGACTGATTGGGTAGAGATAGATGCGGATGGAGCAGCAGAGAGAGCGACAGTGTAGGGAATCCTAGTACAGCGCATAGCTAGCAAGCTGCAGCAATGCGAGAGGCACAAGTGTTTTGCACAGTGCTAGGTGGCACAAAGAAGTGTGCAATGGTGCGAGATGCATGGAGATGTTGCAGTAGTGCAGATGTTAGAGAGGGAGAAAATTTCAGAAGTAGGTAGAGCTTTAGCATCAAAGTATGTTCTTAGCCCAACAAAGTGGTCAGTTGGGAGTGTTTTTGTTCCAAGTGTTGTTGGAGCAAGTGGACTGGGAAAATGTGTTGCATGTAGAACATTCCAGAGGCAGGATAGGGGTTGCAGATAATTCATATCTTGTTGAGAGGGAGTGTTGAAAATGCAACAAGATGATGGAGCTTAGTGGAAAGGAGTCGCCTTCACTAAGTGGGCCCGCAAGCTATTTTTGGCGCAAAGTCTATTTTTAGACATATGGATCATGGTCTATGAGTTGCAGGATGCTATTTGTGGATGATTGGTCATTTTGGTAAAAATAGATGGACTTCTATTTTTAGGCATATGGGCGGAGTCTATTTTTAGACTGCCAGGTTAAAAATAGAACAGTCAAATATTAGCTCTTAATAATATTTGGACTATAAACATTATCTTATCCTCTTGGAGCACTTCAGTTTGAGCTACAGATGTGGCACATGTAGCTTTCAGAAGGAAATACGCTTTTATTGTGGGTCAGTTGAGCTATTGCATTGTGGACTTCAATTATAACTCAAGTGGTTGAGTTTTAGTGGAGTTGATTGAGGAGTTGGTGGAGTTGTGTTCAATTTGACTTGGTTGAACTAGTTGTATTTAGTCTAACTGCAGAACACACTAGTGATGAGTGATGTGAATTAATTGTTAATTAATTCACTAATTATTAACTCATAAAGAAACTAAAGAATACATCAGTTAACACAGTGCATGGACAGTTTAGTAGAGACAGGTGTTATAGGTTGAGATTGCTATCAGTTGTGACTATAGTTGTGCATGATATCTTGCACAATCAGTGGGATTAAGTAATTCCAATGAGGATTACATGGTTCAGCCAAGGAAATATGATTTTGTTTCAGCCATTCATCAGTATTCTCATGCTGGATTGCGCAGTAGAGGCAGGCAGACAGCGAAGGAGATTTGAACCTATGATTGATTCAGATCTAAGCTAGTTTGTGTGCAACAGGTGGAGATAGTACTGAGTACTTGTGAGGGGTATTGTACTATGTATTGTTACATGTTCTCAATCATTATAATATACAGATAGTGTGGGGTTTTCAGCTGTATGCTTTCCCTCGGTTACATACTGTGTTAATGTGCGCATGTGATTGATGTTTCATTTTTTTTAATTCCGTAAAATTGATGATCAACGTAGAGGAGGTTATGTGTTATGCATGCATTCTGCAATAGTGTATAATCGGGATAATCTCTGTGAATAAGTGTCATATTATTCAAAATTTCTACAACAGATACCAGAAGATACCGAGAGTGCTCCTATTGAATGTGTTTGAATTCTAGCTGGTCATCATCTGGCATGCATGGGAAGCCATATTTTAGAGAAACACAAAAAATGTTGGGCTTGCGAGGAGAGGGAAGAAGTTGTACCAATTTGATAGTCCAGGTTAAGAATTGGAAATTGATGTTGAAACTCCAACAAGGGAGAAGGAATTTGTGAATTTCATAGCCACAATTTTTTTCCAAGAATAGAGGAGTAGGGCATAGCCAAGGCTTGAGGAGGTGAGCTAACCAGTGACCCCAATTCAACTTGGTGATAACTAAGACTAGAGCTGTGGATTGGGGTTTCAACTACCTAATAGTGTTGGATGAGAATTACACCATGAAGGAGCATCTCATAAGGTATGTTGGAGTAAGAATAAATGTTACACGAGAAGACATCTAACAAGAAGCTTTCCAAGATGACACAAGCTCAATATATTGGTGATGTTTACAAATGAGTTAAAGTGTTTTGTAGTCAACTCACATGAGGTGAGGTCTTGGGATCGATGGCGCCATAAAATGATTTATGGGGGCATGTTTCCATATCCTCTAGTAGCTTAGCTAGACATTGCAGTGGTAGCCCCCATTACCCCTTTTCCACCATAACCACCTCATCTAGGAACCAAGATATGTTTTATTTTAAATTATATTTAATTTTTCCTATAAGTTATATTAAGTATTTAGATATCGAATTATTATATGATTACTTATATATTATTGTTATAATTATTGCTAGATTCATTATTTTTAATTGTATTGCTTTTCTAATCTTTCTATCTGAATAAAAAATTGTTTTAGAGAAACATCAATAGTTATTTGCAAAAAAAATGTGTAAAAGAAAATTTCCCTTTCAAATAACATTACTATAAGTCGACATTTAGTGTCATTACGAAGGTGAGACATTATTGGTTCTTTGTGTTAGGAATAGTGTTGTCATTGATGACAACGAATGTCATGCCATTGATGTAAAAGAAGATATGATGTTTGGATGTCAAATGAGGTATGGTAGTGTAAATATTATTGAGAATTTTTTGAAGTTATGACGACCAAATGAGTATGTAGAAGGTGTGGATGGACAGCCCTATTCGAGAGATATACAATGATATACTACACTTGGTCAAACTCCTTCGGAATAAAAAGAAAAGCCATTTTGAACATGCCACCTTAGAAATCCTAATAGCCTAAATATTACTGAGCATTTGTTAAAATTATGTCAAAAAAACACATTTGCATATGGTTTGGTTGGTTAGTGTTCTCTAAGACATTTCCATTGTAGGGTAATTTTTAAGGATTTAATATTATGTCTATGTATAGAATGTAGATGGATGATTAACAAAAAACATGTAATTTACTTTTAAATTTGTAAATATTTGGCGAAATGCATCTATTTAATCATATATATGTGAAAAACAAATGAATTTCTGACCAAATTGGCGAATATTGTTTCTAGAAAATGTCCAAAAAATAGGCAATTTTAGAAATTTTGCCCCTAAAATTTACCATAATCCACTAATATGTGGCACTTTGTTCAAATACCACCAGGTAAGGAGAAACATTAACTTAAATTTGATCATGTTTATAATGGAGTAAAAGAGGTCAAACCCCAAATTCCTTAACTAGTGTGCATCGTTTTTGGCAGATGAAGTGGTTAGTGCCTAGCTTAGGAAATCAAATATGCATGACATTTAATCTTTTAGGTCTTTGGTTTGTGTTTTGGTTCCATATGGGAGCCAAGATGGGTGCGACTGCATCCAACATTGAACACTAATCATATAATGGGGTAACCTATATTGGTTTGGTGTAAAAGTTGTGTGATGTATCTGATGGCATACCCATGTAATGTGGCAAGTCCAACGTAACACCTATTTGACATGTCTGAAGTATTACCTACTTGACGTGGCATATGGAGAGAAGGATGATGTGGTAGAACCAAGACACATGAAAGACTTTATATAATACACTTTTAACATAGCATAAGGTAACGTGGTTAAGGTGGCGAACCCAGACATGTGGTATAGGTAGAAATGGTTGATGTGACATGTTGCGTAACTAGAGATGGTTGATGTGGTCGAATATTGACACATGGTACATCAATGACATTAACATGTGGCATTTGAAGAAAACCATTTTTAGTGGCCAACAGGGTTGATTTTGGATGATACATGACAACAACTAAAGGATGCCACATGGGCATGATGATGTCATGGCTACATTATATTCTAGGTGTTCATGGAAAACTAAGGTCTCGCTCACATGGAAAATAAATTATAGCCCAAAAGTCCCTAGGGATCTCTTGGTCATGCAGTGGTCATATGGCTTCATTCCACAACAATTATGGTGAAATAATAATTGTTGGACCTGTGTATGTTCTGTTCGAACCTATATATATACCATATTTCCATACCATTTCAGGCAATCTATTGTGCACTTGCATGGCAACAGATATATTTGTAGCCTCATGCTTTGAACATTGTATTGCAACTTTATGATCTCGTGATCAAGCATCAGACATGATTTCTGGTTTGATAATGCTTATATTGTAGGGAATATTTTGATATGTAGTGGACATGAGTTCAAGTTCAGTAGGAAGTTATTTGGTATCCTGATAAACCTTGAGGTGTGTTTTCATGGACTGTGCATTGAGAATACACACACACATTTTGAAAGGTCTGACTATGTGAACATAGTGCATAGTTGAGTTGGTGTTGGGCTTGCCTTACTCATTAGTGGTGACAAGTTTGAGTCTGATGTTGAGATGTTTTTTTGCATTTGGAACTAGTGCATGGAAAAGGGAATTGTTCTAAACCTGAAAAATGTCGTATGCCAAATTGGTGGGGTACATAGTTTTGAGCACACACCGAAAGGTGAATTTTGTAGGAGAAAAATTTTAAAGGTACCCTTTGTCAACCTGCTAGGGTCATTTTAAAAAAAAACTATTTTCTATAATGTTTTTTGGGTCATTTTCAGGCCTAAACTGATTTTTAAAAATGGGTGAATAGCACGATTTCTTTTCCCACTATGAAAGGGGCACATGAAAATCCATGAAGATTTACTTTTGAGGGAAAGAGGATATATATTTTTTATCATTTTCGAAATTATTTAATGCTCATGGACAAGTATATTCTTGGTGATCAAAATAATAAATGAAGACCATGCTATTACTGATGATTGAATGAGAGGTTGAGGTTGCATTGATACGATAAGATTTTTCTGGGAAATTTATAATCTTTTGAGCTTGTAGATCCTGTTTGAAAGATTGTGAAAGGTGGTCCACTATGTTTTGTTGAAATAGGTTCGTGCCTTATAAAAGTTAGTTCTTGTATACTTTAGAGGTTGGTGACTCAATTAGGTTCGAGCCTACAACAAGTTGGTGCTTGTAGATTTCAAAGGTCAGTGACTCAATTAGGTTGTAGCCTATGGTAGGTTGGTTCCTGCAAATTGATTTTGCAGAGTGGTGCCTACAAATATATGTAATCAAAGAGTGAAGAAGATAAGAAGATTTTGGATTTCTCCCACAATCGATTGCATGTATATCTAGTGTACAGGTGAATTTATGTGATGATTGGTTCTATTAACGCATTGTTATGAATTTAGTTACAATGAATTGTGAAATTGCCTAAATTGGTTAAATTGGAAATGACACTGATTCACTCCCCGCTTCCAGTGTAATCATAATTCCAACAATTGGTATCAAATCAATTATCTTTAGGAAAAACAATCACTTGAAGGTAGATTGAAGGAATCATTGCAAAAAAGAAGAAGCCTAAAAGTATGTCTAATGATGAAAGAGGAGAGATATTATTCGTGAATGATCAAAATACTCAAGAAGAAGCAAAAGTGGACTTTGATAATTTCATTGGAAGAAATACGACCTCTAAAAAATAAAGTAGATCAACTAGAACAACAACTACAATGATATAAGGATAAAGACTATGGTGTAAAATATGTCATCCTTCTAAAATTTGAAGTAGAAGAAAGCAAAGTAATAAAGGAGAGTTTTTCAAAGTAGTTAAAACAAAAGGAAGAATGTTGTGAAAAACTAGAAGAAGAAATTATTCTCTTAGGAAAATAATTAGAAAATACCACATATCATCTTAATAAAAGCTTAAAGATAGGCCTTTGATATGAAGATATTCCAATCAATAATAAGGGAGAGTCAAGCTCATCAATGGTAAAAAAGGAAAAATATGAAACCCATTAGCTATGTCAGTGCACTTAATAATAACTTAAGGAAACAAGAAAACCATAAATTTGCTTTCATCAAAACATGGTTGAATCATCAAGAAAGAGACACAAAATAGGAAAAGCAATCAGCGAGATAGGAAAGTGGGTAAATTGCAACTATGAATTAGTCACATTATGGAAAAGGAGGCAAGAAAAATAGAATCAGCAATACCATCCCTTTTAGCAGACAATACTAATCTAACTTTCTTCTATGGACATTGCTACTCACACAATAAGTTTGGTCATAAGGCAGTTAACTATAGATCCTATAAAAGAAGAAATTATGAAAAAAGAGAATTTCTAAAGGATAGTTATTTAAGAATAAAATCTAGAGGTATTAAAAGAGGTAATGTTTTTGCTCTCCTATAGAATTAAGTTGAATACTACATATGAAACAACTTTGGGCACAAGGCACAAGATTACAGGAGAAACCAAGATAGATTTCACAACCAAGGAAAGGAAGAATGTTCCCCTATAAATACAACTATATTGAGGAAAGAAGAAAACAAGGAAAAGTGTGGTCGCATGTTGTATGTGTAAAAACAAGAAAATAAATGCTATGTTGATCCAAATTGGATCCTCAAACACTCTTAAAAGTTTTCTAAACTCTGTAAAACTCATACCAAAGTTTCAAAGTGCTATGGATGTCAAGCTTATCAAAAATAACCTCTGAAAAATGGCAATTTGTGGTCAGCATGGAGCAATGACGACCCTCGGTCAAAGTGCGCAGACTGTTGGCCCATGGTAACTTTGTGCTAGTGCAAACTGGCAAAACGGGAAGTCAGATCACGTATCCCACAGCATCCCCCTAAGTGAAGGAAAGCCTCGAGCGCTTGGTCACGAGGAAAAGCATAAAACCGTACGAAAATTCCTGATTTTGTCAGAAGGCGGGCCCTACGCTAAAACTGGCAAGATATCGAAAGGCCCTCAAGTGGTCAGCGGGTTTGACTGAGTCCTGCCCGATTCCATACAACGGGTGACACGTGTCTAGCGGATGAGAGAGAAAACCGATCTCATCACACAGTAAAGGTCATGCTACTTACCCGTGTGATATGGACAGAGACCGTAGGATCTGGAGGTTATAGATCAAAAGTAGAGAAGCAATTTGATGGGTGACCGGATTCAAAAGGGAAATAGGCTGAGGTAGATAAGATTTGAGATCTAGCATGACCAATGAGTTGGTGGAGGAATCAATTTTGTAGGTAATCTTGGAGCAACGAAAATAACAACCGTTTGAAGAGAGCTGACACTCAGTTCATGAGGAAACAAGTGGCCACCTCTCTGTGAAGCGTTATTGTGATGATGACGTAGAGCAGGGGAATTCTAGTGGATAGAGGTTGGAGATCTAGAGAGTCGAGAAGCAGAAATGAACAGTCAAGGAGCAGATTTGCTTTAAGTCACGAATAGACAGAGAAAGTAGAGAAAAAAGGAGAAGTAGGAAAAGAGAGCAAAGATAGAGAGAAGCAAAAATTGCAAAGAACAAAGAAGCCGAGCTGACCTGTAGGGCAAAGGCAACATCGAGCAGACAAAGATAGAGAGAGTCTAAGAGTTTGTGAACTCCAGAGAAGGTTTGAGAGGTTCAAGCAACTCCTTTGTGTATACCTGTGAGGTATTGAGTACGAAATTGGACTCATACCACTGAGACCAATTGAGGTCGAGATTCAGTAAGGGGAGTCTGTGTACTCTAGAGACTTGGGGAATCCAAGTACAATCCTACTGATCATTATCTTTTAAGTGAACTCAATTTTAGGTCACTATTGTAAAAATCTACTTTTTAAGACACAATAGAATTGCCACCACTGAAGGCAGGACCAGGAGACGTAGCCTAGGAGGATTGGGTGAACTGCTTATTAAATTTGTTGTGTTCATGTGTTTGCTTACTGTGTTCTCTTATTGTTTCAATGTCTATGTATTTTGCAGTCTTATCGATCTATTGCATAAGATAACATAGGCACACCCCAACACTTCAGTATGTAATACCTTCATTAATTAACTAATATCATTCACAAGTGATTTCAGATCAAGTGGTATCAGAGCTCCTAGGTTGTTAAGGTTAGGCAAGCTTGTGCTGGATTTTGTTGTTGAATCCTAACTAGATTAAAGCTTAAATTAGGAGAAGGAGAGTTGGTCAAAACTAACCCGGAAATTGGAAGAGTCTATCCTAAGAAGAAAATGTCAGAAGAAAGTCCCTTGGGACTAGACCCCCAATTCATATATATTTTCTTGGCCATGAGGTCGATGGTAGAGTAAATGTATAGGGAGTTTAAGAAAGGTAAAGATGAAGATTCATCACACTCTAAAGAAAAAGGGGAAGAATAATCTCTCCTCCATGACCACTCAAAAGGCAAAGGGAAATAAGAAAACTTTCTCACACCTCCTAATAGCCCTGAACATAAAAAGAAGACATCCTTGATTAAATTAGATGTTAAATTTGATTTACCAATATATTATGGAGAGTTGAATGCAGAGAAGCTAGATAATTGGATCAGACAAATTGATGTTTATTGCTAAGTGTAGAGTATCGACTCAGACAAGAGTAAGATTTAGATGGCCAGCCTATGCCTCAGAGGCACTACCTTGGTATGGTGGGAAGGCAAGACATAAGCTGACATGAAGAAACATGGTAAGATTCTTTCTACCTGGAGTGCATTTGTTTCTGCAACCAAAAAGTAGTTCTATCCACTAGCTTACATGAAGAAAGCCATGATGAGCTGGAAAACTCTTCGCCAATTGAAAGGGAAAAATGTACAATGCTACACCCAAGAATTTAGGAAAAGAGCTTTGATTCTAGGAATTTCATTAGACTCACCTTAGACTGTATTGAAGTACATAGGTGGTCTACACAACTATATGAGGCACACTATCGTCATGTTTAATCCCACTAGTATAGATGAGGTATATGTTCAAGCTACACATCTAGAAGCTAGATGAAAGAATGGGAGCCCAGAAGTTGGAGGATCATCCAAGCCCATTGCAAGCAAGAATAAGGAGAAAAGAAAGTAGAAGTGGAAAGAGAGGAAGGCCAAGACCGCACAGAAAAGCGCCAAGACTGCACAGAAAAGCAAGTCTTCATGCACTCACTGTAGGAAGAATGGGCGTGATGATGAGCACTATTGGATTCTGCATCCAGAGCTGAGACCTAAGAAGTTAAAGGGCAAGAAGAAGAAGACTGCTGCAACTATTCAGAAAGATTTGGGGTCGGACTCAGGTGATGAAACAACCATTGAAGCCACAGGTATAAAAGGTAAAAATTCTGAAGCATCTACTAGTAATTCTGCACAATCTATTAATGATGAAGAAAATGAGAGAAAAGGACATGAGCTTTTCCATATTCGAGTTATTTCCAAACATCAAAAGATTGATAATTTGTTTGATAGTGGCTCACAAGTAAATTTAATTTCTGAAGAAATTGTAAAGAAGTTGGGATTACTGACTACACCTCACAAGAAACCATACCCATTAGGTTGGTTAAGTGATAAAGCACAACTACAAGTGACTAGACAATGTAAACTTAAGTTTTCTTTTGGGTCAGCATTTGTACATGAGGTTGAGTTAGATATAGTTCCTTTGGATATATGTGGAATTGTTTTAGGAAGTACTTACTTGTATGATAGAAAAGATATTTTCTATAGAGCTGAGAAAAAGTATCTACTTGTTAAAGATGGAATCGAATACTTTGTAAGGGCTCATAAGCTCAAGAATAATTACACTCTCATAAACTCAGGGCAGATGAAATGAATTGTAAATTCATGAAAACAATTTTTACTGATGGTTGAAAAGGAAAAGAATCCTGATAAAACCAATGTATTTGAGGGTTGTGATGGTAAAAAACAAGCTGATTTAGAAAAAGTTGTTTCAGAATATGATATATTGTTTCAAGAACCTAAAGGTATACCACCCAAAAAGGAAATGGTGCATGATATTAATTTGCAACAAGATGCTCCATTGCCTAACATAGGAATGTACAAGTTGTCCGCTTTAGAGAATGAAAAAATCAAGAAGCAGGTGCAAGAGTTGCTCGAGAAGGGGTTCATCAGACCTAGCACATCACCATGTGGGTCTCCAATCGTTTTCATGAAGAAGAAAGATGACTCGTGGAGAATGTTCATTGATTACCGAGCACTGAATAAGATAACAATAAAAAATTGTTATCCCCTTCCTCGCATAGATGATCTATTAGATCAGTTAAAGGAAGATGTTTATTTTTCCAAGTTAGACTTGCATAGTGGATATCATCAGGTCAGAGTTGCAGAACAAGATGCATGGAAGACTAATTTCAAAACAAAGCAGGGATTGTATGAGTGGCTGGTTATGCCTTTTGGCTTAACTAATGCTCCTGCTACTTTCATGAGAATAATGAATGATGTACTCAAACCTTTTCTTGATGACTTTATTATTCTATATATGGATGACATTCTTATATTTAGCAAAACGTGGGAAGAATGTTTAAAGCATGTTAAGCAGACACTAGATGTTTTGAAAAGAGAAAAACTTTATGTTAAACTCTCAAAATGTGAATTCGGCAAAACATCTTTGAATTATTTGGGACATATAGTAGGGGTGGTGAATTGAAGATAGATGCCTCTAAGGTGGCAATCATTGTAAACTGGACTAAACCCAAATCTGCTACAGAAGTTAGAAGCTTCTTAGGAGCAACACAATATTGGAGAAAGTTCATTTCTAACTTTTCCTTAATTGCAGCTTCCTTGCATGCTTTAACAGGATTGAACAAGGTGTGTCAGTGGGGAGGCAAATAGCAGAAAGCCTTCGGCACCTTGAAACAAAAGATTTGTACAACACCAATACTAGCACTGCCTGATATTCAAAGAGCATTTGAGATCCAAATGGATGTGAGTGACTATGCCATGGGAGTAGTGTTGATACATCATGGTAAACCCATGTGTTGTCATTCTGATACATTTAATTTTGCAGTAGTTAACTATCCCACACATGATAAAGAATTGTATGCATTAGTGCAGAGTGTGAAAAAGTGGAAACATTACTTAATGGGAAAAGAGATAGTTATACATACTGATCATCAACCACTTCAATATCTATACTCCCAAACTAAGCTGCAGCAATCAAGACGCTATATATGGATGGGTTTTCTACAACAATTTCATTTAGTCATCAAATATTAAAAGGGAATCCACAGTAAAGTTACAGATATGTTATCTAGACCTATTATAAATGCATCCACTATACTTAAGCATAATTCAGTACTACATGAGAGCTACATTGAACAATATGCTCAAGATATAGATTTTAGAGATGTATATGCAACTTTAAGTCAAGCCAAACGAGTAGAAGAATTGGATTATCACATTAAGGACCAACTCTTGCATCATTGTGGGAAGCTATGCATTCCACAAACTAAAAGAGTAAAGACAATTCGGGAAGCAAACACTTCTCTAATATCAGGTCACTTTGGTGTAAGTAAAATGGTTGCATAGCTGCAAAGATTTTGTTATTGGCCAAAAATGAATGAGATATTTTCTAGATATGTATGAGGGTGTACCATGTGTGCTAAAAGAAAGCCCAACAATAGAAAACTAGGCTTGTACACTCCACTGCAAGTTCCTTCTCATCCTTTGGAAAGTGTTTCCATGGACTTTGTTGGAGGACTGCCTAAATCTAGGAAAGGTCATGACTATTTATATGTTGTTGTGAATAGGTTCAGCAAAATGTGTATCTTGATACCTTGTAATAAACAGATTACAGCTGAACAAACTACAAAGTTGTTATTTCGACATGTATGGGTTCATTTTGGATTACCCACTTCCATTGTATCTGATTGAGATACCCAATTTGTTTGGAAGTTTTGGTCGAGTCTGTGGGAACTGATGGACACCAAACTGAAGAAAAGCACAACCTTTCATCCACATAAAAATGGCTACACAAAAGAAGTCAACATGACAGCGATCCAGTTGCTCAGAGGCTATTGCAGCAAGAATCCCAAACTTTGGGATGAACATTTGTGTTATGTGCAGCATGCTTACAACCGAAAAAAACATTCTTCTACACATAGATCTCCTTTTGAGACCCTCTTTGGTTTCACACCAAGGTCTCCCTTTGATTTTGTCTTTGGTAAAGACATAGTAGTTGATGGATACAGTGATATGGACAAGGCAAACAAGTTCATTGAACAAATCCAAGAGATTCACCATGCAGAATAGGAACAACTGGAAAAGAGCCAAAACAAATACAAGGCAAGGCATGGCAAGCATTGGATGGAGCATAGTTTCCAAGTTGGTGATCAAGTCTAGCTGTATATCAGCAAAGACAAAATGCAAGGTGAAGGTAAAAAGCTAAAACCAATAAGGTTTGTACCTTTCAAGATACTTGAGAAAATTGGTGAGAATGCTTTTCACCTCGATTTACCAGGTTACATGCACATCTACTCAATCGTGAATGCGGACAACTTGAGAGTATTTGAACCTTCATTAATTGAAGATCCCGAAGAGAAGAGTCAATTGCCTTCTATTGATGATCTGTTACTTGAATATCTCAATCAATTGTAGGAAGATACAGTTCTGGATAGGAAGGTGAGGACGACGCGTAGTGGAGATGTTGAGTACCTTAGGATTGGACTCAAGGGTTCAAAGCTAGGCAGTGCAAAATGGATAGAGATTGGATAAGTGAGACAACTATACCCTCACTTAGTTGATGCTTGAAAACCAACTTTTGCTGGTCCAAAAGCTTCTTTTAGTGGGAAGGCCGTGATTCGAATTGGATCCTTGAACAGTCTTAAATGTTTCCTGAACTCTATAAAACTCATACCAAAGTTTCAAAGTGCTATGGATGTCAAGCTTATCCGAAATAACCTCTGAACAATGGCAATTTGTGGTCAGCACAGAGCGACGAGGACCCTCGGTTAAAGCGCGCAGACGGTTGGCCCATGGTAACCGCGTGCTGGCACAAACTGGAAAAACATGAACTCAGATCCAAAAACAGAGGCAATTTCTTATATCGCAGGGTGTCCCCCTCAGTGAAGGAAAGCCTTGAGCGGTTGATCACAGGGAAAAATGTAAAATCGTACGGAAATCGACGATTCCGTCAGAAGGCGAGCCCCGCGCTAAAACCGGCAGGATATCAGAAGGCCCTCAAGTAGTAAGCGGGTTCGACTGAGTCCCACCTGATTCCATACAACGGGTGGCACACATCCAGTGGATGAAAGATAAAACCATTCTCATCGTACGGGTAAAGGTCATGCTACTTACCCGCGCGATATGAACAGGGACCGTAGGATCTAGAGGCCCCAGATCAACGACGAAGAAGCAATCCGATGTGTGACCAGATTCGATAGGGAAATAGGGTGAGGCATATATGATTTGAGATCCGACATGAACGATGAATTGGTGGAGGAATCAGTTTCGCAAGCAATCTTGGAGAAATGGAAATAACGACCATTTGAAGAGAATTGACACTCAGTTCGTGGGGAAACAGGTGGCCACCTCTCTGTGAAGAATTATAGTGATGATGATGCAGAGCAGGGAAATTCTACTGGACAGAGGTAGGAGATCCAGAGAGCTAAGAAGTAGAAATGAATAGCCATGGAGCAGATTGGCTTTAAGTCATGAACATACAGAGAAAGTGGAGATGACATAATATTTGGAAGTGATGATGATTCCATGATAATAAAAAAATGTAGCCCACATGAAAAATGAATTTGAGATGTCTATGTTGGGGATATTGTCTTTATTTATTGGCTTGTAAGTTAATCAATCTAAAAAGGTATCTTCATCTCTCATACTAGGCACTTTAAAGAAATGTTGAAGAAGATTGGAATGGAAAATTATTCATCTATGATCACTCCTATGGTAACATGTTGCAAACATGGAAAGGTTGATGAGTCTCTTGAAGTAAACAAAACCAAATATAGGTATATGCTTAGTATCAAAATTTACTTAATAGTAGCAAGACCAAATATCATGCAAGTAGTAGGTCTCCTATGTAGATTTCAATCAAGACCAAAGGAACCTCATGTGATTGAAGTTAAAATAATATCAGGATATTTGTAGGGAATTATGGATTATGATTTGTGGTATCCAAGGGGAACATATCTTGCACTCAAAGGTTATAATAAAGAAAATTGGGTTGGAGGTATTGATGATAAAAAGAGAAATAGAGGAGGAGCTTTATTCTAGGAAAATGCCTGATTTCCTAGCTCAATAAGATAAAAACTTCAAATTATTTATCCACCATTGAAGAAAAATATATTGTAGAAGTTTCTTGTTGTACTCAAATTATATGGATGAATTAGAATCTAAAGATCTATAAGATAATGGTAATTAGAGTGTTCCCATTATGTGTGAAAGTACTAGTGCTATCAACATCTCTAGAAATCTTGTTATCCACTAGAAAATGAAACACATTCCTATCAAATACCATCTTCTTCAAGAACAAGTTGTTGATAAAAATATTTTGTTCAAAAGCATTCAAATAAAAGAATAAATTGCAGCTATATTTATTAAACCCTTATCGAGAGAAAGGTTTTAATATATTAGACAAAAATTGGGAGTAATTACTTCCCCATAAGAAGGAATGACTCACTAAATTTAGCTAAGGAATATATAGGTATAACTTCTAGCCTAATGATAGAGGGAGGATGACTATAGCAGAAAGCATTCACACGAGGAGAATGTATTCATAGGGGAAGAGCACATTCATAAGGGGAGTAGGTCCAAATATAGAAGCAGTAACTTGAGAAGAGTAATTTTGTATCATTTTCCGTTATATGAGAAACCATTATTAGTGGGAGAGCCATCATACGTTGACTATATCACAATGACATATTTTGCACAAGCTGATTGGGGGGGTTTAATCCATTGCCATCAATTACCATCAAATTCTAGTGGTGTTTCCATCAATGGAAAAGGGGAATATTGTTTGGCATAGTGTTGTCATTGATGACAACAAATGTTATTTCATTGATGTCAAAGGAGGTATGTCGTCTTTGATGTTAAAGGGGGTATGGTATCATGAACATTATTGAACATTTTTTAAAGTTAGATCTAAGACTTTTGTGATCCATATTGTAGATGAATTCCTTTCCGTATTAATCACATCATTAAGGTTTGGTGGACGTTTTGAATGAACTAATGTGGCTCATCCTTAAGACAAGGTGAAAAAATCAATCAATCTTAACAAATAAATAGAATAGATGCATCAATCAATTTTATTATTATTTTATGATGATAAAATGAGTATGTAGAAGGTTTGTATGTATAGCCTTCTTTAAGTGCTTCCTAACAGTATGCTACACTTGTTCATACTCCTCCACTTGGTCATATTTTCAATTGCCTTCTTTTTCAAGTTCACAACATCCACATTCCATGAGCCTTTTCTTAAAAGAGGAATCATGGGCTTTGTTTATCTTCAAGGATCTTTATTGTTCACAACATTTTTTGGCAGTGAACTTCTGTTAAGAAACAATGCAACATGAGGTTATTGCCAACCCATTTCACTTCTAATATTAATGTTTTGTAATTTTGTTGCACACATAATTAGAATCAAAGTGGGCTTGGAATTTACGAGAAATTTTATAAGAAATAATATTTAGGAATATCATTTTTCATTTATCAAAAAGGCTTAAATTTTCATCTTCTACAGACCTTTGGTATGATCCCATCCTCTTCGATATTTTCCTCTATAGGTTCAAACGACTTTTTCATTCACTATTTCTATCACCCAGCCCAATGAAGTAGGAAACAATGCCAGAGTGTTTTAAGTATACAATAGTCATGAATAGTCTACATCTGGATTGTTATCCAACTAGCTCATAAAATATAAGAAAGAATAGATCAACTATTTCAGAATAAGCCTCTTCGAGGGGACAACCTCCTTTACATTACACAAATGAACAATTCTTGGATGATTCAAATGAAGAAACCTCCTTTCTATATATAGGAGCCTAAGGGGTTGCAATATAATCAAAGCCGACATAACAACAATAATATAAGGGCACAACAATAACAATAAGGGGCTACAATGAAAATAGTAATGGGGGAATCACTAGTATTATAGGGAAATAACATGCCCCTCTCCTTTAAAAAAGTGTTGTCCTCAATGCTTGAGTAGTTTTGGATGATTCTGTATAAAATTCTCATCCTCCCATGTGGGATCCTCAATAGGTAAGTTCTTCCACTTGATGAGATACTCTGAAGTTGATCGATTTCATAGCTGTCGAGTTCTTGTTTCTATGATTGCTTCAGGTTCCAATATGATTTTTCCTTCCTCGTCAAGTTCTGGCAATATTGTTTGAACTGCGAGATTGTCACCTATAACCTTGTTTAAGAATGAAATATGGGAAACTGGGTGCACTCTGGAAGATGCAGGAAGCTCCAATTTGTATTCCATAGTACCAATCTTTTGCAACACCTTAGACGGACCATAATAATTTGGTGATAATTTATTATCCTTCTTAGCTTGCTTGAGGTACATTTTTTTGTATGGTTGTAGTCATAGAAATACCCCATCACCTACATCAAAACTTCTTTCACTGGAATGTTGATTTTCTTGTTGTTTCATTTTATTCTGCGCTAAAGTGAGGTTATCCTTTAAGATTTGGAGAACCTGTTGTTGATGCTCGATGTGATCTTCCACTGCTTAAACCTTATAATTTTATGTTAAAAATTTTGTGATGGATGATATCCATAAAGTGCCATAAATGGGGTTCTTTTTTATGCAGTATGGAAGGAAGTGTTATACCACCATTTAGAGAAAGGCAACCACTTGACCCATTGTGTTTTTTTATTAGATACAAAGCAATGAATATATCCTTCCAAACATTTGTTCACTATCTCCATTTTCCCATCATATTGAGGATGATAAGATCAACTATAAGCTAACTGATTACCCCGACAAGAAAATAATTCAGTCCAAAAATTTGTAGCGAAAATGGGATCTTTGTCACTTACAATAATCTTTGGGTTTCCATGTAGGTTTTGAATTGTTTACATAAATGAAGTAGCAACTGTACAGGCTTTAAATGGATGAGATAATGCATAAAAGTGTGCATACTTGGTAAGCCTATCAACTACCACCATGATGACACTCTTTCCATCAGAATTGGGTAAACCTGTGATGAAATCCATTGAAACCTCCTCCCAATGTTGACTTGGAATGGATAAAGGTAGTAATAGACCTGGGGTCTTACTTGTCTCATCTTTATTTTGTTGGAAAAACCAAACATTCTGCCACAAAAGTTTGAATATCATATTTAAAGCCATGTTGAGGAGGTAAATCCCCTTTGCGGATAGAGGCGACCCCTACTAGCCCAGACGGGGTCTAGCAACAATCATAGAACACTACAACACAAGTTCCTAATTGCAAATTAATAGAACAATGATGGAGGCCTACCTGGATTCCAACACTAGTGCTTGTAGAAGAGGTGGTGCCCCCCGTTCCTTTGCTCCGGCAGATCACAATCCCCACGATCTTCATCAATGGACACCTGCACATACAAGAAATGACGCAAACACAAACATAAAATCCAGCATATGCAACTATATATCAGTCAAAAAGGATATAACTCATCATCATCACGAATAATAACAAGAGTGGAACCATAACCAATAGTCATTCATTAATAATCAATCAAAGAAGAATACAACCAAAGTTCTGATGCTGGATTCTCCTTTGGCGGGTCAGCAGCACATGTCTTGCAAAGCCTGTTGGGAATAAGAACAAGCCTCTCTCCCTTTGGATCTTGGACAATAATCTCCTTGCTTGGATTTTGCCTTAAGGGAATCAAAAAGGCTCTTGCAGCATGAAGCTCTTGGGAATTTGGAATTCTGAATCTCTGGAAACTAAAACTATCCAACTCTCTAACTATCCAACTCCAAAAAACTAGCTTGCAAAGGAAATGGGCAAGCTTTTATAAATGGAGGAAGGGGAGTTGGGATCATCAGAAATAATCATGGGATTGGCCATATCATCAAGGAAGCTTCCATGAGAGGTGGCAAACCACTTCCTCTCTATGGAAATCTGTAGCCAACCCACCCAACTCAAGATAGATTCAATGCAGGAATTTCTTAGGATGAAACTTCCACCATTTGTTTGTTAAAAACACCACTGATTATGGTTGGCACGGGTGCGACTCTGTGACAGAGCACCAACTGGCACACCCTCTTTCGAGGATTTCCCCCATTGGCGTGAGGGCTACACTATGGAATCGCGCCAATGGAAAAAGGGCTATTTTTAGGGTTTTTCAGTAGGAGATGTCTTCATGGCAAATAAAGCTCATGTTCATAGGAATGCAATGCAAGTGTTTGTAGGCCATGTCACTTCTCATAGGTCCCGGAATGAGTCCTCCAAGATACGGGAGAGGGGTAGCAGGGACGGTGACAAATTGCTGTGTGACAGATGCCCCCTAAAGCATGAGTCCCGAGAGAGAGAGAGGGGTGAAATTCTTTACGAGAACATGTCCAACTGAAAACACTACCGCCGGAAAACCTGCGTAGAGAAGTACAACTAATATCTCAAATACATGATATATGTGGTATGGGCGCAACCATCCATAGCAGAGTACACAACAGTCCAGATCCAAGGTATGGGTGCAGCCATCTAGTGAGGATCGATAAATAGACTCAGGCATGGTTGCAGCCATCCAGTGAATGAGTCATGTAATAATCATAATAATCCACAAAATCACAGCCTGGACCCCAACAGACAAAATCCAGGGTCTTGCACTCCATCTCAACCCGAACAAGGTACAAGTTCAAGCATGCGAATATAGGAGTCGAAGTCAAACATGCAGGAACATCATCTGATTACCAGCCAATGATGTAAGTTGTTAACAGATGCAAGAGGTAACACCAATAATGACAATGGCCCTCAAGGTACTACCAGTACAATCTACGGCATGTGAATCAGTGAGCCGGTGTCGAACACCCGTAGAATCATTCGATCAGAGGCCAATGATGAAATCCTCCCGTCGAACGCGAAGAACCTACCATTGAGGCATGCAGGTTCCAAGGCACCAGAAGGGAGTCTCTAGATCAAATTCCTGGATAATGAGCTGAAGTCGACAGGAAGTGACCTTGATCGAAGGTGGGCCATAGTGTTTCCCACATCATCGACACAAGACAGAGGAATATAAGGTTGTTGTGAATCAGGATTATGTGAGTTATCAGAGGGAGGTTGTTATTCTACAAAGGTCAACTTCTCTTGAACATATCAACGACACGATAGTGGACTTGGAAGTATTTGACATCAATCGATCAGAGGTCATGGCGACAAGGCAAAGAGTAGATGAGAGGTCAAACAGGATCACCCAAACCCACAGAGGCAAGTGAAAAATGAGATGAGATGTCCCCACCCAGACACGAATGCAGACAAGTGCCTTGTTCAAGAGCGACACTCTGCTGACACGACAATGATTCTGGTTCTATTTCCCCACCATTTCTGGCAAGTACCCCAGTTATTTTTATTAACAAGCTTGACGGGGATAGCATATGCTTGTAAAACGTCATTTCGACAGAATCCAATGTCATCAAGTTTTAATGAGTCTGACAAAGGAAGAACTCGACGTCTTTTCATGTTTAGAGAGTTTGAAAAGACAGCAGAAAAGTAAACTCCAAGGGTGTCCTTTTCCATAAAGATGTGTCTCTCAAGCCCGAAAAAGTATAAAACAATGCTCGAAAGAACCGCCCGGCCATTACGATCGAGGAGTACTTTTCATGATTAGTGATTTCGACCTAAAAAAGTAAAAAAGCAACCGAAACCACGTCGTTTCGTAACCGTTAATGAGCCTAAAGTGACAAGGGCCTGACGATCTTTCCTTCTTTACACGGTCGGAAAAGAGTTTAAAGACAACTACCATTTTTATTCTCTTTAACGAGTCAAAAAGGGAAAAATACTTGGCAATCTTTTCATATTTAGACGATCAGAAAAGAGCTAAAAGCAGACATCCATTTTTATTCTCTTTAACGAGTCAAAAAGGGAAAAAATACTCGGCAATCTTTTCATATTTTACGAGTCAGAAAAGAGCTTAAAGGTGACTCGTCCTAGAGGAACGACTGGTATAAAGGGTAGCAACTGGTTCTGGCAATGGTGGAACTGCTCAAAACATGTAATGGTCAAGAGGCTGGCTAATAAAACCACTCATTGTTGCGGTTCCTCAGGAAAGGAAAAAACAACCAAGTGAAAGCATATGATCAGCCAAAGAGATGGTGGCAATGGAATGAAACAACCAAGGCTCATCTAGCATAATTGAGAAGATAAAAATGGCAATCACGAGATGTACATTGGGTATGGGTTCATTTTTACACAAGCTTGAACCATGGAGAACTCTGCTTGGATTCGGTTTCATGTTTACACAAGCTTGAAACGAAAAACTATGCTTGTTATGAGTTCACATGCCCCCAGCATAATGACGCAAAATGAGGTACATGCCCCCCAAGCTTCATTGCATTCAACAAAGTGGATGGAATGAAGGTTCACTTTCGAGATCTGGGAAAGACTCGACTTGTATTTTACGAGATCTTAATCAAAAGACTCGATTTGGAAAGGGAGTTGTTTAATTTTTTAATGCGGTTGACACAGTAAAAGAACTATCCTCATAACCCTTGTTTCATTTTTTAACAAGCTTGACACAAGAAAGGAACTATGCTCCGACCAGACCCTAGTTTCATTTTTTAAGGAGCTTGACATAGGAAAGTGAACTATGCTCCGACCAGACCCAGTTTCATTTTTTAAGGAGCTTGACATAGGAAAGGGAACCATGCTCCGACCAAACCTAGTTTCATTTTTTAAGGAGCTTGACATAGGAAACCAAACTATGCTCTGACCAGACACAGTTTCATTTTTTAAGGAGCTTGACATAGGAAAACGAACTATGCTTTGAACGAACTTCATCATAATGAACAGGAAGTCATTGCTTCCAAGAGTGTCACTCCCGGTGGAAGGAAAACGTCTTGGAAGTCAGGACCCAATGCCCCCAGGACACTATGCACGATGGCACCATCACTGGATACAGGCACAGGATAAGTAGCCATGTAGTTGACCTGTGGTGGGGCAGATACAACCGGTGCATAAAAACCAGGAGGGGATGGAAACTGCGCAGGAGGCACTAGGGGACTAAAGAACGATAATTGATTTATAGTCACGATTCTTCCGTCGTGTGGAAAGTAAACCACAAGGAAAAGTGAAGAGACAAGGGCCCCCATGGCATAAACATAGTCATGGCCAAGGAGAAGACTCAAATCTAAAGCACCTTGGGTAACCAGTACGTCTATACAGATAGTTTTGCCTCCCAAAGTAACAGGAAACTTTAGGAGGATCCCTAACGATTGACTGGTTCCTCCGTCAAATTCCAATAGATTCTGCGCGACTGGCACAAGCTGTGGGGAGCCCAAAGCTTGCCAAGTAGTGAAAGGCATGAGACTAACAGATGCACCCTCATCCAAGACAGTGCCAGGTACTGCCTTATCATAGGCATGTACTGTAATCTGGAAAGGCACATGGGATGGAAGGTGGAATGTATTAAAATGACTCCAGTCGAAGGAAACGACCGAACTACTTGGTGGGGGAATCATATGATTGCCCCCTTGCGCTACAGGAGAAGAATAAGGACCTTCTTGATCAGCAAGGATAAGAGGGTCTTTCTTGGACTCAGGAGAATCTGACGAGACGAGAAGAACATGAGCAGTAGAATCATGATGCTCCTCCGGAACAGAGTAATCAACAGGTGGTGAACCCAAATCGACACTCTCTCCGACCAACAGTTGGTCTGGAGCAGGCTTGGCACAGCTAGGTTCGGAAGGAGGAGGACAGACAAGAGAAGAATCTAAGTCAATCTCGTTGTCCACAGGGAGAGGGTCAGAAGAGAGCTTCTGATAATCAACAGGAAGTTGGGGTGAAGAAGCTGTAAAACTTTCCAAAACAGCAGAAGCTTTATCCATGAGCAGACAAAGGTGAAGGGGATGATTGCCTTCACATAGCCTACAGGGGAATCGAATCTTCCCTTTCTTCTTACCACTACTCGTTGATAGGGTGGCATTGTCATGAGCTTTAGAGGGTGATGAGGGACGAGCTGGATCGTGAGACCATACTTCTAGGATCCTGGGAATACTAGGACAATCACGAAGAAGATGGTCACCCTTGCACAACTTACAAGGAAACTTAACCTTCCGCGGGGGGGCGGAAGGTGTTTCGAACTGGGATGGACTTGGAGTAGTAACTGCACTTTTAGCCTCTCACTTATGAGACTTCTTCTTCTTCGTCTTGTTCTTCTCCTTCTTAGCCACCTAGTTACTTGAATCTAGACTTTCAGCAGGTGAAGTAGAAGATGAGGACGTAGAAACAGATGAAGACAGGGAGAGGTCCACCTTGGAATCAGCATGATGTTGTTCGGGTGGAGGAATTGATTGACCAGTAGTGGAGACATTAGAGACCATAGAGGTTGAGAACAACCAAACAGGCAACCCGATGGTTAACCCAGGAAAGGACAAAGTTGCCATATACGGAGCACCAGCATTTCCAAAAGAAGGAAATGGACTAGGGTTTCCATCTGGGGGAAAACCTTGGCCGGTAGACTCTGGGAAGGTTGCCATTGAAAACGAGAAAGAACCCTACTCAAGCTAACGCAAGGAAGATCTAATAGGGTAGATGTGAACGTAGTCGAATAAATTTTAAGACACAAGGACATAACTTGACCTTTTCATCTTTAAAGAGTCGATTAAAGGACCAAAAGATGACTCTAGTCGCCTTCGAATATTTAATGAGCCTAAAGTGACAAGTGCTCAGATGGACCTTTTATTTTAGGGATTCTGAAAAGGAATGAAAGTGACTACTCTGGAGAACTAGGCAAAAGTTTTACCAGACAATCTATAAAACTGCATATACACCTTGGCAATCGTATGAAAACCAAGGACTTTCCGTATGGCAATCAATCTTCCTGAATGCTATGTTCGGTGCATTACGGGTCGTAAGGCGGTAGGCACGGCTTCCTATGGATAAAGGATGATAACCTAGTGGGGTCTCCCCATATACTCGACGGTACGTGGGAGCACAAATCCATACTAGACCACTATTGAGTCACAAAAGGAGGAATCACCCAACCTTGAGTGGAAACAAAAGTGACTAGGTTTAACGACGCCAAAGCACATCTCTATCCTAGACCTCTAAATGTGTGCGTTATGTTCCAATCCGTTGTTAGATTTATTTAGTTCATTTTAAAGTTGATCTTGGATTATGTTTCAGTTTTCAGGCCTTACCGTATGTAATGTCTCAAAATTTCCTAAATGCAAACTATATGCCACAATATATCATTTCATTCGATGAATGCTAGCTAAGAGAGATTTGAGAGTTTTCACGCAAACGAAATGATCACAAAACAATCAACAATATCTCTAATGCAGCTAATGGAAATTAACAAACTTTTCTTCAAAGTCACTAATCACTAATAACAACGAAAAGCTCTAATTCACATTAACTTAATAAAAAGCAAAAGAGATTGTTTTTTCTTTAAAAATTGATGGCAAGATGCACTAAACAAACTTTGAGAAATGATAATAAAAGAGTAAAAACACAAATTTCACTCAATGCAAACACAATCAGATCCCTAAATGCCAAAGCAGTCCTTCAAAAACGAGAAAAGTCCCAAAGACACAAATGAGCCGTGTAATCTAGGCCCAAAACAAAACAAAGCAGAGTTCAAGTGAAAAAGAGGTATGTCACTCAAACAATGCAATGAAATGATTAAAAACCACTAAACGAGTGCAAGGGAGCGATCAAAAAGTCGACTGGACCAATAGAAGACCAAAACTCCTATGGAAGGCTCGACACATAAAGCCACTAGATGCCCTAGGGCTAGAAACGTGAAATCAATAGAAAATGGCAAACACCCAAAGGGTAAAGGTTAAAGTGAGTCAAACAAGACTTCAACACACTCAAGTAGTCGAAAAAAAGGTACCCAGAACAAAAACCAAGCTTAGGAGGCTCAAATCCAAGCAAACTTCAAAAGTTCCTAGTCCTGGCGCGACTGTCAGGCTGCAACTAGCGCCTTTTAATGATTGGCGCGGGTTGCATATGAGCAACTAGCGCCAATTGGCATGACTGTTACGCTATAAAAGCACGCCAGTAAAGTTTTATATGCAAAAATAAAAAATAAGCGATCCAAAGCTAGGCCAACAATAACTAGGTAAACCAAGAGGCGAGAAACAGCAAAAGAACTCAACCCATAAGGCTAACCAAGTAGGTAAAAACCAAGAAACAACCAAAAAGCAAGACAAGTTCCTCAGTATGGTCACCAAATTGTTGAGGAGGTAAATCCACTCTGCGTACAGAGGCGATCCCTACTAGCCCAGACTGGGTCTAGCAACAATCATACAATGCTACAGCACAAGTTCCTGATTGCAAATTAATAGACCAATGATGGAGGCCTACCTGGATTCCAATGCTAGTGCTTGTAGAAGAGGTGGTGCCCACCGTTCCTTTGCTCTGGCAGATCACAATCCCCACGATCTCCGCGAATGGACACCCGCACATACAAGAAACGACGCAAACACAAACATAAAATCCAGCATATGCAACTATATATCAGTCATAAAGGATATAACTCATCATCATCACAAATAATAACAAGAGTGGAACCATAACCAATAGTCATTCATTAATAATCAATCAAAGAAGAATACAACCAAAGTTCTGACGCTGGATTCTCCTTTGGCGGGTCAGCAACACATGTCTCGCAAAGCCTGTCGGGAATAAGGACAAGCCTCTCTCTCTTTGGATCTTGGACAATAATCTCCTTTCTTGGATTTTGCCTTAAGGGAATCAAAAAGGCTCTTGCAGCATGAAGCTCTTGGGAATTTGGAATTTTGAATCTCTGGAAACTAAAACTATCCAACTCTCTAACTATCCAACTCCAAAAAACTAGCTTGCAAAGGAAATGGGAAAGCTTTTATAAGTGGAGGAAGGGGAGTTGGGATCATCACCAATAATCATGGGATTGGCCATATCATCAAGGAAGCTTCCATGAGAGGTGGCAAACCACTTCCTCTCTATGGAAATCTGTAGCCAACCCACCCAACTCAAGATAGATTCAGTCCAGGAATTTGTTAGGATGAAACTTCTACCGTTTGTTTGTTAAAAACACCACTGATTATGGTTGGCGTGGGTGCGACTCTGTGACAGAGCACCAACTGGCGCGCCCTCTTTGGAGGATTTCCTCCATTGGTGCAAGGGCTGCACTATGGAATCGCGCCAATGGAAAAAGGGCTATTTTTAGGGTTTTTCAGCAGGAGATGTCTTCAAGGCAAATAAAGCTCATGTTTAGAGGAATGTAATGCAAGTGTTTGTAGGCCATGTCACTTCTCATAGGTCCCGGAATGAGTCCTCCAAGATACGGGAGAGGGGTAGCAGGGACGGTGACAAATTGTTGTGTAACAGGCCATCCCAAAAAAATTCCTTCTTAACCCTATGGTAAGCTTTTAAAAATCTTGAGTGCCCTCCTAAGGGAGAGGTGTGCAATTCCAGAAGAATATTTTGTTTGAGTTGGGAGTTCTTACAGAGGTATAAGCAATCTTTGTACCATAATGAATCATATTTTCAACTAAATGTATTAGATGTACTGGGATCTTGCTGCAACTTTTGAATGAGTGCCCACACTTCTTCGTCATTCTTCCATTCATCCCTTGCTTCGTTTATCCAATTTGGTTGGATGAAAGAGATGACACAAAGCAAGGCTTTCACATCCTCATCCTTTCTTGAGAGTGCATCTGCAACAACATTTTTCTTCCATTTTTTGTAGATGATTTCAAAATCATAACCCAACATATTTGTGACCCATTTTTTCTGCTCTTCTCAAGATAATATTTGTTCTAAAAAGTATTTAAGGCTATCATGATCCGTTTTTACCTTGAAGTGGCTTTGCATTAGGTAAAGTCACCATTTCATAATTGCATGTATAGTATTGTTAACATTTCCTTCTCAGAAATAGATTTGTGTAAATACTTTCCTTTGATTGGACAAATTTCAAAAGCAATGGGTCTTCCTTCTTGCATTAAAGCAGAGCCAATTCCATTTCCTTAGACATACATTCCACAATAAAGGTTTTTGTGAATTCTGGTGTAGCTAAGACTGGTGCTTGGCACATTGCCTGTTTATGATATTGAAAGGCCTTCGTTGCTTTTAGAGTCAAATAAAATGCATCTTTCTTTAGTAATGTTGTTAGAGGTGCTGATATTTTCCCACAATTCTTAACAAACTTGCGATAATACCCTATCAACCCGAGAAATCCTCACAGATGCTTTATGGATGTGGTGATTTTCCATTCCTTAATGGATTTAATTGTGTTAATCTCTACCTTAACACCTTCATGAGATACAATGTGACCCAGATATTCCACCTCTTCTACTCCAAAGAAACATTTGGAGGTTTTTGCATATAATTGTTTCTCCTCCAATATTTTGAGCACCATGTTAACATGTTGAACATGATCCTTCCAAGGCTTGGTGTAGATTAGTATATCATCAAAAAATACTAACACAAATTTTCCAAGGAAGGGTTTGAAAATGGAATTCATCAAACCTTGAAATGTAGAAGGTGCCTTGGTAAGGCCAAAAGGCATGACCAGAAATTCATAATGACCCACATGAGTTCTAAATTTTGTTTTCAAATGTCTTCAATCTTGATTCTGATTTGATGATATACTCAATGATTATCCCACTTGGTGAAGTAAATTTCTCCATGTAATTCATCAAATAATTCATCAATGACACGAAAGGGAAGTTTATATTTAATAGTGAGCTTGTTGAGATCCTTAGAATCTGTATACATGCACATTGAACCATCCTTCTTATGCACCAATACTACTGGAGTAGAGAAAGAACTTTGACTAGGTTGAATTATGCCAGCCTCTAGCATTTCTGCAACCATACGTTCAATTTCACTCTTTTGGGCATAGGGATATTTGTAAGGCCTGATGTTTGGAGGAGCACTTCCTTGAATCAAATGAATAGCATGATCATGATCATGAATAGGTGGGAGGCCTTTGGGAGTCTCAAACACCTTGGAATGATCGTTCAAGTCTTTCTGGAAATTTGTAGAAATAAATGATTTCATTGTGGGAACTTCTAGTGAACATAATTGTAAAATAATTCCCCATTGCTATTTCTTTAGAATCTTTGTCATGCCGTTAGAGTTGCTTATCTTTCCCTGTTTCCCTGCAATAGCCCTTAATTAAACTTTATTTCCTTCCCAACAAAATTGCATGAAACGTTCTTGAAAATTAAAATCTATCGTACCCAAAGATTGGAGCCATTTGGCTCCTAGTACAACATCAGCACCACCCATTGGAATAAAAGCATAGGACTATTCAATACATATTCTCCCATGGATAGCTTGATATTATGGAACCTTCTAGAGAAATTTATGGTTCCTCCATTTGCGACCATCACTTGACACTATGGTTTCGGTGATGCAAGAGCATGACACTTGGAGGGAAAATCTTCATACTTATTCCAAAAATAAAAATAAAAATAAAATCTATAGGCAAAGGAGTGGGGTCCTTTAGCTAGCAGTTTCCATGCTTTTCTAGTTTAAGATAAGGATAGAATTAAGAATAAATCATGCTATAATAATCGCTTATGGATAAGTTGTAACAAGCTTTATGCATAATTTCTTTAAAATCGATCTATGTAAAAGGCATGCTTTTATATGGATAAGGCCCGAGAGGGCTTATCTATTAATTATAAAATGAAATAATGGGACATGCTAGAGGAGGCAAGACCAGAAGCATTATCATCTGAAAAAAATCTCTCTCTGTGCATCTGATTGAATGGTTCTCTATTGACTTGTAATTATATGCGTGTATCGGTTTGATGGCTTTCTTTTGAGTTTGAATATCAATGAATTAACCTTATTTCCAATTAATATTTTGGCTGAAGCCTTTAGATTGTGTTTTTCATTCATATCGTGAGCTGAAATTGAATTGAATCTAAAAAGTAGGAGAAGGAAAGTTACTATGGCTTTCATAGTTGGAAGAGGACGAAGACATGGTGGAAGAGGACAACCTGTTGCAAACGTTGAAGTAATGGAAGTTTTGCAACAAATGCAAGCTAGATTGGATGCATTAACAACAAGCAGAAACATAGATGATGGAGATGTTAGGGAACCTAAGGTTGAAGCTGTAGAGGAGGAAGCTTTAGTAGTTACCCCTGAGATGAGATTCTTATAGTCAGTGTTGAGATCCATAGCTAGGCCAACAGCCGAGGTTCCAATATATTAAGGAGGAATGAATCGAGAAGAATCGATAGACTGGATTAATGGCATGGAGAAATTCTTCGACTATGAAGAAACAGAAGATGAGAAGAAAGTAAATTTTTTTGTCACCAAGTTAAAAGGTCATGCAGCGCTTTGGTGGGATGGTGTGCAGGCGGAATGAAAAATACTTGGCAAGAAACCTATCAAGAATTGGAGCAGGATGGTAGCAAAGTTAAGAGGTAAGTTTCTACCAAGTAATTATCAACAAACCTTTTTCAGATAGATGCAGAATCTTCGACAGAGATCTTTAAGAGTGAAAGAATACACAAAGGAATTATACAAGGTCAGCATAAGAGTTAGAGAAGCCCAGGATACATATGAGAAGGTGGATAGATACGTGAATGGCCTTAGGATGGACACTCAAGATGAGATAAGTATACTGTCTCCTAAAACTGTAGAGGAAGCTTATAAGATACGACTGAAAGCTGAAGAAAAACCCATGAGGAAGCAGTCTGCCAGAGGGAGAGGTACTTTCCGAGGAAGGGGAAGTCAAGGTGGTAGAGAGAAATCTACAACACCTAAAGATGGAGCTAGCAGTAGCTCAACCCAACATGCACCCATAGGAGGTGATGCAAGAGGTAGAGGGAGTTTTTCTAGAGGGAGAGGAGGCAGAGGAAGAGGAAGAGAAGTAAGATGTTACAAATGTAACAAACTGGGACACACAACATTTGAGTGCCCAAAGAAAGAAAAAACAAATCAGAGGAATGCTATTGTTGCTCAAGCTAAGGGGGAAGCAACAAAAGTAGTGAAAGAAGAAGAAATATACCAGAGAGAGGAGAATCTTTGATAGTTAATAAAGTTTTGCTTATGCTAGCAAAAGAGATAACTGAACCATCACAAAGAAAGACTTTATTCAGAACAATGTGTAAAGTTCAAGGGAAATGTTATTAGACGATCATTGATGTGTGTCACATATCGCTTGGAAGACCTTGGCAATATGACAAAGGAGCCATGCATGATGGAAAAAGAAACACCTACAAGTTTGGAAAGGATGGTGTCAATCATACGTTGTTGAGTCTGCAAGAAGAAGATGTACTAGGAAAGAAGACTGATCCAAAAAATCTATTACTAGGAGGAAAGGAATACTTGAAGAAAATTGAAGAGAATGAGGTAAATTTGGCTGTAATATGCAAGCCCAAGGTAATAATGGCTTCTATGAAAATTTCTGATTTACCCATTGAAATTCAAGAAATATTGGAGAAATATTGTGATATTATTGTTGATGATTTTCCAAATGAGTTGCCACCCATTAGAAGAATTCACCATCATATAGATTTGATTCTTGGAGAAAGTTTGCCTAACAAATCAGCTTATAGAATGACTCCTACAGAAAATGAAGAGGTTAGGAAGTAGGTGCAAGAATTGCTTGACAAAGGGCTGATCAAAGAAAGCTTGAGTCCTTGCACAGTGCCAATAGTGTTGAGTCCAAAGAATGATGGAGGCTAGAGAATGTGTACAGATTCAAGAACCATCAATAAAATCACAATCTGGTACAGATTTCCTTTGCCTGGAATTGAAGATTTAATGGATTGCTTGAGTGGAGCAAAGTATTTTTCAAAACTAGATCTTAAAAGTGGGTATCATTAGATAAGGATAAGAGAAGGGGATGAGTGGAAAACCACTTTTAAGACAAATGAGGGATTGTATGAGTGGATATTAATGCCTTTTGGGTTCTCAAATGCACCAAGTACATTTATGAGACTCATGAATGAAGTTTTTAAAGATTTTATTGGTAAATTTGCAATAGTATATCTGCATGATATATTAGTTTATAGTAGGTCTAAGGAGGAGCACATGAGGCATCTGAATTATGTCTTACAAAGGCTACAGTAGGAGAAATTATTGTTGAATTTGAAGAAGTGTTCATTAACGAAAGAAGATCTAGTGTACTTGGGTTTTGTTATTTCTGCTGAAGGGCTGAAGATGGATCCATAGAAGATCAAGGCAATCATGGAGTGGCCTTCACCTAAAAGTGTTTTTGTGGTAAGATGTTTTCATGGTCTTGCTATATTTTATAGAAAATTCATCAAGAATTTTAGTAAGATTAATGCACCTATTATTGAGAACATAAAGAAAGTCAAATAGCCATTTAGATTGACTACTGAAGCAGAAAAAAATTTCAGTTGTTAAAGAAGAAGATCATTGAAAAGCCTATTTTGGTTCTACCTAATTTTAGTAAGCCTTCCCAAGGGAAGTGTGATACCAGCGGAGAAGCAATTGGAGGTGTTTTAAGCCAAGAAGATAGACCTATAGCCTACTTTAGTGAAAAACTAAATGATTCCAAAAAGAAGTATTCTTCTTATGATAAGGAGTTCTACGCAGTTGTACAATCATTAAAAAAATGGAAGTATTATCTAATGTCAAAAGAATTTATCCTTTACTCAAATAACCATGCACTACAACATATTATGCAGTAGCCAAAGCTTAGCCAGAAACATCCCAAATGAGTAGAGTATCTTCAAGGTTTCCGTTTTGTCTTGAGGCATATAAATGGCCAACAAAATAAAGTTGTAGATGCCTTAAGTAGGAGGAATATATTATTTCAAGTGAGTCAAATCCAAGTGTTGGGTTTTGATTTTCTTAAAGAATTGTATGAAATAGATCCAGATTTTAAAGAGGCATTTGAAGCTTGTAAAAATCTTGTTTTGATGGATAGGAATAAATGGTTGGATTACTGCTTACAAGATGGACTGTTATTTAAGAAAAATCCGTTGTGCATACCAAATTGTTATATGAGGGAGAAATTAATCAAAGAGAAACATAGTGGAGGACTTGCAGGACATTTTTGCATAGAGAAGACTTATGAGCAGTTAAAAAGATTTTATTTCTGTCAAAAATGAAATTTGAAGTGGAGAAGTATGTGAAAACTTGCAAGTCTGTCAATATGCAAAAGGAAGGAGCCAAAACATAGGTTTGTATATTCCATTACCAATTCCAAATAGGCCTTGGGATATGGTAAGTATGGATTTTGTTTTGGGCTTACCAAAGACTCAAAGAGATAATGATTCAATTTTTGTTGTAGTGGACATATTTTCAAAAATGGCACACTTTATTCCATGTTATAAGACTAGTGATGCTTCTCACATTGCTAATTCGTTTTTTAAAGAGGTTGTAAGATTGCATGGGTTGCCTAAGAGTATTGTCTCAGATAGGGATTCCAAATTTGTTGGAAATTTTTGGAGGACACTATGGAAGAAATTGGGAAATAAATTAAGTTTTAGTTCTACCTATCATCGACAAACTGATGGACATACTGAAGTTGTGAACATGAGTTTAGGCAATCTTTTAAGGATCCTTATTGTAGAACATCCAAAGCAATGGGATCACGTGTTGGAACAAGATGAATATGCATATAATGACTCACCTAACAAGAGCACATGACAGAGTCCATTCCATATTGTTTATGGAATGCATCCAAGAGGAGTATGTGAGTTAAGAAACTTGGGAAAAGAAGAGATGAGCAGTGCAGAGGGTGAGGATTTTTCTTCAAATATGCAAGAAATACATGAACAAGTGAAACAACAGCTGTGGGATAGCAACATCAAGTACAAAGCCAGAGTATACATGAGAAGAAGAGTGGTGAAATTTTATGTTGGATATCTGGTTTTAGCACATCTCAAAAAGGAGAGGTTTCCAAAGAGGGAGTATAACAAATTGAAGTTTTAAAAAATTGGATCGTGTAGAGTGTTGAGAAAATTTTCTGCAAATGCCTATGATATTGAATTACCCCCTGATGTTGGAATATCACCAATTTCTAATATTGCGGACCTGTACAAGTATGAAGGTGAAACTACAGATGATACAACACAAGATCAAGAGACACAAGGGATGATTGGGTAAAACAGTTACCCACAATAAAGAATTTGCAGCCAGAAATAATTATGGACAAGAAGGTGTTTAAGAAAACAAGGGGATGAGAATACTTCCAGTATTTGGTAAAGTGGAAGGATCAGCCAACTACTGAAGCTACTTGTGTTATAGAAGACATGCTATAGAAACTGGGCAGTTCTATAGATGAACTCATGGACAAGAGCCCATGAAGAATTTTGTCCTCAGGAGTCTAATGCAAGAGCATGAGACTTGGACGGAAAATCTTCAAACTTATTCCAAAAATCAAAAAAAAAAATCTACAGGCAAAGGAGTGGGGTCCTTTAGCCAACAATTTCCATGCTTTTTTTAGTTTAAGATAAGGATAGAATTAAGAATAAATCATGTTGTAATAATCGCTTATGGATAAGTTGTAACAGGCTTTATGCATAATTGCTTTAAAATCAATCTATGTAAAAGGCATGCTTTTGTATGGATAAGGACCAAGAGGGCTTATCTATTAATTATAAAATGAAATAACAGGACGTGCTAGAGTGAGGCGAGCCCAGAAACATTATCATCTGAAAAAAATCTCTCTCTGTCCATCTAATTGAATGGTTCTCTGTTGACACGTAATTGTATGCATGTATCAGTTTGATGGCTTTCTTCTGAGTCTAAATATCAATGAATTAACCTTATTGCCAATTAATATTTTGGTTGAAGCCTTTAGATTGTTTTTTCATTGATATCGTTGAGCCGTGGCTATCTAATTGCTTAACAGAGTTCTACGGGTAAAACACTACTTACACAGGAAATCTCTGAAAAAGACATAATCTGGCCGTAGTTCTGGACTTGAAATATTATTGAATCTAGCTCATACCTGTATCGGGTCCGAAACCTTTATCGCATTGCTGAGTGGGAGCGGAATAGAGCTGAACCGTTGGAATGTCGAACTCCAATAGTGCGACACTACAGGAGCCAAAAACATTATAGGGAGGCTTTAATAACATATTGGGTCTGCGACTATTATCACATCGCAAGTTCGGAGTAGAAGAGCCTTGTATTGGAAGCACTAGAATCTCTGATTGAAACCGCCGATAAGACTACGTGTTATCGCATCGGAGGAAGGAGCTTCGAAAGGCCAATCATAGATGCCGATAGTGTTAATTGTGTTCAAACACATTATTTGAACTTAAAGTGCTGATAGTGTATTTTTGTTGCTTTGGAATGAAAGCCCTCTGCTTGTGTTTATTGCGTTTTAAATACATTTTCACCTGTTTTATAGGAACGATAGTCTAACACCACTATGTCTTTCAGACAATCCACGATTGTTATCGCATCACCAGATTAGAGTAGAGGAGCCTTGCCTTGGGAGCACTGAAGTCGCCGATTGCAACCTTCGATAACACTACGTGTTATCACGTCAGAAGTAGGAGCTTGGAAGGATCGATATAAAGTGTCAATAGTGTTAATTGTTTTCAACGCATAGTTTAAAATATAAAGCACCAATAGTTGATTCTTTAGAATTAACAATATAGTGATAATAAGGCACTGATAGTGTATTTCTATTCCTTTGGAACGAAAGCCCTCCACCTATGTTTATTGCGTTTTAAATGCATTTTCACCTATTTTACAGGAATGATAGTCTATTATTATAATTCCTATGGGATTATAATCCCGATAGAGGAAAACAGGCCTATGAGATGAATTATGCCGATAATAAGGGTTGGAGTGATAAGAGGAAAACCTCACGAGACAGTCAATCTAACATTAGATGACTGATACAACAATTGAAGCAGAAAGAGGAATTCAGCCAGAAATTGAAGAAATTATATCAGGCTTCGGCCGTTTGTCCATATCGCCTATACCCAAGTGACCATTAATTGTATCAGAGCTACCAGCTAACATTGAATTGAATCTGAGAAGTAGGAGAAGGAAAGTTACTATGGCTTTTAGAGTTGGAAGAGGATGAGAACGTGGTGGAAGAGGATGGCCTGTTGTAAATGCTGAAGTAATGGAAGTTGTGCAACAAATGCAAGCTAGATTGGACACATTAACAATAGGCAAAAACATAGATGATGGATATTTTAGTGAACCTGAGGTTGAAGCTGCAAAGGAGGAAGTTGTAGCAGTTACCCCTGAGATGAGATTCTTACAGTCAGTATTGAGATCCACAGCTAGCCCAAAAACTGAGGTTCCAATATATGAAGGAGGACTGAATCCAGAAGAATTGATAGACTGGATTAATGGCATGGAGAAATTCTTTGACTATGAAGAAATAGAAGAAGAGAAGAAATTAAAGTTTGTTTAGATAAGGAGTCGACGTTTCGAACCAACCAATCGTCAGGACAAGTTGAAGAACCAATCTGGCCTAGCTTGATAGACTCCAGGGGATTGACCAATGACCCTAGTCAAATTAGTTAAATTAATATTTACCTATGTAACTTTAAGCAAGCTAGGCCAGATTGGTTGGTTCGAAACGCGTCGACAAAAGAATGTGAGAAGATGTTATGGATCACAGAAGAAATTAAAGTTTGTTGTCACCAAGTTAAAAGGCCATGTAATGCTTTGGTGGGATGGTGTGTAGGTAGAAAGAAAGAGAGTTGGCAAGCAACCTATCAAGAATTGGAGCAGGATGGTAGCAAAGCTAAGAGGTAAGTTTATTCCAAGTAATTATCAACAAACCTTGTCCAGATAGATGCAGAATCTTAGACAAAGGTCTTTGATAGTGAAAGAATACATAGAGGAATTCTACAAGGTTAGCATAAGAGCTGGAGAAGCCCAAGATAAAGATGAGAAGGTGGCTAGATATGTGAATGGCCTTAGGATGGAGATTGAAGATGAGATAAGTATATTGTCTCCTAAAATAGTAGAGGAAGTTTATCACATAGCACTGAAAGCTGAATAAAAACTCATGAGGAAGCAATTTTCCAGAGGGAGAGGTACTTTCCGAGGAAGGGGAAGTCAAGGTGGTAGAGGGAGATCTACAACACCTAAAGATGGAGCTCGCAGCAGCTCAACCCAACATGCACCCAAAGGAGGTGATGTAAGAGGTAGAGGGAGTTTTTCTAGAGGGAGAGGAGGTAGAGGAAGAGGAAGAGAAGTAAGATGTTACAGGTGTAACAAACTGGGGCACACAACCCTTGAGTGCCCAGAGAAAGTAGAAACAAATCAGAGGAATGCTACTGTTTCTCAAGTTGAGGGTGAAGCAATAGCAACAGTGACAGAAGAAATTATACCAAAGAGAGGAGAATATTTGGTAGTTAATAAAGTTTTGCTGAAGCCAGCAAAAGAGATAGCTAAACCATCACAAAGAAAGACATTATTCAGAACAATGTGTAAAGTTCAAGGGAAATGTTGTCAGATGATCATTGATAGTGGCAACACTGATAATTTGGTCTCTATAGAAGTGGTGGAGAAATTGAAGTTGAAGACAATGAAACATCCAACACCCTAGAAGGTGTCATGGTTGCAAAAGTGACATCAACTGTTAGTGAATGAATAGTGTGAAGTGGAATTTTGGGTGGGCAAGTATAAAAATAAAATTGTATGTGATATGATGCCAATGGATGTGTGTCACATATTGCTTGTAAGACCTTTGCAACATGACAGAGGAACCATGCATGATGGAAAAAGAAACACCTACAAGTTTGGAAAGGATGGTGTCAATCATACGTTGTTGCCTCTACAAGAAGAAGATGTACCATGAAAGAAGATTGATCCTAAAACTCTGTTATTAAGAGGAAAGGAATACTTGAAGCAGATTGAAGAGAATGAGGTAAATTTTGCTATAATTTTCAAGGCTAAGGTAATAATGACGTCAACTAAAATTTCTGATTTACCCATTGAAATTCAATAAATATTGGAGAAATATTGTGATATTATTGTTGATGATTTGCCAAATGAGTTGCCACCCAGTAGAAGAATTAGCCATCATATAGATTTGATTGCTAGAGCAAGTCTGCCTAACAAAGCAGCTTATAAAATGACTCCTACAAAAAATGAAGAGGTTAGGAAGCAGGTGCAAGAATTGCTTGACAAAGGGCTTATCAGAGAAATCTTGAGTCCTTGTGCAGTGCCAACAGTGTTGAGTCCAAAGAAAGATGGAGGCTAGAGAATGTGTACAGATTCAAGAGCCATAAATAAAATCACAATCAGGTACATATTTCCTTTGCCTAGAATTGAAGATTTAATGGATTGATTGAGTGGAGCAAAGTATTTTTCAAAACTAGATCTTAAAAGTGGGTATCATCAGATAAGGATAAGAGAAAGGGATGAGTGGAAAACTGCTTTTAAGACAAATGAGGGATTGTATGAGTGGAGAGTAATGCCTTTTGGGTTGTCAAATGGACCAAGTACGTTTACGAGACTCATGAATGAAGTTCTTAAGATTTTATTGGTAAATTTGTAATAGTATATCTGGACGATATATTAGTTTATAGCAAGTCTAAGGAGGAGAAAATGAGGCATCTGAATTATCTCTTACAAAGGCTGCAACAGGAGAAATTATTGTTGAATTTGAAGAAGTGTTCAAGCATGAAAGAAGAGCTAGTGTACTTGGGTTTTGTTATTTCTACTGAAGGGCTGAAGATGGATCCAGAGAAGATCAAGGAAATCATGGAGTGGCCTTCACCTAAAAGTGTTTTGGAGGTAAGAACTTTTCATGCTCTTGCTAGATTTTATAGAAAATTCATCAAGAATTTTAGTAAGATTAATGAACCTATTATTGAGATCATAAAGAAGGACAAACAATCATTTAGATGGATTGCTGAAGCATGAAAAAAAATTCAGCTGTTAAAGAAGAAGATCATTGAAAAGCCTATTTTGGTTCTACCTGATTTTAGTAAGCCTTTCCAAGTGAATTCTGATGCTAGTGGAGAAGCAATTGGAGGTATTTTAATCCAAGAAGATAGACCTATAGCCTAATTTAGTGAAAATCTAAATGATTCCAAAAAGAAGTATTCTTCTTATGATAAGGATTTCTACGCCATTGTACAGTCATTAAAAAAATGGAGGCATTATCTAATGTCAAAATAATCCATCCTTTACTTAGATAACCACGCACTACAATATATTATGCAGCTTAGCTTGAGACATGCCAATGGGTAGAGTATCTTCAAGGTTTCCATTTTTTTTTGATGCATATAAATGGCAAATCAAACAAAGTTGCAGATGCCTTAAGTAGGAGGAATGTATTATTTCAAGAGAGTCAAATCCAAGTGTTGGGTTTTATTTTCTTAAAGAATTGTATGAAACTGATCTAGATTTTAAAGAGGCATTTGAAGCTTGTAAAACTCCTGTTTTGATGGATAGGAGTAAATGGTTTGATTACTTCTTACAAGATGAACTTGTTATCACGCCAAGAAACTCTCCTAGGTTGTATATCAGAGATGCTCAAGAACATTACAAACTCAACAAAAATGTTGGAAAATGGTCGATGAATGAAAGAAATGCTACATATTCAACCCAGATAACCACTTCTACTATGCTTAACCCCAGATATGGGTGAACACCCCCAGACTACAAGGCTTTAGACCACCAATTACTCACAGTTTTAAGGAAAATGTGATGATGGAGAATACTAATCACACCAGCAGATGCACATGACCCTGTGATGGCCAGCTGCAACCAGTTAAAAGGTCTATAAATCTATTTCCTAATGCATAGACATGATTGCAGCTCTGTGGCATTAAAATAATAGAAACTTGCATAGATATTCAATGATACAAGCTAGATTCTAACACAGAGGTGGGATGATAGCCCCTCTAATGCTAAACATCTATAGCACATGAATAAATGCATAACAAGCACAACCTGGAACAGAGAAGAAGAAGTGGAAAGTGAGCAATTAACAACAAAAGAAGCTTGCATTAGCTAAAAATGAAGACCAGATGCTGCAGGTATCATAGTAGTTACAGTCTCCAAAAGTTGAATCTTACATCAAAATAACATTCATCAACCCTCAACCATTCTGTTTCTGGGTATATATGGAGGTTGAATACAAAATTGCTCTGCTGATCAATGCGTGGAGGGGTCACAATGGACCACCAACCACATTTGGAATTAGATATAGGTCTCTGATACAATTTGATTGTTTTAATGAATTAATTTGACATTTACTGGTACTTTGTTGTCCTTCCTGAACAGGTGAAGTGTTGTTTGAATGAATTTCAATAACTGCTGCAGTCATTGAACTGTTCCAGGATCGTCCTTCTCATCCTTGGCCGTGCTGCTCTTTCAATGAGGTAGTTGAGGATTCAATGCTCTGCATACCGGATCATCTCTTCCTTCTTCGAGTGCATGGGATAGGCCAAAAACACTGAGAAATGCATTTAAAATGGACGATGGACTGGGCATGAACATTAACCATTGAATAGCTCAGATGGATGGCGGAGATCTCTTGGAGGGCAGTGTTGGGAGGAAACAGAAGTGCGATGGGGATCAATAGTAGCTGTTGGATTAAACAAACGAGCAGCAGAGATCAGTCCACGAAGGATATCTGAAGACAACAGGATCGGACAATCGTGGGCTGTCGGATCGCAGTCGGGCAGATCTGATGGCTATCGGGCAGTAGAGATGATCGATGGTTAATGAGCGGGAGTCATACAGGAAGGGAGGTAAGCAGTTTCCCCACACCACTTCAGAATCTGTGGTGGTATCCGTATAACCCCTTGCGATCCAATAAGATTACGATGCTTCGCATACGAAAACCACTGCCCCCATGGGTTAGCACGCACGAAAGTCACACAATTGGGGCTTGTGACTGCTGTTATATCTCGTGATGGGTGAGATCATCGGTGGGGAAGAGAACGACATTGAATGTGCGGTAGAAACGACGGAGAGTGTCGGATCCGGATGCGATCGACGGTGGAAATCAAAGAAGAGGAATAGCGGGGTAGGCGTGGGTTATGGCGCGTGGGAGATAGTTAATTTGAGGATCGAATGAAGGCACAAGGATTCAAAGAGTTCTGTAAAAGGATGGAGGAAAGCGGGAAATACAGATTTTCTTAAGAGAGAAAGAGACAAGGGAAAGCGTGAGCGGAGGAGAATATAGGTTTACTTTTATGAAGGATTTTGGGGAAAAGAGGAACAACAGGAGGTTAAGATGGTATGAGGAAATTGAAAGAGGAAGGCAAAAGAGACTGCTGCGAGCACCTTTCTCGGCACAAACTAACCTCTAGTCCTGTCTTTGACCCTCAACTATTCAAATTTATAGCAGAGCTAACATTGGCTCCTTCTGGGGATGAGATCCTCCCTGTGAGGTCTCAAGAACTGCAGACCAATGCCTTCATGCAAAATCAACTTTCAAAACTATGCCTAGTATCCATTGGGCATGGAGTCAGCTAAACCTACAATATAAACCTGTAAAAGAGCAAGATTACAATGACTAAGGCTTAAGAGCCTTAAACATCATAAATACTCAAAAACTAGCCAACTGATGGGCCATCAAAATTTTTTCTCCTGCTCTCAGCCCCCTTGATCATAGAGCTGAAAAATGGGATTGATTTGATCCTCTACCTCAAACAGTTTAGGACATTGGGCTTAATGGGAAGATATAGATCAAATTTCATTTCCCTTCAGTGTGCTGTCCTCCTTGGATGTTCTTCATGGGAGCGTTTGTACACCTGCTGCATAGTCATGATTGTTGTGTACTTCTCTATGTCTTTTGTGGTCTGCACAACCAATATGAATGATGCAGCATTATATACTTCTGCAGGGGACACAGTGGCATCATCTACTCCTTTATTTTTCTCAGAAAAATCCACATCCAAGGAGGAGTTCCAAGACTACGCATCCTCTTCCTCTATCATCTGATAAGCTACCCTTTCAGTCTGTGTGGAGGCCATCTGAGCAAGTTTCAGAATATCAAGACTGAGATGATTAGTTTCAGCCTTGAGCATTGAATTTTGTTCTACCTCAGTGTTCAAGGGGCAACTTAGAGGGATTGTTTTTGGAGCAAACAGAGGGACAAAAAATGACGGGGAGCTTTCTTCTCCCTTATTGATCACTGAGCTAGGGACAAAAGTAGGCTGGCTAGTTTGAAGATCTGCATAGCCATGCAAAGATGAGCTGGATTTGGGTACAAATTCTTGGAGGCTGGTACGACCTGTTGTTGACTGCTACTGTTGATAAGCTTATTGTTCTGCAGGTACAACAAACTCACGAGCAGTGCCTTTTGATAATGCTTCTTAGTATGCAGCTCTATTTAGGAAAGGAGAACCTTCCAAAGCATGAACCTCCTCCTCTTCATATTGCTCTTCTTCCATGATTATAGCTTGACAAAGGGTCTTCACCCTTTGATATTCATTTGCATCTCTATTTCTTTGCAAAATCTGCAACTGCTCCTGTGTTACTCTATATCGATTTGGAGTTGGAAGAGAAAAGGAACAGTGAGCCTCTGCCTCCTTAGAATACTGCTCAACCTTTAGTTTGGAAACTTCAGAGGCCAAAAACTCTATCATCCTGGCTAATTCATTGATCTCAGGCTCTGAGGATGATGAGTATTCACCTCCCTATCTTCTCCTTTCAGCATCACCTTCGAGTCTATCTGCAGCAATGATGTTTGCTTCTACCTCAAACATTGCATTTTGCATATTAGCCAAAGAAGCACATATTCTTTCTCTTAACAGTAGGCAGAACTGAGAATATAAGGAATTAGCATAAGTTATCATGGTAGAAGCAGGGGTGGGTCTTACCTCAGCTGGCATTCGGCTATACATAAGATTGAATCTAATGTTGAAATCAAACAACAGTTCACCATCTTCTCTCTGCAAGTTCCCAAATTCCGAATGGTAAAAGAGAAGATCCTTATTATTCCCCCAGTGCTTTAAGATCACATCATCTAGGGCCTCAATGTCTGCAATAGACCTAGGGGGTAAATTTCTGAACCATTTTCTAGCTTCCCCATCTAGGCTTTGAACAAAAACCCTCATCCAGACATCCTCTTCATTGATATCTAGATTATCAGCATAACAATAAAAAGATTCGAGGTGCTCTTCTGCTGATACTCCTTCTGCACTAGTAAACTTAGGCATGAATTCTTGATAATCTCCTACAAGCATGGCATTTAAAGGAACAGGCAAGACCAAGGGTCCATACCTAGCAGCAACTATTCTTTCTATCTTTGTAAGGGCTTGCTGACCTGCCATGGCTAGGGTATACGAAAGGATACTAGTGGACTGAGTGGAATGAATCAATGAAAAGAATGACAGAAACAGAGGAATATGATGGATAGCATGGATGATTTTTTTGAACTGAGGTCCAAAAGGGAAATGAATAACTAAGGAGCTTTATGAGTCTCTGAAGGTTACTTTCACTAGCAAAGACACATGGAATTTCTAAGGCTTACCTGGTCTTGATGCTCCTTACTACAAAATTTTCTTCTGCTTAACGATATTCTCAGGGTCAGGCATTGATTTAGCTGATGATTTCTAAGGAATTCTCCGAGCATACCTCACCAGCTGCGCCAGAACTGCAATGTGGAGTCGCCAAAGGTTGGTCTTCCACCAGTGGAGTCTCCAGATAGGTGATTACAACCAAATTATGTGCCCAGACCTTGTCTATCATCAAAATCTGCAACTCCATCGTTCTCCCAAGGAAGCTGAGCTTCAATTCTCCTCTCCCCAGCAACACCGCCAATTAATGTTATCACGCTAAGAAACTCTCCTAGGCTGTATATCAGAGATGCTCGGGAACATTACAAACGCAACAAAAATGTTGGAAAATGGTTGATGAATGAAATAAATGCTGCATATTCAAGCCAGATAACCACTTCTAGTATGCTTAACCCCAGACATGGGTGAACACCCCCAAACAACAAGGCTTTAGACCACCAATTACTCACAGTTTTAAGGAAAATGTGATGATGGAGAATACTGATCACACCAGCAGATGCACAGGACCTTGTGACGGCTAGCTGCAACCAATTAAAACGTTTGTAAATCCATTTCCTAATGCACAGACAAGATGAAAAATCTTTGGCATTAAAATAACAGAAACTTGTTATGGAGTACTAAAGAAGGTATGTTTTTGGTAATTATTTTAGCATCTTTTCATTAGAACTTACAAACCTTTTGCATCATGAACTAGGAAAATGATAAGGGATTGTAATAAAACTTGTAAGATTAATGTGCAAAATGGAAACACTGACAATTGTCATTCTCTTATGCAGGAAGAAGGAAAAACGAAAAGCTTCCGTTCCAAAGGAGAGGACAAGGATGGGTTAACTATTGTCCCTTTGACGGGCAACCGTATGTAGACAAGGAAAAACAAATCAAAGTGAATCAACCCTAGAAAGGAAGTGGAGATATCAGCTCGGTGCAAGAAACAAAAGAGATAACTAAGGACTAACGGTTCGGTGAATCCCTCAGGATCCCTTGATCCTGAGGGATCGCTGCTTTAACTAATTTTTGCACCTAGACATCTCCGCCTTCACCATTATAAAAGGGGCAGCACTGTTAGCTCGGGGGGTCTGTCGAGTCCTTATGTTTTATGTAATTTCTCTGAAGATTGAAACTTTGATCATCGATTCTCGTTGAGAACTAATCTACTGTAATTCCATTTTATGCATTAATACATACTCGATTGCTATTTCATCTCTGATTCTGGAATAACTTCAAGCGATGTACCCTTGGAGGCAAAGGGCCCATCCCTAGAGGACACTTGCTCTTGTCCTATTATGTTTGGTCTATGTGTGGTTTGCTTATCAACATTATTTGGTAATCTGATATGTTTTGTTAGTTTACATCACATGCTCTGTTATGTTTGATTTGTTAAAGTTTCTAAAGATAGAACTATTGCATTAACTTGGAAACGTATCACTGTTCTTTTAAGTGTTGACATAATACTGTCAGTCCTTACAGAATATTCTTGCTGTTCAATTACAGAGCCTCTGTGCTGTGCAATTATTCATTGATATTACGGAATTCATCTCAGCGATTATATTCTTTGCGATTGTTGGATCTATAGACATTGCTGTTCCATTCTGAAACATGGTCATAATCTTTTATAACTAAGATTGATAACTAGTCTACCAAGGTCAGGTTACTATTAAGGTGTATCGTGTGCATATATAGTTTTCAAAGTGTTGTTCCATTTTGGTGTGTTGTTCAATTCGTCCTCAAGAGTGAAGGATTTCCATTTGATTCATGTAGGTCACGATTCGTGCATTTGATCTTGTAGATTAAGGTGTTACTGCTTGTTAGACTTAGTTTTTGTTTCAGTTTCCTGTTTTATGTTCCATTTCAAACTTGATGTTCCATTTCAGATTTGCTGTTTTATTTCTTATTTGTTGTTCCATTTCTTATCTGTCGTTCCCTTTCTTGTCAATTGTTATTTTGGTGTGAAGAACGATCCAAGGCTGTAGTGAGCACTGACATTTAGTGCCCGGCTCCCAGATCCACGATTTGTTCTCTCATTTACTTTAGTTCCATCAGTTTACAAAGGGATGAGTTACTGCTACTGAACCCTTGACTGATAAATTGCTTAGTTTTCTTAATGTGTAGTTTGATCTTTTGAAGTAGTTTGCTGTAAACAAGCATCCGTTTACTCTTTTATTTTTAATCACTGTACTACTAGCATTACTCTGGAAAATGCTAGCCTCAGACTGAGACACTCTTTGAAATAACAAAACGTTCCTGGATTGACAAATTAATGTGAGGTAATTAGAGGTGAAAGAGACCCTTTTTATAGCTCGACATTTTGGCACCGTTGGCGGGGAAAGAATGTAGCCATTTGTTTCTTTCTAGAGTAGTGTAAGAACCTGTTAGGGAAGAATTAGGTTTTAAAAATGGAAGGTAAGAACCTACGTGTGGAGCATGTAACAGCCCTGCTCCCCTGTCCGCCTTCCTACAGATTTGCTGTTGTCTTGTTTGGGTAGAATCTAGCAGTTGATTTGTGTGCATGACTAAGCAGAAAAAGCTAGAAAAGAATTCCAAACCTCTACCTAAGCCAGAAAAAGCTAAGGGGCCAGTGACCCTTGGCCAATCAACCTTCATGGAAGAAATCTTCAAGAAAGCAGAATCTCAGCCTTCAGTACGGCCCAGAAAAGTTATTTCTAGACAGCCTACTAGTTCCCTTCAGGCGACAGGATCACCATCTGTAGCCTTTGCTGAGGTGCATAGTCAAATTGAAGAGCAGGACTTTCAAGAAATTGAAAATTCTACTCCAGAACTATTGCAAGAAGGGAATTTCAGCAATCTTTGTGAAGGGGGAGGAGAGACAGGGGAAACTAAGGAACCGAGGTCTCCTCTTGGGACAACTCAGCCATTGAACAGCCCAGACAAGGGAAGTGCTGCAAAAATAATTGTTGAAGAAACTCAATCTCCTCAGACATTAGGCACTCTCATTATCCCAAACAGAGGAAGTGCTATTAAAACTATTCCTGTTAAAGCCATTCCTTCTCAACCTGGGAATACCCTCCTAGATATCCCAGAAGGTTATTGGCATATATTCGACCGAATGGCTCAAAACCAGCCAAACACCCAAACCTCTACATTTCAATACCCCATAGTGGATACTGCCGCAAATGCACCCATGAAAGCAATCCCTCTTCAACATATCCCTACATTCCATGGTCTTACATCAGAAGATCCGGATGCATTTATATTTGAGTTCGATGTGCTGTGTAGGGGATATGATTACACCACCGATCCCCAGAAACTAAAATTATTTCCCTCTACATTAAAAGGGGTTGCCTGAAGATGGTTTATGGGATTAGGTGGCGGGGTTATAAATAACTGGGATCAAATGAAACAATCTTTTCTAAAAAATGTCAGGACTATTGCAGGTCTAGAGAATTGAAGGATGAAATATTCCAGATGGTAGCTAGACCAAATGAAACGTTAGAGGAGTATGTGGAATGTTTTCAGTATAATATTCAAAGATCTCCTTATGCATCACTACATTTACATGATAATGTGTTAAAAATAGCATTGATTAGGGGCATGAAGGAACAATGGATTGAAACATTAAACATTATGGGAAAAGGAGATAATTATTAGGAAAATTTTGCTGACATTATTGACTTATGTATTAGGAGCTCGAGAGGCAGCACAAGATTAAAACCGGCAAAACATGATCGGCTTGTAAGAGATAATAAAATTTCGACAGAAGGGGTAACGCGTGAAAAAATTGGAAATTTATTGGAAAATTTTAAAACTGATATACTAGGGACGCTAACTACACAACTTGATGTTATGCAGGCCAAGTAGAATCAAATGGAGGCAAAGCAGAATTTGGCAATCTTCTGTCCTCGATGCAGGAAGAAACATAGCCATAAGGAGTGCCCACTAGATGTAGTCCGAACATGCGCCATCTGCACAAAAGATCACCTTATGGAAAGTTGTCCCTCACTTCCCGGATTAAAAGTAGTATATAAGGAAGCAGAAGAAGAGCCAAAATCGGTATATTTGTTCAACCAGTGCCATCAGTGGCAGCTGCGACAATTTGGTATGTTTTCGGACCCAACCTCTTCTTTTCAGTCTCCGCAGTATAATGCTCAACAATATAATATGTGGCAAAGTCAATCCCAACCCCCATTTCCAAACTGGTCACCACAGTCATTTCCTTCATTAACCCCGTGGCTGAATTAGGCAAGCCAATCTGGTTGGCCAAATCTTCCCTATACCCCTCCATATTGGCAAAGTAACGCATACCCACCACAATGGACTCCCCCTACTTCACAAAGTTCAGTCTGGCAGACAAACTGGCAAAGACCGATGCATCAGCCAGTAGGAACCATGCCACTCCCTCAACCTACACTACCAGCCTTACAACAAAATCCCTAGTCCAATCTGAGACCGCAACTCCCAGCCCAACCCAACCCCAATCCAAATAACAGACCCGTCCAATCTATCGAAATAGTAGAAACATTAGAAATAAGAGCTGATCTGAGGGAGTGTAATGATCTTCAGCTAAGATCTGGGCATATTATTGAAACTGAGGGAGATAAGGCAACCCATGTTGAAAATCAGTTACCCAGAGAACATCTGTCACAAGAAGAGGATGTGAACAAACAACAAACTTATAACCAAACAACCACATCCTCTCCCCCATTCCCAGAACGATTAATCATACCTCGACCTACACAATATCCTGATTTTGACATTCTGGGAGAATTACAAAATTTGTACATAAAATTTCCATTCCTCCAAGCTATTCAAGATATCCCGATATATGCAAAGGCTATCAAAGAATTGTGTGTAAATAAACCAAGGAGGAATGAAACAAATAATCCAAGAGTCCAAGTAGTTGGCACTCTATCTGACTTATTATCAGGAAAAGAAACACCCATTAAATACGAAGACCCAGGAAATCCAATAGTCACCGTACAAATTTATGGTCAAACATTCCCTAATGCGTTAGTTGATCTAGGAGCTGCAATCAACATCTTAACAACTACTACTTTCCAAAAGCTAGGCATTACATCAGTAGAACCCACCTCTACCTTGTTAGAGCTGGCTGACCGATCTGTGGTTAGGCCAAAGGGCACACTACATGATGTCATGGTATCTGCTGACTCCTTGCAATATCCGACCGATTTTCTGATAATAAATCCAAAAAGCCGACTTGATGGACACCCATTGATTTTAGGAAGACCTTGGCTTGCAACTGCTGATGCCTATATTGGCTGCTGACAAGGAAATATGACCATAACGAGGGGAGTGAATATCAAGAACTTAGCCTTATACCCTCCAGCACAGCCAAGTGTCACAATGATCAAAACGAATAAGCACCCTGTATCATACCTTACTGACAACATTAGATCTCCATTAACTATACAAGAGGCACTTGATTTTAAAGATCAGACAAAGGATGATGCCATTAATAAATTTATTAGTCAAACTGAATTCAGATCCCGCACACAGTGTCACATGATAGAAGCAGCATTTGATAACGAAATAGAAGAAGAAGCTCTTAAAGATACACATGATCAAACGATACCTGTTACCTCTGTTGCAAATAGTAAAATTGTGGAAATCGAACCGGGAAAGACCTTAAACATTAATGCCAACCTCACCTCCGAACAAGAAACAAAGCTCATCCATCTGTTGAGGAAATATAAAGAAGCATTTGAATGGGACTATCCTGTTATGAAAGGAATTGACCTTCAATTATGTACACACCACATTTACATAGAAAAAGATGCGAGACATGTTCACCAGCCTCAGAGGAGACTTAATCCTCATCCAAAGGATGTGGTAAAAGCTGAACTTTAGAAACTTTTAGATGTCAAGTTCATCTATCCTATCTTCGATAGTAAATGGGTCTCTCTGCTTGTGGTGGTACCAAAAAAGAATGGGAAATGGAGAATTTGTGTGGACTACAGAGAACTAAATAAAGCAACACAAAAAGACCACTTCCCCCTCCCATTCATCGACCAAGTATTAGACACTTTGGCAGGAAATAAATTATTTTCTTTCCTGGATGGCTTCAGTGGATACAATCAGATTCAGATTGCCCCTGAAGACCAAGACAAAACCACTTTCACTTGTCCATGGGGAACATTTTACTACAGAGTTCTACCTTTTGGCTTATGCAATGTTCCTGCCACATTCCAAAGTGCTATCCTCAGCATTTTTTCAGACTTAATAAATGAAGGACTTGAAGTATACATGGATGACTTTACACCGTATGGAGACGATTTCGATCCAACATTGGATACACTGGAAAAAGTCCTACAACGCTGCATTGCTACCAGGCTTTGTTTAAGCCATGAAAAATGCTATATGATAATGATTGAAGGACTTATTCTAGGGCACTTTATTTCAACAACTGGCATTCAGGTAGACCCAGCCAAAATCCAAATAATTTTTCTTATTCCCACTCTGACCACTCAAATGGAGGTATGCAGTTTTCTTGGATTTCCTGGTTATTATAGGAGGTTTATAGAACATTTTTCGCATATTGCTGCACCTCTGTATGCACTAACTGGTAACATTGATTTTCTTTGGATAGAAAAATGTGAACGTGCTTCCCAGGATCTGAAGAAGCTTGTGTCCACAGCCCCAGTCCTTCGAGGACCAAATTGGGATTTTCCATTTTAGATATCATCTCATGCCTCAGATACAGCCATTGGAGAAGTCCTTGGGCAGGAAGAGGATAAAAAACCATATGCAATTTATTATATTAGCAAAACTTTATCCCCTGTTGAATTAAATTACACTGTTACTAAGAAATAATTTCTAGCTGTAATACATGATGTCAATAAGTTTAGACATTACATTACTAGATATCCTATTATCTTGTATACAGATCATTCTGCCATCAAATATTTAGCAAACAAGCCTATCAAAAATGGCAGAATAACTAGATCGTTGATTTTATTGCAAGAATTTGATATTACAATCAAGGATCGACCTGGAAAAGAAAATCTTGTAGCCGATTTTATCTCAAGAATGCCAAAGCCAATCGATGCAGCAGCAGTGGAAGATCAGTTTCTGGACGAGCATCTATTTGATGTGGCTGTTCAAACACCCTGGTATGCTGATGTTGCCAATTACCTAGTAGTAGCTAAACTATCGAAACATCTAACCCCTAATGAGTAGAAACAGATTGTTCAGAGGAGTGCTCGATTCTCTTGGGTTGGAGGCTACCTGTTCCACACAGGGGCAGACATGCATATCAGAAGATGCGTTCGAGAGGATGAAATCTTTGACATTTTAAAATCCTGCCATGACGGACCATGTGGCGGACATTTCGCCGATCGCAGAATTGGACATAAGGTGCTGCAAACAGGGTATTATTGGCCTACAATTTTCAAAGATGCAAAGAAATTCGTCCAAGCTTGTGACAGTTGCCAGAGAGCAGGACGCCCTGGTCAGTCCGATGAGATGCCCTTGAACCCACAGTTAGTCATTGAACCATTCGAACGATGGGCTCTTGATTTCATCAGACCAATTAACCCACCCTCAAACCAGAAAAAATATATTCTGGTGGCAACAGAATATGTCACCAAATGGGTTGAGGCAGAGGCATTGCTGAGAGCTACAGAAGATTTTGTCATACAGTTCTTGTTCCATATACTTGTGCGTTATGGCCTTCCAAGAGATATAATTACAGACGGTGGACCACAGTTTGTTGGGAACAAAATAGCTGCAACACTAAAAAACTATCATGTCTAGCATAAAATCACTACTCCATACCACCCACAGGGAAATGGTCAGGTAGAAAGCAGCAATAAAATAATAGAAGCAATCCTAACAAAAAAAATTGCGTCACATAGACGTGATTGGGTTGCCAGATTACCAGAGGCACTGTGGGCCTACAGAACAACATGGAGAAGTACCACTGGTTACTCACCTTATCAATTAGTGTTTGGCAAGCAACCCATTTTTCCCATAGAATTCGAAATCCAAACACTGCGAACAACCCAGGAAGTTGGCTTAAATTTAACTGAGGCACAGATCAATCGATTACAACAGATCAATGAGCTTGATGAAATCAGGCTCTCTGCACCCCAAAATACTGCACTTATCCAACAGCAGCGAGCTAAATGGCATGATGCTCTCATTAAAAATAAAGACTTCCAGGAAGGAGATTGGGCATTTTTGTACGATTCCAGGTTTCAGGACTTTCCCGGGAAACTCCATACTCATTGGTTGGGACCATACGAAATCCAGAAGGTACATGACAATGGTACTCTTACTCTAATCACTATTGACAGTTCTAGATATGCCTTCAAGGCAAATGGCCACCGAGTTCGCCTTTATCGCAAACCACTCACTCGGGATTCCCTCTGCCAGCAGCTACGCCAGGACTCTGATATGGAAATTTTGGGGGAGGGAGAGAAGTCTTCGTCACCTATGATTCATTAAGTAATTTACCTCTTTTCACAGTTTGTACATAATTTCTTTTATTTTGTTTTTGTACATATTTTTTAATCAAACGCTTTGCCGTTACTTTTCGAAGCAGCAGCAATATTATTATTTTTGCTGTTCCTTTTCTCAAAGGGACAACATTTTTGTTCTTCTGTTCCTTTTTCAAAAGAACAACACCTTTTGGATCAGCCGTCATTTTGCTTTAATTTTGTTCTTTTTCCTTATTTTTACTTTCTGCTGTTCCTTTTCCAAAGGAACAACACTTTTGGTTTTTGTTGTTCCTTTTCCAAAGGAACGACACTTGGGTGTCTTGCTGTTCCTTTTTCAAAGGAACAACATTTTCGATTTTTGTTGTTCCTTTTCCAAAGATACAACATTTCTGCATTTTTTTGTTCCTTTTCCAAAGGAACGACATTTGTTTGTTTTGCTGTTCCTTTTCCAAAGGAACAACGATTTCAATTTTTGTTGTTCCTTTTCCAAAGGAATGACATTTCTGCGTTTTGTTGTTCCTTTTCCAAAGGAACAATGTTTTCGATTTTTGTTGTTCCTTTTCCAAAGGAACGACATTTGTGTGTTTTGCAAAAGGAACAACGTTTTCAATTTTTATTGTTCTTTTCCAAAGGAACGATATTTGTTTGTTTTGTTGTTCCTTCTCCAAAGGAATAGCGTTTCCGATTTTTGCTGTTCCTTTTCCAAAGGAACAACGTTTCCGATTTTTGCTGTTCCTTTTCCAAAGGAATGACATTTTTGTTTTCTGTTGTTCCTCTTCCAAAGAAACAATGTTTTTGATCTTTGATATTCCTTTTTCCAAAAGGAACACCACTTGTATTCCTTTGCTCTTCCTCTTTGAAGCAGCAACATCCTTGTATCCCTTTTACTTATGCTTGCTCCCCTTGCTGTTTTAAATTAAGGATGCTTACTGTTCCTGTTCTTTCAAGTCTTTTGGAATACGGCTATGCACTTATGCAATGGATACAAAATCACAACATACTAAAATCAGGTGAATTATAAAATCATTATTTTTATAAGAAATTGCTCTGAATCGGTAAAAGGACAGAGGGAAGGACACACTTACCCATTATCTTTTGCTGTCATTTCTTCACTAACTCTGCTCTGATTGGTTATCTTTATCATGTTGGTTCCTTTTAAATCCTCTTTGATTATTATTTAGGAATAGGAGCAAAGGGTTTATATCTTCCTATTGAGATGTTACGACTTCTTCCATCGCTCCTACTCTTAAGGAGTGTTGAACCACCCTTTGTGTATAAATGGGAAAGTACTTTATGAAAAATAAAGAAAAAAGAGAGCAAACTCACTTGTTTATATAAGAGATGTCAAATGCAGGATAGGGGGTATCATCAAGAGCCAGCCTACCATGATCATGAGGAAGAAAGTGAAGTGGCATTCCCACTATGGCCACCACACCAGGGATATGGTCCAAAAGGTATATCAAATAAAGAACCCTTGGAATAGGAGGTCTCATCACGAGTTGGCCTGCCCACCTTTTGCTCCTTCCTCGTGAATGGCATTATGGCTAACTGATCACCAAGCCAGCATAATGGCCTACATTTTGACATCACACAACACTTCCTAAGCATACACAAAGGATCATGGTTCCATGGGTGAAATAAACAACTCTGCCAAGGTTATGGACACCTGTCGGCAGCAGAGCACTGTTAATGGTATTGAAGTCACATTATTTACAGCGATAGGTAGTTATTAGCACCCTTCTGTTTCTTATACCTTAGTAATCAATCACATATGACGAATGCATATTATTTTCCGAACCATACAACGCATGTAAATCTATTATCACCAATCATGACAGATCAATTGACAATGACCGCATGAGACTCGGTATGTACGGTAGATGTCCTATCCTCCCAGCCTCACATCATACCACAGCAGTCTCTTACGTATTAAGTGATCCAACCTGACACTTCGATTTCGGTAACCTGCTACTTTTGTAAACATGGCATATTTCCATATACTGTTCCTTTATGACTCTACTTCAGAATAGACCGACACGCCGCTCCTTTATTTGACGACCGGGATGACCTATCACATTGCGGGGGGGAGGTTAACCTCATCATTCCTTGGATGACGTGTCAGACCGTTATTCGCGAACTGTGTACTTGGGAATAGCACGAATCAATGGTATACTATTTTTTATTTTTGCATGACTTGTTGTTGCTAAGCCATTTCCATTCTATATTCTGCAGCATTAGATTTTGAGCGAGTCTTGCGTCTGTCAGCCTCTTTGTGTTTTAACAGCGTGAATAGCTGCCGTTCCATTGTCAAAATTTTGAGATTTTACATCAAAACCATAAACATGGGAGGGAGATCGATTCGGAGAGAACCGCAGGTGTTAACAGTCTCTGATGCTGCATGGGAAATCCTGGCAAGAGCCGGGTGGCTAACTTATCTTGATTGCTTACAGGAATCCAACGAGACTGTAGCAATTGAATTCTTGCAAAAATTGCAAGAGGGTCACTCTACAGTGAGGGGGATACACATAGTAGTCACCGATGACATAATCCCAGAGGTCTCGGGACTGCTAGCCACTGGACCTGTATGGACGCTAAAGAAGGAGAGATTGCAAAAGATTATAGAAACCTTCTAGGAGGAAGGCCAGAGCCTAACAATTAGAGGAAAGGGGGTTCTGCCAGTAGCATTAGGAGAACTGTGGGTGGAATTGGCAAAGACCATTCAAAGCTACATCACCTGTGAAGGAAGAAAAGATGTGGTGAGACCACGACACCTTAAACATTTAGCTGTGTTAAAGGAAAAATGCTCTGTAAATTTACTTGCATTTTTGAATTCATTACTGCATGATGTTGCATGAAGCATTAAAAAGGCACAGCATGTCGAATCAGTTGTTAGCCATCATGGGTTGATACGCTTAATAGTCAGCCATAGCCTTACCCAGCAGCAAAGCAGCTGGGAAGAGTTAATTGCCATTATAGATGGAGGATTGACCACACCATCCCCAAAACGTAAACATGCCACCAGTACACCTGAGCATCTAGAAAAATGAAGGAAATCGATCCGACTAGCACGGCTACGAGGGAGGCCGGAGAAGCCCCAAGGAAATACCAGCCAACTGGTAGAGATAGAAGATACAGGGGATGATCAACCCCCACGATTAGAAGGAGAAGACAATGAGAAAGTAATGCAGGAAAACGAGGAAGCACAAATGGAGGAAGAAACCGAGCAATCGGAGCAGGAGGAGGAAACAGAACAGTAGGAAGGCAGCCGAGTGTAGGATCCATTAAGAGAAGACGAATTGGCCAACATTTTGGCCAATATGGGCAAATATGGCCAATCTTCCAGCCCATCAGACCACCATGATGAAGAAGAACCAAAAGAACACTCTACTCAGGAGGGAAACGCACCTGAAGAATCGCATGCAGAGGAAGTAGAAGAGGATTGTCAGCCTGTTCAAGATGAAAACATGACAAGATATGCAGAACATGAACAATCCGTTCCTAGCCAGACGACACCAGAGGAAACTTCGGAAGAAGGGGGGACAAAAAAGGAAGTCACCCAAGAAATAACATAACTAGCTAGGGTTCTTGCCCCGGGGCAGCCAGAGCAGAGCAACAAAGAAGCACCCCAGAGAGAAAATCAAGAAATTAATCCAGGTCATAGTCTAGGCCGTAGCGAACAGTCTGCTATTCCCTCTAAGGAAATTTAGGAAATTAAGAAATTACGGAAAGAACAGCAAAGACTACTGAATGTAATAGTTCAACTTCGACAGCAGATTAGGATTTTGAAATCAAGGAAAAGGGTAAAAAGGACTTCGGGAAGGAAACATGCAATCACTCCAGCAAAACCCCTCAAGATAAAGGATCAGAGGACCAGAGTCCACCCTGTTGTTCAAAACCCTGTCGAAAAGCGGGCTACTATTCCAAGTGCTGTTGAGAAGCAGACTGCTGTTCAAATTAAAAAGGAACAACATTTGACTGATACCCACGTTAAGATAGAAACGGATGATATATTGACCTACGATATGGAAATTCAAACAGAGGCACCACCCTCGGGAGTGATAAGGGCCATGAATGCAAGACAACGCAATAGGAAAATTAAGGTAAAACTCCCGGTCTCCACCGCCGCATGGGAAAGAGATCCGAGAATAGTAACCCTACGGGAGGGTTTGACACAAGCCCAGCAAGCAGCAGAAAAGCTCATAGAGCAAATGGTCCCTTGAGAAAGGTATGAAGAGCTACAACAATAGCTTAGGAATGTCAATCTATCTGAAAGCCAAGCCTTTGAAGGGTGGCGAAGGGAAGAGGAAAAAGTTGCGAAGGTAACTCGTAGGTTAGATATAGTTATCAAGCAGATGGATACCTTATGTTCTTTGTACAATGACGTCCTAGCATGTAGAGCCCCTGCTAAGAATTATGCCTTGTTTTTAATGGAATGATATTTGCAATTGAAAATAAAGGTTGTTAAAGCAGGTGCTCCCATACAAATTAATACCATCGATGACTTTATAAACTGTTGTAAGCACTACGCGGTAAAAGTTCAAAGACTACTGTGTGAGTTTTATTTACATAACCTTGTATTAGACTAGGAGACCCAGCTGAACCCTGGCCCTTTTGTTGGGGATATCCAATTACAGGCATTTATTTCATTTGTGGTTAATCAAATTAAGTGGCTTAAAGCCTATAATGCTTTCCAAAGGCAAGAAAACAGATTATATTTGTGGGGTAAGAGCTGAGCCTAGGAATCCAGTATAGTTGTGGAGAGAACATAGGAACCTCATGAAGACTCCAAGTGTAATTGAAGCATTAGGACCCATTCACACAACAATCAATCAGCAAGGAATAGAATACTTTTTCACTATTAAATACCTTGCCATTGATGCGGCTAAATTTCGATATCAGATCTCTAATCCGAATATCCAACTCAAGGAGCCATTTAAGTATGAAAATTTTAAGTTAGCCTCCAACCGCTTGCACCTCTATGGCGAAGTCATTTTGACGGCAGGGCCATCTTGGTTAGGATATAGGTTTTGGAGTCCAATTATTTGGCACCCCGCACCTGGGTACCAAGCCCTGTATGAGATGCCTGAGGGTCAGGCAGGCCATTTCTTTGAACACCTAGTTATGCATCATGGTTGTAGACCTCCACATGAGATTCCATCTCCAGCCTACTCTCTCACTGCCTAACATGTCAACTACAATGTTTTCATGAGGGCATGAAAAAGGGTAAGCAGGGGGGTGTGTGGAGTACTAAAGAAGGTATGTTTTTGGTAATTATTTCAGCATCTTTTCATTAGAACTAACAAACCTTTTGCATCATGAACTAGGAAAATGATAAGGGATTGTAATAAAACTTGTAAGATTAATGTGCAAAACAGAAACACGAACAATTTTCATTCTCTTATGCAGGAAGAAGGAAAAACGAAAAGCTGTCGTTCCAAAGGAGAGGACAAGGATGGGTTAACCGTTGTCCCTCTGACGGGGAATCGTATGCAGACAAGGTAAAACAAAGCAAAGCGAATCAGCCCTGGAAAGGAAGTGGAGATATCGGATCAACGCAAGAAAGAAAAGAGATAACTAAGGACTAACGGTTCGACGAATCCCTCAGGATCCCTTGATCCTGAGGCATCGATGCTTTAACTATTTTTTGCACCTAGACATCTATGCCTTCACCATTATAAAAGGGGCAGCACTGTTAGCTTGGGGGGTCTGTCGAGTCCTTATGTTTTATGTAATTTCTCTGAAGATTGAAACTTTGATCATCGAGTCTCGTTGAGAACTAATCTACTGTAATTCCATTTTATGCATTAATACAAACTCGGTTGCTATTTCATCTCTGAGTCTGGAATAACTTCAAGCGGTGTACACCTAGAGGCTAAGGGCCCGGCCCTGGAGGACACTTGCTGCTGTACTATTATTTTGGTTTATGTGTGGTTTGCTTATCAGCGTTATTTGGTAATCTGATATGTTTTGTTAGTTTACATCACATGCTCTGTTATGTTTGTTTTGTTAAAGTTTCTAAAGATAGAACTATTGCATTAACTTGGCAACGTATCACTGTTCTTTTAAGTGTTGACATAATACTGTCAGTCTTTACAGAATATTGTTGCTGTTCAATTACAGAGGCTCTGTGCTGTGCACTTATTTATTGATATTACGGAATTCATCTTAGCGATTATATTCTTTGTGATTGTTGGATCTATAGACATTGTTGTTCCATTCTGAAACACAGTCATAATGTTTTATAACTGAGATTGATAACTAGTATACCAAGGTCAGGTTACTATTAAGGTGTGCCATGTGCATATATGGTTTTCAAAGCGTTGTTCTATAATTCATCATTAATCAGTGTTGTTCCATTTTGGTGTGTTGTTCAATTCGTCCTTAAGAGTGAAGGATTGCCATTTGATTCTTGTAGGTCACGATTCGTACATTTGATCTTGTAGATTAAGGTGTTACTGCTTGTTAGACTTAGTTGTTGTTTCAATTTCCTATTTGCTGTTCCATTTCAGACTTGCTGTTCCATTTCAGATTTGTTGTTCTATTTCTTATTTGTTGTTCCATTTCTTATTTGTTGTTCCCTTTCCTGTCAATTGTTATTTTGGTGTGAAGAACAATCCAAGGCTATAGTGAGCACTGACATTTACTGCCCAGCTCCCAGGTTCACGATCTGTTCTCTCATTTACTTTAGTTCCATCAGTTTACAAAGGGATGAGTTACTGCTACTGAACCCTTCACTGATAAATTGCTTAGTTCTTTGAATGTGCAGTTTGATCTTTTGAAGTAGTTTGCTGTAAACAAGCATCCGTTTACTCTTGTATTTTTAAGCATTGTACTACTAGCATTACTCTCGCAAATGCTAGCCTCAGACTGAGACACTCTTTGAAATAACAAAACGTTCCTGGATTGACAAATTAATGTGAGGTAATTAGAGGTGAAAGAGACCCTTTTTATAGCTCGACACCTACATACATATTCAATGATACAAGCTAGATTCTAACACAGAGGTGGGATGACAGCCCCTCTAATGCTAAACATCTACGGCACATGAATAAATGCATAACAAGCACAACCCAGAACAAAGAAAAAGAAGTGGAAAGTGAGAAATTAATAGCAAAAGAAGCTTGCAATAGCTGAAAATGAAGACCATATGCTGTAGGTATCATAGTAGTTGCAGTCTCTAGAAGTTGAATCTTACATCAAAATAACATTCATCAACCCTCAACCATTCTATTTCTGGCTATATATGGAGGTTGAATACAAAATTGCTTTGTTGATCAATGCGTGGAGGGGTCATAATGGACCACCAACCACATTTACAATTAGATATGGGTCTCTCATACAATTTGATTGTTTTAATGAATTAATTTGACATTTACTGGTACTTTGGTGTCCTTCCTAAATAGGTGAAGTGTTGTTTGAATGAATTTCAATAACTGCTGCAGTCGTTGAATTATTCGAGGATTGTCCCTCTCGTCCTTGGCCGTGATGCTCTTTGAATGAGGTAGCTGAGGATTCAATGGTCTGCGTACTGGATCATCTCTTCCTTCTTCAAGTGCATGGGACAGGCCAAAAACACTCAGAAATGCACTGAAAATGGACGATGGACTAGGCATGAACATTAACCGTTGGATAGCTCAGAAGAATGGCCGAGATCTCTTGGAGGGCAGCGTTGGGAGGAAACAGAAGTGCGATGGGAATCAATAGCAGCTGTTGGATTAAACAAATGAGTGGTGAAGATCAGTCCACAGAGGATATCTGAAGACAATGGGATTGGACAATTGTGGGCCGTCGGATCGCAGTCGGGCATATCCGATGGCTATCGGGTGGTGGAGATGATCGATGGTTAACGAGCGGGAGTCGTACAGGAAGGGTGGTAAGAGGTTTCCCCACACCGCTTCGGAAGTTGTGGTGGTATCCATGTAACCTCTCGCGATCCAATAAGATTATGACGTGTGGCATACGAAAACCACCGCCCCCGCGAGTTAACGCACGTGCAAGTCACACAATCGGGGCTTGCGACTGCCGTTAGATCTCACGATGGGCACAATCAATTGTGGTGAAGAGAATGATGTTTAATTTGCAGTAGAAATGGTGGAGACCATTCGATCAGGATGCGATCGACGGTGGAAATCAAAGCAGAGGAATAGCGGGGTAGGCACGGGTTTTGGCGCGTAGGAGACAGTTAATTCGAGGATCGACTGAAGGCACAGGGCTTCCAAGAGTTCTATAAAAGGATGGAGTAAGGAAGGAAATGCATGTTTTCTTAAAAGTGACAGAGACAGCGGAAAGCGTGAGTGGAGGAGAATATAGGTTTACTTTTACGAAGGATTTTGGGGAAATAGAAATAGTGGGAGGTTAAGATGGTATGAGGAAACTGAAAGAGGAAGGGAAAAGAGACTGCTGTGAGCACCTTTCTTGGCACAAACCAACCACCAGTCTTGTCTTTGACCCTCAGCTGTTCAAATTTATAGCAGAGCTAACAGGACTATTGTTTGAGAAAAATCAGTTGTGCATACCAAATTTTTCTATGAGGGAGAACTTAATCAAAGAGAAACATAGTGGAGGACTTGCAGGACATTTTGGTGTAGAGAAGACTTATGAGTAGTTAAACAAATTTTATTTCAGGCTGAAAATTAAATCTGAAGTGGAGAAGTATGTGAAAACTTACAATGTCTGTCAACATGCAAAGGGAAGGAGCCAAAACACATGTTTGTATATTCATTACCAGTTCCAGATAGGCGTAAGTATGGATCTTGTTTTCAGCTTACCAAGGAATCAAAGAGGTAATGATTCAATTTTCGTTGTAGTGGACAGATTTTCAAAAATGGCACTTTTCATTCCATGTTATAAGACTAGTGATGCTTCTCACATTGCTAATTTGTTTTTTAAAGAGGTTGTAAGATTGCATCGGTTGCCTAAGAGTATTGTCTCAGACAGGGATTCCAAATCTGTTGGACATTTCTAGAGGACACTATGGAAGAAATTAGGAAATAAATTAAGTTTCAGTTCTGCATATCATCCACAAACTGATGGATAGACTGAAGTTGTGAACGGGAGTTTAGGCAATCTTTTAAGGAGCCTTACTGTAGAACATCCAAAGAAATGGGATCAAGTTTAGGCACAAGCTAAATATGAATATAGTGACTCACCTAATAGGAGACAAGATAGAGTCCATTCCATATTGTTTATGGAATGCATCCAAGAGGAGTATCTGAGTTAAGAAACTTGGGAAAAGAAGAGATGAGAAGTGCAGAGGGTGAGGATTTTGCTTCAAAAAGGGAAGCAATACATGAACAAGTGAAACAATAGCTGCAGGATAGAAACATCAAGTACAATGCCAAAGCAGACATGAGAGGAAGAGTGGTGAACTTTGAATTTGGAGATTTGGTTTTATCACATCTCAGAAAGGGGAGGTTTCCAAAGAGGGAGTATAACAAATTGAAGTTTAAAAAAATTGGACCGTGTAGAGTGTTGAGAAAATTTTCTGCAAATGCCTATGAGATTGAATTACCCCCTGATGCTGGAATATCAACAATTTTTAATGTTGCAAACATGTACAAGTATGAAGGTGAAACTATAGATGATACAACACAAGATCAAGAGACACATGATATTGACTAGGTAAAATAGTTACCCAGAACAAAAAAAATTGCAGCCAGAAAGAATTCTAGACAAGAAGGTGTTTAAGAAAACAAGGGGACAAGAATACTTCCAGTATTTGGTAAAGTGGAAGCATCAGCCAACTGCTGAAGCTACTTGGGTTACAGAAGACATGCTACAGAAACTGGGAAATTCTGTAGATGAACTCATGGATAGGAGCCCATGAAGAATTTTGTCCTCAGGAGTCTAATGCAGGAGCATGAGACTTGGAGGGAAAATCTTCAAACTTATTCCAAAAATCAAAAAAAAAAATCCACAGGCAAAGGAGTAGGGTCCCTTAGCCAGCAATTTCTGTGATTTTCTAGTTTAAGATAAGGATAGAATTAAGAATAAATCATGTTGTAATAATCGCTTATGGATATGTTGTAACAAGATTTTTGCATAATTTATTTAAAATCAATCTATGTAAAAGGCATGCTTTTGTATGGATAAGGACCGAGAGGGCTTATCTATTAATTATAAAATGAAACTAACAAGACGCGCTAGAGGAGGCAAGCCCATAAGCATTATCATTTGAAAAAAGTCTCTCTCTATGCATTTGATTGAATGGTTCTCTGTTGACTCGTAATTGTATGCGTGTATCAGTTTGATGGCCTTCTTCTAAGTCTTAATATCAATGAATTAACCTTATTTCCAATTAGTATTTTGGTTGAAGCCTTTATATTTTTTTTTCATTCATATCGGCGAGCCCTATATCTTTAATTTCTTAACAGAGTTCTCCAGGTAAAACTCTATTCACACAGGAATTTTTGAAAAAGACTTAATCTAGATGTACTTGCAGACTTGAAATATTATTGAATCTGGTTCATTCCTGTATCAGGTCTGAACCATTATCGCATCGCTGAGTGGGAGTGGGACAGAGTTAAAACATCGAAGTCCAAAACTCCGACAGCTGGACCCGAAACACTATAGACGAGTTAAAAGGATATCGAGTCCACGATTGTTATCACATCACCAGATTGGAGGAACCTTGCCTTGGGAGCACTAAAGTTGCCGATTGTGACCTGCGATAACACTACGTGTTATCGTGTCAGAAGTAGGAGCTTGGAAGGACCGATATAAAGCGCCAATAGTGTTAATTGCATTCAACTTATAGTTTGAAATATAAAGCGCTGATAGTTGATTCTTTAGAATTAATAATATAGTGATAATAAGGTGCCGATAGTGTATTTCGGTTCCTTTGGAACGAAAGCCCTCCACCCGTGTTTATTGCATTTTAAACACATTTTTACCTGTTTCATAGGAACAATAGTCTATTATTATAATTCCTATGGGGTTATAATCCCGATATAGGAAAACAGGCCTATGAGATGAATTGTGCTAATAATAAGCATTGGAGTGATAAGAGGAAAACCTCATGAGACAGTTAGTCTAACATTAGATGACTAATACACCACTTGAAGCAGAAAGAGGAATTCAGCCAGAAATTGAAGAAATTATATCAGGCTTCGGCCATTTGTCCATATCACCCGCACCCAGGCCACCAGTTGGATATAGGAAGCAATTCAATTCCTTGGCTATCCTACAGTGAATAAAATTATGATGCTACCCGAATCAATTAACACTATTATCTCTTTCTTCTTGATATGTCCTTCTATATTGAGAGTTTGAGGAGTAGTAATTCTAGCCAATGCATTACAAGATATGGTTAGATTCATTTCTTATTTCTCTAGGGTTGATTCCTGATGTATATCCTCTTCTTTTGACATTTCTTGTTCCTTTTCTTCATCCTCTTCACAATCTGTGTAAAACAATTTCTTCGCAACACACTTATGCTCTTTAGTGTATTTTCTATCACAACTGTAACAAAGACCCTTTGATATTTTTTCTTCCAATTGTTGTGGTTTCAACCTTGTAAGTTGTGGAAGACTAGGAGCATCAACGCTTCCATATTTATAGTTGTGAGTGGTAGGCTTCCTTGTTGCCATAATTTTTCCTGCTAATCTGAATGCCTTCTCCAATGAATCAAGTTCCGTAAGGTGAACCTCATGTTGGATGTTATCCTTTAAAGTTCTTATGAAAACATCAATCCTAGTCTCCTTTGGAATATCATTTAACCTTATATTCAATTTTGGGAAGTCCTCAATGTGATCCACCATTGAACCCTTTTGTTTGATATTTGTCAATTGGCTAAAGAAGCTGTTCCTCTTTGTATCCTCATAATGTAATATCATTCTATCTGTAAAAATTGACCGAGTGACAATTTTTTTACGAGATCAAAGCCATTGATACCATACGAACTAATTGGGTTCCAAATATAAAGTTGCAATGTGTACCTTTTGTGTGTTTTGCACATTATAGAGATCGAAATATTGTTCCATCTATACTATCCATGTTATGGGATCCTTGCCATCAAACTTCCTCATATCGATCTTTGGAACGTGGTGGGTTTTTATTCCAACGTCAGAGTCTATGAAATCATGATCAACATTTCTTTTGTTCTCATCATGAATGTCCTCTACTACCTTTTCGTGATTAGGAAGCCTTTATTGTAGAAACTTTATCAAACCTTCCTTCAAACCTTCCACATCTTTCCTCAAATCTTCAATGTTTTCATTCTTCCAATCATGATTAACATTTCCTTTGTTCTCATTATGACTTTTCTCTACTACCTTTTCACCATTAGGAAGTCTTTCTTGTAGCAACTTTGTCAAACCTTCCTTCCAACCTTCCATGTCTTTCTTCAAATCTTAAATTTTGTCTTTCATACGATTGATGCCATTCTTCAAACCATCCATATTAGCTTCTGTTACATTTTTGAGATAGATATTTGTTGCACTTGGTCTCATAATTTTGATATATCATGTTTCATTTCTTCCTCTTCTTCATGTGTCATAGTAGAGTTTCCAAGTTTCTTACTAGGTGTTGCCATTTTCTTTCTTATGGGCATCAAATAATGATAATTTTCTTCACTATTCCCTTTTAATCACTTCAAACTTATTTTTCAAACAAAACTTATGCAAATTTTTAAATATACTCCACACCCTTTTTTTTGGTAGGAGCTTGATATTGAATCTGCGGTATCTAAATTTTGGATTTCTGTTAGGTCCCTATAGTACTACTGTAACCCCTTATTGTTATTAGTACAACCCCCTTATTATATTTTTCTACCCATGAAGTCCCCATACTTTTATTATTGTGCCACATAGAAGCCTACTACTATTATTATTGTGCCCTTACATTATTATTGTTATGTCGGCTATGATTATATTATGACCCCTTAGACTCCTATATATAGAAAGGAGGTCTTGTCATTTTTATCATCCAAGAATTGTTCATTTGTGTAATGTAAAGGAGGTTGTCCCCTCGAAGAGACTTATTTCTTAGGCATTTATCTATATTTCCTATCTTTTTGTGAGCTGGTTCCATAACATTTGGTATTAGAGCTTTGGATTCTATGGTTTTGTTGCTCCGAATAGGTCATCGTGGCATTTTTGTCATAACTTTTTTTCTGCGACATTTCAGAAGTGAACAAAAAAAACCCATTTGAGACAAAATCGCCCTGAACCTCAGGTCAGAATTTCAGATCCTGTTTCACTATATTTTAGGATATATGATCTGAGGAAGTTAGAGTTTTTGCAAGCTTCGAAATTTTATCTAAAATAGGTCATTGTGGAATTTTCACTATAATGTTTTTGCTGCAAAGTTTCAGAACCTAAACAAAAAACCCATTTGAGAAGAGATCGATTTGAACATCGTTTCTGAATTTCAGATCTTTTCTCACTATATTTATAGATATATGATCTTAGGAATTTAGGGCTTTTGCAGACTCCCAAATTACATCCTAAACAAATGACCTTGGAAAAATCGTCATAACTATCTCTCTGAGCATCAAATTGAAATTTCATAAGAAGTTACATAAAGAGGACAGACAATATTTTGGTTGGGTATAATTTTTAGAATGTAAGGTTGAAAAGTGACATGTGGCACGTCGTACAAGTTCACTCTATTGAAGTAGTCTATAATTAGGTCATTGAGGGAGATTGGGAATAAATATTTCTGTAAGAATCCAATTGCGATCATACTTGTGGAGTTAGAAAGAGGAACAAGAGGGCTATTACAGACCAAAATTTCAAAACTCAAGGATCTGAAAGTACAGAGTTACAATCATTTCAAGATCTAGCTCCTAAAATGAAGAAAAAGTGAGATGAGGAAGTTTGATTGCAAGGATCTGGTAAATTGGATAGTACATATGGATAAATAATTTGATTTACATGGTGTACCATTGTTACAAAAGGTATGTATTAAATCTAATTATTTAGAACTGAATCAATTTTTATGGTATAAAGGGATTTCTTCTCATAAGCCACTTGTCACATGGTTGATTTTCACGGAAGAAATGATAGCACATTATGAGGATACAAAGAGAAAAACCTTCTTTAGCCAATTGATAAATCTCAAACAAAAGGGTTCAATAGCAGAGCACATTGAGGACTTCCAAAAATTGGGTATAAGGGTAAATGATAATCCAGAGAAGAAAATGGTTGATGTCTTCATAGGGACTTTAAAGGGTAACATTCAACACAAGGTTTGTCTTTGGGAACCTGATTCGTTGGAGAAGGCATTCAGGATGGAAATAAAAATTGAAAGCGAAATTATGGAAACAAGGAATCCCACCACTCACAACTATAATTATGGAAGTGTTTTTTCTCCTAGCCTTCCACAACCTACAAGGTTTACACCACAACAATTGCAAGAAAAAAGGGAAAAAGGGCTTTGTTAAAATTGTGATAGCAAATACACTAAAGGTCATAAGTGTGTTGAGAATAAATTATTTTACATAGATTATGAAGAGGAGGAAGAAAAGGATCAAGAAACATCAAAAGAAGAGGATATACACTAGGAACCCACCCCATAGAAATAAGAAATGAATCATACCATATCTTGTAAAGCATTGGAAAGAATTACCACTCCTCAAACTCTCAATATAGAAGGAAATATAAAGAAGAAAAATGTTCAAGAAGTGAAAGATCACAGCTAGAAAGAGGAAATGAATCCGACCATATCTTGGAATGCATTGACTGGAATTACTACTCCTCAAACTATCAATATAAAAGGACATATCAAGAAGAAAAATGTTTAAGAAGTGAAAGATCAAATCGAGCATCAAAAAATGAATCTAACCATATATTGTAATGTATTATGAGAAATCACCTCTGCTCAAACTATCAAGATAGAAGGACATATTAAGAAGAAAAAGGTAATATTGTTGATTGATTCGGGCAATACCCATAATTTTATTCATTGTCAGATAGCCAAGGAATTGAATTGCTTCCTATATCAAGCACCAGAGTGTCAAGTGATGGTTGCAAGTGGAGGAACCATAAATTGCTCTAGAAAGTGCCATGATATCAAGCTATCCATGGGAGAATATGTATTGAATAGCCCAATTCTTTCCATTCCAATGGGTGGTGCTAATGTTTTACTAGGAGCCCAATGGCTACAATCTTTGGGTACAATAGCTTTTGATTTTCAGGAACTTTTCTTGAATTTTTGTTGGGAACGAAAGGAAGTTGAATTTAGGGGTATTGAAGGGAAACTGGGACATATAATCAACTCTAACAGCATGACAGAGCTTCAAAATAAAGATCAATGAGGTGTAATTGCACAATTATGTTCACTGGAGGATCCCACATCGAAATCATGTATTTATCCATATCTCCAAAACGTTTTGGACAATCATTCCAAGGTATTTGAGACTCCCAAAGGCCTCCCACCTATTCGTGATCATGATCATGCTATTTATTTGATTCCAGGAAGTGTTCCTCCAAACATTAGGCGTTACAGATATCCATATGCCCAAAGGAATGAAAACTCATCCAAAAGTTGCAGAAGATCCTAGTTCAAATAGTATTGCGAGAACTTGACAAGGAAGGAAAAATAATATTGGAACCTGAAGTAGTCACAGAACCAAGAAATCAATAGCTATGAAATAGATGAATTTTAGAGTATCTCATAGAGTGGAAGAACTTACCCGCTGAATATTCCACATGGGAGGACAAGAATTTATACAGAATCATCAAGAACTACTCAAGCTTTGAGGACAACACTTTTTGAAGGAGAGGGGCATGTTAGGTCCCTATACTACTAGTGTAACCCCTTATTGTTATTAGTACAACCCCCTTATTATATTGTTGTGCCCATGTAGTCCCCACATTGTTATTATTGCACCCCATAGAAGCCCACTATTGTTATTATTGTGCCCTTACATTATTACTGTTATCTCGGCTCTGATTATAATATGACCCCTTAGACTCTTATATATAGAAAGGATGTCTTGTCATTTGTATCATCCAAGAATTGTTCATTTGTGTAATGTAAAGGAGGTTCCCCCCTTGAAGAGGCTTATTTCTAAGGCATTTATCTATCTTTTCTATCTTTTTGTGAGTTGGCTTCATAACAATTTCCAAGGCCTGAAATTGCAAACTATGGTTTCCCTCTAAGTCCTCTTTCCAATGCCACCAGTTTGATCAAAATTGGATTTTCCAAGAAAGCGTTACGCTTAATCTCCCAACATGACCTAATTATGCATTTTTGGAGTACAGGGTACTTGTACGACATGCCACATGTCACTATATCAACCTTCGGACCTAAAAATGATGAAAAAAAAGCTAGGGTCTGTCCTCTTTATGTAACTTCTTACGAAATTTCAATCTGATGCTTAGAGAGAAAGTTATGACTATTTTCCCAAGGTCACTTGTTTGGGATGTAATTTGCAATCTTGCAAGAATCCTAACTTCCTCGGATTATATTTCTGAAAATATAGTGAGACAAGCTATGGAATTAGGACGTGAGGGTCGACAAGAGTTCAGATCAATTGGGTTGGTTTTTTACCTTCTAAAACGTTGTATGAAAAAGGTTATAGTGAAAATTCCACGATGACTTGTTCGGAGTAGGGAAACCCTAGAATCCAAAGCTCTGATACCAAATGTTATGCAACCAACTCACAAAATAGAAGAAAAGATATATCAATGACTCCAGAATAAGCCTCTTCGAGGGGTAAACCTCATTTACATTACATAAATAAATAATTCTTGAATGATTCAAATGACAAAACCTCCTTTCTATATATAGGAGTCTAAGGGGTCGCTATATAATCAAAGTCGACATAACAATAATAATATAAAGGCACAGCAATAACAATAGTGGGCTTCTATGGGGCACATAATAACAATATGGGGACAACTAGGGCACAATAACAATAAGGAGCTACAATGACAATAGTAACGGGGGAGTCACTAGTATTATAGTGACCTAACATTGATAGAAACAAAAACACACATATTTACAACAAGAATAGCAGGATGTTATGAAGTAATTCCAACCAACGTTCTATTAGACTTTGGTTATATTTTATCATGCATGAGATATTTGGAGTAGTTATACCTACTCTCAAGTAACTTTCATTTATTTTATCTTACACACTTACTCAGGATTACTGTCATTTACACAATGCATAATATATGGTAACAACATAGGTCTAAATACCATTACAATGTGTGTGTGTATAGATATAGTTTTTTTGAGTGGAAAATCTCTTTTTACAATGAATCCAATGCCAAGAGAAGATATGATTCATATCCAAATTAATGTACTTTATTATAAGTATGAGATGAAATAGCACGATGCACCCTATCACTAGGCTGGACCCATAACAAATATGTTACAGATAAATTAATAAAGCATTCTTATTTAGGCCTTAACACAGGAGCCCGAAGGCTGTAGAAAATATGCTAGGATAAACAACATAGTTCTACGCCAATTGGAAGAACATGCCAACCACATGCCAACAAGAGATAGAACTAATGAAAGGTACAACTTGCGAGATTGAATTTGTCAACCGCCTAGCCATAACTCTCATTCAATATCATTACAATAATTATATTTTGGTTATCTTATTATTTCTTGTTATCCTTGTCACAGGGCAGGTATTGCATGTTCAATTTTTTCTTATTGCCAGTTAGTTTAAGTTTGACTAAAAATTAAATCATATTGATTAAAGTTAGCATTTGGAAACAAATTTAATTTATTTATTTTAAATAAATTATGTTAATTTTCCTAAATCTAATTAGGTATTAATCTCTTGATCTTATTGAGCAATCATCAAAAAATTATATGAACAATATTTTCAGCAGTTGTCCTCCTCAGTCAAACTCACAATCCATATCTTTTGCAGTGATTTCATACCAGTGACATTTCAGCGACAATGACATTTTAGGAACAATTACTCTATTTATTTCTATCTGTGCATTTAATTATGGTTCAGTAGAGTCGTTGGGCATTTAAAATATTGATGTGCATGCAGCATTTATAGGTAGCCTAGCTTAATAATTAAGCATTTCATACCAGTTCCTTTTCTACATCGTTTTTCAACCTTTTCTTCATCATTTTTCTATCCAGACTGTTAGACTGTTGTGCTCGGTGTCTTTTTTATGCTACTCCACTTTTACTCCACTGTTTGTGCTCTGTGTCTTGTTGTTGCTACTCAACTTTGTGTGTCTTGGCTTTTTGCATATCGGTGTCTTTTTCTGAAGGTATTTACCTCGCTTCTGCTGAAAACAGTTGCAGAAGAATTAGCTTCTTCGTTATAGTTTCAAAAAAATTAGCTTCTTCATTTATTACAATTTTCTTGGTTGTGGATACATTTGTGTCTACTGCTTTGTATGGAAATGTTTGAAAATATGTGTAAGAAAAATCGAACAAAGCACATCCAATACATGAAAGTTTCAAAATTTGTAAGCTTTTCAAATAAAATGTAACGATGCACCTTAAAATAATGATTAGAGAGCATGTAATCTATGTTCTTCCAAACCAATGAAAAACTCGTCCTCTACTGAGATTTCTTTAGTGATTAGATATAGCGGGGTTTTATGGAAAGAGAATGAAAAAGCTTAAGTTACATACCAATTCCCCTAGTGAAGCAGTGCTGAGGTGACCATATGTTACTCTAGGATTGCATTTTGACTCGGAACTGGAGTTTAACAAGAGTATTGGTTTGACAAAACCAATAGTGCTTGCATGGATAAATTTTCATTCATGTTGCCATTTCTGGGTTTTTCATCCTCGTGACCTCTAAAATGAAAATAACTGGCTACCCCAGTTCACACACCCTAGCCATTAGAGTTTCCCACAGTTGTTGATTGTTTACATTCCTGGCAAAAGCAATTGCCATGAGTTTGGCGGTGGTTTAGGACAGACATTGAAAAGATGCAGTTACATCAAATTTGAATGATGTGAGATCTATCATGCCATGAATCAATAACACATGCTTTGCATGACCACCAAATTTACAATTTAGTTCAAATTTGAACGATGTGAGATGTGTCTTGCCATGAATCAATAGCACCTACTTTGCATGGCCACCAAACGTACAATTTAGTTTCCATAAGGCACGCCGACAAAGTTACATCTATCATGATGTTTTGCAAAAATGGAATCGCGTTGGCATTGGATTAGACTTTCAAAAACACGTAGGTTGTAGATAAGCCTAGTTCCCTCTGTAAAAGAAAATCATGCAGCTTGACATGACTACACAATTAAATTATGACAATATATGTAGGCCCATCTAGAATGACAATTACTTGAGAAAATGTTGGAGTTTTTTCTAATTGGTCATTTTTTGCAGTAGTTGTATATTGTATTCCTCAATTTTATAGTTGAAACCTAACAAATTTCAAGAATCCCTGATAAAAAAATAACAAACTTCAAGAATCCTCATTCAAAAACTATCTTGTATAATGGATGAATCGCATATAAGAAAATATGTTTCTTAAAATTCGAATCATATGTTACTGCCCTTGGCAGCCTCAAGATAACGATTTAATCCCATAGAAATCTATGCAAATTCTTTCTTTCAATCGTGAAATCTTTTGGGACAAAAACGGATAGTTAGCCAATGGCAAATATTGTCGCTTATTTTTTTGTCTTGTTTTGTTTATGTGAGCTCACTGCAGTTTCATAAACTAAGTAAAACTAGAATTGACTAATTGTTTTTTCTGTTGGATAATTTATTGTAAGTAATCTGAAGTAAATTAGTAACATATTATATTATTAGCAGTGTATGGATGAAATTTTCATTACTGTCACATGTTGTATATAAATCGATAATTTTTTTAACATGTTTTTATGTGCGAGTTAGTTGCTAGGGAGAACTTCACTCAGACTTGATATCGTCAAAGAGATTAATTTAAAATATTATTTACTTCTTGTTCTTGTCATTTTTATTTGTCTTGGATAATTTTTTGGGATTTTCAGTTTTCAAGTAAACATAATATTTGATTTTATCATTTATGTAAGCTTTATAATGATGTCACAAAATAGATTGCTTTATAGTGATCTCTTGAAATAAAAAAATAGCAGAAAGGTTGATCACATGTTGAATCCTCTTATCAATTCAAATAACAAGCACCCACAAGAAATTCTAGTGTCAATGCAGGCTAGACACATGGAAATTATCGTTCATGCGACTGTGGTAAGAACAAGCTAGGGGACCATTCTGTTCATCCATATAGTTTCAGTTGCATCACGAGCACCGTTTAGTTTTACTCTGGGGTTTCTTTGGAGTGGCTTGGTTCACCAATCGAGAGCTTGATTTTTTTGTGCTTGTTGAATTCCTCTTTTTGGAAAGTCACCAAGGTTTCAACACCAATATCTGTCACTTTTTTGACGCGGAATTGCAGGTCATGGCTATTGGTATCTTGTCTCCCACACTAGTTGAATAGATACAGGTATCCATGGCATCTGAGTGCAAATGACATGAACTTATGTAGCCTCTCATCCTCTGGTGGCATGACTAAAGACAACTACAATAGCCATCTGTCTATGGAATTCGAGTATATGGTCTTTTTTTTTTTTTAATTTTGATCAAAGCTTTATTCAAATATAATAAAAAAAACACACATTATAGATATATTCATAATTTATTTATATATATTTCATATTAATTTTCAAAAATTATATAATAAATTAAAGAGTATTTAATATAAACATATTCTAGATCAAATTTTAAAAAATTGTAATAAATTGAAAAGTATTTGATACAACAATTTCAAAGAAATAAATAATTATAAATATTTTATTTAAAAACAAATTCCAAATAAATGGGAGAATATTTAATGTGGAAATTTTAACCAAATGTATAATTATAACTACTAAATAAAAGATAATATATCAATATATATATATATCTATATATATATATATATTTTGTTAACTAAGGTTATGTATTTTCTCATTTTAATAGCTAATAAAAAAAACTATGTACATAAAATTCTAATAAAAAAATTATGTTTTATATAACTAAATAAAAATTATCAAATAACATTAAATCATAATATATTGATTATTTAGAAAATATAAAAACTAAATACAATATTTTATTTATTATAATTTCTTATTAGAAATATGTGATTGAAATTTTCATATATTCTTTTACGTTTTGTTTATTACACAATATTAAAATAACATATAGAACATTCAAATGAAATATTGAAATGGTTTATAGACCATTCAATTTAATCAATATAATTGTGTTGTTACTTGATTTTTTAACGAAAATATTATATTATTATACTTACTGTTCGCTTGGATATAACTTATTGAGTTTTTCATTGACTTGCTATTAGTTTCACTTTGACTAAAAAAAATTAAAATATATCCAAAGTTTAACATTATGAAATTAAATTTATTATTTTTAAATAAAATCTATTTCTATTTATCTCAAATATGATTGGTTAAATTGTCTCAACCTCTTATTTTGTAATAATGGCAAGAATTGACTTTTGTGTACTCTATTATTAATTACTAAGTACTATATCACTAATTACTATATACAATAAATATAAATAATTTGAAAAATAACATTATATATTAATTACCATATACCATAAACACAAATGATTTGTAATTAAAATCAAAAATTACATTTTCTCGTGTAATGTATTAAATATACCATTTTTATGGGTTTTATTTTTTAGTTTACAAAAAAATAATTTAAAAAATATAAATTTGAAAAAATATGTAAAAATAACATGTGTACAATTTGTACAACTCTCATTATATCAATCTATACTCTATTGACATGACATGTGTAATACAATATGAGAATTATATAAAAAATTGTCATCATTCAGTATTAAATAAATTATCATTAACTTCTTGTGATTCTCTTCAATGTCAATTATATATATATATATATATATATATATATATATATATATATATATATATATATATATATATATATATATATATATATATATATATATAACCTTTATCTACGAAAAAAATGTTTAGTTATATTTAAAAAATTAATAAAAAGAAGGTTAAACAAATATTCATATAACTCATTTTACAATTTTATTATTATTTGGACAATACATCATGACATTAAAATATTTTATTAAACTAAGCAGGAAGGAATGTTAGCTATGCAGCCTTGTTATGATCCATTTTGTGTTATACATACATTAAGGACAATATTCTAATGGGTGATCTTATATTATGGATTGGATATCTTGTAATAATAGGTTCATCCCATAGATTATACTCTTTATCCATTCACTCTTTTATTCTATAAAGGGATAACCTATTTAATTGAGTCCTTTTATACTTATTTTATTATTTTATCCATAACTTTGGTATCAAAGAGGAAACTCCTTCATTTGGATCCTTTGAACATGTTATATTTTCATATTTTATTCATCATATTTTAGATCATCATATTTTAGATCATCCTAAACGTATGCAATTTTCAAAATTGATTTAAGGAAATAATCATGCAAAGTTTGTACAATTTTCAAAATTCGTATGCCATAATTTAATTATATACTCTATATGAGTTAATTTTATTGTGTAGTTATTATATAGGTGGTTTATGTAAAAGGTTGATATTTAAATATCAGAAAGTCCAATTTGTGTGCCACTTATGGGTATCAATAGAATATGGAATGGGATGCTTTCGGCATAAATTTCAAAGCTGATAAATAAATAATGGAAAAGTGGAACTCCATATAATTTTCTCAGTTTAAAGACATGATAAATAATACTTTTTTCTACCTTAAGCCTTTCTTTGCCCCATTCTTCCCCCCAAAGAACCAATATTGAATTATATATATCGGGTATAATATAGGCATATATGTTGGCATTGTAGTGTTTGCATTGCTGTCAATAGGTCTTCATATTGTTCATCATATGCGTTATGTCAATTTGATGATGTTCGTAGTCCTCCTCATGATTTGTGATGAGTGTTGAGTAGTTGCACTGATTAGCTTGTTGGTCTTATTGGTTAGGATTGTTGCCAACATGGTTATGACATGACCTAGTGCATGAATTAGTGTAGGCACTAGAGGGTGGCTATAGATGCCTATATGGCATGTTATGTTGGTATTTTGTAGTTCCATGATGTTGATATAGGTGTTCAATATGATTCTATAGGTGTTGGTGGTGTTTGTGTAGGTTGTTGTTATTTTTAAAGGAGTTAGAGGTGTTGTTGTTGTTCAGGAGTTTAAAAAACTAGGGTTTCAATGTCATTGACTTGCTACAGGGTTTCTTGTCCTATGTCATTAGTTTTAGATCATGTCACAGAGGTTTTGAGGTGTGTTTAGGAGTTCATGATGGTGTCTAAGAAGTTTGGCATAGATATGAGCTTAGTAGAGTGATATTTCTTTATCCTATGCTTTAGTTTCATGGAGACAGACTCGTGTGTGTTGCTAGAAGGCTCCAATCAAAATTTGGCAAGCTTGTGGATGTGGTGGTATCCAAAATCTAGAAAATATGCTAGTGTGGTTGAGTCCTAAAGTGAGTTTTCATCTGGATTCCTCATGAAGATCAAGTTTATTATGTGTCTTTCCATATTTTCTTGTTTGAAACGTTTCATGTAAAGGTCAGAAAAGGTTACAGATCTTCTATAAAGTCATTAAACTTGATAATATCCATTAATAAGGAGAGTGAGTGGCTTGATCAAGTAAAGGGGATGAACATGGATTAAACCAAGAGTTTGTTGAGCTTAGTAGTTCTTGGTAATTATTGAGTTGAGTGCCTAGATTAATATATATATTGGAGAGATCTCAAATATAGTTTGTTGGATGCATTCTGAGTTGAGTGAGTGTGAGATAGGAGGATTGTGTGCAAGCTTTGTGAGGGTTGTTATGAAGTTCTTTTGAAGCAATTTGTAAGTGTAACAATAGGTAGCAGGAGTATGCTTCAGCCATTATTTTGCACTATGATAGAGGAGTTGAACTAGAGTTTAATTGCATATTTATTTAGTGTTTGGTAGAAACTAGTTTATTCTCCATTTTGTTGGTTGTGTGAAAGAGTTGTCTGTAAGAAATTTTTCTATTGCAAAGAGGGTTTTTGTTGATGCATTTATCAGATCATTTTGTGTAGAATTTATACTAATTCATTTTATTTTGGATTTTTAGTTTCTGCCTTGAAGAGATTGTTGATGTGGTGTTCATGTTGATTGTTTTAGTTTGGAGTTTTTTGTTGAATTCTGAAAATGTATGAAACAAGAACCACATCGAGGAGAGGAGTTAGAGAACTCTGACGAAATCCATATAAGGAGCAGTTTTCTCCATCCAGCGGTAGTTGGATAGATTGGAAGAAACTAGGTGAGGATCATTGGTCATGGTGGCTTCCAATACATAGGAGTCTATAGAGTCATATGATAATTTAGGAGTAAGCAGGAAAGGATCATTGCTCGTGGTGGCTTCCAACTCATGGTTTTCTATAGTTCCATGTGAGAAAGAGATCTCCATTTGATAGTAGCCAATTGAATCATTATGTAAAGAATTTTCTTAACATGATAAAATATTTTGAGTAGCGCAACAACAACAAGAGTGGTTTTTTTCCTAGAGGAGGGTTTTCCACCATAAATCCTTGTGTCCATTGTGTTGAATGTTTTCATGGTTTCTGGTTTCTATTTGATGTTGTAATGTCTCTTTATGTGCTTCAGTTATGCATGGTTTAATGAATGATTTATTTGGAGAATTTTTTTGTAGTGTCATCGCTACTTATCCCCCCCTCAAGTAGTGATTTAGTTTCCAACAAGATAAGGGTATTACAATACAAAAATTTGAATTCAAAGGTGTAGTGAAATCATATTTATATTGGGTGCGAGCTTGTTTAGCTGGGAAGACCCTAAATTAATGCCTTGTAGGATTAATTTGGAGACCTTAATTGAAAAAAAACACTTAATTTTGTAATGAGTAAATAGGCATGTAGCAATGTCTATAAACATAAATATATGACATTTTATGGGTACAATTATGATTATAAATCATTCTCGTAGAGAATTTTAGTGAGGTAGTTACAAAACACACTTATACAAATTTATTAATGATTAGTGACAATTATGATATTATATATATTCTGTTTTTGTTTGATATTCATCATACCCTATAATATATTGGAATCCCCATTGGCATAACCAATACCATATATTGATCTATTTTCATATTTTTATCTCTATATTACATCGAGAACAAAACATTCATAGACCACTCTTATATATGTTGGAATGAGGTAGGATGGTTAAGGGTATGGTTCATTCTCCTTGGTTTTCATTTGTAAAACATTTTGAGTAATAATTTTGGCAAGAAATAACATATCATACAATGATATGTTTTTAGTCAACCTAGCTTGTAAAATGCTTCGAACCCATAGACCATCATCCATGGATGTAGTAAGTTAAATCCGATTCCTACAAGTGACTTTATGGGTTTACAATTGACATAAAAAGAGAATTAATTTATTGAATTCAATGTATAGAATTTGGAAAAGAATATAGAAAGAAAATAAATTAAAATGGAAACAAAATTGGACATCCCAAACATGGTAGCTAAAATAGAATTCTAAACTATTAAATATGGTACCAACGCAATCATGGAAATAAAATATGATAAATAGATACAAGGAAAATATCATGTCAAAGAGATCTATCATGCATGGAAGTTACAAGAAATAAAAGAGGTCAATATGAGAAAATTATAAATTACTTTGAGCATAAATTGTCCTCATCACTAGAAGTACAAGAAGATAAAAAGAGTTGAGTCCTAGTTTCATATGGAGAACAAAGTAACACAAATGGAGAATAGGATGACAAGTTCCTAAATACTTGATCATTTATCAAACCAAGATCCTTGACATCATAGTTTCAACTTTGGAACATTAAAATACCAAATTATGGAAATCAATGTGAGAAAATATGATGATAATGTTCCCATTAGACCAATATTGAAATGGATAAATTCTTCAATTTACACTAGGTTCCAACTATACAAAATGTAACTATTGTATCCTTAAATTTATAGCCTACTCAATATGAATGATACCAATGAATTTTTGGATGCCCAGTGGTATTTATTCTCTCATGGTATTTATTTACAAATAAAATTGAAAGAACTTTATGAATATAGCATAAATACTCAATTGACAAATCTTAGGAAAATAGGTGAAGTTACAAATTACATTCAATGGTTTCAAAAGTTTAGCCTAGGACTAAATTTATTAATCAAGAGTATAAATTGGTAGATATTTTCATGGTATTTTCAAAAGAAACATTCAAAATGTGGTACATCTCTTTAAGCCTCAATCCATGGATAAGTACTAAATTCCGCAAAAGAGAGTTGAAATAAAAAAAATTGCCACCAAAAGTGTTTGAACTAACATATACATTGAGAAAAATCACCCATGACTATTTCACTCATCCTAAAGAATGACACCTCAAAAATGGGTTGGATGAAGAGTAAATATAGTATGTTTCAAATGATATAAAATTATAGTAAGGAACATAATTGCAAAAAGGAGAAAATGTATCAAACAAATTATGAGTAAGAAGAGTAACATCTCTAACCTTCTTAAGATCCATAAATAGAAAATACTACTCTAGCCACATTTTGTTTTTATATTGTTCAGCATTGACACTCCCAAAAATATCCAAATGGAAGTATACATCAAGAAAAAAATAGAAATAATGTTAGCTCATTTTGGTAGTGCCCATAATTTAATTAACAATAAATTAACCAATAATTTTTCAAAATGGAGGTACCATAATGTTTTGGGGATGTGCCATAGTGCTTTTTTTAATTAAAATTAGGAATATTTATCATTAAAAAGATGCAATTAAGGATCATTGCAAAGGTGTAGGAATGTGCCATAGTATTTATATTACTATGGCGAATTAACTATTTAAAAACAAATGACTGCAATTCAAATGGTTCTTTTTGAGGTGGTCTTGTGATTTCATCTGTTAAAACCATTGGGGAACTATTCATATGAAAATTCATCAAACTTTCTATGAATTCCTAGACTTATGAAAGGAAAATAAATAAAATTATAAGATGCACTAACATTACTAAACTACAACAAAAAGAACATGGGGAGTAATTGCACAATTATTATGAACATATGTTCAAGGTTCAATGCCTTTGTGCCCCTATTTCTCCAAAGAGTTATTCACAATCATATAAAGGCATCTTAAAGGTACACAATTCCAGTCCTCATTTTCATTAACATGCTTACTGTATTCAAATCATCTGGATAGTGCTAACATCATTCCTTACATCTATCCCTATTTGTTACAGATCCATTTGGGCCAATCAATCCCATCATCTAGATCAGTGTTTTAGGGCTCATCAAACCCTAATTTTAGTTGCTACATGCCTTAAACAAGTCACCCCTTTGAATGCCTCCTTCCCAGATAGTTTCATGACTTGAAGACATCCAAAAATTGCCTCTAAAGGGACCAACGTAGGTATGCCCATGTAAGGGTGCACTACAGAGTAGTTAAGTCCATGCCAGGGTGCTCTGCAAAGAACTTATGCTTCCTTTATCCTGCGTTGGGCGAGTTTGAGCGAAATTCACATAGGGTTTGGGGAATATTCTTATCTTTTGGAGTCATCTAGAAGGTTTCCTCACTTATCAACTCCTATGAGCTTGAAAATGGATGAGGAATGAGTTAAGATGCATCCCATCCTCTCATCCCTTCCTCCATGGAACTAATTCTAAGTATGGAAGGCCATTCAATGCCACCATTTATGACAATACCTCCTTCATCTCCCTTTAAATTGACCACTCATCTGAGCGATCAAGGGGCTGGATTATGTTGAATTGTAAGGAGATAATGTTGTTGTGAGATTTGGCTTTGAAGCAAGTATTGTAATGCTATAAGTTTGTCATGCTTTTGATGTGATGTGGATGGGATCCAATCTGGAGGAATGACTTTGAACTAGACACAATGGTTGTAATTTCATCTTCTATTTAATAAAGTGTTTTAACCTTTCTCCCATATGTTTGTATTGTTTTATAATGCTTATATGTGTGAAAAGTATCTGATTCCATTTGCTTATATTCTATAGATCTCTCGCTTTGATCGATTCTTTGTTTTATGTTGTGTTTATAGGTACTTCTCAAGCATATTAAGTATGGGAATGAGCGACAGGATTGATACAAAGGAGATGAGAGGAAAGTGAAACTACAAGTAGGTCTTCTCATCTTCTCATCTTATCTATTGCTTATAGGGAAAGACTAAAATACTTTGAACTGTTGTTTTAGATATGGCTACTTATCTAGGGAATTAGTATTTATCCATAGATACCAAATTCTCCAAAAAAAATTCACGACTCCGCTGGAGATTTTTATATTTCCTAGTAGCTTATCCACCTCCTAAGACATTCTTGTAGACCTTACTTGTGTTTATTGATTGTAATTTAGCTCTTTTGCATTGAAAATTTGGTCAAAACTGTGTCAAATTGCCTTCTGAAATGACTCATTATCATTAGCACAGGCTTGTGAGGGACACAGTGCGCTACAGAGAACTTCTGGCTTAGGGACAGTGCTTTGTAGCACACTGTCTCCCATTCAGGGTTGCACTGATCCTCCTAGGGTCAATTTCCCACCTTTGGAATGTGTTTTGCCAAACTTTTCTTTGTATGTTTTCTTGCTAATTGATCAATGAATGTCATGTCTTAGAGAACAATTTTCTATCTCCTTGTCTAGCCCTAGTTTGACTCGATTGATTAATATTTCTTAAATGTTTTCTTCGTCATTATCGGTCTTTAGTCAAAGTTAGAATATAATTGATTAATCTTTGTTCGAAAGAAAGTGTCGTAAAGTCTTCTTTTCCTTCAAAACAGAATTGTCGTAAAAGTCTTCATTCTTATAAAATATTGCTTGATTGTATGTGCATTAGTTTCCTTTTTGTTCATCATAACATTAAGGGATTTGAAAAGAAAAACTTGCATCATTCATATTGTAGTTTGTGCATGCTTGAAAGGAATAGCTAGGGAAAATCCATTAGATGTGCTCTTTGCTCTTTGTCAAAGATATCATTGCTATATCCCTACTAGCTAAGGTTTCATTGTTCAATTGAATGAAAATAATGCTTATCATAATAGTTACATTTTAGGAATTGAAAAAATGCATCACGTGGTAAACCTTGAAAGGAAAATTCTAAATAAGATCAACTTAAAATTTATCTGAATTTACCTAATGGAGCATTGTCACCTAACGAAAAAAACTTAGTGGGTCTAGGCTAGAGAGGTGTTTCAGCGTCGTAAAACAAAGAAGATATTTTTAACTTCTCTGCAATACATCCCGAGTGTGATACCTCATTCCACGTACATGAGTATATCATAGCTCATCCACGTACCTTCGGGTATATAGGGTGGCATTACAGTACATAAAGTATATGGGAATGCTCTTATTGTGTGGTTTTGCATTAAACAATGCTTATACGGATTGGGTCTCCACATACTTTCGAGTATATATGGGAAGAAAAAAATAGGTTGCTATCCATCCTTAGGCAACTGAGTCAGCCACCTTGTACACTGTGATACACTAAACACAACATTTGGGGAGATTGCATGTTGGTACTTCTCGGTTTGCTAGGAGGTATTTTGCAATTCACAGTTGCTTGGTAAACCTTTTGCCTGGATTATCCCTCTTTTGTTTTGTTATGTTTGATTAAAGTAAATTTAATCGACTGCAGATAACATCATCCATGCTCACTCCTTAGTTTATCTTAGGTTGAGACATATGGTGACAAATTCGGAGTCCACCAATCAAGGAATTCCTTTTGATGGGAATCCTAGTCCTTTTCCTCCTTCCAGAAATATTGGTGCTCCTTATATGGCTACATTGTCCCTTCCGATATCTACCATTGGCATGCGAGTATGGTTATTTTCAACCTCCTTGGTTCAAAATGTCATGATTTATCCGCAATATAGTAAACCTCCAACTGGACAAAATTAGCCTCCAGTTGATCCCAAGGTTGACCCTTTGCCCTCTTCCTCAGTTGTTTCTTCCTCCCGTTCTTCCTCTTCGCTTGGTGAAAGTATTGGTACTAGTAACCAGTTGGCTATGAAGAAGAAGAAATCGAAGAAGAAAAAGAAAATTCAACAAAGGGGAAACCAAGCAACCATTGCTTTGAATGCAACATCTGATGATAAATCGTTTGTCAAGCCTCAAAAGGTTCGATATCCATGCAAACTTTGTGCCGGAGACCATCTTCTTTGAAATTGTTCTGGTATTCCTCAGATCTTAGAAGATTGGTCTTCCTGTTCACATCATCCTGTGTCATCCACTTTTCGAGATCATGCTGGTGACACACCATCAACTAGTGGTAATAAAGTTCAAGGAAAGCAGGGTAGAGTTAAGCTTCCCTATAGCTTATGTGAAGGGAATCACCCCATTCACTTTTGTCCCTATCAAGATGAAGTCAAAAAAGTTTTGGATAACCATCTTGCTTCTCCGCAACGACTTCCATCTAGTTACAGGAGACTCTCCATTAATCCTTCACTACTTGATGAATTGACTGACCAAAATCAACTGTTGGTCAAACCCACTCTCTCTGAAAGTGAATCCTATGAGTCTATACCCGACCCAAATCAACAGGTCGAGGAAATAGTTGACCTGATTTCACCTTTAGTTAATTGTAACTTTTTTGAAGAGAGTGAATACAATACCACACATGTTCTTTTCATTTATTTAGATTCGAATGAGCTTGGAGGAAACCCTCTTGTTCCATAAAGACAGGAGGAAAATCCTCCCATTCTAGTAACTCAAGGGGTTAATTTTCCCGTTCTTACGATACCCCCTCCAAGTAGTATGGTCACCTCCTTTGGATGGAATCGACCAGTAGGATGTCGTCTTCCTTCTTATGCACCCTTCTAGATCATAGTACATGTTTGTAATATGATTGTACCCAGCACTATTATAGATGAAGGTGCATCAGTGAGTATTAATTTCTCAACTGCTTGGCAAGTGCTCTATTCGTCGCCACTTGTGCCTGTCACCCAGAATCTGTTGGATTTTAACAGAGAAACTAGTCAACCATTAGGGATACTTCCTTGGTTTCCTATTACTTTGGGAGGAAAAATCATTTATCTGAATGTGATTATAGTCCCAGGCCCTTTAGATTACAATTTACTTCTTGGGCGCGACTATGTTTATGACATGGGAGCTATTGTTTCAACACTCTTTCGAGTGATTTGTTTCTCATATGAAGGAAGAACTGTCACCGTTGACCAGCTTTCATTTCCTGGTCCAAATATGGCTTCTAGTCAACCATCTTCCCTAATTGGTCCTTTTGTACCAATGGTATCATCCCCACCACAGGTTAATTATGTGGCAACCCATTCCATACCTACCTCAACTGATGATCAATTTAGTGATATTGTACATCATGTATTGGGGGCATTGCAACCAGATCTCTTCTTCATGACCTCTTATGAGTTGTAATCCAAGGAATATGAGGATAGTTCTTTTACTGTGTCAAACTCATAAAAAGGATGAAACAACTCCCATGAGGACAGTTCCTTGTCTTGTGTCAACCTCATTAAAAAATGAAACAAGGAATATGAGGATAGTTCCTTGTCTTGTTTCAACCTCATTAAAAAATGAAACAAGGAATATGATGATATTTCCTGGTCTTGTGTCAACCTCATTATAAAATGAAACCAAGCATATAAGGACAGTTCCTTGTCTTATGTCAACCTCGTTAAAAAATGAAACCAAGGATATGAGGATGTTCCTGGTCTTGTGTCAACCTCTTTTAAAAATGAAACAAAGGAGAACGAGCAGAGTTCCTTCTCTTGTCTCAAGCTCATTAAAAAATGAAACAAGGGCCCCTGGAGCAAATTTCCAATTCGAGTCTTTGATTAGATCTCGTAAAATCCCAGTCGATTCTTTCACTTGATCTCGTATATGAACCTTCATTCCATGCACCTCATAGCGATGAGTAGTCTACTTAGCTGAATGTAATGAAGCTTGGGGGGCATGCACCTAATGGTAAAATTAAGTTTCTCGGTAGGTTATGTGAAGGGAATCACCCCATTCACCTTTGTCCCTATCTGGACAGAGCCAAAAAGGTGTTGGATAATCGTCCCACTTCACCACACTGACTTCCATCTAGTTAAAGGAGACTCTCCCTTTCATCATGATGGGGGCATGTAAACCAATCTCAACCATAGTTCTTCATTTCAAGCTTGTGTAAAAATGAAACTGAATCCAACAATAGACTTCCATTTCAAGCTTGTGTAAAAATGAAACTGAATCCAAGCATAGTTTTTCATTTCAATCCTGTGTAAACATGAAAATGAACCCAAGCATAGTTCCCTATGGTTCAAACTTGTGTAAAAAGGAATCCATTTCCATTTTTAACCATCATTATTGCTATTCTATCAATCACCTTTGTTAGATGAGCATTGGTTGTTTTCATCCCATCGCCACCATCCCTTTGGCTGATCATACACATTCACTTGGTTGTTTTACCCTTTTTAAGGATCAGTTGCAATGAGTGGTCTTATTAGCCAGCCTCTCCACATAAATCAACATGATTTGAGAAGTTCCAACATCACCAGAACCTGTTTCTATCTTAGACACCACTCGTTCCTCAAAGTGGAGTCCTCTTTAAGCTCTTTTCAGAGTCTATAAATATGAAAAGTTTGTCGAGCGCTTTTCCTTTTCAACTCGTTAACGGATTAGAAACGACATCTCTCTCGTATTTTTTTACGCTTTTTCGGGCTTGAGAGATTAATTTATGAAAAATAACTTGTGGAGTTTTCTTTTTGTCCCTTTTCAAACTCTCTAAGCATCAAAAGGACCGAGTTAGCTTTGTCGTTAAACTTGTTAAAACATCAAATAGCGACAAACTTGTTCATATAGACAAGACCAAGTTTCACCTTCACTAAACTCATTAAAACATCAAATAATGATGGATTCACCCGAAGGGTTCAATTATACAACAAGCATATGTTATCCTCCTCAATCTTGATAAAAAGAAAGAGGTACTGGTGAGCAATGAATAGGGAAAATGGAAAAAGGGGAAAATCACTTTATGGTAGTAGGTCACTCTTGAACGTGACACTTTCAATTCACCTCTGTGACTATTTGGGTTGGGTTATATGCTTAACAGTTATCATACCTATGGTCTATCACACCATCCATCCCTTTTGGTTTTGGGTCAATGTTGCCAATTCATTCAGATTATTTGGGTTGGGTTATATTCTTGATGGTTATCATACCTATCGTCTATCACACCATCCATTATTTTGGTTTTGGGTCAATGTTGCCAATTCATTCAGTGTCGCTGATATGTTCAAGAGAAGTCATTCAATCAAAATTCATCCTTTGGAATACCATAAAGCTTCACTTTCATGACCACCATTCATGAACCTTGTGTCGTCAGTCAAATTCCATCTCCAAAATCACTACCCTCGTTTCGTGTCGTTGATGTGGGATACGTCAAGGCCCTCCTGTGACAAGTCGCTTCTTGTCAACATCAGCACATTATCCAATAAGTTGACTTAGAAACACTCTTCCAGTAACTTGAGGCTTGCATACATCAATGGCAAGCTTCTCGCTTCCGGTGATAGGTTGAAATCAATGGCCTTCGACCGAAAGACTTTGTATGGTGTTCGACATCAAATCATCCATTCAAACCATCTAGAATGTACTGCATTACCTTGAGGATCACTATCATTATCAGTGATTTCTCTCATGTCTATTAACAACTTACATCATTGGTTGGTAATCAGATGGCGTCTTCCCATGTTCGACTTCAGATCATATATTCACATGGTTAGACTCATACAGGAGCGAACGATTGAATGAGATAGAAGACCCCGGATCTAGTTTCATCCATCTGGGCTGCGATTTCATTACTAAATCATATGTACAATGGATTTACACTGATAGTCAATCTGATCATGGGTCTATATATATAGACCCATGTTTATGTACATGTAATGAAAGTTTATAAGCTGATCATCAGTATGCCTTCCCTCATCAATTCATGTAAAAATAAAAAATCATGATATAGGTATTGTAGTTGATGCAGGTCGCCATCAACTTCGATACATCCTCATCACATCGTAAAACATTTCATTCGACATTGACATTTTTTCCGACTTCATGCTTCAAGGGGCAGCAGTTACAAATCCATTTGGGCACATCAATCACATCATCCAGATCAGTGTTTTAGGGCTCATCAAACCCTAATTTTAGTTGCTACATGCCCTAAACAACTCACCCCTTTGAATGCCTCCTTCCCAGACAATTTCATGACTTGAAGACATCCACAAATGGCCTCTAGAGGGACCAGTGCAGGTTGGCCCATGTAAGGCTGCGCTACAGGGTAGTTATGTCCATTCCAGCGTGCTCTGCAGAGAGCTTAGGCTTCCTTTCACCTACACTGGGCGAGTTTGAGGGAAATGCACATAGGGTTTGGGGAATATTCTTATCTTTTGGAGTCATCTAGAAGGTTCCCTCACTTATCAACTCCTATGAGCTCGAAAATGGATAACGAATGAGTTAAGATGCACGCTATCCTCTCATCCCTTCTTCCATGGAACTAATTCTAAGTATGGAAGGCCATTCAATGCCACCATTTATGATAAAACCTCCTTCATCTCCCTATAAATTGACCACTCATCTAAGTGATCAAGGGGCTGGATTATGTTGAATTGTAAAGAGATAATGTTGTTGTGAGATTTGTCTTTGAAGAAAGTATTGTAATGCTACAAGTTTGTGACTCTTTTGATGTGATGTGGATGGGATCCACGCTGGAGGAATGACTTTGAATCAGACAAAACGGTTGTAATTACTTCTTTGATGTAATAAAGTGTTTGAACCTTTCTCCCATATGTTTTTGTTGTTTTATAATTCTTATATGTGTGAAATGTATTTGATTCCATTCACCTATATTCTATAGATCTTTTTCTTTGATCGATTCTTTGTTTTATGTTGTGTTTATAGGTACTTCTCAAGCGTATTAAATACGGGAAGGAGCGACAGGATCAACACAAAGGAGACGAGAGGAAAGCGGAACTACAAGTAGGTTTTCTCATATTCTCATCTTATCTATTTCTTATAGGAAAATTCTAAAATAACTTGAATTGTTGTTCTAGATATCGCTACTTATATAGGGAATTAGTATTTATCCGTAGATACCAAACTCTCCAAAGCACTCTTCCTAGAAATGTGTGATTGAGTGCATGGTTCAAGATAACATAAGTTTGAAATAATTTTAAATAGTTAAATTTCTTTCTCTTCACAAGTTAATGTGGTTTTTTTTTTTTTTAAATCATGTAATATGTGTTGAAAGTGCATAACACAATCGTATCACCAGTGAACATAAGTTCTATAATATGCTTGTCAAATTATAACAAATAATTTTCTTTGCTATGTTTGATCTTCATTTAGGATACCATCATACTAGAATGAAGGAATAAGATGTTCCCTAAATACACTTTAGAAGACATGAATGTCATTATCAAATTTTGGTATTCCCTTTCAATATTATTGATGCTCCTATATTTCATATGTTCATGGAAAATTATTTTATCAATCTCTTCCTTATAAAAAAGTGTTGTTGTTTTGTTTGATGAACTAATTGCAATAAATATTCAAAATAGCATGTAAGCTCTATTAACATGTGATAAAAATATTATAGAAACAACATATATTCATGAATTAACCTTTCAAGTGTGTGCTTGAAGTTCAAGAAGTGGAATATTTGGGGCATATTATATGCCATGGTGGCACCATGGTGGATCATAACAAAAATGAAGCTATGGAGTGCCCAATTCACAAAGCCCTAAAGAATGTTAGGGCATTCTTATGATTGGAAATTTATCACTACAAGCTTGTCTATAAGCATTATTGAATATTAATTCCAACAATAGAGTCAGAGAAAAATTATTATTATTTTTTACTTACAAAATTCCCTAGACGTTCCTAACTTCACAAAATCCTTTATTGTGGAGCATGATGCCGAAAGGAATGGAAATTTTTTGTAGTATTGAATGAAAGAATTTTTTTTTTTTTTCCTTTCAAAATTTCTAACTTAAAGAAAGAAACTTACTCATACCTATTTATGAGAAAATGATAGACAAAGTACACAATATTTGGAAACAATTTTCTTACCTAATAGGAAGGCAATTCAAGATAAAATAAAATTATGATAGATTAAAGTATATTTTGAAGCAATCACTAACTTAATTACAAATTTCAAGGGATAAATAAAAATGGGTCACAAAGACTCTAGTTTATGACTTTCAAATTATTCTTAAAAAGGGTAGATATTTGTGGTGGAAAATGTGCTTCCAAGGAAGAAAAATGGTCACATTGAAGCCTTAACTTGTGTTATTTCCATTCTACAAGATTATTTAGTGGATAAAAAAGGAATCCCATATTTTTTAAAATTTGGAAATAAATAGTGAATGTAGATGTCCAATCTAACCGAAAACTCAGTGCTTATGATGTCCTTGTAATATTTTTTTCCAATTTTCACCATAGGTGTTCAGATAGAATGGTATGAACACCAAAAGACATGTTTGTTGCAGCTAAATGCAAGGAAACTTTCAAGGATGGAAGTTTATCTTAAATTTTAGAAACCTTAGCAGATATTACCAATCCCTAATATGAAAATTGTAACATATTTGCGAATATTTTTGTAAAAATATTTATATTTCTAATGATTTTATATTAGTCCACATAAAATTTTAACAATTTTTAAGGTAAAATAATTTTATACTATAAAATGTGGGTGAATCGTTTTTAGGAAAAAATGGAAATTGGAAAATCTTTTTTTTGGAAAAAACACGGAAAATTAGCCCCTAAAATTTTCCCTGCATAAATGTACTCATCTACTAGGAGCTATGTTTTACACTCCTAGCCCTTAATTAGACTACGAGACCAATAGGATGACAAATGAAAAATGAACAAGTACATTCCCACACAACCCAAACATATCTAACATTCATTCATCATCTACCATAAAAGAGGGTTTCAATTCTGACTTGGGATCCAAACATCTTGGTGAAAGATACTAAATCCAATGTGAAGAAGCTTGCTCCTACTCCAAGACATCTTCGCTCCATGATAACCTAGACCCTGCACACATACAACACCAAATAAGACAACATGTGGTCTTCCATAGAGGGCCATTATATAAAACTGAAGATAATGAATAATGAATATAGATACACAGTTTAATGGGAAGGAATCATTATTTCATTAATCATCAAATGACAAATTACAAAGTATACCTTTACCTATGGCACATCCTCTGTGAATTTTCGTAGAGCTTCCCCCTCTAAGGGTTAAAAAACCTTTAGTAAAACAAGGCTCACACAATATCTTTCAGTGGGAATGAAGCAGAATGCCTGTATGAATCTCTCTAACTCTAGCTTGACCCTGTAGGATAGCCCGGTATATAAAGAGCTAGAGAGTCTCCAAGGAGGATGAATATGGATGCTTATGGTCAATAGAAGTTATGATGCTTTTCCAATAATATATCCATATCAAACTCATACACATGAGGGTCAAGTTGATCTCCTTGGGAAAACAAGCCTCTAGAAACATTGTTCTCAATTATGAGTTTTTTCTTAACTATTGTTAATTATGAAATAACTATTAACTTATAATTATAATATTTTGGTAAAATATTTATGATAAATTTCTCAATTATTTAAATTCACCCTTTTAACATGGAATAACCTCCACATAAGTAAATGTAGTGGTGAAAAGGAGATGCATTCTAGCTAGAGATTGAGGTAATTTGGATGTAGGTTTCTCTCACTATAATGGAGTGAAAGATATGGTTATAACATATGCCCCCTAATGCATGAGGTAAGATGAGAAATTGATGGTTGGAATGTATTATAATAAATTTGAGAGGTGAAAATGGGAGGAAGGAGACAAAGACAAGAAACTGGATTGGAAGAATCTAAATGTTGAAGTCTCATCTGTAAGGATAACGTCCCTAAGGTGGGCATACCCATGCTCGATCATAAAGAGATATTGATCATGGTCCCCAAACACACAATGTTGATCGATGAGATGAAATGCTAAGACATGGACATGAAAAATACAGAGTGGATCCATGTGATCAATTATAAAGATCATAGCCAACAACAAATATGGTGAGGGCATATGTCATAGTATACATCATTGGGACTATGGACACATAACAGACAGGAAATGTCCCATAGTAGTCCTAAAAGTACATAAATGATACATAAATCCAATGAAACCTAGGAAGGGTACAAAATAATAGTGTAATGTCCCTAACCTAGGGTCTTCAACATAACCTTGCTGGTATGAATCTATGACATGCGAATAGATGAGATGATGTCAAGCATGATAGAAATCATCTAATTACCAGTCAATGAGGTGTACCATGAATAGACATGAGGGAACCTACCAATGATGAAAATGGACACCAATGTACCTAGTAAAATCCACTAAGTGTTAATAGATGGGTTAATGTTGAACAGTCGCAGACATGACCGACCCAGAGTCACTGATGTAAACCAAATATAGATGGTGAGGAAACCTACCATTGAGATCTACAAGCTCAAAGGTACTATTAGTTCCTAGATCAAGCTCCTAGATAATGAGCTAAAGTCGAAAAGAGAATATCCATCGAAGGAGGGCCTTTATGTATCCCCCATCAATCAACATGGAACAAACCAAGATAAAGTGGTAAATGGATGAAGACATGAAGTGATGACGTAAAACTGACACAAGGATGGATGACTGGAAAAGGTCAACCGGAAATAATAGATAGCCAAAATAAGTTGAGACTTCCCTTGAACATGTAACAACATGGAACAAGAGTGAGCTAGAGGCATGACTAATGAGCAACACATGATATCATGCAACAATGCAAGAGGTATTTAAGCACACTCCATATGACTGGAAGAATTAGTCAGAGGAGTAGATAGACTCGTATGTATGGTATGAATCTTAGGCAAGCTAAAACCCAATTGTAAGATATTGATGCAAACATGTGCCATGTTCAAGGGTGACACGATTGACACTGTCATTTTGATGACTAAAAAGAATAAATGTTCCCTTCCCATTTCTCTTTTTGGTCTCCTTCATGGTTTAATGAGCATGAAAGAGAAGAGTAGTATGATCACTAGGTTGCTTATTTGTAAATTTAGTACCACAAACCCAAAAATGAGATAAACCAATACAAGCGAGAACAATCTAGCCAGAATAGAGTAGAGTATTCATTTTTTGTAACTAGTCTACTCAATCTGAAAAAGGGTTAAACTTATACTAAATAGATGTCCCTTCAAGTACATTAATGAGCATGAAGGAGAAAATTTCCCTTGAAGATAGTTTCTAAGTTAAGGAGTTTAAAAAGAGCTTAAAGGAAATTCCTCCTAGAGGAACAAGTGGTATAAGGGGTAGAAACTGGTTATGGTTGTGGTGGAACTACTAAAAACATGTAAGGATCCAGATTTAAATAGGAATGCAACAAATTATAGAGATAGCCATAAACACAGAGAGGCAGTGGAAGTAATACTTCATTTCATTAATGTAAAACACTAAAATATGCTTACAAAAAGCAATGGAAATAAACCAGCTAGGGCGATGGTAGCATATCTCTAAGAAGATATGCGACAGCTACATGCCTTTAAACTATATTATAATGAGGCTCGAAGGCCTATTTATTGTTGACAAACAATGGAAAACCCTAAACATCCAAAAACCTAACCCTAGGAGATGAAATTCCAAATTGTGGACCCCATTTGGGTAAATTGGTACATCAACTTCCCGAGGTCGTAACTTTGGCATATGATCTTTGTTTGACATGTACAATATCTCGTTAGAAAGATCTATCCGAGAACTACAGCTTTGGGAAAAGAAACATTGGTCCATGGGCCCATGTTGCTCCCAGGTTTCCCAAAAAACGTCATTTAGGGCCTCAAAACGGCTCCAAAAGTTTAGGACCTAAAAAACTGCTAAAAATAATAAATTGTGCTATAATTAAGGAAACTGAAAAGCTGAAAGGAACAATGGTGGGGGTCCAAGTGGACTTGGTAGGTGGCGACCAATATCCACCTGGATCATGTAAAGGTCAAGAGATTGGATAATAAGACTACTCATTGTAGTGTTTCCTCCAAAAAAGGGTAAAACACCAAGTGAGAGTGGATACTAGGTCGAGCAAATGATGATGATAGAATGAGGAAATCAAGGCTTATCTTGCATATTTATGTTGATAAAATGTGGCAATCATGAGGGATAGAAGATGTGGAATCCTCCTAGGGTAAAGCTAGAAATATGACAAAGAGGAGAATAAGAGGCTCTGATTCTAGGTCATGGTGGTGATGATGCCTCTAAAATCATTGCATCAACATCGAGGAAAACCACCCGGTTTGGACCTTAGTGCAACTCCTTTTCCATTTGGTGTGGTGACTCTGACTGGATGTAATTTTTGGCATTATGATTCAAGTGTTGTCCTTGATGGAAACTCACTCAGAGGTTGGTACAGGTGATGGCAACTTAATCAGAGGACAGATCTTAGTAAAGCAGGCCAAGAAAGTTCATACACGCAGGTTCATTAAGCCCAAGTCGCGTATACACGCTGGTTCACTATATACCAAGTCGCGTGTACGCATGTTTGCTATATACCAAGTAGGGTATACACGCAGCTTACTTTTGGTCCGTGGTAGTTAGTCCTTGGAATTTGTGCCTATGGAGTCTCGACAGACGTGTTGATCCCTAGTATTGAGTTGATGGTATTGGGTTACTATGGTTTTGGACCGTGGTATTGCGAAGGGCCTAAAGCTATATAAGGAGAAAGATCATTAGGCCAGATGAAGTAGTGAGTGTGTGTGAGTGATGAAGATCTGAGGAAGTGTGAGATCCAAATGCTGGTTATGGGTTGGTGATCTGAACCAAGGTTTCACTCATGTGGAGGATGATGGAACGAGATCTCAAGGCTTGGAATAATTATCTTCATATGGTTTGACTGTGGACAGACTAGATCTACTGACACATGTTTATTATTATTATGATCTGGGTATGTTTTGATGTCTGATATAGCTGCGGAGTTTTAAGCTTGAATTTGCAGATCTATACGCAGGTTGGTTTTGGTAAAAGAGCGTATACACGCAGGTTGGGTTCATCCAAGTAGCGTATACAATGTGAAGTATGATATTTGAAGATGGAGTTGGATCTGGTTGTTGTTATGATGTTGTTGACAAGGTTTCAGTGATTCAGTATTGGGTGTTTCAGTCATTGATGATGTAGGTTGTACTAAAATGGTGATTGTCTTATGGATCCAGTATGAAAATGTATGAAACGTGGTCCCGGGAAGATCGTAGGCTGGCACCTACGTACTGGTAAACATATCAGCCAGTACAAGAGCCAGGGGGTTGTAGCTTCCATCCAGGAGCAGCTGGAAAATGAGTGAAGGTTGTAGCCTTATGTAGGGTTGGCACCTACGTACTAGTAAATGGATCGGCTAGTACAAGAGCTATGAGGGTTGTAGCCCTCTGCAGGTTGTAGCCTGCGTGCTGGTAAAGGACTGCACTAGTACATTGTAAAAGAAGTTTCTTATTAAAGGAAGATAGAAACAAATTGCAGCAGGTGGTTTTCACCCACATTGGGTTTCCACCTTATATCATGGTGTTCATGTGTGTGCCTTATGTGTGATGACCTGTTCTGTTATACTACACCTGTTTATTGTTAATATGGTTAATAATGTTCTGATGCATTTACTGAAGATAAGCTAACTGAATCATAAGATTACTGCATGTACGCTAGTTGCCCTTAATGAAGTCGCGTATATACGCTAATATCCTTAACTGAAGCTGCGTGTATGAATCTGAGTATGAAATTGAAAAAGTTTTATCTGATCTGATAATACTGATTCACCCCCCCTCTCAGTATTATTTCCAACAATTGGTATCAGAGCGGGTCCTTCAGAGAAGCTTGATCGCTTGAAGGAGATTCGTAGAACAATGGGGAAGAAAGCACGTCAGAAGAAGAAGACAACTCAAAGGAACAATGACAACCTACCGTTGAGTGGAAGCAAGTATTCAGATCCTGAATCACCTCAGATTGAAGATGGACAAGCAAAAAAAGCATCAGATCAAATCATAGATCACCAAGATCTACCTAGCAAAAGGGAGAATGCCCTCAAAGAAGAAATCATCATATTAAAAGATCAGTTGGAATGTGCGTCCAGAATTCGACAAATGCTGCTAGCGCTGAATAAAGAGCAAGAAAACGAGATCCTCGAACTAAGGCATCAGTTGGATGAAGGAAGGAAAGCTGAAGAGACCTTCAAGAAGCAATGTCTGGAAAAAGAAGAACAACATCAAGTTGAGGTAAATATCTTGAAAAGTAAATTAGAAGAAAAAGATAAACTATTACGATTTCAAGATAGTACTAAGATCTTGGATGATATTCTTAGTAGTCAAAGGTCCCCTGCTATCAAAACTGGTCTTGGTTTTCATGAGTCTATTGAAGGTGAATCTGGTTCACAAAGTAAGACAAGAATCTCTAATGCAAAATCTGAAAGGCTCTACAAGGAAATGAAAGGACAACCCCATCAACAGTTAAGGAAAGAGACTCCTCAAAGAAAATCTTTTACTCCTCCCATGAATAATGTTGAATGTTATGTATGTCATAATCTTGGACATGTTGCAGCCATATGTAGAAGAAGAAGGTTTCAAGACCATCATGCAGAAAGATCATCACATTCAAGGTACTTTAATGGATATTGCTTTTCTTGCAATATGTTTGGCCACAAAGCTGCTGATTGATATAGGAGGAATATGAAACATGTAAGATGCTATGCATGTAACAAGTTTGGACATAGAGCAAAGGATTGCAGGAACAAAGTAATAATAAAAACATTATCGCATTGATCATAATATATATCACTGACATATATATCCAAATGATAACAATTCTAAAACATTAAGAAATGACAAGCTAAAGAATTGCATGAAAAACATACATACATACATATATATATATATATATAGATATATATATATATATATATATATAATAGCAATGTTGAAAAATATTCATTCACATAGAGAAATAAGACAGAAACAGAGATAATATTACTGTATGCATTTGAATTCTCCTGATGTAAACAACATTTAGATTCCGCTTTTCTATTTGGGAACACCTTCAAAAGATGAAATAGTGCAAATCTTATAAAAGCCTCTTTGACAAAAATGTAGAACTTTGGTCTAGTTTTTGATAAAAAATATCCGAAGTACAGTAGTGCAACTCCCAAGTCAAGTCTTAATACAAACTGTCGACCCCTTCTAAATACATGAAAGGGTATTTAAATACTAAAAATAACAACAAACTATCAATAAAAATCACTATGCGCTGGTTTAACTATAGACATATAAATATGGGATTTATCCTGAAAATAGCAGTGTTGTGGCAGTTGAAATGAATTCATTGTATCAACGTCTTTTCCCGTGATTGCAACTAACAGATTGCGAGCATAGGCTGGATTTATGGGGGCTAACTCATCCTAGAGTGTAGCTAAGCTGTATAGGTGGCATCAGAGAGTTCGAAGATCATACAGTTGATTGCATATGAAAGACATTTCATGGCCATCTGCTGGCTATCCGGCTTGACAAGAAAAAACTAGAATGTTTCTCATGTCAAGCTTTGGATTCCTTCGAGTAATTTTTCCCTGCACTAGCTCCTATTTCCAATGTTGTTCCAATGCTTTTTCTTTTTGGAGTTTACCAGGAGAGCAATCGGTGATCAAATTAGACATATGCAAACTGTTATTTATCAATTCGATCAACCTATTCATTGTAGCTCTGCATCTAGACATTGCTCTTTTATCTTTCATTAACTGGGACTCCCATTCGGAAAATAGGATTTCCTTATGCGATTCTTGTATTCTTGGCAGATTGGCAGCCATTCCTTCTTTGGAATCTTGCCAGGATAGAAAATTGGTTAACCTTTCATCTGCCTTATCTAATTCAAGTCTGGCGACTATTGTCTTTTCAATAATTGATGTAGAGATATCGCATAAGGGGTTGGCTAATGATATATTGTGGCAAAGAATATCCAACTATCGGGACAAGGCTTTGGTTATTTCCAAAGCTTCTATTCTGAATTCGCTTACCTGTGGATAACCTTTATACATTTCTATATGTTCTATCATTTGTGCAATTTGTTCCTCCTTTGTTTTCTTTTCTTGCTCTCTTAACATCTGAAGCTTGCTCAATTCTAGAGACAAATCCTGTTGTTTATGAAGAGTCTGCTCATTAATCCTCTGCTTTTCCAACTTCGACTACTCCTCTAATTGTTCATTTTGCTGCCTCTGTTCTATTAACTGTTGTTTAAGATGATTTATCTTTGGTTATTTCTTTGCCAATTGCACCTCAAGTTGGGTAATCGTTTGATCATTTTCCCTCATCAGATGGCTAATGTCTGTGGCTTTATCCATTGTCACTGTTTTGTAGGCTCCTATGAACTAAGATAGCTCTGTTAAATCCTCGGAGGGAACAACTTCTGCTTTCCATACCACGTTCATCATCTCTGCTTGAGGATTTGAAAGAGGACATTGATCAATTTTCCTCTTCTTCCTTTGTCTTTTAACTATAGCCCTGTGCTTCAAACTGTAGAAGACATCGAGAGGTGGTATTTCTTCAGTTTGTAGTACAATATCCTCAGTGGGATTCTCAAGAATAATCTCTATATCCTACTAAATTCTGGGTAGGTCGCTTGTTCCTTCAATCAGAATTGTGATAACTTCTGGCTTTTGCACTGTAGGCATTTTTGGTGTGGTGAGCTCTTGGGATTTATTTGGGTTATTGATGATTGAGTCGAATTGCTCCCATTACTTGATTAAATTAGGGTCAATATGAATATTCGTATCAAGGGGCTCACTAGCTCCTTCTTGTGTCTACTCCCTTTCTGGGGTCCCTTCCTTCTCAAGAGCCTTTTCAATAATTTTCTCTTCAAAATGGCCTTGTGGCTGCACCACAGAGGTAGTATTTAACAAGTCCAGAGGTAGCCTTTCCATCTCTGTGTCCTAAACTTGTAAAATTCCTCTAGTCCCTCCGCTCCCAATTTGATTTTTGCTAGTTGTTTCACCTGAGAAAATACTGCAGCTGAAGCAAACAAATTATCATAAATATCCTTCTCATGATCAAACTTGGTGATTTTTGCTTGAGAAATGACATTGTAGGCAACCTATTTGGGATCATACTGCCTTTTTGGGATGATTGCTAACTTTAACATTTTTATTTTGTCAGCTTCTTTCTTTGCATGTTTGAAATCATGCAGTGTGAAAGCACCACATTGGAGGGGGAATGAAGGCCACATATGCTTTTTAGACTTATGTAGGTTCCTTGATGTCCCTTCTACTATTATCTGATATGCCAACTCTCTGGAAAGTAACTTATCTAGGATATATAAGGGGAGGACATGAGGGTTAACAATGCTGCCAAAAAGTCTAATGTAGGTGAACTTTTCTTCACCAAACCAACTACCAATTACAGTTAGGTCGACAGAGGATTCCTCAAACAACCTAGGAGCAGGTTTATTGAATATGGCATAATACATGGGAAGTATGAAACCTTCCCAAATTCTATACATATGACTTTTGTAATGGGCTTTCCACAGTTCGTTATGATAGATAGGAATGGGGTTCGGGTCCTGTGCAGTCCATTTCCAACCCTGGATGAGATATTCAGAATTGAAATAGATAGTTTCCATCATATAAGCACTCATATAAAATGGGGGTATTACCTGGGTAGTCATGAACCTACTTTTCCTATAGTCAAGTATTTGGTTGACCATTTTATTAGAAAAAATGATTTCCCAATCCGTGATATAGGAATTAATTGTAGCCTCCATTAATGGTACCATCTCTATAGAAAATTTAGTATAATCATGGATTCTGAAGAGCCTACACATCATTGCACCAAGATAACAATAAGGAGATGCCAAAGAATCTACATAGTACATACCCAATGATTCATGCTTGTGTTTAGTCAGAAAATGCCTCCATTGTCTGATAGGGTCTGATTCGATGGCGTTTTCTTTGGCGAAAGCCTCCAAGAATGCTTTGTTATATTGCTTCTCTGGTTCGGGAAAATGGTATATTGCTTTGACATATTCTGCTCGAAATGACCCAAACATTCTTCCATTAGTCGTAAATAAAGTTTTGTCTATGATATTGATGCTCTCAATAACCCATCTGATGATGTCATTATAGGGTAAAACTTTGGCACAGGCTACTATTCTATGAATATAGGAGCAAGCCAAATCTTTAAGAGTATTCTCTAACTTGTTCATGGCATCTACTATTGCCTCTTTTGCAATTTCTTCGGGATCCTCAGCTTCCAGCAAATTGTAGATACTCTCTCATGAAGCTTGGCCTAGACCGAGGTAGGTAATATCCGATATCAAAACTTTCTTCACTGGTTCTTCTTTAGCTATGACGGGGACCTTTGGTTTCTTTGATTTCTTTGTCATTTTAGTTGGATTCGTCAACTCAGACTTGCTCTACAAAGAAAACAAAAGAACGTAACAGAGCAAAAACCTGTTTAAATCTAACACATAATACAAAGCTTAATGGTAATTGAAATGTGATAAGTAATATGAAATGAAATATTACCACAAATGAAATCCTCGAAGGATTCAACCTTAACTGTTGTATTAATGACTTTTGTAACTGCCAATCATGGTAATTGAATGTAATGATGAAATTTCGCATCGCACATATTACTGACAATCTCTTAAAGCGGATCTCTTGGCTTTCCCGATCAGCGATTAACGAAAATCGCATATCGCAGATCGGGAGGTTCAAAGGTCAAGCTTAAGCTATTACCATAAGTAGCTCCGATTGTGATAAAGGTGAGAGGTATTGTGAGGAGGTGGGATAATCATCAAATCGCTTTTTTTTCATTTATTTTTGATTTAAGGCTTAAACCCACTAATATACTTTTAACAACATTTTATTGAAAAGCGAACTTTTCCTTTATGAAATCGCATTGACGAATTTGAAAGGGGCTTTTGTTATGTGTATCATGGTATGTGCGACAGCCAATTGCAATTGCATTATCGCATCAAAGATTTGCCAATGAGAGCCTTTTAAGTATATCCTTTAAATAAAGGATGCAACATATTATTTTACATTTGTTTTACAAAAAGGTCTTGGATAATATTTATATTGGATCAGACCTTTTCATAAGGACTTGCATGGGTTATGTGATTAAATCCAAGCTTGTGATTATTATTGAATTATTGATTTTAACTAGAAAGGGTCCCAATTTCATGTTAAAGTTTTGGATAAAAATTTTGAAATCGGGAGGGTTTTTGTATAGCACAAAAATTGGTAATTCACTGGGACAAACAGTTATTTCTAAGAAAATAATGCAATATCTATAACTTTCTAAATTTGGAAACCATTTAGGATAAAGAAAACAATCTAAGGATAGTTAGATAAAAATTAACTCTGAATATAATGAAAATTTCTTTTGTAATTCCTTTTCCAATCCTAAAAATAAAATCATTCTGAGTTTATTCGAACTTTGATTGGTTGGTATAGATAAAGTAGGTGGCTTCTCCAACTTGGATTTTAAATTTAGTCTATTGTCACAGGTAGTGCCTCTGCTGCCAGCAGATGTTTATAGTCTCGACAGGGTTACCTTTTAACCATTTAATCATTCATTGTTCCATCCATCTAAGAGTATGACTTTTGAAAGATAAATTCAAAAAGATATGTTCACACATATTTTTATTTTTGTGTTTTTTTATTCTTTCAAATTCTTTAAAAGATAAAAAGGAATTGTCCTATTTTGGTGGCCAGCTATTAACAATTCCATTCACTAGTTGTAATTAAACTAAACAAGTTGGCTCATGATGAGACCCCTTGTCTTATGACTATCAGCCATTAACTTGTTTTGATAAGCAGTATTGGTAATGTCAGATTAATTAGTTCCCTATGATCATGGAAAGAAGGCTCACGATGAGACCTCTTATCTTTTATATCTGACATATTTTGGAATTCCACTATGAAAAATCATAAACTTAGTGGATGAGTTGAATGATTTATCCTTAAGAGTATATGGATGACAATTTTAGAGTTGTAGATGCTTAGTTTGGAAAAGTATTTAATTTTGTGAATAACCTCTCTTGGTTCTTTAAAACTTTGAATGATTTATAGTATTTTCAAGGCTTGTGAAGGTTTTACAAATTTAAAAGAGGTTCTCAGAGTTTCGTTTTTTAACTAAGTTTCTAGAACTATGTTCTACTCCTTAAAGGTTTCCATCTATTGAAAGTAAGTATTTACAATACTTCCTTAAATAACTTTCCAATAGCAAAAAGTCAATGGAAGACTATTTATGTGTTGTTGGGAAAAGTATCCAATACGGAATGACCCTATCCCACTCTAAGGGTGATAGTACCTCAGCAACAACTGAATGCAAAGCTATTCAAGATTACTTCTTTATGAGATGAGAGAGAGAAGAGAAAAGGGATCCACTAACCGTTATCTTCCGCTAATGGTTGATCCAATCTTCCCTCTTGCTGCTTGCTCCTAGCTCCTTGCTCTTTCACCGGCCCAGCTACACAAAGATCCTGTAAAAGCACAAAGAAAGGAAACTACAAGAAGCATACATCCATAACTGATTCAAGGATTAGAATAAATCAAATATACAAGCATCAATTCACCATAGAGACACATGCATATAGAAGAACCTCAAATACTTTATTAATAGAAGAAGTAAAGTTCTGAGAGTGTTACAACCATAATAGGCCCAATCCAGCAACACCTCCCAGCAGAAAGAAATCTCCTCTTCACCTCCTTCAAAGCTATCACCCAATAGTTCTATACTCAAACCAACAACACTTCCTTACTTGCACAAAATTCCAGCCTCCTTAGACCTCATGAGAGAGCTCTATATATAGGAGATTTGGAGAAAGGATGAGTCAGCTTGAGGCTGGCATGAAGCTGACTAGTGTCCTCTCCCACTTTAGTTATACTTCAGTTCTTGAGTCCACTTGGAGATCTAGATCCTCTTACTCATCACAAGGCGAATTCCCTGATCCAAGTGTCATTTTGGAAGCTTCCTGGGCATTTGACACCTTGCAGAATGACTGTGCCACTTGGCCAATCTCACCCAGCGCAGGTAGCCTTCATTGCTTTTGACATTCAGCGCAGGTACAGAGTGGAGCAGTTGACATTCAGCGCAGATGCTCAGTGGTGCAGCTGACACGATCCAGAAATAGCTTGTTTTTTAGTGTTTTCAGGTGGAGAACTGATTTTCAGTGCTGTGGTTTGCTGACCTTGTTCCTCTAGGGGTAGGAACAACATGTTTTAGGGACTTTGGATCCCTCAGATTATCGACATTTCATGCTTCATGCTGTAAGGCACAAAAATGTCTATAACAGTTGCCCCCTAAAGTATGAGGTCGTTTATCGGGTGAAATGCTTTATCAGGAGGATCCGAAGTTCATTCAATCACTGAGAGGTGCCCTGTAATAAAATACAATACAATACATTATTTTTTCATTCTGCTTTCATGATCTAGCTGAGGTGGGCATTCCCATGCTCAGCTTTATAAATTCATTTTGGTACATAGAACAGACGATCGTCTGATGGTAGACTAATAATTCTCTGCTGAAATTATCATCCTTTGAGTAGGATGATCATCTGTTGCAATGATGTACATAACAAATGTCTTTATATCCTAAATATATATATCGCAGCCCAGATGGATGAAACTAGATCCGGGGTCTTCAAACTCGTTCGATCTTCACTCTAAGTACAAGTCGATCCATGTGAGAATTGCGCTGAAGTCGAACATGGAAAGACATCGCTTGATTACCAGTCAATAATGTAAACCGTTAACAAGCGCGAGAGGAATCACCGATAATGATAATGACCCTCAAGGTACTGCAGTACAATTCACGTGGTGTGAAAAAAGGACTTGGCGTCGAACACCACGCAAAATCTTCTGGTCGAAGGTCATTGATGTATACCTGTCGCCGGAAGTGAGAAACTTGCCATTGAGGCATGCAAGCTTCAAAGTACTGGGGGGGTTTGTTCCTAGATCAACTTCTTGGATAATGAGCTGAAGTCGACAAGAAGCGATCCGTCAAAGGAGGGCCTTAATGAATCCCACATCAATGACACGGAACGGAGCTAATGATTTTAGTGGAGACGAAAACAATCTGTGAAATATGATTCAGGGTGGCGATCATGGGTGGATGAAGGATAATGTATGGCAGTGGATGGGACATGGTTGACTCTTTCTGAACAACATCTCTTGAACATATAACGACATTGATGTGATGGATCGGTAGCATTACCCCAAATGTGGATGGTTTGGTGAGGACCATGGTGATGAGACCGGTGAATGAAACAACCCAACCCGATGTGATACGGAGGACAAAGTGTCATGTTCAAGAGCGACTTGCTACCATTAAAGCTTTGAGGTTCTCCCAATTTTTCCCCAGTCATTTCTGACCAGTACCTCTTTATTTTTGTCAAGCTTGAGGAGGATAACATATGCTTGTTCTATAACCTGCCCTTCGGGCAAGCCCATCGCTATGTTTTAACGAGCTTAGCGATAGGGAAACTCGCTCTCGTCTAAAGACAAGTTTGTCGCTATTTAATCATTTTAACGAGTCTAACGACAAGGAAACTCAGTCCTTTTCATTTTTAGATAGTCTGAAAAGGTACAGAAAGTTAACTCCAAAATTCCTTTTTCGTCATCTAATCCCTTAAGTCCGAAAAAGTATAAAACAATACAGAAGGGATGAGTTTTCGATTACTTTAACGAGCCGAATAAAACAAGCGCTCGACCTTTTTGTGTAATAATCCCTCAGGTCCAAAAAGATTAAAATCTAGAGGAGGGATAGCTCTTCCGGTCACTTTAACGAGCTGGAAGGCCAAAACTCGGCAAACTTTTCATATTTTACGAGTCAGGAGAAAAGAGCTCAAAGAAGACTCGTCTTTTGAGGAACGAGTGATAAACAGGGATAGCAGCAGATTCCAGGTACAGGTTGGAATTTTCCAATCACGGCAGTGTCACAAGGATGGCTAAGTGAAATCACTCTTCGCAGCTGTTCCTCAAAATGGGTAAACAATCATATGGAGGTGAACGATTGGCCAAATGAAATGGAGGTGGCGGGTGCAAACACGACCAAGGCTTTTATGGCTAATAAATTTACGATCACAATGGTTATTTACCGGTACTGGGTTCATTTTTTAAAGAGCTTGAATGCGCCAAAACACTGCTCAAAAGCTTATGTTTATTTTTTAACGAGCATGAACTATGACGCTAAAACTGCTCGGATCTCGCTTTTCTATTTTTTAACGAGCATAAATTCCGCGGTAAAACTGCTCGATATACCAGTCATAAGATAAGAAATGTCTCCTGTGAGATAGCTATTTTTTATGGAGCTTTATCTCACGAAGCTATGCTCCTCATTTGGCAAATTTTGACCTTTGCCCCACATCCTTTCTTTATGCAAGTTCGGAAACGACTAATCCAAAAAACAGATAAATAACCGCTCTTTGCTTGCACTCCAAAAGGTTCGCATGCCCCCAGGTATAAAGTACAATTTCAAGGCTGCCCCTACTTATCCTTCAAAACATTTGTTTTGATGGGTGAGGCTTGCCACTTTCAGATTATCCAAAAAATGGTTTTATTTGCTGCCGCAAATGAAACTCTTTCTTCGGCGATGTCTATCATTAGGTTACTCAAAGATGGTTACAATTTGTTGCAGCAAAGGAATCTCTTTCTTTGGAGGCTGCCCCTACTTATCCTTCAAAACATTTGTTTTGATGGGTGAGGCTTTCCTTTTACCCAAAGATGGTTACAATTTGCTGCCGCAAAGGAATCTCTTTCTTTGGTATTGCCTACCTATTTAGACAAAGGTGAATGACTAGAAATCATCAAACACGTAACTTTGACAAAAGAATCTTATTCTAGAACAACCCCTCTTCCATCCACGGACGGGGTATGGACTAGTCACATTCTTTCGCAGAAATTCTACATTATACCCAAGGTTTCCTCTGCCCAAAGCAGACCAGGATGCATGCCCCCTGGGTTTCAGTCCCATCTTTCCGAATCACTCGCACTCATCGGGAAGGAGGACTGGGGGTGGAGACATTTCTTGGGTGAATAGACCATTCAGGGTTGGTATTTGACTATTTGCGATGCGTGATCCCGGAAATGAAAGTTGGTCTACGAGCTTGACCATTCTTCCTTCGTGTGGAAAACACATTACTCTAAAGAGTGAGGAGACTATAGCTCCCATGCAATATATATAGTCTCGTCCAAGGAGTAGGTTATAGTCCAAGGGTCCTTTAACGACCATCACGTTCATTTGAACGATCTTCCCTTTCAATGTAATAGGTACATTGGGGAGGATCCCTAACGGTCGACTGGTTCCTTTATCAAAACCCGAGAGATTTCTTATCTCAGGTAAAAGCTCTGGGGAACCCAGTGCTTTCCAAGCAATAGAGGAAAGGATACTCACAGATGCCCCTTCATCAATGATAGTTCCAGCCATTACCATCCTGTAGATTTGGACTATGATTCTGAATGGTATACTGGCTGGTAACCGGGGTCTGCCTAGTTGGTTCCAATCAAAGGACACAACCAGGTTGCTTGGTGGTGGGACCGAATACACGGCCGGATACGATCCTGACGATGTTCCTTCCTACGATAAAGGAATGGGCGCATTGCCCTGACGCTCATCAGAATCTGTGTTGATGAAAAGAATCTGGATGGTGTCATCCTTGTTCTCTTCAGTGAGGGTGTCATTTGAGGATGAAACCTCTGAAGGAAGAACCGGGTCAACTGCCGTATCGACCTTTAGACTTTCGTCTGGTCTGGATTCAGTAGGTTCATTTTCAATGACTGACGCTTCAGCTGACCACTTGAGCGGGCCAGCTGTATTTTCAACCAACGAAGGACTTGGCACGAGTTTTTTGTATCCAGGAGGAAGTCTCATCGGTGAAACTGGGTGATCTTCCAAAACTCTCTTCGCCTCGTCTAAGAAGGGACAACGGTGGATGGCGTGATTGCCTTCACACAGTCTGCAGGGGGATCTTGCTCCCCCTCTTTGTCTTGAACCTTCACTTTCGCTGGTTGACGGTAAGCACTCAACCTGGCTATCAGAGGTTGATGCTCCCGAATTGTGCAACTGAGGGGACCAGTCCCTTAGTATCCGGGGAATACAGGGACAATCTCTATGGAAGTGGTCTCCTCTACATATGACACATGGCGATTTAGGCCCGGTCTGTGCTGTGTGTGGATTTTTGTCAGATGTCTTTTGCTTGCCCCCAGTCGCCTTAGGCTCCTTCTTCTTCTTCTCTCCCTTCTTCTTCTCCTTCTTCTCCATGGGAGCTTGGCTTTTTCCGGCTCTACCTTGCGAAGATGAAGGATTGGAGGAAGAGTTATAGGATGTTGAAGGCTGGTGGGCAGCACTAGACTGGTCTAACTGTTGACTCGACTGCTCAGGAACCATGGTGGTCTGAACTACATTAGTTGAGAAAAGCCAAATAGGCAGGCCAATTGTCAGTCCTGGAAGCGACAATGTGGCCATGTGGGGCGCACCAACTTCTCCCCAAGAGGAGAATGGACTAGGATTTCCATCATGTGGAGTTCCTTGGTTGGGGCGTTCCATGTCCTCAACTTAAGATCAACGCGGGAATAGGAGGTGATTATGTTCCGTTTAAAATAAATTTTATAACGACGCTTAGACACAACTTGCTTTTTCACTTTTTAAGAGTCGAGAAAAAGCTAAAGATGACTCTAGTCTCCTTCGATGTTTTAACGAGCCCGAAGTGACAAATGCTCGGATGGACTTTTTCAGTTATAGAGTTTGAAAAAGGCCAAAAGAAACTGCTCTGGAGTTCTAGGCAGAGGGTGTTCCAAACTTTTCGCAAAACCACAGAATACGTTTTACGGTACGAGTGGTCGATCTTCGTGAATGCTGTGTTCACTGCATTACGATCAGTAGGGCGGCCGACACGGTTTCCTATTGGATAAAGGCTTTATTCCTATAGGGGTCTCCCAATATATACGCGACGGTACGTGGGAGCACAAGTCCGTATTGATACTTATCGCTTCACCGTGGAGGAATCACCCAACCACTCAACGCTAAGATATCGCGTTTAACGACGCCGGAACACGTCTCTAGCTTAGACCTCTATGTGTTTGCGTTATGTTTCAATGCGTTGTTATGTAAATTCAATTTATTTTAAGGTTGATCTTGTTTAGTAGTTTGCCTTTATGGATCACCACGAGATGTATGATAACACTCCTAAATGCAGTCTAAGATGATAAGCAAGCTTTTCAATCTTTCAACTTTGAAAACCTTAACTACTGAGGGAAAAGAAAGATAACACCTTTTCACACAGATCATAGAGCACACACTAATGCATTTTTCCCTAAATCAACATGCAGACTGTCATAATGTATATGCACAATGCAAGTATTTCTTTTCTCTTTCTTAATGTTGGTGTAATGCAAAAAGAAAGCTGTTGTATAATTTTGAATTCAATTTCAGGTGAAAGCAAACAAGCTTGTCCAAAATCAAAAGACACCTTAAGATTTACTTGTTTCGACACTAGAAATATATAAACTCAAACCAAATGACGAAAGAAAAAAACCCAATCAGCTATGAACAACAAACAAACTAACTCTTAAGATCAAAACGACACTTTATCACAGGTCTAGATCTAAGAGGTCACAGCAAGACTAGTTCACTTTCGTTATGGGAAACTGTAAATGTACAAGAAATACACAAAGAACAAACACAGTTTCTTTATACAACTGAGGTGGAATAGTGACAAGGAAAGTTGGTTTCAGATAGGCCCACCGACTGGTAACAAACAGCAAAAACAAGAGTGAAAACAGGGCAAGAAACAGCAAGAAACCCCAGCAGCACAAGGCAGGACTGGTCCAGTGCAGGTGGAACACTGCCTGTTTGACCTTCAGCGCAGGTAGCCCCTTCGGGAACTGCGCTGAAATGAAAACAGCCTTTGTACAGCCTGCACTGAAGAACGAAACTTTCGTTTCTGGTGGTTTCCGGGTCACAGATTGCTCAAAAATTCACAGCTTTTGCTCAAATCAGAAGCTATCAGTCAAGGACACACTAAGGGATGACAAGGAGGATGAAAAGCTATCACTAAGAGCTTATTAGAGTCCTTGTGGATCAGCTCTTCAAATCATAAACTTGCCCAGAAACTGAGCTAGAGTAGCTGCCCTCTACTTTGCATTTGAAAGATTCAAACACAGTTCGATTCGGTACTTCCTTTGTTTATGAAATGAATAGCAAAAACACAAACAACCAACAAGATACGATCCCCAGCAGAGTCGCCAATTTGTTGTTGGGAAAAGTATCCAATACGGAATGACCCTATCCCACTCTAAGGGTGATAGTACCTCAGCAACAACTGAATGCAAAGCTATTCAAGATTACTTCTTTATGAGATGAGAGAGAGAAGAGAAAAGGGATCCACCAATCGTTATCTTCCGCTAATGGTTGATCCAATCTTCCCTCTTGCTGCTTGCTCCTAGCTCCTTGCTCTTTCACCGGCCCAGCTACACAAAGATCCTGTAAAAGCACAAAGAAAGGAAACTACAAGAAGCATACATCCATAATTGATTCAAGGATTAGAATAAATCAAATATACAAGCATCAATTCACCATAGAGACACATGCATATAGAAGAACCTCAAATACTTTATTAATAGAAGAAGTAAAGTTCTGAGAGTGTTACAACCATAATAGGCCCAATCCAGCAACACCTCCCAGCAGAAAGAAATCTCCTCTTCACCTCCTTCAAAGCAATCACCCAATAGTTCTATACTCAAACCAACAACACTTCCTTACTTGCACAAAATTCCAGCCTCCTTAGACCTCATGAGAGAGCTCTATATATAGGAGATTTGGAGAAAGGATGAGTCAGCTTGAGGCTGGCATGAAGCTGACTAGTGTCCTCTCCCACTTCAGTTATACTTCAGTTCTTGAGTCCACTTGGAGTTTCTTGCTTCCACTTGGAGATCTAGATCCTCTTACTCATCACAAGGCGAATTCCCTGATCCAAGTGTCATTTTGGAAGCTTCCTGGGCATTTGACACCTTGCAGAATGACTGTGCCACTTGGCCAATCTCGCCCAGCGCAGGTAGCCTTCATTGCTTTTGACATTCAGCGCACGTACAGAGTGGAGCAGTTGACATTCAGTGCAGATGCTCAGTGGAGCAGCTGACATGATCCAGAAATAGCTTGTTTTTTAGTGTTTTCAGGTGGAGAACTGATTTTCAGTGCTGTGGTTTGCTGACCTTGTTCCTCGAGGGGTAGGAACAACATGTTTTAGGGACTTTGGATCCCTCAGATTATCGACATTTCATGCTTCATGCTGTAAGGCACAAAAATGTCTATAACATTACGACCTTATTTCTTAAACATAAAAATTCAATCAAACAAAACTGCATAATGAATATTTACAAGTAAGAAGGGGTTACCTCCTTAAGTAAAGAATTTTTTCAAGATAAGCCCATTGACAAGAAGGGAATCTCTCTTTCCTGATAGATCTTGCAATATGAACATTCATGAGCATATCTTCTTAATGATTTGAAACAATCCAAGCCACATCTTTTGAAATTTAGTGTGTTTTCCTTTATCTTCATGCACTTTGTCCCATTTCAAAACAATATCACCAATTTGTAAAAATTTTCGGCTGGTAGAATTTGTATAAAAACAAGATTTAATAATATGTTGATGTTTTGCATGTGTAATTCTGGATTTTTCCCTTTCTTCTTCTAATTTAAGGATTTGAACATATCTCAATTGAATAGAAGATAAGGGATTTTCTTCAATAAATTGCACTAGGGCTAGAGATGGGAGTGCTAAGTTTGTTGGTATCACAGCTTCTTTCCCATATACTAAGTTGAATGGAGAAGTGCCTATTAAGGCCTTCTATGTTATGCGGTCTGCCCATAAAGAAAATATCAAAGACTTGTGCCAATTCTTTTGATTCTGGTCAACAGTTCTCTTAATAATTTTGATAAGATTTTTGTTGGTTGATTATGCTAAACCATTACCCTGAGAATAGCAGTTTGTAGAATATTTCAATTTAAATCCTCTCTTGAGAGCAAATTCAAGTATGGTGTTTCTAGAAAAATAAGATGCATTATAATAAATGAGAGCATTAGGTACGCCAAACTTGGTAATGATAAATTGATCGATGAATTCAATGATTGCATCAGAGTTGGCTACCTTGAAAGGAATTGATTCTTCCCACGTTGTAAAGTAATTAGTGGCTGTAAGGATATATCTGTGCTACTTGGAAGAATGTGGAACAATATCTCGTATTATGTCTAGTCCCCATTGTTCAAATGGTTGCTCAATGTTGACTAGTTGCAAAGGAAAGGCTAGTTTCCTTTATCTTCCACTGGCTGTTTGGAAAATTTTGCATTTCCTTACATAGTCATGGGCATCCTTGAATAGAGTGGGCCAATAATATCCAACATGTATTATCTTGTGAGCTGTTGTATCACCTCTAAAATGTCCATCTGCTAGACCATCATGTAATTCCTACAACACCTTTTGTGCTTCAGTTTTTTCAAAGCATCTTAACAAAATTGAATCATAATTCCTTCTAAATAACACATCGTCAATGATTTCAAAGTGTTTTGCTTTCAATCTCAAGGCACATTTTTTTTTATAAGAGAGATTAAGAGGAGCATATCCATTTTTTAAATAAAAGACCAGATCTGCATATTGAGATTCAGAGTTAATAATACTTATCTCGTTTATCTGAATAGCATTGTCTGAACCTTCATGTTCTAGAATGTTGGAAGCTCTTGCTAACAACCTGTAAAAACCTTGACCTCTAACAATTTTCGATGGTTTAATATCTAAATCATATTCTTGCAATGTTGTAACCCAGTTGGCTATCTTATCTCCTACTTCTCTTTGGACTAGTAATTGTCTCACTGCCGAGAATGGGACTATTACTTTTGTATGAGTCTTTAGGAGAAATGGCCTAAAGTGTTTAATAGATTTGAACACAGCGAAAGCTTGCTTTCCTACTTTGGAATAATTAAGTTCAGCACCTTGTAGATTAGAACTGAAAAAGGATATGGGTGCTTCAACTTGCTGATCATTGATTTCTGTTAACGCAGCTACATATGAAGGTTCAGATGCTAAAGTATAAAAAATGAAATGATTAGAAAAATTTGGAGTGTTTAATGCGGGAGCATTAATGATCGCCTACTTGATTGAATCAAAAGCTTCCTTCTCGTTATGTCCCCATTTGAACACTGAGTTTTTCTTAATTATGGTCTGTAAAGGTAAAATAATTTGGGAAAAATCTGGAACAAGTCTTTTTACAAAATTTATTTGACCTAAAAATGATTGCATTGATTTTTTATTGTGTGGAAGAGGAATAGCAGAAATCTCCTTGATTCTTTCTAGACCAATATAAATGCCATCTTTAGATACGATAAGCGCTAAAAGTTTCCCTTGATCAAGAGCAAAGAATGATTTCTTGGGATTTAATGAAATCCCATACCTCTTATAGCGTTCAAATATTTGCTTCAAATCATGTCAATGATTTTCTCTTTTCTTGGAGAAGACAATTATGTCATCTAAATAGACAACAACTGACTTATTCATCAAACCCTTGAATGCTATATCCATTGCTCTCTGGAAGGTAGCTCCAGCATTAATCAAACCGAAAGGCATTTTCTGATAGGCATATGTTCCCCATTTGGTTCTGAAGGTAGTCTTTAGTCTGTCATCTGGGTGTACCAATATTTGGTTATATCCAGAAAAACCATTTAGAAAGGACATTAATTTGAAACCAGCAACTAAATGGAGATTTTGTTCCATTGTTGGCAGTGGGAAATTTTCCTTTTGGTTTGCTCTATTAGGATTTCTGAAATCAATGCAGATCCTAATATCTCCATTTTTCTTTTTAACATGTACTAAGTTAGAAACCCATTTTGAATGTCTAGCTGGGAAAATTATCTTAGTTTTTAAGAGTTTATTCAACTCTGCTTTGATATGACTTTCTAGATTTGGATGTATTTTCCTCAATTTTTGTTGCACAGGTTTCTCCTCAGAAATCATTAGAATTGTGTGTTGTATGATAGAAGTATCATACGTTTTTAGACCGTCATAATTCCAAGTGAAAACATTTATATATTTATTCAACAATCTGATAAAGGCAAATCTTTCTTCTTTAGTGAGCCCTAGTCCTAGATTAATATTTTGGGCTTTGGCCTCAGTGCCAATATTTATTAATTCAAACCTCAAAGTAGAACTATGGAGTTTTGAATTAGTGATTTGTTTAAACCTATCCTTGATATCATAAAGATCTTCAAGTTTGACTGTTATTCTCTTAACCTGCAAAATGATACCCAAATATAGAAGATGCGAAGAAAAGATACCCAGAACAAAGAATAGCAATGATTTTATTATTCAGAGAGTAATGTTCACTTGCCTCTTCGAGGGGGCAACCTCCAATAGAGCAGAGCTCGACTACAAAATAAGACACGATGCTCCTCGCAGGGAGTCTCTATCCTTTATATATGACTCATACATGCAATACCACGGGCCAATACCGTGGATTTTATTAATACCATCTATCCAATACTACGGCCCATTTGCAAATAACTGTGGTTCTGTCATTAATTGTGGATTAACCACTTACAATTATTAATATGGGCTTTATTGACTCTTGATTATGACGTGATCCCATTACATAAATAAGGGGGTTAGGGTGGGACCCTAACAAGCCCTCCCCCTTACGACCAGCCTTGTCCTCAAGGCTGAAGCTGTGGAAACTGCTGAAGAATAGTGGCTGGTTCCCAAGTTGCATCTTCCAGAGAGGTGTCTTTCCATTTGATGAGGACTTCCTTAATCATTCGGCCACGCAGTTGCTTGTCTTGTGTGTCTAGGACCTGTTCGGGTTGAAGCCAGATGGACCCTTCTTCATCCAATTCAGGTAGACTGGTCTGAATTCTACAATTTTTCCCAATCACTTTCTTGAGGCATGAGACATGGAAAACTGGATGGCTTTTGCAGTAGGTGGCAAGGCCAACTTGTAGGCCACTTCTCCAATGCGCTGAAGTACTTGATATGGTCCGTAGAATTTGGGAGAGAGTTTCTGACACCCCTTGTCCTTGAGTGATGTTTGCTTATATGGTTGTAGCCGTAAAAATACCTGATCCCCTTCTTGAAATTGGCGCTCTGAGCGATGTTGGTCTACATGTTGCTTCATGCAGTTCTGAGCTTGATGAAGATTCTCTCGAAGATGGGCGAGCATGGTTGCGCGGTGTTGTAGGAGTTGATCCACTGCTTGTACTTTTGAGCATCCCTTGAGATACGAAGTAGGTGAAGGTGGGAGTTGACCATATACTGCTTCATAGGGAGTCATTTTGGTGGTGGCATGATAGTTGGTGTTATACCACCGTTCAGCCAGGGGTAACCACTGTACCCAAAGGTGTTGCTTTTCTGAAGTGAAACACCTAAGGTAGGTTTCTAGAAATTTGTTGATGGCTTCAGTTTGACCATCTGTTTGCAGATGATAGGAAGTACTGAGTTTGAGTTGAGTGCCTTGTATTCTGAAGAGTTCTTGCCAAAAATTACTGGTGAAGATCGGGTCGCGGTCGGACACAATAGAAGTGGGCATGCCATGCAATTTGAAGATCTGGTCCATGAAAGATTGAGCAACCAAAGTTGGTGTAAACGGGTGGGGTAGGGCACAAAAATGAGCATACTTTGACAGTCGGTCCACAACCACCATGATGACTGACTTGTTCCCTGAATTTGGAAGACCTGTAATGAAATCCATAGAAACCTACGTCCAAATTGATGCCAGAATGGGCAATGGTTGTAATGTGCCTGGTGTGTTGACGGTTTCCCCTTTGTGGTGTTGACAGACATCACATTTTGCTACGAAAGCAAGGATGTCCTTTTTCATTCCTATCCAAAAAAATGATCTTCTGGTGCGAGCATACGTCTTCTGAAAGCCTGAATGTCCTGCAATGGGAGATGAGTGCAATTCTGCCAAAATGCGACTTTTGAGGGTGGATGTTGGTGATATTACAACTATGTCCTTGTAGCGAAGAATATCATCCTACCACGAGTAGCCCTTGGTGGAATTTGGATCTACCTGCAATTGAGAAATGAGTTGGGAGGAGTACTTTCCTCCTCAAATTGGCGAGATAATGCATTTGCTACACTATTGTCTTTCCCTTTCTTGTAAATAATCTCATAATCATATCCCAGCATTTTGGCTAGCCATTTATTTTGTTGTGGGGAGGATAGGCGTTGCTCCAAAAAATATTTAAGACTGTGATGATCTGTGCGGATTTGGAAACGTCGCCCCAATAAGTAAGGTCGCCAGGTCTCGACTGCATGTAAGATGGCCATCATTTCCTTCTCGTAGGTAGATTGGCCCAGATTCCTCCCACTGAGTTGTTGGCTTGTGAAGGGCAACGGTCGCCCTTCCTGCATTAAGACCGCCCCAATACCTATACCCAAAGCATCACATTCAATGACAAAAGATTTGGTGAAGTCCGCGAGTGCTAAGACTGGAGTGGAACACATGGCATTTTTTAGAGTTGTAAAGGCATGTTGTGCTTCCTCATTCCAGAAGAATGAATTTTTCTTTAGGAGTTGGGTGAGGGGCTTCGCTATGCGACCATAGTTGCTGACAAATTTACAATAATAGCTTGTGAGACCCAAAAATCCTCTCAAGCTCTTCAAAGTCTTAGGTTGAGGCCATTCCTGCATTGCCTGGATCTTTTTGGGGTCCACCTTGACACCTTCACGCCCCACAATGTGGCCCAAATACTCTACTTCTGCCATGCCAAACGAACACTTGGACATCTTGACAAATAATATATGCTTGCGGAGCAGTTGCAAGAGTAGATCTACATGTTGAAGATGTTCGGCCCAAGTGCAACTATAGATGAGGATGTCATCGAAGAAGACAAGGACAAATTTCCTGAGATATGGTTTGAGAATGTGGTTCATAAGGCTCTGAAAAGTAGAGGGGGCATTACAGAGACCAAATGGCATGACCAAGAATTCATAATGGCCTTCATGAGTTCTGAAAGCAGTCTTGGGATGTCGACTTCCTTCATGCGAATTTTGTGGTAGCCTGAGTGAAGACCCAGCTTAGTGAAGAATTGAGCCCCATTGAGTTCATCCAGCAAATCATCAACCACCGGGATGGGAAATTTATCTTTGACTGTCAACTTATTGAGGTCCTTGAAGTCGGGACACATCCGCCACTCCCCATCTTTCTTGAGCACCATGAACACTGGGGATGAATAAGGACTAATGTTGGGACGAATGACACCTGCTTCAAAAATTTCCTTGATGATTTTTTCTATTTCATTCTTTTGGGTGAACGGATATCTGTATGGGCGCACATTTGGGGGTTGGCCCCCTGGAACCAAGGTGATGCTATGATCATGTTCCCCTCGCGAGGGTGGAAGCTCATGAGGCTTGTCAAAGACCGGCAGATGGTTATTTAAAATCTGTTGCATCTTAGGATGAATTGGCAGAGGCTTTGTTTCGACTACCTGGATGGCATTAAATTGAGCTACAACTCCATGATTGCCCTTTTTTAACAATTTTTTCATCCTATGCAAGCTGATGATAGAGGAGGATCCCGCCTAGAGTCCACAGAGGGTATGTGTGTAGTTGTTCTGCTTAAAAATCATATATAATTCCTGGAAATCCATTGTGATTGGCCTAAGAGTGCGGAGCCATTCAGCACCGAGGACAATGTCGCAACCCCCCATGTGTATGGCAAACATGTGGGTTTTCAATTGATAATCCCCCATTTGAAGCTTGACATTTTCACAGCGGCCTTCACATTTCATTGTGCCTCCATCCGCAATTTGAACTTGGAAGTTAGAAACTACGCGTACAAAAAAATGCACTGCTTCTGTAACTTTTTGATGGATGAAATTATGTGTACTTCCACTATCAATAAAAACTACTACTGGGCGATGTTTAATAAAACCTCTGATTTTGAGAGTTTGAGGGGAAGAAATCCCTCCCAACGCATGCAGCGAAATAACTGGTTCGTGAGGGACATTGTCATATTGGTTGTCTTCTTCTAGCGTCTCATGGTCCTCAAGTGGTGGATCTTCCTCTGTTGAGCTGTAGTCAGTGGCATCTATTTGAAAAAATTTGGGCTCCTTGCATTTATGACCTGGGGAGTATTTTTCATCACAGTAGTAACATAGTCCTTGCTTTCTTCTTTCGGCCATTTCCGCAGGTGACACCTTTTGGACCTTAATTGTTTGAGTCGTGTTGTGAGCCTGTGGGGGGTGACCTTTAGCAGAGAAATTTGGGCGACTGTATTGGGCTGCTAATGCACGTTCCACGTTACAAGCTACCTTGCAAGCCTCCGTCCATGTGGGAGGGTGGTGTAGTAGGACTTGAGCTTTGATGGCTTCTTTAAGACCGCTGATAAAACATTCTGTGTAGAACGCATCTGAGAGACCCTAAGTGCGGAAGGCTAAGGCTTCAAAAGCTATAATATATTCATCCATTGTACCAGTCTGTCGGAGCTTAGTAAGACAACCCAAAAAAGAGTCCTCCTGTTCAAAGCGGCCTTGAAGAGCTTTTGTAAATTGGGTCAAAGTCCTAAAAGGTCCATTGCAACGTTGATGCCATTCCCACCATTGCCACCTTTCATTTTCCAAGTACATGCTCCCCAACATAAGCTGAGTCGCATCATCGAAGATACGATTCAGTTTGAAATACTGGTCCATTTGTGCTATCCATGCCGACGGGTGAGAACCGTCAAATTTATGCATATCCAACTTGGGAGGTCGCTGACTGGGTGGTTGGTGGGTGTGCCAGACGTGAGGAGAGTCGCTAGACTCACCCTCATTGTATCCATTGCCATTATATGCCTCCTCGTGGGCTTGCTCCTTGTCCTTCGCAATGAGTTGTGCGACCTGGCTACTTAGTCCGTTAAGCTGAAGGCTGAGGGTGTGCATGGATTCTTCAAGTTTGTCCATCCTTTCATTGGCCATCGCTTGAGCTCTAGTTTCTACCATACACCAACCTGATGAAAATTTGGGACCGCCTAAAAATTTTCACTAATAATTGAATGGTACCACCGTGCTCAGCTCGTTGTCCTGATTCTGATGGGCTAGATCACCAATAAGCGCCCCTAATAGAGTTTTACTCCTTCCTTATCAATACTACAGCGGCCAAATCCTCATAATGTCAATGCGGCCAAAATTCCTGCGAAAATTATACCCCGGTATAGGAACCCTTCACAATGACTCCGATCTAGTGGATCTGAGAGATCTGAGTGGCGAATCTTATGGCGGAACAGACTGCTTCTGTGGATCTGATGGATCTAATAGATCGAAATGGCTGATCTGCGAACTCGAGACTGCGGGACTGATGTCTACTGCTGCTACACCCTTTTGCACAAGCGGGTCTGGAAGAGATGCTGTGTGATCCCCTGATAGAAAAAGGGAACTATGGTCTTGAGGAGTGTCAGGTGCTACAGATCGCAATATACTTAAGGGTCTGGCAGTAGTACTCGGCCCAATGTTTCAGGGCTCTAACTAAGAAGGATCGACCGTACCCTTAGCCGTACAACCCGACTACCATATCATATGGGCGAGTAATCTCCCCGAGTGTTATTCTCAATGTACTGTAGCCGCAAGACGACCGATGGTTTATCTATGGCGAGGTTTCAAGGGAGCCAAGGGGGCTTCCAATATACCCAGAGGGTACATGGAAGACAATCCGTGCACGGTTCTGTCTAATGCGCTACTACTCGAAGGGGTACCCACAGGGGTTACAAGGGAGTCCAATAGACGTGACCACCTCTTGTATTTCCTGCGTGCATGCCTCCCCAAATCCGCAAGTTTATGCGCTCAACGACAGATCCCGTGGTTTAAAGACGCTGAACACGTCTCTAGCCAAAAAAAAAATTGCTAAGAAATGGAGATCCCACCAGCCCTGTAAAGTGCTCTGATACCACTTGTTATGCTCTTAACCTTCAAAATGATACCCAAATATAGAAGATGCAAAGAAAAGATACACAGAACACAGAATAGCAATGATTTTATTATTCAGAGAGTAATGTTCACTTGCCTCTTCGAGGGGGCAACCTCCAATAGAGTAGAGCTCGACTACAGAATAAGACACGATGCTCCTCGCATGGAGTCTCTATCCTTTATATATGACTCATACATGCAATAACACGGGCCAATACCGTGGGTTTTATTAATACCACCTATCTAATACTACGGCCCATTTGCAACTAACTGTGGTTCTGTCATTAATTGCGGATTAACCACTTACAATTATTAATATGGGCTTTATTGACTCTTGACTATGACGTGATCCCATTACATAAATAAGGGGGTTAGGGTGAGACCCTAACATTGACCATGGATTTTGGTATGGAGTTCTCCTCTGGTCTTTGTTTTATTTGAAGATCATGGTCATTCTCATCAATAATCTAGTCATCATAGGATTTCTCAGAAGTTAAGAAATTCAAAATTTCTTCATCATGATTAAATACCCTCCAATTGGTGACATTGTCTGAAAATCAATTCAACTGAAAACCTATCAGGGTTGTAATCCTCCAATGGAACGAGCTTAGAAGCAACATTGGTTAATAAATCAGCTGCTGCATTCTGAGATCTAGGAATGGGAGAAATATTAAATGCTAGAAAATGAGATATGAGGTCTTCAACCAAGGATTGATAATGCTTGAGGTGTCCTAAAAGGAAATGGATAGTATTCCTTACCTATTTCATAACAATCTCAGAATCACCATATACTTTTAGATATTGAACCTTTGGGCCTATTGCTCTGTAAAGTCCTTGAATCAATGCCTCATATTCAACAGTATTATTTGTACACTCAAATTCTAGTCTGCATGATAACCTAGTTTTTTCCCCCTCAAGACTATCTAAAATACATCCTGCTCCTGCACCGTCATTATAATTTGACCCATCGAAATATAAAGACCAAAATATAGGCTTATCTACAGTTTTATCTACAATTTCTTCAGCAATAGTAACACACCTTAATGTATCTGTATGAGAAAAAATTTCTATCTGTGATGTGAAGCTATTAACAGAGAAAGGTGATGATTGAGCAATAAAATTACCAAAGAATGATTTGGCTGAGTAATTTCCAAGAATGTTATTATTGAAAGCTATGGGTTGATTTTCCTGCTCAAACTCTATTACAGTATGGATCATGTGCTTCTCCCGGTCGATCTTAATTTGATTTGGTTTCCCTTTATAGGGAAGCCACATATGAGATCAATTAGTAGAAATGTAACCATGGAGTTTCTTAGACCAATCCATGCTTAACATTAACCCATAAAACTCACAGATGTCAGAAATAAATATATCAATTCTCTAAACCACTCTAGGATCAGCTGATAACCTAATGGTGACTGAATTAATATCTCCTAATACTTGAACCTTAGTTCAATCCAACTGAACAATATGCACTGCAGATTCTTGGGGCTCAATGTTTAATTTTGAGCAAACTGAGGTTGGCATTATGTTTAATGAAACCCCTGAATATATTAAGCAGTTGAGAAGATTTCTATTTTAAATTTAATAGGTCAAGAGAAAAGGAGGATTATGAGAATTAGATCTATCTCTAATCAAAATGGCTTAAGTAGCATCTACTCTATCGGATGGTGGCTTACCTGTTCCCTTAGTCACCTTGGACAATACAACATTTGGAAGAGGAGAAGAAGGTATTTCATTTAACTCTTTGAGTAGAAATTTATGTTGATGTTTGAGCTTGATAAGCTCAAACAAATAGATATTTTCTCTAGTCTTCTTCATGTCTTTTATAATGTTGTAATCCATAGAGTCAAAGACTACCAATGTCTTGGATGATGAGGGCAGATTGGAAGATGATGGCTGATTTTGAGTAGGAAACACAGTAGATTTCTTCATGAAAGCCTTATCTCTGTCTGTATGGCTTTCATTTCTCTTCTTTTGAGTTGGTTGAATAGGCTCTGTAGCGATTTTACTCCTGGTACTTACTGGGAGAGCTTCCTGTTTGATTTCAGTATCAGAATTGGGCAAAATGAAGTCCCACATACCATGACATTCAACAACCTCATCTTTTTCTGTTTCCTCAGATGACAAGACTGTGTCTTCATCCTCATCATTATTCAGATCTGATTCAACATTAGATATGGAATTAGGTGGTTTTGATTCAGCTCTTTTGATGTTCCTAAATGGATTTTTAGTGGAGGTTTCAGCTACTTGTTTTTTTATCTCCGCCATTTCATTAGACATAGTCTTTAAAACTTTTTGCAAACCCTCCATATCATATGGATCTTTAGCCATTTTCTTCTTCAAATCATCTTTAAAAGTAACATTTTTGGACTTTCTCTCCTCAGGAACAGTTTTATTTTCTAAAGCGATAATACGTTTCTCAATGACAATCACTTCTTTCATATTCTCTGCTAAAGTAGGCTTTGCAACTCTATCAACGAAGATTGCTATATTCGAAGGTAAGGCAAAAATATACCATTCACTTCGAACCTCTTCACTAGGCTTAGACGTAGCAGGAATTTTATTTAAGAGCTTATTAAATCGCGAGTTGAAATCTTTAATAGGTTCTCTCGATTCAGTTTTAAGATTGGAGAGATCATTGACTAATGTCACTATGGACTATCGTCTCCAAAATTAGTCAAAAACTACTCTTGGAAAGCATTCAAACTAGTAATGGATCCTATTGGGAATGAAAAATACCATGATCCAGCTGCTTCTTGTAAGGTGTATGGGAAAAGCCTCACAACATCATCTCTTCTGTCACTCCATTTAAGTTTATTGACAACATAAAGTTGATTATGTGTTCTTCTGTCAGTATGCTGATATCTGGATTAAACTTTCGCAACCACTTTTTAGGATGGGCTGGTAATTGACTCAAAGGTGCAGGAATTGCGACTACCCATTGATTTGTCCATGGTCTTGGTTGGGGTTGATTGTGTCCCATTATTTCACTAATAGCAGAAGAAAGTGAGGATGTAGTTACAAGTGTTTTGGAAGAGGATATCGGAGTACCTGTACCCTTTTGGACAATGATATGAAGTTGGGGAGTGGATGGCTGAATTTGCAATGGATTGGATGAAATGGATGATGATGATGAAAGAGTCTCACTATTAGAATCTTCAGGTGTCTTCCTAGCTCTTTTCCTTTTAGGCAGAGGAAATTCTGTTGGTTCAATACCAAGCTTTTCACTCTGTAATCTTGTAAGGGGATGAGAAGGAATGTATTTCAAAGTAACATTGCCTTGGGATAACTCAGACTTTTATTGAGATACTGAAAACCCTTGAAGTTTGTGAATTAAAGACTAAACTTCAGGGGGTTCAAGAGTGGATTTATCTGATATATTCAAGTCTTCAGTAGTGGTTGTTTTCTTTTCAACTTCTCGCTTGGGAATTGGAGATTTAGAATGCGAGGGAGAAGTTGGATGAGATAGTGAGGAAGATTTACTCTCAGAACGGGCTATGAATTTGGATTTGCTCGCCATTCACAGTTCAAGCCATCCTTCTAGCACCAAATATGTTGATGCCTCTAAAATCACTACATCAACATCGGGGAAAACCGCCCGATCCGGACCTTAGTATAGCTCCTTTTCCATTTGGTGTGGTGACTTCGAGTGGATGTAATGGGACCAGTTTCCCAGTGATATATGAGTTGATAGGTGATTGGTTTGCAATATATAATGGAAGTGATAAGTGTTTTATTCTACAATGAAAAAATACACTTAGATAACTAATCTATCTCGAGTATCCTTTTAACAACACGATTTTTCATTGTTTCTATTAAACAAATAACCATAAAGATGAATTATTCATAAAATAGAAATATGCATTCATATGATGATTACTTTGTTTAAGTAGTTAAACAAAGTAATAATAAACACTGTCATGCGGAAAGAGTCAATTTTGCGGACAAAACCGACCTCCCTAGAAGCTAAGGCTTTCTAGTGACAAACAAGACAATCAAGCACTATCTTTCCCTAAATATGCATTTAAGATACAAGCAACCAAGTGTTTAAAGCATACCTTTAGTCCAACATTGTTTGTAGCAGTCCAGCCTCTCCGATCCAGATGAGCTCCTCCTTCTCTTTGAAACCTGCATTCACTAACAAGCAAATGATTACATAGCACCTGAATAACTCATAAAATAAAACATATTCATCATAAAGACCAAGGAGTATATGAAACAAATTATATATAACAACTTGTTGAGAAAAATGAACTTAATTGTATTAAGTGGAAACAAAAGAAACCATTACAACCAGTGCCTTGGTGTTGTGCAGGTCCCTCCCAGGGTCCAGCAAGAGTTCTCCTTTGCTTTGATCAGCTCACCCACTTCCAAATGGAGCTAAGAAAGGATGGGAATATCTCCTCTCAAGCTCTATAAGGGAGTCTGAATTTCAGCAACATCTACCCTTAGGAATGTTCAGCTTTCAACCTCTCCTCCCTCTGGCCCAATGCCTGTATTTATAATTCTTTGGAGGAAGTTAATCAGGTCCACCATCAATGGGATAAGCCCCTCTTTCAATGGGATAGCTCCCCTCTTGATGGGATAAGTTCCTCTTTCATAGGGATACATGAACCATCTGGAGGCGCTCAATACACGTCAAACCATCTTCTAGAATGCTCTAGAATCGACCAAAAGTAACTTTTTTGAACTAAAACTTGTGCCTTTTGACCTTTACAGGAGTACGCACCCACCCCTTTACAGACAGAGCGTACAAGTACGCAGGTATTGTGAACTTGGAGTGCGTACACGCAGGTAAGGTTAAGAGAAACTGCGTAACCAGAGTTAATTGACTTTTTAAGGAATTTCTCTCTTTCTTGGAGTTTGAAATGAGGAGCAGAGGTATAAGACTTGCCAAGGAGGACAGTATGACAATTGATGGAGCCATACTGACTGCAAATAGTCATGGTGACAAATTTTAGTGTAACAGATTGCCCCCTAAAGTGCGAAGCCTGTAGTAGATTAGGGTTTCATATCATCTAGGAAGGGTGAAGTACTTTATCATTTCAAGGATTATCTTGTGGAGAGCCCAGTCGGAACCTACAAATATTCAACACAAAATACATATATAAGATCATATCATCGCTGAGGTAGACATTCCCATACTCAGATTGAAAACTTTAACTAACAAACTAACTACTGCTCTGATATAGGAATGATTTCGTAGTACATCATAATCATAGACTCATGTAGACACAGTATGGACGCAACCATCTGTTTATGATTAGTCTACTATATAATGAATACAAAAATCCTCGCAGCCTGGATGGTGGAAACTAGATCTAGGGTCTTCGTTTCTACTTGCCGAAATAGTACGATTCTATCCATGCGAATAAATGAGTTGATGTCGAGCATGGTAGAAACCACTTGATTACCAGTCGATGATGTAAACTGTTAACAAGTGTGAGAGAGACCACCAGTGATGTCAATGGTTCTCAAAGTACCCAGTACAATCCATGAGATGTGAATGAATGTGTTGATGTCGAACATGTCATGGAATCCTTTGATCGAAAGTAAATGACGTAAACCGTCATCAAAGGCGAGAAACCTACCATTGATGCATGGCGATTTCAAGGTACTGACGATTTCTAGGTCATCTTTCTAGATAATGTGCTGATGTCGATAGAAAGCGACCCATTGCAAGCAAGCACACAACACGAAATCATAGATCAAGTTGAAGAAATGTAGCTGTAAGGACTGACTCAGGGATGGTCGAGATGGATGACAGGTATTTTGCAGATGAATGGTTTATTTGTAGTGACCTCTTGAACACATAATGACACGACAGATGGCTTGGTGACAATTGACCCAAACTTAATACCCGGAACCAGCTGAAGATTTTCAATGTGGTTTGATCAACTGTTAGGCAAAGGATTTCCCAACCTAGGTGAATGAAAAGTGTCGTGTTCAAGAGTGGTGATAAGGTTTCTTCTGAGACAAAGGATAACAAATAGGCTCACTTTTCTCTCTTTTCCCCCACCATTTCTGGCAAGTACCTCTTTATTTTTTACAAGCTTGAGGAGGATAACATATGCTTGATTATAAGCTCATCCTTCGGATGAGTCCAACTTAGTTTAGATTCGAACCCTAAGAAGGAGTGGTCCGTTCCTGTTTGTAATCGAACAGGTCCTTTACTGTGAAATTTTAACGAGTCCAGTATAGGAGAAACTCGGCGTTTCTCAATTTTAGAGAGTCTGAAAAAACTTAAGAAGACTCTAGGGTTGAAATTTTTCGTAAATTTGTGTCTCCCAAGCCCGAAAAGGTATAAAATAATACTTGAGAGAACCGCTTGATCTTTTACGGCCAAGGAGTACTTTCATAATTAGTGTCTTTGACCTGAAAAGTAAAAAGCGATCAAGGAGACGTCGTTTTATTTCCAATATCGAATTTGAAACGACAAAAATCGGCAATCTTTTCATGTTTTTACGGTCAGAAAAGGGCTATAAGAGGACCGTCTTTTAATTCCGTTTTAACGAGTGTAAAAGACACGCTCGGCAATCTTTTCATGTTTTAGGAGTCAGAAAAGGGCTTAAAGATGACTCTGATGTTTTTGTTTGTAAAAAATGACAATTTTACCTGAAAATCCTTTATCCTGCACAAAAACCAACACATTACTCATACATGTTTAAAGATAGATAAAAATACTTTGAAAAATACCTTTTCATGGTGAAAAATAAACAAATTTACCATTTATTTACCCAAAAAACCTATAAAAAGGGCTTTTACCAATTCATTTTTACCATTTTACTATTGAGGAGAGAAAAAGGGCTTTTGGCAAGAAACTTCCCGTGGACATTGCGGAGAATCTGACTGTCGAAATCGAACGCCGTCTCTTTCAGGTATTCTACAACATCCTCCTCTTCATTTTCATCTGTTTAGAATTTGTTTTTAGGCCCTAGTTTCATTTTTTGGAGGCTTTGGGGTTTCAAGGTCCGCCTTTCGGGGTACGCAGGTGCTCCACTGGTGACCCACGTACCTCGACATTTTCTCAGTTGGGAAAATGGCGGGCGTACGCACCTTGCCTTAGAGGAACCCGCGTACCCACGCTCTGTTCCTAAAGGCAGGATGCGTACTCCGCGCAAAGGGTTTACAAACCCCAAATTCTCGAAATTGGACCAATAAATTTTGATTTTATGAATTCTAATGGATGTTTTCTGGTGTGTAGATTGCCCACCATGCTTGCTTGGCGCGAGAGAGAGCACGAAGATGTTGATTTGGCCGCCATTAATCATCAACCGTCCATTGATGCTTTGAAGGAATGCGGCCTTTACAAATACTGGGCCATACCTGGCATGAGGGCCCAGGTGCGCTTTCTAGAGTGGCTGGTAGAGAGATGGAACGTCCAGGACTAGTGCTTTTACATTGGAGGGCAGCAGATCAAGATAGAGCCCTCAAATATTTATTTCCTCACTGGTTTTCCTAAGAGAGGCGAACACTTGACTCTGTTCGGGACTAGGCCGGGTGGCCAGTCCATCGTTAGTCTCCGACAAGAGTGGTGTAACACTCAGTCTCAGGAGAAGGGGATAGAGATCAAAACTATATCCCGACATGAACTTATGGTGATTGCTTTTACAGTTACCAGACTTTGCAGGGCTGCCGCTTTACACATTGCCACTGGATCCCAGATGCGGATGGCGATTGATTGCTATTGGGGCACCATTTTCAACTAGTGTGATGCTGTGTTGGCCAATTTAAAGGGCCAACTAACTAGAACCAAAAACGGACAGCTAAAGACTTCTGGTTATGGGCCTTTTGTTGTGAGATTTTCCCTAGAGAGGGTTCCGATGTTGATCCCACAGCAGCTCACTGTTGAGGTTGGGCCTCCCCGAGAGCCTAAATTGATGCGATGGGTTGCGGTTATGGCCCGTCATCCTAACGAGGGCACGGAGGTTGTCCGATTTACTCCGGAGTATTTTCACTGGTTGGAGGACCAGATATTTTCTATACAGGATTTTCCTTATGCCGAAGTTGATTTTCGTGGAGATCTGGACATGGTTCTTCCACCGGGAGAACAATGGGATGACACAGGTAATTCATTTTTCACAAGTTTTTAAATTATCTATTTTTTTTGTTTTTTATATCGTCTCAAAACTGACAGTAATAATTTTCAAAATGCAGATGTAGGCCCACGTTGTCCAGCCAATCTCCGGCCTTTCGAGAGGAGACTACCAGTTGCAGCGGCACCGGCCCCACGGGACGAGGCCACAGAGACCCTAGCTAAGTTGGAACAAGACCTAGAGCGTCTTACGGCAGATATACCAGAGACTACTATAGACGATATTCCTATCAGGCTTCAGCGCTATGTAGTCGCAGTGCCAGGACTTTTTAGGAGGTTCTTGTGTAGGGTGGCTCGAGCAGTGGTGTCATATAGAGAGCATCACCAGTGATTGGAGGGTCATTTTTGTAGACACATGTGACATTTTGGTTTTTTGTACTTATCATTTTTGCCGATCATAAGGTGTTTTTCAACCTATGGTCGAAGACGATGTACTTTTTGACACACTCCTATCTATATATATCATTATTACCGGCTTATCTTGTTAAACATGTGTGATGAAATGTTTTTAAATTTACATGTATGATTATTGCAAATGTCTGTTTAACATTCAAGAAGCAATTGCATCTGCTAATGTGTTTAAAGACCTTGGAATATGCTGATATTCAATGTAATCAAATTCACGTTCCAAGAGACGCACTCTCAAAAATAACCTTAATAACACTGGATTTCTAATGGCATACACTCTATTAAGCTGTAATACAACGAGTTCAGAATCTAACCTCACTATCAAACTCTGAATCCCAAATGAAATAGATTCAGACAATAACTCAATCACTGCACTGTACTCTGCAATGTTGTTTGTTGTTTGACCGAGGCTTACCCCATGCATAGAAACTAACCCGTCAGAGGGCGAATAGATAACCCAAGCTGTGGAAGAGATATTCTGTGTACTACGACAAGCACCATCAACAAATCCAATGTATGTTTGGAGAGGCATCGACATCTGCAAACATCAAGGGTAAAACCAAGATAAGGAGAATAACGACAAAAAAACACACTTCCTAAGCTAAGCACACTGTCTAAACTAACAAACACACCAGCTAGAAAGAAAAACCTAACCTAACTAAAATCTCCATACCCATCATTTAAGCATAGTACCTCTTTAGGTAAAGTCCATTTCTGGGTTTACCCAAAGAGTCCCCGTCAAAGTCTACCAGCTCATAGGCCCCTTTTGCTAGCTTTCGCTTGAAAATATAGGGCCCATGCCACATAGGAATGAATTTTCTAGCACCTAATTTATCATTAGCTTGATCATATAATAGCACTAGGTCTCCTTCAGAAAAATTTCGAGGGGTCACATTTCGATCTTACTGAGCTTTCATACGTTTTGCGTGAGTCTCGATTGCCAATGCAGCATCACGTCGAGTCTCATCTAATTGAGCTAAGTATAATAAATGCTTCTACTCTTCGGAAGTAGCTAGAAGTAACTTGATGGCCATTTGAAGTGACAGGATTTCGCATTCAATGGGCAGCACAGCTTCCAAACCATAAACTAGTTGGAAAGGAGTGAACCTTGTTGATGTTTTCACTGAGGTTCGGTACGCCCAAAGTGCAGAAAATAACATGTTGTGCCAATTTGACCGATGAATACCAATGATTCGTCGGATCATGATAACTAAAACTTTGTTGATGGACTCAACCAGACCATTCGCTTGTGGATAATAAGGAGTTGAGCTATCGTGACGCAAACCAAGCTGGCCTATAAGTTCTGTCATCATAACATTTCGAAAATGGCGCCCATGATCAGTAATTATCGCTTGTGGGACACCAAACCTAGCAATAATGTGATTGAATATGAAAATTGCAGCTGTCTTGCTGTCTGCCTCGAATGTAGGCATCGCCTCGGCTAACTTAGTAAAATAATCTACCGCAAGGATGATATACGCATGCCCCCCGTCCGAGTGAGGGTTACATGTAATAAAATCGATATCCCATTTGGCAAAGGACCAATGACAATTATAGGGTGGAGAGGAGCAGGTGGAGCGCGCATCTTGCGATCAAACACTTGACAGTTGTGGCATTTCCGGACCGTAGTAATACAATCTTTAAACAAGGATGGCTAGAAGTAGCCAGCGCGCAATATCTTTTGGGCTATGGCATACCCAGAAATATGACCTCCACATGCTCCAGAGTGACAGTCATTCAGAACCCTTTCAGCTTCCTCGTGAGTTAAACAACGTCGAAAAACTAAGTCCGCCCCACGGCGATAAAGAGTATCTCCAATAATTTTGTACTGTTGGGACTGGAATCGAATTTTTCGACGTTCCGACTTTGAAACTTAGGGCCGAAAGGATTGGGTTTGGAGATAGATGATGATATCCCCATACCATGGATCTAAAGTGCTGATGAGAAACAAAGATTCGTCCGCAATGGGTTCCTCTGCCACAGTTTCTATGTCAGCACGCGGGAAGTCACACATTAACTCGACAAAAACTAAAGATTTCTTAGACTTAGATTTCTCAAACTCCAAGTCGAACTCCTACAGGATAACGATCCATTCAGAGTACTTGCCCCCTAGCAATTGTTTAGTCGAAATGTAGATCATAGGGTTGCAATCCGAAATAACTGTAGTTTTGCGGAGTAGAATGTAGTGACGAAAATGTTGGACAGCTTGAACGACTGCCAATGCCAATTTCTCCACATGTGAATATTTGAGCTCGGTTGGATTTAACGTCCGACTAAGGTAATATATCACATGTTCTGTCCCGAATTCGTCTTCCTGAACTAAGACCATCCCAATGGTGGAATGGGAGGCGGCGAGGTACAAAAAGTAATCCTGGTTGTAGTTGGGAGGATGCAGCAACGGCGCAAGGGTCAACGCGTGCTTGAGTTCATCAAAAGATTTCTAAGCTATCTCGTCCCAAGAGAATTGAGCTCTGTTTCAACAACCGGGTAAAAGCCTTTGTAACCTCGGCGTAGTTAGGAATGAATCGTCGTAAAAAGTTTGCTTTCCCCTGCAAACTTTGGAGTTGGCGAAGAGTCGAAGGAGGAGGCAATTTGATGATAGCTTCTACCTTCGAGGGATCGACGCGAATGCCGGATTTTGAAACTACAAATCCCAGCAATCGTCCCACTTCTATATAGAAGACACATTTGTGTGGGTTCAACCAAATACGATAATGCCTACACCTCATGAAGATTGCTCGTAAATGGACAAGGTGATCAGCTCAATGTAAGGAATGAGCGGGCAAATCATCGAGATACGGTTGCACAATGTGTTTGATGTCATGAAACGCATAAGACATCGCCCTTTGAAAAGTGGCTCCGGCATTCTTAAGCCCAAAAGGTAATTTGCAATAAGCAAAGGTCCCCCATGGACAAATGAAAGCTGTTTTTGGTTGATCGGCAGGTAGAATATTGATTTGGTTGTAACCGGAAAAACCGTCCATAAAGGAAAATATTTCACTACCGGCACAATCGTCAATTATTTGATCAATATAGGGCGTTGGGTAGTTGTCCTTTGGACAAGCTCGATTGATATCCCTATAGTCGATGCATATTCTAATTGTTCCCTGTTTTTTGTTAACCGGAACAATATTCGATACCCAATCTGTCAATGGGATCGGATAAATGAAACCTGCTTTCAATAGCTTCTCAACTTCTACTTTAATTGCAGCCGCTTTTCGTGGGTGAATCTGACGCAAACGTTGCCGAACGGGTTTAGCGTCTGGGTAAGTCTTAATCTCATAGACAACAATCGCGGGATCAATTCCTGGCATTTCCTCATAGGACCAGGCAAACACGTCGCGGAATTCTTGAAATAGGGCCTTGTATGTCTGAATTTCGTCATCTGAACATGAGGCACCTATATGAATGTGCTCAACAATTCTGGGCTTGACTGAAATGTCAATGGGAATAGTTCGAGAGATGTTTCCCAAATTCAGCTCTGAATCAGGATGTTTCATTGGATTCTGAGCTTCTTTGACATATTCAGCTGTAAAGATTAATGAGAAATCGTTTTCAAAACGACCATCCTCAGGTAAAAACGAAGATCTATGATGGAGATCTTCCCATGGTAAATCGTCTACACACAGGACTTCACGAAGTTGCTCGTCGGATGACACAACTTCGGGAAACGTTATTAACTCTAAGGTTGACGTGAAAAGTGATTCCTCATGGACCACATTCATTTGGTCGATTCTGGTTGAACGCGGGTCGGTAAAAGACTGCACGGCTTCATAGGCAATTTCATATGGACTCAAAGGCATAGCATCGCCAAATGAGTCTATCTCAGATTCAGAAGGAGAGATCCAAGGATCATCATAAACAATGGTATCTGAAGTAATCATATGAATGTATGCAAATGAAGACAAGGCGTTGATTGGAGGAAAAGGAAAAGTTCCCAGTAAACCGGCATCTTTAACTAATCCTACTCCAACATCCTTATAAGGGATAGTCGTTTTACCGACATGCTGGATACTCTCTGAAGAGGCTGGGTCAGATGAAAAGTAAGCTAGCTGGTCTATTGTTATGATCTTGCCATTATATGGAAACTTTATTACTTGGAAGACCGATGAAACGACCGCTGTCATAGCGTAAGACCAACTTCGACCCAAGAGAAGGTTGTAGTCTAGCGGGGCATCAACCACCACCACATCTAGACTAACGATTTTTCCTTCAACCCCTGTAGGCAAATCCTGTAGAATGCCAAATGGATGAAACCCACGGCCATCAAAGGCCTTAAGAATTGTCGGGGATTGATTTAGTGAAGGAGAACCAAGCGATCTCCAACACTGTATCGACATAATACACGTGGAAGCTCCCTCATCAATTACAGTCCGATGAATAGGCCTGTTTTTTACTATCACTAGGATCTGGAAAGCCATTTGATGAGGTAAACGCGGTGTTTATCGTACCAATCATACCATCAGCGGCATGAGACCCTGAAGGAGCAGCATCGATTTGATTTGACTTAGGAAGATCTGGGATCTTTTCGTGTAACGTACTTGACTAAGTGTAAACTAAGTCAAGATACTGCGCTTGAGCAATCACTTGCTCCTCAGTAACTACTCTGGCCTTAGCTACGTCTTCAGTAATCTTCGGTAACAATTATTTAACAAACCATTCAGCTAAGATTTGGTCCAAGATAAAAACTTTCACTAATCGCCTTCGACGTCTCCATTCATGAATATGATCGGAAATATAAGTGGACGTCGATTGTTTTAATGAAGTTAGTAACTCCGTGCCATTATCATATCTAACCAGCAACTGAAAATGAGTTAAGAACGAGGTAGCTAACTGGTGAAAATTATAAAAGGAGGCCCGTGGTAACTCAATGTACCACTTGACCGCGAGACCAATGAGATTACGTTGGAAAAGACGTAAGTGGATTGAATCATCCGAGATGGAATTAGAGGCACACCAGAGGTGGTAAGTCATCACATGATTCGATGGGTCCTTTGCAGACTTACCTTCGAACTTGGGTATGTCACTGGGCAACTTATTTGGCATTGGCGGCCAAAACGGAAGATAATTTATTGGATCGTTCGTTAGGCGCTACAAGTCTGGTAAATCCAAAGTTGCGATAAACGGTAACTGCCGATTAGGATCCCTAAAGCTCTGGGTCACGAGACCAGTCCCAGGAGGAGGATATCCAGGATAACTTGGGATAGGAATCGCGTTCGGGATATTATATCTTCCCAGAAAACTAGGATTAACCGGACCGTACTGGGGTTGTTGATAAGTGTACCGAGGATAGGGTTGATACTGGTAAACTGGCTACTGGACAGCAGGCCCATATTGGTACTGTCCCTGGTACGGTTGATAAGTGAATTGTGGTTGACTAGTGACAACCGTACTTAAACCAGGTTGTCCTACAGGCATCTGAACCGTAGTTTGAATCGTGGATCTAGACAATGGTAAAAGATGTCGGAGGAGTAGTTACAGAGACAGTAGAAACCGGAGCTGTCGATACTCCACAATTAAGTGAGGTAGATTGAACAGATGTTGCGATAGTTGCAGCAGTCGTTTGAGATGGAGTACTAGGTGCAATAGGACCAGACTGAGAAACTACCGAAGGTACAAAAGTTTGAACATTAGACTAGACTGGTTGCTGGGGTGAACCAGAAACTAAGGGTTGTCCAGTTTGAGATGACAATTGTACACTTCGCTGCAATACCTGTTGAACTTGCGATGGATCCCACACTATATTCATTCTGGGGTATTGACCCATGACAGGTTGAGGATATTGAGATCCATAACCGGATTGAGGGTAGGATTGATAATTGAAAGGTACATTTCCCATACCTTGAACATAAGATTGACCTTGGGGTGGTTGGTAACCTTGACTCGAGTATTGACCTTGGGGTAGATACCCCTGAGGTAGGTACTGATACTGGGGTTGACCTTGAGGTATAAATTGATGCTGAGGTTGACCTTGGGGTACATATTGAGGCTGGGGTTGACCTTTAGGAATGTATTGCACCACGGGTACATACTGTCCTTGAGGTTGCCCCCCAGACACAATTTGTGTACCTTGAGGTTGCCCCCCAGGCGTTAATTGAGGCTGCCCCCCAGGCGGTAACTAGCCACCTTGAGGTTGAGAACTAGGAATCGAACCTGACATCATGTAAATGTCTCCTACACCCAACGGTTTATTACCATTGTTTCTAGTTAATAACCCATGTTCAATGGGTTGAGGAGATGCTCCTGCAAAAGTACTAGAAAGTGACTGATACCGAGAGGGAACAGAAGGACCACCGTACAAAAAAGATTCAGGCGATTGAGTAAACATAGACGACTGACCTAACATATTTACAGGAGTATAAATACCTCCAGGTGGATAAGGAGCACGAGGTGGAGAAAAACTTAACCCTGAGTTGTCCAAATAATTAGTTAACGAAAGATACCAAGTAATACTTCTAGGTGGACTGTAAAAAATGGATTCACGCTCCCTTATATCAATAGTAGGTTGATTTTCAGGGATAGGGACGCCTATTTCTTCTTCTAGAGCAAGTTCTTCAATAGCTATCAAACCAGAAGGAAGATTTTTGGTGATGACTCATTCTACCCTAGGTGAATCAGGAGCACTAGAAGTTGGAGTAACAGGTTTAGATATTTCAAGTTCTTCGCCTATATCACTAGTAGATGAAAAACTACCAGCAAGCTCGGAAACTGCAATAGCTTCGGGATTATAACCTGTTTCTAGACTTTGGTAATCAAGATGAACTACCAACGAAGACTCTCCTTCTTCAGGTGAACCTACTTTACTGCCACTAGGAGTTACAAGGACTTTCAAACCTTCGTAATGACTCGGGACGTCTTCAGGAGGTTGGCCCCGAAGTCTACGAGACTTCCTCAACAAATCGGCCACGGTTACAATCTCAGGTGACTGGCCCCGAAGTCTATGGGACTGTCTCGGTAATTCAGCCACAGTTAAAAACTTGTAACTACTCCACACGCAAACAAAGTAAAATCTCAAAGCAAACTGCCTAAAGTCTCTAAAGAACCAAACAAATTCGAATCACACGCCTAAAGAATCTACGGCGTCAAACCATACACAAACAGTAGCCTTCCGGACCGAAAACACTAGTTGGTGATGAAATCCAACATTGCCGAATTCAGTACAGAAGTGGCGGGTGGAATAGTTACCCCGGCAACCTGCTTAATGCATAGACCGGCACAAGTTCCTCCACTTTAACTGTCTCGAGTGAAGTGAACCCCCCGGAAAATCCAAGTGAGTCTAGCCGACGTCTGCTCCAGGTACAGTGGGATCTTCCCTCCACCGTCACCTTGTGTAGAACCCTAAAGATAATGGTCACTAAGGTCACCAACAGCAACACATATACCTGGGGGAACAGTATACGATCCGATAGCACACAAGGGCAGAGTATCAAGCTCAATCCCCTTGCCAGCTCCTTGACAATAATCCAAGGTTTACCGACAAGTGACCCCAGGCTCCTCGACAATAATCCGAGGTTTACCGTTTGTAGTACGTGCGTATCTGGCGTCGTTCCCAATGAAGGAGGATTGATCCCCTCACTGGTTCGGACACGATCTCGTGCTTCTCCTTTAAGAGGAGCTTTCCCAGAGCATAAATGTAACTATTGGATTTATCCTATCACAAGATGAGCTACTTGTTTGGTTTTGTTGTCTTGGAGAGTTAATTACTCTCCTACTCCAAGACACTAGCCTGATCTATATTGGTGTTTCAGAGCCTTAGTAAATAAAAAGTTACTAAGTAAATTTTACTTTAAGCGTTAATTTTATGGCTTTTCTTTAGGACAAAAGGTAGTGGAGATGAAACTGATGGTGTGTAGACTCGACTCAAATCCACTAAAAAGATGCACCTAAGATGATTTATACTATCTTTCCTTTTCAATGAATTCCCTAGCTAAGAGAGTTGGAGAATGCAAAATTGATATAAAGACAACTTTCTTGGCAATGAAAATCAAAGAAACAATCTCTTTATCTTTTCCAAAGCATACAACACATGACCACTAATTATTTCACGAAAATTCCTTTCTCTTTTCAAAGACTTCAAACGCTACTAAAACAAACTTTTCTTCAAAAGAGATTTTTGTATTTTTTCCTATATTAACAAAGCATGTAAAACTACTTAACAAAAATCAATTTTAAAAAATCTATGAAAATCAAATCAATTTTACCTAAAAGCAAATCTAATGAGGTAAAAGCTTACAAAATATAATTCCAGGATGTTTTACTCAGTTACAATTCAACCAAGGACTAGTTCATGCAGAATCATCAACCAGTCAAAAACAAAAATCAAAATCTTTTGTTCTTTTTCTTAAGAATGAAATTCACAGCTTAACCAACAAGCTTTCTCGAAATTCCGCAAAGAGAGAACACAAATGTAGGTTTCTCACAAAGGTGGATTTATGAAAGGTCCGATTCCTAAGAAGACTGAAAAGACCAAGGATATCCAAGGTTTTACAACTTCTAAAGCCAAAGTCACTACAGGACCAATGCGAAAATCAAACCTAGGGCCAGAACTTCTATGAACTTCACTAAAACCCTTGATACTAATGAAACAAGCTGAGATGAAAACTTTTGACAGGTAACCAGTGGATCTGGGCAGCAAAAAACAAATTATAAACAAAATCTAAGAGGCAAAAAGGAAAAAATCGAATTTTCTCAACTTTTGACAGGGTACGCAGGCAGCCTGTTTGCACAGGTGCGACCACGCTCTGTGTACAAAGCTGCAGTGCGTACAAGTACGCACTGTGCTTAACGCAGAGGGTGTGTACTGCTAGCAAAACCAAGAGAAATAAAATCTAACTTAACCCTAAGCTATTCCACCCAAATTCACAGTCAATCAGTCAAAAACCAAAAAGAAATCGACTTTTCTCAAATCAAAGTATCAATCAAAAGAGAAATCAATCAAATCCATGGAGTCTCCAGTGGAGTCGCCATTTTGTCATGCGGAAAGAGTCAATTTTGCGGACAAAACTGACCTCCCTAGAAGCTAAGGCTTTCTAGTGACAAACAAGACAATCAAGCACTATCTTTCCCTAAATATGCATTTAAGATACAAGCAACCAGGTGTTTAAAGCATACCTTTAGTCCAACGCTGTTTGTAGCAGTCCAGCCCCTCCGATCCAAATGAGCTCCTCCTTCTCTTTGAAACTTGCATTCACTAACAAGAAAATGATTACATAGCACCTGAATAACTCATAAAATAAAACATATTCATCATAAAGACCAAGGAGTATATGAAACAAATTATATATAACAACTTGTTGAGAAAAATGAACTTAATTGTATTAAGTGGAAACAAAAGAAACCATTACAACCAGTGCCTTGGTGTTGTGCAGGCCCCTCCCAGGGTCCAGCAAGAGTTCTCCTTTTCTTTGATCAGCTCACCCACTTCAAAATGAAGCTAAGAAAGGATGGGAATCTCTCCTCTCAAGCTCTATAAGGGAGTCCTAGTTTCAGCAGCATCTACCCTTAGGAATGTTCAGCTTTCAACCTCTCCTCCCTCTGGCCCAATGCCTGTATTTATAATGCTTTGGAGGAAGTTAATCAGGTCCACCATCAATGGGATAAGCCCCTCTTTCAATGGGATAGCTCCCCTCTTGATGGGATAAGTTCCTCTTTCATAGGGATACATGAACCATCTAGAGGCACTCAATACACGTCAAACCATCTTCTAGAATGCTCTAGAATCGACCACAAGTAACTTTTTTGAAGTAAAACTTGCGCCTTTTGACCTTTACAGGAGTACGCACCCACCCCTTTACAGACAAAGCATACAAGTACGCAGGTATTGTGAACTTGGAGTGCGTACACACAAGTAAGGTTAAGAGAAACTGCGTAACCAGAGTTAATTGACTTTTTAAGGACTTTCTCTCTTTCTTGGAGTTTGACATGAAGAGCAGAGGTATAAAACTTGCCAAGGAGGACAGTATGACAATTGATGGAGCCATACTGACTGCAAATAGTCATGGTGACAAATTTTAGTGTAACAAAAACATTATCACATTGATCATAATATATATCACTGACATATATATCCAAATGATAACAATTCTAAAACATTCAAAAAAGACAAGCTAGAGAATTGTTTGAAAAACACACACACACACACACACACACATATATATATATATATATATATATATATATATATATATATATATATATATATATATATATATATATATATATAATAGTAATGTGAGAAATGTTCATTCACATAGAGAAATAAGACAAAAACAAAGATAATAGTATTGTATGCATTTGAATTCTCTTGATGTAAAAAACATTCAAATTCTTCTTTCCTATTTGGGAACACCTTCAAAAGATGCAATAGTGCAAATCTTGTAAAAGCCTCTTTGAAAAAAATGCAAAACTTTGGTCTAGTTTTTGATAAAAAAATATTGGAAGTATAGTAGTGCAACTCCCAAGTCAAGTCTTAATACAAATTGCAGACCCCTTCTAAATAAATGAAAGGGTCTTTAAACACTAAAAATAACAACAAACTATCAATAAAAATTGCTATGTGCTGGTTTAATTGTAGACATATAAATCTGGGATTTATCCTAAAACTAGCAGTGTTGTGGCAGTTGAAATGAATTCATTGTATCAGCTACTTTTCCTGTGATTGCAGTTGACAGATTGCAAGCATAGGCTGGATTTCTAGAGGCTGACTCATCCTGGAGTGTAGCTGAGTTGTATAGGTAGCATCGGAGAGTTCGGAGATCATACAGCTGATTGCATCTGAAAGACATTTCATGGCTATCTGCTGGCTATGTGGCTTGATAAGGAAAAACCAGAATGTTTCCCATGTCAAGCTTTGGATTCCTTTGATCACTTTTTCCCTTTGAGCTAGCTCCTATTTCCAATATTGTTCCAATGATTTTTCTTTTGGGAGTTTACCAAGAGAGCAATCGGTGATCAAATTAGACATATGAAAATTGTTATTTATCAATTCGATCAGCCCATTCATTGTAGCTCTGCATCTAGACATTGCTCTTTCAGATTTCATTAAATGGGACTCCCATTTGGAAAACAGGATTTCCTTATGCAATTCTTATATTCTTGGCAGATTGGCAACCATTCCTTCTTTGGAATGTTTCCAGGATAGAAAATTGGTTAACCTTTCATCTGCCTTGTCTATTTCAAGTCTGGCATTTACTTCCTTTTCAATCATTGATGTAGAGATATCGCATGAAAGGTTGGCTAATGATATATTTTGGCAAAGAATATCCAACTACTGGGACAAGGCTTTGGTTATTTCCAAAGCTTTTGTTGTAAATTTGCTTACTTGTGGATAACCTTTATACCTTTCTATCTATTCTTTCATTTGTGCGATTTGTTCCTCCTTTGCCTTCTTTTCTTTCTCTCTTAACATCTAAATCATGCTCAATTATTGAGACAACTCCTGTTGTTTTTGAAGAGTCTTCTTGTTAATCCTCTATTTTTCCAACTTCAACTTCTCTTTTAATTGTTCGTTTTGCTGCCTCTGTTCTATTAACTACTATTTAAGTTGATTTATCTTTTGTTGTTGCTCTGCCGATTGCACCTCAAGTTGGGTAGTCATCTGATCCTTTTCCCTCATGAGATGGCTAATCTCTGTGGCTTTATCCATTGTTGCCACTGCGTAGGCTTCTGTGAATTGAGACATCTTTGTTAAATCCTCGTAGGGATCAACACTTGCTTTCCATACCACGTTCATCATCTCTTCCTGAGGAGTTGAATGAGGGCTTTGATCAATTTTCCTCTTCTTCCTATGTCTTTTAACTAAATCCCTATGCTTCGAACTGTAGAAGACATCGAGAGGTGGTATTTCTTTAGTTTGTAGTACAATCTCCTCAATGGGATTCTAGGGAATAATCTCTCTATCCTGCTGAATTCTGGGTAGGCCACTTGTTCCTTCAATCGGAACTGTGATAACTTATGGCTTTTGCACTGTAGGCATTTCTGGTGTGGTGAGCTCTTGGGATTTATTCGGGTTATTGATGTTTGATTTGAATTTCTCTGATTCCTTGATTAACTTAGGATCAATATGAATATTCGTATCAAGGGGCTCACTAGTTCCTTCTTGTGTCTGCTCCTTTTCTAGGGTCCCTTCCTTCTCAAGAGTCTTTTCAATAATTTTCTCTTCAAAATGACCTTGTGGTTAAACCATAGAGGTAGTATTTAACAAGTCTAGAGGTAGCCTTTCTAATCTCTGTGTCCTAAACTTTTAAAATTCCTTTAGTCCCTCTACTCCCAATTTGATTTTTTCCAGTTGTTTCACCTGAGAAAATTCCTTGGCTGAAGCAAAAAAATCATCATAAATATCCTTCTCATGATCAAACTTGGTGATTTTGGCTTGAGAAGTGACATTGTAGGCAACCGTTTTAGGATCATACTGCCTTTTTGGGACGATTGCTAACTTTAACATTTTTATTTTCTCGGCTTCTTTCTCTGCATGTTTGAAATCATGCAGCGTGAAAGCACCACATCGGAGGGGGAATGAAGGCCACATATTCTTTTTAGACTCCTTTAGGTTCCTTGATGTCCCTTCTAGTGTTATTTGATATGCCAACTCTCTGGCAAGTAGCTTATTTGGGATATATAAGGGGAGGACATGAGGGTTAGCAGTGCTGCCGAAAAGTCTAATGTAGGTGAACTTTTCTTCACCAAACCAACTACCAATTGCAGTTAAGTCGACAGAGGCTTCCTCGGACAACTAAGGAGCGGATTTATTGAATATGGCATAATACACGGGGAGGATGAAACCTTTACAAATTCTAAAAAGATGCTTTTTGTAATAGGCTTTCCACAGTTCCTTATGATAGATATGAATGGGGTTCGGGTCCTGTGAAGTCAATTTCCAACCTAGAATGGGATATTTAGAATTGAAATAGATAGTGTCCATAATATAAGCACTCATATAAAACGGGGGTATTAGCCAGGTAGTCACAAACCTGTTTTTCCTATAGTCAAGTATTTGGTTGGCCATTTTATCAGACAAAATGATCACACAATCCATGATATATGAATTAATTGCAGCCTCCATTAATGGTACCATCTCTATAGAAAATTTAGCAGAATCATGGACTCTGAAGAGTCTGCACATCATTGCACCAACATAACAATAAGGAGATTCCAATGAATCTACAGAGTACATAACCGATGATTCATGCTTGTGATTAGTCGGACAATGCCTCCATTATCTAATAGGGTCTGATTCGATGGCATTTTCTTTGGCGAAAGCCTCCAAGAATGCTTTGTTATATCACTTCTCTGGTTTGGGAAAATGGTACATTTCTTTGATATCTTCTGCTATGAATGACCTAAACATTCTTCCATCAGTTGTAAAGAAAGTTTTATCTGTGATATTGATGCTCTCAATAACCCATCTGACGATGTCATTATAGGGTAAAACTTTGGCATGGGTTGCTATTCTATGAAGACAGGAGCAGGCCAAATCTTTAAGAGTATTCTCTGACTTGTCTGTGGCATATGTTGTTGCCTCTTCTTCGATTTCTTCAGGATCCTCAGCTTCCGGCAAATTTTAGATACTCTCCCATGAAGCCTGGCCTAGATCGAGGCAGGTAGTATCCGATATCAAGACTTTCTTCACTAGTTCTTCTTTAGCTACGACGGGGGCCTTTGGTTTCTTTGATTTCTTTGTCATTTTAGATAGAATCATCAACTCAAACTTTCTCTGCAAAGGAAACAAAAGAATGTAACAGAGAAAAAACCCGTTCAAAGCTAATGCATAATACAAAGCTTAATGGTAATTCAAACGTGATAAGTAATACGAAATGAGATATTACCACGGATGAGATCCTCGAAGGATTCAACCTTAACTGTTGTATTAATGACTTTCATAACTGCCAATCATGGTATTTAAATGTAATAATAAAATGTCGCATCGCACATATTACTAAAAATCTCTTAAAGCAGATCTCTTGGCTTTCCTGATCAACGATTAGCGAAAATCACATATCTCAGATCAGGAGTGTTGGAGAGGTAAATCCCCTATGCGGACAGAGGCGATCCCACTAGCCCAAAATGCGTCTAGCAACAATCAATCAACGCTACCATGCAAGTTCGTAGTTGCAAATTGAAAGTGGATTATGAGAACCAACCTGAAGTCCAACGCTAGTGTTGTGGAAGAGTTGATACTCCCATTCCCTTGCTCCAGCAGGTCACGATCCTCACGATCTCCATGAATGGATACCTGCACATGCAAAGAAAGAAGCAAATACAAGCATAAAATCCACTAAATACAACCATATATCGGTCATAAAAGATATAGATCAAACATTATCATAATGAACAATAAGATCGGAACCATAATGATAGTCGTTTATTAATGGTAATCAACAGTGAAAAGTACAACCAAGGTTCTGACTTTGAATCCCTCCTCTAGCTGGGCGAACAGCTACATATGTCTTGCAACAAGCCTTTCTCTCTCTTTGATTATGAATGAAAAGCTCAGACTTCTGATAGTATAATCTCCCTATGCTCCAAAACTCTTACTATCACTCAAAAACTAGCACTATCACTAGCTTGTCAAATGCATGAGGACAGGCTTTTATAGATGGAGGAGGGGAAGAAGATACAATGAATCAAGACACCCATTATGGATTGGCATTATCCCTAAAAGCCATTGTGGATAGATGTAAGGGATAGATGATGAATCTCGACACCCAAGAGATTAGCATTATCCTCAAAAACTTCATGATTTGAAGGGAAAAAACATCCGGGTGCACGTTTGTTAAAAATCTTTTCAAAACTCGGTTGGCGCGGGTGTAACTCTAAGACAGAGCACCAACTGGCACGCCTTCTTTTGAGGATTTCCTTCATTGGCGCGGGTAGTACATTGTGGACCCGCGCTAATGGAAAAAGGGCACTTTTCAGGGATATTTTGCAGGAGATGTCTTCAAGGCACATGAAGTCCATACTTAGGGGAACACAATGCAAGTGTTTTAAGTTATGTCACTGCTCACAGGTCTCGGAATGAGTCCTCCAAAGCGCGGGAAAGGGGTAACAGGGACGGTGACCAATGGTGACAAATTACTATGTAACAGATGCCCCCTAAAGCATGAGGCCCGAGAGAGAGAGGGGTGAAATGCTTTACAAGAACACATGCAGCTGTCGCCGGAGAATCTGCATAGAGAGATTTAACTAATAGCTCAAGTGCATGATATATGTGGTATGGTCACAACCATCCATAACAGAGTACATAATAATCTAGATCCATGGTATGGGCGCAGCCATCCAATGAATGAGTCATGTAACAAGAATCCACAAAATCACAGCCTGGATTCCAACAGATAAAATCCAGGGTCTTGCGCTCCATCTCGACCCGAACAAAAGTACAAGTTCAAGCATGCGAATACATGAGCTGAAGTCGAACATGCATGAACATCGTCTGATTACTAGTCAATAATGAAAATTGTTAACAGACGCGAGAGGTACCACCAATAATGACAATGGCCCTCAAGGTACTATAGGTACAATCTACGACGTGCGAATTAGTGAGCTGGCATCGAACACCCGTAGAATCATTCGATCGGAGGCCAATGATGAAAACCTCACGTCGAACACGAAGAACCTACCATTGAGGCATGCAGGCTCCAAGGCACCGGAAGGGAGTCTCTAGATCAGCTTCATGGATAATGAGTTGAAGTCGACAGGAAGTGATCTTGATCGAAGGTGGGCCATAATGTTTCCCACATCATCGACATGAGACAGAGAAAAAATATTGTGGTGGATCAAAATTATGTGAGCTATCATAAGGAGGTTGTTATTCTGCAGAGGTCACCTTCTCTTGAACATATCGGTGGCACGACAGTGGAATTGGCAGTATTTGACATCAATGGATCAGAGGTCATGGTGACGGGGCAATGAGCAGATGAGAGGTCAAACAGGATTACCCAAATCCACATAAGCAAGTGAAAAATGAGATGAGATATCCCCACCCAGACACTAAAGCAGACATGTGCCATGTTCAAGAGTGACATACTGCCGACACGACAATAATTATGGTTCCATTTTCCCCTACCATTTCTGGCGAGTACCCCAATTATTTTTATTTACAAGCTTGATGGCGATAGCATATGCTTGTAACGTCATCTTGACGACTCCAATGTCATTAAGTTTTAACGAGTCTGACAAAGGAAAAACTCGGCGTCTTTTCATGTTTAGAGAGTTTGAAAAGACTGCGGAAAAGAAAACTCCAAGGGTGTCCTTTTTCGTAAGGTTGTGTCTCTCGAGCCCGAAAAAGTATAAAACAATGCTCAAAAGAACCGCCCGACCATTACGATCGAGGAGTACTTTTCATAAGTAGTGATTTCGACCTGAAAAAGTAAAAAAGCGATTGAAACCACGTCATTTCGAAACCATTAACGAACCTGAAACGACAAAGGTCCGATGATCTTTTCGTTTTTACACAGTCGGAAAAGAGTTTAAAGACAACCGCCTCTTATTTACGTTTAACGAGTCAAGAGGGATAACTCGGCAATCTTTTCATGTTTAGCGAGTCAGAAAAGAGCTAAAAGATGACTCCATAGTGACTTTTTCGTGTATTTACCAAGTTCGAAAAAGTATAAAATATAACTCATTTCACCATCGAAGTTGCGTAAAAGACCTGTCACTGTACAAGAAGCAATCGTAAAATCCATTTTCGACCACAAATATATTAAAATATTCAAAAAATAACTTTTTAAACCTAAAAATGAGTCAAAAAGTCTATAAATATGGTGAAAATGTAAAAATAGAATTACTTTTTCCTTTTTACCTCTTGAATAGTAGTGGTGGTCCGTTTGGGGGGCGAACTTCAGGCGGTGATTACAGCCAATCCGCACAACCATTCGAGATTTCGTCGGTTCCAGGTAAGAGGTGTTTCCTTTGGCTTTATTTCCATTCCTTTTTTATGCATTTTGTCCCCTGATTGAGCCTCTCCAAGGAGGAATTTGAAATTTAGGGCCGCGCCCCATTGGCGCGGGTATCCGGCACGGGTCCGCGCCAATGGGGTGATTTTCCCAAAGGTGCCGCGCCTAAAATAGTCGCACCAACTGCGCGACCTAATTTTTTCCTTGAATTTCCTCATTATTTTTTAAATTTGTCTGGTTTGTAAGCTTACCAGTGTTCTAATAATGACTTATTCATCCTTGTGGGTGCAGGAAACAAGCAAAAATGGTGGTGGAATGGAAAGAACGGGAACATGATGCTGTAGATGCCTTGGCCATCGAGGATGAGGGATGTATGAACGCTTTGAGGGACTGTGGTCTCAAGAAGTTCTTCCTCACATCTTATCTGCGAGCTCAGCCTGAGTTATTGCAGTTCATAGTGGATGCTTGGGATGTTGATGACCAAGTATTTCGCTTACGGGACCAAACCTTAGAGCTGGATGTGTCTAATGTGTATTTCATTACTGGGCTATCACGGAGAGGGGCGAGCTCTATTTTGACCAGAAGCAGACCTTCCAGAGAGAAGATAGGTGAAGTGAAGGGCCGAGTGTGTCCAGAGGCACAATTTGGGAGAAACAATGCCAAGGTGGATATCGCCACCATTCAAGATTTGACTCTTAAGGTGATATTGTTCACCATCACGCATGGAGCTGGGGTACAGGCACCCCATGAGGCAAGCAAGAATCATCTGTTACTAGCAACAGAAAGCCTCAGCCCCACCATCTTTGATTGGGCTACAACGGGGACTACCAACATCAAAAGGCAGCTTAAAAAGTGTAAGCGCGGAGAAGTGAAACAGTTCGGGTATGGCTCAATTGTGGTGTCGTTCTTCTTGGAACGATTACCCCTCTTTCAGATGCAGGGAGCTGTAGTGGCTGATCCATTGCCACGAGAGCCTAGGATGACACGCTGGGCAGCATTGATGCCCAGAGGAGGAGGGGGCCAGCAGATGTCTTGGCGGCTCGAGTTCTTTATATGGCTCCGTCGTCAGCTGATCGTAGTGGAGGATTGGCGATACGCGGGGACTAATTTCATGGGGGATCCAGACCTCCCACTGCCAGAGGAAGAGAAATGGGACGAGGAGCTGGGTATGATTTCTTCATTTTTTGATGTTTTTTGTATTTTTTTTTTTTGTTAATACATGCATGTTCTGATGTCAGTCATATGTACATGCTAATGTAGGCCCAGAGCGACCAGCCGGCTTGTCTCCTATAGCGTGGAGGGGCCAACCCGCAGCCGACCCTTAGGCAAGGGGTGCCGTGGGGGAGGAGCTGGTGCAAAATCTCGAGGGACTCACCCAAGGGATTCCTAGTTACGCTAGACTGGCGGACGTGCCCTTTGCATACCAGAGGCACACAGTGGGAGTGCCGACTCGTATCCATCGTTTGTTGAGACGATTGGTGCGAGCGGTGACGTGCTATCATGAGCACCACCATGACTAGACTTCTAGGTTTCTTTCATGCATATTTTTGAGGGACATGTCGTCCCAGGGTGTATCAGGATGAACATGTATTATTTTTTGGACTATGTAACGCATGTGGTGCAAACATTATGACACACATATATATATACATATGCCTATGGTTTATTATTGTGCTTTCATGTGCTTGCTTGTATAAGGTTTTGATTATAAATTACGCAAATGTCTATCTAATACATGATTAGCCAATGCATCAGATAATGTGTTTAATCGTTGTGGAATATGCTGATATGTGATAAAATCAAAGTTCCTTTCTAACAATCTCGCACGTAAATACAACCTTAGAATGCAATGGTCTCTGACGAAATATCGCCCGTTGAGCTGGTGGACGACAAATTGAGAGTCTAGGTTCACTACCAATGCACGAATGCTGAGATTAATTGCTTCAGCACAATATTCAACGACATTGTTAGTGGTACAACCCAAGCACACACCTTGAAAATCTATCAACTCGCCATGAGGATCATAGATCACCCACGCCGCAGAGGACAAGTTGCGACTACTGTGGCAGGCACCATCAGCGAAACCAACATAAGGTGTATCAGACATCTACACAAGAAGTGAAAGACACAATAAGCAGCAGTCACGCCTTTAAAACTGACACACATACATACAACACACCTGCTAAAGTACATGTATGTACAAAATAAAGTGTACAAGCATCATGCATAGTACTTTTTCAAGTACAGCCCGTTTCGGGGCTCCCCGAGAGGGTTCCCTTCATAATCAATTAGCTCGTAGGCCCCATTTTGCAAAACTTTCTTGACAATGTAAGGGCCTAGCCACATAGGCTCGAGTTTTCCTGCTCCCAGCTTACCGTTTGCCTGATCGTATAGCGGGACTAAATCTCCCTCAACAAAAGAACATGGATGGATAGTCTGATCGAAGTGAGTCTTGAATCGCTTCTTTTGTGTTTCGATGGCCAAAGAGGCTAGGCGACGGGTCTCATCTAGCTGTTCCAGGTAAAGAAGGCGTTTTTCTAATGAAGTAGTGTTGGGAAGTAGCTCGACAGCCAATTTTAATGAAGGTATTTCGCACTCGATTGGAAGGGTAGCCTCTAGTCCATAAACTAGTTGAAATGGAGTGAAACCGGTGGCATCCTTCACGGAGGTTCGGTAGGCCCACAAGGCAGGGAACAACATCAAATGCCAGTTAGACTTATGCATGCCAATGGTACGCTCAAGCATTGTAACCAAAACCTTATTGATAGCTTCAACTTGGCCATTGGACTGAGGGTAGTATGGAGTCGAACTATCATGCTGTAAGCCTAGCTGGGTTGTTAGTTCCGTCATCATATGATTACGGAAATGCTTCCCATGATCAGTGACGATGGCTTGAGGGACGCTGAATCGCGAGATAACATGGTTGAATAAAAATTGCGCCGCTGTGTGACCGTCTTCAGTTAATGTAGGCATCGCCTTGGCCCATTTAGTAAAGTAATCAACGACAACGATAATAAACCCATGCCCCCCGACCGAGCGAGGGTTACAGGTCATATAATCAATGCCCCATTTTGCAAAAGGGCCAACGGTGACAACAGGGTGCAATGGAGCGGGAGGCGCTCGCATCTTCCGCTGGTATATCTGGCACTCATGACAAGAGCGGATGGCAAGAATGCAATCTTTAAAGATAGAGGGCCAAAAGTAGCCAGCACGGAGGATTTTTTGGGCAGTAGCATATCCGAACATGTGACCACCACAGGCACCAGAGTGGCAGTCATTCAAAAGACGCTCAGCCTCCTCGAGAGTTAGACATCAGCGGAGAACAAAGTCGGCGCCGAGGCGATAAAGTGTGTCCCCAATGATACGGTATGGTTGAGACTGATGACGAATCCTTCGCCGAGCGTCTTTGGACACGCCGGGGCGAAAGGAGGACATTTGCAGATATATAATGATATCCCCGTACCAGGGATCGAGGGTGGTAATGAGAAATAAAGTCTCATCCAGAATATGATCCTCTGAGTGAGAGGGCGGGGAAGAAGATGGCAAAGAGAAAAGTAACTCAGCAAATACAAGGGATTTCTTGGACTTGGCAGTGGTAAATTCCAAGTCGAACTCTTGGAGGATGACAATCCACTTTGAGTACTTGCCCCCCAGTAACTGGTGTGACAAAATATACGTCATGGGGTTGCAATCCGAAATCACGATGGTAGTGCGTAGCAGAATATAGTGACGGAAGCATTGGACAGCACAAACGACGGCCAAAGCCAACTTCTCGACATAAGCATATCGAGTTTCCATGTCTAAAAGATTGCGGATGAGATAATATACAACATGCTCAGTGTCATCATCGTCAGTTTGAATGAGAACCATGCCGATAGTGGTGTCGACGGCAGCCAAATACAGAGTGTAGTCCCGATGATAGTTCGGAGGACGGAGCAACGGAGTAGAAACAAGGAGACCCTTGAGATGCTCAAAAGATTCTTGAGCGATGGTATCCCAATGAAAAGGGACATCTTGCTTTAGCAACCGTGTGAAACCTTTAGCCACCTCGGCATAGTTTGGAACGAATCGTCTTAGAAAATTTGCTTTACCCTACAAGCTTTGCAATTGCTGTAAAGAAGCAGGGGGAGGAAGATTTAGTATAGCCTCAACTTTAAGGGGATCCAAACGGATGCCCTCGCGGGAGATGACAAACCCGAGAAGTCGGCTGGATTCAACACAGAAGTTGTGAGGATTGAGTCTGATTTGGTAGTGTCGACAGCGAAGAAAGATATCGCGAAGGTGAGTAGGGTGGTCCTGATGTTTGGCTGAATGAGTTGGGAGATCATCCAGGTATGGCTGTACAATGTGTCGAATGTCATGAAAAGCATAGGACATTGCATGTTGGAAGGTAGCACCAGCATTTTTGAGACCGAAAGGGAGCTTCTTATAGGCAAAAGTGCCCCATGGACAAATAAAAGCGGTCTTGTGTTGATCAACGGGAGCAATATTGATCTGGTTATATCCGGAAAAACCGTCCATAAAAGAGTACATTTCGCTTCCGGCACACTCGTCAATAATTTGATCAATAAATGGTGTGGGGAAATTGTCTTTAGGACAGGCCTGATCAATATCATGATAATCGACACAAACACGGATAGTACCCTGTTTTTTATTCACAGGTACGATATTCGAGACCCAATCTGTGAGTGGGATAGGATAAATAAAACCGGCTTTAAGAAGCTTCTCTATTTCCGCCTTAATAGTTGTACCCTTTCGGGGATGTACAGGGCGTAAACGTTGACAAACAGGCTTAGCACACGGGTATGTGATTATCTCATGCACCACTATGCTAGGATCAATGCTAGGCATTTCTTCGTAGGACCATGCAAAGACGTCACGAAATTCGCGAAAAAGATTGGTATAAAGTGGAATCTCCTCCGGAGTACAAATGACTCCAATGTGAAGATGTTTGACAATCCTTGGTTTCACAGAGATGTTGATGGGCTGGGTTTGCGTAATGTTTGCCATATTTCCTTCAGAGGACACTTGATAAGCTTGGATAGGTGTTTGAAGGATTTGAAATGGGAGACAAGGAGCAAACCGCTCGAGACAAGTAAGCATATCTTGATGGGCAGGGAGAAATGAGGAACGATGGTTAGAATCATGCCAAGGAGGTTCCTTGAAAGACATAGTCTCAATAATGGCTTCGTCGGAAGGGAATGTTTCTTTTAAAGGGTCCGAAGAAGTCTCATTTACAAGCCATGAATATGGAGCAAACGGGTCGAGAATCTTACTCGAAGGAGCAAGTTCAGAAGAGGGAGCCGATGCAGCAATGATTTCGACATAGTTGAGCTCCGCAGGACTCAACGGCATCCAGTCGCCCCAAGAATCTACGTGGTCGGTGGGAGGGAGAATCCACGGATCAGAACAAGTAGTAATCATATTGACGAAAGCGACGTTAGGAGGTGGGAGTGGAAAAACACCCATGAGGGTGGGATCTTTGAAAAGCCCGGCTCCCAGACTCTCAGATGATTTGGAGGTATGCTCCACAAAAGGGATGTTGCCTTCAGAAGAGGAAGCGAAGAATGACAGCTGGTCTATGGTAACAATCTTGCCTTGATGAGGGAAACAGATGATACGAAACAAAGATGAAGCTACAACCTGCATCGCGTATATCCAGCTACGTCCGAGAAGGAGGTTGTAGGTAAGACTAGCATCAACAACTTCAACTTCCATTTCGACCGTCTTCCCTTCCAAAGAGATGGGCAAACGTTGGATTATACCATAAGGACGTGATGCTCTTCCATCAAAAGCTTCCAAGGTTGTGGGAGACTGGCTCAGCGTCGGAGATCCAATAGCTTTCCAACAGGCAACAAACATGATGCAAGTTGAAGCACCTTCATCAATGACTGTACGATGAATCGTTTTGGAATTAATAATAACCTGTATGAGGAATGCGATTTGGGGAGGAAGTCTCTGCGTATGGCGTTCCAAGTCAAAAGTAATCAAATCCGAGTCAGCCGGGTCTATGCCACCGATAGCGGATAGCAAGGACTTCCTCTGAGAAGGGCAGCTCTGGAGAACTTCTAAAGCGGACATAGCTGATGGAGTCTGAGCTAAGTCCTCAACGATATTGTAGTGCTGTGCAGCACGAGCATTTGGGTTGTAAGAAGATTTCTGGAGTACTCCTTTTGGACGGGGTCGAATAGGCATCTCAGTACTAGGTCTCTCGATGTGGAGCGGGCCTGAACTAAACGAAGGAGCACTAGAGGGGACCTCAGGCTCTTTCCCAGCAGATGACGGATAATCTTTTGTTTGAGTACTGATGTGGACAAGTATCGTTCCAGCCATAAATACATGAGAACCGAAGGAAGAGGGAGGTTGAGAGGGGTCAGCCACCATTTGAGTTTGTTGTGAGGGAAAGGGTTCTTTGAGCACCGCAGGAGTCCGGGGAGCGCCTCTCAACAAACGACTAACTTCAAACCATCTAGGGCAGTCTCTGGTATAGTGATCTTCATCACAGATAAGATAGGGATACTTGGGTTTGCGGTTGGCACCTTCCTCGGGCAGAGGTTTAGGGGAGTCCTGTTTAGGTTGATCTGGCTTATTCTTCGCTTTCCCTTTCTTCTTTCCTTTCGAGGCTTTGTCTGTCGTGGTGGACTAGACGACATTGACCTCGGAAGTAATATTCGAAGTGGGTGTTACCTGAGAAGTGTGTTCATTCGAAGAATTTGATTTTTGCTTCCTAGGGTTTGTGGAATTTTTCTTCGAGGACGAATTAACAGAACCAATAATACCATCAACAGTTGGTGTTGGCGGGGCTTTGGATGTTCCTGGTCTCGGGGCATTAGGCAGATAATCATATAATGTACCAGACTGAGAATAAACCAAGTCAAGGTACTGAGCGCACGCAATAGCTTACTCTTCAGTGACACACACCCCCATGGCAATGTCCCGAGCTATTGGAGGAACAAACGAAGTCGTAAACCAATCGGTAAGAAGTTGGTCGAGAATCCAAAATTTAATCATACATCTACGCCGTCTCCATTCATGGATATGATCAAAGATATGCGTAGCCATTGTCTGTCTTAAGGATGTCAGGAGGTGTGTACCTGTTTCATATCGAATGGGCAACTGAAAATGAGTGAGGAATGCCATAGCCAACGAATTGAAATCCTGAAAGGATCCGCGAGTGAGCTCAATATACCACTTAGCTGCAGAGCCAGTGAGAGTCCTTTGAAAAAGGCAAAGTCAAGTTGAATCATCAAGCCATGAATTGGATGAACACCACAAGGGATAGGTCATGACATGAGCTTGAGGATCTTCATTAGCTTTACCATCGAATTTTGGACAGTCACCGGGAATTTTCATTGGAACCGGAGGCCAATACGGATTATGGAGAATAGGATCATTGGTCATTTTGGACACATCCGGTAATTCTAAAGTCACTAAGAAAGGTAACTAAGGATTGAAGGACATCTGGGGCTGCTGATAGGATGGAGCACCAGGGTTCCAACCAACTAGCGGTTGTCCCCGTGGGCTTGGTCCAGACGGATTTGGCCCCATAGGGTTTTATCCGTAGGGATTTAGGTTCTGCCCCCCAGCGTTCCATGGATTACCAAACTGTCCTGCAGGAGCACCATACGGTTGCGGATAATTCTGATAAGGATTCGCCTGTAGTTGTTGATAATTTTGATAGGGGGCAAACAAAGGTTGCCCTTGAGGTTGCTGGTAACCATACGGTGGCTAGACTCCAAACTGAGTGTGAGAAACAGGTTGAGTTTGATAGACTGGTTCGGATTGAATTCCAACTCGCATTTGAAGACCGGATGGGGCCTGGGGTCCAGCCTGGGGCAAAAAACCGGGTTGAGCAGCGCCAGAAGGATGTCCTGTAGGTTGGGCTATCTGGCCAAAAGGATGACCTTGTTGATATTGAGGTTGGCCCACCTGCCCAAAACGTTGTACTTGTTGGGGGTGGAGTTGTTGTTGCACAAATGAGGGTTGTCCTAACGGACCAGATGACCGAGTGGGCTAGGTAGCTGGTTGGCCTGATTGGATTTGAGGCTGGCCACCTTGCCCAGAAGGTTGACTATACTAGACGATGGGCTGACCATACGGTTGACCAACTTGTCCAGATGTTGGACCATACTAGACATTAGGTTGGTTTGGGTGAACATACGATTGACCAATTTGTCCAGTAGGATAACCTTGCTGGATACCAGGTTGGGCTTGTGGAACACAAGATTGACCTGAGTTACCAGAAGGCTAAGCATAAGAGGTGTAAGAGGGACCACCAGAGGTGAAAGGTTGTCCTTGGGAGGGTTGTCCTTGTTGGTCTTGATGAGGTGGTCTTTGAGATTGTGCAGACGATACTTGGCCACCATGATAAGAAGTGGGGCCCCAATCAATTGACAGCGGAACTGAAATCTCAACAGTCGGTTGAGATAATAAAGGCCTACCAAGATGTGGTAAATATTGATCGTATGGCCCCTCTGCTGGGACGTTTGACGTAGGATCAAAGACTCCGAATAAAGAGGCCGAAGGACGACTGAAAATAGGAGTCGAAGAAGCTACACATACCGTTGGAGTGGTTGGGATTGAGGTAACAGACGTACCGCGACTTTGTGGAGTGAAAGGTTTCGTGATGGGAAAAGCAAGTTGTGACCAAATAGAACTCGTGAAGGGAGTTCTAGAGGACATAACATCCTTTAGTGCTTTATAGCCTGGAGGTAGTCTCCCAGTAGTAGGGGTACTACTAACAAGTATAGGTTCCGTTGCGGTCGGAATTTCACCGCTTGTCGCAATGGATTCTTCAGTCGAAGTAGGGGATACGTCCTCCATGTCGGAAGAAAATAGTGGGGCTGAAACGCGAGGGGATGTGTATTCCCAAAAAGGGATACCGTCCTTAGAAGGTTCCCAAACAGGGTTCCAGTGAAACTCGTAAGTCTCGTCGCCTGGAGCACGAGAATTAATCGGTTGTATACTCAGAATAGCAGGAAGAGTTTCACTCACAACTGGTATCTCGGCAAAAGAAGAAGACGAAATTGGTAATTCCGCCAGGATGAAAACTTCACAAAATCCTAGGGAATCTAACGAGACAGGACCCTACTCAAACTAACACAAACAAGAACTAACCGGGTAAATGTGAATCGTGGCCGAATAAATTTTAAGACAAAGGAACTGAACTTGACCTTTTCATGTTTTAAGAGTCGAGAAAAGGACAAAAAGATGACTCTAGTCTCCTTCGAATATTTAGTCAGCCCGAAGTGACAAATGCTCAGGTGAACCTTTTCTTTTAGGGAGTCCGAAAAGGATCAAAAGTGACTACTCTGGAGAACTGGGCAAAAGGTTTACCAAACAATCCGTAAAACTGCTTGTACACCTTGGCAATCAGATGAAAACCAAGGACTTCCCGTACGGTAGTCAATCTTCCCGAATGCTGTGTTCAATGCATTACATCTTGTAAGGTGGCAGACACGGCTTCCTGTCGATAAAGGTTGATAACCTAGTGGGGTCTCCACATATACTCGATGGTACGTGGGAGCACAAATCCGTGCTAGACCACTGTCGAGTCACAAAAGGAGGAATCACCCAGTCATAATGTGAAACAACAGTGACTAGGTTTAACGACGTCGGAACACGTCTCTAGCCTAGACCTCTAGAATGTATGCGTTAAGTTCCAATGAGTTTTTAGATTCATTCAGTTCATTTTACAGTTGATCTTTGATTAGGTTTCAGTTTTCAGGTCCTACCGTATGTGATCTCTCACAATTTCCTAAATGCAAGCTATATGCCAAAATATATCATTCCATTCAATGAATGCTAACTACAGAAGAGTTGAGATCTTTCAAACAAACAAAATGATCATCAAACAATCAACAAAGATTCTAATGCAGCTAATAGCAATAAATGAAACTTTTTCCTTTTTTTTTTAAGTGACTAATTGCTAATAACAGTGAAGAATGCTAACTAATGTAATGCAAAAAGATCGTTTGTTTTTTTTTTAATGGCATAATGCACTTAAACAAATTTTGAGAGATGATAACAAAGAGTAAACAGACAAATTTCACTCAATGAAAATAGAACCAAGTCTGAAACACCAAGACAATCTGTCAAGCCAAGGAGAATCACAAAGACCTCAATGAGCTATGTGATCTAAGCCCAAATGAAGCCAAGTGAAATCCAAACGATCAAAAGGTGGATTGCTCGAAGCACACAATAAAAAGTTCTGACAACCACTAGACAAGTGCAAAAAATAGCCAAGAAGTCGACTGGACAATCAAAGAACCAAAAACTCCCATGGAAGGCTCGATGTACAAAGCCACTAGATTCTCTAGGGCTGGGATATGAGATTGATGGAAAAAGGAAAACACCGAAGGATGAAGGTCAAAAACCAGTCAAACAGAGCTCTGACACACTCCAGTAGCTGAAAAAGATGTGAAAAGACAGAAATCTGAGTTTAGAAGGCTTCCAAACAAACAAACTGGCAAAGCTCACTGGACTGGCACGACTGTCAGTCTGTAACTCGCACTATTAAAGGATTAGTGCAAGTTTCTTTTGTGCAACCTGCGCCCACTGGCACGACTGTCAGGTAGAAAAACGCGCTAATAAAGTTTGCTGGCTTAAAAATAAATCAAGCAGTCCAGGGTCTGATCGACAGTATCCAGACAGATCAAGCAGCAAGAAACAACTTAAAAATCTAACCCAGAAAGCTTATTTAAGCAAGCAAACAAGAGAAAACCAAAGTGCAAGACAAACTCCAAGCTGTTCGGTTCGTAAACCAAACCGGAGATTGACTGAAGTGGCGTTGATCTACTTCGCTAATGCAGAGCAATAGCGTTTCGAAGGCTACCTGGCCGTACTTCAGGCTCCATCCAAAGTTTACGAATCAAACAACAAATAGCTTCCCCAGTGGAGTCGACAAATTGTTGGAGAGGTAAATCCCCTCTGTGAACAGAGGCGATCCCACTAGCCCAAAATGGGTCTAGCAACAATCAATCAACGCTACAATGCAAGTTCCTAGTTGCAAATTGAAAGTGGATTATGAGAACCAACCTGAAGTCCAACGCTAGTGTTGTGGAAGAGTTGATACTCCCATTCCCTTGCTCCAGCAGGTCACGATCCTCATGATCTCCGCGAATGGATACCTGCACATGCAAAGAATGAAGCAAATACAAGCATAAAATCCACTAAATACAACCATATATCGATCAGAAATGATATAGATCAAACATTATCATAATGAACAATAAGATCAGAACCATAATGATAGTCGTTTATTAATGGTAATCAACAGAGAAAAGTACAACCAAGGTTCTGACGTTGAATCCCTCCTCTGGCTGGGCGAACAGCTACATATGTCTTGCAACAAGCCTTTCTCACTCTTTGATTATGAATGCAAAGGTCAGACTTCTAACAGTATAATCTCCCTATGCTCCAAAACTCTTACTATCACTCAAAAACTAGCACTATCACTAGCTTGTCAAATGCATGAGGACAGGCTTTTATAAATGGAGGAGGGGAAGAAGATACAATGAATCAAGACACCCATTATGGATTGGCATTATCCCCAAAAGCCATTGTTGATAGATGTAAGGGATAGATGATGAATCTCGACACCCAAGAGATTAGCATTATCCTCAAAAAATTCATGATTTGAAGGGAAAAAACATCCGGGCGCGCGTTTGTTAAAAATCTTTTCCAAACTCAGTTGGCGCGGGTGTAACTCTAAGACAGAGCACCAACTGGCGCGCCTTCTTTTGAGGATTTCATTCATTGGCGTGGGTAGTACATTGTGGACCCACGCTAATGGAAAAAGGGCACTTTTCAGGGATATTTTGCAGGAGATGTCTTCAAGGCACATGAAGTCCATACTTAGGGGAACACAATGCAAGTGTTTTTAAGTTATGTCACTGCTCACAGGTCCCGGAATGAGTCCTCCAAAGTGCAGGAAAGGGGTAACAGGGACGGTGACCAATGGTGACAAATTACTGTGTAACAAGGAGGTTCAAAGGTCAAGCTTAAGCTATTACCATAAGTAGCTCTGATTGCAATAAAGGTGAGAGGTATCATGAGGAGGTAGGATAATCAACAACTTGTTTGTTTTTCGTTTATTATGGATTTAAGGCTTAAACCCGCTAATATACTTTTGACATCCTTTTATCGAAAAGTGCAGTTTTCCTTTATGAAATCACATCGATGAATTTGAAAGGGCCTTTTGTTATGTGTATCATGGTATGTGTGATGGCCAATTGTGATTGCATTATTGCATCAGGAGTTAGGCATAGACCTTTGGAATGCTTCATTGTTCAACTTGCGATTTGCGATTTCCGATAGCATTATCACATCGGATATTTGCCAATGAAAGCCTTTTAATCATATCCTTTAAATAATGGATGCGACATATTAATTTTACATTTATTTTAAAAAAAGGTCTTGGATAATATTTATATCATATCAAAACTTTTCATAAGGACTTGTATGTGTTATGTGATTAAATCCAAGCTTGCGATTATTACTGAATTTTTTATTTTAACTAGAAAGGGGCCCCATTTCATGTTAATGTCTTGTATACAAATTTTGAAATGGGGAGGGTTGTTGTATAGCACAACATGTGGGTCATGAGGAGGGATTCCAAAAATAGAATGAAAAAATAATAAATGGACACCAAGATAATAAAAAGGTGCTAAACTAGGGAATCCATGTATAGGTAAGCTTTATTACCAAGCTATGATGTGCATAAGACAGAGAGCCTAATGCCACAACTTGACAGGGTCAAACCTAATCTACAATGATGACATTGATGGTCAACAATGAATTGGGGATAGTGATATGTGATACAAATCTTTTACTTCATGGATGCATACATCATTTCTTTTAAAAGAGAATGTAACCAGATAGCATAAACACATGAAATAAGTGGAAAGAGAAAGAAACCACGAGTCCCAAGGCATAAGGAAATTTGATAACAGAGTTCACCTAGTGTGGGCTATGCCTCTGAGCCCTACTCAATAACAGGAGGCATATTTCATTAAATGGCAGCATAAATAAAATTATAATCAATTACTGAAATGACCCCTATACCACCATTTTCTGGCATGGCCTGAAAATGAAAATCTCAGCTACAGAAACATACATCACCATTGGATTCGTGGCATGAAATCGTGTCAAACTACTATAAAATTGACCTGCTTATGAGCAGGTGACTTCTGGAGCTCTAAGAAATCTTTAGATTCCATCAAGATTCCCTGGAAAAATGATTCTCCCAAGATTCGATAGGAATATTTCTTGAAAATCATGCCTTCCTTGGCACAATTTCGGCATGGGGCACACTCATGGTTTCGCCTACAACTCAACCTCTCATTTCCACTGGTCAAATTCACCAGCCTCTTCAAGTGAATGATTAAGTGTTATATAAAATGGTTGCTTGGAATTACCAATGAAGTCTCATTGGCCTGTTGGCTGGCAACATCCAAATTAGGGCGTTGGTTTGGGAATGGGACACACGTTCCAAACTAGGGGCTCACATTATTTTCTTTTGGTGTTTTTCATATGACGATTGTTTTGTTTGTTTCTTGGTTACATTTATGGGACCACCAGTTGGCAGGACAAGGGGTTTTGACCAATGTCGGCTACCTTTCTTGGTATCTGTTGAAACGAAATTACATAATGAGATGTGTCGATTGGGCTCGATTGGCTAGGTTTGACAACCAGCCATCCTGCCCATTTATATATTTTTTATTTTTTATATATTAAGAGATATTGGTTGAAAACTTTCCATTGAATTTTTATGGTCACCATCAAAATTAAAGAGCTGACCAATTCGCCAGTTCTAGTAGCCATAATTCGTGCACTAGTAAATGTAAAAGTGTTGCCTTCCTAGTGGTTGTCATTGGGCCTAGTTTGACCAAAACTTTGGTAGGTCATAACTTTCACATACGAACTCAGATTGAGGAGTCATTCATCCCATTAGAAATATTGCATCGAGATCTAAGAATTGATCCTAGTTCCATTTCAATCTAGTGATTTTGATTTTTGAGCTTTTCCTAAGCCACTTTTGAATCTTGAGCATTTATGGAGCCACCTGGATCATTCCTCCCCACTAATGATCCTTTGGGCCGCAAAAATATTTATCAGTCATTCAGAATGTGAGGGAATTTCTCCATCACTTTCTCTTTTTCAATCCATTAGGCCTTACTTGGATGCATTCCCTTGAAACCAATACAAAGGTACTCCATGTCTCCCCATATTGAAGTCCTAGTTCTCCTATAAATAATGATATCCTTAGGTAGATTTTCCAATTATTTGGGCGCCTGATCGTCCACTCGAGGAACCTCTCCAATCTCTTCAGTGTCCATGATCGAAGGAGGATCATAAAGCTTCAAGTTTTCAACATTCACTGTTGATTACATTTGCATGTATGCTGGAAAATTGAGATGAAAAGCATTGTCTCCAATATTTTCTAATATGTGGAATCGGCCATACCAGATTAGTCTCAACTTATTTCCTTATGCTTTCATCATGTCTTTTCTGATTTGAAGCCACACTCTATATCCAACCTAAAAGTGGTGATCGACTTGGTGCTTTTAATGTGAGCTTTGTATTGAGCCTTACTTTTCTCCAACTGCTCCTACACCTCCTGGTGAATCATTTGAATTCTCTGAATGAATTTCGTGCTTTGTCCCTGTCAAATTTCCCACAGGAATCTGTTGGAAATAATACTGAGAGGGGGGGTGAATCAGTATTATCTGATTAATCAAACTTTTTAAATGCTCAGAAACATATACGCTACTTCAGTTAAGTGAACCAGCGTGTACACGCTACTGTGACGAAGTAAAACAGCGTATAGGAAGAAAACTCACAATTTAGTTAGCTTTTTCTTCAATTAAGTGCATCAGGTCATTATTCATCACATTAACAGTAAACATGTGCAGTAAAACAGAACAGATAAAAAGCCACACACATGAACACCAAGATATAAGGTGGAAACCCAATGTGGGTGAAAACCACCTGCTGCAAGTTGTCTCTATCTTTCTTTAATATGAAACTTCAGTTTACAATCTTTTGTACTGGTGCAGCCTTATACCAGTACGCAGGCTACAACCTGCAGAAGGCTTCAACCTTCTCTCGTTCTCCAAACTTCCTTGGAAGGGAGCTCCAACCCCCTTTGCTCTTGTACTAGCCAAGATACTAGTACGTAGGTGCTGACCTACAATCTTCCTTCTTTCAGATATCACTCTTCATACATTTTCAGACTTGGATATTCCTGAAGCACAACATTACAATCTGAAGACCACAAATCATTCAATTTCCACAACAGATCATTGAAGCATAAAACAACCAAACTTTGAATCACTGAACCACTGAACCCTGTCAATCACCAGTTACCAGAACACAGAGCAGACTACAGAATTCTGCAATAACAGTCAGACCCCACTGTAAACCCAAAATCAAGCTTCAAAAGATATACGCTACTTCAATGAGCAAAACCCGCGTATACACGCTCTTTTACCGAAGCCAACCTGCGTACATATCTAAAACTAAACTTTCTCAATTTGCAGCTGTACCAGACATTAGTTAGATCCAAAACGTAATATTGCGACAATATGCAGATCTAGAAATACGCATAATCAACCATATCATGATAGTGCATTTCAAACCATTAGATCCCGATCTATCCTTAGATCTAGTCTTCCATCAACCGATGTGATCTCTCCTTGGCTTAGATCAAGCAACCCAGAACCAGCATATCAGATCTCTTTCTCTCTTAGATATTCAAGCCTTGTCGAAAGATGATCTTGCCTAATGATCTTCTTCTCCTTATATAGTCTTAGTCCTAACTCAATACCAAGAGCCAAAACCATAGTAACACAATACCATCAACTTCAAAACTAGGGATCGACATGCCCGTCGAGACACAATGGTCCGAAATCATAGGCACAACTTCCAAGGACTAACCACCATGGACCAAACGAACCTTTCCACATACACGCGCTTTTTATGAATCGAACTTGCGTGTACACGCGACTTGGGCTTAACGAAACGGCGTGTATGAGCTTCCTTGGTATGCTGTACTGAGATCTGTCTTCTGATTAAGTTGCCATCACCTGTACCAACCTCTGAGCACCTGTACCATCCTCTGAGTGAGTTGCCATCAAGGACAACACTTGAATCATAATGCCAACAATCTCCCCCTTTGGACTTGATGGCAACCATCACACAACCATCACACCAAGTCACTCTCCCCCTTTGACATCAAGGGCAAAGGGCTGTGCTCCCCCTGAGGACATGCTGATATCTCTGTTTGGCTGTGCTGACTTGTGCTCCCCCTGACCGAAGGCCAGATCTGCAAAAGATGTTCTTCAACAAGAACCAAGACTTATACACCATAAGGGACCTTCCTATCACCAAAAGACTCAATACATACATCCATACTCCCTACCAAGAGGGGACATAACAGAAACAACCAATTATATTACAGCATTCATCCCAGGCATAGTGGGGAAACCAACAAAGGCCGTTACATGACCTTGATACCATAAAAGAGATATGACAAGAGAGATACATGACATAGAGACAACAGATCTAGACCAAGACTTAGGAAAGACACCAGCAGCATCTGATAAACATCTTGTTAGATCAGCAACCAGAATTTCTTTCTGAGCTCCTTCTCCTGAAACCAACAACCAAAACATCTGAATGCCAACAATGTTTTATGAGACTTTTGAGCTGCTCCCCCTGAACCTGTGCCTGTTGCACTCCCTGAAACTGTGCCTGAAGAATTCTGACATTCCTATTGCTGTTCAGAACTTCAGAGTTTTCCCTTGCTGTTCAGAACTTCATATACGCGTTTTATCCTGTACAAAACAGCGTATGTACGCGGATATTCTTTCTGCAACAAGCGTCCAGCATACACGCGACTTACCCAGCATGAATCCGCGTGTATACGCTCATATCCCTTCCGTAACCTGCGTATACCAACTTTTCTGTAGAACAAACAAACTTCAACAACAGGATGAAGCATCAACTACTCCCAGCTTTTGTCTGAGATATTCAAAAGTTTCCCTGGGCAGTGGTTTTGTGAGAATATCAGCAACTTGCTCTTTAGAAGGAACATACTCCAACTTGACCTTCTGCTCAAGCACTTGTTCCCGAAGAAAATGGTACTTGATTGGTATGTGCTTGGTCTTTGAGTGCATGACAGGATTCTTTGAAATGCTGATTGCACTTGTATTATCACATAAGATAGAGACAGGTGGAGTGCAAGTGATTTGAAAGTCCTGCAAGGTCTGCATCATCCAAAGAAGTTGTGTGCAACAAGATGCTGCAGCCACATATTCTGCTTCAGCTGTAGATAAGGCAATCGAACTTTGTTTCTTGCTGAACCAAGATACTAATCTGGAACCCATGAAGAAAGCACCTCCACTTGTGCTTTTCCTATCATCCACACTTCCAGCCCAATCTGCATCTGTGTAAGCATGAAGAGTGAGATCAGTATTTCTAGGATACCATAAGCCATAGTTTTGGGTCCCTTGAAGATATTTGAAGATTCTTTTGACTGCCTGAAGATGAGTTTCCTTTGGGTTGGCTTGAAATCTTCCAACCATTCCTACTGCATGTGTAATATCTGGTCGAGTACCTGTCAAATAAAGCAAACTCCCAATCATGGATCTATAAGTGGGTTGGTGGACTGCTGCTGATTCATCATTTGCACTGAGGCTGCATCCTGTAACCATGGGTGTACATACTGGCTTTGACTCTTCCATGCCATACTTCTTCAAGATCTGCTTGAGGTATTTGGTTTGAGACAAGAAGATACCTCCTTCACTTTGTTGGATTTGCAATCCAAGAAAATATGTCAATTCTCCAAGAAGTGACATTTCGAATTCTTTCTGCATAACCAAGGCAAAGTTTTGACTCATGGTCTCTTCATTGCTGCCAAAAATAATATCATCTACATAAACAACAAGAATTAGCAATTTGTTATTTTCAACTTTTATATAGAGATTGCTATCTGCTGATCCTTTTGAAAAGCCTTGTTGGTGAAGATATTTGTCCAACCGATAGTACCAAGCCCTTGGAGCTTGTTTGAGCCCATAGAGTGCCTTTTTCAATCTGCATACAAGGTTTGGATCATTTCCAAGAATGAACCCATCTGGCTGCTCAATATATACTTCTTCTTCTAAGTCTCCGTTCAGGAAGGCTGATTTCACGTCCATTTGAAATACCTTGAAGTTTTGAAAGCTTGAGAGAGCAAGGAACATTCGGATGGCCTCTAGTCTTGCCACAGGAGCAAAGGTCTCTTCAAAATCTATTCCTTCTTGCTGTGCATACCCTTTACAAACAAGTCTGGCCTTGTTTCTGATTACTTCTCCATTTTCATTTAACTTATTCTTGAAGACCCATTTTGTTCCTATTACATTCTTATCTTTTGGTCTAGGAACTAATTCCCAAGTGTTGTTCCTTTCGATTTGCTCAAGTTCTTCATCCATTGCTTTGACCCAACATTCATCTTTGCATGCTTCTTTCACATTTTGTGGTTCAATGGAGGAGAGTAGAGCCAAGTAGCTTGAAGCTTCTGCAAGTGTCCTTCTTGTTTGTACTCCTGCTTCTTTCTGCCCCACAATCTGAGTTTCTGGATGATTCTTTTGGACATATCTGGATGGAGTCTTCTCTTCTATTCTTGTCTGCTCCACTGGTTCTTCTTGAGATTCTTCTTCTTCTTGAGGTTCTTCTTCTTCATCATTTCGCCTTTGAGAGTAACCTTCATCTTCTTCAATGTCTTCATGATGAACTTGCCTAGGAATATATCCCTTCTCATCAACCACTATATCAATACTGTCAACAATTCTGCCAAGTCTTTTATTGTAGCACTTGTATGCTTTGCTATGTGGAGAATAACCAAGAAGAATGCCCTCATCTGCTCTAGGTTCAAGTTTGCCAAGTTTCTCATCAGTGTTCTTAATATAACATTTGCTCCCAAAGATTTTGAAATGCTTTACGGAAGGAGTTTTACCACTCCAAAGCTCATGAGGTGTTTGAGTGCTGTTTACTCGGACATTTGTTTTGTTAAGAATGATAACAGCAGCATGTGCAGCTTCACCCCAGAAGGTTGCAGGAGTACCTGATTCATCGAGCATAGCACGAGCCATTTGTTGGATAGTTCTGTTCATTCTTTCCACAACCCCATTTTGCTGAGGAGTTCTAGCTGTAGAGAATTCTCTTCTTATCCCATGTTCATCGCAGAAATCGAAAAATTCATTTGATGTGAACTCCCCACCTCTGTCAGATCTGAGGCACTTAATTTTGTGTCCTGATTCATTTTCAGCCAATGCTTTGAAGGATTTGAATTTTTCGAATGCTTCATCTTTGTGCTTCATAAGCCCTAACCAAACAAACCTTGAGAAATCATCAATGAATAATATCAGATATTCTTCTCCTCGAGGTGTCCTTTTCCTAAATGGACCACATACATCTGTATGAACTAGCTCAAGAGGCAAGCTAGCTGATCCTTCCTTCTCTGGAAAGTTAGTTCTGGTTTGCTTTCCAAACTGACAAGATTTGCATATGGTGTTGTCTGGAATTTTGATATCTGGAAGATCGCGAACTGCCTGATATTTGCATGCTTTCCTTATTTGTGAGAAGCTTAGATGTCCCAACCTTCGATGCCATAACCAGTGCTCTTCATCCTTGCTAAGATAGCATTGTTGTTGTCCTTCTTCAAATATGTACAGATTATTTGGAGTTCTTTTGCCTTTGAGAACTGTTTTACCTGTATCAAGATCACGAACAAGACATCCATTCGATCTGAAAATAACCTCGGTTTTTTGATCACACATTTGGCTGACACTTAGAAGATTATGCTTCAATCCATCAACATACAAAACATTTCCAGCCTTAACCTTTTCTTTCAAAGGAGCAATACCTTTTCCTTTTATAGTTGCAGGAGTATCATTTCCAAAAGAAACTTTCTTTCCCTTTTCTAAAGTAGAATAAGATTCGAGTTTTTCTTTATCACCTGTCATATGTTTCGAACATCCACTGTCAATGTACCATAGATTTTCCTGTCCTTCTGCATAAAACGCTATCCCACATCTTTCTGTCTGAGGTTCTTTTATTCTCCATTTTTTGGTGCTCGTGGCTTGTTCCTTTTTCTCCTGAAACCTGCTCCTGCATTCAGACTCTTTATGACCAAAATTATTGCAAATAGAACATTCAACTTCATTTTCAAGAACTGAAAAGTTGTTATAGGTCCTCTTTGTAATCCCTGTCATACTTCTTTGTTTTTGAGCTTCCCTAGTCATGATTGTTTTATATGCAACACATTGAGCTGCTTTGTGACCAAAGTTATGGCAAGAAAAGCATTGTCCATTGAAGAAGCTTCTGCGGTTATTGAATCTACCAGCCAACTGATTGTAATTTCTATTTTCATCTATTCTTGTGCCAAACTGAGAAGATTTTACCTGTGGTTGGTTGTAGCTTTTGTTCACCCTTAAGAAGGATTGTCCCTGATAGTTTCTGTTTGTAATTCGTCCCTGCTTTACCTGATTATCTTCATTGTTCTTCTGCTCATTTCTTCTTGCTGCATCAAGATAACTTTTTGAGGTGGATGCTTGAGAGGTTTCTCCATTATAGCCCAAACCTGTCTTGTTTAGAGGAGACCGCTGCACATTGATAATCTCATCCAAAGTTTCAGATCCTTTGACAAACTTAAGATTAATAGTTTTTGTTTTCTCAATTTCTTTTCTGAGACCAACAATTTCACCTTCTAGTTTTTCAAGATGTTTTTCCTTTTCATCAATTTGAAATTGCAAAGTATCAATGATCACACTCTTTTCTTCTATGCATCTCTTGAGTCTAGTAATTTCATTATAGAGATTATCCACATCTACAGCATCCTCATAATCATCATCTTCAAATGCCATTAATAGCTTATATTTATTACCTTGTTCATCTTCATCACTGTTTGATAAGCCATCACTATCTTCATGGGTGTAGTAGCTTTTCTTATTTGCACTTTGTTTCTTATTCCATCTAGCAGGTTCTTTTCCTTTATCCTTATTAGGACATTTTGCAGCATAATGACCTACTCTTCCACAAGCAAAGCATTTGAAAGGTAGCTTACCTCTGAACCTTCCAGCACCCCTTTGAAGATTTCTGACAAAGTTTGATTCTTCTTCCTCTTCTTCTGGAACATGGCCTGCTTCATAGTAATCTTCTTTTCTTGATGCCTTAAAAGCAGCTTCCCTTCTGTCTGATGGACCTCCCTTTCTCATTTCATAAGCAGTTAGAATTCCATGTAGCTGAGACATAGTGAGAACTTTGAGATTTTCCTTTTCTTCTATTGCAGATACTTTAGATTCAAACTTGGGGGATAATGATCTTAGAATCTTTTGAACTACTATAGTCTCTTTTATTTCTTCACCCAGATTTTTCATACAATTAACAATCTCATCTACCCGAAGAAAATAATTAGCCACACTTTCATCATTATACATCTTGAGGGTCTCATATTGAATCCTGAGAGTTTGAAGTTTAGCTTGCTTTACCTGTTCATCTCCTTCATAGCTAGTGATCATTTTGTCCCATATCTCTTTTGCTGATTTGAAGTGCATGACCTTCATGAATTCTGTTTGAGATATACTTCCTAATAGAGTACTGACTGCTTTTGCATTTGTTTCATATGCCTTTTTCTCAGCTGGATCTGTAGGAGTAGCTGAGGGAAAAGCATAGCCTGTTTCTACAATGTCCCAAACTTCTGTACCAAGAGATTGAAGATATGCAGTAACTCTTACCTTCCAATAATTGAAATTTGTTCCATCAAAAACCGGTGGCCTGATTGATGCTTCTTTCTCGTAGTTGCTCATGATGAATGATCTTCCTTCAAGCGATCAAGCTTCTCTGAAGGACCTGCTCTGATACCAATTGTTGGAAATAATACTGAGAGGGGGGGTGAATCAGTGTTATCTGATTAATCAAACTTTTTAAATGCTCAGAAACATATACGCTACTTCAGTTAAGTGAACCAGCGTGTACACGCTACTGTGACGAAGTAAAACAGCGTATAGGAAGAAAACTCACAATTTAGTTAGCTTTTTCTTCAATTAAGTGCATCAGGTCATTATTCATCACATTAACAGTAAACATGTGCAGTAAAACAGAACAGATAAAAAGCCACACACATGAACACCAAGATATAAGGTGGAAACCCAATGTGGGTGAAAACCACCTGCTGCAAGTTGTCTCTATCTTTCTTTAATATGAAACTTCAGTTTACAATCTTTTGTACTGGTGCAGCCTTATACCAGTACGCAGGCTACAACCTGCAGAAGGCTTCAACCTTCTCTCGTTCTCCAAACTTCCTTGGAAGGGAGCTCCAACCCCCTTTGCTCTTGTACTAGCCAAGATACTAGTACGTAGGTGCTGACCTACAATCTTCCTTCTTTCAGATATCACTCTTCATACATTTTCAGACTTGGATATTCCTGAAGCACAACATTACAATCTGAAGACCACAAATCATTCAATTTCCACAACAGATCATTGAAGCATAAAACAACCAAACTTTGAATCACTGAACCACTGAACCCTGTCAATCACCAGTTACCAGAACACAGAGCAGACTACAGAATTCTGCAATAACAGTCAGACCCCACTGTAAACCCAAAATCAAGCTTCAAAAGATATACGCTACTTCAATGAGCAAAACCCGCGTATACACACTCTTTTACCGAAGCCAACCTGCGTACATATCTAAAACTAAACTTTCTCAATTTGCAGCTGTACCAGACATTAGTTAGATCCAAAACGTAATATTGCGACAATATGCAGATCTAGAAATACGCATAATCAACCATATCATGATAGTGCATTTCAAACCATTAGATCCCGATCTATCCTTAGATCTAGTCTTCCATCAATCGATGTGATCTCTCCTTGGCTTAGATCAAGCAACCCAGAACCAGCATATCAGATCTCTTTCTCTCTTAGATATTCAAGCCTTGTCGAAAGATGATCTTGCCTAATGATCTTCTTCTCCTTATATAGTCTTAGTCCTAACTCAATACCAAGAGCCAAAACCATAGTAACACAATACCATCAACTTCAAAACTAGGGATCGACACGCCCGTCGAGACACAATGGTCCGAAATCATAGGCACAACTTCCAAGGACTAACCACCATGGACCAAAGGAACCTTTCCACATACACGCGCTTTTTATGAATCGAACTTGCGTGTACACGCGACTTGGGCTTAACGAAACGGCGTGTATGAGCTTCCTTGGTATGCTGTACTGAGATCTGTCTTCTGATTAAGTTGCCATCACCTGTACCAACCTCTGATCACCTGTACCATCCTCTGAGTGAGTTGCCATCAAGGACAACACTTGAATCATAATGCCAACAGAATCTACATCTATCACAAAGACCATCTTTAAAGGATCATTTGTCAAATATCCAAAGCATGTCTCTAACGGTGAGCTCTGAGTGGATGAGTGCACTACCTAGTTGCATGCATATTGTACATAAGGAATATGTTCATCCAACAACTTGGTGTGCTTTCCGCAATAGCCTCGGAGTAAATGTATTATTTTGCAGTTGACAACCTTTGTTTGTCTGTCAATCTACGGATGAAATGTCATGCTCCTCCTCAATTTGGTGTCCATCATTCTCCACAAACTCTTCCAAAGATTTGCAAGAAAGAAAGATCCTTGATTAGACACAATGGATGTGGCCAACCCAAAGTGGACCCATACAAATTGGAAGAAGAGATGAGAAATATGTTTTGTAGTGACATGATTTTTACACGGCAATAACACACACATTTTTCTAAATCGATCCATAACGACATACAAATAATCATGACCTCTCCTAGAGAAAGGAAGACGACCAATAAAATCCATTAACACACTTTCCCACGGATGACTCGGAAAAGGGTGTGGTGTGTAGAGCCACAATTTTCTATTAGTGGGTTTTCTAGCTGAACACAACACACATCCCTTTACATATCGAGTCACAATATTTTTCATGTGAGGTGGATAACACAACCTATGTAAATGACATAGAATTTTCCCTACACCAAAATGAATTCACACAAGAGAGGTATGTGCCTCTCTGATTACATGTATTCTCTCATTGGTAAGGACACAAAGTTTTCCAATGTGGTACAACAATTTTTCCCTACAACAATCCCCTTAAAATAATTGTCATCAACATATTGTTCAACATAATTTTCAAAAGATAAAGAAGAATTTTTCAAAACTATAGATGTTGAAATAGGAGGGTGAGAAAGCATATCTGCCACTTTGTTGATGGTTCCCTTCTTGTATTTTATTACCAAGTGAAACTGCTGAAGGAACCCCATCCATATGAAATGACATGCTTGTTGAAGCTTCATTTGCAACTAGAGGTACTGCAAGGCCTAGTGATCTATGTGAATCATGGTCTCTTTGCCAATCAAATAGTTCTTCCACTTCTTCACACCTTGAGCCAAGGCATATAATTCCTTGTCATATGTGGGATAGTTCTTGACAGTTTGGGAGAATGTCTCTGAATGGTGACATACAAGTTTCCTCTATGTACCCACTAACATCTGTCTCAATATCAAAAGGTTTTCAGAGGTTAGGTAAGGCCAAAATTGGTGCGTTATTGACCTTCTCTTTCAGTGTATCAAAGGCTTTATGTTTCTTTCATCCCCACTGAAATGTTTGCTTTAGACTTCTCAATGCATGTAAGGGGGATGCAATGACCAATAAGCTGGCAATGAACCTTCTCCAGTATTGTACTACACCCAAAAACTATGAACCTCTGTAACATTAGTGGGTTTAGGCCACTTTACAATCACATGAATTTTAGAAGGATATATTTTTAATTGTCCACCTCTAATAATGTGAACCAAGTAAACCGAAGAGGTCCTACCAAATTCAAACTTAGACAATTTGACATAAAATTTTCTTTTTCCAAACATCAACCACCTTTTTAACATGACTCACATGTTTTCCCATGTTCTACTTAAAACAAGAATGTCATCAAGATACACAAGTACAAAATCATTAAGCAAATGTTTGAAAATATCATTCATCACCCTCATGAATGTAGCTGGAGCATTGCATAGTCTGAATGGAATCACCAACCATTTAAACAACCCTAATTTTGTCTTGAATGTAGTCTTCCATACATCCTATTCTGCAATCCTAACCTGATGATAGCCACTATGGAAGTCTAGTTTTGTGCAGTAGACAACATTTTTTAGTTGAACTAATAAATCATAAATGCAAGGAGAGGGTATCAATTCTTCATCATTATTTTGTTGAGTGATCGGTATTCCAAGCAGATCCTCCATGTGCCATCCTTCTTTGGTAGAGACATGATCGATGAGCCACATGGAGAAGAACTTGGCCTTATGACCCCTTCATTCAACATTTCCTTCGTCGGCTTCTTTATCCCCTCCATATCAATGGCTGACAACCTGTACATACCAATTTTGGGAAAAGGAGCATCCTACTACAAGTAAGTCTCACCTTGGATCTCATGCTTTGGAGGTAACTTGCTTGGTTCTTGGAAAAACCCATTATAGCTATAAAAAATTTCATACAATTATTTTTTATGAGTGGGATGACAAATTTGGAAATATTCAAATGTCTCTACATATTTTTCTATCACAACCATGAGCATGCATCCTTTTTAGGAATTGATCAATATCTTCATCTGACTTGCACTTACAAGACTGGCACTAGTTTTGGTGTGATGATCTCTAATAATGTAGTCCACCTCATCTTTCATGAGATGATGCTTGTTTTTATGGCACAAATATCTAAGGGTACAACATCAAGGTCAACCTCATCTCCTAGTTTGGATGCAATCACAAATCTAACTCTACACTATTCAGTTACATATAATTTAGCTTTATCACACACCCAGCCAAGAGGGTCAGGTTTCATATGAGGCTTGGTCTCTAACCCTAGCTTCTTAACCAAGGATTCAGAAATAAAATTTTCTTGCGAGCCCAAATCAGAAAAGGTTTCCACTTTATTATGTTTCATTACAAATCTAATGTGGAAAAACTCAGTCCCCTTTCATTCATTAATAAGAGACTCATTTGAAGAACTTGTACTTGCATGCAATTTAAAATTTTCGTTAGCATGAACAGAAATAGTTCCTTATATGCCCATTGTTGTGATCTATGTCTCGTCACCAGAATCAGATCCAAGGTATTATTGCACAGTTGTCACCATCATTTTCTTGTTCTTTCTACCAAATCACTTCGGTCTCAACTTTGGATAAAAATTCCAACCATGTTCATCATCATGGACTTCCTTCTTGCAATGTGTGAAAGATGGCTTTGCCCCTTCCTCCTTCTTGGTTGAAGCTGCCTTCTTTTCCTTTCTCATTCCTTTTCCTTTTAGCATGCCATTATTAGTTTTGAAATACGATTTCCTGGGTTGATATTCTTTGTCATTATTTCCCCTTCTTTCAAGTTGAATGGTCTTCACACTGGTCGCATCAATAGTAGTAGGCTCAAATAAAAACAAACAATTTTTTATGTAACTATGTAAAGCACACATATAATTTACTAGAATTTTTGGTGAAACAAGTGAAATGCCCAAATTGAAAGCTTGTTTTCTAAAATCTTTTGTGAAGCTTTGTAGATATTGACCCTTTCCTTGTCTCAAATATTGCCATTACATTAAAGCCTTTTTTTGATAACCCAAAGTATAAAATTTATCTTTTAATGCAGAAACAAAATTAGACCAAGATGAAAGGAGATTACCCAAGTTTTTTCTACATTTATGCAACTTGATCTCCCACCAAATGAGAGCGGTGTCACTCAGCCGAAGAGATGTTAATTGGTTCCTCTCTCATCCTCCTAGATCTGTTGAATCCAACAATAAACCTCCATTTTTCTGATCCAATTATTTAATTTCTCTATACTACATTCTCCATTATATGTGGAAAAATCAAACTTTACATCTAGCTTAAAAAATGGATTCTTAGATTCATTCCTATCATGCGTGTTAGAGTGATGAGAAGAGGAAGAAGAAGAAATGTCACTAGAGGATGGAGAGGGTGGTTCGGGAGTCTCTCCTCTTCCACCTTTCAGATTTACCGAGGCATGGTCATTTGGTTCTTTCTTCTTAGGCTTGATTTTCTTTTCATACTCTATAAATAACTTGTCAACTTTCTATGCCACGGTGAAAAAGATCTTGTGATAATTTTACTCTTCCTCCATTCTAGCTTCCTCACCTTCCATGTTTCATCTTCATGTTGCATGCCCTTCTTCATGATCAAATGATTTGAGTTTTCCCTCTCCTCTTTGCAGCTTGTTCCTATTTAGCATTCACTCATGCAACTCGCATCAGGAAGACTTACTCTAATACCAAACTTGATCCACATCTTTTACTTCATGGATTCATACAAAATTGCATTTAAAATAGAATGTCACCAAATAGCATAAACACATCAAAGAAGCGAAAAGGAAAATAATCCATGAGATTCAAGGCACAAGAAAATTTGATAACATAGTTCACCCAGTGTGGCTACATCTACAAGCCTTTCTTAATGTGGGAGGCATATTTCATTAAATGGCAATAGAAATAAAATTACAATCAATTACATAAAAGACCCTTATACCTCCATTTTCTGGCATGGTCTGAAAATGCAAAGCTCAGTTGTAGAAATGGACATCAACATTGGAATCATTGCACGAAATCATGCCAAAAGATTATAAACTTAACCCTATTCTGAGTAGGTTGCTGTTGGATCTCTAAGGAATATTTAGATTCCCTAAAGATTCCCTGCAAAAAATATTCTCCCAAGATTCCCTAGGAATATTTCTCGAAAAATGTGCTTGCTTGGGCATAGTTCTAGCATGGGGCCGCTCACAATTCCTCGTGCAACTCAGCCTCTCATTTCCACTAGTCGGATCTCCCTCCCTCTTCAAGCGAATGATTAAGTGTTATATAAAATGGTGTGGGTGGAATTAACAATGAAGGTCCACCGACTTGTTGGTTGGTGGTATCTGAATTAGGGCATTGGTTTGGGAGCGGGTCATGGGTTCCAAATCGAGGAATCACGTTATTCTCTATTGCACTTTTCATAAAATGTCTGCATTTTCTATTTGTTGGTCACATTTATGGGGAATTCTATTGGCAGGCCGACCCACCCAAGCTGAGCAGGTTTGATCCCCGCCATAAAATGGAGGTATAAGTGTCATTTATGTAATTAATTGTAATTTTATGTGCTACCATTTAATGAAATAAGCCTCCACACATTGACAAGGGCCTGAAGACGTAGCCCAAACTAGGTGAACTTAGTTATGAAATTGTGAAGGAGCCACAATTGTGGCTCCCTCTTGTTGAGAGGGAGTGTTGAAAATAGCAACAAGAAATGATAAAAAATAGAATCCAGAATATTCCAATTTCAATTTGTCCTTGAATTAAAATTGTGAGTTAAAATTGAATTTAGTCTCATGAGTTGCTTAGAAATAATTAATTAATTCATCTTGAGTTAATTAGTTGGAGAAATTCAAGTTAGAAGTCTTTGTGAAGTCATGCAACAATTATCCCTTAATTAAGGAGATAAGATTGAGTTGTATTTGAGTTGTAATTAGTTAACTCAGTTTATTGAGTTATGTCCAGTTAAATTAATTCCAACTTGTTTGAGGAACTAATTGTGAGTTCAGTTAGTTAATGCATGCAGGCATCCAACTAGTGTACTCCAGATAACTAAAGATTCTCTCATCAAAAACTCATGCATGTCTATTCAGAGAAAGACCCAGTTGAGCTAAATGTTAAGGACATGTTACTATCAGCTGCATGAGTTTTCCTATAAAGGAAACTCATCCATTCATAAGTAACAAGTTCCTTGAGGATTGTGCAGTTTTATAGGGTGTAGGATAAGTGTGAGTGATTAGTGTTACATCTGGTAATAGCTGGATCATCCAGGAGAAATAGCGCAAGGAAATAGGAGCTTGGAGGGTAGAGAAGAAGGCTTGTGAGAAGCTTTGATTGCTTGTGAGCATATAGGGTAATTATACTGAGAGTTGGCTAGCTATGGGAGCTAAGGCTTTATGTAATTCTTATGTATTTCCACCTTGTATGATAATATCGATAGTGGGGTTTTTAGCTGACGCTTTCCCCTAATTATTTTCTGTGTTTCATGTGTATTGATTCTTCTTCTTATGGTTATATGTGTTCAGCTCGATTCTTTCTCTACCTCTAAGCTTCCGCAAGTTGGATAGTAGAAGTAGATTATAGTGATTTTCTTTGGTATATTGCATTATCGAGTTAAACTATAGTCAGATTTTCTACATAGATCTCAGAGGTAGATTTGTAGAGAATTTGCAAGAAATTCTACATGGTATTGAAGCTAAGTTTATCAGAGCTATGAATAGTATACAGAGAAGAGAATTCAACGTTTGAAGTTCGGGGTTGTAGGTGCAAATTGAATTCATATCATACTTCAATGGATATGGGAAATTATGTGACTAATTTCCCATTGAAGAAGTCCAAAAAGAGATCCTTAGAAGGATCACAAGATGAGGCCTTAGCCTCTCAGTTCGAAATGGACTTTGCTCTCATCACATGCATGGTGTCATCGATGATGGGTTGTGGTTGGTATCTTGACACTGGAGCCTCATTCCACATGACCAGTGATAAAAGTTTATTTAGTGCCTTAGAGGAGAAAGACCTCAAGATGTGCATAGAGATGGGTGACGATGAAAGGTTTAGTGTTTTAGGAGTGGGCGCGGTTGCTTTTCAGAGGGATTATGGAGCTTCTATCACCCTAACCTATGTGAAGTATGTGCCTGGACTGAAGAAGAACTTAGTATCGGTTGTGATGTTGGAGGACAAAGGCTACGATGTTGTCTTTAGTAAGGGAAAGGTTTTCCTTAGACACATCACCATGAGACAGGTGAAAAAGATCAGTTCATGAGTCAAAAAATTGTATGCTTTTGAGATTCAAGATGCATCCAAAGCCTTGAGGAGTAAGGAAAATGTTAGAGACTTGGTAGTTGAGAGGGGGAGTAAATTACCTCTCAACATGCAACCCTAGAAGAAGTCTCAGACAATTGTGGAGGAGCCAAAATTGGAGAAGTGGGTAGAGGGATCACATACAGCCATACCTCCAAGTGTGAGATGGGGTGATGTGAAGTGATAGCCCCAAGAAGGCTAAAATTGGGCAAGGTCCATTGAGAGGTTTTATCTCATGGATTGTACCTTGCTATGGGAGCCCAAAGTATAGAGTAATGGGAGGAATCAATGGGATTGATGCAATCAGAGATCATACTGGCAGATGCTAGAGAAGTTAGATACTAAAGAGCGTAGAGAAGGATTGACAATAGTGTAGAAGGGTCGAGTCAGCAGAAGTGCAGAGTTTTTAGTTGATAGACGCAATAGCAGTCAAAGACCTTGATGACAAAGGCATCATTCTAAGTCAGGTTGGATGTTTTTTTTGCTTCTAGAGTTGTTGGAGCAACAACACTAGAGAGAAGTGTTGCATGTAGAACATTCCAAGGTTCAGGATCAGGATTGAGTTGAATTCCTTTCTTGTTGAGAGGGAATGTTGAAAATAGAAACAAGAAATGATAAAAATAGAATCCAAAATATTCCAATTTTAATTTGTCCTTGAATTGAAATTGTGAATTAAAATTGAATATAGTCTCACCAGCTGCTTGGAAATAATTAACTAATTCATCTTGAGTTAATTAGTTGGAGAAATTAAAGTTAGAAGTCTTTTTGAAGTCATGCAATATTTATCACTTAAATTAAGGAGATTATCCCTTAATTAAGGAGATAAGATTGAGTTGTATTTGAGTTGTAATTAGTTAACTCAGTTTACTGATTTAAGTCTAGTTAAATTATTTCCAAACTGTCTGAGGAACTAATTGTGAGTTCAGTCAGTTAATGCACGTATGCATCTAACTAGTGTACTCCAAATAACTGAAGATTCTCTCATCGGAAACTCATGCATGACTATTCAGAGAAAGACCCAGTTGAGCTAAATGTCAAGGATAGGTTACTATCATTTGCATGAGTTTTCCTATAAAGGAAACTCATCCATGCAGAAGGAACATGTTCCTTGAGGATTGCGCAATTTTACAGGGTGTAAGATCGGTGTGAGTGATCAATGCTACACTTGGTAATAGCCGGATCACCCAGGAGAAATAGCACAAGGAAATAGGAGCTTGGAGGGCAGAAGAGAAGGCTTGTGAGAAGCTTTGATTGCCTATGAGCATCCAGGAGGATTGTACTGATAGCTGGCTAGTTGTGGGAGCTAAGGCTTTGTGTAATTCTGATGTATTTCCACCTTGTATGATAATACAGATAGTGGGGTTTTTAGCTGAGGCTTTTCCTTGAGTATTTTCTGTGTTTCAAGTGTATTGATTCTTCTTCTTATGGTTATATGTGTTCAACTCGATTCTTGCTCTATCTTTAAGCTTCCACAAGTTTGATAGTAGAAGTAGATTATAGTATTTCTCTTTGGTATATTGCATTATCAAGTTAATCTACAGTCAGATTCTATACATAGATCTCAGAGGTAGATTTGTAGAGAATTTGCAGGAAATTCTAAATGATATCAGAGTTTTGAACAGTATACGGAGAAGAGAATTCGATGTTTGAGGTTCGGGGTCGCAAATGAATATCAAATTCATATCATACTTCAATGGAGATGGGACATTATGCGACTAATTGCCCATCGAAGAAGTCCAAGAAGGGATCCTCGGAAGGATCAGAAGGTGAGGCATTAGCCTCTCAATTCGAAATGGACTTTACCCTCATCACATGCATGGTGTCATCGATGATGGGTTGTGGTTGGTATCTTGACAGTGGAGCCTCATTCCACATCACCGGTGATAAAAGTTTATTTAGTGCCTTAGAGGAGAAAGACCTCAAGATGCACATAAAGATGGGTGATGACGAAAGGTTTAGTGTTTCAGGAGTGGGCACGATTTCTTTTTAGAGGGAAAATGGAGCTTCTATCTGTTGTGGGGAAAAGTATCCAATACGGAATGACCCTATCCCACTCTAACGGTGATAGTTCCTTAGCAACAGCTGAAGCAAAGCTATCTAAAGTTACTTCTTTATGACATGCAAGAGATGAAAGGAAGAGATCCACTTACCGATGTCTTGCGCAAATGGTCGATCCAATCTCCTCTATTTTCCTCTCGCTCCCAGCTCCAAGTCTTCTCACGGGCCCAGCTACATGAGATCCTGCGAACAAGACAAGAAAAGGAAACTACGAGAAGCATGCATTCATAATTGATTCAAGGATTAGCATAAATCAAATACGCAAGTAAGACAATACACCATTGAAACACATGCGAATAGAAGAACCTCAAATGCTTTATTAATATAAGGAAGTAAGGTTCAGGCGGTGATACAACCATGAGAGGTCCAATCCAGCATCACCTTCCCGACGAAAAGAAATCTCCTCTTCACCTCCCTCAAGCAATCACCCAATACTCACAACTGTAAACCAACAGCAATTCTTTGCACAAAATTCCGACCTCCAGATCCCATGGGATGAGATCCTTATATAGAGTTTTGGAGTGAAGATAAGTTAGCTTGATGTGTGACTTGTTGTCCTCTTCAACTCCAGTTGTTCTTCAGTCCTTGAGTCCACTCGGAGTTTCTACCTTCCACTTGGAGTTTTAGAACCTCTTTACTCATCATTAGGCGAATCTTCTGATCCAAGTGTCATTTTGGAAGCTTCCTGGGCACTGGCACATTGAGAAAAGATTCCTCCACATGTCAAAGTACGCCCAACGCAGGTAGCCTTTGTTGCACTTGCTATGCAGAGCAGGTACACCACAGAGCTTTTGACATTCAGCGCAGATGCTTAGTGGAGCAGCTGCTTTGATCCAAAATTGACCTGTTTTTGAGTGTTTTTCAGTGGAGAACTGATCTGTAGTGCTATGGTTTGCTGACCTTGTTCCTCTAGGGGTAGGAACAACATGTTTAGGGACTTTGGATCCCTCATATTATTGACATTACATGCTCCATGCTGTAAGGCACAAAAATGTCTATAACAGTTGCCCCCTAAAGTATGAGGTCATTTATCGGGTGAAATGCTTTATTAGGAGGATCCGAAGTTCATTCAATCGTCGGGAGGTGACCTGTAACAAAATACAATACAATACATTATCTTTTCATACTTTCTTTTCATGATCTAGCTGATGCGGGCATTTCCCATGCTCAGCTTTATAAATACATTTGCTGTACATAAACAGACGATCGTCTAATAATAGACTGATAATTCTCTGCTTTTAATTATCATCCTTTTAGTAGGATGATCATCTGCTGCACATGTCTATGTTTTTATCTCCTGAATATATATCGCAGCCCGGATGGATGAAACTAGATCCGGGGTCTTCAAACTTGTCCGATCTTCACTCTAGTACAAGTTGATCCATGTGAGAATTTCTTGAAGTCGAACATGGAAAGACATCGCTTGATTACCAGTCAATAATGTAAACTGTTAACAAGCGCGAGAGGAATCACCGATAATGATGATGACCCTCAAGGTACTGCAGCACAATTCACGTGGCGTGAATATAGGATCTGACGTCGAACACCACGCAAAGTCTCCCGGTCGAAGGTCATTAATGTATACCTATCGCCGGAAGTGAGAAACTTGCCATTGAGGCATGCAAGCTTCAAAGTAGTGAGGGGGTGTTCCTAGATAAACTTCTTGGATAGTGAGCTGATGTCGACAAGAAGTGATCCGTCAAAGGAGGGCCTTAATGAATCCCACATCAGTGACACGAAACGGAGCTAGTGATGATGGTGAAAACGATCTGTGAAATATGATTCAGGGTGGCGGTCATGGAAGGATGAAAGATGATGTATGGTAGTGGATGGGACCCGGTTGACACTTTCTGAATGACATCTCTTGAACATATAACGACACTGATGTGATGGATCGGTAGCATTACCCCATGTATGGATGGTATGGCGAGACCATGGTGAAGGGACCGGTGAATGAAAATAACCCAACCCGATATTTACGGAGGCAAAAGTGTCATGTTCAAGAGTGACTTGCTACCATTAAGCTTTGAGGTTCTTCCCAATTTTTCCCCAGTCATTTCTGACCAGTACCTCTTTATTTTTGTCAAGCTTGAGGAGGATAACATATGCTTGTTCTATAACCTGCCCTTCGGGCAAGCCCATCGCTATGTTTTAACGAGCTTAACGATAGGGAAACTCGTTATTGTCTAAAGACAAGTTTGTCGCTATCTACTATTTTTAACGAGCCCAGCGACAAAGACAACTCGGTCCTTTTCATCTTTAGAGAGTCTGAAAAGGGTACATAAAGTGGACTCCTGGGGTCCTTTTTCGTCATCTAATCCCTTAAGTCTGAAAAAGTATAAAACAATACAGAAGGGATGAATGTTCGATATCTTTATCGAGCCGAACTAGACAAGCGCTCGATCTTTTTGTGCAATAATCCCTCAGGTCCAAAAAGATTAAAATCTAGAGGAGGGATAGCTCTTCCGGTCCTTTTAACGAGCTGGAAGGCCAAAACTCGGCAAACTTTTCATATTTTACGAGTCAGTGAAAAGAGCTCAAAGAAGACTCGTATTTTGAGGAACGAGTGATAAGCAGCAGATTCCAGGTACAGGTTGGAATTTTCCAATCACGGCAGTGTCACAAGGATGGCTAGGTGAAATCACTCTTCGCAGCTGTTCCTCAAAATAGGTAAACAATCAAGTGGATGTGAATGATCGGCCAAATGAAAAGTGGAGATGACGGTGCACAAACACGACCAAGGCTTTTATGGCTTGATGAATTTACGGTCTCAAATGGTTATTTACCGGTTCATTTTTTCTGGATGAGCTTGAACTCTGGGGGAAGCTTGCTCACATGTGCATTTATTTTTTAATGAGCATGAACTCTTGCTAAAACTGCTCGGTTTTGCGTTTATTTTTTAACGAGCATGAACTTTGCCAAAACTTCTGGTATCTTGCGTTTATTTTTTTAACGAGCATGAACTTTGCCAAAACTGCTCGTTTGATAAGGTCAAATTCATATTTTACCATGACTAGTTTTTCTTTTCCAGAGATAGTACTGTTTCATCAATTGCTGCAACAAACTTGTTAGAAACGGATAACATGAAGTAAAAATACTAATATTTCACTTTGAACTACGTAAAAAGCAATTAAAATATGTTTTTACCTCTCATTTTACCATTTCATGTGCATTTGGTTTGTTGGCGCTTTGGAGGTGCCTCTTCCTCTCGATTTTTCACCAGCTGATTTCGGGAGATCCTGTGGACGATTTTGAGCACCGTTTCCACCAGGTAGGAGCTAAACCCTAGCTCTATCTTTTCATGGTCTTATTTCTCAGTTTTATGCTTGTTTTCCTGCCCCCATGAGCCCCTGGGGTTTCACTAGGGCGCTCTGCCATCAGCGCAGGTGCCCCATTCGAAACCTGCGTTGGGGTTCTCATCTTTCAAAGGTAGTTTGTCCCGCAACGCAGGTGAGACCCTTCTCTACCTGCGTTGGGCACAGAAAACTTCTTGGTTGCACTCTTTTTCATGAGAATTTTGCCATTTTCTTTACCGAGTCAGGGATCTTACTCCTCCTCTTATTCGTTTTGCAGAGTTTATTGGAGCAGAATGACCCTTACGTGGCGAGAACGAGAGCATGAAGAGGAGGACATGATTGCCCTCCATGATCCTGTTACCGTGAGCGCGTTGCGGAACTGTGGCTTGCTAAAATTCTTCCGTATATCTAGCATGAGGGCACAGATACGTTTACTGCAGTACCTGCTTGATGCTTGGGATCCTGTTAACCAAGTGTTCCAGATTAGGGGCAAGTCCATCCCTTTGACCATAGTGGACATTTACTTCTTGACTGGGTTTTCAAGGCGGGGTGCCCCCATTTCCTTGTCCGGTTCGGCTCGAGGGAGAGATTCCGTGAAAGATTATATCCGTCAGTATTGTAGGGAGGGGTCCCAGCTGAGCAGAGATGGCAAGGTTTCTATCTGTGATATTACTGACAGGTCTCTCAGGTCTATTTTGTACACGATTTGTAGGATGGCCGGCAGCGCATCCCCTCATGTTGCCAACAGGTCTTATGTGCAGCACGCCCTGGAGTGTCTTCAGCCGAAAGTTTTTAACTGGTGTGATGCAGTACTGGTTGAGATGAAAAACCAGTTGACCAAAGTAAAGGACGGGAAACTGAAGAACTTTGGCTTCGGTTCAGTTTTGACTGCCTTCGCTTTGGAGAAGATACCCCTGATGCAACCTCAGTATATTGTTCTCGATTTGCCATCTCCTACTGAGCCACGCATGCAGAGGTGGGTTGACCACATGTCCAGACACGCAGGTCAATCCCAGATTACTTTTACTGATGCCTTCTTTAGGTGGTTCGAGCGGCAGGATATGGCTTTTTCCGAGTATCCATATATTGGCATGGATTTCCGAGGCGATCCGGATTTGGTGCTACTGGACGGCGAGCAGTGGGGTGATCTTGGTAAATATTTTGACCTTATCACTGTTTGCTGCCTTTTATTTATAATGTCCTTGTGCTTTACTCTTTCAAGACTCTAATCAAACTCATGTGTGCATGCAGATGTGGTCCCCGTCCGTCCAGCAGTTCGTCTGAGAGTTCCGGCCACTGCCCCAGCAGGGGAGGCTCCTGGGAGAGCTATTCTCCGTGACCTTGACTTGGCCGAGACTCTCGCAGCTGTGCAGGAATAGGTCGAGGGTCTTACCCTTGGGATTCCGGATGTACGGATCGATGAGTTGCCTCTACGATTGCAGCGACATACTGCTGGTGTTCCTAGACGATGGTCTCGTCTTCTGCGCGTGATCGCACAGGCCGTGGCATGTTATCATGAGCATCACTAGGCTAGGGTGCCCCCCAGCCATTTTTGAGTTTTGGGGTCGTATGACCGATTTTGTCTTGATTACAGAACATTATATGTAAACCGTAAACAGTTATATATATTTTTGATTTTCGGGGTTTATTCCAGTTTTTATGTGATCCATGTATGAAAAATCGATGACGCTTCTCTTTTTATCAATTTTGCAAACGTCTATCCAACACATAGTTTGCTAATGAGTCGGTTAATGTGTTTAAGTTTCTGGAAATGTGTTGATATTGGATAAAATCAAACTGTCTTTCCAAGATTTTAACTCTTAGGAACTTGCGATAAATGGTTGGATTTCGGACAGAGTAGGTACCATTGAGCTGTAGTACCACGAGCTGTGAGTCTAGCCTGACGACTAGCCGGCGTATGCCATGGGTGATGGCATCAGAGAGGAGCTCTATCAACGCGCTATACTCAGCGATATTATTTGTTGATTGACCAATACATACCCCCCTGAAACTCACTAACTCGCCGCTTGGGTCAAAAATCACCCATGCTGCAGAGGATAGGTTCCTCGAACTACGACTCGCTCCGTCGACATATCCAACCCACAGTTCCAATGGATTTGACATCTGCAATAAGTGAAAAAAGGCGGATTACTTAAACCGAAACAAACGCTCTAGCGAAAACAAAAATGTAACAAAAGCATACAGGTTACTATTAGGCATAGTAACGCTTAAGGTACAACCCGTTTCGGGGTTGTGCCAGTGGAATCCCGTCATAATCTACCAACTCGTAGGCTCCTTTTGCTAACACACTTTTAACAATACAAGGGCCCATCCATAAGGACTTGAATTTCCCAGCTCCCAATTTATCGGATTCTTGGTCATAAAGCAAGACCAAATCACCTTCCGAGAAGACACGGGGTTTGACATTTTTGTCGAACTGCACTTTGACTCATTTCTTGTGGGCTTCGTTGGCCAAGGCGGCATCACGACGGGTTTCATCCAACTGGATTAATTCCAAGAAACGAGCTTCTTCTTCCGAAGTTCCGGGGAGGAGATCAATTGCGAGTTTAAGGGACGAAATTTCACACTGGATTGGTAGGATCGCCTCTAGGCCATACACCAGTTGAAACGGTGTGAACCCAGTGGCATTCCTTACCAATGTTCGGTAGGCCCACAAAGCCGAGTACAGGATCAAATGCCATCTTCTTTTGTGAACCCCCACCATCCTTTGTAGCATGCGCTTCAGGACTTTGTTGATTGCTTCAACTTGTCCGTTAGCTTGCGGATAGTACGGAGTAGAGCTGTCGTGAGACAATCCTAGTTTGGCAGTTAATTCAACCATCATGTGATTGCGAAAATGCGATCCATGATCTGTTACTATGGCCTGTGGTATGTCGAATCTAGCGACTACATGATTAAAAAAGAATAGGGCTGTTGTTTCACCAGTGTTATCCAATGTAGGCATCGCCTCGGCCCATTTGGTAAAATAGTCAACTGCGACTATAATATACCCATGCCCCCCGGTCGAGGTGGGGTTACATTGCATGAAATCGATGCCCCATTTGGCGAAAGGCCCCACAGCTATTATTGGCTGTAAAGGAGCGGGGGGGTCTTCTGGTTTTGCTATCAAAAATCTGACATGCATGGCAACTTCTGACTGCGGTTATGCAATCTTTGAACATGGTTGGCCAGAAGTATCCTGCTCGTAAGATTCTTTGTGTTGTAGCATATCCAGATTGATGCCCCCCACAGGTGCCTGAATGACATTCATTCAGGGCTTTTTCGGCCTCCTCATGGGTGAGGCACCTTCTCAGAACCGTATCGACACCACGACGGTAAAGCGTATCACCGACGATCATGTAGTCTTTTGCTTGGTATCGAATGCGTTTTTGTTCTGAGTGAGAGGTGTTTGGCCGAAACTTTTGGGTTTGGAGATAAACTATTATATCTCCATACCACTCATCACTTGCTGATATCAGAAACAAACTTTCGTCCACGATCGATTCTTTGGACGTTTCATCGTTGGACGATGACGGGTGATCGCATAATAATTCTGCGAAAACTAAAGCTTTCTTTGATTTGGATTTCACAAATTCCAGATCAAACTCTTGAAGGATAGCTATCTACTTTGAATATTTGCCCCCAAGCAACTGTCGCGACAGTATATAAGCCATGGGGTTGCAATCAATCAATACGGTGGTCTTCCTGAAGAGGACATAATGCCGAAATCTTTGTATCGCTTGAACAGCAGCAAGTGCTAGCTTTTCAACATGAGAATATCTACTTTCTGTATCATTTAAGTTTTTACTTAAATAATATATAGGGTGCTCAATTCCATCGGCTTCTTGAACTAAAACCATTGCTATGGTTGTATCTGCTGCAGCCAGATACAGGTTAAAGTCCCTTAGATAGTATGGGGCATACATTAATGATGCTTTGACTAGCGCTTCTTTCAAAGCATCAAAGGAAGCTTGTGCAACCTGGTCCCAGACGAAAGGTACATCCTTTTTCAGGAGACGGGTATAACCTTTAGCAGGTTTTGCGTAATTTGGAATGAACCTCCTCAGAAAATTCGCTTTCCCTTGGAGTTTCTGAATCTGAAGCAAGTTCGAAGGTGGAGGCAAATTAATGATTGCCTGCACCTTGCAAGGGTCGAGACGAATCCCATCCTTGGAGACTATAAAGCCAAGTAAACGACCAGAACCGACGCAAAACACACATTTGTGCGGATTGAGTCTTATCTTGTAGTGTCGGCATCGTAGAAATATCGCTCTTAAATGCTGCGGATGATCAGTCCGCTTTTGCGAATGAGCCGGAAGATCGTCGAGATAAGGTTGAACGATGTTCTTGATGTCATGGAAAGCATAATTCATTGCTCTCTGAAACGTCGCCCCTGCGTTCTTTAAACCAAAGGGTAATTTTCGATAAGCGAATGTGCCCCACGGAAAAATAAATGCAGTCTTTGACTGGTCCTGTGGGCGGATATTAATTTGATTATACCCGGAAAATCTGTCCATAAACGAAAAGATTTCACATCCGGCGCATTCATCAATTATCTGGTCGATGAAGGGTGTAGGGTAGTTGTCCTTTGGACAGGCTTGATTTACATCCCTATAATCGACGCACACTCGTATTGTTCCTTGTTTTTTCATAACAGGGACAATATTCGATACCCAATCGGTTAGAGGAACCGGGTAGATGAAACCAGCATGGAGAAGTTTCTCAACTTCCGCTTTAATGGCAACGGCCTTCTTGGGGTGTACCTGCCGAAGCCGTTGTCTTACTGGTTTGACATCAGGATACATCTTAATTTCATGTTCAACGATACTCGAGTCAATGCCTGGCATTTCATCATATGACCAGGCAAAGACATCTCTAAATTCGCGGAAAAGAGCTTTATATATTTCTTGTTCTGAAGGGGAACAACCTTTGCCGACATAAATATTCTCTACAATGTCTGTTTTGGTCGAGATATATATGGCTATAGTTTCTTCTATATTGGATAGGTTTCTCTCGGAGTCCACCGTATTTACAGTATTCGTTAGGAATTCAAATACTGAGGGGTGATACAGGTCGCCTTGAGTATCTTCCTTAGGAAGGGAACGATGGTGGTTATCATCCCATGGTGCCCCCTCAATCCACATTGATTGCAGGATTCCTTCGTCACTTGCATGCACTCGTGACCAAGGATCCAAAGGGGTACCACATTCTCCTGACCTATCTACCCAAACGCTTGACGAGCATTGATTTGGGCTCGCCTCCCATGCCTGAAACATTGATTGCTACAATATTTCGACTGGGCTCGGGTGCAAGACCATTGCCCGATCCATGATGACTTTGTCTTTTGCGACCTTCGTGGAAGATATCATGTTGCAGGCAGCCACCAATGGTACATTTCCTATGTACATATGATTTGGTAGCGAGAAAGTCCCCATCATCGTGGGGTCTTTCAACAGGCCTACTCCTATATCTTGAATTGAATGGTCACTTTCATGGATCATGGGAATGCTTCCCGTAACTTGTGAACCATTAAGGAGGAAGTTCTGTTGGTCGACGACCGTAATCCCTCCTTCAAACGGGAATGTGATCTTCCTAAAATAAGTCAACACGACAGCTGCCACGGCATAGATCCATGGTCTTCCCAGTAGGATGTTGTAATCCAGATTTCCATCTATGACTTCAACATCAATCTCTATTGTTTTTCCACCTAGTTCAACCTTCAAGTTACTTAGAATACCGTAAGGGGTATATGTCCTACCGTCGAAAGCCTTTAGTGTTGTCGAAGATCTCGACAAGGTTGGCGACCCTAGCGTTTTCCAGCAGCTCATCGACATAATACATGTAGATGCCCCCTCGTCAATAATTGTTCTGTGAACAGTTTTGTTGAGGGCCTTCACTTGAATAAGGAAAGCTAGTTGAGCTGGTAACTGAGGGTCATACCCTTTGTGATCAAAGGACACAAGATTGGAATCCTTAGGATCAACCCCCCCTATTGCCGATAACAATGCTTGCCTTTGGGATGGACAATTTTGTAGTACTTCTAGAGTCGACATAGCGGATGGTGATTGAGCCAAATCTTCTACTATGTTATAATGCTACGCCGCTCTGGCACGAGGATTAAAAGTCGACTTGTGTACTACACCCTTAGGTGGTTTTATCGTTAATTCTGGAATTATGGGTGGGACAACTTCTGTCGAAGTTGTTGTCGAACTACTAGGTTGATCTTTACCTTTTTCGTTTGACAGTTGCAGATTCCCGTAATCTTTGTTCCTTGTCGAAATCAAAGCATCATTCTGCTGCTTGGAGATCGATAACATCAGCACTTGCGACAGGGAAGCATTTCCACTATCAACCATATTTTGACCTAGATTGGGAAATGGATCTGTCAACATAGCTGGGTTCTTTGGACTTTTAAAGAATCTCTTGAGCTCAGCTTTGTATGGACAATCTGTTGTCTTGTGATCTTCGTCACATATCATGCAAGGCCATTTCTTTTTCCCTTTCTCAGGAGGGTTTGAAGAAGTTTTTTCAGGTGACGGATCATCCTCTTGCTTCTTCTTCCCTTTGTTTTGCTTCTTCTTGCTTCCTGGTTGATTGGTTTCTTTGCCTTTATCTGCTGATATGGCATTTACTTCCGAAGCAAGAATCTCTTCATGGGCATTTCGATCTGAAGTCTTACGGGCTTTCTGTGGTGAAACCTTTTTCGACTTCGCGCTTGCAGTGCCAATCACGCCATCTCCGGCATGAGAGTCAATATTCGATTTAGGAGGGGGAGGAATTGAAAATTCAGGTCTGGGGGCATCAGGTATTTTGTCGTAGAGTGTGCCAGACTGAGTATATACCAAGTCTAAATATTGAGCACGAGCAATCACTTGCTCCTCTGTTACGACCCCCCCCTTGGCCACATCTTCCGTTATAGCCGGAAGTAATGACTTTATAAACCATTCGGATAATAGCTGATCAGGAACGTATGTTTTCACCATCCTACGACGGTGACGCCACTCATGTATGTGATCAGATATGTGAGTAGCTGTCGTCTGTTTGAAGTTGGTCAGTATCTCGGTTCCTGTTTCATACCTGATAGGTAATTGAAAATGGGTTAGGAAAGTCGTGGCTAAGGAGCTGAAATTGTCGAAAGAGGTTCTTGGCAATTATATATACCATTTAGCCGCCGGACCTGTCAATGTCCTCTGGAAGAGGTGAAGTCTTATCGAATCATCGTTCAAAGTGTTCGATGAACACCATAGATGAAAGGTCATGACGTGATTCGACGGGTCTTCACCTGGATTTCCATTGAATTTAGGAATGTCGGAGGGAAGTTTGTGAGGAATCGTCGGCCACCAAGGGGCATAAGCAATCGGATCGTTCGTCAACCGATGTAAATCGGGTAACTCTAGAGTTGCCACGAATGGCAGCTGTTGACTCAGATTAGGCGAAGCGTACCCAGGATACGAAGGGATCGCCTGAGCAGTTGGTCTTTGCATACCGGCATAATGTATTTGATGCTGGTATGATTGATACAGTTGGTGGACTACCCCACTGTAAAGTGGTTGGTTTTGACCGTATTGTAGGTACGGTTGTCCATTGTTCGCAAAAATCTGCTGCTCGGTACCTTGGTACACTTGCTGGAACTGCGGTTGTTGATACTGCACCAACCATGGTTGTGATACCATTGGTTGTTGTGCGATGCTTACCACTGGGCCAAGATGAGGGGTAAGGGTACCCGTTTGTGCTTGTGTCGCCCCGCCAGTCGGCGATTGTGGTTGGGTTGCAGGGTCAAAGGGTTGTTGCATTACAACCTGAGAAAACTGGGGTTGACATGCAACAGGTATTGTTTGAACTTGCGACACAGTCACAATTGCTGGTGTCGTCGGGATGTTCGTCACAGGCATCTGTTGTTGCATAGAATACACAACTCTTGGTTGTTGGGGTAGCATAGGTATCCAATCACTTGTAGTTATTCCAGTATAACCTGAGTATGGTTGTGAGCTCCCGTATGGGTAACCTCCCGGAGGGGGTAATGAAAAAGCATATTGTCCCCCATACGGTGGCGGTCCGGAACCGAGAGGATTTATTACACCTCGAGGACCGGATTGCCCAAACTGATTTCCGAAAGGATCAATTTGTTGAGTTCCAACATAGGAGTTACCGGGTATTATCCCGGGAGAACAAACAGGAACAGACCATACTGTCGTCGTGGCCCCCGAAGGGACCCCCTCCAGCTGTTGAGAGTTAGGGACAGATGGTATGCCGGCGAACATTGTCGGAATGACTACAGGGAGTTCTGCTGTCGCTGTGTCATTTGGCACAGTCCTAGATGTTGACGGTTGTTCAGACATTTTGAGTCTATCCAGTAGATTTCCTAGTGATTCTTCAGGAACTTCTCTGGGTGATAGGCTAGCTTCTGATGCAGTAGGAAGTAGAGTGATCCCTGCTCCAAAATGTGTTGGAGTAGTTGCTTGCGGATCTTCTACAATTTCTTCTATTGCGATCAGACCGGGTGGAAGAGGAAGACCGTCAGGTCCGTAGAATATTTCTGGTGCCGAAGAAGGGGTTGTTTCGACAGCGACAATTGTTTGAGGAGCAAGACTCTCTGAAATGATCACTGATGGAACTGATTCAGTAACACAAGTATTTGCTCTCAGACTAGGATCAGTGTTACTGTCCTTCTGGGGCTGTTGAACGTCTTCAATAGGGGCAGGGTTTCCAGAAATGTTTGGAGTAACCGGAACCTCAGATGTCGTCAGAACACTTGTTCTAACTTTGACAGGAGATTTGGAACCAGTTGAACGAGATCACTTTGCCCGGGTTGTTTTCGATTCCGGAGACAAAGACGGTTGACTCGTACGCCTCCGCGAACGACGGTTCATCGATTGACTTTCTTCCACGGTTGCGGATTACTTGATCAACCAACAATGCACAGGGTAAAAATGTGTTTTCGAATTGAATTAATTTTAGACGCTTTTTAAGACACAACTTGCTTTTTCATGTTTTAAGAGTCGAGAAAAAGCTAAAGATGACTCTAGTCTCCTTCGATGTATTAACGAGCCTGAAGTGACAAATGCTCGGATGGACTTTTTCAGTTATAGAGTTTGAAAAAGGCCAAAAGAAACTACTCTGGAGTTCTAGGCAGAGGGTGTGCCAAACCTTTCGCGAAACCACAGAATACGTTTTACGGTACGAGTGGTCGATCTTCGTGAATGCTGTGTTCACTGCATCGCGATCAGTAGGGCGGCCGACACGGCTTCCTATGGATAAAGGCTTTGTTCCTATAGGGGTCCCCCAAGATACGCGACGGTACGCGGGGGCACAAGTCCATATTAGTGCTATCGTCCCTCAGGAGGAATCACCCACCTTCGTAGAGATCGACGGTCACTATGTTTAACGACGCCGGAAAACGTCTCTACCTAGACCTCTACTGTGTTTCGTTATGTTTCAAAGCGTTGTTAGATAAATTCAGTTCTTTTTAGGTTGATCTTGCTTAGCAGTTTGCCTTTATGGATCACCACGTGATGTATGATACAACTCCTAAATGCAGTCTAAGAATGATAAGCAAGCTTTTTCAATTCTTTCAACTTATGAAAATCTTAACTACTGAGGGAAAAGAAAGACATCATCTTTTCAAATAGATCATAGAGCACACACTGATGCACTTTTCCTAAATCGACATGCAAACTGTCAAAATGCACATGCACAATGCAAGTATTTCTTTTCTTCTTCCTTAATGTTGATGTATTACAAAAAGAAAGCTGTTGTACAATTTCGAATTCAATTTCAAGTGAAAGAAAACAAGTTTTTGTCCAATAATCAAAAGAACACCTTAAGATTCACTCGTTTCAACACAAGAAATACTGAAATTCGAACCGTATAACGAAAGCAAATGTTCAAGCAGCTATGAACAGTAATAAACTAACTCTTAGAATCACAACGACACTTTCTTAGAGGCCTAGATCCAAGAGGTCACAGCAAGACTAGTTCACTTTTGCTACGGGAAACTGTGAATGACAGCAAGAAATACAATAAGAAAAATCATGGTTTCTTCATACAACTGAGGCGGAATGAAGGCAAAGAAAGGTAGTTTCAGCTGGGTATACAGGTTGACAACAGGCTGCAAAAACAATATTGAAAACTGGGCAACAGACAGTAGGGAACCCTAGTTGCACAAGGCAAAACTGGATCAGCGCAGGTACTGCACTGTCAATCTGACATGCAGCGCAGGTAGCCCCTTCGGGACCCGCGTTGCAGCGCAGGTATCCTTTGCTGCAGCTGCACTGAAGAGACAACTCTCGTCTCTCTCAGATTCCGGGTCACAGTTTGCTCAAAAATCAATGGTTTTTGGCCAAATCAGAGGCTATCAGCCAAGTATACACTAGAGGATGATTGAGGAAGATGAACACTATCACAAAGAGCTAAAAAGAGTCCTTGTGGATCAGCTCTTCAAATCATAAACTTGCCCAGCACTGAGCTAGAGTAGCTGCCCTCTACTTTGCATTCGAAGGATTCGAATGCAGTTCGATTCGGTACTCCCTTTGTTTAGGAAATGAATAGCAAGAAACACAAGCTACCAACAAGACACGCTCCCCAGCGGAGTCGCCAGTCTGTTGTGGGGAAAAGTATCCAACACGGAATCACCCTATCCCACTCTAAGGGTGATAGTTCCTTAGCAACAGCTGAAGCAAAGCTATCTAAAGTTACTTCTTTATGACATGCAAGAGATGAAAGGAAGAGATCCACTTACCGATGTCTTGCGCAAATGGTCGATCCAATCTCCTCTATTTGCCGCTCGCTCCCAGCTCCAAGTCTTCTCACGGGCCCAGCTACACGAGATCCTGCGAACAAGACAAGAAAAGGAAACTACGAGAAGCATGCATTCATAATTGATTCAAGGATTAGCATAAATCAAATACACAAGTAAGACAATACACCATTGAAACACATGCGAATAGAAGAACCTCAAATGCTTTATTAATATAAGGAAGTAAGGTTCAGGCGGTGATACGACCGTGAGAGGTCCAATCCAGCATCACCTTCCCGATGGAAAGAAATCTCCTCTTCACCTCCCTCAAGCAATCACCCAATACTCACAACTGTAAACCAACAGCAATTCTTTGCACAAAATTCCGGCCTCCAGATCCCATGGGATGAGATCCTTATATAGAGTTTTCGAGTGAAGATAAGTCAGCTTGATGTGTGACTTGTTGTCCTCTTCAACTCCAGTTGTTCTTCAGTCCTTGAGTCCACTCAGAGCTTCTACCTTCCACTTGGAGTTTTAGAACCTCTTTACTCATCATTAGGCGAATCTTTTGATCCAAGTGTCATTTTGAAAGCTTCCTGGGCACTAGCACATTGAGAAAAGATTCCTCCACATGTCAAAGTACGCCCAGCGCAGGTAGCCTTTGTTGCACTTGCTATGCAGCGCGGGTACACCATAGAGCTTTTGACATTCAGTGCAGATGCTTAATGGAGCAGCTGCTTTGATCCAAAATTGACCTGTTTTTGAGTGTTTTTCAGTGGACAACTGATCTGTAGTGCTGTGGTTTGCTGACCTTGTTCCTCTAGGGGTAGGAACAACATGTTTAGGGACTTTGGATCCCTCAGATTATTGACATTTCATGCTCCATGCTGTAAGGCACAAAAATGTCTATAACACTATCACCCTGAACGATGTGAAGTATGTGCCTGGACTGAAGAAGAACTTAGTATCAGTCGTGATGTTGTAGAACAAAGGCTATGATGTTGTATTCAGTAAGGGAAAGGTTTTTCTTAGACACATCATCACGAGACAAGTGAAACAGATTTGTTCACGAGTTAAGAACATGTATGCTCTTGAGGTTAAATATGCATGCAAAGCTTGAGGAGCAAGGAAAATCTTAGAGACTTGGTGGTTGAGAGGGAGTGTAAATTACCTCTCAACATGCAGGCCCAGAAGAAGTCTAAGACAATTGTGGAGGAGCCACAATTGGAGAAGTGGGCAAAGGGATCACATGCACCCATACCTCTAGGTGTGAGGTGGGGCGATGTGAAGTGATAGTCCCAAGAAGGCAAAAATTGGGTAGAGTCCATTGAGAGGTTTTATCTCATGGATCGTACCTTGCTACAGGAGCCCAAAGTACAGAGTAGTGGGAGGAATCAGTGGGATTGATGAAGTCAGAGATCAAAGTGACAGAGGCTAGAGCAGTCAGATACTAAAGAGTGTAGAGAAATAATGACAACAGTGTAGAAAGGCTAAGTCAGCAAAAGCGCAGAGTTTTCAGTTAATAGAGCCAATATGAGTCAAAGACTCTGATGACAAAGGCATCGTTCTGGTTCAGGTTGGATTTTTTTTGTTTCTTGAGTTGTTGGAGCAACAACACTAGAGTGAAGTGTTACATGCAGAACATTCCAAAGGTTTAGGATCAGGATCAAGTTGAATTCCTTTCTTGTTGAGAGGGAGTGTTGAAAATAGCAACAAGAAATGATAAAAATCGAATCTAGAATATTCCAATTTTAATTTTTCTTTGAATTAAAATTGAATTTACTCTCACTAGCTGCTTGGAAATAACTAATTAATTCATCTTGAGTTAATTAGTTGGAGAAATTCAAGTTAGAAGTCTTTGTGAAGTTATGCAACAGTTATCCCTTTAATTAAGGAGATTATCCCTTAATTAAGGAGATAAGATTGAGTTGCATTTGAGTTGTAATTAGTTAACTCAGTTTACTAATTTAAGTCCAGTTAAATTAGTTCCAAATTGTTTGAGGAACTAATTGTGAGTTCAGTCAGTTAATGCATGAATGCATCCAACTAGCATACTCCAGATAACTGAAGATTCTCTCATCGTAAACTCGTGCATGTCTATTCAGAGAAAGACCCAATTGAGCTAAATGTCAAGGATAGGTTACTATCAGTTGCATGAGTTTTCCTATAAAGAAAACTCATCCATGCAGAAGGAATAGGTTACTTGAGGATTGTGCATTTTTACATGGTGTAATATCAGTGTGAGTGATCAATGTTACACTTGGTTATAGCTGGATCACCCAGGAGAAAAAGCGCAAGGAAATAGGAGCTTGGAGGGCAAAGGAGAAGGCTTGTGACAAGCTTTTATTTCCTGTGAGCATCCAGGAGGATTGTACTGAGAGTTGGCTAGCAGTGGGAGCTAAGGCTTTGTGTAATTCTTATGTATTTCCACCTTGTATGATAATACAGATAGTGGGGTTTTTAGCTAAGGCTTTCTCCTGAGAATTTTTTGTGTTTCTTGTGTATTGATTCTTCTTCTTATGGTTATATGTGTTCAGCTTGATTCTTGCTCTATCTTTAAGCTTCCGCAGGTTTGATAGAAGTAGATTATAATATTTCACTTTGGTATATTTCATTATCGAGTTAATCTAGAGTCAGATTTTCTACATAGATCTCAGAGGTAGATTCGTAGACAATTTGCAGGAAAATCTACATGGTATCGAAGCTAATTTTATCAGAGTTGTTAACAATATACAGAGAAGAGAATTCGAAGTTTGAAGTTTAGGGTTGCAAGTGCAAATCAAATTCATATCATACTTCAATACAGATGAGACATTATGCAACTAATTTCCCATCGAAGAAGTCCAAGAAGGGATCCTCGGATGGATCGGAAGATGAGGAATTAGCCTCTCAGTTCGAAATGGACTTTACCCTCATTGCATGCATGGTGTCATCAGTGATGGGTTATGGTTGGTATCTTGATAGTGGAGCCTCATTCCACATGACAGGTGATAAAAGTTTATTCAGTGCCTTAGAGGAGAAAGACCCCAAGATGCGCATAGATATGGGTGATGACGAAATGTTTAGTGTTCCAGGAGTGGGCACGGTTGCTCTTCAGAGGGAGCATGGAGCTTCTATCACCCTGACCGATGTGAAGTATGTGCTTGGATTGAAGAAGAAATCAGTATCAGTCATGATGTTGGAGGACAAAGGCTACGATGTTGTCTTTAGTAAGGGAAAGGTTTTCCTTAGACATATCACCATGAGACAGGTGAAACAAATTGGTTCATGAGTCAAGAACCTATATGCTCTTGAGGTTCAAGATGTGTGCAAAGCCTTGAGGAGCAAGGAAAATGTTAGAGACTTGGTGGTTGAGAGGGAGAGTAAATTACCTCTCAACATGTAGCCCCAGAAGAAGTCTCAGACAATTGTGGAGGAGCCACAATTGGAGAATTGGGTAGAGGGATCACGTGCAGCCATACCTCCAGGTGTGAGGTGGGGTGATGTGAAGTGATAGTCCCAAGAAGGCTGAAATTGAGCATGGTCCATTCAAAGGTTTTATCTCATGGATCATACCTTACTGATGATGATGATGATGATGATGATGATGATGATGATGGTTAACGTCCACTGAGACCAAATTGGTCTATCGGACCTACAATTTTCTTAATTTTTACTTGTCTGGCTCCTCGTCTTTCTTGGCGAGATTGGTGTTGTAGCTTTCTTTCTTTTCTCTACGGTCTTCCAACTTCCTTTGTCTTGCATCTCCTTCATCTCTTCTGGTTCTTGGGACATTGGTGTCTTAGCTTCGCGATCTATTGTGTTCATTCTTTTGAAAATAGTTGGAGAAGAAGTTTGGTTTAGGAGATCTGCTTTGCTGTTAAATTAAGATTTGTTTTCCGCGGTATTCAAATCCTCATAACTGTTGATTTCTTGGGACGGGCTTTCTCCTTCCTTGTTTTGAGAGTTGTTTCCTTCTTCCTTGATTTCTTGTGACTCATTTGCTCTAGAATATTCTTCTTCTTTGATGACAGTGTAGTGTTCTTTTTGTGCTCCTTCCCACCATGTAGATCTGTGGTGGTTTTTTCTAGCAAAATTTTTCTCAGAGGCTTTTGGGCAATTTTTGGCTAGATGCCCCGTCTCAAAGCACGATCGACATCTGAAGAGGACGCTTTCATAATCAAGCTTCTGGTTCCACACATAGTCTTTACTTGTTAGGTTTATTTCAGCTGGGAATCCGGCGCTGAAATCCATTTCCACACAGATGCGTGCATAGGTGGTTCTGGCATATTCCTCTATTTCTGGGTTCCTGCAGTAAAATTTCCCAAAAGTACAGGAGCCCAAAGTACAGAGTGGCGGGGGGAATCAGTAGGATTGATGCAGTGAGATATGAAAGTGACAGAGGCTAGAGTATTCAGATACTGAAGATCGCAGAGATGGATTGACAACAATGCAGAAAGGCTGAGTCAACTGAAGCACAGAGTATTCAGTTGACAGAGGCAATAACAGTCAAAGACTTTGATGACAGAGGCATCATTATGGTTCAGGTTGGATGGTTTTTTTGTTTCTAAAGTTGTTGGAGAAACAACACTATAGAGAAGTGTTGCATGCTAAACATTCCAAAGGTTTAGGATCGGGATCGAGTTGAATTCCTTTCTTGTTGAAAATAGCAACAAGAAATGATAAAAATAGAATCCAAAATATTCCAACTTTAATTTGTCCTTGAATTAAAATTGTGAATTAAAATCAAATTTAGTCTCACCAGCTGCTTGGAATTAATTAATTAATTCATCTTGAGTTAATTAGTTGGAGAAATTCAAGTTAGAAGTCTTTGTGAACTCATGCAATAGTTACCCCTTAAATTAAGGAGATTATCCCTTAATTAGGGAGATAATATTGAGTTGTATTTGAGTTGTAATTAGTTAACATAGTTTACTGAGTTAAGTACAATTAAATTAGTTCCAAACTATTTGAGGAACTAATTGTGAGTTTAGTCAGTTAATGCATGCATGCATCCAAATAGTGTACTCCAGATAACTGAAGATTCTCTCATCAGAAACTCATGCATGTCTATTAAGAGAAAGATCCAGTTGAGCTAAATGTCAAGGACAGGTTACTATCAGTTGCATGAATTTTCCTATAAAGGAAACTCATCCATGCAGAAGGAACACGTTCCTTGAGGATTACACAGTTTTACAAGATGTAAGATCAGTGTGAGTGATCAGTGTTACACTTGATAACAGCTAGCTCACCCAGGAGAAACCACCCAAGGAAATAAGAGCTTGGAGGGTAGAGGAGAAGGCTTGTGAGAAGCTTTGATTGCCTGTGAGCATCCGGGAGTATTTTATTGAGAGCTAGCTAGCTGTGGGATCTAAGGCTTTCTGTAATTCTGATGTATTTCCACTTGTATGATAATAAAAATAGTGGGGTTTTTAGCTAAGGCTTTCACCTGAATATTTTCTGTGTTTCATGTGTATTGATTCTTCTTCTTAAGGTTATATATGTTCAGCTCTATTCTTGCTTTATATTTAAGCTTCCGCAAGTTTTATAGTAGAAGTATATTATAGTATTTTTCTTTGGTATATTGCATTATCAAGTTAATCTATAGTTAGATTTTCTACATAGATCTCAGAGGTAGATTTGTAGAGAATTTGCAGGAAATTATACAAATAGAGATCATGTGCATAGGAGAAATAGTAGAGTAAGAAGTAATATCTGGTGAGGGTAAAGGATAGAATCCAATAATAGATGCGATTTTGAATAAACATGCACTAATACTCTCATAACTCCCAGGGCTATCTCCAGCAAGTGGGAAAAAATTTCCCATAGTGGTAAGTTGGGTCAAGGGAATGCAATAGTTGAGTTGATCAATTGTCATGATCTTCAGTTCATGAGGAAATTAACGAATGTGAAATATCGAAGACATGAAAATGGTCATAACACAGAACCAACTATGCCCAAGGAGTAGGTTATAGTCTAGGAGAGAATCAACAACTTCAACATCAACGTATGTAGTCCTGTCCCCTAGCTTAATGGAAAACTTAGTAAGAACCCCCTATGGTACAAGATGGTGTCCATCAAATTCCTAAAGAGTGGTAGTACACAGCGAGCGTCAGCGAACTAAGAGATTTCCAACATGATGTTGACATAAGGTGATGAATATTTCCGTGGAAGATTCACACAGTAATCTGAAAGGTGATCTAATGGGAAAGTTGACAGGAAATGTTTGCAACATTGAACGTGATGAGGTTTGATTCAGATGGATCCAACTCCCCCAATTACAATAAACAAGGGTTTGCATTACTATGTACGGATTTGCAAAGCCTCCAAAGAAGGCATGGCACAAGGGAGAAGTCCTCAACAATAATCTAGTGTTGGAAAACCCGTGCAAATGGATTTTGTGTTGACTTACAAATGACACCCTTAGGTGGGTGATAGACTACTCTGGGGTCTTATCTAGTGTGATACAACTAGTGGAAGCAACCAGGGTGCTTGAGTCCTTAGAGTAAGAACTCAAATCAGTAATATCATATGACTTAGCCTACATAGTGACATTGAGATTATCTTGGCAGATAAGGATGGATGTATTATTGGTAGTGTGGAATTAGGGCCCCTCATTTCCCCCTTGCAAAGAATGAGGAACCTAGGAAACCATTTGTTGTTAAGGTTGTGTAGGGAATGGATGAGGAAATACAGTTTCTTGTTGAGTATGAGGTGGTAGTCCAAGGACCCAGTGGACTTAATACATTCGAGTGGCCTCATGAGTCAAATGATCACATTGACAGATCTTGCAAGGAAACTTGATCTTATGACGATTTTCAGATGTGCCCCCTACTTGACTATGTGGATTTGGTTGATTCTCCTGATTAGGTTTATTCCTTTTTATTATTTTTCCCAATAGGTTGCTGAGTGTTCTTGGGTGTTATAGACTTAACTGTGAGAACATTGACAGGTTTCTCAGAAGATGATGTTTTTTTCTAAGCCAAGGGCACTTGCTCAAACTGGTGATGTAACAATCAATTGCCCAAGTTGGGAAGAAAGTTAGATCATAGAATCAGATATGAAACGATCACACCATCAAAGTGTGGTCTTGAGGTACATTTTGGTGGGTCGATAGAATTCCATGGAGCATTGGGGATTACTTAATAAAGTGTGCCCAACTGAGAATAAATTAGATTAAGTTGATAGGCATCTAAAATAACTTGTTCCTCTGTAACAAACCTGAACATATACACATCCTTAGCTATGGGAGGTAACAAAATTCGAACGAACCATTTACAAAGAATATCATAAGGGATATTGGTTTGAGCTAACCTCTTACAACATCACCAATTATGGATATCAGTAGAAATCAAAGTGGCATTGTATTCTTTAAAGTTGGATAAGAGATCAGAATTGACGTTGTACCTCGTGGGTAGCTAAAAATGTGTCAAAAAAGGTCGGGCCAATGATGAAAAGTCACTATAAGATGTCGTATTTAGTTTAGTATATGATTTAGTAGCAGCTCTAGTCAGGGTATATTGGAATAGACACATTTTAATCAAATCATGCACCAAAGAGTTTAATGAACACCACAAATAGTAGTTGGTAATATGTGTTGATGGATTTTATTCAAGCTTCCCTTCAAACTTGGGGATGTGTTGTAGTGAAAACTCAACCCCGCCTATTTTTAACTTATCTATTTCAAATAATTGAGACCCTTTCCATAATTTCTTTTACTAAATCACCTTTTTAATATTTTCTTTTAGTTAAGAGTCCTACAATTTTGCCAAATTTTCATTTTCGTCAGATTTCTATTTTGATTACTTCATTGAGTTTGAATTTTCACTAGCTTTCCATTGGTACTTGTTACATCTCATTTCATTACATGGTTTGCAAATGGTGCTCATCCAAAGTTTGATAATTTTTATCACTTGGGCTAAAAAACGTACAAGATGTATATTATTTTATTTTTTGTAAATAAATTAGTAATAAATTGTAAATATTAATTTTTAGTTAATTTTTGCTAATTATTTGATTTTTCACCAAAGACCCTACAAAATCACAACAAACAAATTGCAGAAAAATTAAAATTATGCATTTTTGGGATCTCGTTAATTTATTCCAATTTTCAATTTTAAATGAAATTACAAGGCTTAAAATCTCAAAATTGCAAAGTGGTTGTAGTTCATTTTGTCCTATTTTTAATTACCAAGTGGTTTTATTTTATAATGGATGAGTCCCACTCCAAGTGGGCCCCACTTCACCTCACCTCCTGTAATAGAACTGACCCACAAATATATGATCTAGATATGTAATTTGTTTCTGCAAATTTTCCCTCTAAAGTTTCAGATCAGATCCGCAAGCTCACTGCCCCAAAAAATTCCTACAAAAAAAAAATATCTCTCTGCTTGCCCAAGAAAGTGCTCCAATACCACTTGTAATAGATATGACTTGCAAATATATGAAATGATGCCAATATAAACAATAACTATAAATAATCCCAAGAGAATTACAAACACAAAATATAGAAATGTTTCTTTATTGCTCAAAACCCTTAAGGCAGGGTAACACCATACAATCACTCCTTAAGGAAGCAGAACACTTCATAAGCCATATTCTTATTCATACAATATTCTGGTGCAAAATTTGAAGAAACAAATTGCAGATCTAGATTCTTTGTGAAAAGATACCGAATTTCAAAAAAACAATCAGCCAAATCGGAGTTTGGATGAGGGAGATATCGCTAACTTAACAATCCGTTGTGTTGCAGATATTTTGTGACGAAAATCTATGGAAGATGGATCTCCAGTTAATTTTTTGTCATTTTTGTGGGTAATTTTGAGAAGCTAATTACAGCTCTAAGATCATCGTGAAAAATTACCCAATTTCAAAAAAACAATCAGTCGAATTGGAGTCTGGATGAGGGAGATATCGCTGATTTAAAATCAACTCTTTTTCAGAAATATTTTGTGATGACGGGACAGTTGTAATGCAAATCTCAACTCCAGAGTGCCTATATTGGGATTTTTATCACATGGAAAGATGCAGAATGGTCGTTCCATTTCCAAAAACAAGCCATACTAAAGATACTGAGAAATATTGACTGAACTGTGGCCGTTGTAAATTTTCGCCAAGTAAGTGAATTTTTTTTTTTTTTTTGAAAACCCTCTTCATGGCTTCTAGCAATATGTTTTTTACAAGAAAAGTTCATGGGCAGACTATTGAAATTTTTATACAAGATCAGAAGTGTGATAGCCCATGGTTTTGGAAGGACTCCATAGGGTATTATTTGAAAGATGAGGCTTCTATATGGTGGAAATCACTTGACAGTGAGATTGTAAAGTTATGTCATGCTCACAAAATTGAAAAACTATTTTTAGACAAATGGTATCATACTGGAAAGAAGGAAACGAAAAAACCTAGCAAAGATTTTATTTTTATAGGAAAAAAGGAAACCAAGAAACCTAAAGGGTTATTTTCTGTTAATATCTCCTTATTACAGGTTCATGGATTGATTTGGAATGAGAAGATCATTGTGTCTATAAATCCTAGCTGCAAGCGTAATTTTATCAATGTTAATTTGACAAACAAATTGCAAGTTCCAGCAAAACACATTGAAAACACACAGGTTGATAATGAGGATGTTGAAGTTTATAAATATTTGAAGCCTTCCATGGATAAGTATGTGTTGCATTGTCATTTTTATACTTTAGACATGGATAACATGGATGTTGTTTTGGGATATCCTTGGATGGAATCTATGGGTACTGTCAATATTAATGTGTAGAAGAAATTCATGAAGCTTTGGTATAAAAAGAAGAAAATTACATTGCAGGATATTTCCATTAAGACCAAAGCAAAGACTATGGAGGCAGAAGCACAAAGCTCTAATGACATTGAAACATCAGACGATGAGCCTTTGATGGTTGAAAACCAAACACAAACATCGAGCCAGTTACCAAAAAAATAGGTAGAGTCCAAGGATGTTGAAGCAGAAAATGTTATAGGTACGAATAAATCAGATGAGGAATCCATGGTTGAAGTAATATTGGAAGATAAGCAACAACAACAGGCACCACAACATGTACTAGATACCAATTAGGCTCCATTAGGTGGTGAATTAAAGACAGATACACTGTTGGTTAAAACTTCAACATATCACCACCCACATCAGCCCGCAAGAAAACAACCAACACGATGGCAACAAATTAACCACAAGGACAATAATTCCCACATGAAAGATAGGGTGGGGTGACGATCCACCCACAACACATCAACACAGAAGAGCAGAGAGGGTCAACTTCCATCTCAAGCAAGCGAGGCACCAACTAGAGCAAGGGTTCACCTTCCTCTTGGATGGCTAAATGCATGTGCATGGTACTAGTGAACTACTCTTTTGAGTAGATCTTATTAGTTTTGTGCTTCTTATGTTTCAGGGACATAAATTGTTTAAGGGGGTGGAATGTAGTATACCTAGGGGGGATAGTATGGGATACAGAGGGAGGTACCCATGGACTAATGTAATAATGCGATGGGTCATAGTTATATGGTAAGCCCATGGTATTAGATATATGGTATTGTGAGAACCATGGTAATGACCCATGGTATTTCATGTGTGAATCATATATAGAGGCTAGAGACTCCCCATTGAGAATGTCGAGGAATATTGTATGAACAAGCATATGGCTTGTAGAGTGTTCTCCTTAAGGAGTGATTGTCTGGTGTTACCCTACCTTAAGTGTTTTGAGCAATAAAGAAACATTTCAATATTTTTTGTTTGTAATTCTCTTGAGATTATTTATAGTTATTGGGTATATTGGCATCATTTCATATATTTGTAGGTCAGATCTATTACAAGTGGTACCAGAGCCATTACACCTCCTCCCTTACTCTTTTACAAAAGTCCCGATGAAAAAAATCTCGATAAAAGTCTATATAAATGTCCTGATAAAAAATAATGATATAAAAACCTCTGATAAAAGTCTTGATAAAACCCTCCAATAAAAAGTTCCAATGTGAAAAACCCAATAAAATAAAATCCTCATATTTTAAAAAATTCCGATATTTTAAAAAGTCTCTATATATAAAAAATTATTTCGATAAAATAAAATTGTAAGATATTAGACCTTGACAATTTTGGTTTGGTGTTAAATCACTCATTTTAAAAAACCCCGATATAGGTCAATCTTCAATACCCGATATTAGTTTCAGCTTCATATGATTTAATGAAGCCTCTTCATCCCTCATAAAAGACTTCCCTCATAAAAGCCTTCCCTCCTTATTAATGTTGGGAGTCATAAAGAGTTCCTGAATGCCACTCATGGCCCATCGTAGTGGGAACAACAACCACTAGAATGATGACACATTTTTGTTGGTTTATTTTTTTAATAAAATCTAAAATAATTTAAATATTAATTATTTTATTTTTGTAATTATAACAATAATTTAATAAATCAAATTAAAATTTTAATTAATTTGTAATTAATTTAGTTTAGTTTTTTATTAAGTTGTATTTAATTAATAAAATAATTAATTATCAATCAATTAGATTCTTTTTTAATAGTTAGGATTAGAATATTTAATTAAAATTTCTTATTTTTCGTGGAGGCAGCAATTTTTCCAGAATTCTCGCAATTTTGATGCTTCAACTTTGGAAGCTCATAAGTTGACTTTTACTTGGTAAAATGAGGCATATGATGGCTTGTTGGATAGATAAAATGATGTGGAATATTTATTAAGTGGTTGTATGACCAGATTCAGTTATTAAATGAGTCCAAAATTTAACAAAAAATCAAGCTTCGAATTTGTAACCAAAATTAATTTTCTGAGTTTAATGTTTTGAATTTTCATTGGACAATAGCCTCTTTGAATGTAGATCCACTCGACTATGTTCTCTTTTACCAATAAGATATTTACAATAATCGATTGAAAACTCATATTTTTATTTATTTATTTGAGGTTTGATTTGAAATATTTTGTTTTCCAAATGTGGTATTTTTTATTTTAATTTCTATTTCCATTTAATTTTGATTGGCTTTTTGGGAGGAGAACAGTTGAGGAGATGAGGAAGAGAGGATTTGAATCAATGGAATTGCTCCAACAAGGGAAGAAAAATAATTTTAACCAATGAAAATTGTTGGAGCATATTTTTTCTTCAACATCTCTCCTATCTGGAATTCATTTTGTAATTATAAATAGTGGTTTTGTAGAATGTAAAAAGGGGGCTCCTCTATTCTATAATTTTGTAAATTTTAGAGCACTATTGTAAGGGACTTGCAAGTTGTAGAAGTAGCAGGAGAAAACTTAGATCTCAATAATTGGGATTGGTCTTTTTCAATTATAGACTTTGTATTGGGAGCAAAACTTGCACTATTGTAGCTCTTTCTTTTAGCAATAGAGTTTATGATTTGAGAAAGAGTTTCGGAAGTCAATTCAAGGAATAGAGCAAGAGACTAGGTTTTAATAAGTGTGTATTTTAAATACTATTATCTTTTAACGCAAATTTCATCTTTTTAATGACAAATTTGTGTAAAATTATCTTTCATGTCAACCACTAATGTTTAATGTGAAGATGAAGGTATTTTTGAATTAGCTATCTAGTTCATTTGCTTCATATATCTGATGTTAATTTTCTCTTTTTTCCCTTATACTTAAATGAAATTTATGAGTAATTATTTATTCAGAAATATTCTACCTAAAGTAGATTTAATTACCAATAGAATTAAGAGAACTATTTCCTAATGTTTTTGGTTGATCATTCACCATTAATTGGTATCTAATCAGAGCATGGTTTGGTAATTATAGTATCATCTAGTAGAAGTATTTCATTAGCCAGATATTCATCTAAAACCACGCATGTTAAAATTTGAATCCTTAATTAATTTTCTCTTGGTTGGGTTAGATCTACATCTTCGTAATCGAGATAGGATTAGGATTTCTTTCCTTTTGCTTTCATTCTAGGATTACTTTTCATTTAGATTAATCATTTTCTAGAAGTCCTCTTAAGAAAGAGGCAAACTTTAGTTGTGGTTTGGCTGAGCCCTAAGTTAACTTAAGGATCACTCACTTGCAAAATCTCAGCAAGAGGGTTGATCTGATGTCTCTTCTCTATTGGTAAGTAAAATACATACTTTAATCCTGTAGAGATAGAGAGAAAGTAACTTGACCTAGTTTAATCGATTAGAACCACCATTTCAAATGCAAAAGGATCTTATCTAAGGTACGGACCAGGTGGTTTACCCCCAATGTTGAGGCAGACATTTTGAGCCTACAACAACATTTTAGATGGTAACTTCAAAGGCATGGATGGCAACAAAGTATCATAATGAATGTGTTTAGTCATCATCTTAGTTAAATCTAGAAGATCAAGAGAGTATAAGAAATGATTGTGAATTTAACTAAATGGGTCATTGGAAGAATATCCCCGTGACCAACTGCAAGGTACCTCGATACCTTAGTTTTGAGTAACAAGTTGAGGACCATGGTGTTAATTCATCCTAGCATATGGAGGATCCAAGCCAATGTGATTGTTGTAAGGAGTTCTCCCCCCAATGTACTAGAGAGTAAAGGACCCCCAAGAGCATGAATGCTAGTAGGCTTATAGCTGAGAGGAATAGAAAGACATCCTTTCACAACAACACCAGCATAAGGAGGTTAACTTAGAGGAATTGTGGTGCTAATGCCAGGGTTTCCCCATGTAAACTAGCCCCTCTAGGAAACGTACTAGAGGATGGTGTCCCTTCAAATAATAAAGTATATGGGGATTGAGACACACTAGAAGCAAGGTTGCCCCCAGCCTAGCTAGGAGCAAGAAATGATCCTCCCGACATTTTTCCTAAGGCTACCATACCCACATGGGGAAGAAGAAAAATAGGTTGAGAAAAATTAGGAGTAAAGATTCCTGATCCTATAGGATAACTTGGGTTAGCTCCGATATCCGATTGGGAAAAAGGAATGGGCATATAGAAACTATGGAAATTTGTAGGACACATAGAAGAGAGAAGTGGAATGTCTAAAGAGGACGTGAGAGGTGTAGAAGGAGGTTTAGGTCCAACCACGTTTAGTGGTGACAATTATGACATAGTAGCAGAGACTGCGAATGCAGAGGGTAAAGAGGAACTAACCTCCTCCATGGGTAGAACATTAATGTATGTGTAGGTAGGTGTAGAACTTTCAAGGTTCAACTACAGTACTTCTGGTCTTGAGATGTCAATCAAAGGCAGATTGAAAGGAGAGGTGGAATCATCCACAAGTGTCTCGATGGATATTTAGTCTCTACCACGATGACCAAGAATAGACTCTACTACTTGAGTTTGGTCTGAGTCTTCAGCGTCAAAAGTCACTCTATGAGAAAGAGTAAAAAATGCACCCCTCTCAGGAGGTAAACCCAAGATTCGACGTGACTGACTGTGGCTAAATTCAACCATGGTGAATAAATGTATTTTAAACAAATCAAGTTAGTACGTACACCCCTAAGGAAAAAATACTAACTCAGCCCAAATAACGCACACTAGAAGATACCTGAAAGGGTAGTTTCATGCAAACTAAAGATTAAGAAACTGGCTTTAGGATAGTTACACTAGCTACCTCCTTCCTAGCCCTTTTAGCCACGAACTCAATCCAATTACCCTTATTAGCCATGGGGTATCACCCGAGGGGTCTGAGAGATTGTGACTAATATCTATCCTAGGTACAAAGAAGATGAGCCCAACCCTATCTTGTGTATGAGCCCTAGAACAATGGAAGCTAAGGTCATCACTAACAATAACATGTCTTGGGGGGATAGTCACCAGTCAAATTCACACATAAGTGTAGGATAGAAAATTATGAAAAACCCTTGAGAGATTTCTCAAATTTAGGTGTGATCCTCCCAAGTGCCCCCCAAGGGCTAAGGAAAAATGCTAGTACCCTCATTTATAATACATGCAAATTCTGCAATCCACACCACCTGAAACAAAGAGAAATGTTGTATGTCACCTTGCCTAGCCCAAGTGTGACCTCATGATTGACCGTCGTGTTAGAAGGCCTTCTCATATCACACTACTAAGAGTGGATTTTCACTCCCTATGCCAAGCTGCTATGTTTGTTTTTAAGTCTTGGAGTAGTTTAATCACACACTAAGATCCAAAACCCTAGCCTAAGCTAGTGTTGTTGTATTACCTGTAAAAAGAAAATATGAGTCTAGTGAATTTTATTAATATATTAATTTTAATGGTTGTTGTATTACTCAAGTGGGTGGCGACATGAAACAATATGGTGTGAAAGTGTCTTGTTAGTGAAAACCCAAAATGCAATTATATGAAAAGGATTGTTTTTTGTTTTTCTTCATTAGATGAAATCTATCTAAAGAAGGAAAAGAGTATTTTTCACTTTTGAAAGAAAATAAGAACTACCTACAATGACACCTCTGAATGGTCACTAAATAAAATCCCCAAATCGAAAATATTGTAGGCCCAACACACAAATAAAAGAAAGAATTCAAAATGAAACCAAAAATGTCCCGAAGCTAGAATGCAAATCACAAAAAAAGCGTTAGATATAGGAATCAACAGCTAAACAAACACTCTCAAGTAATCAACAAGAAGGCCAAAAAGTGAAAAAGGAGTGAAATGCAAACAAGCAAAGGTCATAGTAAATGTCTTAATGAGAGGCAATGTTCTACATGGTCAAAACCAAATGCTAACTCAAGGACAAGCTATTAAGCAATGCGAAAATTTAAAATATGAAGAGAAAAGCATATAAAAAAGACTCTAACATACTTTTCCAATAGTGATTTGCACAACCACAACAAATTTAGAATGAAAGCATCACCAAATGAAAGAAAAACAATCACTTGAATAGTATGAAAACTCATAGATGAAAAAACAACCAAAATAAATTAAAAAGTACAAAACCAAAATAAGATCTGAAACATAGACCAAGGATCGATGGCATATTTGAAAAGAGAGATCCAAACTTGAGGACAAAAGTCACACATACAAGCATAAGAAAACGTGAAAAAGACCCTATAATTTGGATAATAAATGGACCAAACTCACAAATGAGGGATAAAAGTCAGATCTAATGTAATGGTTAGCTACTAATAACCATTAAAAACATATCCAAAAGTTTCAAGTCAAATGAAAGTGAATAGAGTTCAAATTCAAGCACAAACAACTCTACTAGGAACCATAGAATTCAATAAAAGCCAAATTCAAACCAAAAAAAATATCTAAATAAAACTAGCTTTAGATTTACGCTCAAAAAAATAGAGGACAAATAGATTTTAAATATTATATCAAACTCATGAAAGAAAACTAAAAATAGAAGGAAACTGAGTGAAAATTTCACTTTGTTAGCTATTGCAAGCACATGAGGATGGAGGAAAAACGAACTAGCCAAACTTCAATTGGATATAGCTTCCTAATCCAAAGCTCGTTTTCATTGATTTTTACTTTTATTTTTTGACAAAAGTTTGAGAGGAATCCATATATGTGCATTTGTATCCTAAATTTCCCTATTTTCTACCCCATTTCCACCAATATCAACCTTTGTTTTACCTTAATACAAGACCCTTCTTCCCTGCACTAGTACAAGATGGTCACCCTTTTCCTGCACATGCTCATACTTTACATTAAGATTTGCTACAACACTTTATTAATCTTTTTATGTAGATTTCATGTTATTTACATATTCTTGCAACTCATATTGATTTCCTAGAAGTAATCATGGAACATAGTGTTAATAATGTATGAGTTGACTAGTGCAAGAAGATTCTTGCACCACCACTGTCGGAGATTTTGAGAGCTATCTTCCACAAGGATGGATCTCAATCTTCGACTTCAAGTTTAACTGCTGATAAACTGAAGTAGGCAGTGTGCGTCTAGGGATTTTTCTCCAAAGATAGATCATGGCCCAACGAAGCTCGTGTTGTTATAACAATTGGCCAAGTTTGTAGTTCGTTTTCTAAGTCTGTTCAACAGAGAGGCCTAAACGAAATTTATTTGTAATTAGTGTAAACAACTTAGAGGTGAAGGATATATATGATGTAAATTGTAGATAGGAAAGCTAGTGAACCATCAGTTATTATTTTCGTTTATGTAATCTAGTTATCGCCTTGTTTTGGCGCTGGAATGCTTCGTAACATAGTTTTTCAAATTGAGTAAATACAAGAGGATCATCATGGTTTGCACACACAGTGTGCAATTTTGTCTTTGATGTGTTATTTGAAGTGTTGATCACTTTCGTTCCTTAGAAGGGGAACCAACTGGTTGGCCAGGGCCCGACCAACCCATCTCGTTGACACCTCTCACTTTAATGATTTGGGAAGACAGTGTGTTTATTTTGCAGCAGCTGTGTGATGAAATAGTTTAATCGTTAATCTTTGAGTTCTAAATTAAATTATTTTATGTAGCCCATGTGTGTAACAGATTTGTAGTTTGCAGAGTATTTGTGTTCATTTCTATTTATAAGATATCATTTATGCATTTACTTTATTCTTGCTTTCTGTTTTAATTCATTTCCAAAGCAGATCGTGCAAGGAACTCTTTCCTTCACCAGTGCATGTTGTTTCTTGCACCTCGCTCAGTCATTTGTTGCAGCAAACATTAAATCACTCACCTGCATTTTGTTTCCCATTATTTCGCAAGTGAATGAATCAATAAATCAAGTAACTATTTTTGGTATTAAAAGTTCATATCTAAGAAGATCTAGAAGCAGTTATATTAACTACCAAATTATACTTGCAAAGAATATAATTATTGTGGGTGAAGTACCAAAACTGGTTGACACACGCAAAGTACTTAGGCTATTGATTGATTCTTTTGTAAGTGTTTTATCTCATGAAGTTTATTTCCCTTATGAAGTGTAATGAGTTGAAGCATTCTCTTTCTCATAGCTAGTTAATTCAAATTTCTTTAGAGTTGCAATTCCTTTTCAGGATATCTTAACAGCTTTCGAAAGTAAACCAGAAACTAAATAAAGGGAACCATGCTTTGGGGCAAAATCAAGTCTCTTGAAACAGGAACAGAGTGCTCCAAGCCCTGAGGCTTAGAGCACCTTCACTCAGACATAAGTCTTTACTAAGGAAGATTGTATATACTCTTACACAAAAATATTGTACCTACACTAGTGCAAGCAAGATTGCAATTGTGCAAGGATAGGTTGTTTGTGTGGGAGAAAGATTAGAAGAAAGGTAGAACTCTGCAAGGGCCCACTTGTCAGACTTCTTATCATCCATCTGGAGATTAACATAGCGTTTCATTCAACATTTAAGATTGTTTCTGTTGTGTGTAATTTCTTTACTTGATTTACTTGCAAATTGTCTTTTACATTCCATCACTAGATTTGCCTTGGTTTAGATTGCCTTTCCAATTATTTTCTATCTGATTCTGCAAAACATTCCCTTCAAGAAGTAGGATTAGAAATAGGAAAATTTCATACCATTTGTGGCATTTCCTGTGCTTCGTCTCTAAGTTTATGAAACTCTCGGGTTGACAATTAAGTGTTGAGGAGTTTGCTCAAGCGCAATTCCTGCACCCAACATTTTGGTGCCGTTGCCAGGGAGGCGATTTGAATTGGTAGGAATGTTCCATTTTTTACAATAGGGGTAAGTCTACTATCATTCTTTCCATAGTGTGCTTCTACTGTTTGAAGGAGTTCATAGGTGCCGATTTATTTCTAAAACTTGCAGCGTTTACTTTTTGAATTTCATTTGTCATTTTTTTTGAAATGAATTCCTAAAAGGGGTAAGGGTCCAAAGCCCACTAGAGGCCAATGAAACACTAACAAATCTGAAACCAAAACTCATAATGGGCCTTCTTTTGTAGGTAGAAAGTCTAAACAAACTCAGACTCATCACGTAGGAACAATCCACCTAGGCTCTGGTAGCAGTAGTTCTGGTGTGACACAACCCATAAAGGGGAGGAAGGGGACTGTTGGAAACCATAGTCAGCTTGCTCAGCCTGTTAAGAGTGGTTGGTGTGGAAGAACAACAATGGTAGGTATGGAAGACCACACAGAAGGAAGTGGTGAAAATCAAGGAAATGAGGAATAATCTACTTTCAGATTCCCTATTGTGAATCCTAATATACAAGCACAAATGAAAAATATTTCACCATCAACTCTTCGTCATTTCTATGGTAAGGTACACGAAGATCCAGACTCTTTCTTACCTTAGTTTGATATTTTGTGTAGAATTTATGCTTACTTATCTAATGCCGAGAAGTTAAATTTGTTTCTTGCAACACTCAAGGACACAACACTCCGCTGGCTCATGGGACTAGGAGGAAATACTATAAATTCTTGGGAGCAAATGAAGAAAGTGTTTTTATCAAAATATCAGGAATATTGTAAAAATAGAGATATCCAAGATGAATTGTTTACTATTGTGCAAAATGATGATGAAATGCTAGAAGACTATTTGGAGAGATTCATGTATATTTTCCAAAGGTCAAAGAACAAATTTGATATAGGTACTATTAGAACCTTGTTCTTACGTGAACATACTGATGATTATAGGAATAATCCAAATCTGTTAGGACAAGGGGATATTGCTCAAAAAACTTTTGGTCAGATCTGTGCCTTGTGCAGGGAATTCTCGAGGAACCAATATAGATCTCGTAAAGGAATTCAGAATAAAAATAGGAAAACTAAATCTACTGATGCTATGATTATTGAATTAGAAAACAAAATGGACAATGAAAAAATTGAAATAATGAATATTGTTAGTAAACAAATAGACTCTTTGAAGTTTCAGCAAAAACTTGTAGAAGAGCAATAAACATTGTCTATTTTTTGTTCAAGATGTAGAAGAAAGCATCCTCTAAGAGAATGTTCTATAGATATTAAAGAGACTAATAAATGTGCAATTTTTACAGATAACCATGCCACGTAAAAATGTCCCTCCTTACCTGGGCTGAATGTTGTATTCGAAGGGGGACAACCTAAATTTGAATCATTACATGTAATGGAAGCATGAAGAAATTGGCCTCAAGTAAGTGTAGGTATGGTCCTTGAACCTCTACCACATTTTTTTGGTTATAATGCACACTCATATTCCTATCCTAACACTTTTCACTCTCAGTATTGGCAACATGGGAATCAATAGCAATATGGAAAACCCTCCCAATCTTGGCAACAAGGATGGAAAGGGCCAAACCATTCACATCATTCACATAATTCACATCATGCACCAATGCAATCATATCCTCCTACATATGCACCTTACCCAATGCCTCAACCATCATTACCTCAGCTGAGTCAACCTATGCCACCATTACCTTTACCTCCACCATTTAGACCTTATCATCTTCCTACTCAACCTTTACCCAATCCTAATAATAAAGCGGTACAAACGATCCATTCTATGACCCCACTTCCTTTATCCAGATTTCAGACTAAACCAGTTGGAGTCAATGATCTCCAATTGAGATCAGGGAAAGTGTTAACCTCAAAAAATCGAAAGTAGCCCATGGTAATTATCAATGAGAAAGGAGAGGAGGAAAACTCCTAACCATTCTGGGAAAGATGACAACACTCAGCCTATCCCTGTACATTCTAAGCCCTGTTCATCTTCTTCCAACCAACCTCCCTATCCAAAGAGGTTAGTTGTGGAGAAGAAAAGCCTCATTCCCAAGTCTAGCCTAGCTTCTGAGCTTAGGAACCTTTTTATAAAGGTACCTTTGCTCCAAGCTATCAAAGAGATCCCCATCTATACAAAAATCATTAGGGAACTCTGCCTCAAGAATCCAGGGAGGAGAAGAATGGAACCCCAAACCATTCAATTTGTTGGTAGAGTAGGAGAGTTGATGACGAGATGTATGAACATGGAAAAATATACTAACCCCATAAACCCTGTTGTCTCTCTTCAAATAGGTGTTGTCCTTGTCTCCAATGTATTTATAGACCTAGGGTCTGCCATTAATGTTATGACCAAGCAAACCATGGATCAACTTGGATTGGTCCATATTCGTCCTACTCCCACTGTGCCTGAATTGGCAGATAGATTTGAAATCAAGCCAAAAGGAGTATTGGATGATGTGATCATTTCCTTAGATTCCTGGGAATATCTCGCAGATTTCATTTTGCTTCAACCAAAGAATCCTGTACAAGGGCATCCCTTGATCTTGGGACGACCATGGCTTGCCACAACTGATGCTTATATTGGAAGCCATTATGGTGATATGTATATTTCCCATGGAAATTCTAGAAAGAAAGTCACCCTATATCCACCTACTAGATCTATTCAGGAGCTCTGAGACACTTTATGGTTAGACTATAGTAGCGATGAGGAGACCCAACCTGTTTCATTGATCCATCAAAATGTTGAGTCCTCACAGCAGGGTGAGATTCAAGACTTCCTAAACAATATACCTCTACCTCCATCATCACCACCTCTAGCGACACCTTTTTGTACTCATGAGCCTAACACTACTCTTGTTGAGATTAGTCCAGGTAAATCATTGTATATCAATTCAGACTTGGAACCTTCTCAATGCGAGTAGCTTGTGAATTTGTTGCGAAACCAACTTGATGCCTTTGCATGGGGTTATGAGGATATGAAAGGAATCCCTCCTGAAACTTGTACACACCATATCTATATTCAGGATGGACCCCGACCTATTTTACAACCCGAGAGGCGAATGAACCCAGCTCTAAGAGATTTTGTAAAGGAAGAATTACAAAAACTCTTAGATGTTGATTTTATCTATCCCATTTCTGATAGCTAGTGGGTCTCTCCATTAGTGTTAGTCCCGAAGAAAGATGAGAGATGGCGCATTTGCATTGAATAAATAGAATCAAAGAAAGCTACTCTCAAAGATTACTTCCCCCTTCCTTTCATCGATCAGGTACTCGATACCCTTGCTGGTAAAAAGTACTTTTATTTTCTAGATGGCTTTAATGGATATAACCAGATACAGATAGCACCTGAGGATCAAGACAAAACCACTTTTACATGTCCATGGGGTACATTTGCTTATGAAGTGCTTCCCTTTGGGCTATATAATACCCCGACTACCTTTCAAAGGAAAGTCTTGGCTATTTTTGCTAACCTCGAGTGCGTGGAAATCTATATGGATGATTTCTCTACGTTTGGTGATTCATTTCAGGAAGCCCTCAAGAATCTAGAAAAAGTTCTTTTTTGCTGCCAAGAGGCTCATCTTGCCTTGAGTGACAAGAAATGCAGATTAATGTGGAAGGCAGGAGTAGTTCTTGGCCATCTTATTTCCGACAAAGGTATCCAGGTTGACCTTGCAAAGATAGAAGTCATTTTGAGTCTTCCTATATCCAAAACTCAAAGGGAAGTTAGAGATATTCTAGGACATGCGAGCTACTATAGGAGATTCAATGAGAATTTCTCAATGATAGCTACCCCCCTTTTCTGACTTTTGGCTAAAGATAGTGAGTTTTCTTGGTCTACAGCTTGCCAATAGCCCTTTGAGACATTGAAGGAAAAATTAGTTCAGGCATTAGTTTTGAGAGGACCGGACTGGTCCCTGCCATTCCACATTTCCTATGATGCCTCAGATACTACTATTGGTGCAACTTTAGGATACGAAGAAGACAAACAATCTTATGTTATTTATTTCATTAGTAAAAACTTGTCACCCGCTGAACTCAATTATACTGTTATTGAGAAAGAGTTTCTAACTGTAATTTTTTCTATTAATAAATGCAAAAATTATCTTACAGGATATGAAGTTTTTGTACATACCGATCATTTTGCTATAAGATATTTGATGAATAAACCATTAACTAGCGGTAGAGTGACTAGGTGGTTGCTATTATTACAGGAATTTAATATTACTATTGTTGATAGACCAGGGAAATCAAATGTAGTAGCAGATTATCTTTTAAGATTAAATAATCATGGTGAAGCAATCCCTGTTGATGATGATTTTCCTGATGAACATGTTTTTACTGTGTCAAAAAAGCATCCATGGTTTGCCGATATAGCTAACTATTTAGCCATTGGAAAATTACCACTCCACTTATCCATTCCTGAAAAGTGGAATATCATTTAGAAAAGCGCTACATATTCCTAGATCAAAGGAGGCCTCTTTTACACTGGATTAGATCTCATTATCCGTAGATGTGTAAGAGAGGAAGGGGTGTTTGATATCTTAACATTTTCCCATGATGAACCATGTGGTGGTCACTTTGTTGATAAGAGAACTGCATACAAAGTGTTACAAGCTGGCTATTTTTGGCCTTCCTTGTTTAAGGATACCAAACAATATGTCAAGCGGTGTGATAGCTGTCAGCGAATTGTCCAACCTAACCAAACCAATGAGATGCCCTTATGTCCTCAAGTTATTATTGAGCCTTTTGAAAAATGGGCTATTGATCTCATAGGACCAATAAATCCTTCATCATCAAATAAAAATCATATCTTGGTTTGTACAAATTTTGTTACAAAATGGGTAGAAGCTAAAGTTGTTTCTTTTTCTACTGAAAGAGTTGTTAATTTTCTTTTTACTGAAATCTTTACTAGATTTGGTGTACCTAGAGAAATTGTTTCTGACAATGGATCACAGTTTATTTCTAATTTGGTATAGGGTGTAATGGAGCAGTACAAAATCTGGCACAGGAAATCCACACCATATCACCCGCAAGCAAATGGCCAGGTAGAATCCACAAATAAGGTGATTGAATCTATCCTCATAAGGAAGGTAAGTATGAATAGAAAGAATTGGGCTGACAAGTTACCAGAAGCATTGTGGGCCTATCGGACCGCTTGGAGAAACAGCTCGGGACACACAACATATGAGCTTGTGTATGGGAAATAAGTCCTTTTGTCGATAGAATTCCAGATCAAGACTTTCAGGACTGCAGTCCAATTTGGGGCTAGATATCATTGAGGCATAGCAGCAACGCCTTCTACAATTGAATGAGTTATATGAAATCTGAAGGGATGTTGTTCAGCAGAACATCTTGGTTCAACAACAGCGCAAGAAGTGGCATGAAAAGTCCATTCAGAAAAAGCAATTCCAACCAAGTGATTGGGTACTCCTTTATGATTCAAGATTCAAACATTTTAAAGGAAATTTCCATACATGCAAGATGGGACCCTATGAGGTGGTCAAAGTGTTCGAAAATGGAGCGATAGAAATCAAAACTATTGATGGATGGAATTCAGTGTTCCTAGTCAACAGGCATGGATTGAAGGTATATTTTCAACCCCTTACTAAAGGATATTTTATGCAGCAAGTCCAATAGCCATTTGAAAAGGAGTTGGTAGGTGATAACACTGACTTGTTCAAGAATTGATTCCTTCTTGTCCTTATTTTAAAGAGAAATAATCAAAGAAAAATAAAAATAAAAAATGACAAAAATAAAAAGTATAAAAAGAAAAAAAAAATCCTGTAATTGTGAAAATCAGTTGACTGACATGATTACAGAAGGATCAACCTGAAAACCAACATGCTAGCAAGAAGATCAAAAATTTTCATAAAAAGGGAATGTTACTTGAATTTTAGATATGTTGGCCACCACCAAGAAGAAGCAGGTTCACGAAACCGAGCCCTTACCCAAGTTTGGGGTAACTAGCATGGACATTTTTTCCAAGTAAAAACTTACTTCCCACTGCAGTTATTTTTCCCATTTCCAAATGTCCCACTAGTTTCTTTTCTAAATTCCCCAATGAATTACCTTCCTCTTTCTTCCAAGAAACCACCCTTACCCCATTCATAGAATCCCTCTTCTCCATTGAATTTTTTCCCACATCCTATTTCGTTTATCCCTCTTGATGATATTGTTCTGAAATCCATGTTGTAATATTACTTCCCATTGTGAAATTTTTACCCCTTTCCCACTTCTTTATTCCCTCATAAGTTGATTGTAGAATTTGATGCAGTCATTCGGAAGGCATGTCGAGAAGCACCAAAGGATGGTGGATACATTGTTCTTGTATAATGAGGAATTTTTTTTAAAAGTCCTACTATAGAAGTATGTCATTTCAGAGTTTCTATTTGGTAAAATTCTCTGGTGCAAGCACAACACGGTGCAAGCACAACGCAGTGCAAGAAGGTCTGGTGCAGAGATACAATTGACCGTGGGAGCAATTAACACAGTCCTAAAATGGTTAATCAAAGATCTATGGGCCTATACTTTTATACATATGTTGATATGATAAGTCACTCCATGTTTTAAATTGATGCTTTGTTTCATTAATTACGAATCTAGGGATAAATCTTTAAAGTGGAAGGTGTGTAAGGATGAAATCTAATCTTTTTTAATAAATGTTGAAAATAAGTCTGATTGAATTATGATGATGACTGCGGAAGAGTACTCCATTTGATAATCTCCACTCACCTTCTTTGCAATTATTTCACACTATCTTACCATCCTTAACCTACCTGTGATCAGAACATTCTAGTTGTTTCTTCACCACTGTCCATACTTCCACCACATCTAATCATCGTGATTCACCTATAATGATGATTTCTAACATGGATCAACATCCAAAGTGGAAGGAATGCTCCATCATAGCTGGGTAAGCAGGTCTACAAAGACAGAAGGCAAGGAACCTCTAGTACAGAATTCTCGGTGAATGTTGGAGTTACCCTGGAATTTTTCCGAAGGCCTGATCAGTGAAGTGGAAGAGGTTAGAAATGGCACCCGTGACGAGTGAACCACTGTCACTACAGGAGATTGAACAAACTGTCGAGTACAGGAATAGTCTTGCACTTTTGCAAGAAACTGGGTTCCTACCATTTCTCCAAAAATTTGACAGATTTAACATGGGCATAGTGCTAGAATTTGCAAGAATATTCAAGGAAGGCCGAGTTAGGGTCAGGTCCTTAAAATTTAAAATCACTGAAGAGTTCATTTCACAAGCCAAAAACTTGCCACTTACAGGTGGGTGCTGGTTTAAGAAGGCGTAGTTGACAAAGAAGCATTGGCAGCTATTCATGGTTGATAAGAAGATTGAGGTCAATTAGACAAAGGGACTTCCACAGACCGTCTTCATTGGAAAATGGCGAGATTTATTGTTTATATTATAGAAGTTTGTCACTGGTGAAGGACACTATACCTTGGCTTCATATACCACCTTCGACTATTGTCACATTTCGAGCGAAGGAAACTGATTAATTTCCCTCACTTCTTGCTCAAGAGCCTCGAAATGATGGCGAAAAATGCGTAGAGTGCGAGTGCAAGCCAGGTTGCAACCAAACTCTGCCACAATGGACTCATTACAATACTGGTCAAGAAGAAGTTATAGAAAAAGGGAACAACATGGGAGGCATTTCTGAAGGAATTCCTAGCAAAGGATCCAGAAGAACCTCCTAGCAGAAGTGCAAGAAAAAAGAGAAAGGCAGAGACATTTTCCTCTGCCAAGCGAAGAAGTAAAGGCTCACCAGTGCAAGTAGAGAAAGGGGACGTTGAAAACACTCCACCTGCAACAAAGACAAGGAAAATTAGGACCTCGGCGAGGAGGAAAGTTGTCGGCCAAGGAACAAATCAGTCGGGCTCCCCAATTGTAATCGACGACTCGCCCCAAGTCTCCCCCACAGTTCACAATCTCTCAGTGCTTGTAGGCACAGTAGCACATATTATGGAGGATGAGGAGAATGCAGAAGATGATGTGTTATTGTCAACATTCGTCAGTAGGGTATGGAGCAAGAGAACAATGTCAACACCAAACACTGCCGAAGTCCAAGCAAAGGAGGACGATGAAGAACAACATGAAGAATCTCTTGAACTTTTAGCGAACCGGAGGTGGAGACCCTTAATGATTTCGAGGACCAGGGCATTGAATACCTTGCAATTTTTGAAGGACAAGGCATTGAAGACCCTGTGGGTTGTGAAGATCAGGGTACTGAAGACCCTACAATTTTTGAATATCAGGGCATTAAAAACCCTGTGGTGTTTGAAGGATAGGGTATTGAAGTCCCTGTGATAGTAGAAGAATGAGGAATCAGAAACCCTAATGATTTGGAAAGACAAGGTGTGGAATCCCCTGACAAAATGGGAGAACAAATTAAGATCCCAAAGGAATTAGGTGCACAGGGTATTGAAACCCTTGGCACAGAGGTTGGTGAGGGTATCCAAACCCTCAGCAACAACAAAACCCCGAGCATAGAAACCCTTGGTATGTCTTAAAGCAAACTTTTGACAGTCTTGACCTTGATGTTGAGTCCGTGGCGAAAAATGTGTTTGATCCCGAAGATCTTAGAACAACATTGTTGGAGAGGTAAATCCCCTCTACGGATAGAGGCGATCCCTACTAGCCCAGAATGGGTCTAGCAACAATCAATCAATGCTACTGTGCAAGTTCCTAATTGCAAGTAAAAGATAGGAAAAGAACACCTACTTGGATTCCAACGTTATTGTTTGACGAAGAGATGCCGCTCTCGCTCCTTCGCTCTGGCCGGTCACAATCTTCCACAATCTCTGTGAATAGATACCTGCACACACGAAGAGAAAGACAAACACAAGCGTGAAATCTAATAAAAGCAATTATACATCAATCAGAAAGGATGTAATTCGCATTAACCATTACAAGACAAATGAGAATGGAACCATAACAGTAGTCATCTATTATTAATCAATAACAGAGAAAGGTACAACCAAAGTTCTGACGCTGAGTCCTTCTCTAGAGGGTCCAGCCAGCAAGTCTCTTAAGCATTCACCCTTGGAGGTAGATTCTCCCAAAACAAAAACTCTCTCTCACACAAGCAATACTCACAACCTTCCTTAAGCTTCCTCTAACAAATCCACACTTGTCACACCAACTACCTATTAGTAGCAACAATCTAAGCACTATGAATTCCACACTATCCAAAACTATCCAAAAAAACTAGCTGCTCATGGCAATGGTAGAGACTTAAATAGGAGAAGGAGTCTCCACAAATGGTGGGACGATAAGCTTACTTCCAAGGAAGGTGGCTCAAATGACGAAACAGACATGCCAGAGAAGGGAGGGCGACATTTACAAGGCCAACAACCAAGTCTAGAGTCATCTGGAAGGCCGGCAGTTAGAACAAACTCGCCCAAACTGGATTAGCGCGGGTCCATAACCGCACTGGAGCACTGACATCGCAGCTGAATAACAAAGAAGGTCATGTCAGCGCGATCAGATATGAATAACAAACGCGTTGGCTCATGAAATTCGATTAGCGCGGGAAACACGTGTTCTTCCGCGCTGACAGCGCATTTGGTCTGTTATGGAGCGCCCATCAGCGCGGTTGTCTTGCCAAAAGTCGCGCTGATAGCAAAACTTTGGCAAAGTGGGTCATTTGGCCAGTTTAGAGAGCATGAGCATGGTTATTTTGAATTCATGATACAGTAGGGAGACTGACAAGGAGATAGTGACAAATTACTGCGTAACAGATGCCCCCTAAAGCATGAAGCCCGAGAGAGTGGGAGGGGTGAAATGCTTGACAAAACTCACCGAGCTGGAACACCACCAGGAAGAACCGTCATGTATGTACAACTGATATCTCGATTACATGTAGTCTAGGCATGGGCGCAGCCATCCGAAAGACATATATAAAGAAGGTCTGTGGTGTGGACGCAGCCACCCAGCTGAAGAGACTATGATGATAAGAAGGTATGGTCGCAGCCATCCAAAAGACTCAGGTATGGGCGCAGCCATCCATCAATGAGTCATGTAATAATAATCCACAAAATCGCAGCCCGGTTCACAACAGACAAAAACCAGGGTCTTGCGCTCCATCCTAACCCGAACAAAGTACAAATCCAAGCATGTGAATACATGAGCTGAAGTCGAACATGCATTAACATCGTCTGATTACCAGTCAATGATGGAAACTGTTAACATACGCGAGAGGTACCACCAATAATGACAATGGTCCTCAAGGTACTTATAGGTACAATCCGCGGTGTGTGAATCAATGAGCTGGTGTCGAACACCCGCAGAATCATCCAATTGGAGGCCAATGATGAAAACCTCACGTCGAACACGAAGAACCTGCCATTGAGGCATGCAGGCTCTAAGGCACCTGAAGGGAGTCTTTAGGCCACTTTCCTGGATAATGAGCTGGATTCGACAGGAAGTAACCTTGATCGAAGGTGGGCCATAATGTTTCCGACATCATCGACACGAACAGAGAAGGATAAAGTATTTTGTGCGAGACATCAGAGGGAGGTGGTAAGCTTGCAGAGGCCAACTTCTCTTGAACATATCGGCGGCACAACAGCGGATTTGGCAGTATCTGACATCAAATGAGCAGAGGTCATGGTGACAAGGCAATGAGCAGATGAGAGGTCAAATACAATAACCCAAACCCACGGAAGCTAGTGTAAAACAAGATGAAAAGTCCCCACCCAGACACGAATGCAGACGAGTGCCATGTTCAAGAGCGACATACTGCCGACACGACCATTATTACAGTTCCATTTTCCCCACCATTTCTGGCAGGTACCCCGATTATTTTTGGATGACAAGCTTGACGGGGATAGCATATGCTTGGAAGGCGTCATTTCGATGGTGTCTGATGTCATTAAGTTTTAACGAGCCTAACAAAGGAAGAACTCGGCGTCTTTTCCTGTTTAGAGAGTCTAAAAAGACAGCGGAAAAGAAAACTCCAGGGGGGTCCTTTTTCGTAAAGTTGTGTCTCTCGAGCCCGAAAAAGTATAAAACAATACTCCAAAGAACCGCTCGACCATTACGATCGAGGAGTACTTTTCATGAGTAGTGATATCGATCTGAAAAAGTAAAAAAGTAATCGACATCACGTCGTTTCATAACCATTAACGAACCTGAAACGACAAGGGTTCGACGATCTTTTCGTTCTTACACGGTCGGAAAAGAGTTTAAAGACGACCGCCTCTTATTTACACTTAACGAGTCAAGAGGGAAAACTCGGCAATCTTTTCGTCTTTAAACGGTCGAAAAAGAGCTGAAAGTAGACCTCCATTTTTATTCTCTTTAACGAGTCAAAAAGGGAAAAATACTCGGCAATCTTTTCATTTTTTACGAGTCAGAAAAGAGCTTAAAAGGAGACTCGTCCTAGAGGAATGAGTGGTATAAAGGGTAGCAACTGGTTCTGGAAATGGTGGAACTACTCAAAACATGTAATGGTCAAGAGGCTGGCTAATAAAACCACTCATCGCTGCGGTTCCTCAGGAAAGGAAAGACAACCAAGTGAAAGCATATGATCGGCCAAAGAGATGGCGGCGATGGAATGAAAACAACCAAGACTCATCTAGCAGAATTCAACGGATAAACATGGCAATCACGAGATGTAAATCGGGTATGGGTTCATTTTTACACAAGCTTGAACCATGGGGAACTTTGCTTGGATTTTGTTTCATGTTTACACAAGCTTGAAACGAAAAACTATGCTTGTTATAAGTTCGCATGCCCCCAGCAAAATGACGCAAAACGAGGTACATGCCCCCCAAGCTTCATTGCATTCAATAAAGTGGGTGGAATGAAGGTTCACCTTCGAGAGCTTGGAAAGACTCGACTTGGATTTTACGAGATCTTAATCAAAGACTCAATTTGGAAAGGGAGTTGTTTCATTTTTTAATGAGGTTGACACAGTAAAAGAACTATCCTCATAACCCTTGTTTCATTTTTTAATGAGCTTGACACAAGATCAAGAACTATGCTCGGGACACTTTGTTTCATTTTTTAACGAGCTTGACACAAGACAAGGAACTGTGCTCCAACCAAACCTAGTTTCATTTTTCAAGGAGCTTGACATCGGAAAGGAACTATGCTCCACCTGAACTTCATCATAATGAATAGAAAGTCGGGGCTTCCAAGATTTCCACTCCTGGTGGAAGGGAAACATCTTGGAAGTCGGGGCCCAATGCCCCCAGGACACTATGCATGATGGCGGCATCACTGGATCTAGGCATGGGATAGGTGGCCACGTAGTTGATCTGTGGTGGGGCAGATACAACTGGTGGATAAAAACTAGGAGGGGACGACAACTGCGCAGGAGGCATTGGGGGACTAACGAACGACAATTGATCGATAGTCACAATTCTTCCATCGTGTTGAAAGCAAACCACATGGAAAAGCGAAGAAACGAGGGCCCCCATGGCGTAAACATAGTCACGACCAAGGAGAAGACTAAAGTCTAAAACACCTTGGGTAACCAAGACGTCTATATAGACAATTTTTCCTCCCAAAGTAATAGGGAACTTCGGGAGAACTCCTAGAGATGGACAGGCTCCTCCGTCGAACGCCAACAGATTCTGAGTGACTGGCCCAAGCTGCGGGGAACCTAAAGCTTGCCAAGTAGTGTACGACATAAGACTGACCGACGCACCTTCATCCAGAACAGTGCCAGGTACTGCCTTATCACAGGCAAGTACTGTAATCTGGAAAGGCACATGGGATGGAAGGCGGCCGGCAATCAGGCGATTCCAATCGAAGGAAGCGACCAGACTACTTGGTGGGGGAATCGTATGATTGCCCCCATTTGCTAAAGGAACCGAAGGAGAACCTTCGGGAGCAGCTGGGTTAAGAGAGTCATTTCGGGACTCAGGAGAATCTGAAGAGACGAAAAGAACATGGGTGTGATTCTCTTCTGAAACAGAGTGAGCGAGCGGTGGACTTGAGTCGACACTCTTTCCGACCAATGGTTGGTCTGGAACAGGCTGGACACAACCAGGTTCGGGAAGAGGGGCCTGGACAAGAGAAGAATGTAAACCAATCTCATTGTCGGGAGGCGGATGATCTGCAGCTGCAGAAAGACGTTGATATCCAACGGGGAGTTGGGGTGAAGGAGCTGTAAGACCTTCCAAGACAACAGAGGCTTTATCCATGAGTGGACAAAGGTGAAGGGGATGATTGCCTTCACAAAGTCTACAGGGGATTCGAATCTTCCCTTTTCCCTTACCTTTGTGAGTCGATAGGGGAACATCGCCGTGAGCCTCAAAGGACGATGAGGGGTGGGCCGGATAGCGAGACCATACTTCTAGTACCCTGGGAATGCCAAGACAATCATGAAGAAGATGGTCCTCCTTGCATAATCGACAAGGAAAATTAACCTTCCGCGGGGGAGTGGAAGGGGGCCCGACTTCAGGTGTACTCGAGGGAGTAACAATTATACTTGTAGCCTCTCCCTTAGGAGACTTCTTCTTCTTGGTCTTCTTCTTCTTCTTCTTAGCCACCTGGTTATTCGAATCGAGACTTTCACCAGGCGAAGTACAAGAGGAAGACGTAGAAGTAGGCGTCGAAGGGGAGAGATCCACCTTAGGATCAACATGATGTTGTTCAGGTGGAGGGACTGATGGACTAACAGCCGACACGACAGGGACCAAAGAGGTTGAAAACAACCAAACAGGCAACCCGACAGTTAACCCCGGAAGGGATAACATTGCCATATAAGGAGCACCAACATTCCCGAGAGGAGGGAAATGACCAGGATTCCCGTCAGGAGGGGAACTTGGGTTGGTGAACCCTGGAAAAGTTTCCATGGCAAACAAAAAGAAACCTACTCAAGCTAACGCACACAAGATCTAACCAGGTGATGTTAACGTGGCCGAATAAATTTTTAAGACGCAGGAACTAAACTTGACATTTTCATGTTTCAAGAGTCGAGAAAAGGACGAAAAGATGACTCTAGTCTCCTTCGAATGTTTAATGAGCACGAAGTGACAAGACGCTCACTGGCACCTTTTCTTTTAAGGAGTCCGAAAAGGATCAAAAGTGACTACTCTGGAGACTCTAGGCAAAGGGTTTACCAAGCAATCCGTAAAACTGCTTATACACCTTGGCAATCGTATGAGAACCAAGGACTTTCCGTACTGCAGTCAATCTTCCCGAATGCTGTGTTCGGTGCGTTACAGTTCGCAAGGCGGCAGACTCGGCTTCCTATGGATCAAGGATAAAAGCCTAGTGGGGTCTCCCTATATACGCGACGGTACGTGGGAGCACAATCCGTGTTAGACCACTATCGAGTCACAGAAGGAGGAATCACCCAACTGTAATGTGAAACAATAGTGACTATGTTTAAAGACGCCGAAACACGTCTCTAGCCTAGACCTCTAGATGTTTGCGTTAAGTTCCAATGCGTTTTTAGGTTTATTCAGTTCATTTTATGGTTGATCTTGAATTAAGTTTCGGTTTCAGGCCCTATTGTGTGATCTCTCACAATTACCTAGATGCAAACTACATGCCAAAGAATACCATTTCGTTCGATGAATTCTAACTATGAGAAGGTTAAGAGTTTTCAATCAAACAAAATGAACTCAAACAATCAAACAATCTAATGCAGCTAATGACAAAGAAATGAGATTTTTTCTTTTGAGAACACAAATCAATGAAATGCTCTTCTTTTCATTAACTATTGAATGCAAAAAGATATTAGTTTGATTTCTTCTTCAATGGCACTGTGCACTTTAAAATGAATTTTGAGAGACAACAACACCGAGTAAAGAGAAATAAAAACACTCAATGAAAAGCACAACAAGCGTGAAAAGAGCCGATTGAACCCAAGCAACTGTGATCTGTATCTGGGTAGTGAAACAATCCGAGGATCGGTTGAAAGACAATCACCTCAAGCAAACAAGCAAAGAAAGCAAAAAAAGGAAGGTTTCCGCAATAGCAAAGGCAAGTAGCAACGAACTTCTGTGAACAAGTGAACGAAACAAGGTCAATCCAATGACAACGGGATGATGGCACTAGGTCACGGGACACAAAAACGAAATTCGTTCGACAAGACTTTGCAAGCAAGTGTTTCACAATTCAAACAATAAATATCAAGTCATAAACCAAGTAGAAAGAGCTGGAGATAGTCAAACCAACAGGCTCAGGAGGCAAAATTGAAACAAATTCAATTTTACAGGATCAGCGCGGGTAGCGCTCAGCAACAATGCGCTGAGAAAAGGTCACGCGTAGCAACTAGGCGCTGTCAGCGCGGAAGGACACGACTTAAGCGCGCTGGTTCGATTTCAGAACCGTCGCGACTGTTTTACGCACAAGCGCGATGAAAACGGGGTCAAAAAGACAGCTATGCGCTGTCAACGCAACTGTTTTGATATAAGCCTCGCTGAGGCTAAAAAAGAGGCAGAATCAAGCCAAAAACTCCCAAACCAAGGCCAAAACTCTTTAAACAATTTATACACCTCCCAGACTGAACCAGGAAGTCTAAAAGCAGAGAACTAATCCCCAATTTTGAAAAGAGAGTAACAATCAAACTCAAACACAAGAATGAACAAAAAGAGACAAAAGGCCAGCTCCCCAGTATGGTCGCCAAATTGTTGGAGAGGTAAATCCCCTCTACGGATAGAGGCGATCCCTACTAGCCCAGAATGGGTCTAGCAACAATCAATCAATGCTACTGTGCAAGTTCCTAATTGCAAGTAAAAGATAGGCAAAGAACACCTACTTGGATTCCAACGCTATTGTTTGACAAAGAGATGCCGCTCTCGCTCCTTCGCTCTGGCCGGTCACAATCTTCCACGATCTCCGTGAATAGATACCTGCACACACGAAGAGAAAGACAAACACAAGCGTGAAATCTAATAAAAGCAATTATACATCAGCCAGAAAGGATGTAATTCGCATTAACCATTACAAGACAAATGACAATGGAACCATAACAGTAGTCATCTATTATTAATCAATAACAGAGAAAGGTACAATCAAAGTTCTGACGCTGAGTCCTTCTCTAGAGGGTCCAGCTAGCAAGTCTCTTAAGCATTCACCCTTGGAGGTAGATTCTCCCAAAACAAAAACTCTCTCTCACACAAGCAATACTTACAACCTTCCTTAAGCTTCCTCTAACAAATCCACACTTGTCACACCAACTACCTATTAGCAGCAACAGTCTAAGCACTATGAATTCCACGCTATCCAAAACTATCCAAAAAAACTAGCTGCTCATGGCAATGGTAGAGACTTAAATAGGAGAAGGAGTCTCCACAAATGGTGGGAGGATAAGCTTACTTCCAAGGAAGGTGGCTCAAATGAAGAAACAGACATGCCAGAGAAGGGAGGGCGACATTTACAAGGCCAACAACCAGGTCTAGAGTCATCTGGAAGGCCGGCTGTTAGAACAAACTCACCCAAACTGGATCAGCGCGGGTCCATAACTGCACTGGAGCGCTGACATCGCAGCTGAATAACAAAGAAGGTCATGTCAGCGCGATCAGATATGAATAACAAACGCGCTGGCTCATGAAATTCGATCAGCACGGGAAACACGTGTTCTTCCACGCTGACAGCGCATTTGGTCTGTTATGGAGCACCCATCAGCGCGGTTATCTTGCCAAAAGTCGCGCTGATAGCAAAACTTTGGCAAAGTGGGTCATTTGGCCAGTTTAGAGAGCATGAGCATGGTTATTTTGAATTCATGATATAGTAGGGAGACTGACAAGGAGACAGTGACAAATTACTGCGTAACAAGCATCATCCACTCTCTTCCTTAATAGCAAAATAGTGGACTTGAAGCAACAAGCCCATGACTTGGAAGCTCTAAACCAGGTCATGAAAGAGCAGAGTTGGCAGACATAGAGTGAGGTGGAATTACGGGCTAAAGTAAAGAAGCATAAGCAACATGTAAAGGTATGGAAATATTGGACTTCCAGATGTTATAGATGCCTGAAAAAGGTAACTAAGTAGTGGCGAAAAGCCCAGGACAGGAAGCCAAAGATAGTAAAGATAGGAATAAACATTGAAGTGCAGAACTAATGTGCGGCCACTCATTTTTGAAGGTTTTTTTGCAGAGGTAAAATGTTGTGTGAGGACAAACAACAACTTAGGGATGGGAGGATGTTGGTATCCTAAATTGCCCTATTTTTTACCCCATTTCCATCAATATCAACCTCTGTTTTACCTTAATACAAGACCCTTCTTCCCCACACTAGTACAAGATGCTTACCCTCTTCCTGCACATGCTCATAGTTTAGATTAAGATTTTTTACATCACTTTATTAATCTTTTTATGAAGATTTCATGTTATTTACATATTCTTGCAACTCATATTGATTTCCTGGAAGTAATCATGGAATGTAGTGTTAATAATGTATGAGTTGACTAGTGCAGGAAGATTCCTACATCGCCACTGTCTGAGATTCCAAGAGCTATCTTCCACGAGGACGGATCTCGATCTTTGACTCCAACTTTAATTGTTGATAAACTGAAGTAGGTGGCACACATCAAGGAATTTTTCTCCAAAGATAGATCATGGCCTAACAAAGCTTGTGTTGTTATAACCATTGGACAAGTTTGTAATTCGGTTTCTAAGTCTGTTTGGCCGAGAGGCCTAAACGACAATTATCTGTAATTAGTGTAAACGACTTAGAGATAAAGGATATATACAATGTAAATCATAGATAGGAAAGCTAGTGAACCATCAGTTATTATTTTGGTTTATGTAATCTAGTTATTGCCTCATTCTGGGGTTGGACTGCTTCGTAATATAATTTTCCGAATCAAGTAAATACAAGAGGATCATTATGGTTTTCACACACAGCGTGCAATTTTTTCTTTGATGTGTTATTTGAAGTGTTGATCGCTTTCATTCCTTAGAAGGGGAATGAGCTGGTTGGCCAGGTCCCAGCCAAACCAACTTGTTAACTACTCTCGTTTTCTTGATTTGGGAAGATCGTGTGTTTATTTCGTAGCAGTTGTGTGATGAAATAGTTTAATTGTTAATCTTTGAGTTCTAAATTAAATTATCTTTTGTAGCCTATGTGTGGAACGGATAAGAAGTTTGTAGAGTATTTGTTTTCATTTCTGTTTATAAGATATCTTTTACACATTTACTTTATTCTTGCTTTCTATTTTAATTCATTTTCCAAGCATATCATGTGAGGAACTCTTTCCTTCACCAGTGCGTGTTGTTGCTTGCATTGCACATAGTCATTCGTTGCAGCAAACATTAAATCACTCACCTGCATTTAATTTCCCATTATTCGCAAGTGAATGAATCAATAAATCAAGTAACTATTTTTTAAATAAAAGTTTCATCTCTAAAAATATCTAGAAGCAGTTATATTAACTACGAAATTATACTTGCAAAGAATATCATTATTGTGGGTGAAGTACCAAAACTAGTTGACATATGCAAAGTACTTAGGCTATTGATTGGTTCTTTTGTAAGTGTTTTATCTCATGAAGTTTATTTCCCTTATGAAGTTTAATGAGCTGAATCATTTTCTTTCTCGTAGCTAGTTAATTCAAAATTTCATCACAGTTGCAATTCCTTTTCAACATATCTTTTCAGCTTTCGAAAGTAAACCGGAAATTGAGTTAAGAGAACCCTGCTTCAGGGCAAGAGCAAGTCTCTTGACACCGGAACAGAGTGCTCCAAGCCCTGAGGCATAGAACACCTTCACTCAGACATAATTCTTCAGTAAGGAAGATTGAATATACTCTTACATATAAATATTATACCTGCACTAGTGCAAGCAAGATTGCAACTGTGCAAGGATAGGTTGTTTGTGTGGGAGAAAGATCAGAAGAAAGGAAAAACTCTGCAAGGGCCCACTTGTCAGACTTCTTATCATCCATCTGGAGATTAACATAGCATTTCTTTCAGCATTTAAGATTGTTTCTATTGTGTGGAATTTATTTACTTTATTTACTTCCAAATTGTCTTTTACATTCCAACACTAGATTTGCCTTGGTGTAAATTTCCTTTCCAATTATTTTCTATCTGATTCTGCAAAACATTCCCTTCAAGAAGTAGGATTAGAAATAGGAAAAGTTCATGCCATTTCTGGCATTTCCTATGCTTCGTCTCTAAGTTTATGAAACCCTTAGGTTGACAATTAAGTGTTGAGGAGTTTTCTCAAGCGCAATTCTTGCACCCAACAATGTGGTTAATTAAATCAAATTATATACAAAAAAGTCTAGAATTTGATTTTAATTCCCACATCTATTATTCTCTAGTATAAAAAATAGAAACGAAAATTCAGATTGGAGATATCCTCATATTTGAAGAAAAAGAAATTAATGGACATCAAAATGAATCCATATAGCCATAGAGAACTCAATAGAAGACCACAAAAACCATATCCAAATGAAAATGGAAGATATATAAAGAAAAACATGGCAAAATATCATTGAAAGCATGAGTTATGTTGCAGCTAAATGTACTCAGCTACTAGGAGCTATGCTCCATAGTCTTAGCCCTTAGTCAAACTACTAGATCAATAGGACAAAAAATGAAAATGAAAAAGAAAACTCTCAGGCAACCCAAATAGATCTAACATTCACTCATGATCGACCCTAGAAGAAGGTTTCAATTCTGAGTTAGGATCCATGAAACTTGGTGAAAGATATTGAATCCAATCTGAAGAAACTTGCTCCTACTCCAATAGATTTTCTCTCCACGATAACCTTTACCTTGCACAGATGCACAACCAAACAAGATGAAAATTGGTCTTTCACAAAGGACCATTACATCACTATGAAAACATGAACAATGAACATGCATACACAATTTAATGGGAACGAATAATTATTTCATTAATAATGAAATTAGAAATTACAAAGTATACCTTCAATTAATGCACCTTCTCTTTCGATTCTAGTAGAGCGTCCCCTTCTCTGGGATGAATTACCTTGAGTCAAAAAAGACTCACACAATCTCTCTCAACGGGAAAGCAGCAAAATGTTTGTATGAATCTCTCTAACTCTAGCTTGAATCTCTAGGATAGACTAGTATATAAAGAGATAGAGAATCTCCAAGGAAGATGAATGTGGATTCTTAGGTTGAAGAGAAGTTAGGAAAATTATCTACTAATATATCCCTACTCAACTCATACACAAGTGGGTCAAGTTGATCTCCTTAGGAACGTAACCCTTTATAAACTTTTTCTCAATTGTTGTCAATTATGAAATAATTCTTATCTCATAATTTTAATATTTTGGAAAAATAATTATGATAAATTTCTCAAATATGTAAATTCACCCCTTTAACATGGAATAATCACCACATAAGTAAATGTAGAGGTGAAACGCGGATGCATTCTAGCGAGAAACTAAGGTGAGTTGAAACTAGGTTTCTACTACTATAATGGAGTGGCAAATATAGTTATAACAATGCTAATTATTCAGCAACTACAACATGATTATACTGTATCATATACAATTATGTGGATGAATGTGTAATACCCCTACCATATGCCCCCAATTTTTGTAATGTGTTACTAAAAACATAAATAAAGTTTTATTTAACTAGAATTGATGTGAAATGGAGATGGATCCATGATATTAGGGGAGGGTTGAGTGGTGTTGGGATAGCATAACCACCTAGACACCTCATTCAACAACGTGGTAAGAAAATTTCCAAGGGAAGACCCAACATCTCCCATGTTGAGAAAACAAGACAAATAGGGAGAATACGAACAAGCTCGTGAAGGAACAAGGATGCAAGAAAAATAATATGGGAATGGAATTAAAAGAGGGGGGATTAGGCTATCATATGAGATAAGGTTAGGGGGGAAATTGTAGGACAAGAAAATGTTAGAGGACATTTTTTTTGAAGCACATTTTGAGAGATGGAAAATCTTTTTTAGGTTAAGGGGATCAAATTCCCTTTGTGAAATTTATGAAACCACAGACTGTGAGTGTCCCAACTCGGAGATGTCACTTAAATGCTAAGAGGAGATCCATGGGGGATGGTTCCTGTTTTGTGGCTGATAAAATATTAAGGGCATGCTGAGGAAGCTCATAAACCTCTTAGTTCTTCCTAAGAAGGCTAAGAAACCACAAGTTAGGGTAGCATGCATGAAGTGTTTGTTCAATGGAATAATAAGCATCTTAGTGCTAGCTAATAAGGAACAGTAAAATACTTAGAACTTGTCAGGAAAGGTGATAACACACCCAAAAATATATAGGAGACATGTGTGAAACTTTCTAAACCACCTTGTAAATGGCCCCATTCTCCCAGAATGAGTATGAGGTCAAGTTCATACTGACTGGAAATTCCCTTGGATTGTGGAATCTTGCTTAAGGGTGAGTGACTACAAGAAAGATAGTAGTGCAATCAGTCTAAGGATGGGTGGAGAGTTAGAGTCCCAACCTTAGCTTTCAGAGTCATCTATAACATAAGATGAGTGGTTTACTTATGCTATTATGAATCACAGTTTCACTATGATGCTAATTGTTGTATTATGGACTTTTTTGGTTAATGGGAATGTTCTTATTTTCTGGATGAATGATTGAATGATAAATGCACATGTGTGGTAGTCCTTATTATCCTTGTAACTATGCAATGCTTATGACAATCATTTATGTCATCCTAAGTGGTTTTATGTTTTTTATGACGACAAAGGGAATCCCTATGTAATTATTTATATATTTTTAAAATCTAAGCCGACGTAGCCTAAATTCTCTAAGCATCGAGAAAGGGTGTTGACAAGCTTAGGTGGGATAAGAAAATAAGGTCGAGCATTGAATTGGCCCTATATATATTTGTGTGTGTGTGTGTGCAGATATATATGCAAAGCTCAAGAGGGATAGGCCATTAATGCAAAGAAACAAAGATTTTATTGTTAACATATATATGTGTTGTGTAAGCCCATCGAGGACAGCCCATATTCGACTAAAAGTCGAGGGCATCCCCGCTAACTATTATGTATGTGTTAAGCTCATGAGGGATAGACTTAAATGAGTAAGTGTGGAAGGCTTTTGTTTGTCATATCTATATCTAGTATATATATATATATATATATATATATATATATATATATATATATATATGAGACTAATAGGATTGAGATTGATAGGAAGTTCCTTGGCAATCAAGGAACACAACCCTCTCTTGGAACCTGAGGGAGGAGAAGAGGTTTTTTCTAGGATAAAGGGATGAATTGAGAGAGCTGAGATTGATAAGAGGTTTCCCTAGCAATTGAAAAATACATTCGTGTCTCGGGATCTTAGGGTCCACGAACCTCACGTGGAACTGTGACATGTATGGTAAGGAGTAGACAAAGGAAAATGGATGAAATTGGTAGTGGCCAAGATGGAAAGTACTTCGATAAATTGATGTGGAATGATTCCATCTCGCTTCAGACCCATTTGTAATATGAAATAACGTTATGGATTAGGGAACTAATGGTAAGACCAAGATTGTGAATTATATAAGGGGCGATGAAATGACAGGGTCGGGGAAGATGTGGCCTGCAACATAGGGCTCCTATGTTAAGAGGGAGCTACATGTGCCATGTCGTGAGTTCCACATGGAAATCATGGTGACATGGCAGGATATAAAAAGAGTCAAGTTCAAGTGGCCATAACGTTTGATTTGTAGCCCATATTGTGATAAAAATTATATAGGAAAAAAGCTCTTGACAAGCAAGACACAATGACAATGTTAGTTTTTAGTTTTGGGGGAGTTGCAACATAAGGAATTTTTTTACCCCATTTACATGACATGACTATGGATGTGAGGTTATCTTGATGCGACACATTCCACTACCCGAGAATGACCCAAGGGGGTGGAAGTGGGTCTAACAAAATGATTCATTATTATATAAGGATCATTTATATTTATATACAAAATATCAATTGAAAATGACTATTTTGAATTGGATACTACTTCTATAAGTAGAATATCATTATTTCTTAAAGTTATCACACATGATCAAGAATCAATTTTCTAGGGTGTTTTTAGAAACCATGTTCAATTGGTGTAGTGAAGTGTTTAGATTTTGAACGTAATAAAGGAGAGTTGATCAACACCCTATATTTTGTATAATTTTTAGCCACAAAAAATCAAGATTCTGAAGAGATATAAGGGAATAATTTCATTATGGTAGTGGTGGATCAACTCATATGTATCTCCACTATTTTCTCCCTTTCTCATCCTTTTAAAATAAGTACAATAATTACAACCATCATTGAAACAATTCGAAGGATACATCCAAACCCCAAGATTATTGTATAATAAGTTTTGAAAATTGGTGCTCAATAGCATGTGATGAAGTGCCTGGTTTGATAATTTAATAAAGAAGAGGAAATCAGAATCCAACATCTTCTAGGATGATTTTCCATATGAAATTGATATTACAAAGAGATTTGAATGGATTTTATCTTAGCTATACCAATGTATGAAGGTATTAATTTCACCATAATGGGTATGCCCATATTTTCTCCCTTTCTCACCCTTTCATGTAATTATTGTAGTCATAGTATTGATAGATAAAATTTATAAGTGAAATGAAAAACCAAAATTATTATAAGTGGAGAGAGATCCCTTTCAATTGCAATTTTTTGGGCTATTTTGTTCGCCTTTTGTTTAAGTAATAAACTAGTTCATAGTCCCTCTTACTATCTCAAAGAGAACAAATATATGGAAGTTATCCTCATTTATTTCCATCTAGTGAATACTTACAATGGGTTAGTAAGTTACGTTTGGTACAATGGTGGTAATGGAATTTCTTATATGCTTCATCTAAAATGTCACCACTTATTATATTCTATGGTTATCATCCTCTATCTTTAACAACGGCCATAAGAAGAAATCCTAAGGTTCAAATCGTGGTGGATAAGATTAACCAAAAAAAAGATGTTTGCCAACTATTACATGACAACATGGCTATAACGCATAATATAATGAAACAATAAACATATCTTTATTGTTGTGAAAGGCACTTTAAAGTGGTGGATTATGTATCTGTAATGTTGAAACTATACAAATAGGCATGGCCCTTGGGAAATAAATTATGGAGAACACATTATTATCTAAACAATATGGTCCCGATAAGGTGTGGTGGAGGATTCACAATCTCACTTATAAAATGGACATAAACTTCACGTGTACATTTTCTCTTTTATGTCTCTTGTTTAAATATGGCAATTATGGTAATTAATAGAAAGATCTCCATTGATATGATTTTTCTAGATTGTGTTAAGGATGAAAAATTTTATTATATGGAGCAATCTGAAATAGGGATAAAGCAATGAAAAACTTGATAGATTGTCAAGTCCCTCGTTAGAGAGATGAACTTTCCCATAGAAGATGTGTCTTGTCAAGTTGATTTCTTCGTGCTTAAGCATTAATAATTGATTATGTTGATTTAAATTTATGTTTTAGGGGAAGGGGATTGATAACCCCTTAACCATAAGCATCATTCATTATTGTTAGATTATTAGTCCCTGCCTCCGGCATAGCAGGGACTATAGCGTTCGCATCGGCGTTGACTCCCTATTAATTCGAGTTTACCAAAGCATTTAACTAATGTTTTTCGCTTTTATCCAAACTTTTATTTTCGAGCTTTGATGTTTTTTTCTTTTATCCAAAGTTTTATATTGGAGGCCTTATTGTCGGGTTGTGGAGTATGCATATCTGAAAAAAGGTTTTAACCAAAGCTTGGATGTTGGGTTGTTGAATATGCAAATCCGAAAAATGGTTTTAACCAAACTCTGGATGGCTCGTGGTAGAGCGCATGGGAATAAAGTATGGATTTACACAAATGTTAATATAATGGTAACTTGTACTACATATTCCATATCACATGTAGTCCATAGCTTCGTGGCATGCTGCATGTCGTCACCTCGCTCGTGCTGGACACAATCGGCCTGATGCACTTCCATTGTTGGGCCAACATCAGCAGTAAGTTAGATTCTAGTCTGCTTTAACCGAAATAATTGCAAAAATACAGTTAATAGTTCATTAAAACGTTTCTCTCAAGCTTGTATGGTGTATGCTTACTCTTTCTCAACAGCTCCAGCGCAACAGCCTGAGAATCCGCACGAAATTGAAACTCCCTGATGCACATGCACAACAAGATGCTAGAAATTGTGAACCACACCTTGGCAAACACATGCACAGTCAGGGTAGGTATGTTATGTAGGCAAGCCATTATGTTGCTCTTGTAGCATATTGATTAAGTAGACGCAAAAGAATTCTATTTGAAAGGAAATTATGAATGCTATTTGAAAGAGAATTATGCTTATAATACCTTTACGTGGCATAAAATCACATACAAAAAACCGCACTAGCTTTCCTATGTTGATTCTTCCCATCACGTAAGTCTCCTACTTTATACATCGATCTGAGTTTTGATGCAGGTATAGAGCCTTTTATTACACTGTTCAACTGGGACTCGCCACAAGCTCTAGGGAACGAGTATGGAGGATTTCTTAGCAAAAGAGTCGTGTAAGATTCACTGTCTGAATTTTCTTCAAAGTCTTCTAAAAAATTGAGACACTTGATTCTGATATATTGATAACTATTTCTCAATAGCTCCAACTTCATCTGCGAGTGGCACCATCACGGGATCCCAATTGAGTATGAAGCCCTTGTTTCATAAGCACACAAGAACTTTAGAATCGCCAAGAAATTGAAACTCCGTGACCCTCTCTTATAGTTTATGGCAAAGAAATTTACTTTACACAATAGGATTCGCATCAACCGTAGCATCCTGTCTGTTTAGAAAGTTCATTGATGGGCATATGAGCATCCCTTTTTGTGTTGACTACCATCGGGGCATACTAGAACCCATCTACACCAGAACCTCCATGTCTCCCATCTCGGCATATCAGAACCCATCTGCACCAGGCTCTTTGTGTCTCTGCTCCCCTTGCATAAACATATTTAACTCAGAACCAAGCAATTTCAATATTTGCCAATAACTTGCAGAGGGTCACTATACTTGAGCAGATATCATGAAGGCCTTAATCCTTGTTGGCAGTTTTGGAACAAGGCTACGCCCGCTTACTCTGAGCCTTCCCAAGCCTCTGGTGGATTTTGCCAAGTTCTTGCATCATTATGGTACGTCGCCTAATAGTTTTACTGTCTAGATCTCTCGTGCGGGAAATTACACAGGTTGATGTGCCTAAACCTTGCCCCCTACCATGCCTGCACGACGAGTTCCATGCAAATTTCCAACTGTCGTCGAAATAGAAAGATGAATGGCATGGAATTCAAGGAAACTAGCTGTTATGTTTACACTCTTCAACACCAGATTGATTATCTCTGTTTTTAATAACTTAACCAAAGTTATATTCAAATCCCCGAAAAAAAATTATAATATGTAAATAATTAAAATGTTATTCATAGGCACCCAAAATAATATATTTATATATACAAATAAATTCTCAAAATAAAACTTATATATATAACGGTGCATTTAATAGTGCTCTAGACATTACCTCTATACTGGTGGTTCATGAGAGCGCTAGTGCCATAACAACCATCTACATGAACCTCTGGCTGTACCTCTACGAACAATGCCCCTGTAAACTTAGGTTAGAAATCCTTCTAGAAGTGCAGACAAGTCGGATAACTAAATTTCTTCTCGAACTTCTCATGTCAGAACTATTGTTGAATCTGAGAATGACTGTGGCATTTCAGTTAACGAAAAAGAGATAGCAATGCTATATAAGCTAAGCAGTGTGGTTGGGTAGTCAAAGATAAAGATAGAGAGTAAGTAGGTCTAGCTTAGTAATGTACAAGTTTAGGTTGCTATTTTAAAAGGCATGTCTGGTATTTTTTAATAACTCAACCTAAAATGAATAGCAGGCCTCCATTAATGGTTAATGGAAGCTGTGATAAGATGTCATTAAAATGGAGATCAGAACTCAGACAAATCAAGCCATCAAAACCAATTTGCTTAGTCGAAACAACCATAACCTGCATCGTAAGGAGTCAAGAACTACAATACAGTGCGTTTCTTTTTATCAATTTCAAGAAAGACGTGCTATATACAGTCTTTTGTATCAATTCATATTAAAGTAAGCAAAAGAACTTTAGGCCCAAGTTTCATGTTAATGTTAAATCGTGTCCCATAGCAACTCTTGCATGTGTGCCATATGCCATGTCTCGGGAGGGACTACCGCTACGACAGTCACTCCCTTGTTTATACTTATGATGGTTTGTTTCCTTCTAGCACTATTCCTCATATATATATATATATAGATATAGATATATATATAACTAATTTCAAGAATCATATTATAAGATGATATTTTGTAATAGGGGGCATCCCTAAAGAGGTCTCTTATTCATTTAAATTTTCGCTGACTTAGGCATTGAAGTTATTGAAATGGTTATATATGAGGCTTATTTCGCTACTGGTTTAATAGAGAAGCTTTTCATACATAACAATTTGTGCCTAATCGAGAAATAATCGAGAAACAATTTGTGCCTAATCGAGAAATTTGTTTGTGCCTAATCGAGAAATTATCGACAAATAAGGGTCGTTATTGTTTGAAAAGGAGTGACATTCTAAATCCTTGTATAAGACACCATTACATTAATATTGTTATGTTATCGTTGTGCTAAGTTAATCTTATTATTGGTAATTTTACCGTTTGCGACGTATCACGTATATAAAAGAGTTAATTCTAAAAATCATAAAAAAATATTTGTAAACATAAAGTGCAAGGAGATTAGCCTTTAAAATAGCAATGTTAGGGATTCACTTCCCACTTTTCTAAAATATGATATTAATTGCTATCTTTATTTTCTACTACTTTCGTTATTTATATTCTGTGAAACTATATAATAAATTGATTACATAATATCATAAATATATAAAGAAATCAATAAAAAAAAATTTAAATATGCAAAAGGATTTAATATTTTCGACAACAATTTTAACATCTAATTATCTTTGTAAAGTCACTCATTCGTTGTGTAGTCATGAATATCATGCTTTGGATTCTCTTAAGTAAAATAAATATAACATTTTGTAGGAGGTGTTGATTTTGTAATTTTCAAGTAAATAATAAGTATGTATTAAAATGTTGGTAAAATTAATATAAATTGTTTAGTTGAATAATATATAAGAAAAATTAAGTGTTATATGTAAGGATGTTTGAGGTTAAAATTTTAGCGATATTCCCTCTATTAATTTTTGCAATCAAAAGATAAAAAATAAAAATAAAAATTGTGTGAAGTTCAAATCTCTGTTGTTGAAGAAGTGTTTTATAAGTTATGACCCTTTGTGCTACTAGGCTTCCTTCTAGGAAACCATACCAGTAACACAAATTGAGTGTATATAGATTAAAAGTATCTCAATTCAACATATTGGTAGATAAAATCTAATAGGTGCTCTAGGGAGCATTAAAAACATGCTAACATAGACGCGAGAGCTATGTTTTCCATTGCAATTACAAGTTAAGAAGAACAAAATTGCACTAAACATTACTACTAGAGCATAGAATTGGGAAACCTAAAGGCTTGGAAAAACTTTGGAATCGGCTACAAGTGCCTAACCTTGCAACCATTAAGAGCCACCATAACCACATTCCATCCATGACCACTGAGAATCAATGCTTCCCCGATTAGACCCGAACCACTAAGAACAATCTCTAGACCATGATTATGAGCTACTAAACAATTCAAAGGAGCCAAATAAGGGAAAGGAACCAAGAAGCTACTCTAGCTATCATAGTGAAGAGTGGAACGTGGCAAAGGAAGAACATCGAACCATGAAGAAACATTCTCAACAAATCTAGCTACAAATAGTTTCTAGAGGAACAAAGAAAATGGCTACTTTGAGAGGCCAACTACCTTTGTGCTACATGTGACCAACCAAGAAAAACGATTACCGCAATTCCCAACTAGAGGCCAAGGGATCCTTGAATATAATAGATCGAAATAATGAGAGGAAATTACCATATTTGGCTTATTAAAAGGAATTAGAATAATATCCTAGAGAGTCAAAATTTCATTGTGAGTTTCTATGGTGAACTGAAGCTCCACCATGCAAGTCTAAGTGGATGAATATTTCCAAGCAAGGGGAGGATAACAATGGAAGCTCTCCATTATTGTGTGCACCAATGAAAAGCAAAGTATTGGCCAACCATTGGAAGTAAGTGTTGGAAATACTAAGAGGGGGAGGGCGGGGGCGGTGAATCAATATTTATTTTACAATTGTTACTTTACAATTGAGATCACTTATATAAAACAAAAAATGAACAATAACAAGATAAATTATTTTATTAATGAGAAATTGGTGAGGAATCCAATTCTTTTTACAACGAATCACAAGCTCCGACTTCTACAACAATTTATTCTAGGGTTCCAACCTTAGGGACACTAATCCCAAAAACCAATCAACTAAGAAAAATTGTAGGGCTCCAATCCTTATATGAAGACACTAATATTCAACTTGTCAGACTCTAACCTGGTATTTGCAAGGCTCCAACTTCTAGGGCTCCAATCCTATCTTTCACAAGGCTCCAACCTTGTTTTATAAAGCACCAACCTCTAAGGATTCCTATGTATTCTACAACAAGCACCGAAAATATCCTCTTCAAGAATGCCCTCAAATTACCTTAGCTCATCAATCAAAACTTTATATTCTCAGAAGGTTTCTCCACAAATCTTCGTGTCACCCAAAAAATCTTCTTCAATATTTCTCCATGAGCAATTCAACAGTGCTCATATAATTAGGATTTTTTAGGTCTCCTTCAATAGTTGCACAAATATAAGTCTTTAAATATGTATCCAAGATTATCAAAAACTTATGCTCCAAATAGTCCTCATAGAACCTTCTCTCAAATAATCCCAAGTAATGTCAAGACTTCAAACAAGGTGTCATAAGTATAGCTCTAATCTAATGGATGCACATAAAGTTCTCTATAAGCTTTTTCAATGCTATGATACAGCTTCAAAGGCACTTCTTCCAAGATGGTCTTCTAGTATTCTGAATGATGGTTTAGAGTTGTTAATTCAAGGGGGGTTAGAGGGCTATCTTCATCATGTCTTCAACAAGTCTCCAATATGTTTGCTTGAACTCTCAGGATAGTCCAGATCAGCCATAGAACACAATTACTATTGGAATACAATTCCAAGTGTAGGTATCAGTCCCTATTTGATGATCCTTTATTCCGAGGTATCATCCATCCCAAAATTCCATGTATTTCATTGCCTAATAGTCTAGGTTCTTCTACAGTCATTGTTCCATAGTCCGATGTATTTTCCTTCAATTAAGGCTTAATATTATTTAATAGATGTAGAGACTTCACTAAAATATAGAACCAGAATTAAGCCACCAATAGAAGGAATAAGTCTCTAATAGCGAGAAATCTAAAGAGATGAAGCTTACAGTCCTATAATAGGCCGAAGGTCAAGTTATCGATGGGTCTAAATTATTGAGGTAACATAGATCCGAGCCTTAGGTCAGCAATTTTACATGCCTGAAATTGTTTGTAGATCTCAAGTTAGTTAAACGCCCAAAATAGTTGCAGATCTGAAATGGTTGCAATTCTAAAAAATCCACAGGTTGAGATTTGAGATTTGTCAGTAAAGATGAACAGGAACAATCCCAAGGTTTATCAATAAATTTTATTCTTCTTCCTATAGAGTCGAAGATATTTTTGAATTCTTCAATATAATAGCCCAAAGTTCTTCACAAAATGGCCTAGAAATACCATGGAAGTGGCCCAAAACATTCCACCTCTTTAGCTTAGAAATAGCCTACAAGAGAAGCCAAAATTTCTCATAGTAGGAACTCAGAATTATCATAGTAGTTGACTAAAATTCCTTAATATATGGCCCAAAAGTATTCACAAAAGTAGCCCAAAAATCCTCTACAAAAGCAATCCAATTTTTTTCTCAGAAGTAGCCTAAATTCTCTTCTTTACTTTATCTTCACTAAATTCTTTGAACTGAAAAAAATGATTCCTAACCGATCTACACATATTTAAAGGGACATAACTGTTTTTAAAGGCCATGAGCCTACATAAGTTGGCTTGCAGACGTAAGTGTATTTTTGCATATCTTTACTTCAAAAATTGATATCTCAACAATCGTAGGGAGTTACAGGGCATATGTGCACTCATTGAAATAACTTGAATTCCTATACAAGCTAGTGTAAGAGCCACATCAAGATGATGTATATAAACGTCAACAAAATATTTTCTTTCGTACTAGTCTTGGGGTTTTTGTGGTAGTCGTTAGATTTAGGACTTTAGGTCTTTTAAGTTAGGATTAGGGCATTATTTCCAAGTTCCTTTAGGGCATCACATAGTGATTACTTCTTTCATTAGGCTAGGGAATCATCAAATTCCAACAACTAGGGTTTGTATTAAATGCACTTAGATCATTGATCTGAAAATGGAGGAGCTAGTCAATATCCTCTTCTCCAAAAACAAACAAGGATCGTTTCGACACTTTGCAAGGAAAAATGGGTCTTAGCATAAAACATGTTTTCTAAAAGTTCTCTTGAAGCTATGAGTTAGCCTTCAGATGTAAACTTAAACATAAGTAACACAACATCACATCACTCATACAAGCATACATAAAGAGTAGAACAAAGGATTTTTTGACGAAGTTCACCCCTCCTGGGATACATCTTCGAGCCTACCAACATAGCTAGACTGCTCCATATATTCAGTGGAAATAGGAGTATATAAAAGTTTGCAGATGAAACATGTGGCTATTCCCCCTTCAAGGAAATGTTCTCCTATAAAGAATTCTCACATAAAATAAAAATATAAGGTATCTCCTACAAAGACCCTCTACTCCAACTAAAAATGAGTTTACATGAGCAGGAAAGCACTTCAATTCCACATTGAAGAAAAAAAATAAAGATTTCCTCAACATGACATAGTGATAAAAGTAAACCTAAGCCAAACCATATAAGAAACAATTGTTGTAGTAGACTTATAAAGGTAAGAAAACTCTTACAAGGCCTTTTCCATGCTCAAACACCTTCAACAACTACTCTAAAACCCTGATTGATCCACATACCCTTAGACTTGAACCTACCAAAATTTCCTTTAGATGTGCTCAAATTATAAAATAGGGGTCACCATTAGATCCAGAATGCCCAAAAACCCCTGAGTAAACACTTCTTGAGCTCTGAAACACTGAAAACTCTAAAATATATGGCTCTACAAGCTCTGCATGTATTTTTGTTGTTGTCTATCCTATAAATATGACTAACAGTTTAACTTTCCTACAAATTCACCTTTTTTTTGTTATCCAGGCAACAATGTCACCCTCCATCGGTGCAATTTGTTAGTCAATTAAACTTCTGAATAACCCCTATGCGTGGAAATTGTGGTCATGTTGGCACCATAAGACCACGAGCTAGGCATAATCACCCATCCCTACCATCCTAGTCCCCTTGTGCATCAGGTCTGTGGTGATGTAGGTGCCCATGGGGCTGAGGGACAGGCCAACGACCCGCCCTTACTGCTGAAGCTCCTTTTTCTTCGCGTTCCAAGTCACGTGAAAGGGCATATGGCCTTGGGTTGGCCCCCTTCACTATCACCCTCTGGATGATTATGTTGTCACGGTTTTGTGGTGCCTAGGTGACCAAAGCCTAGGGCTACATCCAAGCTCCCTACTCCATTGGTGCCAAGGGTCCTCTAGTTGCGGTTCTATCAGTGGTTGGTGACCATGGAGTGGGGCTAAGCCCCAATCCCCTTGGTCGTTGCTCCCATGGTTATATGGAGTGTGGTCACTGAGGGCCATGGGCTTAACTTCGATCCCTTCCCCCATTAACGCATCATTCAAGCTTCATATAGAGGTTTAGAACATACATGTATAAGAACCATCATGAAGCCTAGGGGTAAGGTGCTACAATGTTAGATTTGAGGTTAAGGATTCAATCCTACCTGTGGCTCTATCCGACCATATCCAAGTTTTTATTATGCTCTGGGGTGCCATGTGGCACCATTTCATTTCTCAAAGCCCAACCAATACAAAACAACCAAAAATTGATGAACCAAAACCTACTTGTTAATTTTAGGTATGTTCTATGCTAAATCAATTTATTTAAATTTTCACAGTTAGCTACCACATCAGCATTAAGATACACTGCAGATAGAACAAAAATATAAAACGTAGAAGACAAGCCAAGACAAGAGGACACAAGATATGGCACGGGCGAGGGACAAACCCCACAATGTGTGGGGAAACCCTTTGATCAAATCTTCTTTTATCTTCAAAGTTTAGTAGAGAAAGAGAGAGAGAGAGATAATACATTTACAATAGAAGTCAACACTTTGACTTATCTGGATCTGAGCATAGTTTATTTCCTATAATAATGAGATCAGTTGAAGACATTCTGCTTCAACTGAATCTTCCAGGTGACAACTTCACCTATCCATTTCGGCTCACCTGCTGCACCTTACTGTGTAGCACCATCATGCTGACTCATGCATCTTCATGCTGCTCATGATCATTATGCTGTCCATACATTGAGTTGTCCATGAGTTCATACTTCATGCTACCCATGTGTCATGTTGCTTCATGATTTCATCATACAACCCATACTTGTGATTACTAACCATGACAAGTGTATATATAATCATAACTGCCCAACGTATATACATGTCTAGCGTATATATATAACTTATGTACTGTAGCGTATATTGTCCAACAATTACTGCCCATTGTATGTACAGTCCAGCGTATATATACTGACCATACATATCAAGACCACATACATATTAAGACCCTATATACTGCTGGAGCAAGATCATACATATCGAGACCCTGTCATATAATGTTGATGCCATACATCTTTGTATCAATTTTCACACCATAGCAATATCATATACCATCACAGTATTGCGATCATATGCCATTGAGGGATGTAATCATATGCCATTATAACCAGGGATATCATGCGAATGTCATACCATATCAGAGAGACGAATGCGAGACCATATACCAATGCGACTGTATAAAACCTCCGCAGCCTCGACGAATATACATAAGAGACATTTGCATACTCTGTGAGTATATCTAAGAGTCTTTGGCATCCTCTGCATGTATATATATATAACCTATGCGATGTGTACAAGACCTCTGTGACCTATATAACATTGTATAAAACCTCTGCGGCCTCGGCGAATATACATAAGAGACATTTGCATACTCTGTGAGTATATATAAGAGTCTTTGGCATCCTCTGCATGTATATATATAACCTCTGTGATGTGTACAGGACCTCTGTGACTTATATAACATTGTATAAAACCTTCGCAGCCTTGGTGAATATACATAAGAGACATTTGCATACTCTGTGAGTATATATAAGAGTCTTTGGCATCCTATGCATGTATATATATAACCTCTGTGATGTGTACAGGACCTCTGTGACTTATATAACATTGTATAAAACCTTCGCGGCTAATATAACTCCTCTGCGATGCGTACAAGACTTCTGTGATTTGAATTGATGCCATAACATGATGTGTGAACTCAAAAATGCCAGGTCATTATCCATAGATGCGAAAGTCCTGTAGCAAGCTAATCCATAGATGCAAGAGTCCTGAAGTGTTAATTTTGCTTCATTACGCTGGCTTCATAACTGCGTATAGATCCATATTATATGACTGCGTTGAATGCCTACGTGTAGAGTATAGGGCATGTTGTGCATGTAACATGTTTGCTGCGTTGTATGCCTACGTGTAGTAGGGCTAGCTATACATGTAAAATGTTTGCTGCGTATATAGCTAGGGCATCATCCACGCATAAGCTATGGCATCATCCAATGTATCTTCTTGTGTGTCTCTCCTTCACCAAAAACCCAAGACGTGGTGAGGAGAAGATCACATGAAGAGTGTGTGTCTAATGACTCCAAATCCTCTCTTATTTATACTAAAAACGTAAGGTTGAATAGACATGACGTGTGGGCTTCTAGAGCCTACATAAGAGCTGGTCGGCTTGATAATAATTATATAAACAAAATAAATTCATATCTCCATAAATACTTATCGGAATCGAATGATTTTTGGATCAATCCTACACCTCTCGACAAGAGGGATCCAATAAAAATATCAGCTGCCATAAATAAGCCGACCCACATGGAGTTTGGCCCTAGTTGCCAATTTAACACTACTACTTAGTGACACCCGTTTCATCTGTACCTCCATAGTCACCGTGAGTGATGTCAACAATATGAAATCCCACTCATCTTCCAAGTCGGCAACCTTCTCCTTTTTTAGTTGTTGGGCCAAATGATCAGAACACAATAATTTGAGAATATGGTGTCAGATCAAGATTTTTTGGGTAGTTTCCTTTTTGAGCTCAAATTTTATCACTTGATCACACCTCCCTAATAGGAACTTTTGGTCTCCAAAAGTTTACTTCCCTAGTAAATAAAATGAGGCTGAATCTCAAAATCACCCAAAAAATCAATCCAAATGATCTCTTTTCAATTCGTTCCCTTCAAGCCCTAATCAAGGAACTTCACCTATCTTCTTCATGAATACCTACTGTCTTGTTAAGAATCGAGCCAAAAATTATTATCATTGATGCAAGAAGAAAACATTGATGAGTCGAATTTAAACATTCTCTTTAATCTCATCTTTGAATGGCTAAAAAAATGTGTCATCTTGAAGTTCGATTGTTGAAGACAAACTTGACTCCATCTTGTAAATCATAACAACATAAAACTTGCTTTACCATCCTCAAACTGAGCTTGTCAAAAAAAGTACACTGTTGCATACTTTTCAATGAAATAATTGCCTTTGCCTACTAAAACATAGTCATCTTGTACAATATTAAGCAAATATTTTATTCACAACAAGTTTCATCTTGAGTACTTGCATCGGTGAGTACATGACAAACTTATATACAAACTTGGACCACAACTTGTACATTCCAAAACACCTTGAGGATGTGGACATATAAAAAATCCAATATATAACATCAATGAAAAGTACATACTTGTTGCACATGGTGACTATTATTGTTCACTTTACAAAATTACCGAAACAGGTAAACAATAACAAGTAATTACAAATTTAAAAAGGAAATTTACAAACAATCTACCTAATCTCTGCCTCTCCTAGGCTTATGGGCTCTCTTTTGTATCCACTTTGCCTTGAAGGTTGCTTTACGATTGTTGTGAGTCCTATTTTCCACCTCTTTCTTCCCTTGAATTAGGTTGCACAATCTCTTTTCCCTTCTTGTAACGAAGCTTCGGATGTAATTTCCAACATCGTTCATTTCCATGCCCATACATCTTACAATTGGTGCAAAAGAACATTCTCTTGCTTGATGACAAAGAAGTCCTCCAATGTGAAGGGGATTCATCATGCTTGATGCCTAGAATATGATCCATTATTTTAACCATTACAATGTGTATCTCACATACAACCACAAAATGGTGAAATGCATCACATAAAGTACAAAGGTACATGTTCCACAAGTAGTCAAAATTACCAGCATTAGAAAAACACCCATGAGATTTATACCTTTCTCTCTAATTTCAACTTTGACAATGTGGCTGGACGATGACATGCAATGTCCCTTCAAGAATTCATCTCCCTTAGGAGACAAATGAACATTGTCACCACCATCGTAGTGTGACATCTCAGCCTCAGATGATTGTTGTGTCTCAAATAATTTAGAGCATTCTCCAAACTCCCTTTGACCATATCTTAATACTTGATACTTTGGTCTTTCTTCAACCATGACTGGATTAGTGATCCCGTGGTCATTGATGTTGAGACATCCTCCTTCATAACCCATAATAGAAGGGAACTTCATACCAATCCCTTTGGTATTTTGCTCAAATGCTGCAAAAGTGGTGTTATGAATATAAACAGAAGGAATTGTACTTGAAATGCTTATTACCTCCTTCAAATTTCCATTCATATTTTCAACTTCTTCTGATGATGACTACATTACAGAAGACTCTAGCCACCCACTTTTACCAACTGGAATATGGTGAGAATCCTGTATATTCTTGCAAACTACACATGCATCATCTTCCTCATATGGTCCATAACCAGTGTGTGAACCATGCCAACATATTGTTTTCATATTGTTGGTGTGTTTTTCGGTCACAGGAGTGGAACTTTCAAAAACTTGTTCCTCAAGCACATGCCACAATCGATGGTGCATATGCCTCTTCTCCTCTTCAACCATTTCTAGCATTCTTCCCAACTCAATGTTTTCCATACAAAGATACAAATTCAGCTCTTCGAGACTCTTTTTGTGCATTCTTGCAACTTGGTTAAACTAGGATCCGATACCAATTTTATCTAAAAATGGAGGAGGTGGTCAATTTGCTCTTCTCCAAAAAAAAAACAAGGATTATTCTGACACTTTGCAAGGAAAAATGGGTTTGAACATAAAACAGGTTTTCCAAAAGTTCTCTTAAGGTCAAGAGGTAGTATTCACATGTAAAATTAAATAAATGTAACACAACATCACATAACTCATACAAGCATACATGAAGAGTAGAACAAAGGATTTTTTGACGGAGTTCACCCCTCCTGGGCTACATCTCCAAGCCTGCCAACATAGCTAGACCACTCCATATATTCAATGGAAAAAGGAGAACATAAATTTCTTCTGATGAAACATGTGGTTATTTCCCCTTCAAGGAAATGTTCTCCTGCAAAGAACTCTCACATAAAACAATAACACAAGTTGTCTCTTAAAAACACCCTATACACCAACTGAAAATGAGATTAAATAAGCATGAAATCATTTCAATTCCACATTGAAAAGAAAAAACAAAGTTTTCCTCAACATGACATAGTGACAAAAGTAAGGTTGATTTGAACTGAACAAGTAACAACTGTTGCAGTAGACTTCTGAAGGTAAGAAAACCCCTACAACACTTTCTTCATCCTCAAACACCTTCAATAACTGCTTCAAAAACCTCATTGATCCATACACCCTTAAACATGAACCAATAGAAATTTCCTTTAGATTTGCTCAAATAAAAACATAGAGGTCACCATTGGATCCAGAATGTCTAAAAACACATAGGTAGACTCTTCTTGAGCTCAAAAACACTTAAAACTCCAAAAGATATGGCTCTACAAGCTCTCCATGTAGTGTTGTTTTTATCCGTCTTATAAATTGGACTAATAGTGTAACTGTCATACAAATCCAACCTTTTTTTTGTTTATGACTCGACATTTTTGCCCTCCTCCAGTGTAATTTGTTGGACATTTAAATTTCCCAATAACCCCTATGCATGGAAATTATGGTCATGTTGGCACCATAAGGCCTTGGGCTAGGCCTAATTGCCTGCTCCCACTAGCCTATGCCCCTTATGTGTTGGGTCGGTTGTCATGTAGGTGCCCATGGGGCTGAGGGCTAGGCCAATGGAATGCCCCTACCACTGAAGCCCCTTTTTCTCCGCATGTCAGGTCACGTGAAAGACGATGTGGCTTGGGGTTGGCCCCCTTCACTAGTGCCCTTCGGATGACCACTTTGTCAAGGTTTTGTGGCGCCGAGGTGATTGGAGCCTAGGGATACACCTAATCTCCCTGCTCCATTGGTGCCAAAGGACCTCTAACTATTGTTTTATGTAGTGGTTGGTGTTGGGTCAAGAAAAAGGTATGTTTTCTCCTTGGTAATAGCTTTATTTAGCACTAATCCTCACATGATTATCTTTGTTTATGGAGAAAAGTAGAGGAACTAACAGTTAAAGTCAGGTAAAATTAATCAGTAACAAATTAGATGAATCTAAGAAGGAAGAACTGATTCGTACTATCTTTATGTGTAGAAGATGCAAATTGGACGATATCTATTCAATCGACAGAACAACAACATCTCATAAAGTAAAAAGAAAGTGTCTAAGGCAAAGCAGGACAACAGACGACCGGCCAGACCGATGTTATTTTATGAAGAAATCAGATCGAGTATTGTGAAATCCTCAAGATCCCTTGATCCTAAGGATTCGCTTTTATCTATTTACTTTTCTAATTGTTATATATAAGGCCGAAAGGCAAACTGCACGACTAGTTTAGAAATACAAAGTTCATAATTATTCTTTTGGACATATAATATTGTTACTTTGGTGATGTTGTAACTCTGTTATTTGTATTATGAAGAAGACTGCGTTTAAATCATAATTATATTCTAAGTATCTCATAGCGAAGACTTTTGGTGACTTTGGGCCTAGTCAAGAGAAGATATACTACTTCACTTGTGCTATAATATTTTCTATTTTATTATTTACTTTTTTTAATGTTAAGTTAATATGATTTTGATTATCGTGAAGATTTTCAATTCGATTTGCTTTTTTTGTTCATTCGAGATTCAAATTTAGTCGTGTGTTATATATGAGTAACGCTTTTGGTTGGATTGGTTATGTTAGTTCGAGCATTAGATCGTTGATTCATTCCAAGTAATGTTATCATAGATTTCAGAGATAAAATTGATCACTTTCCACAATATAGATATTTGTTGTTCAGATATCATTTGTTGTTATATTATCATTCGTTGTTTAATTATTAGTTGATGTTCAATTGGAATTTGTTGTTCAATTATCATTGTTGTTCAATTGTCGTAGTCTCTATAATACTTCAGTGAGTTAGTTTCAATTCCATTTAAGGCTGCCAAGTGTGATTCATTATAGTTGTATTCAGATTCATTTGCTTTCATGATAGGTTAAGTAGAATTGCAAAGTATGTTTATTTTAGAGTTACTTCTTTCAGAATTGTTTGGATTGAGTTTGAAAAGATAGTCATTAGCAATTGCAACGATTTGTTATCAGTTAACCTCTGAGTTCATTGCATATATAGTGTTGACACCCTTGAAATAAAAATACTTGCCTCGGGTTGACAATTAATGTAGGAATTAAGATTGCATTTATAAAATACATCTTAGTACACCAAAATTTTGGTGTCGTTTCCGGGAAGAGTGTTTCAAAGTGATTTCCTTTTTATCTTGCTGAAAAAGAATTGGGTTTTAAAAACAGGAGGTAATAACCTGCATACCTAGCAAGTAAAGTGCTTCCTTACTAGCTCGCTTTTTAACAAAACCTTAGAGGTTAAATAGGAATAGGTTTTTATGGTTGACTAGGAATAGAAATATAAAAAATATGAGAACCCCCCACCTAAATCCACAAAACCCAAGGGATTGGTGAACCTTGGGAGAATGACCTTTGTAGACGAAATTGTAAGAAAAGTAGAGTCTCATGCATTAGTAGGATTCCAGGGTGTATCTAGAAAATGTCCTACTGTAATCCTTCAGGCAACGGACTCACCATCTTCATCTTACGCTAAGATTCAAAGCCAACTTGGAGGATATGAGTAGATTCTTCAGGTTACAAAAAATTTACATTCTGATCCTCTACAAGAGGGAAAGTCGTGTAACTTAAGAGAAGGAGAGGGAGAAACCAATGGAACTGCTAAGGCAAGACCTCAGCTATCAAAACAAGGATCTCTTGCGATCTTAGATCTAGGAAATGCTACAAATCCAACCCGGATTGCTAATCCTCCTCTTACTAAAAAAGAACCCCCTGAAATCCCTTAAGGATATTGGCACATCTTTGACCAAATGGAAAGTCTAACACCTCAAGGTCAAACTTCAACATTGGAATACCCCATAGTCGACCAGGTAGCTAATGCCCCCATGAAGGCTATTCCTCTATAGAGCATCCTAGCTTTTCATGGGAGGATCATAGAGGATCTTGATGTTTTCCTATTTTAATTTGATGTCCTCTGCAAAGGGTATGACTACACCACTGACCCTCAAAAGCTAAAATTGTTCCCTTCTACTCTGAAAGGAGAAGCTTTAAGATGGTTCATGGGTCTGAGTGGACGTACTATTAATTCTTGGGATGATAGGAAGAATTCCTTCCTCACAAGATACGAGGACTTTTGCAAGACTAGGGAGCTAAAAGATCAAATCTTTAATATAATTGCGAAGGATAATGAAACCCTAGAAGAATATGTCGAACAGTTTCATTATAGCTTACAAAGATCTCCACACACCACCTTACCAAAATAAGTCCTAATAGCTATCTTAATTAAAGGAATGAAAGAAAAGTGGAGAGAAACTCTAAACTTAATGGGGAAAGCGGATATTTCTCAAGAATATTATGATGATATTGTTCACTTGTGTATCAGGTGTTCACGAGCAAGCACACACACAAGAGCAGGAAGTCGAGATTCCATGATCAGGGGAAACAAACCGCATGGTGTAGGTGTAACATGAATGGAAATTGGTAACCTCCTGGAAGATTTCAAGATGAACATCCGAGATACCCTCATGATGGAGCTGGACGTCCTATAGGCTAAACAGAAATAAGCCTTAGTAGAAAAGAACTTGGTCATTTTTTTCCCACGTTGTCGAAAGAAGCACAACCAATGGGAGTGTCCATTAGACATCGTTCAAACATGCGCCATCTGTACTAAGGATCACACCACTCAACGATTTCCATCACTCCCAGGGCTGAAAGAAGTGTTAAAGGAAGCATAATAAGAGACAGAGCTAGTGTATCTAATGAACCATTGTCGATAGTGGTAGGCCAAACCTCCAAGTATGTCACAGGATGCATCCCACCTATTTCCTTCTTCACAGTTTAATGAGCAACAGAACCCTAGGGCAGCATGGCAAAGCCAATCACCTTACTCAAAATGGAAACCTTAGCCATTCCCTATGGCACCGTGGTCAACTCAATCCTTTCTGGGTAATGGCTGGCCAAATTCTCCTTTTACTCTTGTTTGGCAACGTAATCCCTATCAATCCTAGTGGCCTGCCTCCATGTATCAAAATCCGAATTGGTCTACAAATTGGCAGTGACCTTTGGGAATATCCAATGCTCCTATGGGGATAGGAAATCAACCTCAACCTGCATTGTCAACTCCTTATCCATTACAGAAAAATCCTCAGCCTCTTCTGTGCCCTCAACTTCCAACCCAATGGAATCTGAATCCCAATAATAGACCTACTCAGCTGGTGCAGATTGTAAAATGTTCAGACTATGAGATTGAACAAAAAGAATGTAATGAAATAAGATTGAGGTCATGTTGGGTCCCTAGAATACTAGTGATTACCCCATTACTATTGTAGTTATACCCCTTATTAATATTGTTGTGCCCCTATTGCCCCCATATTGTTATTACTGTGCCCCATAGAATCCCTCTATTGTTATTTTTGTGGCTTTATATTATTATTGTTAGGTCGGCTGGATTATATTGTGACTCCTTAGACTCCTATATATAGATAAGAAGGTTTTTTCATTTGAATCATCGAAGAATTGTTCATTTATGTAATGTAAAGGAGGTTTCCCCCTCGAAGAGGCTGAATTCTAAGGCGTTGATCTATCTTTTCTATCTTTTCTTGAGCTGGTTTCATAACATTTGGTATGAGAGCTTTGGATTCTAGGGTTTCACTTCTCCAAACAGGTCATCGTGGAATTTTCGCTATAACTTTTTTTCTGTGATGTTTTAGAAGTTTCAATAAAAACCCAATTGAGAAGAAATCACGTTGAACCTCGGGTCCAAATTTCAGAGCTTTTCGCGCTATATTTGCGGAGATATGATCTGAAGAAGTTGGTCTTTTTGCGGACTCCTGAATTACATTCCAAACAGGTGGCCTTGGGAAAATCGTCATAACTTTCTTTCTGAGCATCAGATTGAAATTTCGTAAGAAGGTACAGAAAGAGGGCAGACATTAGTTTTCTTGTATATATATTTTAGAGTCAAAGGTCGAAACAGTGACACATGGCACTTCATACAAGTTCGCTCTACTGAACTAGTTTATAATCAGGTCACTGTGGGAGATTCTGCATAACTCTTTCTTGGAGAATCCAATTTGGATCAAACTAGTGGCATTGGAAAGAGGACACAGAAGGCTACTACAAGTCACAATTTCAGAATTGGATGGTTCAAAATTACAGAGATACCTCAGATTCAATATCAGGCTTCTACAAAGTGAAAAAAGGTGTGTAGTTTTTTTTTTAAATTTTTGCGTAAGCTTGGTTTGAAGGAATTCAAAGGGCATAGTAAAGCATTATTATCTGTAATTGATGCCTCGAGGAAAGAAAATGCAAACACCTAGTAAGCAACCTGAAAGCTATAGCATGAATTATGAAGAAAAGGAAGAAATGCAACATGATATAGCAAAATTACGAGACCAAGTGCAACAAGTGCCACTTGCACAAAAAGGAACAGAATCTAAGATGGATGGTTTAAAGAAAGATGTAGAAGCTAAGATGGATGGTTTAAAGAAATTTGTAGAAGCTAATATGGATTGTTTAAAGAAAGGTGTAGAAGCTAAGATGGACGATTTGAAGATAGATTTGAAGATAGACATGGAAGAATTAAAGAAGTTGCTACAAGAAAGGGTCACTAATGGTGAAAGGGTAGTAAAGGAAACTCATGATGAGAACAAAACAAATGTTAATCATGATTGCATATACTCTAATGTTGGATCGAAGACCCACCATATTCCAAAAATCGATATGAGGAAGTTTGATGGCAAGGATCCCGCAACATGGATATTATAGATGGAGCAATTCTTCGATCTCAATAATGTGCAAAACACACAAAAGGTACGTATGGCAACTTTATATTTGGAACCAAATCAGTTTGTATGGTATCAATGGCTTTGCTCTCGTAAACAATTTATCACTTGGGCAATTTTTACAGAAGAATTGATAGCACATTATGAAGATACAAAAAGCAACACCTTTTTTAGCCAATTGATAAGTCTCAAACAAAAGGGTTCAATAATGGAGCACATTGAGGAGTTCCAAAAATTGAACATAAGGGTAAAAGATATTCCAGAGGAGCATAAGATTGATGTGTTCATAGGGTATTTAAAGGATAATATCCAACATGATATTCGCCTTTCGGAACCTAATTCATTAGAGAAGGGATTCAGGTTACCAAGAAAAATGGAAAGTAAAATTATGGCAACCAGGAAGCATACCACTCACAACTATAAAGACGGAAGTGTTGTTGCCCCTAGTCTTCCACAACCTATAAGGTTGACACCACAACAATTGGAAGAAAAAAGAGAAAAAGGGCTTTGTTACAGTTGTGACAGCAAATACACTAAAGGTCATAAGTGTACTGAGAAGAAATTATTCTACATAGATTGTGAAGAGGAAGAAGAAAAGGAGCAAGAAAGGTCAAAAGAAGAGGATATACTCCAGGAACAAAGCCTAGATGAAGAACAAATAAATCCGACCATAACTTGTAATGCATTGGCGGGAATTACCACTCCTCAAACCATCAAGATAGAAGGAAAAATCAAGAAGAAAAAGGTAATAGTGTTGATTGATTCAGAAAACACCCACAATTTTATTCATTGTAAGGTAGCAAAAGAATTGAATTTCTTCCTATATCCAGCACCAGAGTGTCAAGTGATGATTGCAAATGGAGGAACAATAAATTTCTCTGGAAAGTGCCATAATATCAAGCTATGCATGGGAGAATATGTATTGACTATCCCAATGCTTTCCATTCCAATGGGAGGTGTTGATGTTGTATTAGGAGTCGAATGGCTACAATCCTTTGGTACAATAGCTTTTAATTTTCAATAACTTTTGTTGTAGATCTGATCCAAAGATATTATGATAATAGACTAAACCCAAGAAATAACAAGATAGAAATAGATAGAAATGCTTCTTTATTATCAAAACCCTTAAGGTAGGGCAACACCATACATTCACTCCTTAAGGAAGGAGAGCACTCCACAAGCCATATGCCTATTCATACAATAATCCTTCATTGTATCTCCACATGGAGTCTCTAGCCTCTATATAGGCCTCATACATACAATACCATGGGTCATTACCATGGTTCCCTCATACCACCAACTAATACCATGGGCCCATTACATTATTATTAACTACTTGTGGTCCCTTACATGACATGGGTTAACCACTTTATTTATTACTATGGCCCATCCCATTATTACATTATTACCTTGGGTACCTCCCTTGGTACCCCATACTATCCCCCCTAGGTATATAACGTTCCACCCCCCTAAGCATGTTTCGTCCCCGAAACATGGGAAGAACATAAATAATAAGATCTACTCAAAAGTGTAGTCCACTGGTACCACTTGTTGTAGAATTTTTTTTTATTTTTTGCAGGGAGTTTTGGGTGGCGAGTTTGCAGATCATATCTGTACGGTTTGGTGAAAGATCTACAAAATATAATTGTAGATCTGTATTCTTTGTGGAAAAAAAGCCAATTTAAAAAAAAAAATCGGTTGAATCGGAGTCTGGATGAAGGAGATATCGCTGATCCAAAAATCAGTGGTGTTGTAGACAATTTTTCGGGGCAGCGAGTTTGTGGCGCAGATCTGGACGTCCTGGTGCACGATCTGCAAACTCTACTTGTAGATCTGGATTCTTTGTGAAAAACACTCAATTTCAAAAAAAAAATCAGTCGAATCGGAGTCCAGATGAGGGAGATATCGCTGATTTAAAATCAGCTCTTTTTCCAGAAATTTTGGTGACAACGGGAGAGTAGCAGCACAGATCTGAAATTTCAAGTGCCTGGATCAAGATTTCTACAGCATGGGCAGATGCAGAATGATTGTTCCATTTCTAAAAATAGGTTATAATAGAGAGTCTGAGCAATATTGACGAAACTGTGACAATTTCAAATTTTCGCCAAGTAAGTGAAATTTTTTCAAACCCTCTTCATGGCTTCTAGCAAGGTTCTATTATTTACAGGAAAAGATGATGGTCCTACTATTGAAGAATACATAAAAAATCAGAAGTGGGTATGGAAAGACCATTGGAAATGGTGGGTAGTGGCGCAATTTGAAGATGAGGCAACCACATGGTGGGGATTACTTAACCAAACGAAGTGTTTGAACCTGCCCGATGAAGAATTTGAAAAATTACTTTTAGACAGATGGTCTCATGCTAGAAAACAAGATAAGGTGAAACATGTGGGTCTATTTCCTACTGGTACATCCTTATTACAGGTTCATGGATTGATTCAGAAGGAAAAAATCATTGTGTCTATAAATCCGAGTTGCAAGCAAAATCTCATAAATGTCAACTTGGCAAAAAAATTGCAAGTCCCAGCAAAACAAATTGAAAATACACATGTTGATGATAAGGATGTTCAAATTTATAAGGATTTGAAGCTTTCTATGGATAAGTATGTGTTTCATGGTGATTTTTATGCTTCAGATATGGATAACATGGATGTTGTTTTGGCATACCCTTGGATGGAATTAGTGGGTACTATCAATATTAATGTGCAGAAGAAATTCCTGAAGCTATGGTATAAAAAGAAGAAAATTACATTACAGGATATTTCCATCCATAAACAGGTAGAGCACATGGACGCTGAAGCAGAAGATGTTCCAGGGACTGACATATCAGATGACGAGCCTTTGATGATCAACAATCAAACACAAACAGAGGCTGAAGAAGAAAAGGTTACAGGTGATGATACATCAGAGGAGGACTCAGTGGTTGAAGTCATATTGAAAAAGAAGACACCACAACAGGCACCACAACAGGGTGAGTAAAGAAAAAGCCATCGTGGGTTAAAACGTCAACATATCATCACCCACATCACCCCGCAAGACAACCATCAAGATGGCAACCAATTAGCCACATGGACAACAACCCCCACATGACAGATCGAAAGAAGCGAAGATCCACCTACTACACATCCAAACTGAAGAGCTACCACGGTCAACTTCCATCTCAAGCGAGCGAGGCACCAGCGAGATCGAGGGTTCACCTTTCTCTTGGATGGCTAGATGCACGTGCATGGTACCAGTGGACTACTCTTTTGAGTAGATCTTATTATTTGTGTTCTTCCCATGTTTTGGGGACGAAACATGCTTAGGCGGGTGGAATGTTATATACCTAGGCGGGATAATATGGGGTACCAAGGGAGGTATCCAAGGTAATAATGTAATAATGGGATGGGCCATAGTAATAAATAAGGTGGTTAACCCATGTCATGTAAGGGACCACAAGTAGTTAATAATAATGTAATGGGCCCATGGTATTAGTTGATGGTATGAGGGAACCATGGTAATGACCCATGGTATTGTATGTATGAGGCCTATATAGAGGCTAGAGACTCCACTTGGGAGATAGGGAAGTATTATTGTATGAACAGGCATATGGCTTGTGGAGTGTTCTCCTTCCTTAAGGAGTGAATGTATGGTGTTGCCCTATCTTAAGGGTTTGATCAATAAAGAATCATTTCATCTTATTCTTGGGTTTATTTGCATTATCTTATATTTTCGTATCTGATCTATAATATTCTTGGGTTAGATCTACAACAAGTGGTATCATAGCACTTTCTTGGGCACAAAAGTGGATTTTTTTTTATTTTTTGGGTTAGATCTATAATATTCTTGGGTTAGATCTACAACAAGTGGTATCAGTAGGGGGGGATAATAACTTTTCATCAAGTTTTCTACGGAAGGAAAGGAAGTTGAATTAAAGGGTATTGCAGGGAAACCAGGAAAGGTAATCAGCTCTAATAGTATGACAAAGCTTCTAAAAAAGGAGCAAAGAGGTGTAATTGCACAATTATGTTCGCTAGATGTTTCCACATCGGAATCATCTATTTCTCCAGATCTCTAAAAAGTCTTGGACAATCATTCCAAGGTATTTGAGACTCCCAAAGGTCTCCCACCTATGTGTGATCATGATCATGCTATTCATCTGATTCCAAGAAGTGTTCCTCCAAACATCAGGTCGTACAAATATCTGTTATAGACAATTTTGTGCCTTATAGCAACAGACATGAATTGTCAATAATCCAAGGGATCCAAAGTTCCCTAAACATGATGTTCCTACCCCTAGAGGAACAAGGTCAGCAAACCAACAGCTCTCAGATCAGTTCTCCACCTGAAAATACTCAAAAACAAGCAATCCTGAAATCAAAGTAGGTGCTCCACTAGGTTTCTGCGCTGAAACTCAGTTGCTCCATGGTGTACCTGCGTTGCAAAGCAAGTGGGACAAAGGCCACCTGCGCTGAGTGAGATGGGACAAGTGGCACACTGAGTCATTGCTCTGGAATCTTCCAAAAATGACACTTGGATCAGGTATTTCGCCTTGTGATGAGTCAGAGGCTCTGTTTCTCCAAGTGGAAGCAAGGTTCTCCAAGTGGACTCAAGAACTGAAGATCAACTAAAGATTAACTGAAGAGAGAGAGGACACAAGGCAGCTACACATCAGTTGCAAGCTGACTCATCCTTTCTCAATTCATCTATATATTGAGCTCTCTCCTATGAGCTCAGGAGGCTGGAATTTGGTGCAAAGTAATGATATGCTGTTGGTTTCACTATAGAGCTATTGGGTGATTGTTTGAGAGAGGTGAAGAGGAGAAATTCTTTCTGCCGGGAGGTGTTGCTGGATTGGAGCCTTCAATGGTTGTAATACTCTCAGAACCTTTACTTCTTCATTAATAAAAGCTATTGAGGTTCTTCTATGTGCTCTTGTTTCAATAATATATTGTGATAATTGCATGTTTGGTTTACACTAATCCTTGAACCAGTTATGATTGCATGCTTCTTGTAGTTTCCTTCTTTGTTATTTTGCAGGATCTCATTGTAGCTGGGCCAGCAAAAGAGCAAGGAGCTGGGAGCAAGCAGCCAAAGAGAAGAGTTTGGATTCGACATTAAGCGCAAGGCAACGGTTAGTGCATTTCTCCATTCTCTTTTGCTTTCATAAAGAAGTAAACCTTAAGTAGTTTGTTTTACAGTTGTTGCTAAGGTACTATCACCCTTAGAGTGGGATAGGGTCATCCGAGTCGGATACTTTTCCCTACAACAAACTGGCGACTCCGCTGGGGACTCGTATCCGTTTGATTGTGTTTGTAGTATTTTGCTATTCATTTCCTGAACAAAAGAGTACCAAATCGAAAAGCTTTTGACTATATCAAAAGAGAAGTAGAGGACAGCTACTCTAGCTCATTTCTGAGCAAGTTCATGATTTGAAGAGCTGATCTACAAGGATCCTTGTAAGCTCTTAGTGATAGCTTTTCACCTTCCTAATCATCCCTTTGAGTGTGCTTGACTGATTGCTTCTGATTTGAGCAAAAACTGTGCATTTTTGAGAAAATTATGACCCGGAAACTGTGAAAACGCAAGTTTCATTTTCCAAAGCAGGTAGTACACAGGCTACCTGCTTTGCAACGCAGGTCCCGAAGGGGCTACCTGCGCTGAGAGCCAGACTGGCTGTGCAGCACCTGCGTTGGCCCAATTTTGCCTAGTGCTGTTGGGGTTTCCTCCTTTTCTCTTGCCTGTTTTCACTATTGATTTGGCTGCCAGTTACCAGTCTTGCACCTGTTCTGAAACCAATATTACTTGCCATCATTCTGCCTCTGTTATATAATGAAATTGTACTTGTTCTTTGTATTTCTTACTCATTTACAATTTCCCATAACGAAGAGTAAACTAGTCTTGCTTTTGGCCTCTTAGATCTGAACCTGTGTTAGGCATTTTGCTGGTCTAAAGAGTTAGCTTGTTTGTTGTCCATAGCTGATTAGTCATTTTACTTTCGTCATTATGGTTTGATTTCATGCATTTCCAGTGATTAAGCAAGTAAATCTTAAGGTGTCTTTTGATTTTGGACAAGCTTGTTTACTTTCGCTTTAAATCGAAATCAAAGTTATATAACGACTTTCTTTTTGTAACCCATCCACATTAAGAAAGGGAAAAGAAAATACATGCATTGTGCATTTTTGCATTTGACTGTTTGCTTGACGATTTAGAAAAAATTTGCATTTAGTGTATGCTCTATGATCTGTGAGAAAAGATTTGCCTTTCTCTTCCCTCAGTAGTTAAGGTTTTCAAAGTTGAAAGATTGAAAAGTTTGCTTCTCATCTTAGACTGCATCCAGGAATTTGTTATATACATCTCGTGGTGATCCTTAAAGGCAAACTGCTAAGCAAGATCAACATTAAAATAAATCCAATTTACATAACAACGCTTTGTAACATAACACAAACACATATAGGTCTAGGTAGAGACGTGTTCCGACGTCGTTAAGCATAGTGACTGTCGATCTCTACGAAGGTGGGTGATTCCTCCTGAGAGTCGGTGGCACTAATACGGACTTGTGCTCCCACGTACCGTCGAGTATATATTGGGAGACCCCTATAGGCAATTATCCTTTATCCATAGGAAGCCGTGTCGGCCGCCCTACTGATCGCGATGCAGTGAACACAGCATTCACGAAGATCGACCACCCGTACCGTAAAACGTATTCTGTGGTTTCGCGAAAAGTTTGGCACACCCTCTGCCTAGAACTCCAGAGAAGTTTCTTTTGGCTTTTTTCAAACTCTATAACTGAAAAAGTCCATCCGAGCATTTGTCACTTCGGGCTCGTTAAAACATCGAAGGCGACTAGAGTCATCTTTAGCTTTTTCTCGACTCTTAAAACATGAAAAAGCAAGTTTGTGTCTAAAAGCGTCGTTAATAAAATTTATTTTAAACGGAACATAATCACCTGTTATTCCCACGTTGATCTTTCAGTTGAAAAGTATGGAGCCCACCAACCAAGGAAGTAACCTTGGTGGAAGTCCAAATCCCTTCTCCTCTTGGGGAGATGTTGGTGCACCTCATATGGCCACATTGTCACTTCCAGGATTGACAATCGGCCTACCTGTATGGCTCTTTTCAACTAATGTAGTTCAGATCGCCACTAATCCTGAGCAGTCGAATCAACAGTCAGACCAGTCTAAAACTACCCACCAGCCTTCCACTTCTTACAATTCTTCCTCTGATCCTTCATCTTCACAAGGTAGAGCCGGCAAAAGTCAGCCTCCCATGGAGAAGAAGGAAAAGAAGAAAAGAGAAAAGAAGCAGAAGGGGCCTATGGCGAAGGCGACTGGGGGCAAGCAAAAGACAGCTGACAAAAACCCACACACTGCACCGACCGGGCCTAAATCGCCATGTGTCATTTGAAAAGGGACCCACTTCCATCGTGATTGTCCTTGTATTCCCCGGATACTAAGGGACTGGTCCCCAAGGTTGCACAATCCGGTAGCATCAACCTCTGGTAGTCATGTTGATTGCAGTCCGTCAACTAGCGAGAGTGAAGGACGAAGAGGGAGACCAAGATCACCCTGTATGTTGTGTGAAGGTGATCATGCCATCCACCGATGTCCATTCTTAGATGAGGCAAAGAGAGTTTTGGAAGATCGTCCGGTTTCACCGTTACGACTTCCTCCTGGATACCAAAAACTCGTGCCTAATCCCTCGATAGTTGAAAATCCAGCTGACCCGCTCAAGTGGTCGGCTGAAGTGTCGGTCATTGAGAATGAACCTACTGAATCCAGACCAGACGAAAGTCTAAAGGTCGAAACGGCAGTTGACCCGGTTCTTCCTTCAGAGGTTTCATCCTCCAATGACTCCGTCATTGAAGACCCATCTTCAAATGACACCCTCACCGAAGAGGATAAGGATGACACCGTCCATATTCTTTTCATCAACACAGACTCTGATGAGCATCAGGGCAATGCGCCCATTCCTTTATCGCAGGAAGGAACATCGTCAGGGTCGTATCTGGCCGTATATTCGGTCCCACCACCAAGCAACCTAGTCGTATCCTTTGATTGGAATCAGCTAGGCAGACCCCGGTTACCAGCCAGTATCCCATTCAGAATCATAGTCCAAATCTACAGAATGGTGATGGCTGGAACTATCATTGATGAAGGGGCATCTGTGAGTATCCTTTCCTCTATTGCTTGGAAAACACTGGGTTGCCCGGCGCTTTTACCTGAGATGAGAAATCTATCAGGTTTTGATAAAGGAACCAGTCACCCGTTAGGGATTCTCCCCAATGTTCCAGTTACATTGAAAGGGAAGACAGTTCATATGAACATCATGGTCGTCCAGGGACCCTTAGTTTATAACTTACTCCTTGGACGAGACTATATATATTGCATGGAGGCAATAGTGTCCTCACTCTTTAGAGTCATGTGTTTTCCGCACGAAGGAAGAATGGTCAAGCTCGTAGACCAACTTTCATTTCCAGGATCACGCATCGCAAATAGTCAAATACCATCCCTTAACGGTTTATTCACTCAAGGAATGCCACCACCCCCGGTTCTACTTCCCGATGAATGCGAGTAATTCGGAAAGAAAGAACTGGGACCCAGGGGGCATGCACCCTGGCCTGCCTTGGGCAGAGGAAACCTTGGGTATAAAGTTAATTTCCGCAGAAGAATGGACTAGTCCGTACCCCGTCCGAAAAAGGAAGAGAGGGTTGTTCTAGAATAAAATTCTTTTGTCAAAGTTATGTGAAGCGGAAGAATCGCTCCCTTTGTCTAAAAAAGTAGGCTCTCCTAAGGAGGAGATCTATTTGTGGCAGCAAATAGGCACCATCTTTGAATGTCAAACCTCACCCATTAAAACAATATGTTTTGAAAGAGAGTAGGGGCAGTCTTCAAAGAAAGAGAGGAAATTGCTGCAACAAGTAGTCACCATCCTTAGCAACCTAATGATAGACATCGCTGAAAAGAGAGTTTAGTTTGCGGCAGCAAACAAAACCATTTTTCGGATAATAAGTAAGAGGACAGAATCTCGAAATTATACTTTATACCTGGGGGCATGCAAACCTTTTGGAGTGCAAGCACGGGACGACTATTTATTTTTTTAAAATTTTTAGGTCCTCCCTTTAAACCTGTAGGTCTAACCCGTTAAACTCGTAGGATTAGCCGTTTCCAGCTTGCATAAAGAAAGGATGAAAGGCAAAAGTTAAAACCTGCCAAATTGGAGTAATTAGTGAGGTATTGCTCCTTAAATAAGATTACCTCACCTAAAGCATTCCTTGTATTAAGACTGGTATAAATTGAGCAGTTTTAGCAATGTTCATGCTCGTTAAAAAATAAACGCAAGAATCGAGCAGTTTTTGTGTAGAGTTCATGCTCGTTAAAAAATAAACATAAATTGTGAGCAATCTTTCCCTAGCAGTTCAAGCTCACTCAGAAAAAATGAACCGGTAAATAACCATTGAGAAAAGTAACCTTTGAAAGCCATATTAAAAGCCCTTGGTCGTGTTTATATGCCATCACCTCCATCCGTTCATTTTGGCCAATCGTTCATCTCCATATGTGTGTTTACCCATTTTGAGGAACAGCTGCGAAGAGTGATTTCACTTAGCCATCCTTGTGACACTGCCGTGATTGGAAAATTCCAACCTGTACCTGGAATCTGCTGCTATCCCCGTTTATCACTCGTTCCTCAAAAGACGAGTCTTCTTTGAGCTCTTTTCACTGACTCGTAAAATATGAAAAGTTTGCCGAGTTTTGGCCTTCCAGCTCGTTAAAAGGACAGGAAGAGCTATCCCTCCTCTAGATTTTAATCTTTTTGGACCTGAGGGATTATTGCACAAAAAGATCGAGCGCTTGTTTTGATCGGCTCGTTAAAGAAATCGAAAATTCATCCCTTCTGTATGGTTTTATACTTTTTCGGACTTAAGGGATTAGAAGACGAAAAAGGAATTTTGGAGTTAACTTTCCGTACCTTTTCAGACTCTCTAAAAATGAAAAGGACCGAGTTTTCTTTGTCGTTAGACTCGTTAAAATGATTAAATAGCGACAAACTTGTCTTTAGACGAGAACGAGTTTCCCTATCGCTAGGCTCGTTAAAACATAGCGATGGACTTGCCCGAAGGGCAGGTTATAGAACAAGCATATGTTATCCTCCTCAAGCTTGACAAAAATAAAGAGGTACTGGTCAGCAATGACTGGGGAAAAATTGGGAGAACCTCACAGCATTAATGGTAGCAAGTCGCTCTTGAACATGACACTTTGTCCTCCGTATCACATCGGGTTGGGTTGTTTCATTCACCGGTCTCATAACCATGGTCCTCGCCACACCATCCACAATTTGGGTAATGCTACCAATCCATCACATCAGTGTCGTTATATGTTCAAGAGATGTGGTTCTCTAAAGAGTCAACCGTGTCCCATCCACTGCCATACATTATCCTTCATCCACTTCATGACCGCCACCCTGAATCATACATCACAGTTTGTTTTCACCTCATCACAATCACTAGCTCCGTTCCGTGTCACTGATGTGGGATTCATTAAGGCCCTCCTTTGACGGATCGCTCCTTGTCGACATCAGCTCATTATCCAAGGAGTTGATCTAGGAACACCCCCTCCAGTACTTTGAAGCTTGCATGCCTCAATGGCAAGTTTCTCACTTCCGGCGACAGGTATACATCAATGACCTTCGACCAGAAGATTTTGCATGGTGGTCGACGCCAAGTCCTTTATTCCCGCCATGTGAATTGTACTGCCGTACCTTGAGGGTCATCATCCTTATCGGTGATTCCTCTCGCGCTTGTTAACGGTTTACATCATTGACCGGTAATCAAGCGATGTCTTTCCATGTTCGACTTCAAAAAATTCTCACATGGATCGACTTGTACATCGAGTGAAGATCAGAAGAGATTGAAGACCCCGGATCTAGTTTCATCCATCCGGGCTGCGATATATATTCAGGACATAAAGACATTTGATATGTACATCATTACAGCAGATGATCATCCTTCTCAAAGGATGATAATTTCAGCAGAGAATTATCAGTCTACAATCAGACGATCGTCTGTTCTATGTACCAAAATGTATTTATAAAGCTGAGCATGGGAATGCCCGCCTCAGTTAGATCATGAAAATGTATGAAAAATAATGTATTGTACTGTATCTTATTACAGGACACTTCTCAGCAGATTGAATGAACTTCGGATCCTCTCAATAAAGCATTTCACCCGATAAACGACCTCATACTTTAGGGGGCATCTGTTATAGACAATTTTGTGCCTTACAGCAACAGACATGAATTGTCAATAATCCAAGGGATCCAAAGTTCCCTAAACATGATGTTCCTACCCCTAGAGGAACAAGGTCAGCAAACCAACAGCTCTCAGATCAGTTCTCCACCTGAAAATACTCAAAAACAAGCAATCCTGAAATCAAAGCAGGTGCTCCACTAGGTTTCTGCGCTGAAACTCAGTTGCTCCATGGTGTACCTGCGTTGCAAAGCAAGTGGGACAAAGGCCACCTGCGCTGAGCGAGATGGGACAAGTGGCACACTGAGTCATTGCTCTGGAATCTTCCAAAAATGACACTTGGATCATGTATTTCGCCTTGTGATGAGTCAGAGGCTCTGTTTCTCCAAGTGGAAGCAAGGTTCTCCAAGTGGACTCAAGAACTGAAGATCAACTAAAGATTAACTGAAGAGAGAGAGGACACAAGGCAGCTACACATTAGTTGCAAGCTGACTCATCCTTTCTCAATTCATCTATATATTGAGCTCTCTCCTATGAGCTCAGGAGGCTGGAATTTGGTGCAAAGTAATGATATGCTGTTGGTTTCACTATAGAGCTATTGGGTGATTGTTTGAGAGAGGTGAATAGGAGAAATTCTTTCTGCTGGGAGGTGTTGCTGGATTGGAGCCTTCAATGGTTGTAATACTCTCAGAACCTTTACTTCTTCATTAATAAGAGCTATTGAGGTTCTTCTATGTGCTCTTGTTTCAATAATATATTGTGATAATTGCATGTTTGGTTTACACTAATCCTTGAACCAGTTATGATTGCATGCTTCTTGTAGTTTCCTTCTTTGTTATTTTGCAGGATCTCATTGTAGCTGGGCCAGCAAAAGAGCAAGGAGCTGGGAGCAAGCAGCCAAAGAGAAGAGTTTGGATTCGACATTAAGCGCAAGGCAACGGTTGGTGCATTTCTCCATTCTCTTTTGCTTTCATAAAGAAGTAAACCTTAAGTAGTTTGTTTTACAGTTGTTGCTAAGGTACTATCACCCTTAGAGTGGGATAGGGTCATCCGAGTCGGATACTTTTCCCTACAACAATATCCCTATGTCCAAAAGAGTGAAATTGAACATATGGTTGCAGAAATGATAGAGGCTGGTATAATTCAACTGAGTCAAAGTTGTTTCTCTGCTCCAGTAGTATTGGTGCAAAAGAAGGATGGATCATGGCACATGTGTTCGGATTATAGGGAGCTCAACAAGCTCACTATTAAAGATAAGTTCCCCATTCCTGTCATTGATGAATTACTGGATGAATTGCATGGATCAATTTTTTTCACCAAGTTGGATCTTCGTTAAGGATATCATCAAATCAGAATGAAGACTGAAGACATTCCGAAAACAGCATTTAGAACTCATGAGGGTCATTATGAATTTTTGGTCATGCCTTTTGGCCTTACCAATGCACCTTCAACATTTCAAGGTTTGATGAATTCAATTTTGAAACCATTCCTTAGAAAATTTGTGTTAGTATTTTTTGATGATATACTAATCTACAGAAAGTCTTGGAAGGATCATGTTGAACATGTTGACAGGGTGCTACAACTATTGGAGGAGAAACAATTATATGCAAAATGATCCAAATATTTCTTTGGAGTCCAGGAGGTGGAATATCTGGGTCATATTGTATCTCATGAAGGAGTTAAGGTAGACCCTAGAAAAATTAAAGCCATTAAGGAATGGAAAATCCCCACATCCATAAAGCATCTGTGAGGATTTCTCGGGTTGACAGGGTATTATCACAAGTTTGTTAAGAATTATGGGAGAATAGCAGCACCACTAACAACATTATTGAAGAAAGATGCATTTTCATGGACTTCGGAAGCAACAAAGGCCTTTGATCATCTTAAAGAGGCAATGTGCCAAGCACTGGTCTTAGCTACACCAGACTTCACAAAAACCTTTATTGTGGAATGTGATGCTTCAGGAAATGGAATTGGTGTTGTTCTAATGCAAGATGAGAGACCCATTGCTTTTGAAAGTCATCCAATCAAGGGAAAGTTTTTAAGCAAAGCTATTTATGAGAAGGAAATGTTGGCAATACTCCATGCACTTAAGAAATGGTGACCCTACCTAATGGGAAGACAGTTCAAGGTAAAAACGGATCATGATAGCCTTAAATACTTTTTAGAACAAAGATTATCCTCTGAAGAGCAACAAAAGTGGGTCACAAAGATGTTGGGTTATGACTTTGAAATCATCTACAAAAAAGGGAAGCAAAATGTGGTGGCAGATGCACTCTCAAGAAAGGATGAGGATGTGGAAGCATTGTTGTGCGCCATTTCTATTATCAAACCAGATTGGATAAATGAAGCAAGGGAGGAATGGAAGAATGACGAAGAAGTGTGTGCACTTATTCGAAAGTTACAACAAGATCCCAGTACGTCTGATACATTTAGCTGGCAAAATGATTCGTTATGGTACAAAGATCGCTTATACCTCTATAATAATTCCCGGCTAAAACAAAAGATTCTTATGGAATTGCACACTTCTCCCTTAGGAGGGCACTCAGGATTTCTAAAAACTTACCACAGGGTTAAGAAGGAATTTTTTTGGGATGGCCTTAAATCAGATATTCAAAATTTTGTGGCGGAATGTTTGGTTTTCCAACAAAATAAAGTTGAAACAATTAAGACACCGGGTCTATTACAACCTTTATCCATTCCAAGCCAATGTTGGGAGGAGGTTTCAATGGATTTTATCACAGGTTTACCCAAGTCTGAGGGAAAGAGTGTCATCATGGTGGTAATTGACAGACTTACCAAGTATACACACTTTTGTGAATTATCACATCCATTTAAAGCCAGTACAGTTTTTACTGCATTTATGGAAACAATTCAAAAGCTACATGGAAACCCAAAGATTATTGTAAGTGACAGAAATCCCATTTTCACTGGAAATTTTTGGACAGAATTATTTTCTTGTCTTGGTACTCAGTTAGCTCATAGCTCATCTTATCATCCTCAATCTAATGGGCGAACTGAGATAGTAAACAAATGTTTGGAAGGATGTCTTTGTTGCTTTGTATTTGATAAATAGACACAATGGGTCAAATGGTTGCCTCTGGCTGAATGGTGGTATAACACTTCCTTCCATACAGAAACAAAAATGACCCCATTTATGGCACTTTATGGGTATCAACCACCATCCATCACATCATATTTAAGAGAAAATTCTAAGGTTCAGGCAGTGGAACATCACATTGAACATCAACAACAATTCCTCCAACTCTTAAAGGATAACCTCGTGTTGGCACATAATAGAATGAAACAACAGGCAGATCAACATCACAGTGAAAGAAGTTTTGATGTAGTTGATTGGGTATTCCTACGGCTACAACCATATAAGCAAATGTCTCTCAAGCAAGCTAAGAAGGATAATAAATTATCACCAAAGTATTATGGTCCGTACAAGGTGTTGCAAAAGATTGGTACTATGCCATACAAATTGGAGCTTCCTGCAGCTTCTTGATTGCACCCAGTTTTCCATGTTTCATGTTTAAAGAGGGTTATAGGCGACAAGCTCCCAGTTCAAACAATATTGCCAACACTTGACGAGGAAGGACAAATTATATTCGAACCAGAAGCAGTCACAGAAACAAGAACTCGACAGTTATGAAATCGATCAATTTCAGAGTATCTTATCAAGTGGAAGAACTTATCTGCTGAAGCTTCCACATGGGAGGATGAAAATTTTATGCAGAAGTATCCAGAACTACTCAAGCGTTGAGGACAACACTTTTTTGAAGGAGAGGGGCATGTTGGGTCCCTATAATACTAGTGATTACCCCATTACTATTGTAGTTATACCCCTTATTAATATTGTTGTGCCCCTATTACCCCCATATTGTTATTACTATGCCCCGTAGAATCCCTCTATTATTATTTTTGTGGCTTTATATTATTATTGTTAGGTCGGCTGGATTATATTGTGACTCCTTAGACTTCTATATATAGAAAGGAGGTTTTGTCATTTGAATCATCTAAGAATTGTTCATTTATGTAATGTAAAGGAGGTTTCCCCCTCGAAGAGGTTGAATTCTAAGGCGTTGATCTATCTTTTCTATCTTTTCTTGAGTTGGTTTCATAACAGGTCAGGGCGTATTATCACCCCTGAGGAAAACAGAGATCAACCATCAATTGAGATCGAAACACCACCTGTACATATACCACCACCTATAATTGATACTGAAATAAAACAAGGAGAAGAGACTAATATCAAAATAAAGATCCCGAGGAACTCATAGTCACTTCTCCCCTATTCCCCGAAAGGCTAATGATACCTAAGTCGATTGTTTACCCAGATTTTGATCTTGTAGGGGAACTAAAAAAGCTTTGTATAAAAATTCTGCTCCTCCAGGCCATCCAGGACATTCCCATCATGCTAAAACAATTAAAGAGCTATGTGTAAAGAAGCCTATGAGGAAAGCAAAAACTTAACCCACAATTCATGTTGTAGGAACCTTATCTGATTTAATCTTGGGAGGGGAAACTCCGGTAAAGTATGAAAGTCCCGGGAAACCCATAGTGACAGTTCAAATATATGGCCGCTCTTTTCCTAATACGCTAGTTCATGTGGGTGCAACCATTAACATTTTAACAACAAAAACCTGTCAAGCACTTGGTATTACAACCTTCAAACCAACCACCACCTTACTAGAACTTTCTAACCGTTCGGTGGTAAGGCCAGAAGGAACTTTACAAGATATTACAATTTCTGTTGATTCATGGGAATATCGAGTAGATTTTATTGTTATAAATAGGAAGAGTCGATTGGATGGGCACCCTCTGATATTGGGCTGACCTTGGCTTGCAACAGTTCATGCATATATAGGCTGTGAGGAGGCAGCATGATTATTACAAAGGGGGATGTTGTAAAAAATCTTGTTTTATATCCCCCTACCAAACCAATTCTGCCCATTGTAAAAATATGTAAAGAACCACCAGCATACTTGGAAGAAGGCATCTGTTCACCACTCACAGTAGCAGAGGCACTGGAATTCAACGATCAGATTGAAGATGATGTTATCAACAACTTTATCAATTAGCCAGCTAATTTGAGGAATGTAAAGTGTCCAATCTTAAAAGAAATTCTAGATAATGAATCCTTGGAAGATACCTTGAAGGATACCAATGATCAGCACACCTAGATGACTGATGTTCATCACAACAACCCTGTGGAAATTGAACCAGGAAAATTTTTAAACATTAATGATAGCCTGGAGAGTGATCAACAACAAAAGCTCATTCACGTCTTGCAAAAATATAAAGGGGATTTTCCTTGGGATTATCCTGACATCAAGGGTATAGACCCATAGTTGTGTACACATCACATCTATACCAAAAACAATGCTCATCCTATCCAGCAACCTCAGTGGAGATTGACTCCGCATCTCAAAGACATTGTGAAAGAAGAGTTATAGAAGCTACTGGATGTGAATTTCATTTATCCTATTTCGGATAGAAAATGGGTTTCTCCTTTGGTGGTTGTCCCTAAGAAAATTGGGAAGTGGCGTACCTCTGTGGATTACCGGGAATTGAATAAGGCAACACAAAAAGATAACTTCCCTCTTCCCTTTATTGTTGAGGTCCTTGATACTTTGACAGGGAAGTAGTTCTTTACCTTTCTAGATGTCTTCAACGGCTACAATCATATTCAAATCGCCCTTAAAGATCAAGATAGAACAACCTTCACCTGTCCCTCGGGTACATTTGCTTACAAGGTGTTACCATTTGGCTTATTCAATTCCCTAGCCACATTTCAAAGAGCTATACTCAACATTTTTTTCGACATGATAAATGAAGGACTTGAGGTATATATGGTTGACTTTACTCCATATGGGGATGACTTGATCAAGAACTGCAAACATTAGAAAAAGTTTTAGAACGATGCATTGCTATGAGGTTATGTTTACGCAATATCATGTATCACATGATGATGACCGAAGGCGTAATCTTGGGACAATATATTTCTGCAGTAGGGATATAAATAGATCTAGCAAAAATACAGGTAATTATTTTACTACCTACACCTTGTACTCAGATAGAGATATGTAGCTTCCTAGGATATGTAGGCTATGATCGTAGGTTTATTAAAAACTTTTCACAAATTTTTGTGCCTTTATATGCTTTAACTAGAAATGTTGATTTCAATTGGTCTCACAAATGTGAGACAACTTTTACAGGTTTAAAGAAACTAGTCTCAACGGCACCAGTATTATGAGCACCAAACAGGGAGCTTCCTTTTCACATATCCACGGATGCATTAGATGTAGCGATAGGCACTGTCCTCTGCTAGGAGGAGGACAAAAAACCATATGCTATATATTATATTGGCAAAAACATTACTACTGCAGAGCTCAATTATACAGTAATAAAAAAAAAATTCTTAGCTATCATTTATGCCATAAACAAATTTAGACATTATATAAATGAATACCAAATTTTTCTGTACACTGATCACTCAACCATTCGGTATTTATCTAAAAAACCTATTGCAAATGGTTGAGTGACTCGTTGGATATTTCTCTTGCAGGAGTTTGACATCACTATCAAAGATCGTCCAAGGAAGGAAAACCGAGTTGCTAATTTTCTGTCCCCTATTTCGAGGATAAGTGATACACTAGCAATGGACGACCAATTTCCAGATGAGCATTTGTTTGTCGTAGCAGTCAAGATGCCATGGTATGCAGATGTGGCAACTTATCTAGTAGTGGGGAAGTTGCCCAAGCATTTGAGTGCAAGGGAAAGGAAACAGATCATTCAATGCAATGCCTAATTCTCTTGGATTGGCAGATATATTTTTCACACAGGGTCTGATATGTGTATATGCATATGCATTCACGAGGATGACATTTATGACATCTTGAAGCCTTGCCATGATGAGCCCTACGGGGGACACTTCGCAGATCAAAGGACAAGTCATAAGGTACTACAGGTGGACTATTATTGGCCCGCTACTTTTAAAGATGCTAAGAAATATTCTCAAGCTTCTGATAGCTGCCAAAGGATAGGTTGACTTCTCCAATCTAATGAAATGATACTGCAACCCTAACTAGTCATAGAACCCTTCGAATCATGAGCATTGGACTTTGTTAGCCCATTCCATCGGCCAACGAATCAGAAAGCGTACATACTAGTTGCCACATATTATGTGACAAAATGCGTGGAAATAGTAGATTTATCAAGAGCTATAGAGGAAGTCGTGATCAACTTCCACTTTGGGCTATTCGTGTGGTATGGTTTACCGCCGAAAGTGATAACAGATGGGGGAGGGAAATTTGTAGGACACAAGATTACAACCACTCTTAGAAATCATCACATTTCACATCGGATCACTTCCCCATATCAACCCCAGGTGAACAGGTAGATCGAAAGCACCAATAAGGTCATTGAAGCAATTTTGACCAAGACAGTCTCAACACATCGGTGAGACTAGGCTGCTAGACTACCAGAGGCCTTATGGCCTTATCGAATGACTTGGAGCAATACTACTGGATACTCTCCATACCAACTCATGTTCAACAAAGAAACTATTTTTCCGATTCAATTCGAAATAAAGACTCTAAGAACGGCTCAGGAAGTGGGACTGGATTTAACAGAAGCCCAAACCAAGTGCCATCAACAAATCAACGAACTAGACGAGGCTTGATTGCTTGCTCTGAAACAGACTGTAATTATTCAGGAACAAATGGAAAAGTGGCACGACAACCGTATCAGAAAGAAGACGTTTCAAAAAGGGGATTGGGCACTCCTTTATGATTCTAGATTCCAGGATTTTCTGGGCAAGTTGCAAACAAGATGGCTTGGCCCTTATGAAATTCAAGAAGTACATAACAATGGTACTCTCACTTTGACTACCATTGACGGGGCTGACCATTCTTTCAAGGTGAATGGGCATAGGGTTCATCTCTACCACAAACCACTCACCAAGGAGTCTTTCTACGAGTAGGTACATGAGGATCCCTCCATGCAAATTTTAGCTGTAGGGAGTGATGACGCGACAGATTTTCTTTCGTAAAATTGTGATTTTCTTTAAATTGTAAATAATGTATATGTTTCTTTGATTGATTCTGATTTAGTAGGCATCGTCATGTAAATATGACATTTTTTTGTTTTTGGTAAGTGTTATTCAATTGATTGAATGACTTTTGTTCAATCAATTGAATAACAACTTTTTGTATTCTTGTTGTTCAAACGATTGAACGATTGTTGTTCAATCGATTGAAAAACACTTTTGTGTTTTGATTTTTTGTTCAATCAATTGAAGGATTGTTGTTCAATCAATTGAACAACACTTTTGTGTTTTTATTTTTTTTTCAAACAATTGAATGATTAATGTTCAAATGACTGAACGATTTATGTTCAATGAGTTGAAGAGCACTTTCACGGTTTTTTTTCTTCATTTTTGTTGTTCAAATGATTGAACAATTGTTGTTCAGTCGATTAAACAACACTTCTACATTTTGATTTTGATATTCAAACAATTGAATTATTGTTGTTCAATTGATTGAACATTACTTGTGTGTTTCCAATTTTCTTTCAAATGATTGAATGATTGCTTTTCAATCGATTGAACAACACTATCGCGTTTTATTTTTTCAATTTTGCTGTTCAAACGATTGAACGATTGTTTTTCAATCGATTGAATAACACTTTTGTGTTTTTATTTTTTTCAATTTTGTTGTTCAAACGATCCAACGATTGTTGTTCAATCGATTGAACAACACTTTTGTGTTTTTTTTTTAATTTTGTTGTTCAAACAATCGAATGATTGTTGTTCAATCAATTGAACAAAACTTTTGAGTTTTTTCGATTTTTTTTGTTCAAACGATTGAATGATTGCTATTCAATCGATTGAACAACAACTTCATGTTGTTTTCTTTTTTGATATTTGTTGTTCAAATGATTCAATGATTGTTGTTCAATCGATTGAAGAACATTTTTGCATTCCTTTCTATTTTTTTTGTTCAAACGATTGAATGATTGTTGTTCAATCAATTGAACAACAATTTTTTTTCTTTTAGATTTTGTTGTTCAATCAATTGAATGATTGTTGTTCAATCAATTAAACAACAGTTTGGTTTTCTTTTTTATTTTGCATTCAATCGATTGAACGATTGATGTTCAATAAATTGAACAACAATTTTGTTTTCTTTACGATTTTGTTGTTCAATCAATTGAACAACAATTTTGTTTTCTTTTCGATTTTGTTGTTCAATTGATTGAACGATGATTGTTCAATCAATTGAATAACACTTTTGTGCTTTTTATCGGAATAACTGTGATTTCTTTTATTGTTTCATTGTCGGTCATTGTGCCATCTTTATTTTTTCTTTTATGTTTTGAATAAACACCATCTAAGTGGATTTGTGCCTAACATAAAGAAAAAACAGTAATGTCGATACCATTAGGATCTATGAATTGATGGTTATACTTATTCAAAAGTCGATATGTTGCATCTCTATAATGACTGGTTGAACATCTTTTCTTTGGACACATCATAAAATGATTCATTATTTTAAAACCATAATGGCTTATTTTTCACACTTTCAAATGGATAAATCCCTTTCATATGATGAGATGGGGGTAAAATTATAAACTTTCATTGCAATTTTTCTTACTTCTTACACCATCCCAAACTCTTAAGGAGTAAATGAGCCTCCCTATTTTTACAATAAAAGCATCAAAATATGAAAATAGTGAAATATGAAAACAAAACAAAAAGGGGATACGGGGTCTCATCACGATCCATCCTACCATGATCATAAGGATGTAATAGGTGACATTCCATGTTGGCCACCAAACCGAGGTAATCAACTTCTTGATAATTAAATCTATTAGAAGGAAAAGGGGTCTCATCACGAGCCAACCTGATCACTTTGATATATCCTGATGAATGGCACTGTGATTATTTGGTCACCATGTCAACATAGTGGTCTCTTTATGACAAGAAAAGAAAGAATCATATACATGCTAAAAGGAGGACTCTAGCTCATTTGTGGGGTTAAAAAGAAACCCTGTCGAGGCTATGAATGCCTGCTGGCAGCAGTGGCTTTGCTTGTGGTATCAGAATATTATCTTACATTGCCAAATTCTCTTTATTCTATTACAAGCTATGGATTCGTTTCTATGGAAATTTCCCATTTGAGCAACACTCTTACAAGCCAACATGCATGCTAACTTATGTTATATATTCATTATATTATATTTGTCCAATCACTTCATGACAATCATTAATATTTATGGCCAATTATGCGTTTTTTATTAATACCACTTAAGGTGAAAATCTTTTGACATAATAATTTAAATATATATTTTTTATTTTTTGGCCATTTTACCTCTGATATGTGTATTGCTTTAATTGCTTTGTCATAAATCATGTCGTTTTTATAGATTAGTTTCTTGCATTTATGAATTACCAATTCGTTCTATTGATTTTCACATGGTTGGTAGAAATGGATTCCCTTTCCTCATTAGAGAGGGAATGGTCTGTGTGTGAACAACATGTGTGACAATTATGGATAATTGAGTGATAATTATTAAATTGATTTTTGGGTAAAGGATTGCATGATGATTTTGTATGCGTAATAATTATCAAAGTATTCCTAATTGGAGAAAAGACGGTGACCATTATGGATGGCATGTGGATTGATTATGAGCCTGCGTCAAATATCGATGATGATATAAATGACTTGACTGTATATGTTGTTAATTCCCAAAACAACGTCATTTTCCTGTTAAATGCTTTAATGTTCTTTGCTTTTGTTCTAAACTGTGAGAGAGCAATAGAAGTCCATACGAGTGAACTAGTCACAAGAAAACAATAGCCATGGGAGGTAGATCTATCCAAAATGAACCCAGAGTGCTCATGGTATAGGACTAGGCTCATGGAATTCTCGAGTGCGCTGGCTAGCTACAATATCTTAATAAATTGTAAGGATTTCACGAAGAAATGACACTCAAATTCTTGCAAAATTTGCAGAATAGTAGCACCACAATAAGAGGTTGAGACATAACAGTCTCTAAATTAGTCATCGCAAAAGTCACTGGACTTCCGACTAAGGGAACTGTTGATGCTTCGAAAATCGTTGCAACAACAATGGGGGATAACCACCCGGTCCGGACCTTAAAGCAGCTCCTTTTCCGTTTGGTGTGGTGGCTCTGACTGGTTTAACTAGGTCCAGTTACCTTCTCCCTATAGCTATTGGTTTATGATATATCTTTCACTACCAATAGTTAGGGATATCAGATCACTTCGTCTTGCTGATCAGGCAAGAGAATGACCCTTAAGCTGATTTGGGTTCAGCCAAGCCACAACTAAAGTTTTGCCTCCTTGAGGAGAGGACTTAAAAGAATGTAGAATTTACTCTAAATGAAAGCTTATTCTATGATGCAAGCAAAAGAAACTAATCTAAATCCTATCTTAATTAGGCATATATAAATATAACCCAATGAAGAGCAAGATAATTAAAGTATTGGGATTTAAATATGTCTTGTTTATAATGAATATCAAGTTAATGAAGTAGTTCAATTAACTTAATATTATGGTTACCAAAACACATCCTATTGAGACATCTTAACTGAAATAATAAACCAACAACATTCAGGAAGTAGTTGACAAAAATGATATTAATTATCAAATCAGTAAATCTAATAATTGAATAATGACATGTGGAAATAGTTCACAACACATTACCATTCAATAAATCAGTTTCATAAGACAGATTTCTGAGTAAGTAGTTACTCAAAAATCAGATTTTAATTCCTAAGAACAGAGATACCTAATAACAATATTGAGACAAATTACCCATGTTGACAATAGTGCACAAACATGAATAAAATGAAACATTCATGTTACCGTAAAAATGAAATTGATATTTGAAACAGTCGTATTAGAAAAACCAATTCATTGCATCCATTTCTCTGTCCGTGGTCTCCAACAACTCTTTACATTGCTTGAACTTCTACTTTCAAAGCTAAAGCCACAATAGTGCAAGCTTTGTCCTTCAGGCATAATTCAAGATACAAAAGGAAAATCCTCAATAATCCCTAGATCTAAGATTTTCTCTCCTCCCTCCTACAACTTTAAATTCTTATTACAGTATTGCTTTTAGAAATCTAAAATTGCAGAGGAGAGCAGCCCCTCACACATTCTCCAATCTATTATTTATACTATTTGCAAAGGAATTTTGGAGATGAGAGTTTGTTGAAGAGAAATCTGCCAAATACGATTTTATTTATTTGAAATTCCAATCTTTAATTGCTAGAGCCTTCTCATTGATTGAAATCCTTTTCTTCATATTTCTCCCACTGTTTTCCTGCAAAAAAAAAAATCAAAATAAATTAAGATGCAATGAAAATATCATTTCTGGTAATTAAATCAAATCCAATCAGATTCTATTTAAATAAATAATTGAAAATAAAATGTAAGATTTCAATTGATGCATGGGATGGTTGGATTGGCTAAAGATATTATTAATCAATGGATCTGCAATTAGAAGAGGCTTGGACAAATGAAAATGAAGAAAATAACTCAGAAAATTGATTTTGTTTCAAAATTCGGAGCTTGATCTTCTGCCTGATTTTTGACCCAATAAATGATTAAATCTGTTAGTGAAACCTCCTCAAAACTGTTCTCCTTGATTTTCTCTTTCCAACGAGCCGTCCTGGGCCTCATTTGGCCAAGTATAACTCAATCTATGAACCTCCAAAGTTGATGGATCAAATCTGATGTAAATCTGGAAATTCTGTTGCTGGGCTAAAAAGAGAATTTGAATTAAAATTTTAATCGTAAATTAGAATTCTAATTATCCAATAATTATTTCTAATTTAATTCTTAATTATGAACTAAACTAATTAATTAATAAACTATTATTAATTAATCTTAATCTAACTAATTAATATAATCTATTTATTTATAAACTAATTAACTTTAAATATTTAATAATTAAATTTTAATTTGATTAAATTAATTAAATTCTATATATTAAGTAATTTATCTAATTTAAAATTTAATATATTAAATATTTAAACATTATTTTAAACTAACTTATTCTCACCATACTATATTAAATATTTAAACACTTTAAACTAAACCTATTCTCACTTTATGTTAACACATAACCCATTTTAAAGCAACGTATGGAGAAAGTCAATGTTTTGACTTATCGGATCGGGAAAAGCTTTCGGTCGGGGCATAGAACTTATATGCATTGATGGTTCCCGATGCGATGGAGTAATCGCATCAAAACTCAAACAATTGAATCTTTAAACTTTTAGTTAATGCCCTTCAGTCCCTTTGTATCGGCGAATCGGGAGGATATGGTATCGGGGTTTTATTACAATGTGAAATCCCGATCCGATATCGCATCGGGGGTATGATGTATATCGGGACTTTTTTAAAATGTGTTCCGAACAAAACTTCCGATCCGATTAAAAGCCCCGATGCGATCGGAACAATTTTTATTATATATTTTTTTGTTTTAAATTTTAATTTAATTAAATTAATTATATTTAATATATTAATTAATTTAATTAATTTAAAATTTAATTTTAAACATAATTTTTTATTTTTGTTTTATTTTTATGAATATAAGTTTCTAAACTACAGCCACTTAGAAAATAAATGAAAATAATAAAAATAAACTACAGCCACTTGAATGTTTGGGTTTTTCGAGATTAGGATTTGATTTGGAAATTGGAGTGAATTTCTTAACAATCCCGATAATTAATGATTTGGCTGCATAACTAAAAATGGAAAAATGTTAGTAAAAACTCGCTATGGATTAATATTTAAAATGAATGCGTTATTAAACTAATTTATTTATAAAATGCAATATTGTAGATTTTATGCATTTTTAACCCAGGCTAGATAAAAGATGAGACTTTAAAGGAGTGTCATTTTCAAACCAGTGGACCAAATGAGGCGAAACAAGCGTCAATGTGAAGCTTATAAAAAATCGATTCTAACAAAGTAATCAAAACAAGAATACAAAGAAAACGAAAAATTAACAAAAGCGTAGGGCAATCAACTAAATAAAAATCCAAAAAGGTGTTTAGCCAAAATTTTTATAGAAAGGGTCTCCATTATTTGAGTTGAGCAAGTAAAAAATGGGGGGTTGTGTTTTTACCACAACAATGGCGACACACGGGAGAAGAACCAGTTATCTCTCTTTGATATGAATGAGATTTTCCTAAAATTAAAGTAAAAATAATTAAAGAAGAGAAAATTATTTTTGGAATACTTGACCAGGTTCATTAATCTGAATAAAAACAAGAATCATCTAACTGTAATTTTTCTTAAAACTTCTCATAAATTAAAATATTTCAAAACTCTATATCAGTTCTTAATTAGTTGTAGAGATAAAGCAGGGGTCACTTTACAGCTTAGCTTTCAAAATATATTCATTTGTCACAAGTAGAGCCACTGCTGTCAGCAAACATCTATAGTCTCGACAGGGTTACCTTTTAATCATCAATGGTTCAGAATCCCATCTCTTTAAAAATTAGTGATCTAGAAATAAATTCATATATATATGTTTTTTTTTTTTTTTTTTTTTTTTTTTTTTATTGTTATTTTTTAAGTAAATCTTAAAAGCCATTGTCCTGGTATGGTAGCGAGATAGTTGGCAATGCCATTCACTGGTTAAAATTGGGTTGAACACGCTGGCTCATGATGAGACCCCTTGTCTTATAATTGTTTGCAATCATAAGCCATTACCCTGGTTTGTTTAGCAGTGTTGGTAATGTCAACCTATTTTTCCCCTATGATCATGGTAAGCAGGCTCATGATGAGACCTCTTATCTTTTAAGTTTAAATATATTTCTGGATTATACTCTAGAAAAATAAGACTCTTTGGGATAGGGAGAATCATTGACTCCTTAAGAGTTAAGAATGACAATTTCAGAGTTAAAGGTGCTTTGCTGTAAAGTGTCTTTACTTGGTTAAAAATAACTTTTCTTGAGTGATAATAGAACTTTGAAAGATCGTAATGAAATTTTGAAATATCAAAATGATTACAATTTGATGAAAAAGAAAATTTTCAGATTTTATGATACTTTGTCAACTTCTCTTGATTGGTAATCTCTTCCTTAAGTATGTCTACCTCTATAATAAGAAAATCAAACTTTACTAAGAGATTTAAGAAAAAGCTAATAGGTGACTATTAACAATTTTTCTCCACGTATCCTGACCATTGTTAGGTAACAAATAGGCCTTCCATATAAATAATGGCAAAGTCACCAAAATCAAAACTGAAATCCAAAGGAAAAGAATTCTTATGCTAAAATGAGAAAAGAAATCAACAAACGAAATTAAAATGAAGAAATGTGAAAAATGAAGGAAAATCCAAGTTTCAAAAGACAAACTCAAAAAAGAATGCTTATACCAATGTCTGAACAATATGAAGAAAAAGAAAATAATCGTGTAATCAATCATTCTCATGTCGAGATTTGAGAAAATCATACCTTGCAGGGTTGTGAGTGTTTTAGGCTTTTTTTGATAGCAGCGACGATAAAATTTAGCCATAATGAAAACTTTATGTTTGACATTAATCTTCTTGTTTCAAAGCATCATCTTAATCATTTTCTAATAAAAGGAATGCTTAAAGAAACAAACTAAAGGTTCAGAAACTTCCTGGTATAGCTGTTTTGATGAAGATTATCGTTGCTTCTTGAAATAAAGCCAGGAGAAGAGTATAAGACTTCGAAAATCTGATTCGGCAGAGGATTGAAAGCTTCAAATGGAGAACTGCAAAACAGATTTTTTTATATCAGCAAAAACAAAACTGAAACTAAAGTAACGAAATGGAAATTAATGAAAGTGGGTACATGAATCTTACCATTGGATAATTTCTTTTGATCTTACCTGAAAGGTATCAGTTTCTCCAAACTAGCTGACTTCTTATTTTAATTAACATTAAAAACATGAAGAAGTCAAACTAACCAAAATCCTGTAACCCAAAATCATTATTTATTTTATTTAAACTAAAGCAAGCAGTAAAATGTAAAAATGGAATGCTTAGTGCTCAAGGGAGTTGAAATTAAAACAAATGCATCAGAAATGAGAATGAGAATTTGCAGTAATGACTGTTTCTCAAAATATTATAAGTTTTATATAAACTCCATGATTTTATAAATTGTTCAGAATCAAGACCAAATCCAAGATAATAAAATTTAAATATGAAGATAGAGAGGTCTCGAATTCCATTATAATTATGGAATTATATATTTAAAACTTAAATGTATGAGAAATCAAAATGGTTTAAATATGTTGCAAATTGGTCATTAACTGCTTTCTTACCATAGTGGTTACCCAAGCTCATTTTTCAAAATAACACATTGTCGTATCGCATGATTCACATAACATGTTTTATCACCAGGCTTCAAGTTTAATTTGCAAAACTTCACCTTTATTGCTATGCCATATATCGATTAAATGTTAATGGCTCAAAGGCATGCATTAGAAGCTATCGCATCGGTGGTTGAAATATCAGATTGCAGATATGAGAACATGCGAAGAAAATATGTGCGATGAGATGTAGTAATCACACTATTGAAGAGTTGTTATATTGCGAATCAGGGACAGTCATGCTGTAATTCTCAGATCGCACGCCGCATCTCACGATTTGTATTTTGCACATTGCACATTGTGCATTGAAAATTTGGAATAGTGATATGGCCATAAAAATGTGATGAAGCGATTGTGATATCGGTGTTTCGGAATATCGGAGAATAATCATGCTGGAAATGCCAATATCGGCGATGTGATGGATGATGTAGCAAATCGGCAATCGGCAAACTTTGGGTACCCGATGTAACACAATATGATTCTTGCGATGCCGATATGCGATGAAGAGTGGACCCGATAAATTTATGATGAGATTTTAATAACATATCGGATCCGAGACATCGACCCTTTTAAAGTTGTGCTCCTACCATTATTGTGATTAAACGGACGCGATATTTTTTATGAATTTGATTTGAATTTCATATCGGGTCCGGAATTATGTATTCATCGCAATATCGGTAAAGTCGTTTATTGGAGATCAGTGATTCATGATCATGGAAGTATACTTCACTTGCAAACCTCTGATATGCGAAATGCGATATGGCATATGAGTGAGGTAATACATCGAAGATCTTTTATTAGCAATATGAAAATCAGGTTGAAACATTTCAGACATGAATCTTACGATAATGTTTTAAATTTCACTTGGGTTTTCTAATGAATGAAAGCAAAGCTACAAAAATGCTTAAATTCTAATGAATCAGAAATAAAATTTCCCTGAACCTGTTGCAAATTTGAAATGGGTTTACTGCTTACTTCAAGTTTTGAAAACAAAATGAAAACCTGTAAATAAAACATAACATAAAAAATAAAATAAAAAATAAACTAAGGAAAAGATAAACTAATAAGAGATGAGAATGAGCTTGCAAATGCGTACTTGGAAGGAAATTGTTTGCAAATTTTACCTTATGAATCTTGAAATTCTTCCTTTGATTTATCAAAATTTTTTCTTCGTTTAAAATCATCTCATTATTTATTCTAAATCTAAGTGTGCAATCAGCTTAAATAAAATATATTTATTCATGTTCAGGAAATATAAAATTTACCAGAAATAAATATAAAAATAGGCTCCCCGTTTGAATTTAAACAACAATTTATTATCTCTGCTTGTTCTGAATAATTTGAGAAGAATCCGTATTGTTATAGCGACTGTTCAGTAATACCTTTAGTAAATGAATATGATGCGTTTTGTAGCATCAAATAATAAACTAAAGATCAGAATGGAATAAAGCCACTAATTGTGGAAAAATATCAAAACAGATTTGAAGGTGTGCACACAGCAGAATGGACATCCTTAACAAATTTCGAGGAAGATAATATGAACTTCATATGGTTACTGTGAAAGGTTAGACTGACTAATAATGATTGAATTAGAATTAAGCTTATGATAGAAAGTCATACATTTCATGGGATAATGGGATCATGAAGCTTTTATATCCTCATATCCTTACCGTATAAATTTCAAAAGAAAATCTTAGAAGGAAATCCTAAAATGAAGAAAAGTGGCTTTGAGGCAATCGATACCAAGTGCAACTTTTAATTGAATTTAATGAAGACATTATTCAAAATAGACAGAGTAGAGGTATTGTTGTAGTCATTTTCTCATTTTAATTGCTGCATGTATGTACAATTCAAATGTTAGTAATAAAAATACAAATCTAATTAAACTAAGAAAATTAAATATGTAATCAGAATGTACAGTTATTGTTAGCAAGTTGATTAAAATCTCCTTCTCTTGAAATTTTCTTTCCAATTCAATATCAATTGGATCACAAAAATCTGGATGGCTTTCCATTAATGATTTGGAAACTTTCAAAAGAGGAGGTGACAGGCCGAATTGTGGATATGAGTTTTCAAATTCAAAGGCCTGAAAAAATTGTTAGTGTTATGTACAAATGTTAAGTTATTAACAATATTCTTTGAGGGAAAAATTTCCAAATATTTTCCAAATGAATTAATGAAAAATGGATGAAAATCTTTCAAATGAAATGGAAAATTATTAATTGAATTGAATTGCTGGCCAGATTGCAAAAATACATTCTCTTGTTGATATTGCCTTTGAAAAAATAGAAGCTCTTGATGAAACATTAGCATTGATTGAAATTGAAATATTGATATCTTTTGATGCTCATGATTATAATATGAAACTTCAATTTCCCAATCGGGCAATGCATCAATTGAGTGTTTGATAGTAAGGTGTTCAATATGCCAGCGAAAAGTGTGAAAATTTTGCAAAATAAAATCATAAAATAAATCTAAGTTTAAACAAAATAACTGTGAAAGAAAAACTAAAATGAAATCACTATTTTTACAACTAATGTTACAGCACAATTGGGATTGTTTTGAAATAATTTCTCTTTCACAAGGATTGGCTAGAATTATGAAATTTGGGTAATTTCGAATTCCAACTTGTGAAATAGAAAACAAATTATGATTATGAATAGGAATGGGAGTTTGATCCTCATATGAATCATAAATTGGAATGTTTTCTTGAATGGTGAAATCATGAAGATAATTTGCTGCTCTAAAATGAGGATTAGTTGGGATAATTCCTAAATTGAAGCGTTCTTCATCCTCAGATGTTATTTGAATTTTATCATGAGGATTCTCTTGAGAAGAATAAAAATCAACATCCTTAATGTCAGAGTAATCATCATAAATGACCTCACAAGATTGCGTGGAATTCCCTTCGATTTCATCGAATATACCAAAACAAGGAGGAACAAAAATCTCATGTTCATTAGTGGCAAAAGAATGATCAATTATTGTTTCTTTATCTTGATAAAAATTTAATGGTAATTCATTTAAATCATCCTCTTTAATTTCTGAAATATCATTAATACCAAGAGGAAAAATATTACCATCATTGAAAATATCAGGATAAAGGGAAAAATGTGAAACTGAAACAATGCATTTAAAACTGTCTTTGTTTGAGAACTCTTGTGCATTATGCTCATTGTAAATTTCATATTGCAGATCATTCCTTTGCGTGCGTATGATTTCTTGAAGAACGCTGCTTTGCTTCTCTGATTTTGGCATTTGCTCATCATGGAGAAATTCAAAAATTTGTACAGCAGTTTGCATTTTATTTACTTTGATTGCTGCTTGTACTTGTTGATTTGCGATTTGATTTTCCGAATTTACTTCAAAGTAGCTTTCATATTTCAAGGCAACTTTTTCTCCAAAATTGTTGTTGTTGTCTTCTTGCATTTGAATGGAAATATTTTCCAAGCTTTGTACAACCACTTCATCACAATTTATTTGGACATCCATATTGAGATTCTCATTTATATTGTAATGGGATGGAACAAAGCTTGAATTAATTTCATATGGATTGGGAATGGGTGGAAGAGAACAAATATATTCAAACCAATCTAATGATTCTTCTTCCGTAGGTTTATCTTCGTCTTTAAATCTTAAGAAATTCAAATTAAATCGAATACTAAAATTATTAACAGACTCATTTTCGAACCTACGTAGATATTCAATTTCTTCACATACCTGTTCATAATCATAGCTATCGAATTTACAAATGAAAATTGTAACAAATTGATCCCAGTGTTTGGCCAATTTAGTGTGATATAAATTGCTATTTATAATGTCAACCCGGGGTTCGTAAACTAACGAACTGAAGTGTAAGTTATATGTACTAGATAACCATTTCCTTAGTCTTTTGTCGTTTTTAGTTTTTTTAAGTTTGTTTTTGGATTTATCTTTCCCTAATGTGAGATGATGAAAAGGTGATAAAGCAAGTGAAATATGGATGATTATGGTGATCTCTAAGTGGTTTTTCAAAACTTAAAAGAAAGAAAGCTTTAGAATAACTGCAATGAAATCAATTCTTAAAAAGAAATAAAGACATCAAACAATGAACTAATGACATTGGCCCAGTATCTTTGTTGCTGAATGAAAATGAAAATGAAATCTACACTAAATTCAATTAAAAGTAAGAACAACTAATCCACACTATTTCAACTCTTCAACTCAATTTTCCTTGTGAAAAGATATCATGAAATGTTAAGCAATGTGAAATCTAAAAGAAGTTAAACTGCATAAAAGAAACTAATCACACTGCTTTAACTTTCTTGACCTTTTGCCTTTCAGCTTAATTTACCCTGTGAGAAACAGTCATGAACAAGTCAAGCAATGTGAGATCTAAAGCAAACTAAATCAAGCTATAATGAGTGATATTCTGGTTCCTAATAAAGTTATTTGACTATAGAAAGGAACCGTTAACAGATGAATAGCATGATACCTAAGAGCAGGAAATAAATGTACAACTTAAGGAAATGACAGTACTGGAAATCAAACTTCAGAAAACAAGAGTCAGCGACAAAGACAAGATGATCTCGTATGCCAATAGTTATAAAAAGAAAAGGTGAAAAATTGCCCCGGGCTGCCTAAGAAAACCTGCAAAAACATTGATCACTTGTAACCATAAAAGAGCAGCAATGAAAATGTAAATCAACAGAAATCAAAAAGCTTTGTTATGTACAGCTAATATACATGATGAAATAAAACGCAGCATTTAAATGACAACTGTACAACTAATATACATGAACAGAAAAAAAATAATGCAAGAGTTAAAAGACAACTGTACAAGGCTTCAGTGAGTAGGGGCCCTCTACCACTTCAGCCGATTCAACGAACAACTACAAGCTTAAGTTTAAACCAGTCTTCTCATATATTAAACAGCAACGTAAAAGTGCAGTGGGGAAATACAACAACTTCGAATTACATTACAAACGATTAACTTTTATAGAGTTCATGGACGCGTTATTTATAAGGAAAGAAGGCTAAACAGATTAACTAAATCTACGTTTTTAACCACGCTGCCAGAGACACGTAAATCCTCTTCAGCCCGGATCTAGGTAACTGTCATCATGTTTATTAAATCTGAGAGGTATGGTTGTTGGATTCATGCTATCAGGATGTCTTCGTGGCTAAGGACTATGCCACGTAGCTTCACGTGCTCAAAAACAGAGCTACGCAGAGCCGTGCCACCGCTGAACACTTCCGTTGAGTATCATTTAACCCTTGTTTGACCGCGGTCTTTTATGGCCGTGCTGGAAGATATGGAGGGACACATTCCATGTCCTTGACTCCTGTAACTTGCCCATGTGGCTCATTTCTTCAGAGGACACCTGTAGCATGGTGTTTGACAAAACGGCTGCGGAATCGTGTGCTGGGTGCAGAAACCTGGGTCGGCTGCGGAAACCTGTGTCGGCTGCGGAAACTGAGAAGCTTCCGCAGCTGTCTGAACAAAATTCTAAACCAAACAACAGTCATTAGCATAGTTAGAAAACCATGTCAAAAGATCTTTTTTTAAACTAAAATACAATGATTTAATCAACTTGGTGGATGAAATGAGTGGAAAAAGAAGGCTGGGAGGGTGTATAGGAAGGTGCAGGTTCGAGGCTCAACATACCCCCACTGTGAAGGTGTTGCATGTCCTCGTGCAACCAAAACTTAGTTATTTTCTCTTAATCCATATGCTCTGAGGCTTCTGCAAGAACATCTAGCCCTCTTCTCTTTCTCTTTGATGCTAAAATGGTCCTTGGTTTCCTGACTAGACATTTGAACTTAAGATTAATCAATGCCCTGCTCAACTTTTTACACTTTTTCTTCAGCTTCATGTTCTTCTTTTGCCACAGTCCTAAATGGAGCATAGTGTTATCATGGACAATCTTGTCTACCTTACTCTGCTCTTTGAGTGCTTCGTTTTCCTGTTTGATGTGCCTATTTAGGACTTCCAATTCAAACACTTCCTGTTTTAAAGACTGTACTTGTGCATCAAGTGGCAAGGTGGTGCTTGGTCCTGCAGCTGATTGTTCCAAGGACTCTAGGTAGTTATATGCTTCTTGCTTATTAGAATCTACCTCAGGTGTCTTTCTCGGCCTGAACTCAAATTCTGGTGAAGGAGGACTGCTTTCTCTTTCCAGCTGAAAAGGGCTTTCCTCACGTGGAGGACTTGGCTCAATGCTTGGCTGAGTTGGAGATGTCTCAAGTGTTTCTTTATCTAATCAATAAAGTGAGACTGTTTTTCTTGGGTTACACTCTTCTTTCCTTTTAGCCTACTGCTCCTCCTCACGTGTGGACTAGTGCTCTTTTCCTGTGCACTCTGTTTTCCTTTTTGTTTCTTTGTTATAACAGCAGCTTGAAGATCTATTAATCTCTCTGACAGAGGTTGATAATCTTCTTCTATGGATTGCTCAGGGGATGGATAGGTTTCTTGAATGGTTATTTTGCCTTTGTCCTTCTTCTGTTTCTTGTTTTTAGCTCCCTCCTCTTCTTCTTTCTGAATAGTTTCCTGAATGTCTATTATAGGAGAGTCTTGGGCTATAATATTCTTTTCTTTCCTCCTACTTCTCTTTGGAATTTTTGGGGAACTACTTCTAGAGGTTCAGTCAGTTCTTGGAAGTGGTTTCTTTTCAAAAACTTTTCCCGAGTATCCTTAGTGTTTTTCAACTGATCTTCAATAAGGATTTTTATGAACCCGTGATGGTAAAGATGGGGTTCAATATTGCCTACGTGTTTTTGAACAGTAGAGCTCATTTTCTTCAAGCTTGATAACAGAAAATAAGGCAAATTAAGGGTATAACCTTCCATAAAATTCATCATTAGCCTGGCATGATACATGTACATGGTACCAAAACGACCCTCGCATGTGATAAATTTCTGGATAAGTAATAACAGAGTGGGCCATTCTTATTTTATTGCATGCACAGGGATTCCTTTTGTAAATACAGAGGTATCCATACCTGGGTTTTGGAGCATGATTCTCCATCCTTGATCGTCCACACTTCTGTTTTTGAACCACCTTTCACCTTCTTGTGGGAGACTTGTTGCAGCTGCTATTGTGGCCTCGGTCACTGTAAATTTTAAGTCACCTATCTCCACTGCGTGTCCATTAAAGGACCATGCAAAGGCTTTAGTCACTTCTTTGTTATAGCCCCTGAAATTTTGAATGAATCTCAGCCACCTTACTTTCTTCAACAACTCTTTCGTTTGAGGATAACCCTCCAGATATTTTGGTCCTTCCGGTTTAGCTCTTAGTAGTTTTCCCATTCTCGGCTTTAAATTCCGACTGAAAATTCTATTGCGTATGAAGGTTCAGGAAAAATGGGCTGATTACAGGATTCTTAGGGTAACTAGAGTGGCCGTAATCAAAGTTCAGGATGTATGTGGTGACTGTAGCCAAGGTTTGGAGCAAGCTGTAGTGGATGCAGCGGAAATGGAGAACAGGAAATGGTATGAGTACCGAGGGAGTAAAGGGTAAGCAACAGTAACGAGTTCAACATCGAATGCATGCAGGAATGAAGTGATAAATGGGCAGAATAACGGCTGAGTCCTTTTGAATCGGATGACTTGCGCACACGTCTCAGCAGACGGCTGCGGAAATTATGGTGAAGGAGAGCCGTAGTACAGTAGGTCACGTCTCCAAAGTACGACCAATAAATGGGAGAGCAGTCCATCTCGAGTTTAAATTGAGAATGATCATGGGACTGTTAGAAATGAATAAGGTGTGTGGAATGACGTCGGTGGAAGAGGAGTGGTATGGGGCTTGCCGTATCAAATCATTGCATTTAGTGGAACTTGCCATGGTTTAATAACTATGCATAATAATGACATTGAATTGTTATTTGGTAGAGATTTTTTATCATACCTTTGGAAGTTTATCATTTCTTGATTAAGGCTTCTGACCCATTATTGTTCTTTGATCTTGAAGATGCCCCATGTCTTTGCTACACCAACCTTTGACTGTGATTTATTTTTGAAAACAGAGTGACGCCGGCTGTAGAGACAGAGTGATGCTGGCTGCGGAAATCGTTTATGGCTGTGGAAACTAGTTCTGGCTGCGGAAATGGTTTCCAGCTGCGGAAACTAAGACAACACCCCTTTAACTGCACAAAGATAGTTAGAGAAGAACTAACTAAACAAAATAGTCTTGAGAGGGACTTTTATTGATGGAATGAAATGAAATGAAATAAGTGGAATGAGATGGAAATGAAGTGGAGTGAAGGTGGAGATGAAAATGAGATGGATGAACTGAAATGGCAAATGAGGTGGAGTGAAGATGGAAAGAGAGAGATTTTTTTTTTTGGAAAATATAGAGTGTCAGGTGCCCCTGATTTTCACTCTACATTTTCTGTATAAGTCTGCCAATCTATGATTGGTTTTCAGGCTTATACAAAAGATTTTTTTTTCTTTTTTTTTTTTTTTTTTTTTTTTTTCAACTGAAAGAAACAAAGACTACGCTGATGGAGGAGAAGGATTCCTCTCCACCAGCCTCACTGCAGAATTTTCTTGAAACATTTTGACAAAGTCCTCTTTTGAGAGTGGCTTATGATAAATTTTCAATCAGTGGCCATTCACAATGAGAGGAGTTTGAAACTCATCAATGGTCTTGACTCGAACTGCTCCATTGCTAAAGACTTCGTCAATCTCATATGGTCCAAGCCAATGAGTCTGAAATTTTCCTTTGAAGTCTTTAAACTTGGAATCAAACAGTAACGCTCAATCTCCTTTTGAAACATTTTCTCTTTGATATATCTGTCATGCCACTTAGTTCTTTGGTGTTGAACTAGATCAGTCCTTAAAATTGCATCTTGTCTTATTTCATCTAGCTCATTCATCTGCTCCATTCTGTGCTTTTGGGCTTCTGATAGATTCATCCCCAACTGAACTGCCATCTTGAAAGTCTTGACTTGAAACTCAATGGGGAGCAGGACTTCTTTCCCATAAACAAGTTCATAGGGAGAATGTCATGTTGTGTTCCTCCATGTAGTTCTATAGGCCTATAAGGCTTCAGGAAGCCTTTCTGCCCAATCTCTTCTATGGAGATGAACAGTTTTGGTGATGATGCTCTCAAGAACTTTGTTTGTAGATTCCACTTGACCATTTTCTTGCGGATGGTACGGAGTAGATTTTTTGTGCTTGATTTTGTATTCTTCCATCAGCTTCTCCATCAAGTTAGATGTAAATTGACTTCCCTGATCTGTCACAATTTCTCTTGGGACACCAAAACGAGTAAAAATATCCTCAAAAAGAAATTGAACAACTGAATTTTCAGTGGCAGAAGGCAATGCCTTGGCTTCTACCCATTTAGTGACATAATCAGTGCAAACCAATATATATTTCTTTTGTCTAAATGGTGGATTAATAGGTCCAATGAAATCTAAAGCCCATTTTTTGAAGGGTTCGATGAGTACCTGTGGCTGTAATGGCATTTCATTTGAAAGAGTCGGTCTCCCAACTCTCTGGCAGCTGTCACACCTTCTAACATATTGTTTTGCATCTTTGAAGAGAGAAGGCCAATAATATCTTAAAGAAATGATTTTATAGGCCGTCCTCTTGTCAGCAAAGTGTCCACCACATGGTTCATCATGACATGCCTTAAGGAAGTCAGGCATTTCATCTTCCCGAACACATCTTCTGATCACACAATCTAGCCCTGTTTTAAACAATTCATTAGAAATCCATGAATAATTTGAACTCTACTCAATAATTTTCCTTTTCTCATTAGGAAATAAGTGTGGAGGTAGCTTCCCTGTAACCAAATAGTTAGCAATATTTTCATACCAAGGAGTTTTAGTAGTTACTGCAAACAAATATTCATCTGGAAACTTATCCTCTACAGGAGAATCTTCGTTAGTATTTTGGATTCTAGACAAGAAATCAGCTACTGTATTTTGTTTCCCTGGTCTATCTAACATAGTAATATTGAATTCAAGTAAAAGTAAAAGCCATCTTGTAACTCTGCCATTAGTAACAGGTTTGTTCATGAGATATCTCATTGCAGAATGATCAGTATGGACAAAAGTTTCATAGCCTGTTATATAATGTCTAAACTTGTTGATTGCATGAACAACAGCTAAGAACTCTTTTTCAGTCATAGTATAATTTAACTCAGTAGGAGTCAAATTTTTACTGGTGTAGTAAATGGCATAAGGAACTAAATCCTTTTGACCCAACACAGCTCCTAGAGCTGTATCTGAAGCATCTGTAGAAATATGGAAAGGAAGTTTCCAATTTGGCCCTCTCAAAATGGGTGCTTCAGATATTCTTGTTTTCAAAGTTTCAAATGCAGATTGACAGTCAGGATCCCAATTGAATTCACAGTCTTTTGTAAGTAATTTGAAGAGTGGAGATGCTATTTTGGTGAAGTTTTCAATAAATCTTCTATAATATCCAGTAAATCCAAGAAAACTTCTAACATCTTTTTGACAATTTGGAATAGGCAACTTGGAGATGACTTCAACTTTTGATCTATCAACTTTAATCCCATCTCCTGAAATATGATGTCCTAAAACAATCCCTTCAGTAAACATCATAAAACATTTTTCATGACTTAATGAAAGGTTTGTTTCTTTACATCTTATAAGGACTTTTTCCAAATTTTCTAATGCCTCTTCAAATGAATTACCATAAACTGTAAAATCATCCATATAGACCTCTACACAATCATGAATTAGATCAGAAAAGATTCCTAGTACTGCCCTTTGAAATGTTGCGGGTGCATTACATAATCCAAAAGGAAGTACTCAGTAAGCAAAAGTTCCCCATGGACAGGTAAATGTGGTCTTGTCCTGATCTTCAGGTGCTACCTGAATCTGATTGTAACCATTAAAACGATCGAAAAATGAGAAATACTTTTTGCCTGCTAAAGTATCTAATACCTGATCAATAAAGGGTAAAGGAAAGTGATCCTTCAAAGTTGCTTTGTTCAATTCCCTGTAATCAATGCAAACCCTCCATTTACCATTCTTTTTAGGTACTATAACCAAAGGAGAAACCGACCGGCTATCTGAAATGGGGTAAATGAAGTTTACATTAAGTAACTTTTGGAGCTCTTCTTTCACTATCTCCCTAAGGTTTGGATTCATCCTTCTTTGAGGTTGTCTGATTGGTCTACTGTTTTCCTCAATGTAGATGTGATGAATGCAAGTCTTAGGGTCAATACCTTTCATGTCGGTATACTCCCATGCAAATGCAGTAGAATGTTTTTGCAAGATTTTGGTTAGCTCTTCCTGTTGTGATTTTTCCAAGTTTCTGTTGATATTCAATGTTTTTCCTGGAAAAATCTCAATGGCAGAACTACCAAATTCTTCCATAGAGAAAAGAGACATTTGTCTAGATGATAGACACTCAATGTCAGAATCCAATTGAAATTGTGTGTGGTCATATTCTGAAGATGGTTCAAAGTTTTCTAATGTGTTCAGAATTTGACTATCTTCACTGATCTCAGAAATGGTAAAGACAGGTTGTATAGTATCTTCATCATCAACCCACTCATTATCTCCTATTTCTGTAATTGATTTTGCTGGAGGATACAGATTGAACTTCTTTGTCGAATTACCATCAGAAATATACATATCCCCAGACCTACAACCGATAAAAGCATCAGCTGTCGCTAGCCAAGGTCTTCCTAAAATAAGAGGATGTCCTCCTAGATTACTCTTGGGAGTTAAAATCATGAAATCGACTGGATATTCCCAAGAGTCTAAGGAGACTGGAATGTCTTCTAATACACCATCTGGTTTGATAATTGATCGATCTGCAAGTTGCAGTAAAGTAGGTGTAAAGAGAAGATTAGGAAGTTTTAGCTGTTCCATAGTCTGTCTACTCATGATGTTGATAGCAGCCCCTAAATCAATCAAAGTATTTGGTATTTCTACCCCATTGATATGTGTTTTGACAATTGGACTACTGGGATCTACATATTTCTGCATAGTAATTTTTCCCATCATGATATCTGCAATTTTCCCTACCAGGTGGGTTCTTCTGGTATCTCTTGGTTTCCTTCCTGGTCTTTTAAGACTCAACTCCTTTATTTTTTTCGCTGGAATAGGAATTTCTTTAATGGCTTGTAACAAGGGAATCTTGATACAGACATTCTTCAATTCATCTAGAAAATTATAGTCAGGCAACCAAATTTGTTTTTCCACTCCTTTGTCGATTTGTAATCTTTCAGGAAAAGGAGGTGTGGATAAAGATGCAGGTTGCTCAACTATGGGAGTTGTGGGGGTTAATTCTTTTTCTTTTTCTTTTTGAGTGTTTGGGTTTTGAAGAGATGCTTCAGAACCCTTATTGGCTTCAAGAGAATCTTCCTCAAAAATGCTTTGCTTTTGAGCATTTATAGAAGGCTTATCTAGGACTCTACCTGATCTGAGTTGTACTTCATTGAGAGGAACAATCATATAGGCAGGAAATTGTTGACCTTCCATCATGTAAGCATTTTGAGGGTTTTTGTTATTGGGGTTCGGCAATGGCTGAGAAGGAAGTTGATTTGACTTTTGTTGGAATGGAAGCAAGAGTTGAGAATTTGGATTCTGTTGAGAAGGTTGTGGTTGTTGTGGAAATGAAAATGATAGTTGTGGATTTTGATTTGGAAGTTGTGGAGCCTGTTGGTTTTGAAAAGATGGGGGATATTGGTAAAATTGAGCAAATCTGCCATAAGGATTTTGCATACCTTGTACCCATTATTGAAAAGGATTTTGAGGTTGGGACCAAGGTTGTTGCCAAGGATTCCAATTTGGTGGGGGTTGAAAATTCATAAAGTTGCTAAACCCTTGATTTTGTTGCCCCTGCCAAGGTCTCCTTGCAACAAAACAGAGAGATTAGATTGTATTTGGATCTTCTTGAAAGACAGCTTTGAGCCCAAGAATTGAAGGACAATCCTTGGTCTCATGATTCTCTGAACAAATTACACATGTTTCTACAACTTTTGCATCCAAGGGACATTCCCTTAGAGCATGTTTCTTCCTACACTTTGGGCAAAAGATGGCCAAAGCCTCAGCTTCTGCTTTCTACTTATTGTGAATCTTAAGGGTGTCTAGTTGCTCGCTAAGACTCCCTAAGATGTCAGTTTTGAATTTGTTATCACCCAGGTTGTTCCCTATGACTCCCAAGGGAATACAGCCGGGGTAACCACTAACCAAGCTTTGGATTACAGTCTCTAGCGAAACTGTAATCAGAGAGGGCTCTCTCTTTAAGATTTATCTCTGTTTTGTGAGGATTTTAGGCTAGTTATGAAGTGAGGGTTTGGTTTGAATTTTGGTTGAATGATATCTTTCAATACCTAAGATGTAGTGTTCAGACAGTTGTAATTCATTGGGCAATGGAGTCTAGAGCTGTGAATTGTTTGAAATGCTTAAGTGGGAGTGTTCAGACTGCAGGGCCTATTGGGTATTCAAACAAACAAACTTAAAACTGTGGTGATGATGTACGATTAGCCAATGGAAAGAAATTAAGAATTTCCCACTAAGCTAGTGGTGTGAAATCGAAGTATATTGCACAGGAGCAAACTTGAATTCCTGAAACAAGGGTCACTGTGAAAGATATATTCTGAAAGTGCAGCAATTAAGAATTACACTTATCATGATTATAACTGAAGAAGAACATTCATTAACAACATAGATTGAGCTCAGGGTATTTCATGAATAAATCCTGAAGCTATTCTTTTTCTTTGCTGCTAAATACTAGAACTTAGAAACATGTATGGATTGTAAAAGACTGAAACACCTAACAAAGAGAGTTACAGAAGACTTATTGTATTGTGAGATGCACAGGGATCCTGCAACTTTTAACAAACACCATGAACGCATTCAAACAGCTCAGAACTTGAGAGATTCCATCACTTCTTTTATTAAACTCTAAATAAATTACAACATAGGATCTCTTCAAGAGGAAATCAACAACCCCTGCAAGCTTATGCGAGGGGGAATTTATACAATCGGTTCCAAAATATCTGAACCGCTGAGTTATCTGATAATTAAATACGTTACCAACTTTTACAAAATATCGGAAAAGCAGTTACTGCTGCTATTAATACAAAATGAATGCCCTTTAACTTTGTCAGGAGTCTTCTTGACCTTTGGAGGTTACTGAGTCGGTTTGAAGTTTTCTCATTAATGCTGAATGGTTTGGCTTTATGCTTTGCCATGCTGTATCTTTCTCGGCCCTGCTGTCTGCAGCTGTCACTAATGCTTTAGTGGCCGGATCTTTCTGCTGAGTTTGCTCAGCCCATTCCTCTCTCATCCACCGTGTATGCATCACTTTTTCTGAAGGTGATGACTTATGTTTTTTGCTGAAAACTGTATTGGAAGCCTTTAGATTTACAGTATCTTCTGTATCATGCTAGTCCACCATTCCTGACTGGGCAACTGATGTCTCAAAATTTCCTCCAAGGTCTCATCTGCCTCTGTATATTTGTAGAAGTTTGGAGGCACATCAAACAAGTGTTTGATCTCATTCATTATAAAAAACAGGTTTTCTACCCTGTCATAAAGGCTTTTTCTAGATGCTGGCCCTGTTTCCTCTGAGGTGCTGGGTGTTTCTTTGATCTGATTGGCAGCAAATGTATTGACCCTTTTAGCATATACCTCATGTAAAATTAGGCTCCCTGCGCTGTTCAATAAGCCTGGAAGACCTTTGCTTTCTAGTACTGCAAATTTCTCCAAAAACTTATTAACTTCTGTCTGCATCTCCTGGCCTCTTCTTTCTAATGTTTGTGCCAGGGTTCTTAATGTTAGGACTCTTTTTATTAGCATGATGGTCTCAGTTCTGTTGGGAATTCCCATTTGAGCCAGCTGAGGACCTGTTCGGTAATTAAGCACATTGATCATTCTATTGGCCATCTTAGGCATATTGCCTAGAGATGCCCTTGCTCTTTGGACTTCTCTGTGTGCTTTTCTAATGAGCTCCATTTGCTCATGGATGGTCTCAATGTATTGCCATTGATCAGTTATAGATTGGCCAATGTTGGCCCATAGGACTGTCTTGAGTTCAGCTACTACTTTATCAAGTGTGAGCTCTTTCTCCAGCTCCTTTATCTTCTCTTTTAGAGCCTTTATCTCTCTTCCTTTCTCAGCCACACTTTGTTTTTATTTATCATATCTTTCATTGAGCTTAGCCAAATTCTCTTTGGCTTGATTCAGCTCTGTCATTTGGGCTTCCAAGGCCTGAATTTCATTCTTGAGTTTCTGCATATCAAGACTTTGAGCCTGCTCTGTTGTTGGTGCTGGTGCTGATGTAGATGGTGCTGTTTGTTCAGGAGGAGGAGCAGTAGTCTGAGGAGGCTCTTCCAGATTGATTATTTCTGGAGGGGGCTGAGAAGTTTGACCTCCTTCCTTTTGTTGTATTGCTACTTGCAATGCTGCTTGTGCAGCCTCTGATTCTCCCAACTTTTCTTGAGTCTGGATCAGCTGTTTATATAAAGACACCAGCAAAGTTGCCGCGTCTTGATCATGTCTCAGCTGGGCAACTTCTTCCGTTTGAGGGTGAATAGTTGCTGGGATTTTGATCTTTTTCCTCAAAGCTGCCATGTCTGCATCCCTTAATTTCAATATTTCTTGTATGCCCTTGATGTCCTTGGGGTCATGCCCAATCTCTATGATTATATCTTCTAAGGCCTTGATCCTGTTGTCCTTTGCTTGAGAGGATGCTCTCTCCAACTCAAGTTGGGCGGCTGTATTATTTAGGCTATTTTCTAGCCTATAATTATCCAATGTCTTGTCTGCCAAGGAGGCATACACCATCTCACCCGTTTGCTTATGCAATTCGATTTTGTCCATTGGGTGGATGTCCTTGGCAAGGACCTCAAGATTGGTCCTCAAGTAGTCTGAAGGGGACTGTGGTTGTAATGCAGTTGGCATGAAGTGACTCATGATCATTTTGCATTCACTAACATCATATGCAGACATCAGTCTTTGCTGGTTAGTGGGAGCCATTTTCAACAAATGATTATATAGTTGTATCTTTATTGGCTCATTCCTCCTCTTTATGTCAATGAACTGCTGTTTGATGCTCAGTTCACCTTCTCTCTGCTGGCTTGAGGAGCTGACTTCTCCTCACACTATCCTCTCTTGTTCCTGCTGGAAGGAACTCCCAGATGCCTCCCTGTTAGGTGGGCCCATGCCCAAAGATTGCCCTATAGGCACTTCTTCCTCTGAGAAGGGATTCATTCTATGTCTTTTCTCCCCATGAGTTGTCGATGTTGTGAGGGGAGTCTCTCTGTCCCTCTTCCTGCTTATATCTTCTTTTTGTGGCGTTTGGAGGACTGAGGCCTCCACTGTTGTCTCTTGCCTAGGAGGCACAATTTGTTGGGGCTGTTGCTCAGTGGATTTTGGGGCTTCCACTGTTTGCTTTTGCTGCACAGGCTGCTCCTGTCTTTGTTCTTCTTGCTGTTGGTGTTGCTGTTGTCGATGCACTTCCTGCTGCTGCACTTCTTCTTGCTGTTCCACCTCTTTTTCTGTTTGCTCTTCAGTCATGGGAGGTGGTTGTTCCTGTTCCACCTATTTTTGTTTGCCTTTGCTTGATGTCTGTTGAGTGTCCATGGCAGCTTGCTGATGTGCTGTTGAAGATGAGGCAGCTGCTCCAAGTTGCCTTTGATATGAGAAGGAAACCTGTCCACAAGTTTCCAAGTCAGCCTCTTTTTGAATACTCCTAGCCTCTCTTTCTAGCATTTGCTCTCTAGTAATTGGCTCTTCTAGAGTGCCCTCTTTCCAGCTCAAAGAATTCGCATACTTTTCAACATGAGGCAGCCTTACATGTGCACAGTTACCAAATTTGTATTTTATCCTCCTGAGGGAAATAAAATGATTAGGGTCATAAGGTGTCCATTTGAAACTGGTTTGCAATTGGAAGCCCTCTAGGATCATATCTGCTTCCTTCCATCCCTCCTCTCTTTTGTTGTATAGAAAAGGGCCTAGCTGGTTCCTTACCTTCAGCTGCACCTTCTTGTTCTTACTTTGGAAATGGAAGCAGTCGGCATTTCCAAACTGCCTGAAGTATTCTAAGGCAAAAAGTCTCATAGGGACATATCTTGGCAGCCTATAAGGGTTCAACTCAGCCATATATTCTGATTACTGTGTGGTGTTGGTAAAAGTACCAATCACCAATGCTGTAGGCCTTGGAGAGATGGAGAACTCTTTGCATGTCATCAGTCAACCTTGGAGGAGGAACACCATACAGCAATGTCATAGCTGGGTGAATGAACAGGTCTATGAATTCACAGTATGTGTATGGTGATTCAGAAGTACAATGAAAAACTGAAGTCCAAAACACAACTGACCTTGGATTTCCCTGGGCATTAAGTTTTTTGAGGGGAATGGAGAAATTGTCTCGTTGATAAAATAAGAACAGATGGTAGATGTATGAGGTGTATCTAAACACCCTTTCCCTTTGTAGATTCATTAGCTGTTCATGAATCTTTTCTGCAATATATGTGGCATAGTCATAGTGTACAACAGGAGGCTTTCCAGGAGAAAATATGGACAGCATTGCCATTATGGTGTCATCAACATCCTCAACTCCCCTGTACCCCAGGACGTAGCTGATCAAATCCACCAGCATTTTGCCCAAGTCATTCAATTAATGATATGCAATAGGAGGAGTTCTCGTAGTTTCAGAGCTTGGCTGTATGAATAACTGATTGATTTTGATGATCTGGGCACTTGAAAAATTACTCCCCTTCTTTACTAAGTCCAACATGGAGAGAGGGGTCAATGGTCTTGCAGTGTGAAAATGCAGCATCTCATTTATGGTTTCTGGGGTGATATGGAACAAGACTGAGCCTGTAGGATTGAGAATAGCTCTCTGGCATGGATCATAGCACTCCTGGCATCTATGGATCAAGTCTGGAAGGGCATTGACTTGAGGGAGGTTGTAAATGGGCAAATTTGAGTCCCAAATCCCTAAAATATCAGCTCCACTAAGGTGTTGGGCTTTCAATTCATTTAGCATATGAATATTAAACTTAGAATTCATTGGGAACCAGTCTATCATCTGATAATCTACATCTCCCAGGGCTTTCCATTCTAACTCCCTTTGAGGGGCATTCAGAGGCTGAATATTTAGGGCTATTGGTGTTTCCATGGCTGATAAGGCTTCTGACTTGTATGTGAACTGGTTTGAGTGAGCAGAGCAACATAGAGGGGTTTCTTTGCAATAGAGAGGTGAGTTGCAAAGAATAGAGGGTAAATTGTGAAAGCAGCAATTGAAATACTGCTCAGAGCACTGATGAAGCCAGTACCAGGACTGATAAGAGTGTTTCTACGGTGAATTTATGCAGTTGAGGTTTTTAGTTCACGACTGCGCGAACTACCTGTGAATTTAGGTAAATTTTGCTAAATGCAGGCTCTGCAGAAGGTTTTTTGCCCCGCCAGTTGGAAATGGATACAGGTCACTGGATGTTTGCTGGTGAATTCAGTGCTTTACACTCTCTTAAGCCAGTTTCTTGGACAAATATGGATAAAACCAGGTGCGGGGAATGATTTTGAGAAATACCTTGTGAATTGCCGGTAACAGTTGCAAATGCAGGTATGACGGATGCGCCCACGGTTTCTGAGTCGAGTTCTGCAGGTTGGCGCTGGTTTGGTCGTGAAATGCATGCAAGGAGAACAATAGTCGTTTTCGCAAAAAGTGGGAAAAACACAATTTTTTGGCTAAAATATGGATTTTTGGAATATTGGCGCGTTTTTTGGATGACGTCAGCATGACGTCATCAGGTGGGGTCAAGGTCGGATGACGTCAGCATGACGTCACCGGGTGATGTGGCAAGCTGTGAGTGGTCCACGGGGATGGTGAGGTGGCGGACAGATCAGAGCAGTGGCGGACAAGGGTGCTGACGCGGCGGCGAGGTAGCACTGACGTGGTGATGACGTAGGCATAGCAGGATCGGCGGTAAACCAGAAGTGGTAATGGTTTTTCTCGGACCGCCTTAGATACGGTCGCTGTTTTGTCAGAGGGCAACCCGAGAAATTGTGAGGGCGACGCGTGGCAGAGGCCTGACGTCACCCTCTGACAGTTTCTCGGGTGCTATCTTACAGACGTCGGGCCCGACCCGATATGCATACAGGCCGTCCGATCAAATGTGCCCGATCCGACGGTTGACGGATCGCTAAATTGTGCGGACGATACGGCAGCGGGTGGGGTAATAAAATATTATTTTCTTTGAAAAATGCGCTCGGCGGGACTTTGGGTTTCGGCGGAGTTATATAGTTTTCATTGTATTTTTCAAATGAAAATGTATATTGCGCCCATACTTTGGATAAGTTGGAAAAAGTGGGTTTTTTGTGTATTTTTGCGAATAGAGCGAGTTAGGGGTTAAAAATGGGGTTTTTACAAGGTTTTTTAGCAAATGAAGGGGTTAATGGTTTGGATAACTTCTGAAGGGGGACAAGGGGTAGGGCTTGGGTTCTTAAAGTGACCAGATGTCACTTTAATCCCTGACTGTGAACATATGGCTATAGTGCCAAAGGGGAAGGGGTATTTATAGCATGCTTGGGGTTTATACACCATAGTGTTTATAATAGTAGGGAAAAGGGGAACATAGGGGATTTAGAGAATAAGAAGTTAGGGGTTAGTAAGAGTGGGGGAAGGGGTGAAACACTAAGTTTTTGTATGAAATCAACTTAGTATAGGAAGTAGATCAAAATAAAAAGAATTTTTAGACAAGAAATGTGGCTCTAAAGGAAACTAGAACCAACATAAAACCTTGAATTCTTTCATGAACACAACTGGTGTAGGGATGTTAGTAATGAATATGAGAAAGGGAAAAAGGAAGTTAGACATGCTCCATTGTGTTACTGCAAAGTGATAGAGAAGAGGAGCTTTTCTATCCATTGATGCTTTCCTTGTTTTGACCAGCAAGATTCAGTTGGAAAGGAATGACATTTCTGCAACCCCATCTACCTACCCATCTACTTGCCTAGCATTTTCTGTTTCTTCTTGGAGGGTGCACTTGGACTTGTAGACCCTTATGTGCCTTTTCTTTTCCATTGGCTTTTTCTTTCGATTGTCTATCTAGCACTACCCTTATTGCTTCCAAGGCCCCAGATTAGGTGGTTGGGAACCTTAACTCTCTGCCTAACTATTGGTCTGCCAAGATTAAGCAGTTTGGACAGACTTCTTTCTCTATTCTACAACAGAAAATTGAAACATGGCATGATCCAGATTAGGCTGTTGGACCATCCACCAAAATTGATTCAACATCAAGCTATGTACATACCTTGTCTTCTCTTGGAAATATGGGATCTTTGTATCAGCAAAGCAGAGCATATTTGGCACTTGCATTTGCTAATCATGAAATATGAAACCTATTGATATAGGTATCCAACAGTGGCTCCACATGGGGATGGTTTTTCTTCTTGAAAGACCAAGAACAGCAGGTCAGGATGCCTTGGCCCCTTGACTACTCTTTACCAAAACTTGGAGTTTTTCTTCCTTGAAACCTCAAAATTGTAAACTGTCATATTTATAGAACTTGCTGAATTACAGCCTTTTCCTGCTTCTGCAAGATCCTTCAAACTAAGCTATTCACATGCTGAAAGAAAAAACTAAACACACCAAATTATGTACAAGGGAACAACCATGCTATATACATGGGGGGCAGTCAAAATAGTGCTTCAACATCCTGCCATTCACAGGACCTTCATCCAAATCAGTTTCATCAAGATTCTTGAGGAAGTAAGTGTTGTTTCCTTGTACTGCTTGGATGACAAATGGTCCTCTCCAAAGGGAATCAAATTTTCCATGTTTTCCTTTATCTTCCCTTCTTGAATCCCACTTGAGGACTTTGTCACCCATGTTGAAATCTTCAGCCTTAGTCCTCCTGTCAAAGGCTTTCTTCAGCTTCTCTTGTAGGATTTGAACTCTGTTATAAACTTGGTCTCTAGTTTGTTGTAAACATATAATTTGATTTACCCTCCTTTGCATATCATTGGGCTCAGCTTGAGTTTCTTGAAGTAGTTTCATAACAGGGATCCCTAGTGATGAAGGGAATTTGGCCTCTAATCCATAGACTAACTCATATGGGCTGACCCCAATTGATCTCTTGGTTGTTAGTCTATCTGCCCATAAGGCATTCACAAGCTTCTTATGCCAATTCTTCTTATTTTCTTCCAATACCTTCTTTATGATGTTTACAAGGCTTTTATTTGATGATTCAGCTAGGCCATTTCCTTGGGGATAGTATGCAGTGGAATGGCCCAAAGTGATGTGAAATCTGTGGCAAAAGTTCACCATCTTCTTAGATCTGAAAGCAGCAGCATTGTCTGTTATTATCTTATCAGGACAACCAAATCTAGCAAGGATATTGGCCTCAAGGAACTGAATGATAGTGGAATCATTTGCTTGTCTACATGGGATGGCCTCAATCCATTTAGTAAAGTAGTCTGTAGCTGTTAGAATCCATCTATGTTGGCCTGAAGATGAGGGATGAATTTCTCCAATGAAATCCAAGCCCCATCGCTGAAAAGGTCTCTCTGTTGTAATAGGCTTCAAAGGAAGTGGCAGTAACTTTCTCTTTCCCTCAAACACTTGGCATTTATGACATGAAGTGGTAAATTTCTTGACATCAGAGAAAACAGTGGGCCAATAATAACCAACTCTCAATATCTTATCCACAGTGGACTTCCAATACAAATGTCCACCACAATTACCTGCATGAAATTCTTCCATGATTTTGTTAGACTCATTTTCCATTAAGCAGTTTAACAATATACCCTCATGGTTTTTCCAAAGCAAATTTCCATTCATAACACAAAATTTTGAAGCTTTCATTTTTAGGAACCTACATTTAGTTCTGGACAGTCCTGGGGGAGCGCACAGGTTTTGTAACACATAACAGATATCAGAATACCAGGGGGATTGTTCAAAGGCTACATTGATCTTTGGAGTCGCCAGCTCCGGTTCACTATCCAGCTGGTTGATGTCCAAGGCTTGGAAATTTGTTTCAGACATTAATTTGGCCAAACCTTGCCCTTTTATTAGTTTTGTAGGTTTTATTTCAATGTCAAATTCTAAAATGTTGGCAATCCATTTTCCTCTTCTGCCCTCTAAGTTCTCTTGAGTAAGTATGTCTTTCACAATCGGGCTTGGTACATAGGCTATAACATGGGAGTATAGGATGTAGATCCTAAAGTCTTTAATAGCTTTGACCAAAGCATATGCTTGCTTTTCCATGATTTGGTATTTCAGGGGTGCATCTCTAAGAGCTCTACTAAAAAAAGCAATAGGCTTTTCATTTCCTTGGTCATCTTTCTGTAATAAGACAACAGCAATTGTGTGTTGGGAAGCAAAGGAAAATATGATAAATTCCCTATCAAATTGAGGGTTGGTTAAGACTGGGGTTTGGGTGAGGGCTAGTTTGATACCTTCAAAAGCTTGATTTGCTCCTACTGTCCATTTTACTTTTGAATCCTTTTTTAGCATGTTATTGAGTAATCTGCTTAATTCAGCCAAATTTGGGATAAATCTCCTTAGGAAGTTGATTTTACCCAGAAAGGCTTGTAATTCCTTTACATTTCTTGGATGAGGCATTTGTAAGATGGCCTGGATTCTGTCTGGGTCGATCCTAATTCCATCCTTTGAAATGATGTGACCCAACAGTTTACCTTCTTCCAAACCAAACAGGGATTTGTTGGGATTTAAGGAAATTCCATATTTCCTACAAGTTATGAATATCTGCCTTAGATGTTTCAGATGTTCAGGGTCAGATTTTGAAAATGGTGTAAGGTCATCTAAGTAGACCACAAGGAAATCATGGATCTCTTTGGAAAAAGCAATATCCATTGCTCTTTGAAAGGTAGCCCCTGCATTTTTCAATCCAAACGGCATTTTCACATATTTGAAGGTTCCCCAAGGGGTTGTAAACGTTGTTTTGTCCTGATCATCAGGGTGCACTAGGATTTGATTAAAACCTGAGAATCCATCCAGTAATGAGATCCTTGATGCTCCTACCACTCTTTGGAGGATGTGATCCATCTTAGGTAGGGGATAGTTGTCCTCGAGGGACACTTGGTTTAGGTTTCTAAGATCAACACAGAGTCTTATTTCACCAGTTTTCTTTCTTGTAGGGACTAAGTTTGAAATCCAATCAGAAAATCTGATTGGTGCGATGATGCCAGCCTTAAACATTTTTTGTACCTCTTGTTCCATTGCTGGGAGAAGCATAGGATTGATTCTCCTCAATTTTTGCTTAAAGGGTTTTTGATCTGGCTTGAGAGGGATAGTGTGTTGAATTACAGAGGTGTCATAGGATTTTAAATCCTCATAACTCCATGCAAAGACATCCTGGAACTCCTTGAAGAGGTCAATGTATTTAGGATTTTGATCAGGAGGTAATGAAGCAGACAATTTTATTATTTTGGGTTTTTCAGCAGTCCCAATGTTACACTCTTCTATGGCAGTGTTGAGGGGCTGGATTTTTGGTTTGCTGGGAACATCATTGGAGTCGAAAATGTCTTCTAATGGAGCTAAGCCTGTTGGAAGAAAATTGTATTTCAATTGTATAACTTCGGCTTCATCATCAGCTATCTCTTCACAACTGTTTTGTCCAAGTTCTTGTATGTTGTCTTTGTTGAAAATTGTTGGATGTAGGATTTGGTGAGCTGTCTTAGGTGACATTGGCTTGTTATTCTGTTTACTCTGTATTTGTGATTGACTTGCTCTTTCAAGTATTTGTGATTGAATTTCTCTTTCAAGTATTTGTGATTGAATTTCTCTTTCAAGTATTTGTGATTGACTTGCTCCCTGAGTGTCAATATTTAGTCCTGCAAATTCTTGCTGTAAAGTCAAGAAATTGTTTATTTGTGTATCATCATCAAATACTTGCCAATCCTTGACATTATTTGGGACAGATGGTCTGTGTTTTATCTCAGCTGTAAAACAGTGGTTGGGTTCAAATGGAAGTTTACAAGTGCTTGCAAATGTGGCCAAACTATGAGCATGAAGATTATGTGTTCTCGGAATTTTGGTTATTTGAAATTCAGTGAAGGAGTTTAGTAGTTCAGCAGCAACAGACCTATAAGCCCTCAGTCTTTTGTCATTGGTGACAAAATTTCCCTTTACTTGTTGGATAATTAGGTCTGAATCTCCTAGGACTGAGACTTTTATGGCTTGTAAGGATTTTACTAGCTTTAGGCCTAGTAAGAGAGCTTCATATTCAGCCATATTGTTGGTGCACCTGAAGTTTAACCTATAGGCTCGGCCCTCTACACGACTGTTTTGTTTGTTATGTATCCAAACCCTTGCTCCTGCCCCTAACTTGTTGACTGACCCATCAAATTCAAGAAACCAGAGGACTTCTTGGTTAAGGGAGGGTTTGTCAACTGTTATGGGAGTTGGCATCAACAACTTGAGATCTTGGTTTACCCTTGATTTTTCTTTTGGAACATTTTTGTTAATTGATTTCTCAACCTTCATTTCTTGAACATAAGTCTCTTCATTTGTCTACTGGTCTTTTTTCAGTGTGTGGAATTCCTCATCACCTGTGGGGTTTGTTTTGTCATTGAAGAGAATGTAGGAGTCAATGTCAGAATGGACAGCATATATGGGGAAGTTTTGACGTTTTTCTTCACTGCTGACCATGTATTTCATAAGTGACTCTCTATATAGTCTCTTGGGTTGACCAAAGACTGTGATTGTGGCATATGACATGTCTAATTGTAGGGACCCTTGAAGTTTAGCCCCCCATGATCTTGATAACAACATTCCATATTTGGGTGGGATATCAACAACTACAACATCCATTAAGATTGTTTTATTTGGATATTGGACAAGGGATACACATAAGTCTTTTATCAAGCCTAAACACTTAACTTGGCTGGAGTCAAATGAGAATAGGTCCTTATATGGTCTTGTAATATCTAGATTCAACCTTTCCATGACTGATTTCGGCATCAGGTTATGAGAGGCACCTGAGTCAAACATTGCATTATGTAGTATCTTATCATGAACATGTAAACTGACATAAAAAGGTAAGATCCCTGTGACTGCTGTCTTTCCGTCAACCTCTGAACCGAACAGTAATTCTGGGGTATCATCCAACACATTGACATTGTCTTCATTACGAGTAAGTTGGAGGGACTTCTTGATTTGTTGTTTGTAGATGTCATGCTTGGCTAGTTCTGAGAGAGGGATGGCTACCTTCAGTTTGCCAATTTCAGCTTCCAAGTCAAAGGGTCTTTCAGATTGAACCTTAGTGTTGTGGGTGACAACCTTTTCTTTGTTTAGTAATTTTTCTTCTTGATCCTTGTCTTGATCTTGGGGCTTGTGCCTTTCATTCATCTTTTGAGGAAGGTCACTTGGATTAGGTTGCAAAGATGATGCAGCCAGTGGCTTTTGTGTTGAGGGAAGTTGTTCAGTAACTTCTTCAACAGTTACCTCCTTTGTAAGTGAATCAGTTGTGTTAATTGGTTCTGTGACTATGGCTCTTTTAGGCTGCAGCCTGTCCTTTGTTTTTTCAGGCTGTGTTATATTTACAGTTCTACTTCTTAGTTTGTATTGTTTATGAACTTCATAAACAGTTGTGGCATAGCCTTGTTTGAAGTCAAATGACTCACCTGACTTGGTTTGGAATTGTTTAATGTCATCATCTTTGTGATCTTCTTGACTCAGAAAAACTTGATGCTCATCATTGAGGCCCATTAGGTTGATGTGGGTGTCATCTACTTGCTCGTTTGAAGTGGATGTTTCAACATAGTTTTCCTGGAACGGAGGTCTTCTCTCTGGATCAGAATTGGCCTTGCCAACGTTTGGGTTTTGATTTCTCCTAAAATTGGGATTCCTTATAGAGTTGTTTTGCAGTGCTTCCCATAATTCCTTTCTCTCAACCGATTCCACTCTATCCCCCAATCTCTTCATGCCATTGAGTATTGCATCCAATTTCTGATCAAAGGCCGAGGGTTCTTCTTTGTATATGTTTCTCTTTTCCAATCTTGCCCTGTTTCTTTTAGCAATCAGGTTTGCTTCTACTGTGACAACTACCTTTTGGGCATCTTGGAGAGTTTCAGGTGCTCTTTCCTTTAACTGATATGCCATGTCAGGGTCAAATCCATCAGGGAATTTGTACAAGGCTAAATCAGGAGGAGGTCTTAAGTTTTGTGGTATTGCGTTGTATACATTGTTAAATCTGGCAGAATACTCCAGAACGGTCTCTTGAGGACCTCTCTTGATTGTGTCATATTCCCCAAGTATGTGCAAGGGATCTTTATTTTTCTCCCATCTGTTAGTAAAGGCTTGATAAAGCTCATCAGGGGTTGTGATGGTATTTACAGCAAGTGATCTGAACCAAGTTCGGACATCACCTGTCAGGCTTTGGACAAAAATTCTCATTCTCACACTATCATCATCTATTTCATAGTTCTCAAAGTGATCCTGCATCTTCTTGGCATGTTGAATAGCTGTGAAAGGGCCAATGGAGTCAAAATATGAGATTTTGGTTTGGTAATCCTGAGGTAAGGCTGCAGGATTAGCAGGCAACTGCAAGGGTGCATATCTGTTAGCCATATTTACAGGGTTTAGAGGATTGACAAGGGAAACCGGGACAACAGGAATGATGGGTACCACAGGGGTAACAGGTATAGCAGAACCTAGAGTGTTGGTCAAGGGAATATGTGCAGTGGATGAAGGTGTGAAAGGAGGGCTTTGAGATGTGGATGGTGAACTAGGGGAATTGGGGGTAGACAGAAAAAGAATCTTGATTGGAGTGGAAATGGGGTTAGGGTGAACTGTCTCTAGACTTAAGTCAGTAAGCTTATCTGGCCCTTGCTGCTTCCTAACAATCTTAGGGATTGTGTTAGGATTTTCAAAAACAGTGGGTGGGTTGGCGTCCGGATTTGACCTTGTGTACCGTGGATTCTTCTTGGGAGCCAGCTTCTGAACTTGTTTTTTGAGTATTTTCAGGAAATTTTTATATCTGCAAGGACTAGACTAGATTTTGGAATGGCTGTATATGTCTCAAAGCTATCATGAATATTTGACTGAAGCAGCTTTAGGGGATATATAGCAACTAGAAAATCCTAAGGAGTCCCCAGTGGAGTCGCCATTTATGTTATCACCCAGGTTGTTCCCTATGACTCCCAAGGGAATACGGTCGGGGTAACCACTAACCAAGCTTTGGATTACAGTCTCTAGACAAACTGTAATCAGAGAGGGCTCTCTCTTTAAGATTTATCTCTGTTTTGTGAGGATTTTAGGCTAGTTATGAAGTGAGGGTTTGGTTTGAATTTTGGTTGAATGATATCTTTCAATACCTAAGATGTAGTGTTTAGACAGTTGTAATTCATTGGGCAATGGAGTCTAGAGCTGTGAATTGTTTGAAATGCTTAAGTGGGAGTGTTCAGACTGCAGGGCCTATTGGGTATTCCAACAAACAAACTTAAAACTGTGGTGATGATGTACGATTAGCCAATGGAAAGCAATTAAGAATTTCCCACTAAGATAGTGGTGTGAAAGTGAAGTATATTGCATAGGAGCAAACTTGAATTCCTGAAACAAGGGTCACTGTGAAAGATATATTCTGAAAGTGCAGCAATTAAGAATTACACTTATCAAGATTATAACTGAAGAAAAACATTCATTAACAACATAGATTGAGCTCAGGGTATTTCATGAATAAATCCTGAAGCTATTCTTTTTCTTTGCTGCTAAATACTAGAACTTAGAAACATGTATGGATTGTAAAAGACTGAAACACCTAACAAAGAGAGTTACAAAAGACTTATTGTATTGTGAGATGCACAGGGATCCTGCAACTTTTAACAAACACCATGAACGCATTCAAAAAGCTCAGAACTTGAGAGATTCCATCACTTCTTTTATTAAACTCTAAATAAATTACAGCATAGGATCTCTTCAAGAGGAAATCAACAACCCCTGCAAGCTTATGCGAGGGGGAATTTATACAATCGGTTCCAAAATATCTGAACCGCTGAGTTATCTGATAATTAAATACGTTACCAACTTTTACAAAATATCGGAAAAGCAGTTACTGCTGCTATTAATACAAAATGAATGCCCTTTAACTTTGTCAGGAGTCTTCTTGACCTTTGGAGGTTACTGAGTCGGTTTGAAGTTTGCTCATTAATGCTGAATGGTTTGGCTTTATGCTTTGCCATGTTGTATCTTTTTTGGCCCTGCTGTCTGCAGCTGTCACTAATGCTTTAGTGGCTGAATCCTTCTGCTGAGTTGGCTCAGCCCATTCCTCTCTCATCAACCGTGTATGCATCACTTTTTCTGAAGGTGATGACTTATGTTTTTTGCTGAAAACTGTGCTGGAAGCCTTTAGATTTACAGTATCTTTTGTATCATGCTAGTCCACCATTCCTGACTGGGCAACTGATGTCTCAAAATTGCCTCCAAGGTCTCATCTGCCTCTGTATATTTGTAGAAGTTTGGAGGCACATCAAACAAGTGTTTGATCTCATTCATTATAAAAAACAGGTTTTCTACCCTGTCATAAAGGCTTTTTCCAGACGCTGGCCCTGTTTCCTCTGAGGTGCTGGGTGATTCTTTGATCTGATTGGTAGCAAATGTATTGACCCTTTTATCATATACCTCATGTAAAAGTAGTCTCTCTGCGCTGTTCAATAAGCCTGGAAGACCTCTGCTTTCTAGTACTGCAAATTTCTCCAAAAACTTATTAACTTCTGTCTGCATCTCCTGGCCTCTTCTTTCCAATGTTTGTGCCAGGGTTCTTAATGTTAGGACTCTTTTTATTAGCATGATGGTCTCAGTTCTGTTGGGAATTCCCATTTAAGCCAGCTGAGGACCTGTTCGGAAATTAAGCATATTGATCATTCTATTGGCCACCTCAGGCATATTGCCTAGAGATGCCCTTGCTCTTTGGACTTCTCTGTGTGCTTTTCCAATGAGCTCCATTTGCTCATGGATGGTCTCAATGTATTGCCATTGATCAGTTATGGATTGGCCAATGTTGGCCCATAGGACTGTCTTGAGTTCAGCTACTACTTTATCAAGTGTGAGCTCTTTCTCCAGCTCCTTTATCTTCTCTTTGAGAGCCTTTATCTCTCTTCCTTTCTCAGCCAAACTTTTTTTTGATTTATCATATCTTTCATTGAGCTTAGCAAAATTCTCTTTGGCTAGATTCAGCTCTGTCATTTGGGCTTCCAAGGCCTGACTTTCATTCTTGAGTTTCTGCATATCAAGACTTTGAGCCTGCTCTGTTGTTGGTGCTGGTGCTGATGTAGATGGTGTTGTTTGTTCAGCAGGAGGAGCAGTAGTCTGAGGAGGCTCTTCCAGATTGATTATTTCTGGAGGGGGCTGAGAAGTTTGACCTCCTTCCTTTTGTTGTATTGCTGCTTGCAATGCTGCTTGTGCAGCCTCTGATTCTCCCAACTTTTCTTGAGTCTGGATCAGCTGTTTATATAAAGACACCAGCAAAGCTGCCGCGTCTTGATCATGTCTCAGCTGGGCAACTTCTTTCGTTTGAGGGTGAATAGTTGCTGGGATTTTGATCTTTTTCCTCAAAGCTGCCATGTCTGCATCCCTTAATTTCAATATTTCTTGTATGCTGTTGATGTCCTTAGGGTCATGCCCAATCTCTATGTTTATATCTTCTAAGGCCCTGATCCTGTTGTCCTTTGCTTGAGAGGATGCTCTCTCCAACTCAAGTTGGGTGGCTGTATTATTTAGGCTATTTTCTAGCCTATAATTATCCAATGTCTTGTCTGCCAAGGAGGCATACACTAGCTCAACCGTTTTCTTATGCAATTCGATTTTGTCCATTGGGTGGATGTCCTTGGCAAGGACCTCAAGATGGGTCCTCAAGTAGTCTGAAGGGGACTGTGGTTGTAATGAAGTTGGCATGAAGTGACTCATGATCATTTTTCCTTCACTAACATCATATGCAGACATCAGTCTTTGCTGGTTAGTGGGAGCCATTTTCAACAAATGATTATATAGTTGTATCTTTATTGGCTCATTCCTCCTCTTTATGTCAATGAACTGCTGTTTGATGCTCAGTTCACCTTCTCTCTACTAGCTTGAGGAGCTGACTTCTCCTCCCACTATCCTCTCTTGTTCCTACTGGAAGGAACTCCCAGATGCCTCCCTGCTAGGTGGGCCCATGCCCAAAGATTGCCCTATAGGCACTTCTTCCTCTGAGAAGGGATTCATTCTATTTCTTTTCTCCCCATGAGTTGTCGATGTTGTGAGGGGAGTCTCCCTGTCCCTCTTCCTGCTTATATCTTATTTTTGTGGGGTTTGGAGGACTCAGGCCTCCACTGTTGTCTCTTGCCTAGGAGGCACAATTTGTTGGGGCTGTTGCTCAGTGGATTTTGGGGCTTCCACTGTTTGCTTTTGCTGCACAGGCTGCTCCTTTCTTTGTTCTTCTTGCTGTTGGTGTTGTTGTTGTTGATGCACTTCCTGCTGCTGCACTTCTTCTTGCTGTTCCACCTCTTTTTCTGTTTGCTCTTCAGTCATGGGAGGTGGCTGTTCCTGTTCCACCTGTTTTTGTTTGCCTTTGCTAGATGTCTGTTGAGTGTCCATGGCAGCTTGCTGATGTGCTGTTGAAGATGAGGCAGCTGCTCCAGGTTGCCTTTGATATGAGAAGGAAACCTGTCCACAAGTTTCCAAGTCAGCCTCTTTTTGAATATTCCTAGCCTCTCTTTCTAGCATTTGCTCTCTAGTAATTGGCTCTTCTAGAGTGCCCTCTTTCCAGCTCAAAGAATTGGCATACTTTTCAACATGAGGCAGCCTTACATGTGCATAGTTACCCAATTTGTATTTTATCCTGTTGAGGGAAATAAAATGATTAGGGTCATAAGGTGTCCATTTGAAACTGGTTTGCAATTGGAAGCCCTCTAGGATCATATCTGCTTCCTTCCATCCCTCCTCTCTTTTGTTGTATAGAAAAGGGCCTAGCTGGTTCCTTACCTTCAGCTGCACCTTCTTGTTCTTACTTTGGAAATGGAAGCAGTCGGCATTTCCAAACTGCCTGAAGTATTCTAAGGCAAAAAGTCTCATAGGGACATATCTTGGCAGCCTATAAGGGTTCAACTCACAGCCATATATTCTGATTACTGTGTGGTGTTGGTAAAAGTACCAATCACCTATGCTGTAGGCCTTGGAGAGATGGAGAACTATTTGCATGTCATCAGTCAACCTTGGAGGAGGAACACCATACAACAATGTCATAGCTGGGTGAATGAACAGGTCTATGAATTCGCAGTATGTGTATGGTGATTCAGAAGTACAATGAAAAACTGAAGTCCAAAACACAACTGACCTTGGATTTCCCTGGGCATTAAGTTTTTTGAGGGGAATGGAGAAACTGTCTCGTTGATAAAATAAGAACAGATGGTAGATGTATGAGGTGTATCTAAACACCCTTTCCCTTTGTAGATTCATTAGCTGTTCATGAATCTTTTCTGCAATATATGTGGCATAGTCATAGTGTACAGCAGGAGGCTTTCCAGGAGAAAATATGGACAGCATTGCCATTATGGTGTCATCAACATCCTCAACTCCCTTGTACCCCAGGACGTAGCTGATCAAATCCACCAGCATTTTGCCCAAGTCATTCAAGTAATGATATGCAATAGGAGGAGTTCTCGTAGTTTCAGAGCTTGGCTGTATGAATAACTAATTGATTTTGATGATCTGGGCACTTGAAAAATTACTCCCCTTCTTTACTAAGTCCAACATGGAGAGAGGGGTCAATGGTCTTGCAGTGTGAAAATGCAGCATCTCATTTATGGTTTCTGGGGTGATATGGAACAAGACTGAGCCTGTAGGACTGAGAATAGCTCTCTGGCATGGATCATAGCACTCCTGGCATCTATGGATCAAGTCTGGAAGGGCATTGACTTGAGGGAGGTTGTAAATGGGCAAATTTGAGTCCCAAATCCCTAAAATATCAGCTCCACTAAGGTGTTGGGCTTTCAATTCATTTAGCATATGAATATTAAACTTAGAATTCATTGGGAACCAGTCTATCATCTGATAATCTACATCTCCCAGGGCTTTCCATTCTAACTCCCTTTAAGGGGCATTCAGAGGCTGAATATTCAGGGCTATTGGTGTTTCCATGGCTAATAAGGCTTCTGACTTGTATGTGAACTGGTTTGAGTGAGCAGAGCAACAAAGAGGGGTTTCTTTGCAATAGAGAGGTGAGTTGCAAAGAACAGAGGGTAAATTGTGAAAGCAGCAATTGAAATACTGCTCAGAGGACTGATGACGCCAGTACCAGGACTGATAAGAGTGTTTCTACGGTGAATTTATGCAGTTGAGGTTTTTAGTTCACGACTGCGCGAACTACCTGTGAATTTAGGTAAATTTTGCTAAATGCAGGCTCTGCAGAAGGTTTTTTGCCCTGCCAGTTGGAAATGGATACAGGTCACTGGATGTTTGCTGGTGAATTCAGTGCTTTACACTCTCTTAAGCCAGTTTCTTGGATAAATATGGATAAAACCAGGTGCGGGGAATGATTTTGAGAAATACCTTGTGAATTGCCAGTAACAGTTGCAAATGCAGGTATGACGGATGCGCCCACGGTTTCTGATTCGAGTTCTGCAGGTTGGCGCTGGTTTGGTCGTGAAATGCATGCAAGGAGAACAATAGTCGTTTTCACAAAAAGTGGGAAAAACACAATTTTTTGTCTAAAATATGGATTTTTTGGAATATTGGCGCGTTTTTTGCATGACGTCAGCATGACGTCATCAGGTGGGGTCAAGGTCGGATGACGTCAGCATGACGTCATTGGGTGATGTGGCAAGCTGTGAGTGGTCCACGGGGATGGTGAGGTGGCAGACAGATTAGAGCAGTTGCGGACAAGGGTGCTGACGCGGCGGCGAGGTAGTACTGACATGGGCCTGACGTGGTGATGACGTAGGCATAGCAGGACCGGCGGTAAACCAGAAGCAGTAATGGTTTTTCTCGGACCGCCTTAGATACGGTCGCTGTTTTGTCAGAGGGCGACCCGAGAAATTGTGACGGCAACGCGTGGCAGAGGCCTGACGTCACCCTCTGACAGTTTCTCGGGTGCTATCTTACGGACATCGGGCTCGACCCGATATGCATATAGGCCGTCCGATCAAAGGTGCCCGATCCGACGGTTGACGGATCGCTAAATTGTGCGGACGATACGGCAGCGGGTGGGGTAATAAAATATTATTTTCTTTGAAAAACGCGCTCGGCGGGACTTTGGGTTTCGGCGGAGTTATATAGTTTTCATTGTATTTTTCAAATGAAAATGTATATTGCGCCCATACTTTGGATAAGTCTGAAAAAGTGGGTTTTTTGTGTATTTTTGCGAATAGAGCGGGTTAGGGGTTAAAAATGGGGTTTTTACAAGGTTTTTTAGCAAATGAAGGGGTTAATGGTTTGGATAACTTCTGAAGGGGGACAAGGGTTAGGGTTTGGGTTCTTAAAGTGACCAGATGTCACTTTAATCCCTGACTGTGAACATATGGCTATAGTGCCAAAGGGGAAGGGGTATTTATAGCATGCTTAGGGTTTATACACCATAGTGTTTATAATAGTAGGGAAAAGGGGAACATAGGGGATTTAGATAATAAGAAGTTAGGGGTTAGTAAGAGTGGGGGAAGGGGTGAAACACTAAGTTTTTGTATGAAATCAACTTAGTATAGGAAGTAGATCAAAATAAAAAGAATTTTTAGACAACAAATGTGGCTCTAAAGGAAACTAGAACCAACATAAAACCTTGAATTCTTTCATGAACACAACTGGTGTAGGGATGTTAGTAATGAATATGAGAAAGGGAAAAAGGAAGTTAGACATGCTCCATTGTGTTACTGCAAAGTGATAGAGAAGAGGAGCTTTTCTATCCATTGATGCTTTCCTTGTTTTGACCAGCAAGATTTAGTTGGAAAGGAATGACATTTCTGCAACCCCGTCTACCTACCCATCTACTTGCCTAGCATTTTCTGTTTCTTCTTGGAGGGTGCACTTGGACTTGTAGACCCTTATGTGCCTTTTCTTTTCCATTGGCTTTTTCTTTCGATTGTCTATCTAGCACTACCCTTATTGCTTCCAAGGCCCCAGATTAGGCGGTTGGGAACCTTAATTCTCTGCCTAACTATTGGTCTGCCAAGATTAAGCAGTTTGGACAGACTTCTTTCTCTATTCTACAACAGAAAATTGAAACATGGCATGATCCAGATTAGGCTGTTGGACCATCCACCAAAATTGAGTCAACATCAAGCTATGTACATACCTTGTCTTCTCTTGGAAATATGGGATCTTTGTATCAGCAAAGCAGAGCATATTTGGCACTTGCATTTTCCAATCATGAAATATGAAACCTATTGATATAGGTATCCAACAGAATTCACCAAGCATGTTGCCAATCTCAGCCCTACTTACTGATCCAGTTGCAGATTTGTTTGCTCTGATGAGAGATTGATCTCTAGGCCCTCTTTGAGTTTTAGATTTTCCCCTTCAGAGATGGACACATAGCTCTGCTATATCATGAAGTGCAAGTTGAGATATGTCTCCTTTTCCCATCATGTTCAAAATATCTATCCATTCATCTCTAATGGCTTTTAATAGAAGGGCTTTCAAGGTCTCCTCATCTAAGTTACTCATTTTTGCTCTTTTCAGGTTGTATTGGAATCTTTCAAGTAAATCCTCCAAGTTTTCATCTTCTCTTTGCACCATTTTGAATACCTCATCCTTGTGATTGGTGGGCATACAATAGTCCAAGTACCTATCCAAAAATGTTTGTTTCATATCATTCCAAGTCCTAATGGATTGAGTGAGTAATCCCATGAACCATTTCAAGGCTGCTCCTTTCAATGTTGAAGGAAACAGTTTGAGTTTTTGAGAGTCTTCCAGATAATCATAAGTTCGACACACGACCTCAAACTCAAATAGAAATGTTTCAGGGTCCTCATTCCTTAACCCATGGAAGTTTCGGAGGACAGATGGTGAGAGTTTTTTCATTGTGGCTCGGGAGTCCTCATCGACTATAGGAAATCCGAATGAGTTATCTCCATCCCTATTTCCCCCAAGGTTACCTCTACCTCCTCCATTGTTTCCTCCTCCTCCTCTACCTCTACCTATACCAAATCCAGTTGCTCCTTCCTCTGTCATGGTAGTTTCCCTGGAGACTTCAGAGTCTTCTGGTTCTTCTACTAAGGGTGAACGAGAAGGAATTTCTCCTTCTTCTTCTTCAGATGATTCTACTTCTTCAATTACAATTTGTCTGTCTGTAGAAGGAAGGAAAGGATCTCTTTCTAATTCAGATTCGATGGAAGGTGTGGGAGAGTCGACTCCTGCCTCTTGAATTCCAGGAATCCTAGGGCTAGGAGTGTAAGTTGGAGATGATGGAGGTGTCTCTTGTCTATTCCTTGAAGTAGATGGACTTGTAAAAATCGAACTCTTAGCTCTAGCTAAAAACCTTCCCCTAGAATCTCTTGCTCTATGCATGTCATTTTTTATTTTTCTTCAAGTCGGGGTAATAATTCTCTTTCTGATTTTCCAGGTCACTCTAGGTGCAAGAAGAGAGCATACTCAAAAAACTATTAAACCAATAACTTTCTCTTTTCTGATCCTCCAGATCACACTAAGTGTAAGAGGAGAGCATACTTTGAGAGGTTATCAATTTTCCTTCCTTGAAATTTTCTTGTTTTTTTTAAGAATTTGGCTACCTAATTTCACTTCCCCGGCAACGGCGCCAAAATGTTTGGTCAATTTAGTGTGATCTAAATTGCTATTTATAATGTCAACCCGGGGTTTGTAAACTAACGAAGTGAAGTGTACTATATGTACTAGATAACCATTTCCTTAGTCTTTTGTCGTTTTTAGTTTTTTTAAGTTTGTTTTTGGATTTATCTTTCCCTAATGTGAGATGATGAAAAGGTGATAAAGCAAGTGAAATATGGATGATTATGGTGATCCCTAAGTGGTTTTTCAAAACTTAAAAGAAAGAAAGATTTAGAATAACTGCAATGAAATCAATTCTTAAAAAGAAATAAAGACATCAAACAATGAACTAATGACATCAGCCCAGTATCTTTGTTGCTAAATGAAAATGAAAATGAAATCTACACTAAATTCAATTAAAAGTAAGAACAACTAATCCACACTATTTCAACTCTTCAACTCAATCTTCCTTGTGAAAAGATATCATGAAATGTTAAGCAATGTGAAATCTAAAAGAAGTTAAACTGCATAAAAGAAACTAATCACACTACTTTAACTTTCTTGACCTTTTGCCTTTCAGCTTAATTTACCCTGTGAGAAACAGTCATGAAAAAGTCAAGCAATGTGAGATCTAAAGCAAACTAAATCAAGCTATAATGAGTGATATTCTGGTTCCTAATAAAGTTATTTGATTATAGAAAGGAACCGTTAACAGATGAATAGCATGATACCTAAGAGCAGAAAATAAATGTACAACTTAAGGAAATGACAGTACTGGAAATCAAACTTCAGAAAACAAGAGTCAGCGACAAAGACAAGATGATCTCGTATGCCAATAGTTATAAAAAGAAAAGGTGAAAAATTGCCCCGGGCTGCCTAAGAAAACCTGCAAAAACACTGATCAGTTGTAACCATAAAAGAGCAGCAATGAAATTGTAAATCAACAGAAATCAAAAAGCTTTGTTATGTACAGCTAATATACATGATGAAATAAAACACAGCATTTAAATGACAACTGTAGAGCTAATATACATGAACAGAAAAAAAATAATGCAAGAGTTAAAGGACAACTGTACAAGGCTTCAGTGAGCATGGGGCCCTCTACCACTTCAGCCGATTCAACGAACAGCTACAAGCTTAAGTTTAAACCAGTCTTCTCATATATTAAACAACAACGTAAAAGTGCAGTGGGGAAATACAACAACTTCGAATTACATTACAAAAGATTAACTTTTACAGCGTTCATAGACACGTTATTTATAAGGAAAGAAAGCTAAACAGATTAACTAAATCTACGCTATTAACCACGCTGCCAGAGACACGTAAATCCTCTTCAGCCCGGATCTAGGTAACTGTCATCATGTTTATTAAATCTGAGAGGTATGGTTGTTGGATTCATGCTATCAGTATGTCTTCGTGGCTAAGGACTGTGCCACGTAGCTTCACGTGCTCAAAAACAGAGCTACGCAGAGCCGTGCCACTGCTGAACACTTCCGTTGACTATCATTTGCCCCTTGTTTGACCGCGGGCTTTTATGGTCGTGTTGGATGATCTGGAGGGACACGTTCCATGTCCTTGACTCCTGTAACTTGCCCATGTGGCTCATTTCTTCAGAGGACACCTGTAGCATGGTGTTTGACAAAACGGCTGCGGAATCGTGTGCTGGCTGCAGAAACCTAGGTCGGCTGCGGAAACCTGTGTCGGCTGCGGAAACTGAGAAGCTTCCGCAGCTGTCTGAAAAAAATTATAAACCAAACAACAGTCATTAGCATAGTTAGAAAACCATGTCAAAAGCTCTTTTTTTAAACTAAAATACAATGATTTAATCAACTTGGTGGATGAAATGAGTGGAAAAAGAAGGCTGAGAGGGTGTATAGGAAGGTGCAGGTTCGAGGCTCAACATACCCCCACTGTGAAGGTGTTGCATGTCCTTGTGCAACCAAAACTTAGTTATTTTCTCTTAATCGATATGCTCTGAGGCTTCTGCAAGAACATCTAGCCCTCTTCTCTTTCTCTTTGATGCTAAAATGGTCCTTGGTTTCCTGACTAGACATTTGAACTTAAGATTAATCAATGCCCTGCTCAACTTTTTACACTTTTTCTTCAGCTTCCTGTTCTTCTTTTGCCACAGTCCTAAATGGAGCATAGTGTTATCATGGACAATCTTGTCTACCTTACTCTGCTCTTTGAGTGCTTCGTTTTCCTGTTTGATGTGCCTATTTAGGACTTCCAATTCAAACACTTCCTATTTTAAAGACTGTACTTGTGCATCAAGTGGCAAGGTGGTGCTTGGTCCTGCAGCTGATTGTTCCAAGGACTCTAGGTAGTTATATGCTTCTTGCTGATTAGAATCTACCTCAGGTGTCTTTCTCGGCCTGAACTCAAATTCTGGTGAAGGAGGACTGCTTTCTCTTTCCAGCCGAAAAGGGCTTTCCTCACGTGGAGGACTTGGCTCAATGCTTGGCTGAGTTGGAGATTTCTCAAGTGTCTCTTTATCTAAATCAATAAAGTGAGACTGTTTTTCTTGGGTTACACTCTTCTTTCCTTTTAGCCTACTGCTCCTCCTCACGTGTGGACTAGTGCTCTTTTCCTGTGCACTCTGTTTTCCTTTTTGTTTCTTTGTTATGGCAGCAGCTTGAAGATCTATTAATCTCTCTGACAGAGGTTGATAATCTTCTTCTATGGATTGCTCAGGGGATGGATAGGTTTCTTGAATGGTTATTTTGCCTTTGTCCTTCTTCTGTTTCTTGTTTTTAGCTCCCTCCTCTTCTTCTTTCTGAATAGTTTCCTGAATGTTTATTGTAGGAGAGTCTTGGGCTGTAATATTCTTTTCTTTCCTCCTACTTCTCTTTGGAATTTTTTGGCAACTGCCTCCAGAGGTTCAGTCAGTTCTTGGAAGTGGTTTCTTGTCAAAAACTTTTGCCGAGTATCCTTAGTGTTTTTCAACTGATCTTCAATAAGGATTTTTATGAACCCGTGATGGTAAAGATGGGGTTCAATATTGCCTACATGTTTTTGAACAGTAGAGCTCATTTTCTTCAATCTTGATAACAGAAAATAAGGCAAATTAAGGGTATAACCTTCCATAAAATTCATCATTAGCCTGACATGATACATGTACATGGTACCAAAACAACCCTCGCATGTGATAAATTTCTGGATAAGTAATAACAGAGTGGACCATTGTTGTTTTATTGCATGCACAGGGATTCCCTTTGTAAATACAGAGGTATCCATACCTGGGTTTTGGAGCATGATTCTCCATCCTTGATCGTCCACACTTCTGTTTTTGAACCACCTTTCACCTTCTTGTGGGAGACTTGTTGCAGCTGCTATTGTGGCCTCGGTCACTGTAAATTTTAAGTCTCCTATCTCCACTGCGTGTCCATTAAAGGACCATGCAAAGGCTTTAGTCACTTCTTTGTTATAGCCCCTGAACTTTTGAATGAATCTCAGCCACCTTACTTTCTTCAACGACTCCTTCGTTTGAGGATAACCCTGTAGATATTTTGGTCCTTCCGGTTCAGCTCTTAGTAGTTTTCCCATTCTTGGCTTTAAATTCCGACTGAAAATTCTATTGCGTATGAAAGTTCAGGAAAAAATGGGCTGATTACAGGATTCTTAGGGTAACTAGAGTGGCCGTAATCAAAGTTCAGGATGTATATGGTGACTGTAGCCAGGGTTTGGAGCAAGCTGTAGTGGATGCAGCGGAAATGGAGAACAGGAAATGGTATGAGTACCGAGGGAGTAAAGGGTAAGCAACAGTAACGAGTTCAACATTGAATGCATGCAGGAGTGAAGTGATAAATGGGCAGAATAACGGCTGAGTCCTTTTGAATCGGATGACTTGCGCACACGTCTCAGCAGACGGCTGCGGAAATTATGGTGAAGGAGAGCCGTAGTACAGTAGGTCACGTCTCCAAAGTACGGCCAATAAATGGGAGAGCAGTCCATCTCGAGTTTAAATTGAGAATGATCATGGGACCGTTAGAAATGAATAAGGTGTGTGGAATGACGTCGGTGGAAGAGGAGTGGTATGGGGCTTGCTGTATCAAATCATTGCATTTAGTGGAACTTGCCATGGTTTAATAACTATGCATAATAATGACATTGAATTGTTATTTGGTAGAGATTTTTGATCATACCTTTGGAAGTTTATCATTTCTTGATTAAGGCTTCTGACCCATTATTGTTCTTTGATCTTGAAGATGCCCCATGTCTTTGCTGCACTTGGTGATGATGACACTAACCTTTGATTGTGATTTTTTTTTTAAAACAGAGTGATGCCGGCTGTAGAGACAGAGTGATGCTGGCTACGGAAATCGTTTCTGGCTGCGGAAACTAGTTCTGGCTGCGGAAACGGTTTCCAGCTGCGGAAACTAAGACAACACCCCTCTAACTGCACAAAGATAGTTAGAGAAGAGCTAACTAAATAAAATAGTCCTGAGAGGGACTTTTATTGATGGAATGAAATGAAATGAAATGAGTGGAATGAGATGGAAATGAAGTGGAGTGAAGGTGGAGATGAAAATGAGATGGATGAACTGAAATGGCAAATGAGGTGGAGTGAAGATGGAAAGAGAGAGAGATATTTTTTTTTGGAAAATATAGAGTGTCGGTGCCCCTGATTTTCACTCTACATTTTCTGTATAAGACTGCCAATCTATGATTGGTTTTCAGTCTTATACAAAAGATTTTTTTTTTATTTTTTTTATTTTTTTTTTCAACTGAAAGAAACAAAGACTACGCTGATGGAGGAGAAGGATTCCTCTCCACCAGCCTCATTGCAGAATTTTCTTGAAACATTTTGACAAAGTCCTCTTTTCAGAGTGGCTTATGATAAATTTTCAATCAGTGGCCATTCACAATGAGAGGAGTTTGAAACTCATCAATGGTCTTGACTCGAACTGCTCCATTGCTATAGACTTCGTCAATCTCATATGGTCCAAGCCAATGAGTCTGAAATTTTCCTTTGAAGTCTTTAAACTTGGAATCAAACAGTAACGCCCAATCTCCCTTTTGAAACTTTTTCTCTTTGATATATCTGTCATGCCACTTAGTTCTTTGGTGTTGAACTAGATCAGTCCTTAAAATTGCATCTTGTCTTATTTCATCTAGCTCATTCATCTGCTCCATTCTGTGCTTTTGGGCTTCTGATAGATTCATCCCCAACTGAACTGCCATCTTGAAAGTCTTGACTTGAAACTCAATGGGGAGCAGGACTTCTTTCCCATAAACAAGTTCATAGGGAGAATGTCATGCTGTGTTCCTCCATGTAGTTCTATAGGCCTATAAGGCTTCAGGAAGCCTTTCTGCCCAATCTCTTCTGTGGAGATGAACAGTTTTGGTGATGATGCTCTCAAGAACTTTGTTTGTAGATTCCACTTGACCATTTGCTTGCGGATGGTACGGAGTAGATTTTCTGTGCTTGATTTTGTATTCTTCCATCAGCTTCTCCATCAAGTTAGATGTAAATTGACTTCCTTGATCTGTCACAATTTCTCTTGGGACACCAAAACGAGTAAAAATATCCTCAAAAATAAATTGAACAACTGAATTTTCAGTGGCAGAAGGCAATGCCTTGGCTTCTACCCATTTAGTGACATAATCAATGCAAACCAATATATATTTCTTTTGTCTAAATGGTGGATTAATAGGTCCAATGAAATCTAAAGCCCATTTTTCAAAGGGTTCGATGAGTACCTGTGGCTGTAATGGCATTTCATTTGAAAGAGTCGGTCTCCCAACTCTCTGGCAGCTGTCACACCTTCTAACATATTGTTTTGCATCTTTGAAGAGAGAAGGCCAATAATATCCTAAAGAAAGGATTTTATAGGCCGTCCTCTTGTCAGCAAAGTGTCCACCGCATGGTTCATCATGACATGCCTTAAGGATGTCAGGCATTTCATCTTCCCGAACACATCTTCTGATCACACAATCTAGCCCTGTTTTAAACAATTCATTAGAAATCCATGAATAATTTGAACTCTCCTGAATAATTTTCCTTTTCTCATTAGGAAATAAGTGTGGAGGTAGCTTCCCTGTAACCAAATAGTTAGCAATATCTTCATACCAAGGAGTTTTAGTAGTTACTGCAAACAAATATTCATCTGGAAACTTATCCTCTACAGGAGAATCTTCGTTAGTATTTTGGATTCTAGACAAGAAATCAGCTATTGTATTTTGTTTCCCTGGTCTATCTAACATAGTAATATTGAATTCATGTAAAAGTAAAAGCCATCTTGTAACTCTGCCATTAGTAACAGGTTTGTTCATGAGATATCTCATTGCAGAATGATCAGTATGGACAAAAGTTTCATACCCTGTTATATAATGTCTAAACTTGTTGATTGCATGAACAACAACTAAGAACTCTTTTTCAGTCACAGTATAATTTAACTCAGTAGGAGTCAAATTTTTACTGGTATAGTAAATGGCATAAGGAACTAAATCCTTTTGACCCAACACAGCTCCTAGAGCTGTATCTGAAGCATCTGTAGAAATATGGAAAGGAAGTTTCCAATTTGGCCCTCTCAAAATGGGTGCTTCAGATATTCTTGTTTTCAAAGTTTCAAATGCAGATTGACAGTCAGGATCCCAATTGAATTCACAGTCTTTTGTAAGTAATTTGAAGAGTGGAGATGCTATTTTGGTGAAGTTTTCAATAAATCTTCTATAATATCCAGTAAATCCAAGAAAACTTCTAACATCTTTTTGACAATTTGGAATAGGCAACTTGGAGATGACTTCAACTTTTGATCTATCAACTTTAATCCCATCTCCTGAAATATGATGTCCTAAAACAATCCCTTCAGTAAACATCATAAAACATTTTTCATGACTTAATGAAAGGTTTGTTTCTTTACATCTTATAAGAACTTTTTCCAAATTTTCTAATGCCTCTTCAAATGAATTACCATAAACTGTAAAATCATCCATATAGACCTCTACACAATCATGAATTAGATCAGAAAAGATTCCTAGTACTACCCTTTGAAATGTTGCGGGTGCATTACATAATCCAAAAGGAAGTACTCGGTAAGCAAAAGTTCCCCATGGACAGGTAAATGTGGTCTTGTCCTGATCTTCAGGTGCTACCTGAATCTGATTGTAACCACTAAAATGATCGAAAAATGAGAAATACTTTTTGCCTGCTAAAGTGTCTAATACCTAATCAATAAAGGGTAAAGGAAAGTGATACTTCAAAGTTGCTTTGTCCAATTCCCTGTAATCAATGCAAACCCTCCATTTACCATTCTTTTTAGGTACTATAACCAAAGGAGAAACCCACCGGCTATCTGAAATGGGGTAAATGAAGTTTACATTAAGTAACTTTTGGAGCTCTTCTTTCACTATCTCCCTAAGGTTTGGATTCATCCTTCTTTGAGGTTGTCTGATTGGTCTACTATTTTCCTCAATGTAGATGTGATGAATGCAAGTCTTAGGGTCAATACCTTTCATGTCGGTATACTCCCATGCAAATGCAGTAGAATGTTTTTGCAAGATTTTGGTTAGCTCTTCCTGTTGTGATTTTTCCAAGTTTCTGTTGATATTCAATGTTTTTCCTGGAAAGATCTCAATGGCAGAACTACCAAATTCTTCCATAGAGAAAAGAGACATTTGTCTATATGATAGACACTCAATGTTAGAATCCAATTGAAATTGTGTGTGGTCATATTCTGAAGATGGTTCAAAGTTTTCTAATGTGTTCAAAATTTGACTATCTTCACTGATCTCAGAAATGGTAAAGACAGGTTGTATAGTATCTTCATCATCAACCCACTCATTATCTCCTATTTCTGTAATTGCTTTTGCTGGAGGATACAGATTGAACTTCTTTGTCGAATTACCATCAAAAATATACATATCCCCAGACCTACAACTGATAAAAGCATCAGCTGTCGCTAGCCAAGGTCTTCCTAAAATAAGAGGATTTCCTCCTAGATTACTCTTGGGAGTTAAAATCATGAAATCGACTGGATATTCCCAAGAGTCTAAGGAGACTGGAATGTCTTCTAATACACCATCTGGTTTGATAATTGATCGATCTGCAAGTTGCAGTAAAGTAGGTGTAAAGAGAAGATTAAGAAGTTTTAGCTGTTCCATAGTCTGTCTACTCATGATGTTGATAGCAGCCCCTAAATCAATCAAAGTATTTGGTATTTCTACCCCACTGATATGTGTTTTGACAATTGGACTACTGGGATCTACATATTTCTGCATAGTAATTTTTCCCATCATGATATCTGCAATTTTCCCTACCGGGTGGATTCTTCTGGTATCTCTTGGTTTCCTTCCTGGCCTTTTAAGACTCAACTCCTTTATTGTTTTCACTAGAATAGGAATTTCTTTAATGGCTTGTAACAAGGGAATCTTGATACAGACATTCTTCAATTCATCTAGAAAATTATAGTCAGGCAACCAAATTTGTTTTTCCACTCCTTTGTCGATTTGTAATCTTTCAGGAAAAGGAGGTGTGGATAAAGATGCAGGTTGCTCAACTATGGGAGTTGTGGGGGTTAATTCTTTTTCTTTTTCTTTTTGAGTGTTTGGGTTTTGAAGAGATGCTTCAGAACCCTTATTGGCTTCAAGAGAATCTTCCTCAAAAATGCTTGCTTTTGAGCATTTATAGAAGGCTTATCTAGGACTCTACCTGATCTGAGTTGTACTTCATTGAGAGGAACAATCATATAGGCAGGAAATTGTTGACCTTCCATCATGTAAGCATTTTGAGGGTTTTTGTTATTGGGGTTTGGCAATGGCTGAGAAGGAAGTTGAATTGACTTCTGTTGGAATGGAAGCAAGAGTTGAGAATTTGGATTCTGTTGAGAAGGTTGTTGTTGTTGTGGAAATGGCAATGATAGTTGTGGATTTTGATTTGGAAGTTGTGGAGCTTGTTGGTTTTGAAAAGATGGGGGATATTGGTAAAATTGAACAAATCTCCCATAAGGATTTTACATACCTTGTACCCATGATTGAAGAGGATTTTGAGGTTGGGACCAAGGTTGTTGCCAAGGATTCCAATTTGGTGGGAGTTGAAAATTCATAGAGTTGCTAAACCCTTGATTTTGTTGCCCCTGCCAAGGTCTCCTTGCAACAAAACAGAGAGATTCGATTGTATTTGGATCTTCTTGAAAGACAGCTTTGAGCCCAAGAATTGAAGGACAATCCTTGGTCTCATGATTCTCTGAACAAATTACACATGTTTCTACAACTTTTGCATCCAAGGGACATTCCCTTAGAGCATGTTTCTTCCTACACTTTGGGCAAAAGATGGCCAAAGCCTCAGCTTCTGCTTTCTGCTTATTGTGAATCTTAAGGGTGTCTAGTTGCTCGCTAAGACTCCCTAAGATGTCAGTTTTGAATTCATCAAGCATGTTGCCAATCTCAGCCCTACTTACTGATCCAGTTGCAGATTTGTTTGCTCTGATGAGAGATGGATCTCTAGGCCCTTTTTGAGTTTTAGATTTTCCCCTTGAGAGATGGACACATAGCTCTGCTATATCATGAAGTGGAAGTTGAGATATGTCTCCTTTTCCCATCATGTTCAAAATATCTATCCATTCATCTCTAATGGCTTTTAATAGAAGGGATTTCAAGGTCTCCTCATCTAAGTTACTCATTTTTGCTCTTTTTAGGTTGTATTGGAATCTTTCAAGTAAATCCTCCAAGTTTTCATCTTCTCTTTGCACCATTTTGAATACCTCATCCTTGTGATTGGTGGGCATACAATAGTCCAGGTACCTATCCAAAAATGTTTGTTTCATATCATTCCAAGTCCTAATGGATTGAGTGAGTAATCCCATGAACCATTTCAAGGCTGCTCCTTTCAATGTTGAAGGAAACAGTTTGAGTTTTTGAGAGTCTTCCAGATAATCATAAGTTCGACACACGACCTCAAACTCAAATAGAAATGTTTCAGGGTCCTCATTCCTTAACCCATGGAAGTTTGGGAGGACAGATGGTGAGATTTTTTTCATTGTGGCTCGGGAGTCCTCATCGACTATAGGAAATCCGAATGAGTTATCTCCATCCCTATTTCCCCCAATGTTACCTCTACCTCCTCCATTGTTTCCTCCTCCTCCTCTACCTCTACCTATACCAAATCCAGTTGCTCCTTCCTCTGTCATGGTAGTTTCCCTGGAGACTTCAGATTCTTCTGGTTCTTCTACTAAGGGTGAACGAGAAGGAATTTCTCCTTCTTCTTCTTCAGATGATTCTACTTCTTCAATTACAATTTGTCTCTCTGTAGAAGGAAGGAAAGGATCTCTTTCTAATTCAGATTCGATGGAAGGTGTGGGAGAGTCCACTCCTGCCTCTTGAATTCCAGGAATCCTAGGGCTAGGAGTGTAAGTTGGAGATGATGGAGGTGTCTCTTGTCTATTCCTTGAAGTAGATGGACTTGTAAAAATCGAACTCTTAGCTCTAGCCAAAAACCTTCCCTTAGAATCTCTTGCTCTATGCATGTCATTTTTTATTTTTCTTCAAGTCGGGGTAATAATTCTCTTTCTGATCTTCCAGGTCACTCTAGTTGCAAGAAGAAAGCATACTCAAAAAACTATTAAACCAATAACTTTCTCTTTTCTGATCCTCCAGATCACACTAAGTGCAAGAGGAGAGCATACTTTGAGAGGTTATCAATTTTCCTTTCTTGAAATTTTCTTGTTTTTTTTAAGAATTTGGCTACCTAATTTCACTTCCCCGGCAACGGCACCAAAATGTTTGGTCAATTTAGTGTGATCTAAATTGCTATTTATAATGTCAACCCGGGGTTCGTAAACTGACGAAGTGAAGTGTACTATATGTACTAGATAACCATTTCCTTAGTCTTTTGTCGTTTTTAGTTCTTTTAAGTTTGTTTTTGGATTTATCTTTCCCTAATGTGAGATGATGAAAAGGTGATAAAGCAAGTGAAATATGGATGATTATGGTGATCTCTAAGTGGTTTTTCAAAATTTAAAAGAAAGAAAGCTTTAGAATAACTGTAATGAAATCAATTCTTAAAAAGAAATAAAGACATCAAACAATGAACTAATGACATCGGCCCAGTATCTTTGTTGCTGAATGAAAATGAAAATGAAATCTACACTAAATTCAATTAAAAGTAAGAACAACTAATCCACACTATTTCAACTCTTCAACTCAATCTTCCTTGTGAAAAGATATCATGAAATGTTAAGCAATGTGAAATCTAAAAGAAGTTAAACTGCATAAAAGAAACTAATCACACTACTTTAACTTTCTTGACCTTTTGCCTTTCAGCTTAATTTACCCTGTGAGAAACAGTCATGAACAAGTCAAGCAATGTGAGAATTAAAGCAAACTAAATCAAGCTATAATGAGTGATATTCTGGTTCCTAATAAAGTTATTTGATTATAGAAAGGAACCATTAACAGATGAATAGCATGATACCTAAGAGCAGAAAATAAATGTACAACTTAAGGAAATGACAGTACTGGAAGTCAAACTTCAGAAAACAAGAGTCAGCGACAAAGACAAGATGATCTCGTATGCCAATAGTTATAAAAAGAAAAGGTGAAAAATTGTCCCAGGCTGCCTAAGAAAACCTGCAAAAACACTGATCAGTTGTAACCATAAAAGAGCAGCAATGAAAATGTAAATCAACAGAAATCAAAAAGCTTTGTTATGTAGAGCTAATATACATGATGAAATAAAACGCAGCATTTAAATGACAACTGTACAACTAATATACATGAACAGAAAAAAAATAATGCAAGAGTTAAAGGACAACTGTACAAGGCTTCAGTGAGCAGGGGCCCTCTACCACTTCAGCCGATTGAACGAATAGCTACAAGCTTAAGTTTAAACCAGTCTTCTCATATATTAAAAAGCAACGTAAAAGTGCAGTGGGGAAATACAACAACTTCGAATTACATTACAAAAGATTAACTTTTACAGCGTTCATGGACGCGTTATTTATAAGGAAAGAAAGCTAAACAGATTAACTAAATCTACGCTATTAACCACGCTGCCAGAGACACGTAAATCCTCTTCAACCCAGATCTAGGTAACTGTCATCATGTTTATTAAATCTGAGAGGTACGGTTGTTGGATTCACGCTATCAGGATGTCTTCGTGGCTAAGGACTGTGCCACGTAGCTTCATGTGCTCAAAAACAGAGCTACGCAGAGCCGTGCCACCGCTGAACACTTCCGTTGACTATCCTTTGCCCCTTGTTTGACCGCGGGCTTTTATGGCCGTGCTGGATGATCTGGAGGGACACGTTCCAGGTCCTTGACTCCTGTAACTTGCCCATGTGGCTCATTTCTTCAGAGGACACCTGTAGCATGGTGTTTGACAAAACGGCTGCAAAATCCTGTGCTGGCTGTAGAAACCTGGGTCGGCTGCGGAAACCTGTGTCGGCTGCGGAAACTGAGAAGCTTCCGCAGCTGCCTGAACAAAATTCTAAACCAAACAACAGTCATTAGCGTAGTTACAAAACCATGTCAAAATCTCTTTTTTTAAACTAAAATACAATGATTTAATCAACTTGTTGGATGAAATGAGTGGAAAAAGAAGGTTGAGAGGGTGTATAGGAAGGTGCAGGTTCGAGGCTCAACACCCAGCTGTGGATTGAAGCAACTGGAAGAGTTCTACACCAACTTCTTGCTTTTGCCGCAAATGTGAGTAAAAATTCTGCATAAAATGCCTTCATCAATTCCTTGAAAATCGTAATTTGAAACATTTTGAATAAATTGAAAGACATGTTTAAAAGCAGAAGAATTTCTCTTACCATTGAACTTTACCTGAGACAAGAGTCTTACCACTTCGGGTGGAGTATTGGAAGATGCACGTCCTTGGATACAACTCCAAATTGGAAGTTTAAGAGGAGCCATCACAATAAATAAAATATTAAAATTGAAAAGACTCCAACAGACAAAAAATATCTCAGGCCCTCCTTCTAGCGCCAAAATTGTTGATGCCTCGAAAATCACTGCAGTAACAATGGGGGATAACCACCCGGTCCGGACCTTAAAGCAGCTCCTTTTCCGTTTAGTGTGGTGGCTCCGACTGGTTTAACTAGGTCTAGTTACCTTCTCCCTATAGCTATTGGTTTATGATATATCTTTCACTACCAATAGTTAGGGATATCAGATCACTTCGTCTTGCTGATCAGGCAAGAGAATGACCCTTAAGCTGATTTGGGTTCAGCCAAGCCACAACTAAAGTTTTGCCTCCTTGAGGAGAGGACTTAAAAGAATGTAAAATTTACTTTAAATGAAAGCTTATTCTATGATGCAAGCAAAAGAAATTAATCTAAATCCTATCTTAATTAGGCAGATATAAATCTAACCCAACTAAGAGCAAGATAATTAAAGTATTGGGATTTAAATATGTCTTGTTTATAATGAATATCAAGTTAATGAAGTAGTTCAATTAACTTAATATTATGGTTACCAAAACACACCCTATTGAGACCTCTTAACAGAAATAATAAACCAACAACATTCAGGAAGTAGTTCACAAAAATGATATTAATTATCAAATCAGTAAATCTAATAATTGAATAATGACATGTGGAAATAGTTCACAACACATTACCATTCAATAAATCAGTTTCATAAGACAGATTTCTGAGTAAGTAGTTACTCAAAAATCAGATTTTAATTCATAAGAACAGAGATACCTAAGAACAATATTGAGACAAATTACCCATGTTGACAATAGTGCACAAACATGAATAAAATGAGACATTCATGTTACCATAAAAATGAAACTGATATTTGAAACAGTAGTATTAGAAAAACCAATTCATTGCATCCATTTCTCTGTCCTTGGTCTCCAACAACTCTTTACATTGCTTGAACTTCTACTTTCAAAGCTAAAGCCACAATAGTGCAAGCTTTGCCCTTCATGCATAATTCAAGATACAAAAGGAAAATCCTCAATAATCCCGAGATCTGAGATTTTCTCTCCTCCCTCCTACAACTCTAAATTCTTATTACAGTAGTGCTTTTAGAAATCTAAAATTGCAGAGGAGAGCAGCCCCTTAATTACATTCTGCAATCTATTATTTATACTATTTGCAAAGGAATTTTGGAGATGAGAGTTTGTTGAAGAGAAATCTGCCAAATACGATTTTATTTATTTGAAATTCCAATCTTTAATTGTTGGAGCCTTCTCATTGATCGAAATCCTTTTCTTCATATTTCTCCCACTGTTTTCCTGCAAAAAGAAATCAAAATAAATTAAGATGCAATCAAAATATCATTTCTGGCAATTAAATCAAATCCAATCAAATTCTATTTAAATAAATAATTGAAAATAAAATGTAAGCTTTCAATTGATGCATGGGATGGTTTGATTGGCTAAAGATATTATTAATCAATGGATCTGCAATTAGAAGAGGCTTGGACAAATGAAAATGAAGAAAATAACTCAGAAAATTGATTTTGTTTCAAAATTCGGAGCTTGATCTTCTGCCTGATTTTTGACCCAATAAATGATTAAATCTGTTAGTGAAACCTCCTCAAAACTGTTCTCCTTGATTTTCTCTTTCCAACGAGCCGTCCTGGGCCTCATTTGGCCAAGTATAACTCAATCTATGAACCTCCAAAGTTGATGGATCAAATCTGATGTAAATCTGAAAATTTTGTTGCTGGGCTAAAAAGAGAACTTGAATTAAAATTTTAATCCTAAATTAGAATTTTAATTATCCAATAATTATTTCTAATTTAATTCTTAAATTAAACTAAACTAATTATTTAATAAACTATTATTAATTAATGTTAATCTAAATAATTAATATAATCTATTTATTTATAAACTAATTAACTTTAAATATTTAATAATTAAATTTTAATTTGATTAAATTAATTAAATTCTATATATTAACTAATTTATCTAATTTAAAATTTAATATATTAAATATTTAAACACTTTAAACTAAACCTATTCTCACTTTATGTTAACACATAACCCATTTTAAAGCATCGTATGGAGAAAGTGAATGTTTTGACTTATCGGATCGGGAAAAGCTTTCGGTCGGGGGCATAGAACTTATATGCATTGATGGTTCCTGATGCGATGGAGTAATCACATCAAAACTCAAACAATTGAATTTTTGAACTTTTAGTTAAAGCCTTTCAGTCCCTTTGTATCGGCGAATCAGGAGGATATGGTATCGGGGTTTTATTACAATGCGAAATCGTGATCTGATATCGCATCGGGGGTATGATGTGTATCGGGACTTTTTTAAAATGTGTTCCGAACAAAACTTCCGATCCAATTAAAAGCCCCGATGCGATCGAAACAATTTTTATTATATATTTTTTTGTTTTAAATTTTAATTTAATTAAATTAATTATATTTAATATATTAATTAATTTAAAATTTAATTTTAAACATAAATTTTTGTTTTTGTTTTATTTTTATGAATATAAGTTTCTAAACTACATCCACTTAGAAAATAAATGAAAATAATAAAAATAAACTACAGCCACTTGAATGTTTGGGTTTTTCGAGATTAGGATTTGATTTGGAAATTGGAGTGAATTTCTTAACAATTCCGATAATTAATGATTTGGCCGCATAACTAAAAATGGAAAAATGTTAGTAAAAACTCGCTATGGTTTGATATTTAAAATGAATGCGTTATTAAATTAATTTATTTACAAAATGTAATATTGTAGATTTTAAGCATTTTTAGCCCAGGCTAGATAAATGATGAGACTTTAAAGGAGTGCCATTTTCAAACCAGTTGACCAAATGAGGTGAAACAAGCGTCAATGTGAAGCTTATAAAAAATCAATTCTAAAAAAACAATCAAAACAAGAATCCAAAGAAAACAAAAAATTAACAAAAGCATAGGGCAATCAACTAAATAAAAATCCAAAAAGGTGTTTAGCCAAAATTTTTATAGAAAGGGTCCCCATTATTTGAGTTGAGCAAGTCAAAAATGGGGTGTTTTGTTTTTACCACAACAGGAACAAAGATGGCAGATAAGCACATCCTTCTACACAATGCAATCACAATGTTATAGGACCTAGGTGAGAAATTGATGCGAACAGGGAAATGGATTCACCCTACAGTGTTAGGACAACAATGGAAGGAATTGGCAGTCATTGTACATTAGTACATCACATGTAACAGTCGTCAGGATCTGGTAAAGCCCTACCAAGTAAAATTGGTAGCAATCCTAAAATAGAAAATTTTAGTTAATTTGTCGTTTTATTTGAATTCCCTATTGTATGATGTCGCTCGTCGAGTGAGGAAAGTGTTTCCGGGAAAACTAGTGTCTTTTCGATCTTTTAGTCCCACTAGGATTGGTAGCTATCCTAGAAACAAACAATAAAAGCAAATTGTAATTTCCTTTATGTATGATAGATAAGAGAGAAGCAAAGGGACCAACCTGGATCTTCCGCTTGACTCCTTGCTTGATTTCTCTCTCCCTTGATAGAGCTTGCACCTCTTCTCCTACTTATCCTGCTCAATGAATACCTATAAAGACAAAGTAACAAAACAACATCAAATTATCTCGATCTATTGTATCATAAACAATAGAGAATTAGAAAGAAACAACACTTGAATTCTTGCAAAATGACATTGATCATACAATGGCATTCACAAATAACAACATTCACAAATACACAATTGTATGGAGGAAAACTCAAAGAACATTGTTAATAATAGAAGGGAGAATTACAACCCAACTGTCTGACCTAGCATCATCCTCCCAGCATCAAAGCCCTCTTCACCTCATGAAAAGCAAGATCACCCAATAATATAGTGCTCTTTCTCAAAGACAAACTATCAACACTTCCTTACAAACTACAAAATTCCAACCTCTAGATCTCTCAGATGAGGGATCCATTTATAGATGTCAACAAGGGTGTGAGTCATCTCTGGGTTTTTTCTTAGTGTCATTCCACTTGTTGTTCTTGATTCTACTTGGAGATTTCTTGGATCTCTTACTCATCCCTAGGAAAATTCAGAGAGGCAAGTGTCATAAGAGAAGTTTCTAGAAGATTCCATGAGCATCCACTTAGCAAACTGTCTCTGACATTTGTCTATTCTTGTTCATTGCACCCCAAAGAAGGCCCCTTTAATATGCATCGTACCTAGCTAGTGTAGGATTTAGTATGCATCGCACCTTGACAGTGGAGCAGTCAGTATGGTCTAGTTTTGGCCAGTTCTGAGTGGTTTTTCAGGTGGAACTTTTGGGGAATGTGATTAGTTGACCATGAAACAATGTAAACTTTGAAACGGGAACTGATACTGTTACCCGTTTTGTAGAGATAGCAAAAAAGTGACCCGATTTTGAAAAGGGGTGATGCAAAACACACATGTTTTTTTTAGAGCATATTTTTTGGCACTTTAATTTTTTTAAATTCTTGTTATGTACATTGCGTTTTAGAATGGTAGTGATTTTCATGCTGATTTTAAAAAGTGGTTATTCTGCATCAAACCCTTTTTTTAAAAAACCTATTTTTTTGACTTTAACTTTTTTAATGTATGAAATGTAAATAATTGTTTTGTAAATTTAATAATTTTGGAAGTGGTCTTCCTTTTCGTACTTTCTTGTTTTTATTTTTTCTGTACTGAGGTTTTTATTGATTTGCATATTTAAAGAAGAAGGTCGATATTTTTCATTTTCGATATTTTACATATTTAAACGTCGTTAATTAAATTTTCAATCCAAATGAAATAATTGTCTCTAAAAAACAAATAAAAAATTATATATAAAAAAAGACAAAAATAAAAAATAAAAAATGTTAAAAAAAATATCTTATAAACCATAAAACAATTTGGAAAAAAAAAAAATAATATATATATATATATATATATATATATATATAAGTCAGTAAAAATTGAGGAAAAAAAAAACATTAGCAAGAACTAGAGAAAAAAATTTAAAAACAATCTAATTATAAAAAAAATAAATGAAAAAAATTTAAAAAATAGTAAAATTAATATTTAAAAAAAAAACAAAAAATGTTAAAAAAATTACCTTAAAGAAGAAGGTCGATATTTTTCATTTTTGATATTTTACATATTTAAACGTAGTTAATTAAATTTTCAATCAAATGAAATAATTGTCTCTAAAAAACAAATAAAAATTTATATATAAAAAAAGACAAAAATAAAAAATAAAAAATGTTAAAAAAAATATCTTATAAACCATAAAACAATTTGGAAAAAAAAAAAAAATATATATATATATATATATATATATATATATATATATATATATATATATATATATAAGTCAGTAAAAATTGAGGAAAAAAAAACATTAGCAAAAACTAGAGAAAAAAATTTAAAAACAAACTAATTATAAAAAAAACTTTAAAAATAGTAAAATTAATATTTAAAAAAAAAAACAAAAAATGTTAAAAAATTATCTCACAAACCATAAAAGAAAAAAACAAAAAAAACAAAATTAAAAAATATATATATTAAGTAAGTAAAAATAGAGAAATTAAAAAAAAGCATTAGAAAAAACTGGGAAAAAAAAAAACAAATTAAAAGCAAACTAGTTTAAAAAAAAATTGAAATTAATGAAAAAAAATTAAAAACTAATAAAATTAATATTAAAAAAAACAAAAAAAAATTCAAATTATATAAAAAAAAGAACAAAAAAAATATGTATTTCTTATTTTAAAAAAATAATAATTATTTTTTAATAAACATAGGTATTTTATTATAAAAAAAATTAAAATTAAATATTTTTTTTAAAACAATCTATTTTATTATTAAAAACAATTTTTATTTTTACTTTTATTTAAAAATAAAATTATTCAACATATATTTTATAGTTAGAAAAAAAAAAATTAAACTTATATTTTATATTTAAAAAAAAATTACATTTACATTTTTTTTAAAACTATGTTTTTTCTATTAAAAAAAGAATGAAAATTACATTTACATTTTTTTTTTTAACAATGTTTTTTTTTTATTTAAAAAAAAAATGAAAATTAATTTTTTTTTTCAACAACTTTTTTTTTATAACACTTTTTTGGTTATAATAAAAAAAAAAAAGGATTTTTTTTTAAACCAATATTTTTTTCTTTTTAATTTAAAATTTTACAAATTATTAAAACGAATTAAAAATTTTAAAAATTATTAAAAAAAATTAAAATTCCTATTTAAAAAAAAATGGTTGTGGCCCTCCCCGCGCGCAGGCCCTCTGCCCACGGCAGCGCCGCCACGGGCGGCCGGGGGGCGGGGCTTTGATTCCCGAAATCGAAGCCAGCCTCGCCCCTCGGCCGCCCGTGGCGGCGCTGCCGTGGGCGGAGGGGCCTGCGCGACCTTCATGACGGGAACGCGACTGAGGGATATGATTTGAGCCATTCGTACATGTAAAACTGCTGCTGAGGAGCGTGCTGTTGTTAGAAAGAAGTGTGCAGCTATACGTACTGCAATTAGTGAAAATGATCAGGATTATAGGCATCGCAATCTGGCCAAGCTCATGTTCATTCACATGCTTGGTTATCCAACGCATTTTGGGCAAATGGAATGCCTGAAGTCTATTGCATCTGCTGGCTTTCCTGAGAAACGCATAGGATATCTTGGCCTCATGTTGCTTCTTGATGAAAGACAGGAAGTGCTTATGCTGGTTACAAATTCTCTCAAACAGGACTTGAATCACATGAATCAATACATAGTTGGGCTTGCACTTTGTGCACTGGGAAACATATGCTCAGCTGAAATGGCTCGTGACCTTGCCCCTGAAGTTGAGAAACTTCTTCACAATAGCAATCCGAACATCCGCAAGAAGGCAGCTTTATGCTCTGTGCGGATTATACGGAAAGTGCCAGATCTTGCAGAGAATTTTATGAAACCTGCTAGTTCTTTACTCAATGAAAAACATCATGGAGTTCTAATTGTAGGAATCGAGCTGTGTACAGAACTTTGCAAAGCAAGTGTTGAGGCCCTTGATCATATATGAAAGTATACAAAGGATTTAGTCCGTGTTCTGAAGAATATGGTCACTAGTGGGTACTCACCGGAGTTTGATGTTGGTGGAATCACTGATCCCTTTTTGCAAATAAGGGTTCTTAGACTACTTCGCATTTTGGGATAGGGCGATGCAGATTCAAGTGACATTATGAGTGATATTCTGGCTCAAGCAGCCACTAATATTGAATCCAACAAGAATGCTGGGAATGCAATACTTTATGAATGTGTGCAGACCATCATGGCAATAGAAGCCATACGTGGTCTTCGTTTGCTTGCAATTAACATTCTCGGTCGATTTTTGTCAAATCGTGATAATAACATCTGATACGTGGCTCTGAATATGCTAATGACGGCAATCACTGTAGATTTTCAAGCGGTACAGAGGCATCGAACAACCATCGTAGAATGTGTCAAGGACTCTGATGTCTCAATTACGAAAAGAGCCCTTGAACTCGTATTCCTTCTCGTGAATGATAGTAATGTGAAGCCATTGACAACGGAATTATTGGAGTACTTGGAAGTAAGTGATCCTGAATTCAAGGGCGATCTTACTGCCAAGATCTGCTCCATTGTAGAAAAGTTTGCCCCAAGTAAACTATGGTATATTGATTAGATGATCAAAGTTCTGACTGAGGCTGGGAGCTATGTCACTGATGAAGTCTGCTATTCTCTCATTGTGGTGATAAGTAATGCGATGGACCTTCAAGGATATACTGTAAGGTCTCTTTATTGAGTTTGTCATAATGGGAATGAGCAGGAAAGTCTTCTTCGGTTTACTGTTTGGTGTATTGGGGAGTATGGCGAAATGCTGGTTAACCATGCCGGTGAACTTGAGGGGGAGGAACCTTTGACTGTAACAGAGTCAGATGCTGTGGATGTCTTGGAAAATTTTTTACAAATTATTAAAACGAATTAAAAATTTTAAAAATTATTAAAAAAAATTAAAACTGCTCTTCGGCCGCGAGAAGCCCGTCCATACGGCTTTAGGAAGAGACAAAGGTAATATGCTTAATTTCTGATTTTAAGGCATCATTTTCAAGCATTTGAACCACACAAATTACAGCATTTAGGGCGTTGCCTGCATCTTGATTTTTTCTATTATTTACAACCGTTTGGTGAATCTATTTTGGTCTGATAGAATGCTAAAGCACATTTACATAGTGCTGTAGAAAATTGAACAATATTTGCATCATACACGCTATTTTGAAATATAAGTTACAGCTTCGGATATTTATTTTCTTGATATTCACAAGTTTTTGACGCCCTCAAATGAAAATTTGTTTCTGATCATAATTTTAGGTTTCCATGGGCGATTATTTTGAAACCTTCCCTCGTATTTACAGATCATTTAGTTTTTACTTCATTTCCAAGTAGTTTGAAGCGCTCAATTTCATCTTGAGGTTATTCTAAAACCCTCTACCTGGTCATGGAATAGTACCGGGGTACGCGCAAACCTCAGCAGGTGGTGGTGGTGGTGTCGGTGCTAATGTTTTCTAGCTCCTGTCGGAGTGGCTTGCTTATTATCTACCGGCACATATTTGCCATGCTTTCATTCTCGGCACCACGGTCATGTTTGTTTGGTCCAAAGTATCAGCCTTCATTAGCAAGTAAGTTCTTGCACTCCTTGGTATTGTTAACATTTTCTTGTGCACTCGTTGAAGTTTTAGAAGTAGTTTTACACTCCACACTTATCTCAACAATAACAGTTATTCAGAAAAAAAGATCATTTCATTTGGTAGATATAAGCAAAGGTCACGGAATGAGTTCTATTGTCTGACTGAAAATTCTATGGCGGGCAACTAGTGCCTGTTCCACGGATTTCATTTTCAAAACTATTTCAGGAGGTTGCTTCTGCTCTCATATTTGAAATCAACGAATTGTTTGCGTTTGCTGTTATACACAGTGATGCATCTGGGAGAGATTTGAAAAAATTTCTTATGGTATGTCCATTTTTATCTCAGCTATTACTTCAAGGTTTTGCTTGCTTCTAATGTTGCATGATTCTATCAATTGTAACCAACAGAAGATAGGCAAACCTCTTGCATTATATCCTCACTAAATCTACAAGTATAGTTAAGTGGTTTCGACTGGAAAAACATTTGTACGTAAAAATCAGATGACATTTGGCTCACTAACTACAAAAGTGTGATAACATGACAACAATGAAAGAAAATAAACGGAGGGCAATGTGAAATGGAGTTTAAACATATCTAGCTAGTCTAATCAGCATTAAGGAACCAGAAAATATGTTGTGAGAAGCGGGGCAAACTCATTGCTAATCATGCAAAAATTATGCAGTATAAAACATTCTCTAGACGTAGAAGACTCAAAATTATTATATCGTGGCCTACAAGAATGCGTGGCATATGCATATGTAAATTCAAGCCAGAAAATCAACAAGGCTATTTGGTGTAACCGATTATTTAGAATGAACGTAAAATGTGCAGAGAGGGACAATTGATATTGAAATATTTCCTTTTCTCTAAGCGATACCCGTGCAAATGGTAACCCTTGTTTTATTGCAAGTTGTTGCAGGTCTCTGGTTTCTTTCTGTGGCTTCCAGCTGGCCTGACTTCTTCACTCTCTTCTATCACGGTAAGAACAATCCTGGTTACATTCTGTACCTCTTTCCTTTTCCTATAGTTTAGTGCAGCTTTCCACAACCACTTTGTTATGACAAGTTCAAGTCATCTTGTTGCATATGTAATAGAAGCATAATGTTATCTATATCTCAGCTGAGTCATGCTACTGGTTATGGTCTTGAGCTTTTAGTCATAAATTCATTTGTGTTCCTGTCAGTGATATTCCAATTTCAGTGCATTATAGCTTCATACTCTATACAGTTTTTAGTGGCACTCAGTTAAATTCCGCAACCAGTTTTTTGTTTTTGTTGAAAATATAATTTCAACTGCGCAACAGTTGAGCCATGCAGTAGCATGAAGACTATAGCCGCGCATTTCACCAAGGATCGGGAGGCAAAAACACTCAAAATTTAAAATTGCAGGCTTAAGGATCCACTTTAAATCTCAGCCGTCAGATCTAACCGATCAACGGTCCCGATCGCATCGGCGTATCGGCAAGTCGGCATATCGGCGGGTTGGAGCATCGGAGGCAGGCAGCGGCAGCGATATGAAATATCGCCGACGAGCGATCGCCGATATCGCATCGGCGAAGTCGAAGTGAAGGACTTATAAAGAAGCTTTTGTGTTTGCGATGAGCGATCGCCGATATCGCTATCGGCACATCGCTATCGGCAATGTCATAGGGTCGGGGTCTTTAACATGAGTAAAGTTGCGACGCGATGGAGCGGACCCGACAACATTATAAATAGTTTTTAATAAATTTTCAAGTCCGTGCTCAGGGCATTTTCAATGTATTTTATGTATTTTCGAAATATAGGGAAAAGCAAAGGATCGGCCCATAGTGCGAGTGGCATATCGAAATCGGGGAAACCATGGGTTCACAACCTTTTTATATATGAGCGCTATGCGATGAAGCACGGACCCGATGGCTTCCCAAAACCAAATTGTATAATGTTTGAAATCCACCCAAAGGCAAATTATTTGTATTTTGCAGCGTTTATGTATGTTTTCAAATATATGGAGAAACAGAGAATTGGCGCGGAGGCAGTTAAAGTGAGCATGGAACAGTACAACATAGCAGGCAGAAGCTTTCAATTTTCAGCATGGGCGAGAAGGAGGCAGGTTGCGTTCAAGCTCCTGCACATTGAATTTTCAACTACCAGAGTAAAAGCTCAACTCAGTCAAGGACGTGAAGGACAGCCTCGAGCAGTTCACAGTATGGGACTCCATCATTATTCATCAATACCATTCAGATTTTGTATGTAATTGTAGTTGTCTGTTTAGTGGACAAAGAGAGTGTGTGTGTAAGGGTGTAGAAGCGCAGCAGCGCAAGTGATGTATGTTTTTACAATACGCAGCAGCGTAGAATGTAATCTGAACTGAATGAATAGAGTAGCACTGTGTTTTCTTCTAGTGAATCCCTCTGAGCAGAAGAGGAAGAATTTTGTATCAGGCTTTTCATTTTAATGAATACAGATCCTAGTTTATGGGTGTAATACTCTGTTCTGATAAATAATTTTTAGCTTTCCGCTGTGTGAAAATCCTGGAGAGAAACAGAGCATTGTTCTCTGTGTGCATTTTATATTGTGTTTTTGGGATTTTGACAGAAAAATCCCCAACAGTGGTATCAGAGCCAAGTTCAGGCTCTTTGAAGGTGTCAAAGAAGCTGAAGAAAAGACTTTTGCTGCAGCAGCTTCTCCAGCAGCGTGAAGACTCAGCAAAAGAATCCAAGTTGAAAGTGTAAGAATGGCTGGCACTAGCACCAGCAATAACATGGGTATGCAACTCCCACTATTTGATGGCAAAAATTATGACTATTGGGCAATTACAATGAAAGCCTTGTTTGCTTCCCAAGACTTATGGGAAATAGTTGAAGATGGTTTTAAAGAACCAGCAGATGAAAATGAGTTTAATGCATTAACTCAGGGAGAGAAGGATCTGTTAAAGAGCTGCAAGAAGAAGGATTCAAAAGCCCTTTTCTTTCTGTATCAAGCAGTGCATGGAAGTGTGTTTCCAAGGTTAGCAGCAGCTAAGACATCCAAAGAAGCATGGAAAACTCTTAAAACAGCCTATCAAGGCATGGAGAAAGTGAAGACAGCAAAGCTACAATTGCTGAGGAAAGATTTTGAGAATCTGAACATGAAGGAGTCAGACAATATTGACTCATTCTTTACTCAAGTAATTGGCCTGGTCACACAAATAAGATCTCATGGAGAGATACTCGAAGAAAGGAGGATTGTGGAGAAAATATTGAGGGTCTTACCCTCAAAGTTTGATGCGATTGTCACCACCATTGAAGAGACAAAGGATCTCTCAAATTTTTCAGTTGATGAACTTCATGCATCGCTGATAACACATGAACAGAGGTTGAGTAGAAATGAAAACTCATCTCTAGAGCAAGCCTTCAAGACCCAGATGTCCTTTGGAAGAGGAAGAGGTCAAGGCAGAGGAAACAAGAGAGGAAGAGGCAGAAGCCAGAACAGAGGTGGAAGGAACAGTCCAGCAAATGCTCAAGGAAGAGGCAGCAATCCAAATCAGAACCAAGGTCAAGGCAGCAGCCAACAAAGTGGACAGCATCATGCTCAAGGACAAAGGTATGAAAAATCCAATGTCCAATGTTATTACTGTAAAAAATATGGACACTATGCCAGTGAATGTAGGAAGAAGCAGCATGATGTGAATAATAGATCTAATGCAAATATTACTAGAGAAAATGTCAGCCAAGGTAATGTGTTGTTAGCTTGTAACATGGCTGAAACAAACAGTGAAGACATATGGTTTTTAGACTCAGGTTGCAGCAACCATATGACAGGAAACATAGCCTTCTTTTCTGCTCTAGATAAAAATGTGAAATCAGAAGTCACACTAGGAACTGATAACAAAATCTCTGTTATGGGAAAAGGAGAGGTAAAAATATTTACAAAGCAAGGAGAAAAGAAAACCATAGCAGATGTCTACTATGTCCCTGGAATGAGATGTAACCTCTTGAGTATTGGACAACTTGTCCATAAGGGGTACAATGTTTTCTTTAAAAATGATGTATGCACCATCATGGATATAGCACCCAGCAAAAGATGCATTGCTGAAGTGAAGATGACGAGGAACAGGATGTTCCCTCTTAGAATAAGGGCAGATTTGAAAAACAAAGGTGAAATTGCAGCAGTTACCCAAGAGGCTTTCCAAAGCGTGCCAAAGGATGAAAATTGGTTGTGGCACTTGAGATTTGAACATCTCAATTTTGGAGGTCTAAATTTGTTGAGTAGGAAAGGAATGGTAAGAGGATTACCATTGATAGAAAAACCGGACAGCCTATGTGAAGGTTGCATTATGGGAAAACAACACAGAGAAAATTTTCCAAGCGGGAAAAGTATAAGGGCAAAAGCACCCTTAGAGATTGTCCACTCAGATTTATGTGGACCGATGCAAAATCAATCTTTAGCAGGCAGCCAATATTTTCTAACATTTATTGATGATTTCACAAGAAAAACTTGGGTTTATTTCTTGAAGAATAAAATTGAAGTGTTTGAAAAATTTCGAAATTTCAAAGCACTTGTGGAAAATCAGAGTGGGCTGCGCATCAAAGTTTTGAGAACAGACAGAGGAGGTGAGTATATCTCCAAAGAATTCCTGCGGTTTTGCAGAGAAAATGGAATTCACAAGTAGTTTACAGCAAGGTATACCCCGCAGCAAAATGGAGTTGCTGAAAGGAAAAATAGGACCATTATGGATATGGCAAGGAGCATGTTGAAGGCAAAGCATTTGCCAAATGATTATTGGGCTGAAGCCGTAAACTGTGCAGTGTATATTTTGAACAGGTGTCCTACAAAAGCAGTCATGAACAAAGTGCCAGAAGAAGCATGGAGTGGGAGAAAGCAAGGAGTCACCCACATGAAAGTTTTCAGATGTGTGGCCTATGCACAAATTCCAGATCAGCTGAGGAAGAAGTTAGACAGCAAAGGGGAGAAATGTATTTTCATTGGATACAGTGAGGAATCCAAAGCCTACAGGTTGTATATCCCATCTACCAAGAAGTTTTTCGTCAGCAGAGATGTTCAATTCATTGAGGAGGAAGCTTGGGATGGAAGCATAGAGAAAACAGTGAATGTTAAAAACTGTTTGTCTCATGATGAAGATGATGAGGAGGTGGCTGAAATGGATCCCCAAACAGCAGCGCCAACATAAGGACAGCAAGGGACACCATTGAGGATAAATGAGAGTGCTTCTCCAAGCACACCACAAGGAGGAAATTCAAGTGCATCTTCAAGCACTTGCACACCAAGTGAGAGAGGTAAGAAATTTAGAAATCTAAGTGATATTTATAATGAAGGAATGAATTCCTTATTTGCCTTGTATTGTCATGTTGATGACCCTATTCATTTGGAAGATGCAATTAAAGATAAGAAATGGATAGAAGCTATGGATGAGGAGATGAATGCCATAGAGAGAAACAAAACATGGGATTTGGTTGAGCTACCAAAAGGCAAAGAAGTCATTGGTGTGAAATGGGTCTACAAGACCAAGTGCAATGCTGAAGGCAAGATAGAAAGGCACAAGGCAAGGCTGGTAGTCAAGGGATACAAGCAGCAATACGAGAGAGATTATGAGGAGACTTTCGCACCGGTTGCAAGAATGGAAACCGTGAGAGCAGTGCTGTCCATAGCAGCTCAAAACAGATGGAAAGTCTACCAAATGGACGTGAAGTCAGCATTCCTAAATGGAGTGTTAAAAGAAATGGTGTACATTGAACAGCCTCTCGGATATGAGAAGAAAGGAGAAGAGCACAAAGTGTGCAAATTGAAGAAAGCTCTTTATGGTCTGAAGCAAGCGCCAAGAGCATGGTACAACAGGATAGATTCATATCTATTGGATAATGAATTTGACAAATGTGAAGGAGAACCCACAGTCTACATCAAGGAAAAGGATGGTAAAATTTTGATTGTTGTCTTATATGTTGATGATGTTATTTTCACAGGCAATGATGTTTATCTTATTGAGAATTTCAAATCAGTCATGAAGGATGAATTTGAAATGACTGACATGGGTTTGTTGAGATACTTCTTAGGCATAGAAGTAGATCAAAATGAAAAAGGAATTTTTATATCTCAAGCAAGATATGTAAATCAAGTTTTGGGCAAATTTAACATGCAAGAATGCAAGGAAGCCATCACTCCCACAGTAATGGGATTAAAGCTCAGCAGAGAGGACAGCAGCAAGGATTTTGATCCTAGCTTGTATAAAAGCATTGTGGGCAGCCTTATGTATTTAACAACAACTAGGCCTGATTTAATATATGCTGTTAGTTTAATTTCCAGATTTATGGAGAGGCCAAAGGAGGCACATTGGCAGGCAGCAAAAAGAATTTTAAGGTATGTCAAAGGTACCAAAATGTTTGGCATATTATATAGTGTCTCAGAAAATTTAGATTTGGTTGGATACACTGATAGTGATTGGGCTGGAAGTGTAGATGATCGGAAAAGCACTTCCGGTTATGTTTTTCACATGGGTTCAGGAGCCATTTCATGGGCTTCCAAGAAACAACCAATTGTGGCGTTGTCTACAGCAGAGGCAGAGTACGTGGCAACTACAGCAGCAGCATATCAAGTAGTGTGGATGAGAAGGATGTTGAGTAGCCTAGGCCAAGAGCAGGCAAAAGCAATAGTAATTTATTGTGACAATAGCTCTGCTATTGCACTGTCCAAGAATTATGTGTTTCACAAATGAACCAAACACATTGACACAAAGTTCCATTACATCAGAGAATTGGTGGTTAATGGAGAAATCAGTTTACAACATTGCAACACTCAGGAACAGGTAGCAGATATTTTGACAAAGCCTTTGGATCAGAAAAACTTTGAATTTTTGAGGAAGTGTTTGGGTATGATTGAATGCCCGACAGTTGAAATTAAAGGGGAGTGCTGAAAATATAATTTCAACTGCGCAACAGTTGAGCCATGCAGCAGCATGAAGACTATAGCCGCGCATTTCACCAAGGATCGGGAGGCAGAAACACTCAAAATTTAAAATTGCAGGCTTAAGGATCCACTTTAAATCTCAGCCGTCAGATCTAACCGATCAACGGTCCAGATCGCGTCGGCGTATCGGCAAGTCGGCATATCGGCGGGTTGGAGCATCGGAGGCAGGCAACGGCAGCGATATGAAATATCACCGACGAGCAATCGCCGATATCGCATCGACGAACTCGAAGTGAAGGACTTATAAAGAAGCTTTTGTGTTTGCGATGAGCGATCGCCGATATCGCTATCGGCACATCGCTATCGGCAATGTCATAGGGTCGGGGTCTTTAACATGAGTAAAGTTGCGACGCGATGGAGCGGACCCGACAACATTATAAATAGTTTTTAATAAATTTTCAAGTCCGCGCTCAGGGCATTTTCAATGTATTTTATGTATTTTCGAAATATAGGGAAAAGCAAAGGATCGGCCCATAGTGCGAGTGGCATATCGAAATCGGGGAAACCATGGGTTCACAACCTTTTTATATATGAGCGCTATGCGATGAAGCACGGACCCGATGGCTTCCCAAAACCAAATTGTATAATGTTTGAAATCCACCCAAAGGCAAATTATTTGTATTTTGCAGCGTTTATGTATGTTTTCAATTATATGGAGAAACATAGAATTGGCGCGAAGGCAGTTAAAGTGAGCATGGAACAGTACAACATAGCAGGCAGAAGCCTTCAATTTTCACCATGGGCGAGAAGGAGGCAGGTTGTGTTCAAGCTCCTGCACATTGAATTTTCAACTACCAGAGTAATAGCTCAACTCAGTCAAGGACGTGAAGGACAACCTCGAGCAGTTCACAGTATGAGACTCCATCATTATTCATCAATACAATTCAGATTTTGTATGTAATTGTAGTTGTCTGTTTAGTGGAAAAAGAGAGTCTGTGTGTAAGGGTGTAGAAGCGCAACAGCGCAAGTAATGTATGTTTTTACAATACGCAGCAGCGTAGAATGTAATCTGAACTGAATGAATAGAGTAGCACTGTGTTTTCTTCTAGTGAATCCCTCTGAGCAGAAGAGGAAGAATTTTGTATCAGGCTTTTCATTTTAATGAATACAGATCCTAGTTTATGGGTGTAATACTCTGTTCTGATAAATAATTTTTAGCTTTTCGCTGTGTGAAAATCCTGGAGAGAAACAGAGCATTGTTCTCTGTGTGCATTTTATATTGTGTTTTTGGGATTTTGACAGAAAAATCCCCAACAGTTTTCAGACAAATTACGAGGGCCCTGATCTCTTCTTCGGGCTTCAATGAAATTACGAGGGCCCTCCGCCCATGGCAGCGACGCCACGGGCGGCCGAGGGGCGGGGCTTCGATTCCCGGGAATAGAAGCCCCACCCCCGGCCGCCCGTGGTGGCGCTGCCGTGGGCGGAGGGGCCTGTGCGCAGGCTCTCCCCCCACGGGCGCCAAGGAGGGCCACAACCATTTTTTTTTTTTAAATAGGAATTTTAATTTTTAAAAATTTTATTTTTTTTTAATAATTTTTTAAATTTTTAATTCGTTTTAATAATTTGTAAAATTTTAAATTAAAAAAAAAATATATTGGTTTAAAAAAAATCTTTTTTTTATTATAACCAAAAAAAATGTTATAAAAAAAAATTGTAAATGTAAATTTCATTTTTTTTTAATAAAAAAAACATAGTTTAAAAAAAAATGTAAATGTAATTTTTTTTTTTAAATATAAAATATAAGTTTAATTTTTATTTTTATTTTTTTTATTTTTTTCTAAATATAAAATATATGTTGAATAATTTTATTTTTAAATAAAAGTAAAAATAGAAATTGTTTTTAATAATAAAATAGATTGTTTAAAAAAAAAAAAAAAAAATTTTTTTTTAAATAAAATATCTATGTTTATTAAAAAATAATTACATTTTTTTTTTCAAAATAAGAAATACACATTTTTTTGTTTTTTTTTTTTTTATATAATTTGAATTTTTTTTTTGTTTTTTTTAATATTAATTTTATTAGTTTTTAATTTTTTTTCATTAATTTCTATTTTTTTTTTAAACTAGTTTGTTTTTAATTTGTTTTTTTTTTCCTAGTTTTTTCTAATGTTTTTTTTTAATTTCTCTATTTTTACTTACTTACTATATATATATATATATATATATATATATATATATATATATATATATATTTTAATTTTGTCTTTTTTGTTTTCCAAATTCTTTTATGGTTTGTGAGATAATTTTTTTAACATTTTTTGTTTTTTTTTATTTTTGTCTTTTATATATATTTTTATATTTGTTTTTTAAGTAATCAACATTTTAATCTTAATTTTAGTTGCTTTTCATTTTTTTTTTTTTCTAATTTTTTTTTAAATCAAGTTTGTTTTTAATTTTAATTTTTAATTTTTTTGTTTTTTTGTTTTTAATTTTTCTATTTTCACCTACTTAATTTTTTGTCTCTTTTAAATGTTTTTTTTCTTTTCCATATATATATTTTTTTGCCAATTTTTTTTAGTTTACAAGATAACTCCTTTTTCCCCCTTTTTTTTAAAATAATTTTTTTACTATTTAATTGTTTATAATTTTTTTTTTTTTTAGTTTTTTAATTCTTATCATTAATTTCGTTCTTTTTACATTTTATGATTGATTTTTTTTTTTCGTCTTTTATTTTTGTTTTATATTTTTCTTTTAATATATATTTTAATCTATGTTTTGTTTTTTTGTTTTTGTTTTTTTACTTTTTTGTGTTTTTTCATTGTTTTAATTTTTTATTTTTTATTTTTTATTTTATGTTTTCATTATTTTTTTTAAATTTAGTGTTTTTTCGGGGTCATGATAAAATATTTCATGCCATTATTTCGTAATGTTGAAATTTTACTTTCGAAAGAAAAAGTGTTCTTCCAGAATCAACCCTTTTCGTTTTGAGGGTGTTTTGTGGATAATTTTTGAGCAAAAAATTGGTTTTCACCGCCATTTTTAAAACATGTTGAAAATTTACCCAAGAAAAGAAAAGGTGTTATTCCAGCATCAACACTTTTCACTTTTAGCACTGTTTTTGATGTTTTTTGGGGTTTTTTGGCTAGAGTTCACGTTTTGAGTTTATAGTTCCCGTTTCAAAGTTTACATTGTTATGAACCTTTAGGGTATGAAAAAACACTTTTAGGGGTTAAAGAGACCTTGCTTTATTGACATATAAGATTGGGGTTGCAGTGCCCAAATATGTCTATAACAGTTGCCCCCTAAAGCATGAAGTCGTAAATCTTTTGATGTCGGGTGAAACGCTTTATCATGAGGATCTGAGGTATTCGAAACTGGAAGGTGACCTATATAAGATACAATACAATACATCATCATCATATAATTTTCATGATCTAGCTTAGGCAGGCATTCCCATGCTCAGCTTTATAAATTCATTTTCATGTACATAGGACAGATAATTGTCCGCAATTGCAAACTGGTTCTTCTTATGAAGAGTCATCTTCCATGACTTAGATGACTATTTGTGCAGCTTCTGTGTACATTTGATGTCTTTATATCCCAGAATATATCGCATCTCAGATGGATGAAACTAGATCTGGGGTCTTCAAAATCATTCAATCTTCGCTTGATGTGCAAATCGATCCATGTGAAAGGATGTCCTAAAGTCGAACATGGAAAGACATCGTTTGATTACCAGCCAATAATGTAAGCTATTAACAGACGCGAGAGGAATCACTGATAATGATAATGACCCTCAAAGTACTACAGTACAATTCATGTGGTGTGAATATATGATCCAATGTCTAACACCACACAAAATCTTTTGGTCGAAGGCCATTGATGTAAACCTGTCGCTGGAAGTGAGAAACTTGCCATTGAGGCATGCAAGCTTCAAAGTACTGAAAGGGTTGTTTCTAAGCCAACTTCTTGGATAATGAGCTGATGTTGAAAAGAAGCGACCCATCGTAGGAGGGCCTTAATTTATCCCACATCTATGACATGAAATGAAGCAAATGATTTTCTAGAGGTGAAAACGATCTGATGATACAAGGTTCAGGAATGGTGGTCATGAAAAATGGAGGGTGAAGATATTGTAGTGGATGAGGCATCAACAGGATGGTGAATTCTCTGAATGACTTCTCTTGAACATATTGGTGACACTTAGATGGATTGGTAGCTTTAACCCCAAAAGATGGATGGTATGGAGGACCAATGGCGATATGGCCGGTGAATGGAATGACCCAACCCGACTTAATCATGGTGATGGAGTGCAAGTCTCATGTTCAAGAGCAACCTACTACCAAGAAAATTCTTTAAGTTTTCTTCCCTTTTTCCCCAGTCATTTCTGACCAGTACCTCTTTATTTTTGTAAAGCTTGAGGAGGATAACATATGATTTTTCTATAATTTTACCTTCGGCCAAACCTGTTGCTATGTTTTAGTAAGTCTAGCGATAGTGAAACTCATTCTTGTCTAGGTGGACAAGTTTGTCGCTATTGTTTTAATGAGTTTAATGATAAAGACAACCCAGTCCTTTTCATGTTTAGAGAGTTTGAAAATGGACGAAAAGAGAAATCCAGTAGTTCTTCTTCATAGCATAATCCCTTAAGTCTGAAAAAGATTAAAATAATACAAAAGGGATGAGTTTTCAATCACTTTAGCGAGCTGAAAAGGACAAGCGCTTGATCTTTTTTATGAGATAATCCCTGAGGTCTAAAAAGTTTTAAAATACACGAGAGGGATGGCACTTCCAATAACTTTAGCGAGATGGAGAGGCCAATTGCTCGACAATCTTTTCATATTTAGATAGTCTGAAAAGGGTTTAAAGTGGACTCGTTTTTTGAGGAATGAGTGGTATTTGGGGTAGCAACTGGTTCCAGGTAATCTTGGAACTTCTTAAAACACGGTGATGTGAACAGGGTGGCTAACAAGACCACTCATTGCAGTTGTTCCTCAAAATGGTAAACAATCAAGTGGAAGCGTATGATCAACCAAACAGATGGAGGTGATGGAGGAAACACAACCGAGGTTCAAAAGGTTGATATAATTCGCAATCATAAGGGTTATTTACCGAAGGTGGGTTCACTTTTTAAAGAGCTTGAACTCTGGGGGAACATATGCTCATTGGTAGGTTTATTTTTTAATAAGCTTAAACCATACGATAACATTGCTCACAAGAGTGTGGGTTCATTTTTTAGCGACAAACTCGAACCTTGTGGAAAGTATGCTCGTGAAAGTACGGGTTCATTTTTTAGTGACAAGCTTGAGCCTTGTGGAAAGTATGCTCATGAAAATGTGGGTTCATTTTTGAGCGACGAGCTCGAACCTTGTGGAAAGTATGCTCGACAGCCTTTTTATGTAGGCTAGCAATGACCAAACTACAAAGCTAAAAAAACTATTAAAGCTAAAGAATTACTGAGGTTAGGTACGATGGTTTCATCAACTTGTTTAGACAAAACCCTTCCTTTTCTTTGCCTGAAGAATAGACGAAGGTGAATGGTGTGTCAGACCAATCACTTGACCTCAGGAGTTAAAACTAAAAGCTAAAAAATCTAAAAAGCTAAAAAATGAAATTGGTCGTTTTTCGCTTGCATAAAAAGGTTTGCATGCCCCCAGGTGTCAAGAAAAGGAGAGTCTCCAGTAACCATATGGGAATCACTATAGTTAAGTAGGATTGTTTATGTCAATAGTTAGACAAAAACACTTCCTTAGCTTTGTCCACTAATTAGGCAAAGGTGAGTGGTGTGTCACACCAATCACTTAACTTACAGGGAAATTCATATGGTAGGATGGTTTCATCCACAGAATAGACCAAACACTTCCTTGGCTTCGTCCGTAGAATAGAAAAAAGTGAATGGTGTTTTGGACCAATGACATAACTTACAGGGAAACCTTATCTTTTCAGCTGGGTTCGTCCGTCAGATGGACAAGGGTGCATGCCCACTAAGATTCGTTACATTCACCGGATTACTCGTAGTAATTAGGTGGATGGAATGAAGGTTGAAGAGTCATTCTCGACTCAAAGAGACCATTTAGGGATTATGTTTGACTTGGCACTATATTTGAACCAGGAAATGAAAGCTGGTCAATAAGCTGGACAATTTTGCCTTCATGCGGGAAACACATCACTCGAAAGAGTGTGGAAACAATAGCTTCCATGCTATAAACATACTCACATCCAAGGAGTATATCGTAATGTAATGGCCCTTGGACCACCATCACGTTCAAGTGAATGGTTTTCCTTTTCAAAGTTATCAGTAACTTAGGAAGGATCCCTAATGGTCGACTGGTTCCTTTGTTAAAGCTTGATAAATTTTGTTTACCAGGCATAAGCGATGGCGAACCAAGCACTTTCCAGGCAGTTGAGGAAAGGATACTCACTGAAGCCCCTTCATCTATGATAATGCCAGACACAATCATTTTGTAAACTTATACTATGATTAGGAATGGTATATTATAAGGAATGTGATATCTTGCTAGTCGATTCCAATCAAAGGAAGCGATTAGACTGCTTGGAGGGGGTACCGAATGAATGGGTGAAATAACCCCTTGAGCAGTGGGAACTGGGGAATTCTCTTCCTGTTGTGAAGGAACAGGCAGATTGCCCCCAAGTTCATTGGGCTCTGAAGTGACAAAAAGAATTTGAACAGTACCGTTCTCACTCTTGGGAATGATATCATCTAATGGTGGATTTTCTGAAGGCAAAACAAGGTTAATTGCCATTTCGACTTGTTGAATTTGGTCCGATGTGGACTCAGAAGATTCACTTTCAATGATAGGTTTTTCGACCAATGGTTTGGTTAAGTCAGTCAGATTTTAAACTAGTAAAGGACTAGGGGAGAGTTTCTTGTATCCAGGGGGAAGTCGCTGGGGTGAAGCAGGACGGTTATGCAAGACTCTTTTGGTTTCATCCAAAAAGGGACAACGGGGAAGACGATGGTCCCCTTCACATAATCGACATGGAGTTCTAACCTTTCTTTTCTGTCCAAGAATTTCATTTTCACTAGTTGATGGTGTACTTTCAACATGATCACTAGAGGTTGATGACACCGGATGGTGTGAACGGGGAGACCATTCTCTCAAGATCTAAAAAATGCAAGGACAATCTCGATGAAAATGGTTTCATTCACCAATTAGATAAGGATATTTTTGAGATTTAGTGTGCGGGTTTTCACCAGATGATTCATGGTTGCCCCCTTGCTTAACTGACTTCTTCTTTTCTTTTCCTTTCCTTTCTTCTTCTTCTCGGGCACTTTGTTACTAGCATCGCTATTTTCACCAAGCAAAGATGAAGAAGGGGGGGGGAGAAACAAACAAAGAGGAAGGCGAAGGGTCAACTTCAGTATCAACTGGATGTTGATTCGATTGCTGAGGAATCACGTTATTTTGGACCACAGAGGTTGAGAACAGCCACACTGGCAGGCCAATAGTTAGACCTGGTAGAGACAATGTGGCCATATGAGGTGCACCAATATTTCCCCAAGATGTAAAAGGGCTAGGAATACCCTCAAGTGGGATTCCATGATTGGTAGACTCCACTAACTCAACCTAAGATCAACGAAGGAACAGGGATGTTATTCTGAATTTAAATAAATTTTAATGATGCTTTGACACAACTTTGCTTTTTCAATTTTTAAGAGTCGAGAAAAAGCTAAAGATGACTCTAGTCCCCTTCGATTTTTAATGAACCTGAAGTGAAAAGTGCTCAGATGGACCTTTTCTTTTAAGCAATTGAAAAGGAACGAAAGTGACTACTCTGGAAATCTAGACAGAGGGATTACCAAACCAATCGCAAAACTACAAAATACACCTTGGTGATAAATTAAAGAGAAATTACCAAGGACTTATGTATGACAGTCAATCTTCCCGAATGCTGTGTTCAGTGCATTGCGATCGATAGGGCGGAAAACACGGCTTCCTATGGATAAAGGATATAAGCCTATTGTGGTCTCCCAATATATACTCAACGGTACGAGGAGCATAAGTCCATGCTAGCATTTGTCGTATCAAAGAGGAGGAATCACCCAACCTTCGATGAAAATGATAGTTACTAGATTTTACGATGCCAGACCACGTCTCCAGCCTAGACCTCTACATGTGTTGCGTTAGGTTTCAAAGCATTGTTAAGTTCATTGAAATTTATTTTAGAGTTGATCTTGCTTATAATTTTTCCTTTCAAGGTTCACCATGTGATGTATATGTAAAATTCCTAAATATGCAATCTAAAATGATAAGAAATCATTGTTTATTTTTTACCAATCAAAATCCTAGCTACTAAGGAAAGAAGGTTACGATTCTTCCAAACAGAGAGCAAAGAGCACAGACTAAATGCACTTTTCCTAAATCATTTTTCACACATAGTCTAAATGAAAATGCAAATGCATGTATTTGTTTTTGGTTTCCTTAATTTGAGAAATGCCAAAAAGGAAAAATGAGTATAGATCTGAAATATTTTCTTTAAAGCGACATTTCGACAATTTCTTTTTCGAAATGAAAGGAAGACTTAAATGACACTTTTCAATTTCGAATAGAAAATGCTTTCGACACTTTAAAATATCAAAAAATCAAATCAAAATACATGACAAAAATTTCAATCGACTATCCAAGGAAGGAAGACTCAACGACACTTCATTGTTTGAAACAAAATGACATTTACGACACTCTTTTGCATCAAAATGACAGTTTGATTTTATCAACTTTTCGACAATGGATTGCAAATGATGGAAAAATACATAAAGACACTTGCTAATCCTAATCAATGGAGGCTAAACTATGTAAAGCAAGGAAGCTTCAACAATGAGATATTGTTCATAAGCAGCAAAACAACTAAAGAGTGTTGAAAACAAGGACAAAAACCCAAATTTCAAGGAAAGAAATAGGATTCCTCCGTCATCCCACCTGCTTCATAGAAACAGGGATGCATCTCACCTGCTACACTCAGGAAGTGCAATGCATACTGGTTTCCAGTGGTAGATAGTGCGATGGGCTAGGGAGCGCAACTAAGGTGGGTTTTGGCTCAAATTTGCAGCTGAATTCAGTGAGTTAAGCTGAGCTATTATGGATAGTAAAGAACAAAGTAGAAGGGTATGATCTTGGGAGGTTATTAAGCTACCAACAGGGCATCTAGAATGTTTGTAAGTTAGGTGTTCAAATGATAAACTAAACTGGAGATTGACTGAAGTAGCATTCATCTACTTCGCAATTGCAAAGCAAAAGCGGTTCGAAGGCTATCTGGCTAACTTCAGGCTCCGTCTATAATTTATAAAACAAACAATCAACAATAAACAAACAAAATATTCGATCCCCAATGGAGTCACCATTTTGTTTCCAGGAAAATTAGTGTCTTTTCGATCTGCTAGTCCCACTAGGATTGGTAGCTATCTTAGAAACAAACAATCAAAGAAAATTGTGATTTCCTTTATGTATGATAGATAAGAGAGAAGAAAAGGGACCAACCTAGATCTTCCGCTTGACTCCATGCTTGATTTCTCTCTCCCTTGATAGAGCTTGCACCTCTTCTCCTACTTATCCCATTCAATCAATACTTGTAGAGACAAAGTAACAAAACACCATCAAAGCATCTCGATCTATTATATCATAAACAATGCAGAATTAGAAATACATTGATCATACAATGGCATTCACAAATACATGATTGTATGGAGGAAAACACAAAGAAATTTGTTAATAATAGAAGGGAGAATTACAACCCAGCTGTCTAATCCAACATCATCCTCCCAGCATCAAAGCCCTCTTCACCTCATGAAAAGAAATATCACCCAACAATACAGTGCTCTTTCTCAAAGACAAACTATCAACACTTCCTTACAAATTACAAAATTCCAGCCTCTAGATCTCTCAGATGAGGGATACATTTATAGATGTCAGAAAGGGTGTGAGTCATCTCTGGGTTTTTGATTAGTGTCATTCCACTTGGTGTTCATGGTTCCACTTGGAGATTTCTTGGATCTCTTACTCATCCCTAGGCGAATTAGAGAGGCAAGTGTCATAGAAGAAGTTTATGGAAGATTCCATGAGCATCCACTTAGCAAACTATCTTTGACATTTTTCCATTCTTGCTCAGCGCACCCCACAGAAGGCCTCTTCAGTATGCATTGCACCTAGCTAGTGTAGGAGTTAGTATGCATCGCATCTTAATAGTGGAGCAGTCAGTATGGTCCAGTTTTGGCCAGTTCTAAGTGGTTTTTCAGGTGGAACTTTTTGGGAATGATGTAATCATTTTACCATGATCCTTTAGGGTATGAAACAACACTTTTAGGGGTTAAAGAGCCCTTGGTTTATCGACATATAAGATTGGAGTTGCAGTGCCCAAATATGTCTATAACAGAAAGCTAAGGACCCACACATAGTCATTAGTCATCATGGACTAATCAAATTGATTGTCATGCATGGACGGGCCTAACAGTAGCTAACCTGGGACAATTTTGTAAATCCTACTCTAGCCCCACCTCCAGAAAACCTAGCAACAGAATAGCAAGGGCCAAGAACTCCGGGTCTGAGAAGGGCACTGAAAAGAAAGAATTCATGCGTGCCCTTCAACCCAACCAAATGTAGGCGTTCTATGCAGGTGAGGTCCTAGCAACATACCCCAATTCAAATAAATGAGGCTAGGCCATCTCACACAGCACCTCCAAGTTCGCAAAATGCTCCTTTGCAAGACTATCAGGAATAGGTGGCCAGAGTATTGGAAAACATGGGGATATTTGGCAAGGGAAGAGAAAAATCTGTGAATGTTGAAGGATAGAATTGTACCCCCAACCAGTCTACCTTTACCGACAGCCCTGGTTGTGATCAAGCCCTGCCATCTACTAATTTCTTTGAAGAACAGGGGGAACTAGTCCCTTCTATGGAAAAACCCCTTTAGGCCAAAGTGCATGAAGAGGAAGCCACTAGAGAAGAAAATTAGACAGTAGATACTGGTCCAGTGGACCCCCCAGCTGAAGAAAATCCTACAGATGAAACCCTGGGAAATGGAAATCAACCAGGAAATACTATATTTTTTAGGTCCCCTAAGGATGAGGCCTACACAGAAGAAAACTCGGAGAATGATAACTACTCAAGAGACACCATTTTATTGGGGTCTCTCGAGAGGAAAATTCATGACAAAGAAGATCCAGAAGGTGAAGCTCCATCAGGTGATATAGTTCCGATTGAAACCCTCCCTGATGCTGACATAATACCACCTGAGCATGAAGTTAAGGAAAATTCAGCTGCACTGCCACTGGTTGGAAGTCCCAAAATAAAGATGTCCTATAAGGACAGGCTCAGAAAAATGCTTAAAAAGTATAGAAAACATAAGAGAATAATTGGGAAGCTTAAACAATGGTTAAAGAAGCAATTAGAGCCAGAAAATTGAAAGTGGAAATGGAGACCACAGGAACACAGATAGAACATTGTTCTGGAAAAGATGTTGAAACCCAAACTGAGATTGTTTTGGTATGTTCAAAGGAAACTCAAATAGATCCATGACTTGTAGAGGACGCTAAAATGTAGACTGAAGACCCCTCATAGGAGACCCAAGCAGACTACCCTACTATTTACGTTGCCTTTCAAACTGTTGCTGGAGAAAGCATCCCAAATGATTTTTGCATAATTCAACAAGTAGTTGAGGCTATTGTCCAAACTGAGCCTATGGAGACACAAGATAATGAAGCTCAAACATAGGAGACACCTTCTTACATTCCCTTAGTAAGGGATGCATTTATTAGAAGGCTACAGAATGAACTATTGAAGGTTTAGCAGGAATTAACTCAGCACAAGGAAGAAGTAGTGCCCCTACGTATACATCAAGAATTAAGGAAAAATTTTGAGGCACTCACAGCTACTAAGGATGAGACCTTCGCTCAGTACAAGGCTGAACAAAAAATGGTTAAGAAAGAACAAGACAAATTACAAAAGGCTAAAGAGAAGTTGGAAATTGTCTACTCTCTTTATTCAGACACCCTATCATGCAGAGCTCCTGCTACAAACTATGCATTATTCCTCTTCGAAAGGTACCTCCTACTAAAATTCAAAGTTGTTAAGGCTGGAAAGTTTGTGGAAATCAAAACTTACCCAGACTTTGTCAAGTGCTTCAGAGAGCAGAACGAACACGTACAATGCCTCCTTTGTGAACTTTACTGTTGGGTCCCTATAATACTAGTAATTACCCCATTACTATTGTAGTTATACCCCTTATTTATATTGTTGTGCCCCTATTACCCCCATATTGTTATTTCTGTGCCCCATAGAATCCCTCTATTGTTATTTTTGTGGCTTTATATTATTATTGTTAGGTGAGCTGGATTATATTGTGCCTCCTTAGACTCCTATATATAGAAAGGAGGTTTTGTCATTTGTATCATCCAAGAATTGTTCATTTATTTAATATAAAGGAGGTTGCCCCCTTAAAGAGGCTGAATTCTAAGGCGTTGATCTCTCTTTTCTATCTTTTCTTGAGTTGGTTTCATAACATTTGGTATCGGAGCTTTGGATTCTAGGGTTTCGCTGCTCCAAACAGGTCATCGTGGCATTTTCGCTATAACTTTTTTTCTGTGACGTTCAGAAGTCGAAAACAAAACCCATTTGAGAAGAAATCGCGCTGAACCTTGGGTCCGAATTTTAGAGCTTTTCGCGCTAAATTTTCGGAGATATGATCTGAGGAAGTTGGTCTTTTTGCAGACTCCTGAATTACACTCAAAATAGGTGACCTGGGGAAAATCGTCATAACTTTCTTTCTGAGCATCGGATTGAAATTTCATAAGAAGGTACAGAAAGAGGACGGACTGTAGTTTTCGTTTATATATTTTTCAGAGTCAAAGGTTGAAACAGTGACATGTGGCACTTCATACAAGTTCGCTCTACTGAACTAGTCTATAATCAGGTCACTGCGGGAGATTGTGCATAACTCTTTCTTGGAGAATCCAATTTGGATCAGACTAGTGGCATTGGAAAGAGGACATAGAAGGCTACTACGGGTCACAATTTAAGAACTGGATGATTCAAAATTACAGAGATACATCAGATTCAATATCAGGCTTCTACAAAGTAAAAAAAAAGGTGTGTAGTTTTTTTTTTAATTTTTGCATAAGCTTGGTTTGAAGGAATTCAAAGGGCATAGTAAAGCATTATTATCGGTAACTGATGCCTCGAGGAAAGAAAATGCAAACACCTAGTAAGGAACCTGAAAGCTCTAGCATGACTCATGAAGAAGAGGAAGAAATGCTACATGATATATCAAAAATACAAGAACAAGTGCAACAAATGTCACGCTCACAAAAGCTAACAGATGCTAAGATAAATGGCGTGGAATCTAAGATAAAGGGCATGGAAGCTCAGGTGAATGGCATGGACGCTAAAATTGATGGCATGGATGATAAGATGGGGTAAAAGCATGCTATTGTGTCTCATTATATGGCAAAAGCAAAAAAGTACTCAAATGAAAAAAGATAAAAAAAAAAAATAATATAAAAATATCAATTAAATGAGTTGAGTTTCATACTTGTTAATTCTAAAAAATAAATGCTAAATTTGTAACAAAGCTAACTCACAATAAATTTTGATAAAAGCTATACTGAATCTATTTAATGGGTTTAGAAAATATAAATAATGTTATAAAAAGTAAATACGAAATTTGCAAATAAGTCAACTGATAGTAAATATTGGTAAAAACTATAGTTAATCACTCACAAAATATAAATAACTTTATGTAAAGTTAAACGAAATTCTAAAACTCTTTAAAAATATATATAAAAATAGAATTAGAATTTCTAAACAAATAATTTTATTTATTATATTTTGAATAATATAAAATATGTTATTATAATCATAATTAGAAATTTTATTATAAAAAATTTAAAATATATTTTAAAAATTTTCAAAAAATAATTTTAACATTTCGTTATATGTTATTTTCAAATTTCTATTAAAAAAATTTGATTTTATAAACTTCAAAGGGTATTTTCTTGGGTCACGGTTTTATATATACGAAAAGATGATCATTTTTACTAGTATTTTAATAATAATTAAAAAATATGCTTACTTTTTATTTTTAAATTTGTTTAGCAATCTTTAGAATGTTTACAACACATCTTTTAAAGAAATTGGAATTAAAAAACATAAATCAATAGAGAAATGGGGGGTCGCAGTTTTGTCACTACTTAAAAATTTATGTAAAATATTAATGATATCTTTTAAAGAAAATGAATAAATTAGAAAAAAAATATATATATTAAATTTTAGAAAAAATATGACATGAAATTGAATTTAAATTGACATGTTTTGTCTTCTTTTACCACCACCTAATTTTCGATGATTTTGTAAATTTAAGAGTAAATATTCCAACTCCATTTATTTTTGTAAAACTTCTTTGCCACAAAAATGGAAAAAGTGATACACATTAACATGCTTTTACCCGATGGAAGAATTGAAGATAAATATGAATAAGTTGCTACAAGAAATGGTCACTAAGGGTGAAAGAGTACTAAAGGAAACTCATGATGAGAACAAAACAAATGTTAATCATGATTCCATAGACTCTAATGTTGGATTGAAGACTCACCATGTTCCAAAAATCGATATGAGGAAGTTTGATGGCAAGGATCCCGCCACATGGATATTACATATGGAGCAATTCTTCGATCTAAATAATGTGCAAAACACACAAAAGGTACGTATGGCAACTTTATATTTAGAACCAAATCAGTTTGTATGGTATCAATGGCTTTGTTTGTTAGGATATTCCGACACATAGGATATAGTTAAGATCAACTTGGTCTAGTTTAGAGTTAGGTATAGAGTTAGGTAAAGTGTCCTTCTTTACCGTTGTACATATTGTAACTTACAATCCGACGGTCACGATATGTAGTGATCCGACGGTTCACTCTCACCTCGGTATTATCGACACTTGATCCGTGGCTTGACACCCGATTGGTCCATGAGTTCTATTTAAAGCGCATGGAGGGTCATTGTTCGGGTAATCCGTGCATGAGAGAAGCTTATGTAAATTTTCATTCTTTGATTAATAAATTGTCTGTACCCACGTTGGGACAGGCCGTGGACTGTTTCCCTCCTTGCACTCTGAGGGTTTTAACCACGTCAAAAATACTGGTGTATTGATTTGAGATCTGGTTGTGAGCGGTGTCCTTTTGGTATTCTTTCTGAGGAACTTACCCTGTAAATTCCTACATGGTATCGGAGCTATTTGAGGGCCGCGTCCGTTGGTGATCCAAATCTGAAGCCGGTAGAACTGCATGCGGCTGTCGTTTCCTAGATCTGCTGTTTCTGACTGCTTTCGGGCCGAGAGGACTGCTCTGTTGCGTTCGGAGCATCTGTTTCAGTGAGGAACCCCTTTCGTTTCACGCGAAAAGGTTTCCGGTAGCCCTAGCTGCGTCATTTTTCAGATCGGGAGGTATACAGTGTTTTTTGCAGTTTACTGACATTTTCTCTCTGCTTATTTCGGTTTCGGTTTATTTAGCCTTTTTTTTCCCGGATCTATACCTTTCATTTCTGCGTATGCTCTTTGCCCTGCGACTCTGTGCGATCTGGGCAAATCAGAAACAGAAAGAAAGGATTTTTCTCATGCGTATGCTCTTTTCCCTGCACCTTAGTGTGATCTTGGAAAATCAGAAACATTGAGAAAAATATTTAGTTTTTCGGTTAAAAGCTAACTTTGAGATTTTTTTTTAAAATTCTAGTTTTTTGGCTAAAGCTAACTTCGAGCCGTAAGGTTCGTTTTTCTTTGCATATTCGTGTTGGGTTTTGTGTTTTGTGTTTTGTAGGGGAAAAGAGCCTTCCCAAGGCAAGCACGCAAATCGAGGCCCCCCCCCCTCTCTCTCTCTCTCTCTCTCTCTCTCTCTCTTTCAAATATTTTGTATAGATCAATTGGTTCAAAGACTTTTTAAGAGAGTAGAGGTCTTGGGTTCAAGTCTCCATTTTGTGGGGGCGGATTTTTTCATTCCCGCACATTCGCGCACTTTGCCGGCAACGTCAACAATTTTTTTTCAAAAAGCCATAACTTCTTCATCCGGAAGCCTTTTTCAGAGCCGTTTTTTTTAAAACCGCCTATTTTTTCGAGATCTATCCATTGGACCACTTACTTTCAGCATCTTCAGCTTCAGGATTTTTTCAAAAAATGGAAAGTCCATGCCAAGTCATTCTTGACAGCACTAACTACTTCCAATGGGTAGCCTACATGGGAGATTTACTTAGAAGTAAAGGTCTCTTCAGAATAGCCACAGACCAAGAGAAGAAACCCAAAGATGAAGACAAGGCCGAAAAATGGGAAAATAGACAAGATCAAGCACGTGGTTTGATAGGAATGTCTGTTTCTCCTGATCTTAGATTCCACATTGCAGAAATTGAAACTCCTCATGAAGCATTAGAAAAACTTGCTAAAGTTTTTGGGATTAAAAATGAAATTAGAGCCCATCAACTTGAGAATGAGTTGCTTACTTTGGATCCTAATAATTTTTCTTGCATTGAAGATTTCTTGTCCAAATTCAAGACCCTTAGATATCTCTTGGAAGGTGTTAAAGTTAAGAAAGAAGATGGTAACCTTATTTATTCCATCCTTACTAAGTTGGGACCAGCCTACTCTGTATTTGTTTCCACTTTCCATTCTACAAGGGAAGCTTTCATTTGTCAAGGCAAAGACTACAAACCCCCTTCCTTTGACTCCTTTTGTGATTCCTTAATAAGAGAACAAGAAAAACTCTTACACCTTGGTCTTCTTAATCTTGGAAACTCTTCCTCGAAAGCGTTAGCCGCCCAGCAGCAACCAAATTCAAAGAATCCTAAGAAGTCTTATCCTCAAAGGAATGGTCCTAAACCAACTCAGCCTCAAGATGAAAGATCATTTCAGCAAAATGACAAGACCAATAAAAACAAATGGAAGAGGACTGACAGACATTGTAACTTTTGTAATCGAGATGGCCACTTAGAATCTAAATGCTTTAAGAAGATGGAAGCCTTGGAAGCCGCAATGAAGAAACATAACATCCATGTGGAGCCTACTTCAACTTCAACTTCCGGAATGGCACTTTCTGCATGTCGTTGTCAATCATCTCAGTCTGGTTATGCTTTAAATGTATCTTCTTCTTCTTCTCATTCTCATGAGTGGCTCATTGATTCTGGAGCCTCTTATCACATGGCCAAAAACCAAGCCATGTTTTCTTCTTTAAAAGATTGTAACACCAAATATATATATGTTGGTGATGATAGATCTCTTAGTGTTGTAGGGACTGGAACTGTTCATCTAGACAATGGTCAGTTTAATGATGTATTATGTGTTCCAACCTTATCCTCCAACCTTCTATCTGTCTATCAGATAACTCATTCAGGTGAAGGTAAAATTGTTGAATTTTCACCTCATGATGTTGTAATCAAGGATCTAAAAGATCCTAAACAGATTCTAGCTACTGGTCTTGCTGATGATTCCACAAGGTTGTATAAGTTTCACAACTTTGGGTCATCAAATCTTCCCTCAGCATTTGTTGCTCATAATGATGAAGTGAGCAAACTTTGGCATGAGCGATTTGGTCACTTAAACTATCGCTCCCTTCAGCATCTATGTAAAGAAAATATGGTGACAGGTCTTCCTATGATATCTTGCAGAGATGGTGTTTGTTCCGGATGTGTACTCGGAAAACATCATCGGGACATTTTTGACAAACGTGCCTCTTGGCACGCCTCAGCCCCTTTACAGCTTGTGCACAGTGATTTATGTGGTCCTCTTCCTGTTGCTTCATTCTCTGGTTGCAAGTACTTCTTAACCTTCATTGATGATTTCTCCAGACGCACTTGGGTATACTTCTTAAAACTCAAGAGCGAAGTATTTAACACTTTTTTGGCCTTCAAAGCCTTTGTTGAAAAACAATCTGGACATCAAATTCTTAAGCTACGAACTGATAATGGTGGAGAATATGTTAAAAACACATTCATCAACTTTTGCACTGAAAATGGAATTCAAATGCAACATACTGTTCCATACACTCCACAACAAAATGGTGTAGCTGAAAGGAAAAATCGCACCTTAAAGGAAATGGCTAATTGTATGCTGCAATCTAAAGGACTCAGTCTTAGTTTTTGGGCCGAAGCAATTAATTGTGCAAATTATATAATCAATCGCACTCCTACTAAGGTTCTAGAGAATATCACTCCAGAAGAAGCTTGGAGTTCCATTAAACCAGATGTAAGTCACTTTCGTGTGTTTGGAAGTGAAGCATGGGCCCATATTCCAGATGAAAAGCATAAAGCTTTAGAACCTAAGAGTGAGAAATGCACTTTTGTTGGATATTCTGAAGATGTAAAAGGTTACAGACTTATTCCATTTAAGTCCAAAAATGTTATCATTAGAAGAGATGTAAAATTTGATGAAAATAAATCGGCCTGCGAGCCTAGTCCGGCGGATGTGCCACCTCTTCCTATCTCTTCTACTTTTGAAAACATTTCTTCTTCAGATGATGAAAGTGAGGATGACAATCCTCCCCCACCTTCTCAGGATCCTCAACTTCCAAGATGGGTCCGTGCTACTCGAGATGCAGCAGGTGATCTTGCCGGTGATCCTACAGATCAGCGACGTACACGTTCTCAGTTTGAAAGAGCCTCTTCTTTACTGGCTCAAGCTCCAGTAAATCATGATCCTGACACTTTTGCAGAAGCTTCAGGCCATCCACATTGGGAAGCAGCTATGAATGAAGAATATCAGTCATTGATGACAAATGATACATGGGATCTTGTTCCTCTACCAACGGGACGAAAACTTGTAAGATGTAAATGGGTTTACAGAACCAAGTATGGACCAGATGGCAAAATTGATAAACATAAAGCTCGTCTTGTTGCTAAGGGCTTTTCACAGGTTGAAGGAATTGACTACACTGAAACCTTCGCCCCTGTTGCCAAAATGAACTCTATCCGCCTTGTTCTTTCCCTTGCTGCCTCTTTAAAATGGGAAGTCCATCAAATGGATGTTAAATCTGCCTTCTTGCATGGGGACTTGCAGGAAGAAATCTATATGGAACAACCCATTGGCTTCATACAAACAGACTCAAGCCTTGTGTGTCGACTTAAGAAATCCCTTTATGGTCTCAAGCAGGCTCCTCGGGCCTGGTATGCCAAAATGGATAGCTTTCTTTTAGAATCTGGCTTTTCTAGGTGTCATTCTGACAATACTGTCTACACCAAGAAAGTGGGTGACTCTCTTATCATCCTTGTTCTTTATGTTGATGATCTTATCTTACTGGTAGTGATCCCAACCTTATAAACCATGTGAAGTCTATCCTTAAAAAGAAATTTGAAATGACAGACTTAGGACACTTACACTATTTTCTCGGTCTTCAAGTCTTGCAATCCAAGGAGGGTATTTCCCTTTCCTAGTCCAAGTATGCTTGTGATATTCTTCGTCATTTTCACATGGAAGACTGTAAGCCAGCCCCTTCTCCCTTTCAGTCTGGAGTCAAACTTTCAGTCTCTTGTTCTTCTCCTGAAGTTGATGCTACCTTATACCGTCAACTTGTAGGAAAACTCTTGTACTTAACCCATACTCGTCCTGATCTTTCCTTTGCTGTTGGCCTTGTTGCTCGTTTTATGCAAAACCCCCGTGAAAGTCACTGGAAAGCAGCCAAAAGAATACTTCGTTATGTTCGAGGTACAGTATAGTTTGGGATTCATTACAGTGCCAAAGCAGCTCCTCTGTTAGTTGGTTTCACTGATTCTGATTGGGCTGGTGACCCTGATGATCGGAAGTCTACTGCCGGTTATGTCTTCACTCTTGGTTCAGGACCTATTACATGGGCTTGTAAGAAACAGGCTGCCATTTCTCTTTCGTCAGCAGAAGCAGAGTATCGTGGTGCCGTGGAAGCTAGTAAGGAAGCCTTGTGGCTTCGTCAGATCCTATCAGAGTTTGGCTTTGAGCAGCAGCATCCAACCTCCCTTTGGTGTGATAATCAAAGTTCCATTCAGCTATGCAAAGATCCAGTCCAGCATCAGCGCAGCAAACACATTGAACTACACATGCACTTCATCAGAAAACTCATTCATGACCATGCTCTTGAAGTACAATATTGTCCAACAGATGATCAGATTGCAGACATCTTCACAAAGGCTCTCACAGAGGCGAAGTTCACTAAACTTCGATATATGCTTAGAGTTCAGGAAGTTGTCACTAAGGGGGGATAGGCTCTAGTGCCTCCTTCCTTCTCCTATTGTGTCATATTTGTAAATCCTTCAATCCTATCCCAAGTTGTTCTTAAGGGGGGATGTTAGGATATTCCGACACATAGGATATAGTTAAGATCAACTTGGTCTAGTTTAGAGTTAGGTATAGAGTTAGGTAAAGTGTCCTTCTTTACCGTTGTACATATTGTAACTTACAATCCGACGGTCACGATATGTAGTGATCCGACGGTTCACTCTCACCTCGGTATTATCGACACTTGATCCGTGGCTTGACACCCGATTGGTCCATGAGTTCTATTTAAAGCGCATGGAGGGTCATTGTTCGGGTAATCCGTGCATGAGAGAAGCTTATGTAAATTTTCATTCTTTGATTAATAAATTGTCTGTACCCACGTTGGGACAGGCCGTGGACTGTTTCCCTCCTTGCACTCTGAGGGTTTTAACCACGTCAAAAATACTGGTGTATTGATTTGAGATCTGGTTGTGAGCGGTGTCCTTTTGGTATTCTTTCTGAGGAACTTACCCTGTAAATTCCTACATTGTTCTCGTAAACAATTTATCACTTGGGAAATTTTTACGGAAGAATTGATAGCACATTATGAGGATACAAAAAGCAACACTTTTTTTAGCCAATTGATAAGTCTCAAACAAAAGGGTTCAATAATGGAGCACATTGAGGAGTTCCAAAAATTGAACATAAGGGTAAAAGATATTCCAGAGGAGCATAGGATTGATGTGTTCATAGGATCTTTAAAGGATAATATCCAACATGATGTGTGCCTTTGGGAACCTGATTCATTAGAGAAGGCATTCAGGTTAGCAAGAAAAATGGAAAGCAAAATTATGGCAACTAGGAAGCATACCATTCACAACTATAAAGACGGAAGTGTTGTTGCCCATAGTCTTCCACAACCTACAAGGTTGACACCACAACAATTGGAAGAAAAAAGAGCAAAAGGGCTTTGTTACAATTGTGATAGAAAATACACAAAGGGTCATAAGTGTGGTGAGAAGAAATTATTCTACATAGATTGTGAAGAGGAAGAAGAAAAGGAGCAAGAAAGGTCAAAAGAAGAGGATATATTCCAGGAACAAAGCCTAGATGAAGAACAAATAAATCCGACCATATCTTGTAATGCATTGGCGGGAATTACCACTCCTCAAACCATCAAGATAGAAGGACAAATCAAGAAGAAAAAGGTAATAGTGTTGATTGATTCAGGAAGCACCCACAATTTTATTCATTGTAGGGTAGCAAAAGAATTGAATTGCTTCCTATATCCAGCACCAGAGTGTCAAGTGATGATTGCAAATGGAGGAACAATAAATTGTTCTGGAAAGTGCCATAATATCAAGCTATCCATGGGAGAATATGTATTGACTAGCCCAATGCTTTCCATTCCAATGGGAGGTGCTGATGTTGTACTAGGAGTCCAATGGCTACAATCCTTGGGTACAATAGCTTTTAATTTTCAAGAACTTTTCATGAAATTTTCTGTGGAAGGAAAGGAAGTTGAATTAAGGGGTATTGCAGGGAAACCAAGAAAGATAATCAGCTCTAATGGCATGACAAAGCTTCTAAAAAAGGAGCAAAGAGGTGTAATTGCACAATTATGTTCGCTAGATGTTTCCACATTGGAATCATCTATTTCTCCAGATCTCCAAAAAGTCTTGGACAATCATTCCAAGGTATTTGAGACTCCCAAAGGTCTCCCACCTATGCGTGATCATGATCATGCTATTCATCTGATTCCAGGAAGTGTTCCTCCAAACATCAGGCCGTACAGATATCCATATGTCCAAAAAAGTGAAATTGAACGTATGGTTGCAGAAATGCTAGAGGCTGGTATAATTCAACCGAGTCAAAGTTCTTTCTCAGCTCCAGTAGTATTGGTGCACAAGAAGGATGGATCATGGCGCATGTGTCCAGATTATAGGGAGCTCAACAAGCTCACTATTAAAGATAAGTTCCCCATTCCTGTCATTGATGAATTACTGGATGAATTGCATGGATCAATTTACTTCACCAAGTTGGATCTTCGTTCGGGATATCATCAAATCAGAATGAAGATTGAAGACATTCCGAAAATGGCATTTAGAACTCATGAGGGTCATTATGAATTTTTGGTCATGCCTTTTGGCCTTACCAATGCACCTTCAACATTTCAAGGTTTGATGAATTCAATTTTCAAACCATTCCTTAGAAAATTTGTGTTGGTATTTTTTGATGATATACTAATCTACAGCAAGTCTTGGAAGGATCATGTTGAACATGTTGACAAGGTGTTACAACTATTGGAGGAGAAACAATTATATGCAAAAAGATCCAAATGTTTCTTTGGAGTCCAGGAGGTGGAATATTTGGGTCATATTGTATCTCATGAAGGAGTTAAGGTAGACCCTAGCAAAATTAAAGCCATTAAGGAATGGAAAATCCCCACATCCATAAAGCATCTGCGAGGATTTCTTGGGTTGACAGGGTATTATCGCAAGTTTGTTAAGAATTATGGGAGAATAGCAGCACCTCTAACAACATTATTGAAGAAAGATTCATTTTCATGGACTCTGGAAGCAACAAAGGCCTTTAAACATCTTAAAGAGGCAATGTGCCAAGCACCGGTCTTAGCTACACCGGACTTCAAAAAAACCTTTATTGTGGAATGTGATGCTTCAGGAAATGGAATTGGTGCTGTTCTAATGCAAGATGAAAGACCCATTGCTTTTGAAAGTCGTCCAATCAAGGGAAAGTTTTTAAGCAAAGCTATTTATGAGAAGGAAATGTTGGCAATACTCCATGCACTTAAGAAATGGCGACCCTACCTAATGGGAAGACACTTCAAGGTAAAAACGGATCATGATAGCCTTAAATACTTTTTAGAACAAAGATTATCCTCTGAAGAGCAACAAAAGTGGGTCACAAAGATGTTGGGTTATGACTTTGAAATCATCTACAAAAAAGGGAAGCAAAATGTGGTGGCAGATGCACTCTCAAGAAAGGATGAGGATGTGGAAGCATTGTTGTGTGCCATTTCTATTATCCAACCAGATTGGATAAACGAAGCAAAGGAGGAATGGAAGAATGACGAAGAAGTGTGGGCACTTATTCGAAAGCTACAACAAGATTCCAGTACTTCTGATACATTTAGCTGGAAAAATGATTCGTTATGGTACAAAGATCGCTTATACCTCTGTAAGAATTCCCAGCTAAAACAAAAGATTCTTATGGAATTGCACACTTCTCCCTTAGGAGGGCACTCAGGATTTTTAAAAACTTACCACAGGGTTAAGAAGGAATTTTTTTGGGATGGCCTTAAATCAGATATTCAAAAGTTTGTGGCGGAATGTTTGGTTTGCCAACAAAATAAAGTTGAAACAATTAAGACACCGGGTCTATTACAACCTTTATCCATTCCAAGCCAACGTTGGGAGGAGGTTTCAATGGATTTTATCACAGGTTTACCCAAGTCTGAGGGAAAAAGTGTCATCATGGTGGTAGTTGACAGACTTACCAAGTATGCACACTTTTGTGCATTATCACATCCATTTAAAGCCAGTACAGTTTCTACTGCATTTATGGAAACAGTCAAAAGCTACATGGAAACCCAAAGATTATTGTAAGTGACAGAGATCCCATTTTCACTGGAAATTTTTGGACAGAATTATTTTCTTGTCTTGGTACTCAGTTAGCTCATAGCTCATCTTATCATCCTCAATCTGATGGGCAAACTGAGATAGTAAACAAATGTTTGGAAGGATATCTTCGTTGCTTTGTATCTGATAAACAGACACAATGGGTCAAATGGTTGCCTCTGGCTGAATGGTGGTATAACACTTCCTTCCATACAGCAACAAAAATGACCCCATTTATGGCACTTTATGGGTACCAACCACCATCAATCACATCATATTTAAGAGAAAATTCTAAGGTTCAGGCAGTGGAACATCACATCGAACATCAACAACAAGTCCTCCAACTCTTAAAGGATAACCTCGTGTTGGCACAAAATAGAATGAAACAACAGGCAGATCAACATCGCAGTGAAAGAAGTTTTGATGTAGGTGATTGGGTATTCCTACGGCTACAACCATATAAGAAAATGTCCCTAAAGCAAGCTAAGAAGGATAATAAATTATCACCAAAGTATTATGGTCCGTACAAGGTGTTGGAAAAGATTGGTACTATGGCATACAAATTGGAGCTTCCTGCAGCTTCTCGATTGCACCCAGTTTTCCATGTTTCATGTTTAAAGAAGGTTATAGGCGACAAGCTCCCAGTTCAAACAATATTGCCAGAACTTGACGAGGAAGGAAAAATTATATTGGAACCGGAAGCAGTCACAGAAACAAGAACTCGACAGCTACGAAATCGATCAATTTCAGAGTATCTTATCAAGTGGAAGAACTTATCCGCTGAAGATTCCACATGGGAGGATGAGAATTTTATGCAGAAGTACCCAGAACTACTCAAGCGTTGAGGAAAACACTTTTTTGAAGGAGAGGGGCATGTTGGGTCCCTATAATACTAGTAATTACCCCATTACTATTGTAGTTATACCCCTTATTTATATTGTTGTGCCCCTATTACCCCCATATTGTTATTTCTATGCCCCATAGAATCCCTCTATTGTTATTTTTGTGGCTTTATATTATTATTGTTAGGTCGGCTGGATTATATTGTGACTCCTTAGACTCCTATATATAGAAAGGAGGTTTTGTCATTTGTATCATCCAAGAATTGTTCATTTATGTAATGTAAAGGAGGTTTCCCCCTCGAAGAGGCTGAATTCTAAGGCGTTGATCTCTCTTTTCTATCTTTTCTTGAGCTGGTTTCATAACATTTACATACACAATTTCTTTTTGGAGGATGACATAGACAACAACCCTGGCCCCTTTATAAGGGATGTCCAATTCCAAGCATTTCTTTCTTTTCATACTAACAAACTCAAGTGGGCCAAGGCTCAAAATACTCTTAGAAAGCATGAATATGGAATCGACCTATGGGTTAGGGGGCAACCTACAAAACCCCTACATCTCTCTGTCAAGCACAAGAAATTTATGAAGTGAGCTAGTGTTGTAGGCTAATTAGGGACATTCCACATAGATATTATACAAACTGGAAAGGAATACTTCCAAGAGATCAAGGATGAAGCCTTTTCTGCAGCCAGATAAAGGTGGGAGGTCTCTAGCAATACTGTTAGAAATCTAGAACCATTTGGATAGCGAAACTTTGAAGCTGCCTCCTCTCGTTTCCATAAATACAATAACATGGTCTTAACCATGGGGCCTGAATGGATAGGATGTCGATATAGAACCCCAATCATATGGTATCCTCCAAATAAGTATCATAGTGACTACAACTTGAAGGATCAAGAAGTAAACCAGGCTTTTGTTGTACTTAAGAAGAAAAATGGCTTCAGAGTTTATAAGGAGGAGGTATACCCTATCTATTCCCTAACCTAGTTGCACCTACACCATTTAATTACATGAGGACATGCAACAAGGTGAGTTGGGGAGTATGTTGGATCAAGAAAAAGGTATGTTTTCTCCTTGGTAATAGATCTATTTAGCACTCATCCTCACATGATTATCTTTTATTTATGGATAAAAGTAGAGGAATTAACAGTTAAAGTTCGGTAAAATTAATTAGTAACAAATTAGATGAATCTAAGTAGGAAAAACAGATTTTTACTATATTTATATGCAGAAGACATGAATTGGATGATATTTGTTCAATCGACATAACAGTAGCATCTCATAAAGGAAAAATACAACGTTTGAGGCAAAGCAGGGCAGTGGAAGACCGGGCAGACCGATGTTATTTTATGATGAAATCAGATCAAGTATTACGAAATCCTTAGGATACCCTGATCTTGAGGATTCACTTTTATCTATTTACTTTTCTAATTGTTATAAAGAAGGCCGAAAGGAAAACTGCATGACTAGTTCATAAATACACAGTTCATAATTATTCTTTTGGACATATAATATTGTTACTTTCGTGATGCTATAACTCTGTTATTTGTATTAATGAAGAGGACTATGTTTAAATCGTAATTATAGTCTGAATATCTCATAGTGGAGACTTCTAGGGACTCTGGGCCCAATCAAGAGAACATCTACTACTTTTCATGTGCTATAATCTTTTCTATTTTATTCTTTATTGTTTGTTAATGTCAAGTTAATATCATTTTGATTATCGTGAGGATTGTCGATTCAATTTTCTTTTGGTGTTCATTCGAGATTCATATTTAGTCGTGTGTTATATATATGGGTAATGCTTTTGGTTGGATTGGTTGTGTTAGTTCCAACATTAGATCATTGGTTCATTCCAAGTAATGTTATCATAGATTTCAGAGACATAATTGATCGCTTTCTGCAATATAGTTATTTGTTGTTCTAATATCATTTATTGTTCTATTATCATTTTTTGTTCAATTATCAATTGTTGTTCAATTGGAATTTGTTGTTCAATTATCATTGGTGTTCAATTCTCATAGTCTCTATAATACTTAAGTGAGTTAGTTTCAATTCCATTTAAGGCTACCAAGTGTGATTCATTATAGTTGTATTTAGATTCATCTTTTTTCATGATAGGTTAAGTAGAATTGCAAAGTATGTTTCTTTCAAAGTTACCTCTTTTAGAATTGTTTGGATTGAGTTTGAAAAGATATTCATTAGAAATTTAAAGTATTTGTTATTAGTTAACCTCTGAATTCACTGCATATATAGTGTTGACACTCTTGAAATAAAAAGACTTGCCTCGGGTTGACAACTAATGTAGGAATTAAGATTTCCTGTAAAAAAAGACATCTTAGTGCACCAAAAGTTGGTGACCATGGGTTGGGGCTAAGCCCCAAGTGCGTTGACTTCCCTCTCTATGATTAAAGTATCAGTCACAGATCTTGTTTATTTCTGAATTCTTGCTTTCGCTGTGTGCACTTTGTAGTTGGTATCAAAGCCATTATATTTCCTGTTTCTTCCTGTTGTTGGAAAGTATTGGTTATGGATACTTTTTCTCTAGCCCAAAGTTCTCTTCATGAATTTAGTGATAAAAGTTTTGATGAGATTCTTAGAGAAGAAGAAGAGAAGGAATGTAATGAAAGAATACAATCTAGTCTTCACACTGTCATCCATGATAAAGCAATTACATTATTAAATGAACAAAGTAAGTCGGGTTCTTGGTCTTTACCAAAAATAGACTTACTCTGTTGATTTAATAATGTAATAGCTTTATCATGGACGAGAGTGTGAAAACCAAATTGTATTCTTTTATTACATTCCTTCTCTTCTTCTTCTCTAAGAATTTCATCAAAAATTTTATCACTAAATTCATGAAGAGAACTTCAGGCTGGAGAAAAAGTATCCATAACCAATACTTTCTGACAACAAGAAAAGCCAGTCTCAGCTTTCAGACAGGGAATCTGTTGCAGCAACACACTGGACAAATCTTGCTCTAGATAGTTTGATTAAACATCTAGAAAGAAATCATCAATATGCAGCCAGAGAAAATAAAAAGCTCCAAGAAATAATTGATAAAATTCTTCAAAAGGTAGATTTTACCAGAGATCAATTATTAGATTGAATAAAAACTCATGGATCAAATGATTTGCATATTTCTAAAACTATTGATGTTTTAGAGAAAGGGATTAATGATAATTCCAAATGGATTGGCAAAGTACATTCAGTAGGAGATAAGACTCAGGATATCATGACAAGCTTAAAAACATCACTTGAAGTAGTAAAGAAACAAGTTTGGGCTGTCTCTACTTTTGTTGAAAGTCTAAAAAATAAAAACACTCCTGATCCTACTTTTAAAGCTACTACTTATTTCTCATATCCTCAAGATCAATTGCATTTCCATGTTGTTCCTACTACTCTTCAATAAAAAATGAAGAATCCTGGAGATATAATTTTTCCTAAACCGGAAACTACCTTTGTTTATGCTCCTATGGCTAATGCTGGCATGTTTCCCAGTCTAAAATATTCAAGCCCTAGACATAAAATAACAGTTTCTGAGTGGTTGAAATCAGGAGATGATCTGGATAATCCTTCCAATTCTGATACAATACTCAACAAATTTGAAGCAACTCCCTCTGCTCCTCCTACTCTAGAATATTTAGAGTTTCTTATGAATAATTTCACTCCTCCTCATAGAGCAAGTTTTCAGATAGCAAAAGACATTCCTAATCTTATTTCATTTTTTGATGAAGAAGAACCCAAAGATACATTGTACATAAAGTTACTAATAGAAGTTCTTGGAATTCTTCTTCGTCACCTGCTCCTGATAAAAGGGATGTCATGAAATTAGAATATCATAAAGATTGGTCTGCTTCTTCCACATATTCATGGAATATTGACAATTGTTCTGAACCAAAAATATCGTCTACATTGAGTTCCATGTTGGTCTACTACCACACATATTTAGCAGATGACATTTCACCAATAAATGCAACCAGGCAAATCATCAGTGGATTCGAAGGACTCCTTGATTCTTGGCTTAAAGAAGAAATTAATTATGATCCTATCCTCATTCTTTCTTGGGAAACATCTGTGGTAATGAACACAAATAATACTACATATATGGATCCACAGACTTCATTACTTGTGAATAACATGATCAGTTGCCTAATGCATGGCATTCTTGTCAATTTTTGTCGTTATCCTCAGATCAATAATGAACTTGTTGTAGTCACACTTACATCCATGAAGCTTACTAATATGCAGCATTTTGATGAATATTTTGTGGAATATCTCCATCGTCTGCATAGCCTTTCTTCTGACATTATTCTAGATCCCAAACAGAAAGAAATCTTCATTGCTTCTTTACCAAATTGGGTAACTACTGCCATTTTGAATAAGCTTCCTGGAAAGATTGGTGCCTATAAGTTTGGTGTTATAAGACAAGCTATTAAAGCTGTCATTGTTGAACTCTGCTCTCCGATGAAAGTTGCTCGAGCTACAACCAGCTGCACTAAACCACATGGCCATCAACAACGATGCAAACAATGGCATTTACATGTCTCTAAAAGTTTAGGGGGATATGATTGCTATCGCTCTAAAAAGAAAGATTACTCTAAGAAAACTCTTAGATCCCCAGGAAACAAAAAAGGAATTCATTAAAAGCCTCCCAAAGAATACAAAAAAAAATGCCAGTTTCATCAAAGGCCAAAACAAAAGAAAATATTTTGCTTCCATTGCAATGAAAAAGGACATATTGCTCCAAATTGTCCAAAATCGAAAAAAGACAAACAACAATCTAGTAAGAAGAAACAATTTAGCTATAAGAATAAATTTGGCAAGGTAAATATTATTGATTTCCCTTCTAGCTATGAAGAATTAACAGATTAAGAAAATTATTATGATATAAATGACCAAATACATGTTGTTTATGAAGAAGAAGATTCTGAATTTGAATATTGCAAAGATCCATATTGTAATAAATATTTTCAAGAACTTTGTGAATGCACTGATCCTGACATTTGCAAATGTAATGCAGTCAGAATGTTCAAACCACTATCAAATGAAAGCTTAGATCATGATGAGCTTTCTAGAAATTATTTTACACAAATGGTTAATGTTGTTGATCCAAAACTCAAAGAAATGTATAAAGGATTACCGATGACCCATCTTCAACAGTCCAATTCACAGTATCAAGAATAGCAAAAGACTCAGATAAATCATCAACATAGCTATATTCCTTCTGCGACATTATTTTCAGTTGATGGTCTAACAAGACAATTCAAACAACAAACAATTGAAGATGATCTTCCTCAATCACCTCCTGGAATTAGTCAAGCTATCAAAGATCTCAGAAAAGAAGTCAGAGATAATAGAAGGTTATGTATTGAAGCACATCAGGGGCACAATATACATTCTTCACATGGACAACCCACAAAAGGAGAATCTTCAAAGACAAAATAGAAAGAACTAGAAAGACAGACTGATCGATATCATCATCCAACAAAACGGATTTTCAAATCTGAAGACTTTGAAATTCCAGATGAAGAATTTGAAGATCCTAGATCTGGATTAGGAATGAATGCAATGAACGAAGATGTAATGTACCGTGTAAAAATGAAAATCAGAATTGGTTCTTCCATAGAATGGTGGAAGGTTCGAATTGATACACGTTCAAGATTGAACATAGTAAGTGGCACTATAATTCCTTATCCTCAAAGACAAAAGACAAAGCATCCAGGAATTGTTACTACAAGTGGAGAAATCAAAACAACAGAAGAATCTATAATAGATGTCTTCATTTCTCAATCTGAAGGAATTCAAGTTCATCTTCCACTGGTCACAGGGCTTGATTGTGCTATGTACTTAGGAACTCCTTTCCTAAGAAATTTCAGAAGACATGGAAGCACTTATGATGAAAAATCATAGAAATGGGGATATTTTCTTCTCTTCAAAGGTATAGATATTTCTATCCTTTTATTCATTCCAATTCTCCTAATAGATTGAGCAAAATTGACAAGTTATAGAATAACTTGGAAAAAATGGAGAGGAAGAAAGAAATGCTCAAGATTGATGAAAATCTTCTAAAAGGCAAGTTAGAAAAAGAAATAAGTGAGATCTATCAAAAACTAAAATCTTGTTTTTCTGAAGATCCAAATGCCTTTTGGCATATTCATAAATGTGAAGTAGAATTGCCTTTGAAAAAGGAATTTCATGGAAAACTTAGAAGATCAAAAGAAATACCGATGAATTTTAAACAACTCACGTATTGTAAAGAAGAAATAAAATCCTTACTGTAAAAAGGTTTCATCAGAAAATCTCATAGCCCTATTGCTTGTTTTGGATTTTATGTCAACAAACACTCAAAGATTATCAGAGGAAAACAAAGATTGGTAGTAAACTACAAGCCTCTGGATAATATTCTTGATTATGATGCTTATCCCTTTCCAAAGCCTTCAGTGCTTTTGTCTTAGTTATCACAGTCAAAAAGCTTTTCCAAGTTTGATTTAAAGCCTGGTTTCTAGTAAGTAGGGATAAAAGAAGAAGATAAGTGGAAAACAACTTTTCCAGTACTAGAAGGACATTTTGAATGGAACATTATGCCCTTTGGACTAGTAAATGCTCCATCTGCCTTCCAGAGGATTATGGATGAAACTTTTGAAGGTATGGATGATTTCTTGAAGAAATATATTGATGATGTTCTAATTCATTCTGCAGATATTACCTCTCATATAAAGCATCTCAATATATTCTACAAGAGAGTCAAAGAAAAAGGTATAGTTTTATCAGATCCAAAAATGAAGTTATTTCAGACTATGATATGTTTCTTGGGATATGTGATTCAATATGGATCATATTAGATTATGCAACATAGTCTTGATTTCATAGATAAATTTCGAGATAGAATCACTGATAAAACTCAACTACAAAGATTCTTGGATAGTTTTAATTACATCTCCAAATTTGTCAGACATTGTGCCCAAGAAAGAGTCTTATTGAATAAAAGATTGCAAAAAGATCCAGTTCCTTGGACAGAGGATTTAACAGAGGCAGTCAGAAGAATTAAAGGAAAAATTAGGAATATTTCTCCTTTAAGCACAATCAATGAAGAATGGCCTAAAACCATCATTACAGATGCCAGTGATATTGGATGGGTTGCAATTTTCTACCAAAATGATCCTAATAAAAAGAAAATGGAATATGAAATTTGCCAGTATGCCTCTGGAATCTGGTCAACTACACAAAAAAATTGGTCCAGCCTAAAGAAGGAACAGATTTGTCTGCCTTGGAATTTCCAAATCAAAGATTTTGTGATCTATAAACATTTTACAGTCAAAACAGATTGCCAAGCCTTTAAGTTCGCTATCCATAAATGTGACTTTGAAGATGCAGTAATGGTTAGATGGGTCATGACATTGGCCTAGTATCATTTTTATGTAGAGTTCATTTCTAGAGTTAAGAATTCCTTCTTTACCTTATATCTCCAGTATTGTATAGTGTCTAATAATCCTAGATTTGTATAGACATATTTGGGGTCTATTTTTGGTAAATACCAAGAGCCAGACTTACTCTGTTATTAGACACTATACAATACTAGAGATATAAGGTTAAAGAAGAAATTCTACAAACCTCCAGTAATAATCGTCTGCTTCAAACAATGAATATCTTGAAGCAATTTGAGTTTACAACTACACTAAAAGCTCATCTCAATTTTGCTCATTTTGGTCATGTCCAAATTGGAATTCAGCCACTACACAGAAAAGGTCAAGAAGTTGTTGTCTTCTCTTGTGTTTTTGATCGCCGATGGAAAACTTTTCATAAAGCTTTAATTGGAGGATGTCAAGGAAAATTAGCCTACAGTCCAATTTCTTGGTCCTATGTCCCTGATTTTTCTATTTCCTTAGATGATCCTAATGCCATCAATGCTCTAATGCTCAACATCTAAAAACATGGATATGATGATTTTGAAGATAATAGAAATAATGTTGTTATTCATTGGTGATGTGTCGTCAAATTTTATAAGAAGACCACTCCTTCTATTGTCCAACATGTTTCTGAAACCTCTGAGTTCACTACTAATCACTCATGAGTATGGCTTAAATCTTGTTGCTCCTCAAATGATATCTCGTCGAGATCTTCAACCGCCAAAAAAATTGGTTAGAAATTGGGCTTCTATTCGCACTTCTCCCTGTCCATAGCCTATCACTGCTCAAACTTCTATTTGAGAACATAATGGCCTTGTTCAAACTCGTTTCTTTCACCAATCAGAGTGTGCACAATATGAGCATGGTGGACCTCCTCCTCTTGTTATACAAAACCCTGTAAAATCTGAAATCTTAGTAAGACCACAAAGCTCCTATATTGCATCTAGTCCTGAAGAATCACCAACTCCTTCATATGATCTTACTTATAATCCAAACTTCATGCATATGTTATCAAATATGATTGCACAAACTCTTTAGTCCGAGCATTCAAATATTGTTCCTCCTAGAACAATCAATATGCAATCAACATTCCGAATTCCATAGTTTCCACAACCATCTGTATGTAGTCATCCTCATTGTTCTCCTAACTTTTGTCAGCAAACTCCTAGTCTTCCAAAACCCCATGAAAAAGAAGAACGAGATAAAGACAGAAGAAGAATAAACATGATTTGTTTTGTTCCAAGTTCTGGAAATCAAACACAAGAATATACAAAGTGTACTCCTTTTTCAGCTCATGAAGAAATTTTGCTTCAATCAGTAGGAAAATCTCCTACAAAAGGCTTAGGATATCCAGAAGAAATCCCCAGCTATAGATTGGATCCTAGGAATAAGATTCCTAGTAAAATACAGCTTCCTTCTAATGAAGAAATCATTCAATTTCTTAAGATATATAAAGGAATAAGTCCTTATGATCCCTCAAATGAATGGTACAAGAAAATGTTGAACTAGGATCTGTATACTCATCAACAAGAGTATAGATATTGTGAAGAAATGAAAACATATTTAAAGGAACATAGGTCAATAATCAACAAAATCAATAATGAAAATTGGAAAACTTGGATTGAACAGAAAAACCAATGGATTTTTTTTATGAATTTTATTATCCAAGTACAAATGAAGTAGAAATGGCTTTGGTTAAGAAGTTCAAGAATATATCATGTGAGTATATAAAAACAAAGATTAAGAAAAATACAGTTGAAATTCCTTGACCTCTTATCATCCCTCACATAGATGATAAATATAAAAATATGTTGCAAAAACCAAATGTTCTAAAACATTTACAGTATGTCAAGATAAAAGGGCAGCTTTTGTTAGAACACATCTGTCAAACCCTTAGAGTGAATATGATCCAAGGGTCAGCCTTACAGATAGAAGTGCCACAGCACAAATGGGAATTAATAGATGGCACTATTCTTAGTAGTGAGTCAACAATTCCTCCTTGGAGAACATCTGTGGTAATGAACCCATATAATACTACATATATGGATCCACATAACTCATTACCTATGAATAACATGATTGATTGCCTAATGCAAAGCACGCACAACAAAAGCGAGAATGCAAAAATAAAGAAGATCCGTCAATGATACTTTAATCACAGAGAGGGAAGAGACTCCTCTACTGCGCAATCTAGCATCACGAATCTGATGTTGAATATATTTAAATACGAATGCCAACAAGAGTATTAGTTCATAATAAATACCTGGTTCGCTTAATCACTCTAATGTTTGACAATTCTTCTGAACAATATCCTCGTGCAGAAACATGAACTCTGGCCTAATGGTCTACTTTCTTTGACTTTTCAACTTCTTCAACCATAACAAGGCTCATACAAGTTCGAGAATAGAATCCAAAACAATCTACGAAGGAGACATAGATTTACAGAAATTGAGGAATCTTTATTGATGAACTTCAAAACTCAAGTATTACAAAGTTGCTTCTCAAGCAAAAAGGTTCTCCAAATTTCTCGAAGCCCGACTACCTCCCTTCCCTAGTCTTGATCTATTTATAGATCCTCCCAATACTGGGTTAGGTGATACCTCCATATCTAATATGAGAGAATATTACTTTACATCAAAATCAAATCCTTACATCAGATATGAGAGAATCCTACTTTTGGGTAACCCGGAGGACATTCGCACAGTGATTCAATCATAAAATATTTTATATTTATCCTTATCCCTTTATTTAATTATATATGTGGGATTGATTACACTGTAAGAGATTCATTTTCAGGGAACCTTACGAAAAACATGTCTGCCACCAAAGTTGGATAGAAAGACATTACAAAATGAAAAAATGTTCTAGTTGTTCATAAGAATAATGATGTTCTATAAATCTAGTCAAGGAGTCATTATTAAAATACTGTGAGTAAATTTCTTCCTCACATTCCCAAATTGGTATTTCAGCATATTCTAGTACTTCATCCTGAAAAAGTAGTGGGCCAAAAGGATTTAAATCTGGATCTGTCATGGCATGAAATGACTCATAGTCATGTGAAGAGCCACTCGTATTTCCCCCAAATCTTCTGAAGAAAAAATTTCGTGTAATAAACCAATGAAAATATCCATTGGCGCGGAGTGCTGCAAGCATGTGATAATTGGTGATATTGCTGATATCCAAAATCCTTTTGTATAAAATTCCTGATTGATGTGCCCATGGTTTTATAAATCTAGAAAGTTGTAATAACCGGAGAGAGAATGGGTAAAACCATAGAGCACTGATACCATAAATGTTCCACCATTCTTTAAACCATTCAAGTGTGGGGCCTTTTTCTTCAATTTGTGTAACTTGCATTCCATGGTATCTAAAAGAAAACTACACATTATAGAAAAAAGAGTTTGTTTTATTTTCAAAACACATACCTGTATACCAGCCTTTCTCTTGTCGTTCATGATCTTCAGAGTTCTGAAGGTTGGGTGGCAATAGGAGGCGATCAATGTAAATTTCATAGTAGATTAGATTTTCATATGTATCTTTGTGTAATGTGAAATCAAGATTTCTCAAATCTTGAAGAAAACTTAAAGCTTCAAAAGCTTCATCATTTCTTTGCATTTGATCATCCCATGAGAAATAATGCTATCCAATTCCATGCCGATATTTGATTTCTTTCATTCGAAACCAATCTGCTTGATAATTGAGTAGAGGTTTCTGCAGATTCAAAGTGTGAGAACCATCAGCACATTCAATGTGAATCTCATTTTCTAATCTTCTTATGACATTACATCTGAGACTATTTACATCATTTCTCTGTAAAAATTCACGACTGAGAAGATCTGAAAAGGAATTCTTAACTCTGGTTATATGGGATGTGATCACCGAGTGCCATGGGCTTAGCTTCAAACCCTTTGCCCATTAACGCGCCAATGAAAATTTATATAGAGGTTTACCCCATATATTTATAAGAACCACTGTGAGGCATAGTGGTAATAAACTACAATGTTAGAGTTGTGGTCGGAGGTTGGATCGTGCTTGGGGCTTTGTCCAACCATACCAAAAATTTTACTATGCTCTAGGGTACCATGTGGCAGCTCGTAATTGGCCCACATGGCATCATTTAATTTGTGTATGCCCAACCAATAAAAAACAACGAAAAATTGAGAAACCAAAATTTGCCACTTGGTTACATCTAATTGGTTCGTACCTGCACAACCACCCTGGGTGATATCAACAATATGAAATCCCAGTCAACTGCCTAGTCAACAACCTACTCGTTTTTTAATTGTTGGGGCAAATGATTAGAACACAATAACTTGAGCATATAATGTCAGATTCAGCTGAAATGAATGTCGTTGGATTTATAATGAGAAGCACTTCGACGTGACGCCAACTTCAAGACTTTCTGGGAACTTTCATTTTTGAGCTAAAAATTGATCACTTGATCAATCATTATGCATAGGCTTTTAAGTTAAGTCTCAACCTAGGGCTTTCTCTCAGGGTTTCATGCATATTGCATTTTGTATTTAGGGTTAGGGTTTTCCTATCTTCAACAATGCTCATATTGACATCAATAACAACTTTGACCAACAATCTCCCCCTTTTTCATTGATGGAAATATTCTCCTCTTTCAGCATTCTATCCTCCTTTGACATCAATGGAAAATTGGATTTCCTGAAAATTCCTTTTCCATCAAGTACTCCTCATATCATGCTTTTCATGTTTCTCCCCCTTGTCATCATGTTATCCTTCTTTTGACATTGTGGTACAAGAGAGATGTCTTAGTTTGAATTTCTTCATGTGATCAACCAACTTCCCTTAGATACATAAACTCCTCTTGCTCTACTTTTGTATTATAGAAGTTATTGTAACTCTCAGAGGTAGTTCCAAGCTGTGGGGGAACGAGTGCCTAAGAAATCTTAGGATTACTAGAAATTTTTTTATTTAATTAGTGGGATATTTGCATCAAAAGAGTCATTTGAATAAAAATAGAGAAAAAGGTTCAACTTAGGCACTTAGGAATCTAAATTTAAACTACTCCATAAAGAATAATGCAATAATGAGAAAATGTGAATTGGGTTCCTCGATGTGGAGCACATCATTAAGGGTTTAATGATTAATTATCATGAGTAAAATCAAGTAAATTCATGAAAAAATAAACTAAAGCACCAGCTACATCTTACACTGTCCAAGAGAAGAACAAATATAGATGAATGTTGAATCACAAGAGAAAAACAATCATTGTAGCTACACCCAAAACTAGAATCAAAACTCTTGTGTTTTCTTTGATTTCAAAGAGAATTTCTAATTACAGTTCCAGTCCTAAATACTGGAATCCTAACCACCATAAAATGTCATCTTCAGTATTTTATTTCCCCTCCCCACTTAACTAACTAACGGTCGAAACTGAATCAATTTTAGAATAAACCTCTTGAGTGAGTTACAAAATGGTTTCTAAATAGTTATAAAAACTATTTATTAAAAATATAAAATTACAAATCTTAAAATGTATGTGTATATATATATAATATTTTATACTATCATTTTTACAAAACATATACAAATATTTTTTCATAAAATAACATATAGGTTTCAATCTTTGGTTTACGGAACTCATTAAAAGTATGAATGTCGATGTGGGTCCCTACGTTGTACTTGTGTATGAATTGGAAAAAGCCACGTATAGCACTTGGACAATAAATAATGCCCACAGGACCACCTAAGGCGTTTTATGGAAATCAAGGAGAGTTTTGTCATAACAATCTCCAATCATTGATCCGTTGGAGGAGTTGCTTCAGCCAAACCATTTCTGAGGTCACCCTTTCTTGTAAACTTTATGCATTTCATACTCCCGAGATCGTCTTCGATCTGGGCTCAAATATTTTGGACCATCAATATTTTTAAAAATTATTGGAAAACTAACTGAGTTGTGTTTACCCGTCTACAATATCCACATTCACATATATCCTTTTGCTTCAATGTTATCATAAAATAGATCGTTGGACCGTCTGCTTGAAACTGCATGAAATTTTCACTCATGAGCACCAAATTTTGATCGTTGAACTGGAAAGGAACCATGGCAGTTGATCCCTTCTCCTCATGGTCTTGATGATAATCCCTCTCTGCCATTGTCTATTGATTCTTTACAAACATCATCCCATATTTTTCGGTGGTTTGCATTTGCGCTATGTGCCAAGGAAAGAATATTCTGCGAACTTTTAAACATTTCAGAAGGGAACTATTATAAATGACTCTTCAACATCATACAAATTGTTGTCACAACCTTCCTTGTCCCAACAGACGATAACACATTGATTAATCCTCAACAAGATTGATTCTCTTTCATTAATCAAACTAGTACAAAACCATTATTGATGGGAACTTATTCAACCAACGCTAGAAAAAAAACCAACTATCATGTGCAGATATTCTGAGTTTGAGTGAACCATTTTAGAGAAGGATCCAATGGCGAATGAAGAATAACTGGGTACAATCATTTCCCTTGCCATGTTTTATAAATATATATATTCTTATTGTATATTAGTAATGATTATAATAGTAACAATTGTGTCTCCTTCGATAGAGCGTCACTTTTACTGATATGCATGTAAAGTCCAAATAAAGTTTACAACAATCTTGCTTGATTAACTTAGTCACCAAATTTACCAAGTTTTCACTTTGGCTGAAGATGCTTGGATTGACACAAAGGTGCTTGGACTAGAAATCCAAATCCTTAATGATTAGATCTTGAGAGATTGAAAATTTTGTGTGCACTTAATCTTCCATAGAAATATTCAAAAATGTTGTGACATAAGCCAACTCAATCTGTAGACAAAACCATTTTCCCATTTATGCTTCAAGACATTTATTTAGTAAAAGAAACCACTTCTACCAAGCGCAATTCCAATAAATACCCCTTTTTTGAAAAATATTGTTTTAAGAGGACAAAAGCCCAATATGAAAATTGCAGTAGCTAATTTGAATAAGATTCCTATCGTGTAAGTGGCACCCAAAGAAGCACCTAGCCTTTCAGGCATATTCAAAGCCTCCTTAGTATTATTATATGGTTGTGATTACATAGTTCACCACTCATATGCTAACCGACATTCACATCGATTTCCTTCCCTACAAAAAGTCATAGAAGTCTGCTTCAGGTCCACTTTCTCCTGTACGATATAGTATTTGAAGATGTGTGAATTTGCCAATGATAACGATGAAATAACTGAAATTGACTTTTATACTAAGTTGATGTTGGTCTCAACATATGGGGTTCAAAATTTTATAAAATTTTCACCATGCTCTTGGTGCTTGCTTTAGCCCATAAAGAGCTTTCTTCAATCTTCACACTTTGTGCTCTTGGCCTTTCTTTCCATAGCATAGAGGTTTTTCAATGTAGACCTCTTCCTTTAACACTCCATTTAGGAATGTTCACTTCACGTCCATTTGGTAAACTTTCCACTTGTTTTGTGCTGTTATGAACAACACTGCTCTCAGTGTTTCCATTCTTGCAACCGGTGCAAAAGTTTCCTCATAGTCTCTCCCATACTGCTACTTGTATCCTTTGACAACGAGTCTTGCCTTGTGTCTTTCTATTTTGCCTTCAGCATTACTCTTAGTCTTGTAAACCCATTTAACTTCAGTGACTTCCTTTCCCTTTGGTAGTTCAACTAAATCCCATGTCTTGTTTCTTTCTATGGCATTGATTTCCTCATCCATAGCTTATATCCATTTCCTATCCTTAATTGCTTCTTCGAAATGAACAAGGTCATCAACATGACAATATAATGCAAACAAAGAATTCATACCTTCATTTGCTGCCTCTTGTTCATAAATGTCATTTAAATTTCTGAACTTCTTACCTCTTTCATTTGCTGTACAAGTGCTTGAAGAAGCACTTGAATTTCCTCCTTGTGGTGTGCTTGTAGAAGCACTTTCATTTCTCCTCAAAGGTGTCCCTTGTTGTCCTTGTGTTGGTGTTGCTGTTTGGGGATGTATTTCAGCCATCTCCTCATCATTTTCATCATGTGACATAGAGTTTTTAACATTCACTATTTTCTCTATGCTTCCATCCCAAGCTTCCTCCTCAATGAACTGAACATCTCTACTCACAATTAGCTTCTTGGTGGATGGGTTATACAACCTGTAAGCTTTGGATTCCTCACTGTATCCAATGAAAATACATTTCTCCCCTTTGCTGTCCAACTTCTTCCTTAGCTGATCTGGAATGTGTGCATAAGTCACACATCCAAAAACTTTCATGTGGGTGACTCCTTGCTTTCTCCCATTCCATGCTTCTTCTGACACTCTGTTCATCACTGATTTTGTAGCACATCTATTCAAAATGTACACTGCACAATGTACATCTTCAGCCCAATAATCATTTGGAAAATGTTTTTCCTTTAACATACTCCTCGCCATGTCCATGATTGTCCTATTCTTCCTTTCAGAAACTCCATTTTGTTGTGGGGTGTACCTAGTGTTGGAATTCAGAGGCACAGCAAACCAATAAAACACACAGCAGAAAATCAAATTCATATGACACAGTATTTAACGTGGTTCACCCAACCAATCTGGGCTACGTCCACCAAACATAGGCATGAGGAATTTATTAATCAAATTGGAGATTACATCAAGAAATCCTCACACTCTCTTAGCAAACATCCGAATGATTGCCTGTTATATAGCCTAGAGAATCTAACAGCCTCATTAATTCCCTCACATCAAATATAGGAGGCATTAACTCCCTCCCAACAACCTCGAGTTAATCTAGGACTTGAATTCCTATTGTTGTCACCAGCTGAGATTTTTCCTATTTCATCCCAAACAGAAAATCTCAACAATCTCCACCTTGACAACAACTCGCCCGATGCCCTGTTATTATTATTTTATCTTTTCTGCAAGCCAAGAGAAGCCAAACACCAGCGTAGCTTCTCCAACAAAACTGGTTTCGTGAACATGTCTGCACAGTTCTCCTTTGTATGCACCTTTTCAAGAGAGACTCCCATTTCAGTGATAACCTGTCTTACAAAATGGTACTTAATTGGAATATGCTTTGATTTACTATGATAGGCCGGATTCTTAGCCAAATGTATTGCACTTTGACTATCACAAAGTAACCTGATGTTGTCTTGTAACCTACCAAACTCACCAAGCAAACCTTTCAACCAAACCGCCTCTTTGCAAGCATGAGAAGTAGCAATGTATTCTACTTCAGTAGTAGACAAAGAAACAATGTTCTGTAGCTTTGACATCCAGCTAATAGCTCCACCTGCAAGAGTAAAGACGTACCCTGAAGTTGACCTTCTCTTATCCAAGTCACCTGTAAAATCGGAATCAACATATCCGCAAACAAATTCACTACTCTTATTGTAAGAAATACAATAACTACTTGTGCCTCTCAAGTACCGAAGCACCCATTTCACTACTGACCAGTGTTCTTTACCTGGATTTGCCATGTACCTGCTGACAACCCCAACTGCATGTGAAATATCTGGTCGAGTGCAAACCATCGCATACATTAAACACCCTACTATATTGGCATATGGAATTCGAGACATATAATCCTTTTCTTCATCTGTATTAGGACATAAACTTGAAGAAAGCTTAAAATGGGAAGCTAAAGGGACTGACACAGGCTTCACATTATTCATACCAAACCTCAAAAGTATTTTCTCAACATACTTCTGTTGTGATAGCCACAGCTTACCATTACTCCTGTCTCTGAAAATCTCCATGCCCAAAATCTGTCTTGCGGCTCCTAGATCTTTCATATCAAACGTCCTTGCCATCTGAGTCTTCAACCTATTGATTTCTTCAATGCTTTTGCTTGCTAAAAGCATATCATCAACATACAACACTAAGATAATGAACATGCCATTATTTAATTGCTTAAAGTAAACACAATGATCATATTCACTTCTTATATATTTCTGACTCAACATGAAAGAATCAAACTTCTTATACCACTGCCGAGGCGACTGCGTCAGGCCATATAATGACTTCTTGAGCCTGCAGACAAATTTCTCATTGCGATGCTGAACAAACCCTTCCGGTTGTTCCATATATATTTCCTCATCTAAGTCTCCATGTAGAAATGCAGTCTTAACATCTAACTGCTGCAACTCCAAATCAAACAAAGCCACTAATGCTAACACAATTCTAATTGAAACAATTTTAATCACTGGTGAAAATATCTCATGAAAGTCTATGCCAGCTTTCTGAGAAAACCTTTTTGCAACCAGTCTCGCTTTGTACCTGTCTTCCGTATCATTCACACTCTGTTTCAGCTTGTACACCCACTTACATCCCACAGTTTTCCTGCCTTTGGGAAGTTCAACCAGATCCCACGTGTCATTCTTACCTAAGGCCATCATTTCTTCCTTCATGGCTGCTTTCCATTTGTCACTATTGGAACCTTCTACAGCTTCCTAATAACACAAAGGTTCATCATCATTAGCGATCAAAGCAACTGAAGTAACATGATCATCATACCTTCTCGGAGGGCGTTTGATCCTTGTAGACCTCCTTAAGAATGCTTCTGGCGCTTCCACAATTGGTTGTCTATCAACTGTAGGAATTTCTTCATGATCGCCATCTCAGACCTGTTCATGTCCTCCATCTGAACCCTGTTCATAATCTGATTCTGAAACCTGTTCATGACTAGAATCTGAACTATGGTCATTATGACTATCATTAGAAATGCTGTCAAACTGAATATGCTGGAAATCAGATACATCATCCTGTTTCAATCTACTATTTACATCTAACTGTACAAGAGAGGATTCATTAAATTTTACATCTCTGTTGATGATGATTTTGCGGGTAGTAGGATCCCACAATCTATATCCCTTTGTTCCATCACCATACCCAACAAAGATATACCTTTTAGATTTTGGATCTAATTTAGTTCGCTGATGTTTAGGCACTAGAGCATATGCATCACAGCCAAACACTCTGAGTTTAGAATAGTCACAAGGGTGTCATTTCCATACCTCTTGCGGAATCTTGCAGTGTATAGCCGTTGATGGAGACTGGTTTATCACATAACAAGCTGTTGCCACCGCTTCCGTCCACAACTCCTTTGGAAACCCGGCGTTACTCAGCATACACCTTGCTCTCTCTAGAAGAGTCCTGTTCATGCGTTCAGCAACTCCATTCTGCTAAGGAGTATAAACCGTGGTCTTATGTCTCTCGATCCCTGCATCCTTGCAATAGCTGTCAAACTCCTTGGAGGAAAACTCACCACCATTGTCAGTTGTTAAACATTTTATAGTTCTACCAGTGTTTTTTTCTAACAATGCTCTAAACTGCTTGAAAATTGTAAAAACATCAGACTTCTTTTTCAACATGTAGACCCATACTTTCCGAGAAAAGTCATCAATGAATGACACAAAATATGACGAGCCACCATATGACGCTGTAGGGGCTGGACCCCAAACATCTGAATGGATATAATCAAGTATGCCTTTACTAGTATGTTTGCCTGTTTTAAACTTTTGTTTACTTTGTTTACCAAACAGGCAATGTTTACAGAAATCCAATTTTCTAGATCTTAGATTAGGAAGTAACTTTCGGTGAGCCAAAATTTTCAATCCTCTTTCACTCATATGCCCCAATCTTTGATGCCATAAGTGAATGGAATTGCTGTCATGTTCAGACACAGACACATGATCTGACCCAGTTCTACCTTCTAACTGAAATAGATTTCCTACTTTCTTAGCTTTCATAACTAGTAAGATGCCTTTGTAAATTTTCATTACTCCACCTTGAATTACAGTTTTATATCCATTTGAATCAAGTGCTCCTAATGAAATCAAATTTTTCCTTAAATCTGGTGCATGCCTCACATCAGTTAATATTTTTGTTGTCCCATCAAACGTTTGCAGTTGTATGCTCCCAATTCCCACAATATCACATGTTACATCATTACCCATGTACACAACACCATCATCAATTGATTTATATGTTTTAAACCAATCTTTATGAATACACATGTGGTTAGATGCCCCGGAATCTAACAACCAATGTTGATCATGTTTTGAAACATTAACAGACAATACCTCATCACTCATACCTGAACCTGATACTGAACCTGTATCTGTGGTGTTGGCTTCCTTATTTTCTGTCGAAAAGCCTTTTTTAGCAGCCTGCTTTCGCTTCCAGCAATCCTTTTTCAGATGTCCAGCCTTGCCACAATGCCAGCACTTCACCTTTGGCTTCTTTCCTTTGGACTTTGAGCGAGAGTCACTATGCTTTCCCCTGGAGTGTCTCTCTCTTGAGCGACCTCTGGCCATCATTACTTCTGATGTAGAGGTGTCTGCATTCGACCTCTTCCTCGTCTCCTCAGCCAACAAGGCTCCAACAACATCGTCAAAATCAAGGATTTCTGATGTACTAAAGCTTATGGAAGTAACAAAGTGATCCCAGGATTCAGGCAAAGAACATAATAGAGTTATTGCCTTATCCTCTGAATCAAATTTCACATCTAGACTGTTTAATTGCACCAACAAGGTATTAAAAACATTCAGGTGATCAGTAATTGAGGTACCTTCTTTCATCTGCAAACTGTAAAGCTGCCGTTTCAGGAGAATCCGATTTGTCAAAGATTTCGTCATATAGAGCTTCTCAAGCTTCATCCACAGGCCTGTAGCGGTTTTCTCTGACACAATGTTGAACAGAACATCGTCCGCCAGACATAACCGAAATGCGCTCAAAGCTCTATCGTCCATCTCATCCCATTCATCCTCCGTCATGGAAGGAGGTCTTTTGTTTTTCCCCAACAGTGCTTTCGCCACACCTTGTTGAACTAGTAGATCGTGCATCTTCACCCACGATGTACGCCGTTGTGCAATAAATTAACGCACGTGTCAACGCTCCACCAGGGTAAGCATGGTCTCCACCTTCCAGGCAGCACTTTATAAGCAGAAAGCACTTTATGTCCGCCCTCTAGTCAAACGCACCCTCCAGCGTGCATACCAGTGTCGAAGACGGTCCACGCAGCAGCACTCCAGCACCAGCGATCCCCTCCAGCCGCGATCTGCTGAACTCTGATTGCGTTCAACGCACCAGGAACAGTGCCAATAACCAAAAAACCACGCACAACAATCCACACATTCACTCGCAGGCTCAACGCTCCAGCACGCTGCCTGATCCACGTATCAACTGCGCTCCACCTCCAACAGTGCTCTGATACCAATTGTTGGAATTCAGAGGCACAGCAAACCAATAAAACACACAGCAGAAAATCAAATTCATATGACACAGTATTTAACGTGGTTCACCCAACCAATCTGGGCTACGTCCACCAAACATAGGCATCAGGAATTTATTAATCAAATTGGAGATTACATCAAGAAATCCTCATACTCTCTTAGCAAACATCCGAATGATTGCCTGTTATATAGCCTAGAGAATCTAACAGCCTCATTAATTCCCTCACATCAAATATAGGAGGCATTAACTCCCTCCCAACAACCTGGAGTTAATCTAGGACCTGAATTCCTATTGTTGTCACTAGCTGAGATTTTTCCTATTTCATCCCAAACAGAAAATCTCAACACCTAGCTGTAAACTGCTTATGAATTCCATTTTCTCTACAAAACCATAGAAATTATTTGGAGATATATTCACCTCCTCTATTAGTTCTCAGAATTTTGATATGCAGCCTGCTTTGGTTTTCTACAAGTGCTTTGAAATTGCAAAATATTTCAAACACTTCACTTTTGTTCTTCAAGAAATAAACCCAAGTTTTTCTTGTAAAATCATCAATGAATGTTAATATGTAGTGGTTGCCTGCAAGTGATGGAGTTTGCATCAGTCCACATAAATCTGAGTGGACAATCTCTAAGGGTGCTTTTGCCTTTATGCTTTTCCCTCATGGAAAAATTTCTCTGTGTTGTTTCCCCAAGATGCAACCTTCACAAAGGGTGTCTGGTTTCTCTATGAATGGTAATCCTCTTACCATTCATTTTCTACTCAACAAGTTAAGACCTCCAAAGATGAGATGTCCAAATCTCAAGTGCCACAACCAATTTTCATCTTTTGGTTCGCTTTGGAAAGCCTCTTGTATCACTGCCACAAATTCTTTATTTTTCAATTCTGCTCTCATCCTGAGAGGGAACATCCCGTTCCTTGTCATCTTCACTTCAGCAATACATCGTTTTCTAGGTACTCTATCCATGATGGTGCATACATCATTCACAAAGAAAACATTGTACCCCTTTTGATCAAGCTGTCCAATACTCAAGAGGTTACACTTCATTCGAGGAACATAATAGACATCTTCTATGGTTTTCTTTTCACTTTTCTTTGTTAGGATGTTTACTTCTCCTTTTCCCATAACAGAAACTTTACTATCAGTCCCAAGTGTGACTTGTGACTTCACACTCTGATCTAACTTAGAAAATAGGGCTATGTTTCCTGTCATATGGTTGCTGCAACCGGAGTCTAGAAACCATATATCATCACTCTTTGTTTCAGCCATATTACAAGCTAACAACAAATTATCTTGGCTGATATTTTCTCTAGTGAAATTTGCACTAGATCTATTATTCATATCATGCTGCTTCTTCCTACATTCATTTGCATAATGCCCATATTTTTTACAATAATAACATTGGACATTGGATTTTTCATACCTTTGTCCTTGAGCATGATGTTGTCCACTTTGTTGGCTTCTCCCTTGGCCTTGGTTCTCATTTGGATTGCTGCCTCTTCCTTAAGCATTTGCTGGACTGTTTCTTCAACCTCTGTTTTGGCTTCTGCCTCTTCCTCTCTTGTTTCCTCTGCCTTGACCTCTTCCTCTTCCAAAGGACATCTGGGTCTTGAAGGCATGCTCTAGAGATGAGTTTTCATTTCTACTCAATCTCTGCTCATGTGTTATTAGTGATACATGTAGTTCATCAATTGTGAAGCTTGTGAGATCCTTTGTCTCTTCTATGGTGGTGACAATCACATCAAACTTTGAGGGTAGGACCCTCAACAATTTCTCCACAATCCTCCTTTCTTCAAGAATCTCTCCATGAGACCTCACCTGTGTGACTAGACCAATCACATGTGTGAAGAATGAGTCAATATTATTTGACTCCTTGATGCAAAGATTCTTAAAATCTCTCCTCAACAATTGTAGTTTTGTTGTCTTCACTTTCTCCATGCCTTGATAGGTTGTCTTGAAGGCTTGCCATGCTTCTTTGGATGTCTTGGTTACTGATATCCTTGGAAACACACTCTCATGCACTGCTTGATACAAAAATACGAGGGCTTTTGAGTCCTTCTTCTTATAGCTTTTCAACAGATCTTTCTCTGCCTCAGTTAGCCTATTAAACTCATCTTCATCTGCTGGTTCTTCAAATCCATCCTCAACAAATTCGCATAAATCTTGTGATGCAAGTAAAGCCTTCATGGTTATGGCCCAATAGTCATAGTTTTTCCCATTAAACTGTGGGAGATGAGTATTAAAGACACCCACGCTAGTGCTGTTGCTGGAGCCAGCCATTCTTGCACTCTTAACTATGCTTCAAATACGTGACTGTGTATTTAAAATAACTCATTGTTTTTTCAACAGCAACACAAAAACTAACAATGAAATACCTTAGATTCTTTCACTGAGTCTTCACTTTGCTCGAGAAGTTGTTGGAGCAAGAAACCCTTCCTTCAGCATCTTTGACACTTTCAAAGAGCTCGGACAAGCTCTCATACCACTGTTGGGAATTTATTGCTAAATTCCAAAACAAAAATGAATTGAATAGAAAAATGATGCTATGTTTTGCCACATGATCTTAGCGCACGGAAGCAAAAATTGTTTGCTGAGTAGATAGAGTTTCTTACACCCACAAAACAAACTTTGTATTCATTAATAGAACAACAACTATTACAAATTTCTTCCTCTCAGAGGGATTACACAGGAACACTTGAGTTCCAGAAAAAATTTACTCTGTCTTCTCTTTAAAAAAATACTTTATCTCTGCTCGAAATATTTTTACACTTCTGTGTAAAAATCTCATTCACTACTATGTGAGAAATTTTTACATATATTTATACTGATGCATATTCCATTACAAACATATTCAACAAAAATTACATTCACTCCACTATTGTGCGTAAATACATTTCATTTCACTGAATCAACCAAAAAAAAATTCCCACACACTGCTGCGCATTCCCCTGTTGTTTTTCACCGAACAACAAAACTTACATATGCAAAATGAACAACATATACATACCATACGAGGGTATATATTCTTTTGTTTTCACTCAACAAAAAACAACCCTTACATTCACACTGTTGTGTGTGTTTCACCTGCGCGCTGCAATGTGTGCTTCCCTTTTTCTCATTACATGCACGAATGAACAACCAAAACTAAAACATAACAATTGCGTTTTTACTATGCCCATACTTCCGTAAAATAAAAAACATTAAAATTAAAATACTTCACCTACGTTCTACCAAACACAATTAATTTCATTAATTACTTTTACCGAAAAACTCTGGTCAAAATGAAAACTTCACGTCATGTCGATAGTGCAGGTCTGTATGCAACTTTAGTTTCAATCAACGGTGGTCTGCCTTCCTTCAAATCCAACAGATATCGCTAGGTCAAATCACATGAGATTTACGCTCAGATGAAAAAGTGGTTTTGGAAAAATGCTATGGACACGAGTCAGCCCAGGGTTTTATGGCGTCCTCTCTCGAGAATACCACAGCTTGCTGAAAAGCGGTGCGATGGAGATGGAGTCTGGTGGTTTTCACCGCATTTGAAATTAGATTTCAACAGCTGTTAACTAAAATTTAATATTGTAAGAAATGGTGATGGGCTTAAACACCATGGTTGTGACAAAGCTACATTTGTTGCATTTGTTGCACCATTTAAAAACATTTACAATGAAACTTTTACCATCTTCATTCAAAATTCATTGTATTTGGACATCATTTCTAGGAGCTATTGTGTTGTTTTAAATATCCTCAAACCTTCAACCCTTTTGGATAAAAATCATGTATCCACATGTACACTGCAGTGAGAGTTTCATTCAAGCAAATAATTGACTCAAAGAGAGGACTTTCTGCTACTCCAACACCACATTTTGATTAATAATCTTTCTTGGGAAATAATTTTATAATAATCCTTTTATTTTGATTATGGTCAACATATTTTGATTGGTTAACAATTTTTTTGAAAATGTATTAGTTTCCCTTTATTTCTTTTTTACTCATTCTTATTAAAATTTGTGAATGCTCCAACATTTTAACGAGAGATAGATACGTTGACTAACTTCACTTTACTAGCCATTACTTTCTTCTTTTTAATGAGGATAGTCCCATATTGATAATGAAAAAGGTTTCATAGTGTCTATATACACCAAAACCCTTACACCTACCTCAAACACATGTTGATTCTCTTAGTAAATTTCACCAATTATGTGATGCTTGTTATTAAATGGCCTCCATAAAAATATATTTTCCAGAAAACCCATAATGTCTTCCCCTTGTAGAATTACCATTAAATACCAACACGTTCCATCAAACTTTGTAAATTTAATCTTGTGCTGAAGTTTTCTTAGGACAAATTGTGCTACAACATCTGGCCGTAACTAGGGACAACGTTTTGGCTGCAAAGCCATGAGGACCATAGATGAGTGGCCTCAGTTGGGCCAGCAATCTAACATTTTGAAAATTTTGAAATCTGAACACTCAAAACCTAAAATTCCTGAAATTTGAAACCCTTCCAAATAGGCTAACAATTGGGAGTGACACCCTTATTCATCAACTAAAACTAAACTGAAGAATTGCAACTGAAAAAACATCTGAGCTAAAACTAAACTGAAGAATTGCAACTGAAAAAACATCTGAGCTTATTTGTATAGTACTCTTAGTTATAAACATGGTTGAATTTATTCAAGTGAAATCCACTCTCTAGTGGCACCAGTCCAACATTTGAGCGTTGGACCATATATCTCCATGCTTCTGAAATGGAAACAAAAAAAAGAGGCGTGCAACATGTAACATCTTCAGACAAAAACTTGATACATACCCCATGAATGAAATCCATTGCTGATCAAATAAAATTGTCATATAATCACCTACTATGTCATAGAATTGATGAGAAAAAATTTCAACTTACACCTTTTCTTGAATAGTTTGCTGACAAATATCTTCTTATCTTCATGGAAAGGGCATCCACAAGCTATGTTTAGATATTCACCTTTGGGCTTTCCTTGAAAAGGTTGTTGTAGGACATTTTCTTTCCCTTTTCTAGAAATCTAATATCCTTGGAAATCTATAACTAGGTCTTCACGCTCTGAATTGTATGTATCATAGATTTGGGAATCCACTGAGGAACCCAAACCATCATCTAAAAAATAAACATCATAAATAGGAGGATGCTGAAAATTGAAAAAATAAGACTGGGAAGAATTAATTTGATGCTGAATTTATCCTTCTTTCAAAACCCCATATGTGTTATGAAAGTTGTGACCTTCTTGAAGAGACTCAAGGGTTTGGTCCACACATTCACCATATGCCATGACATCTTTCCGAACAAAACTTTTCTCATTTTCTTGATCAAATAATGGTTGTTCTTGGTGTAAGTCTAAAATTTTGTGTTGTTTAGTGCTCCCTTCATTAGATTTAAGGATGGTCATCATATATTTTATTTGTGGAGTTATTAAACAACCATTTTCTTTTAATTGTCCAACATCATTTTCAGAAAAATATTGCTTCTTACATTCAAAAACCACTTCACTATTAAATCTTCTATGGTCCCCTTTGATAGTTGATACATTATCAACATTCACCAGAAACTCTTGAAGTTCTTTCTCATAAGTTTCTTCAACAAGATCATCATAGGCTTAAATTGTTTTTTTTTACATTATAATGCTCAAAACAATATTCAAGAAGAAACTCTTGTGAATATAATTTTTTCACGGTGAATTAAAAGTTGCATGGAAATAGTTCAAATAAGAAATACTTGAATGAGATAAAGATCTATACCAAACCCTTGCTTCCTAGTCCAAAGAAACATAAAAAAATTGATCTTTAAATATTCATGAATGATACTCTGTTGCTCCATGCATTCATGAAAGATTTTAAGGTGTTGAACTGGACTTTCATCTACATCTCCACTGAATATTGGAAGATATTCATTCCAATAGTGAAATGCAGGCATATGATAAGGATAGTCAGTGATAGTAAAATCTAGTGGGGCAAACTTATTGGCTAAGAATCTAGGGATAGTCATTAAAGCTCATAAAATAAATTCTCAAAGGTAAAAACACCAGCCGAAAAATTCACAACCTATCACTGGTTTTTGTCACCTTCAAAAACATGACAAAACTTTTTAAACCTAGGGAAGATATTTTCAATTCCTTCCTTGGCAATGTCTCCAAAATATGTTGTAACTCTTGGAGACAGACAGTTCTTGTTCTTGGTTGTGGGAGAACCAGTGTCCTAGAAATATTAGGATTAATAAAAAGTTTTTTTTTTTTTTAAATTAGTTGCGAGAGTGATAGGCCATGAGGGCTTACAAACAAAACTTATGATTCTAAAACCCTATCTTTCCAAAACAGAATGACCAGAGAAACTTTGAGGGTTGCAGGATCTTTGCATCAAAGGAGTGGTCTGAAGAAAAATAGAGAACAAATTTCAAATTAGGCAATTAAGAATTTGAATATAAACTATTACACAAAGAATAATGTAACACTGAGAAAATGTGAATGGGGTTCCAGGATGTGGAGTGCTTCATTAAGGGTTTCAATATTTATTCTCATGAGTACAGTCAAGTAAATTCATGAAAAACTAAATTGAAGCACCAGTTGCATCTTACACTGTGAAGAAGAAGAACAAGCATAGATGAATGTTGAATCACACGAGAAAAAAAATGACTACAACTACAGCCAGCGCTAGAATCAAAATTGCTATGTTATTTTTTTTTTATTTCAGAGAGAATTTATTATTATAGTGTGAGTCCTAGATATTGGACTCTTAACCCCCACAAAATTTTAGTTTCAAAATTTTATTTCCCCTGTGAGCCTAACTGAGTAACTATCAAAATTGAATCGATTTAAAAATCAACTTCTTGAGGTAGTTACAAAATGGTTTTTAAACAGTTATAAAAGTTGTTTATTAAAAATATAAAATTACAAATTTTAAAATAGTTTATTAAAAATATAAAATTACAAATCTTAAACTATATATATATACACATATAAATATATATACTATTTATAATATCCTTTTTACAAAACATATCCCAATATCTGGTCATAAAATAACAATTAGGTTTAAATCTTTGGTTTACTAAACCAATTAAAAGTATGAATAAAATATGAATGTTGATGTGGGTCCCTATGTTGTACTTGTCTATGAATTGGGAAAACCATGTATATCTATTGGATGAGTTGTTTAAGCCAAACCATTTATTAGGTCACCCTGTGGTGTAAACTTCCTGCATTTCGTACTCCGGGGATCCTCTTTAATCTAGTTCAAATGTTTTGGACCATCAATATTTTTAAAAATTGCTTGAAAACTAACAATGTTGTGTTGACCCATCTACAATATCCACATTCACATATATTCTCTTGGTTCAATGTTATCATAAAATAGATTGATGGACTCCCTCCTTGAAACTACATGAAATTTTCATTCATGAACTCCAGATATTGATCAATGAACTAGAAAGAAGCCATGGTAGTTGATCCCTTCTACTCATGATCAGGATGATGATCCCTCTCTTCCGTTGTCTATTGATTATTTCGAAACATCATCCGAAATTTTTCGGTGGTTTTCATTTGCGCTCTGTGCGAAGGAAAGATTGTTTTGGGAACTTTTAAACATTTTATAAGGGAACTATTATAAAGGTCTCTTCAACATCATATAAAGTGTCATCACAACCTACCTTTTCACAACAGTAGATAACACAATTAATCCTCAACAAGCTTGATTCTATCTCATTAATCAAACTAGTACAAAACCATTATTGATGGGAACTTATCCAACCAACACTGGAAAAAAAAAACCAATTGTCATGTGCAAATATTCCGAGTTTGAGTGAACCAATTCAGAGAAGGTTGCAATGCCAAATGAAGAATAACTGTGCACAATCGTTTCCCTCTCCCTGTTTTATAAATATATGTTCGTATTGCATAGTATCAATGATGAAAGTAGTAATAATAGTGTCTTCTTCGAGAAAGCTTCACTTTTACTGATATGCCCATATTGTAAAGTACAAATAAAATTTACAACAATCTTGCTTCATTAACCTAGTGACAAAATTTACTGAGTTTTCACTTTGGCAGAAGATGCTTGGATTGAAAAAAAGTGCTTAGAATAGAAATCCAAAGCCTTATTCATTAGATCTTGAAAGATTGAATCTTTTGTTCACACTTAATCTTCCATAGAAATATTCGAAAATGTTGTGAGATATGCCAGCTCAATCTATAGACATGACCGTTTTCCCATTTATTCTTCAAGCCCTCTATTTGGTAAAAGAAGCCACTACTACCAAGAACAATTCCAATAAACACCCCCTTTTTTGAAAAATTCTGTTCTAAGAGGACAAAAACATAATATGAAAATTGCAGCAGCTAATTCGAATAAGATACCTATCATGTTAGTGGCATCCAAAGTAGCAACTAGCCTTTCAGGAAGATTCAAAGCCTCCTTAGGATTATTATATGGTTGTGCTTACATAGTTCAACACTCCTATGCTAACTGACATTGGCATCACCTTCCTACCCTACATCAAGTCACAAAAGTCTGGTTCAAGTCCGCTTCCTCGTGTTGGTTCTACAATATGATATAGTATTTGAAGATGTGTGAATTTTCCACTGATGGAAATGAACTAACTCAAATTGTTTTTTCTACCAGGTTATTGGGCTTCATAATTGATAAATTTTCTTACCTTGTTTCCTTACCTTTTTATTAGTTTTCTAATATTTTTATGTATATAATATGGTAATTTGTGTGATATGAACTTTATAAAGTGCTCAATAAGTGTTTCAAGATTTTATTCTTCAAAAGATTCGATTTAACTATTAAAAGGTGAGGTACGCTTACGATTTGAAATGCTAACTGGCAGGGAATTTTGATAGCAGATGTTGTTCCCTGGGATAGATGGACAGGAACGCATTACATCGAGCTTCTTGGATTAATTATAACCAGATTGGGCAAGATCAACGGTCATCATGGAAAAACTAGTTGTGAATGAGATCTTGGCCACTTATTCCAAGGAAATATGGGAGATTTTCTAATTCAAATTAAGCATCCTGAGAATATTCAAATCCTCAGGATCGCTTCTTTATTTTTTAAATAGAATTTATTGTAATATAGAAGCAAGGAACTAAACCTCGATAGATGGGGGGCTGTAAATTATTGTCATTTTGGTGTGTTCTATACGTTTTACAGACATCCTTTGTAATATTGGTCCTGGTTAATTTAATGGAGACTTTGGTAGTTTAGCTTTAACTCTTTGCACTGAATAATCTCTAGGGCAGTTGAATTTTAGTTAGTGTGTGCCAAATCCTAGAATGACTACTTCTATTCTTTGTGTTATTTAATTTACATTTAAGATTTCGGTTCTTGCTTTGCAATTATTCAATCACTTTCTAGATCTGATCATTGGTTATTGGGCTACTCATTATAGTGATCCTTTCTACAATAGTTTCAGTGAAGTTCATAAGATTGGATTCCTAATAATTGATTTCCTAAAGCATTATTTCTTCTGTTGTTTCATGTGGTTCATAAATAATTGTTACTTACAAGATTTGATATTTCTCTCCACGAGTCATTTCTATTTTGAAGTGTTATTCGTAGGAAATAGCTTGTGTTTAGCATAATTGTTTTAATATTCAGAGTAGAAGATTCAATGATTTGATAATCTTAAAGTAGCTTTGATTGTTTATATTTGAATTCTCGAATTTGTGAATAAGTTATTTTTTTAGGAAATCCTAGTTGTTCCTTGTATTTTACATGAAGTTACCTTTCAATAGGGCTAGATAGATTATATCACATTAGCACTATTCTTTGGACATAATGTCTGGAAAAGCTTGAAATAACTATACAAGTTTCGAGTTGACAATTTAATGAATGTAATTCACTTGGTCTTTTAAAGAGAAACTAAGTAACCCAACATTTTTGCGTCATTTTTCTGGAGGTTTTCAAAGAAGTGTTAGTCTTATCCCTCTAGGGTTGGGTATTAAATATAGAAGGTAAGAACCTGCGCATGTACCAAGTAAAAATGTTGTGCTAGTTCCTACCCTCATCTGATAGTTTTAGATATTTTAGTGTGCATAACTAGGAAAAATCCTAGGACTACAAATCTAGTTATAGATTCAAAACCTATCTAAAAAACCATGAAAACTCAAGGTGAGCCTAACATTGGAAGAAAGACCTTTATAGATGAAATCATTCGCCATTTGGAGTCTCAAGCGTAAGTAGATCCTCAAAAACATTTCGAAAGGGTTCTACTATTTCCCCTCAATCGAGAAGATCATCTACTACAACTCAATAAGATTCATGACAAGACTGTAAGGTCTAAGAAATGTTTCCAAGATGCATTCATTAATAATCCCAATACTTCCACTAAAGGTGAAGGGAATTCTTTCAATTTAAGAGAAGGGGAAGGTGATACAAGTGAGAACTGTTGTAAAGGAAGAATCTAATATGCCTTATCTAAATAGTGTTGTGAGAAGTACTAAAAACCTAGAGTTTAGCCAACATATAATTATTCAGATAATATGTCCTCACCATGAGATCCCTGAGGATTATTGGAAATTTTTTTACCAAATGGTAAACGAAGCACGAGAAGCACAAACTTCGACCATAGAATACCCCATTGTCGACCCATAGGTCAATGCACCAATGAAATCCATCCCATTAAGGAATCTTCCATTTTTTTATGGAATGGCTTTTGAGGACCCTTCCCTAATGTGATTCTATTTGAATTTGACGTCTTATTATGAGGTTATGACTATACCACTCATCCTCAAAATTTGAAATTGTTTCCTTCCTCCTTAAAGGGAGCAACTCTACATTGGTTTATGGGTTTAGGGGTACCATAAATTCATGGGATTAGATGAAAAATACCTTACTCGGTAAATAGCACGACTATTGTATGTCTAGGGATATGAAAGAAGAAATATTTAAAATGATGTCAAAAGAAGATGAAGCTTTAGCCAATTATGTTGAAATATTCCAATATAACCTCCAAAGATCACCTTATACCACTATACCTAGAGAAACACTGAAAATTGCTTTGATTAGAGGAATGAAAGATGAATTGATAAAAGCACTTAATTTAATGGTAGAAGGTGATATTTCTAAGGAATAATATGACGACATTGTAAAAATGTGTATCTAGTGCTCGCGAGGAAGTACATGAACCAATTCCGCTATTCAAGACCCTCTCAAGAGAACCACCAGGACTGCAGGAGGAGTGACTCATGCAAAAATTGGAAATCTCCTAGAATACCTTAAAACTAATATTTTGAGTATGTTAAGTACACAGTTGGATGTCGTATAGGTGAAGCAAAAACAAGTAGAGGAAGAATAGGCCTTAGCTATTTTTTTTCCCTCGTTGTCAAAAGAGGTATATTCATAAAGTGTGCCCACTCGACAGAGTTGAAATATGTGCCACATACACTAAAGATCAATCAACAGAATGATGTCCCTCACTACCAAGACTGGAATTTGTATTCAAGGAGGCAAAGGAATATCATGATCAAACTTATCTCATGGCATAACGATGGAAGCGGAAGACACACCCTCTAGGTATTTTCCAAGATCCTTCTTTGTCTTATTGCGAATAGTATACCCAACAACATATTCCTAGACCACATTTGCAGGGCTATCACCCTTTTAATCCCACATGGAAATCTCAATCATGCCCTATGCCGCCATGGAAAAATCAACGATTTGTTGGACCCTCATGGCCAAATCAAAAATATTCTACATCTCCATGGCAAAACCCATCGAATAACCTATACCCATTGCATTGGGAAAATTCACCTACACAGGGACCAATGTGGTCTCAGAATTGGCAAGGCCTTATGGGACCAATCAATCCATCTACTGGGTCATTGTCTCAGTCACAGCCACCATAAAACTCCACTCTAGTTACCCCCAAATGTTCCTTATCTAATGCATCCTCACCTACCTCCCCAGTTGAACCCTAATTCTCTTAATATACTCATCTCGTACTTGGAAATTGTTGAAAACCCACATTATGACTCTACTTCATTTGAATTTAATGAGATTTCTGGAAGATCGCACAGGAAATCAAGAGCAAGTAAATAATGAAATTTTGTTGAAAAGCAACCCTTAACAGTATACTATTCATCCACCGTAGTGTTGACACTGTTGGATTCACTAATATTTAGGGTATCTCCTCGATATAAGGTCCCAATTATACCTCAGACTGTTTGGTGTAGGATTCCCATCTAGTACGACGGCCTTTTGTCAATTTACTTAGATTTTTGCCTCAACTCTTACTGTTTAGCACATGAGAGTGTTATGCTGGTACCTTTGAAAAGCAAGGTGAGTGTGCTTGGTGAGTGTGTAATGTAACTGTGTCTAGGTTCTCTTACTATAAAGGGACAAGAAGCGAGCCTCGAAGTGAGAGGTAATAGTACTACCCACAAAAAGTGACATGCAAACCAACAAAGGTCTATCCAACATCCAGTGGAATAGTCCACATCGAATGTGATGGTTATTAAAACCAAAGTAAAGAGGATGACTTGTCCACCATCCAATAGAGTAGTCAATAATGGATGTTATAGTTGGTATAATCAATAACTATAGATGGTCGGTCTAGTATCATGCAGAGGAGTCCACAAGGATGACACAACAGTGATAACCAATACAACACATTCCCAATAGGGTAAGCACTAAAACACCCGAAATAGTTCAACTATCTTAGTACAAGTGAAGCAAACATGAATTAAAAGTGCTCAAAGAATTGGCCTACAAACATCTACAATTCATGCATCGAAACGTGTTGGCCTAAAAAAGCTTATGTATTAAGCAAAAGTTCCAAGACACATATTTACATCATACACCATTAGCCCCAAAAGTGGGACATTGAATTCGCTCCTCTCTCCTCAAAGAACTAACTATAACTCTCTATGCTTCGTTGGAGGAGGCAAGGTCAAAAGTCCTTCCTCATACAATTAGGGGGGTATATATAAGAAAGGGTGATGCTTGACCCTTGTGACTTTTGGACTTCCCTCAAGATTGTTCAACTTCCTATGACTTTTCAACTCACATAACTATTCACATTCATGTGTGTCCACTAGACTTCCACTTTACATTACATTCGATTTACAACATATATGGCCCGTAATAGTGATGTGGCCTTTGAAAAATCATGACATGACTTGACATGACACCGCTGACATGGACTTTCTTGCTAAGGTGAAAATGTCAAGCCATTGTTTCTCCTGAGTGATAAATGTGTTCTTCGATGTGCTTTCTCTTCTCCTCAGCATAGCTTGATTATGTGGGGTCTTCAATGACCTTTCATCTCTTGAGGTGGTTTCATGCATGCGCTCTCTTTTCTTGTTCTTGATAATATTATCTATCCATCGAGCTGAAATTGAGTCCTCTAGCATGCTCGCTACTTCCTTATCTTCTTCATCATCTTCCCATGATCTAACAATGTACTTGTTCCTTTAATTCACTCATGATGGGATGACACGAAATCCTAAAACCTCCTAGTCAAAGATGATGCATTGTTATCGATGGAGTGGGTTTGGGAGAGGTTAAAAGATGGGAAAGAGGGCTCAGTAACTACAGATTTTGTAGTTCCAAGTGACAGGGAAGGAGACTGGTGACTGAGACTATGTAGAGCGCAGCTCAGGCTTGGCCGAGGAACTGCTGAGAATAGTATTCACTACTGGGAAATATTGCACAGAGGCCACTGAGAGACAGTATTGTACTATTGAGACCATGAGTGAATGCTCCAAGGTGGGATACTAGCAGGTAGGTCTACACATTTTTCAAAGACAAGGTAGGATTGGGCATGAGAGGGACCTGGACAGATAGATCTGCACAATTTTTGGGATCAGTGAGTCCTAGCTAAGGGAGGACACTGGGAGAATTTTTTTTTTAGTTATGGGAGGCAAGGAAGGCTTGGGTCTATACACATTGTTGAGTTCCAGTAGATAGAGAGGAGGCTTGGCGATTGGTCTTTTAAAATGTGCAGTTCAGGTCGGTCTTGATGAAAATACTTCGCAATTCTCGGGAGGAAGGTAGGTTGCTCAGCTATGGAATTGCGTAGTGAAACTACCCCGAGGATAGTGATTGTGTATTTCATAGTTCCAGGAAGCAGGGTTGCATCACAGAGGTTTGTGATTATGTAGTGTGCAGTTCAGTCGGGGTTTGGTGAAAGCGAGTTGCCCAGTCGGGAGGATTTTTGAAAAAAGGGATACGTGTGGGAGGTAAGTGAACTTTGTGAGGAACTTTAAACTATAATCACAGACTTAGCATATTTGACGACATGAAAACATAGGCCACTAGAACAACAAGACAAAGCATTACCCTCTATGAGGGACTGTAGATCAAAAAGCGAGAGGTGTGACACTTGAGATAGACCACCACGATGACACTTGTGCGACATTGGTTAAAACATTTTCTGTGAGTGTGAACGATGTTTACATAGCTATGAAAACTCGAAGACACAAAGACAAACCTTCAAACTCACCCTAACAGACCACAAGCATGATAAAACACTCCAACATGACAAAAGGTGGCAGTTGATCAAACAAGAAAAAGAGGTGAAAAGACTCTAAGGAAGCTCATGAAATGAGCTCAAGTGTTTGGAAAAATAAAGGGAAAGATCAAGGAAGGCTCTGAAATTTGAGTGCAATCCAAAATTTTGGACGGCATTGCAACCACTACAACACTTGGCAACACACTATTCAAATGCCATCTTCTCATTCCTGGTTCATTTTAGTGCAACGCCTTGGTCCTTCAGGAAGTATTGATTCATTGTGCATATTACTTTGGTTTCTCCACTTACCCCATGATGGTCATGGATCCCTTGATACCTTCTTAGTTGAACACAATATAATATTCAACCAAATCACAATGTTTCAAATTGGGAAGGGTATTTTAGCTTGTGAGCTTATGACTTTTAGAGTATAATTCTCATCTCTAGTGTTGCTCCATTGCTAGCAGGCCTGGACAGTACCCCGATGGATTCACTCAGGAACACAAGAATTTCTCCACTACTAGCGAGCCTCGACAGTACCTCGGTGGAGTTGGTTGCTTCACCTCTCTGCACATGAAGCCTTTCTCTTTTTTCGCCTTTGTTATTTTACAGATAAATGTGCATAGGCACTTATTTATTTTTGGCATGGAAGAGGGATCCCGAATTATTGAGAGAAGAAGATGTTTCTCATTCAGAGAAGTGTATAAATAGCTCTTATTTTGGTTTTCTCATTTATATTTATACCTTCTCCATTTTTACTAGTTAGATAAGCTCGAAAACACCAAAGAAGAAACATGAGTACAGGCATGAGGTTCCCAGACTAGACACACATTCATTCTTGGACCAAAAATATCCTTACAGATGGATCATATTTTCCGTTAGGACTTGATTGGCCAAAATTTATAGCCAAATACAAAGAAGGTGAACCTAGGACTGGCCAAGGGTGGTAGTGTCACAAGACTCTTTGAGCTTCAGCCACACACACACTTGGAGGCTAAAATGAAGTAAGGCACAAAACTTATTTAAATAAGAAAACAATAGAAAACCAAAGGAAAACTAAAACAACAAACAAGAAAATGACTATGTACATATCCTAGGGCACGACCTCGAATCTCATTGAAAATAAAATTTTAAGTCTTAGCCATTGAGAGGAAGAGATTCAATCTTCCAGTCAAGTGATTCAAGACTGTATGTGTATTGGCCAAGATTCTCATGAAAAGTTTAAGGACCAATCCATAAGGATTGAAACTTAGTGTGTTTTCCTTTGTCCTTGTGGGCCTTGTCCCACTTTAAGACTAAGTCACCCACACTGAAGCTAGTCTTCCCCGCAAACTTTCTGTCAAACCATCTCTTTATATAGTTTCGATGAAGCGAAATTTTTTCTTTTTCTGTCAATATTTCTTCCTAAAACTCATGTAAAGTGTCCATCCTACACTGAAATAAAAAACACAACTTTCCCTAGGATTCTTGGGACAACTAGTGAGCATTCAGGCAAGTGTTCGATGGGAGGATGGGTTCATTTCCATACACCAAGAATTAAGGGGAAGTATTCAAAGAAGGCTTAGGTGTGACTCGGTCAGCCTATAAAGATTTCACTAGAGTGGAGTGCCCATTTCCCTGATTAGAGAATATGGTGCCTTTTATTATACGAATGAGATTCTTATTCATGGATTTGGCAAGACCATTCCCCTGTGGATAGTAGTTAGCAGAATGTTTGAAGACAATACCATTTTGCAATGCAAAATCATAAAGCTTTAATGAAGAAAAGTATGTTGCATTGTCAAAAACAAGTGATCTAGGAACTCCAAACCTGGAAATGATATTCTGTTGTAGGAAGATGATGACTTCCTAATCGTTCACTTGTTTCAGCAGAACTACCTCTGTCCACTGTGTGAAGTAATATGTAGCGGTAAAGATATAATGGTGTTTCTTTGATGAATGTGGTAAAATTTCCTCGATGATATCCAAGCCCCATTATTAGAATGGTTCTTCCATTGCAACAAGCTATAGTGGGGTTGCTGACCTCTAATTGCTATCAGTGCACTTTTGACAGACCAAACATTTGTGAGTTTGGGGATGCACATTTTTAAATAATTTAGGCCAGTAGAAACCGGCCCGCATCACCTTATGTGTTGTCGTGTTACCCGCAAAGTGACCCCCTGTCTATTATGTCGTGGAGATCATGTAACACCTTATCTAAATCATGCGCCTCTAAGGACCTGATAAATACTTTTTTATGGTTCTTTTTGTATAGCACCACATGCACTAGTTGGTATGATAGAGCTTTTAGTCAAGGTTTCCTCTTCTACCGCATAAAAAAATGAGAGGGCATGATGCCATGCCCAAGGAATCAATGCACATCTTCATACCAATGGTTTTTCTCTAAAGTGGGAGATGCTTGCTCAACATTGTACATTTTAATTTCTTGCACCCAACCTCCAAGCTCTTCTACTTCCTCTTGTGCATGAACCACTTCCACTGCTAACTTACGAAGACCATGACCCTTGATGGTGTGAATTGGTTTCCTATTAAGATCATACCCTTGTAGTTCAGTCATCTAGTTCACCATTGTCTCACCCATCTCTTGCTGAACAAGTAGTGATCTAACCGCAGGGTGTGGAACAAATATAATGCAATGATTTTTCAGCAAATAGGATCTAACGTGCTTCACTGCCTTGCATACTAATTAAGCTTGTTTTTCCATGGAGAGTATTAGGATATTTCGACACATAGGAAATAGTTAAGTATAACTTGGTCTAGTGTAGAGTTAGGTAAAGTGTGTTTCTTTAGTATTACTTTTGTAACTTACAATCTCACGGTCACGATATGTTCTAGATATGAAGTGATCCAACGGTTCATTCTCTCCTCGGTATTACCTACACTTGATCCATGGTTTAACACCCGATTGGTCCATGATCTCTATTTAAAGAGAATGGAGGGTCATTTGTAGGGTAACCATTCATGAGAGAAGCTTAAAAAATTTTCATTCTTTTATTAATAAATTTCCTGAACTGGTCACGTTGGCTCAAGCTGTGGACTATTTCCCTCTTGGAGGGTTTTAACCACGTCAATAATAGTGGTGTATTGATATGTGATCTATTTGTGAGAGGTTTCCTTTCATGTTTTATCTGAGGAACTTACATTCTAGATTCCTACATGTTATGAGAGCTATTTGAGGGTCGCATCTGTTGGTGATCCAAATCAAAAGTCGGTACCACTGCATCTAATTGTCATTTCCTAAACCTACTATTTCTTACTGTTTTCGAGCTGAGCGCACTGCTCTATTGTGTTAGGAGCATCTCTTCCAATGAGGAACCCCTTTCATTTCATGCAAAAAGGTTTTCAATAGTCGTCGCTACATCATTTTTAAGATCTAGAGGTATACAACCTTTATTTGTAGTTTTAGTTATTCATGTCTCTGTGTATTTCAGTTTATTTATCTCTCTGTTTTTTATTACCGGATATATACCTTTCATTTCTGCATATGCTCTTTGCCCCGCAACTCTGTCCGATTTGGGTAAATTAGAAACAAAAAGGAAGGATTTTTCTCATGTGTATGCTCTTTTCCACGAAAGCTTAGTATGATCTCGGGAAATCAGAAACATTGAGGAAAATATTTAGTTTCTGGAAAAAGCTAACTTCATGTGATAAGGTTTGGTTTTTTTTGTATGTCTATGTTGGGTTTTGTGTTTTTTGTTTTGTAGGAAAAAATGGATCTTTGTAGTAAGCACTGATCCATGGATCTTTTTCTTATAGATGTATGAAAAGAATCACATGTGAAAATTGCATCTTAACACATAAATTTAATGTGCACATGCGAGAAGTAGAAGAAACACATAAGGAATAACAAGAAGACAACAAGACTTGATAATGGATTTTGTCCAACTTCGACTACGTCTCCAGGCCCTGATCGATCAATGGGGAGGCCTTCATTCATTAAATGGCATGAAAAGAAGAGAATACAATTATCAGTTACATAAAAGGAGTATCATACCTCCATTCTAAAAAATGGCTGAGAAGAGGAGAACTTAGATGAAGAAATGGATAGCACCATTATGTTCGTGGCATCGAGAAGGGCAGAAACCATATAAAATTTGCCTAATTCAGACAAAATGATCAATCACCCCTACTGCAACCTGTTGTGTTGAACTGTGTACCAAAAATCCTCTCCCCCTACACTTCTCTACGTGCATCAAGTTTTATAATAATTTTTTCTTACAAGGACCCTTAAATTGGGGCTGTGTTTGTCTAATAATATCAGCCATTTGAATAGAAGGATCGGCAGGCACAACTAAACCTCGAAATAGCTATTTTCTGCTCAAACCAAAATACACGGGATCCACTGCAAAATCCAACCAAAAGCGTTTAAGCCAAATTTCAAATTCCATTAAATTAGCCCTATTTTCCTGTCGGGTCCACGTTGATCGCAAATCGCAATGGCCCTGGGGTCTTTCCTTTGACTATGCCGATCGCCGATACGCCGATCCGCCAATCACCGATATCGCCGATCGTCGATCCCCGACATCACCGATATCGGTGTATCTCATTAGCTCTATTGCATCGACATATCGCATCGCTATAGCCCAGGGGTCCTTCCTTTGGCATCTGTTGATTCCGATTGTCGACGCTGATATCGACAATCACTATATCACGTGTCGCTGGTTCTAAAGCCCTGATATTTCACATAGCATGCCCCCGACTCCGATTAATCCAAGATCGATAATCGTGGCTTCCCATTCGCCTGCCTTAAGTCTTCCTTTTGGACCCTCCGATTGGGATTCTCCCTTATATGGCTTAAAACCAATTTTTAGGAAGAAAGCCTCATTTTCCAAAGGAAGAAGGCAATCTTCTTTTTGTTGTAACTTCATCATTCGGACTCGGATTGGAGTGATGTTCACAACATTGGAACCAAGGTGACGAGCACTTCGATTTGATGTCAAGATATTTGATTTTCTACCACTTTGAATTTTGAGCTTTTCCATGCCATTGTATCTGAAGATCCACCTGGATCAATCCTCCCCATTGAGGAGATTTTGAACCACCAAAAGCTTTCATTGGTCAATTGGCAAGTGAGGGAATTGTTCCCTCACCCTTTCCTTCTCCAGCCATTTTGCCTTGCTAGGGTGAATTCCCTTGAAACCAACTCGAAGGTATTCCACATCTCCTCGCCATGAAGTCTTGGTTCTTCTGTGAAGGATGATGTCCTCAGGTAACTCATCGAGATATTCTAGTGCAAAATAATCAACTGTAGGAACTGTGCCCACCTCATCGGTGTCCATGATCAATGGTGGTTGATACAGCTTTAAGTTCTCCACATTCACTACTGATTGCATCTGCATATTTATAGGAAAATCAAGACGAAAGGAATTGTTTCCAGTCTTCTCCAAAATGGTGAATGGACCATACCAGATTGGTCGCAACTTCTTCCCTTCTCCCTTCATCATGTCCTTGCTGATGTGGAACCACACTTTGTCGCCCACTTGGAATTGATGGTTGGCTCAGTGTTTGTCATGTCAAGCCTTGTAACGGGCTTGACTTTTCTCCAACTACTCTTGTACTGCTTGGTGAATCAACTGGATTCGCTGAATGAACTATTGAGCTTTGTCCCTATCATTACGTCCATTCGAGTCATCTTGCCTTCCAAAGACCATATCAAAAGGGTCCTTTGGAAAGTAACCAAAACATGTCTCAAATGGTGAATACTGCGTAGATGAGTGCATTGCTGGGTTGTAGGAATGTTGCACATATGGGATATGTTCATCCCAAAACTTAGGATGTTTCCCACAGTAGCCTCGTAACAAGTGTACCACGGTGCGGTTGAAAACCTATGTTTGTCCGTCAGTCTATGGATGAAATGCCATGCTTCTTTTCAACTTGGTGTCCGTCATCTTCCACAAGATGGTCCAAAACTCTCCGAGAAAGTGAGAGTCCAGATCTGACACAATCAATGTGGGAAATCCAAAATGGACCCAAGCATGCTGAAAGGAAAGATAAGCAGTCTGCTCTGCAGTGATCTACTTTTTACAAGGCATTAGAATACACATCTTGCTAAAACAGTCAACGATGGCATACAAATAGTCGTGACTCTTTTTAGACAAAGGAAAACCTCCTACAAAGTCCATCGACACACTTTCCCATGGATGACTCGGAATAGGGAGTGGTGTGTAGAGGCCGAGTTTTATATTAGAGGGCTTTGAAACATAACACATCATGCACCCCTTTACATAGCGAGTCACAATGTTCTTCATATGAGGCCAAAAACAAAACCTTTTTACATGACATAAATTATTTTCGACACCAAAGTGTCCAAACATAAGAGAAGTGTGGGCCTCTCGGATTACATGTACCCGTTCCCCTGTGGGAATACACAATTTACCAAGGTGATACAATTGTCTCCCCTGCAAATGATAGTTGTCCACCCATTAAACATGGGTTAGTTTTGCATAAATCTCCTTAAATTCATCATCGTTAGCATATTTTTCAACATAACTCTCAAAAGACAACGAAGCATTATGCAAAATAACAGAAGCAGAAATAGGAGGGCGAGATAGCATATCGGCCACTTTATTGCTAGTTCCCTTCTTATACTTTATTACCAGATGAAACTGTTGAAGAAGACCCATCCAACTGAATTGACGAGATTGCTGCAACTTGGTTTGTGATTGAAGATACTGCAAGGGATGATGATCTGTATGGATGATAGTCTCCTTACCGATCATGTAGTGTTTCCACCTTTTCACACTCTACACCAAGGCATAAAGCTTCTTGTCATAAGTGGGATAGTTTATCACAACCTGAGAGAACTTCTCAGAATGGTAACAAATCGGCTTATTTTTCTCCATCAGTACAACTCCCATGGCGTAACTGTTGGCATTGGTTTCGATCTCGAATGGCTGTTGGAGATTTAGTAAGGCTAAGACTGGCACGGTGCTGATCATTTCCTTCAATGTTTGAAAGGACTTCTGCTGTCTTCCTCCCCATTGGAAGACATGTTTCAAACTTGTCAATGTGTGCATAGGTGCTGCAATAATAGAGAAATTGGCAATAAATCTCCTCCAATACTAGACTGCACCTAAAAAGCTATGGACCTCAGTTACACTAGTAGGCTTAGGCCAATTTACAATTGCTTCAACTTTAGAGGGGTCAATCTTTAACTGAGCATGACCAACAATATGACCTACGTAACCCAAAGAGATTTTCCCGAACTCACATTTTGACAACTTTACATAGAGTTTTTCTTTCTTCAATACATTAGGCACTTTCTTCACATGACACACATGTTCATTCCAACTTTTACTAAAGACAAGTATATCATCTAAATATACAAGAAAAAATTCATCAATGAAAGGCTGAAAGAGATCATTCATGACCCTCATAAAAGTGGTTGGAGCATTGCAAAGTCCGAATGGCATCACCATCCATTCGAACAACCCCTCTTTGGTCTTGAAGGCAGTTTTCCACACGTCCTGCCCTGCAATTCGGACCTGGTGATAACCACCACATAAATCCAATTTGGTGAAATAGACAACATTCTTTAACTAATCTAATAAGTCATCAATGCGTGGAAGAGGGTAGCGATTTTTCACCGTAATTTTGTTTAGTGCACAGTAATCCACGCACATCCTCCATGTGGCATCTTTCTTTGGCACTAAGACAATTGATGAACCACCTGGAGAAGTGCTCGACCTGATGACCCCTTGGTCCAGCAATCCCTGCACCTGTTTCTTGATTTCCTCCATCTCAATGGTTGACATCTTGTACATGCCAATATTTGGTAAAGGAGCATCATGCTGCAAATGGATTTCATGTTGGATTTCCCTCTTCAAAGGTAATCTCTTTAGTTCCTGAAACATCTCATCATAATTAGAAATTAATTCACATAATTCCTGTTTATGTTCCTGATCACAACCTTGGAAAGCATCAACTACTTCTGCATCTTTTCCCCTTACAACCATCAATATGCAACCCTTACTGGAATTCACTAGCCTTTTCATTTGTCCAGCGCTTACAAGGTTGGCATTGATGTTAGTTTGATGAGCCCTTACTATATATTCTACCCCATCTTTTGTGATTTGGTATTTGTTTTGATGATGGAAAAGGACTGCCTTTCTATCATATAGATATGGACTCCCTAACACCATGCCACAGATATACAATGGTATCACATCAAGTTCTACTTCATCCACTAGCTTAGAAGCCATCACAAGTTTTACTTTACACTATTTGGTTGCATTCAATTTTTCTTTATCATGTATCCATCCAAGCGGGTAAGGTTTCAGATGTGGTTTTGTTTCTAAACCAAGCTTCTTTACAAAGGATTCTGTAATTAAGTTTGCTTGGGATCCAATATCAAACAAAGTTTCTACTTTAGTATGATTTATGACAACTCTGATATGAAACAATTCAATTCTCTTTCGATCATTAGGAAGGGACTCATTTACTGAACTAGTGCCTTCATGCGATTCAAAATTAACATGAGGTGTAAGAGTACTTTTGTTCTTATGGCTGTGATTAATGCTTCATCTCCAGAATCCAATCCAAGGTCTTGCTGCACAGTTGCCACTGTCTTCTGCTTCCTTTTTCCTCCATACTTCTTTAGTCTCTTTTCTGGGTGCTGTTTCTGATGTAGGAGCATCCAGCACCCTTAGAAAAGGGATGAATCCAAGTGGAGTGAAGAGGAGCGCATGGACCAACAAACCTGAATAAAGGGAGAAAAACAGGGAAAAATCTGTTTTAAAACAGATTTAAAGTGGAAAAGATGGATAAGTCTCGAGGAGACTTGATCTAAATGTAATCTGCCATGTGTGCATGCATGCATAGAGAGCTTTCGGGCTTTTGGTTAGAGGGTTGATTGGATCCTTTCGATCCAATCCAACAATGTTCCTTATATATATGAACCTATGTGTTCAAGTGTGTAAGAAGAAGACTGATAGAGACATATGTGTTGTGTGAATTTAGAGTGTTGTAATGTAATTGAGGGGAGAATCCGTACTAAGGCTGAAATGCCTTAGATCTTGTAATCGTGCTCTGTATATAATATATAATATACAGGTGTTGTGTGTCTACAACGGTTTTGTGTAGAATGTCTCTCTGTTTCATATGTGTGGGTGAATGATTTAATTCCCGATTGTATGCGGGTTTGATCGACCATCGAACACAGCTGAATCGATGGCGATCCACAAATTAATGAATTGTTATTATATATGCATATTCATGCATTAATGGAGTGATAACTGTGTGACTGTGTCGTAGTGGAATATGGCAGAATTGTGTTTAAAGCGCAGAAATCCCATCAAAACAGGAAAGAATACCCAAGGCGTTGGATCAATTGATCAACAGTCCAGATCCCTTATCATTTCAGCGGCGGAACCGAAATTTTATAGAGATTAATCCATGCGATATCGGGTCCGACCCTATTATCGCATCGGAGGAGAGGTCTTCATTCTGCCGAAGTGTAAGCTCCGAAATCCGGAGCCGAAATACAATAAGGTGGAGTTTAATATGTATCGGGTCCACAAGAGGTTAGGACTGTACGATCCTATAACCGGATCCAAAATCATATTAAGGGCAACTCAATGGGTCGTCGGGTCCGTAGACCTGTTACATTACAACCCCGCCGATAAGGAGTCACCGATATACATCGGACCCAAAGTCATTATAGGGGAGCAGCATAAAGGGTTGTCGGGTCCGCGAGGGCAGTCGGAGGTCCGAGGATTGGGACAGTCGCGATGGCGAATCGGCGGAACTGCCAATATTTATAAAGGAAGCCATATAAGATTTGAGATCTGCATATGTTAAATGGGAGCAGAAATTATGTTATTTTCCCATGTATTGATATATGTATGTGGCCGCAGGGTTTTATAGTGTTGGCCATGTATTTGTATATGTGTGGCCATGGGTTGCTTTCGATAGAGGGAATGTAATGCATGCGGCTTAAGTGGTGGCTTCCGATAGAGGGAATGTAATGCATGCGGCTTAAGTGGTGGCTTCTGATGGAAATAAAGGCGGAGATAAAAGGGTGGCTCCGATTCTAAAGTAAGTCCATGGTTAAAGGCTTAAAGACTTAGCACTTCCGATAGGCTTTGTGGGCCATAACTCACAAGCCTCAAGATCGATTTATTTGGGAATTGGGATTTTGGTTAACCCCAAAATCTCATCCCATCAGTTTGGTATCAGAGCAGGGAAAGTTTCCTACGAGGAGAAGGATTCCAGAGAGAAAGAAAAAGGAGCAGAGGTACAATTGTTGAAGACTGGAGAGTTTGTGGTCTTATTGTCGTGCAGATGGCAGCAGCGGAAGGTGAGAAGATTTGCAGCAACCTAGAGCAAGGTGTGCTCAATAGGTTCTAGAGGAGAGAACCAGAAAGATGCCAAAAGACTGAGTGCGGAGGGCTTGGTGAGGTATTGTGTAGGAGGAGGAGACTGTTACTGCAGAGGTTGGTTGCAGCTCACAAAGACCATGAAGGCAATTCCACTGAAGATATGAAGTGGGTAGAATTGCTAAGGACAAGGAAGAATCATATGACGAGGAGGTCATAAATTTTTGTGCTTCGGGAGTCTGATGCAGGAGAATCCAACACCCTTAGAAAAGGAAGGAATCCAAGCGGAGCAAAGAGGAGCGCATGGACTAGCAAAGATGAATAAAGGGAGAAAAACAGGGAAAAATCTGTTTTAAAACAGATTGAAAGTGGAACAGATGGATAAATCTCGTGGAGACTTAATCTAAATGTAATCTGCCATGTGTGCATGCATGCATAGAGAGCTTTCGGGCTTTTGGTTAGAGGGTTGATTGCATCCTTCTGATCCAATCCAACAATGTTCCTTATATATATGAACCTGTGTGTTCAAGTGTGTAAGAAGAAGACCGATAGAGACATATGTGTTGTGTGAATTTATAGTGCTGCAATGTAATTGAGGGGAGAACCCGTACTAAGGCTGAAATGCCTTAGATCTTGTAATCGTGCTCTGTATATAATATATAATACACATGTGTTGTGTGTCTACAGCGGTTTTGTGTAGAATGTCTCTCTGTTTCATATGTGTGGGTGAATGATTTAATTCTAGATTGTATGCGGTTTTGATCGACCATCGAACATTGATGAATCAATGGCGATCCACAAATTAATGAATTGTTATTATATATGCGTATTCATGCATTAATGGAGTGATAACTGTGTGACTGTGTCGTAGTGGAATATGGCAGAATTGTGTTTAAAGCACATAAATCCCATCAAAACAGGCAAGAATACCCAAGGTGTTGGATCAATTGATCAACGGTCCAGATCCCTTATCACTTAAGCGGCGGAACGGAAATTTTATAGAGATTAATCCATGCGATATCAGGTCCGACCCTATTATCGCATCGGAGGACAGATCTTGAGTCTGCCGAAGTGTAAGCTCCGAAATCCGGAGCCGAAATACAATAAGGTGGAGTTTAATATGTATCAGGTCCACAAGAGGTTAGGACTGTACGATCCTATAACCGGATCTGAAATCATATTAAGGGTAGCTCAATGGGTCGTCGGGTTAACAGACCTATTACATTACAACCCTGCCGATAAGGAGTCACCGATATACATCGGACCCGAAGTCATTATAGGGGAGCAGCATAAAGGGTTGTCGGGTCCGTGAGGGTAGTCGGAGGTCAGAGGATTGGGACAGTCACAATGGCGAATCGACGGAACTACGGATATCTATAAAGGCGGCCATATAAGATTTGAGATCCGCGTATGTTAAATGGGAGCAGGAATTATGTTATTTTCCCATGTATTGATATATGTATGTGGTTGCGGGGATTTATAGTGTTGGCCATGTATTTGTATATGTGTGGCCATGGGTTGCTTCCGATAGAGGGAATGTAATGCATGCGGCTTGAGTGGTGGCTTCGGATGGAAATAAAGGCGGCGATAAAAGGGTGGCTTCGATTCTAAAGTAAGTCCATGGTTAAAGGCTTAAAGCCTTAGTTCTTCCGATAGGCTTTGGGGCCATAACCCACAGGCCTCAGAATCGATTTATTTGGGAGTTAGGATTTTGGTTAACCCCCAAAATCTCATCCCATCAGTTTCCAACAGTGATTTTCATTATGACCATCCCTTTTGCAGTGATTTCAGTACGACCTTTCTACTTCTTTGGCTACTGTTGTTTTCTTCTCCTTTCCTTTGCATTTAGCTTTAGATTTGCCTTTGGGAAGTTTGAACGGTGGTTTTTTGGAATGATCATCTCTTTCATTTTTTCTCCCTGTTCTCAATATGAATTGCCTTCACACTGGCTGAGTCAATGGTGGTTGGTTCAAACAACAATAATGAATGCCTAATGTAGCTATGTATTGATCCAATGTACTTAGTTACTACTTCAGGTGTATCAAGTGCAATACCCAAATTAAGTGATTGCTTTCTAAAATCCTCTATAAAACTCTGAACATCCTGACCTTTGCCTTGCCTTAAATACTACCAATTCATTAATTCTTTCTGCTTGTAACCCAATGGATAAAACTGTTCTTCTAATGCAGAAATAAAATTAGGCCATGAGGAAAAGAGCTTACCCACATTCTTACTGCTCTGCAATTTTCTCTCCCACCAAATGAAAGCGGTGTTGCTCAGCCATAGAGAGGCCGACTGAATCTTTGCCTCATCCTCCACGATCTACAAAATCCTGTAGTAGATCTCAATCTGCTTAATCCAATTATCAAGCTTCTCTGCGTTACTTTCACCATTAAACATGAGAAGATCAAATTTAACATCTAATTTAAAGAAAGGTTTCTTAGATGCATCCCTGGGATTTCTTTGATTATGGTGGTGAGAGGAAGAAGAACTTTCACTCGCGGAAGGAGAAGGAGGGCGTTCTTTTCCACCATTTCCATGCGTTGAACCTTGTTCTTCTGGTTTTCTCCCTTCTTCTCTCTCCAGCCTTAAAACTAATTGACTGACATTCTCTGTCATTGAATAGAAGGTCTTGCGGAAATTGTGCTCGTCTTCAAGATGAGCTTCATATTCTGCCATGTTTCTCCTTCGATGTGCACACCCTACTTCAGTATCGAAAGGCTTTAATTCCCCTTCGCCTCTTCGGATCCTATTTCTTGTTAGCATATAAACATGAAATTCACATCTAAAAAGACCTGCACTGATACCACTTGATCTAGGGATCTTTTGCTTATAGATGTATGAAAAGAATCACATGTGAAAATTGCAGCTTAACATAGAAATTTAATGTGCACATGAGAGAAGAAGAAGAAACACATAATGCATAACAAGAAGAAAACAATACTTGATGACAGAGTTCCTCCAACTTGGACTACGTCTCCGGGCCCTGATCGATCAATGGGGAGGCCTTCATTCATTAAATGACATGAAAAGAAGAGAATACAATTATCAGTTACATAAACAGAGTATTATACCTCCATTCTGAAAAATTGTTGAGAAGAGGAGAACTTAGATGAAGAAATGGATAGCACCACTGTGTTTGTGGCGTCGAGAAGGGCAGAAACCATATAAAATTTGCCCAATTAAGACAAAATGATCAATCGCCCCTCGTGCAAGCTGCTGCCTCGAACTGTGCCAAAATTCCTCTCCCACTGCACTTCTCTGCGTGCATCAATTTTTATAATCATTTCTTGTTACAAGGACCCTTAAATCGGGGGTCTGTTTGTCTAATAATATCATCCATTTGAATAGAAGGATCGGCGGGCACAACTAAACCCCGAAATAGCTCTTTTTTACTCAAACCATAATACACGGGATACACTGAAAAATCTGACCAAAAGCCTTTAAGCCAGACTTCAAATTCCATTAAATCCACCCTATTTCTTTGTTGGGTCTGTGTTGATTGCAAATCGCAATGGCCCTGGGGTCTTTCCTTTGACTGTGCTGATCGTCGATATGTTGATCCGCCGATCGCTGATCGCCAATCGCCGATATCGGCGTATCGCATTGGCCCTATCACATTGGCATATTGCACCACTACAGCCCAGGGGTCTTGCCTTTGTCATCTTCCGATGCCGATCACCGACGTCAATATTGGCAATCACTATATCGCATGTCGCTGGTTCTAAAGTGCCGATATCGCACATAGCATGCCCCCGACTCTGATTAATCGGAGATCACTAATCGGGGGTTCCCGTCCGCCTACCTTAAGTTTTCCCTTTGGACCCTCCGATTGTGATTTTCCCTTTTAAGGCTTAAAACCCATTTTTTAGGGAGAAAGCCTCATTTTCCAAAGGAACAACGCAATCTTCTTTTTGCCATATCTTCATCATCTGGACTCGGATTGGAGTGTCATTTGCACCGTTGGAATCAGGGCGACGAGCACTTTGATCTAATGTCAAAATACTTGCTTTTCTGCCACTTTGAATTTTGAGCTTTTCTATGCCATTGTATTTGAAGATCCACCTAGATCAAGCACGCACCTAAAAGCTTCAATGACTAAAAAAAAAACCTCCTTCCTCTTTTCCAAAAATTACTAACATTTTAAACTAGCTCGCTTGGTCGAAAATTACTTTAAGAGAATAGATGTCTTGAGTTCAAGTCTTTCTTTTTGTTGAGTTACTTTTTCAAAAAGCACATGTAACTTATGTTTTAAAGTTACTTTATGTAAAAGTGTCATCACCCATTGTAAAAAGTGAGTCACTTATAATTCAAAAGTCTCTTTCTCTTTTATTTAAGTTACAATTTAGTGGGTAGCTCATAAAGTACCATTGAAAAAGTGAATTTCACTTATTTATAAAAGCGGGTCACATAATTTTTTTTTGAAAGTGAGCTAATTAAATTAAGTTTGGAGGGGGGAGGGGGATTTTTTTTTTTAAATATAACATTATCATTCATCTCCGCACATTAACGCATTTCGTCAACATATTCAACAATGTTTCTTAGAAAAGCCATAACTTCTTCATCTCGAAACCGTTTTCAGGGCTGTTTTTTTTAATGAGCCTAATTTTTCGAGTTCTTTCCATTAGAACACTTAGTTTCAGCATCTACAGCTTTAGTTTCTGTTAAAATGGAATGTCCATGCCAAGTTATTCTTGATAGCACCAACTACTTCCAATGGTGGTCCTACATTGTGGATTTACTTAGAAGTAAAGGTCTTTATAGAGTAGCCTCAGGCCAAGAAACTAAACCTAAAGATGAAGATAAGGCAGCCGAATGGGAAAATAGACAAGATCAAGCATGTGGGTTGATAGGGATGTCTATTTCTCCAAAACTTAGATTCCATATCGCAGAAATTGATACCCCTAATGAGGCAATGAAACATCTCACTAAAATTTTTGGAATTAAAAATGAAATTAGAGCCCATCAACTTGAAAATGAGTTCCTTACATTGGACCCCAATAATTTTTCTTCTGTTGAACATTTTTTGTCCAAGTTCAAGACCCTTAGACTTCTCTTGGAAGGTGTTAAGGTTAAGAAAGAAGATGGTAGCCAACTATGCCATTCTTACTAAGTCGGGGCCAACGTACTCTATGCTTGTTTCCACCTTCCATTCTACTAGAGAATCATTTATTTCTCAAGGACAAGACTACAAGTCCACCACTTTTGATGCCTTTTGTGATTCTTTAATAAGAGAATAAGAAAAAATCTTACATCTTGGTCTTCTTAATCTTGGAAAATCTTCTAAGAAAGCCGTAGCCACCCAGCAACAAACAAATTCAAATAATCCTAAGAAGCAGTATCCTAAAAAGAATGATCCTAAACCAAACAAGGGTCCTAAGAAATTTCAGTCTCAAAATGAAAAATTATTTCAACAAAATGATAAGGAAAATAAAAACAAAGGGAAGAAGGTTGATAGACATTGCAACTTTTGTAATCAAGATGGCCACTTAGAATCCAAATGCTTTAAGAAGATGGAAGGCTTGGAAGCAGCAATGAAGAAGCATAACATCCATTTGGAGCACTCTTCAACTTCAACTTCATCTTCAGGAATATCACTTTCTCCATGTGGTTGTCAAGCATCTCGGTCTGGTTATGCACTAAATGTATATTCTTCTTCTCATTCTCATGAGTGGCTCATTAATTCTAGAGCTTCTTATCACATGGCCAAAAACAAAGCCATGGTTTCTTCTTTAAATGATTGTAACACCAAAAATATATATGTTGGTGATGATAGATCTCTTAGTGTTGTACGGACTGGAACTATTCATCTAGACAATCGTCAATTTAGTGATGTATTATGTATTCCAACCTTATCATGCAACCTTCTATCTGTATATCATATAACTCATTCAGGTGAAGGTAAATTCGTTGATTTTTCACCTCATGATGTTGTAATTAAGGTCCTAAGAGATCCTAGATAGATTTTAGTTATTGGCGTTGTCAATGATTCTACAAGGTTGTATAAGTTTAACAACTTTGGGTCATCAACACTTCCCTTGGTATTTGTTTCCCATAAAGATGAAGTGAGCAAACCTTGGCATGAGCGATTTGATCACTTAAACTATCGCTCCCTTCAAAATCTATGTAAAGAAAATATGGTGAAAGGTCTTCCTATGGTATCTTGCAGAGATGGTGTTTGTTCCGGATGTGTACTCAAAAAACATCATCGGGATAGTTTTGAAAAATGTGCTTCTTGGCACGCCTCAACCCATTTACAGCTTGTGCATAGTGATTTATGTGGTCCACATCCAGTTGTTTCACTCTCTCGCTACAAGTATTTCTTAACTTTCAATGATGATTTCTCCACACGCGCTTGGGTATACTTCTTAAAACCCGAGAGTCAAGACTTTAACATGTTCTTGGCCTTTAATGCCTTTGTTGAGAAACCATCTGGACATCAAATTCTTAAGCTAAGATTAGATAATGGTAGAGAATATGTTAACAACATATTCATCAACTTTTGTATTGAGCATGGAATTAAAATGCAACATATTGTTCCATATACTTGACAACAAAATGGTGTAGCTGAAAGGAAGAATCACACCTTAAAGGAAATGGCTAATTGCATGATTCAATCTAAAGAACTTAGTCTTAATTTTTGGGCAAAAGTAATTAGCTATGCAAATTACATAGTAAATTGCACTCGTACTAAGGTTTTAAAGAATATCACTCCAAAAGAAGCATGGAGCTCAATTAAACAAGATGTAAGTCACTTTCGTATTTTTGGAAGTGAAGCATGGTCCCATATTCTAGATGAGAAACATAAAGCTTTAGAACCTAAGATTGAAAAATGTATTTTTGTTGGATATTCCAAAGACGTTAAAGGATATAGACTTGTTCCACTTAAGTCCAAAATGTTATCATTAGAAGAGATGTAAAGTTTTCTGAAAATATATCAGCCTACAAGCCTAGTTCGATGGATGTGCCACCTCTCTCTATCCCTTCTACTTCTGAAAATATTTCTTCTTCAGACGATGACAACAAAGATGACAATCCTGCCCCACCTTCTCAATATCCTCCTTCAGCTCCTCAACTTCCGAAATCGGTTCGTGCTACTCGGGATGCAATAGGTTCTCTTGCAGTTGATCCTATAGATTAGCGACATACACGTTATCAGTTCAATAGAGCCTCTTCTTTACTATCTCAAGCTCTATCGAATTATGATCCTGACACCTTTGTAGAAGCTTCAGGCCATCCAGAATGGGACACATCTATGAATGAAGAATATAATTCATTATTGGCAAATGATACATGGGATCTTGTTCCTATTCCAAAGGGACAAAAAATTGTTAGATGTAAATGGGTTTACAGAACTAAGTATGGACTAGATGGAAAAGTTGATAAACATAAAGCTCATCTTGTTGCTAAGGGTTTTTCACAAGTTGAAGGCATTGACTATATTGAAACCTTCTCCCCTATTGCCAAAATGAACTCTATCTGCCTTGTTCTTTCCCTTGCTGCCTCTTTCAAATGGGAAGTCCATCAAATGGATGTTAAATCTGCCTTTTTGCATGGGAACTTGCATGAAGAAATCTATATGGAACAACCTCCTTGCTTTATACAACTAGACTCCAGCCTTGTATGTCAGCTTAAGAAATCCCTTTATGGTCTCAAGCAAGCCCCTCGGGCTTGGTATGCCAAATTGGATAGATTTCTTTTAGATAATAGATTTTCTAGGTGTCAGTATGACAATACTGTCTACACCAAGAAAGTGGGTAAGTCTCTTATCATTGTTGTTATTTATGTTGATGATATTATCCTTGCTGGTAGTGATCCCAACCTTATAAATGATGTGAAGTCCAACCTTAAAAAGTAGTTTGAAATGACAAACATAGGGCACTTGCATTACTTTCTTGGTCTTCAAGTCTTGCAATCCAAGGAAGGTATTTCCCTTTCCCAGTCCAAGTATGCATATGATCCTCTATGACACTTTCGCATGGAAGAATGTAAGCCAACCCCTTCTCCCTTTCATTCTAGAGCCAAACTTTCAATCACTTATACTTCCCTTGAAGTTGATGCTACCTTATACTGTTAGCTTGTAGGAAAACTTTTGTATCTGACCCATACTCGTCTTGACCAGGGCTAACCCTTCCTTTTCTATTGGCCTTATTGTTCAGTTTATGAAAAACCCATACGGAAGTCATTGGAAAGAAACTAAAAGAATACTTCGTTATGTTCGAGGTACAGTTCAGTTTGGGATTCATTAAAGTGCAGAAGCATCTCCTCTATTGGTTGTTTTCACTGATTCGGATTGGGCTGGTGACCCTAATGATCGGAAGTCTACTACATGTTATATCTTCACTCTTGGTTCTAGACCTATTACATGGCTTGCAAGAAACAAAGTGCCATTTCTCTTTCTTCAGCAGAAGCAGAGTATCGTGGCATCATAGAAGCTAGTAAGGAAGCATTGTGGCTTCGTCAGATCTTGTCAGAGTTTGGCTTTCAGCAACAGCATCTGACTACACTTTGGTGTGATAATCAAAGTGCCATTCAACTATGAAAATATCTAGTCCAACATCAGCACAGCAAACGCATTGAACTACACATGCACTTCATCAGAAAGCGCATTAATGACCATGTTCTTGAAGTGCAATATTGTTCAACAGATGATCAAGTTGCAGACATCTTTACAAAGGCTCTCACAGAGGCAAAATTTACAAAACTTCAATTTATGGTTCGAGTTTAGAAAGTTGTCACTAAGGGGGGATAGGCTCTAATGCCTCCTTCCTTCTCCTATTGTGTCATATTTGTATGTCATCCTTCAATCCTATCCCATGTTATTCTTAAGGGGGGATGTTAGGATATTTTGACACATAGGAAATAGTTAAGTATAACTTTGTCTAGTGTAGAGTTAGGTAAAGTTTGTTTCTTTACTATGTTCTTTTCTAACTTACAATCCGATGCTCATGATATGTTCTAGACATGAAGTGATATGATGGTTCATTCTCTCCTCAGTATTACCGACACTTGATCCGTGGCTTAACACCTGATTGGTTGATGATATCTATTTAAAGAGCATGGGGAGTCATTTGTAGGGTAACCACTCATGAGAGAAGCTCATGTAAATTTTCATTCTTTTATTAATAAATTGCCTGAAGTGGCCACATTGGCTTAGGTTGTGGATTGTTTCCCTCTTTGAGGGTTTTAACCACATCAAGAATATAGGTGTATTAATTTGTGATCTGTTTGTGAGCAGTGTCCTTTGGTGCTCTATCTAAGGAACTTACCCTGTAAATTCCTATAGAGAGATAGTTGAGCTTTGGCCTTTGTAGCCTCACACTCATGAAGGAGATGGATCTCTCATTGTTCAATTCGTCCTTCTGAGCGAGCACAATAGTGAGAGAAGTGTTGGAACTGAAAGTATAGAGAAATAAATATTTGGTGAAGTATGGGCTGTATAGTGCTAATGCTTCTTCTATGGCTTGCTTAATTCGAGTGAACACATCATTTTACCTTTTCCCTAGATGTAGACTATGTCCTTCTTAATCATCTCTTGTATGGGTTTGATGATCTTCGCATAGTCTAAGATGAATTTTCTGAGGAAGTTGATATTCCCCAAGAAAGACTGCATGGATTTTTTTTCATGGTGTGGGGATTCTTGGTGATGGTTAGAACTCTATCTACATCTATCTTGATCCCACTTTAAATGATAATGTGTCCCCGTAGGTTAACCTTGGACACTGCAAAGATGCTCTTTTTTGGATTCAAGGATATCCAGTATTTTCAAAATCACTAAAAAAAATTCTTGAAATGGCATAGGTGGTTTGACCATTGTCTTGAGAACATTGTTATGTCAACAAGGTATATCACCATGCTCTATGTGATAAGTCTAGGGAAAGTGATGACCATTGCATGATGAAATTTTGCACCTGTGTTAACCATCCCAAAAGAAATTTTTTGAAATGTGAACGTACTTGACTTGGTACGAAACGTAGTTTTATGTTTGTCAATGTTAGAAAATTATATATTACAGAGCAATGGAACACATAAAATATTGCAGAAATATAAACACATAAAATGCATAAAACAAGAATGACACAGATATACGTGGTTCACCCAGTTTGAGCTACATCCACAGAGAAACAGCCAGTCCTTCTTTTTATATTATCCAGCAAACTAAAGAGATACAACCTATAGCAAATCTACTGTAATTCCCTCTTTGATCTCAATCTCCTCTCTCTTCCTCACTTAGAATACAAATCTACATTGACGCAATACAATTCCTTCATATATAGTGAGGGGTTGCCTTCTAGGGAAAAAAACCCCAAACTAAACACAACTTATACCATCAGATCTCCGCCTAATAAATGACCCAGGTTAACTATGAAATTACAACATTTTACAAGGCAATTTTACATTTATTCTTAGCTTCGGGGGCACTGCCCTTGATCCCCCCACCAGGGGGGGCTCCCAAAGGTGACAGGTACCCCCGCCCCTGGACCCCCCTCTACAACGAATATTTTATGGGCGGAATTGCCACCCCATTATGAACTAGGGTCCAATGTAGTGATACCTTTGAATACAGAAGATAATTAGGCTCCACACCCAACAATCTCCCACTTGGAGACTGATTATAGCAACTCCACAATTGCTTCATTTTCTGGACAATGACTCCAATTTGGACCTGGCTGTTGCTCATCTTCTTCATCATACTTGAAGACCAACTGAAACTGAGAAAGCTCTTAGTTTGTCCCTAGTTACAACTTTTGTTAACATATCTACAGGATTCTGGCTAGTGTGTACCTTTTCCAACTTCAATTGTCCATCTTCCAACGTTGACCATATGAAACAGTACTTGAGCTATATATGTTTAGTCTTGGAATGAAATGCAGAGTTGTTTGCAAGATGTATGGCACTGTGGCTGTCACTATATAACTTGCCCAACTCTTGTTTCTTACCCAATTCATATAGAAACCTTTGTAACCAAATCATTTCTTTATTAGCCTCTGTAGCAGCAACATACTCTGCTTCTATTGTTGAGAGTGCAACAACACTTTGTAGTTTTGAGACCCAATTGACAGCTATTCCTTCTATAGTAAACACATACCTTGTTGTGCTTCTCCTGTTATCTCTATCACCCACCATATCTGCATCAACATATCCCTCTAGACAATGTTTGAACCACCAAATCATAATGCTTGATTTGTGGTACCTCTCAAATACCTGAGAATCCACTTCATCACCATCCAATGTTCTTTTCCTGGATTGTTCATGTACCTACTTACAACTCCCACTGCATGTGAAATATCAGGCTTTGTGCAGACCATTGCATACATTAAGCTTCCAAATGCTGATGCATATGGAACTTTAGACATATGAGCCATTTCTTCCTGAGTCTTGGGACACTCCTCCTTACTTAATTTGAAATGGCTAGCCAAAGGTATACTAACTGGTTTTGAATTCTACATATTAAACCTTTTCAACACCTTTTTTGTGTACTCACTTTGAGACAATGTTAATTTGTGATTATTCCTGTCTCTAGTTATTCTCATACCAAGAATTTGTTTTGCAGCACCCAAATCTTTCATTGCAAATGACTTTTCCAATTTTCTTTTGAGTGCATTTATTTCCTTCATGTTAGAACCTACAACAAGCATGTCATCTACATACAATAACAATATAATATAGCTGCCATCATTTTTCCTTTTGAGATAAGCACAATGGTCAGAGTGACATCTAGTATAACCTTGTTCAGACATAAACCCGTCAAATTTTAGATACCATTGACTTGGACCCTATTTTAAGCTATACAAGCTCTTCTTCAACCTACACACTAGTTTCTCCTTCCCTTTTACCTCATATCCTTGTGGCTGTTGCATATATATCTCTTCCTCCAAATCCCCATGGAGAAAGGTTGTCTTTACATCTAACTGCTCAAGATGCAAATCTTTAGCTGCTACTAGACTTAAAATAGTTCTTAATGAAGTCATTTTAACAATAGGAGAAAATATCTCGTCGGAGTATATACCCTTTTTCTGTGCAAACCCTTTCACCGCAAGTCTAGATTTATACCTTTTTCTACCTCCATCTTCTTCCTTCAACTTGTAAACCCATTTATTCTGCAATGTTGTTTTACCTACAGGCAACCTAACTAAGTCCCACGTTTGGTTATGTGCTAATGAGTCCATCTCTTCTTTCATGGCTTGCTCGCACTTCTTCATGGTTTCTACCTGCATTGCTTCTTCATAACATTCTAGTTCACCAAAATCAGTTAACAATACATAATATAATGAAGGAGAGTATCGTTCAGGGGGTCTGCTTATCCTGGTAGATCTTCTAACACCACTTTTAGGTGTTTGAGGTGCTTGTTGCTATTGTGGTTGTTGTTCTAGCTGTTGATCACTATGATTTTCAGGTACCATCACTTTTCTTATGATCTCGCCAAGAACTGTGTATTCTCTATTTTCCTTTTCCTGTAGCTGATCTTTACACAAAACCTTTTCATTGAATATGACATCTCTACTAATGATTTTATGTTTTTCATAATCATAAAAGTGATAATCAAAATCATTAACACCATATCCAATAAAGGTAAATTTCTTTGATTTTGCCTCAAACTTTGTTCTATTTTCTTTATTAATGTGGACAAAGGCTTCACAACCAAAAGTCTTCAAAAAGGAGTAGTTTACCTTTTTCCCTATCCATGCCTCCTCTGGAATACCACATCCAAGGAACTTGAAGGCCCTCTGTTTATTAGATAAACAACAATATCTACAACATCTACCGAAAATTATAAAGGTAATCCCGCATGCAATCTCATGCACCTTGCACGCTCCATGACTGTCCTATTCATCCTTTCTTACACACCATTTTCTTATGGTGTTCTTGGAACTGTCTTCTCTCTATGAATTCCATTCTCTGAGCAGTACCTATTTAAATCTTTGTTGCAATATTCACCCCCATTGTCTGATCTGAGACACTTCAACCTTTTTCATGTCTCATTTTCAACCAAAGCTTTCCATTTCTTGAAAGTATCAAATACATCAGATTTATTTCAAATACAATAAATCCAGGTTTTTCTGGTTGCATCATCAATAAAAGTAACATAATAATGAGAGCCACCAAGAGATGATACCTGAGCAGGGCCCCATACCTCTATATGCACAAGCTCTAATTTTTCGCACTTCTTTTCTTTCCCAACTCTAAGGAATCTGACTCTTTTCTGTTTTCCATAAACACAATTCCCACAGAATTTTAAATCAACATGCTTCAAACCTGGCAACAAATTTCTTGAGTGAAGAATCTGCATCCCCTTCTCGCTCATGTGCCCGAGCCTATGATGCCACAATGCCGTATCTTCTCCTGTAGAGGTTAAAACATTAATATAATTAGAAATACCATTGCATAAATACAATGTACCAACCTATCCTCCTTTCGCTATTACGAGGGATCCTTTAGCGACCTTCCATGTTTTATCTGTGAAAGTAGTTATGCAGCCTTCCCCTCCCAACTTCCCTATTGAAATCAAAATTTTCTTCAGATCTGGAACATGCCTTACCCCCTTCAATAGCCACTAGTTTCCATTTTTCTTTTTTATGAAAACTGTACCCATTCCAATAATTTTATAGGATTTATCATCACCCAATCAAACCTGTCCAAAATCTCCTTGAACATAATCATAAAAATGTTTCCTATCAGGTGTGGCATGGAATGAGGCCCCTAAATCTACCACCCAGGCATCAATAATATTTTCGAATGAAAGAATCAAAGCACCTTGCAACACATCACCTATTACATTTGCTTCATGATTAGTCTCTTGATGCACGTCTCCTTGTTTTCCCTTTCGAGACTTGCAGTCTTTCTTTAGTTGTCCTTTCTTCCCCCATTTCTAGCACACTATCCCCAATATGGAGTTGGATCTGCCTTTTTTTGACTTACTTTGATATGCAGGGCTCTTTCCTCTTTCCATTTTTCTTCCCATAGCCTCTGCAGTTAAAGCATTACCTGATGTCCCACCAGAGCATTTCCGTCGTATTTCCTCGCTAAGGATTGCGCAGACAACATCATCAAACTTTAAAGTACTAGATCCAGAGACAGAGTTACTAATGGCCATAACTAAACCATTCCAACTTTCTGGAAATGAGAACAGAAATAAGAGAGCCCTAACTTCATCATCAAAAGTTACCCCTACAGAACTTAACTTATTGGTAACTGTATTAAATTCATTTAAATGATCAGCAACATATCCACCTTCTGACATGTTCATATTAAATAAATGCTTCATAAGAAATACCTTATTTGAGGCCAAGAGTTTTTGATATAGTTTAGGCAATGTCGACATTAAACTCTCTGTTGTCATTTCCTTTGAAATATTAAATGCTACCGACGCCGCTAGGCACAACCGTATTGTTCCAAGTGCTTTTCTGTCGATAATATCCCATTCTGTCTCTGTCATACTCATTGGCTTCTTTGTCTTTCTGCTCAATGGTTGGTACAGATCTCTTTGGTACAAATAATCTTCCATCTGCATCTTCCACAACTGGTAGTTTTGGCCGTTAAATTTTTCAACCATAAACCTACCATTTTTTTCCATTGTTCCCACTCGAACCAGGAACCCTTCTCTCCTACGATTTTATCATCCAAATAGACCTTTGGCTCTGATACCAATTGTTAGAAAATTATATATTATAGAGAAATGGAACACATAATATATTGCAGAAATATAAGCACAGAAAACGCATAAAACAAGAGAGATAGAGATATACATGGTTCACCTAGTTTGGGCTATGTCTATGGAGAAATAGCCAATCATTCTTTTTATATTATCCAGTAAACTGAAGAGCTACAACCTACAGTAGATCCGTTGTAATTCCCTCTTCACTCTCAATCTCCTCTCCCTTCCTCAATCAGAATACAGATCTACATAGACGCAATACAATTCCCTCATATATAGCAAGGGGTTGCCTTCTAGGGAAAAAAAACCCTAAATTAAACATAACTTCTGCTATTAGATCTCTTTCTAATGAACGACCCAGATTGACTACGAGATTACAACATTTTACAAGGAAATTCTACATCTATTCTTAGCTTTGGGGGCACTACCCCCAATCCCCCCACCAAGGGGGGGCTCCCAAAGGTCGCAACACCCCCCCCAACGGACCCCCCTGCAATGAATATTTTACGAGTAGCATTGCTGCCCTATTACGAACTGGGGTCCATTGCGGTGATACCTTTGAATACAGAGGATAATCAGGCTCCACACCCAACAGTCAGGATCTGCGACTAGAACTTGGTTATATCGAAAAAAACGTCAAGAAAAGAAAACATCTATGCTCCAAATATTATTTGTAGTATATGCTCCATGGACGACACTTGGTAGTTGTCCTTGTTTGAGGCATGATTGAGGTTACATAAATCTACACACAGGCAGGTCTCCCCGGATTTCTTTCTAACAGGGACTAAGTTGGACATCTAGGTCAAATATCACACTTTATAGATGAATCGAGATTCAAACAACTTGGTCAGTTCTTTCTGTATAAGGGGCTCAAGTGTTGGACGAACTTTCCATAGTTTATGCTGAAAAGGCTTAGCCCCTTCTTTGATTGCTATAACATGATGGATAATTCATATGTCATATGTCTTAAGATCATTGTATCTCCACATGAATACATGACGATACTTCTTGAAAAGGCGGATAAAAGCTTATCGCTCTTATGTTGTACAACACATACCAAGATTCACATACTTCAGATCTTTTTCTATTCCCAGATTGATCTGTTCATGCAACAATGTTGAGTTGTGGGTCTTAGCATTTAAAGGTCACTGAAAATAGTTCTGCAAGTCATACAACTTCTCAAGTGATGTCACATCCTTGGTGATGAGGTTGCCTTTGCTTGTACTAGTTGCATCCTGCGGAGTCTACTCCTGCTTGTGCTCATCTATCATTTCATCGTTGAAGACATCAACATTGGCCATGAAATGCAGTATCTGTTGATCGTCATAAAAAAACACGTAAGTTAGTGATGTTTTTTGGGACAGATGGTTTATACAAAATATCAATAGAAAAACTATCCCTTAACGAAAACATCCTAGCAACTACTTTTTCCAAGCCATCTACATTTGCATTACACATTCTTAGCACTGAAATAATGGTTGGAATTGAGAAATGAGTCGCTATACCTCTTGTTAGGAAATCTTAAGCTGTAGTGACACACAATGTATAGTGTTATGCACCTGATGCACTGCGATTTGAGAGTCACCTACCACTTTCATAACAACAATGTTGAGGCCAATGGATTTCTATAAGCCCACAATGAGTGCTTCATACTCTATGGTGTTTTTTGTACACTTGAACTCCAAGTGACTAGAAAGAAAATGTTTCTTCTGTAGAGGGTCTATTAAAACACAACTGGCTCTAGATCCCTCCTTCTTTTTCGATCAATCAAAGTACGTGGTACATAAATTATCTATATAGGGACCGCTTTCCACACTAGTACTACTTCTACTACTACTTACTGTACAAGTGTCATTTTTTCTAGTTCAGCATGGAGGAGGCCTAACTATGTGTCTGGTGGGACAAGGGATGGCTCTACAAGATAGGACCCCAACTATGTCTCTAAAAATCAATTGTTAAACACGAGTTCAGTGAAATCCAATGGCTCGTTTTCTGTATTCAAGGGAGTCACGTTGTACTTCATGTATCTCTCTGAGAACATTCATATTTAGTTTTTCCTACCCTTATATAGAATCTATAAGTGTGACTAGTCAATGGAAAAGTATCCTTGCAGCTTGCTTGACCAGTCTCTGCTGAGCAATACCCCGTATGATTCTAGTATGTCCACAACTACAATATTGATCTGTTGATGAACTCGCTCATTAGATGTTAGCTGGATGATCACATCCCTGAGTTAACCAATTGTTGGGACACAATTTATGTTGAGTTGGATGATATGTGCACTAGTCTTACTCCATTGAGCGTTGATCTTCTTAGTGATGGAGAGTGGCATGACATTGACTGATGCACCAGAATCAACTAAGTAGTTGTGAAAATTAAGGTTAAAGATCTCGAATGATAATAAGAATGGTGGGCAGAGTGAGTTTTCCTCCTCCATGTGGAGCATGTTAAGAATAGATGTGAGAGCGTCAAGAGACTTACTATATCCCTTGTTCAAAGAGGTGGCTTGACTAGTAGAGGTTTCCTGAAGTTCTCGTAGAAGAATGTCCCATTGACTCGTGATTTTTGCAAGTTCAAACACAGATATATTTGTACAAGTCTTCTTCATTTCTTCTACAATGTTATAGTCTATTGCAAGAAGACTCACCAAGGTGTCTAGCAGTGGAACTAAGTTCATGGTTTCTGATGAGATGGTTTTTTCTTTGCTGCTTGAAGAAACACTTTTCGTTGAAGCTGTATTCCAAGATTTGCTCTAAGTGTTCTATGTTGAGTCAACTGGTATACCTACTATCCTTAACATATATTTTCTTATTTTATTCCTTGATATCTCAAACATAGTGGTGGCCCCTTGAATTCTCAATTTATATCAATTACTTTGCTTTGGGGTCGATACGTCACTCAAAGGCCCTTTATTAGTGGTGGTCTTCTCGGCTGCAAGAGCATACTGATACATATTTACTACATGCCTAGTGCATAGAGCTTCATAAGGTGTATCAACTTATTCTTCTTCATCATTTGGCTCAACATTCTCATTCAACACGAGCTTGTTGGACAATTACATAGCCATGTTGCTCATTCCATGGTTCCATTCTAGGCACGTCCTTTCCGAATGGTATTTGTGGTGAAACGTTTAGTATCAACCTGTAGTGTTTTTCTCAAGGTTCAGAGCCAGGTTAGATCTCTGCGTAGATTTGGTTGGCTAGATACTGTTGTTGCTACTACTGGAGGCTACATTATTCTTTGGCAGGTACCTGGAAGGCCTACTGCTCATTGTAGTCTCACTTGTCGTCTGTTTAAGTTTTTCCACTTCGGTAGTCAAGGACTTGACGAGATGAGTAAGGTTCTCAATATCACTTGCGTCCTTTACCTTAACCTTTCTCACAGAGGTTTGGGACCAATTACCAGTGTCTTTGGAGTCCTTAGCAGATTCATCGTCTACAATTACTCCAATAGTGCACACGTCTTTCTCCACAGAAATAACCTCCTCATATTTTTCTATTAGTGATGGTTTCATAGCTCGCTTCACGAACTACACAATAATTTTTGGAAGTGTAGAAGTGTAGTAGTAACCAAATATGGAGTCATGAGGTTTAATTCCATTTGTGTACTTGTTCGAAATACTATTGAAGCTCTAATTGAAATCTTTGACATTTTCGTTCTGCTCCATCTTGAGACTACCTAACTCCTTCAGTAACATGGCAGGAATCTTGTCTTCAAAAAACATTTCAACAAATATCATTTTGAATATCCCCCAGTTCTAGATCGAGCTTAGAGGAAGGTTCTATTACCATGCAGCTGCTCTGCCATCTAAGGTACATGGAAACTGTCTATGTGCAACGTCATTGTAACGTACCTCGAGTGTCTGCAGATGTAGGTAGAACGTGTCTAAGTGATCTTTTGCCTTCATTGTCTTGTCAAGGTCATATTTTTTTAAAAGCTTGGCAGTGTGTCTTGGCATCTTCTGTAGGACACCTGGAAGTGCCAATGGGCCCTGAGTCATCCAATCCAAATTTTGGTCTACCATATTGTCCTCTTCATTGTGCTCCTCTTCCTCTTTTGAATCTGATGATTCCTCTTATAAATCTATTGGTTCCTCTTCTGAATCTCCTCCTCCTTCGTTTCCTTCCCCTCCACCTCCTCCACCAGACCCTGAACCCGAGAGTAAGAGGTTTTCCTCTTCTTCCTTTCGAAAAAGGGGGGGTTCCTCTTCTTTCTCCACAGCTTCTGCTAGCTCTTCAAGAGTAGAAAAGATTGCTTCTTTGACATATGTAACTACAACTCTTGTGGGGGTAGTCTTGTGATTCTTTTGAGAGTATGGAAGGGTTTACACTCCCGAAATCAGTCTAGAAGCTTTTGAAAATTAACGGGTGATGAGATGGACAACCCAGATTTCATGGTACGGGATTTCACATTCAGGTCTAGGAGGTGAGAAATTTCCACCTTCAGAATTGCGAGTAGGGTAGAGGGAGTGAATGCTACTACCTTGACCAGAAAATGGATGAGTGTAGTTGGTGGGACAATCAGCCCTAAACTATGGTTTCCCTCGTTCTAGCACAAAAGCATATTGATGGTGCTGGATCCACCAACACTCAAGCGATCTCCCCGATATAAGGACCCAATTAGACCTCACATTTTTTGGTGTAGGAGTGTCATCCAATATGATGGCTAGGTTTCCATTTACTTAGAGATTTGCCTCATCCCTTGTTGTTTATCACATGAGAGTGTTATGCTGGTACCTTCCAAAAGCAAGGTGAGTGTGTAACGTAGATGTGTCTAGGTTCTCTTACTATAAAAGGGGGAGGAAAAATGAGCCTCTAAGTGAGAGGTAATAGTGCCACCCAGGAAGCATGGAAAATTTTAGGGGCTAATTTTCTCAGGTGGGCTAACTTTCCATGATTTTTAAAAAAAAAAAGATTGCCAATTTCCGTTTTTTTCTAAAAATGATTCGCCCAAATTTTACAATATAAAATTAGTTTACATTAAAAATCGCTAACATTATATAAAGAATATTAATAAAATCATTATAAATTTAAATGATATTACAAATATATCAATAAACATTTTAAAGTTTTCATATTAGGGATTAGTGATATTCGCAAATGTTTTTAAACTTCAAGATAATTTTTTGTCCTTAAAATTTTCCTTACCAAGAAGAGACACATGTAAACTAAGAAATGTCTCTCCAATATCTAGTAGAATAGTCCTCAACATATGCAACAATCATTAAAGCCAAAGCAAACAGGATGACCCATCCACCATTTAGCGGAGTAGTGCACAACGGATGTGACAGTCATTATAATCAATAAGCATGGATGGTTTGTCTAGTATCCTACGGAGTATTCCACAAGGATGAGACAACAGTGATAAGCAATACAACACATTCCCAGCAATGTAAACACTAAAACAAATGAAATAGTTGAACTATCTTAGTACATGTGAAACAAAAACGAATTACAAATGCTCAAATAATATTCTTACAAACACAATATATGGATGGAAACGTGTTGGTGTGAGCAGGTTTTTGTATTAAGAAAAAGTTCCAAGACACATATTTACATTAGACACCACTAGCCCTAATAGTGGGACATTGGAGGCACTCCTTGCTCCTCAAAGAACTAACTGAAACTCGATATGCTTTTTGGGAGGAGCCAAGGTCAAAATTCCTTGCTCATACAATGAGGGGGGTATATATAACCAAAGGTGATGCTTGACCCTTGTGACTCTTGGACTTCCCTCATCATTGTTCAACTTCCTATGACTTTTTAACTGACATGACTCTTCACATTAATGTCTATCCATTGGACTTCCACTTTACATTACATTTGATTGACAATAGATATGGCCCATAATAGCGATGTGGTCTTTGACAACTCATGACACAATTTTACATGACACCGTTGACATGGATTTTCTTGTTGAGGTGACAATGCTAAGCCACTGTTACTGTTGAGTGATAGATGTATTCTTGTATGTGCTTTCTCTTCTCCTCTACATAGCTTGATGATATGGGGTCTTCAATGATATTTAGTCTCTTGAGGTGGTTGCATGGATGTGCTCTCTTTTCTTGTTCTTGAAAATTTTCTTTGTCCATCCAGCTGAAAGTGAGTCTTCTAGCATGTTTTCTCCTTCCTTATCTTCTTCATTGTCTTGCCATGATCTAACAGTGTACTTGTTCCTGCAATTAACTCATGATGGGATGCCATCAAATACAAAAACCTCCTAGTTTAAGATGATGCATTACTATCCATAAATAGGGCCTGGGATAAGTGACAAGTTGGGAAAGAGATCTCAATAACTGCACATTGTGTAGTTCCAGGTGACATGGAGGGAGACTGGTGACTGAGACTACCCAGAGTGCAGCTCAGGCTTTCCTAAGGAACTCCTGAGCACAATATTCAATGTTGGGAAAAAATGCGCAGAGGCCACTGGGAGACAATATTGCACTGTTGAGACCATTAATGACTGCTGCAAGGTGGGAAACTGGGAGGCATGTTTGCATTGATTTTAGAGAGAAGGAAGGACATGGAAGTAGAGGGACTTGGAAGGACAAATCTATATACCATATGGTATTAGTGAGTCTTGGCTGAGAGAGGACACTGGGAGACAATTATGTGCAGTTCTGGAAGGCAAGGCAGGCTTGGGTCTTTGTGCATTGCAAGGTTCTAGCATGCAGGGAGAAGGATTGATGGCTAATCTTGCAAAATGCATAGTTTAGGTTAGTCTTGAAGAAGCTGCTATGCAATACTATGGAGAAAGGTAGGTTTCTCAGCTCTAGAATTTCACATTTCAACTGCTCTGAAGGACAGCGACTACACACTATGCAATTTTAGACAACAATGTTGCATCACAGTGGGATGACACTACACAGTGTGTAGTTCAGTCGGGGTTTGATGCAAGGTGGTTGCCCAGACTGGAGGATTTCTAGAAAAAGGAATAAGTGTGGGAGGAAAGTGAACTTTGTGAGGAACTTGAAAATGGGATAACACACTTAATATATTTTACGACATGACAACATAGGCCACCAAAACAACAAGACAAAGCATTTCCCTTTGTGAGAAAGTCTAGAACAAAAAGGGACAGGTGCGACATTTGAGAAAGAACCTAGGAATACCATGACAACACTTGTGTGACAATGCTTAAAACTTTATGTATGAGTGTGACCAATTTTTACATAGCTTGGAAAACTCTAAGACATAAAGACAAACCTTTGAACTCACTAGAAAGGATCGCAAGAATGATAAAAAGACTCTAAGCGAGCTCACGAAATGATCTCGAGTTCTTGCAACAATAAAGGGAAATACTAAGGAAGGCTCCAAAATTTGAGTGCAAGCTAAAATTTTGGAGGGTGTTGCAGCCACTACAACAAGTAGTTTTTACTGAAACATAGACGCCTAATAAATCGACCAAACAAAAAGAGCCCACTACAACTATGGATGTTTCTACATCATACCCTGATAGACTTAATGTAATTAAACCACTGATTTAGCCTAATTTTGATCTCGTAGGGAAATTAAAAATTTTACATATTAAATTTCTTCGTATTCATAATATTCGATATGTTCCAATCTATGCTAAAACTATTAATGAATTGTGTGTTAAAAATCCTGGAAGAAAACCAAAAGACCCTCCTTCAATCCATGTGTTAGGAACACTTTATGATCTTACCTTATGGAAAAAAATACTTGTTGAATATCAAAATCATGGAAATCCATTGGTTACTATCCAAATCCAAGGACATAACTTCCCAAATACCCATGTGGAATTAGGAGTTGCAATAAATATCTTGACTCTAGAAGCTTGTGGGATCCTTGAGATTACAAAGTTTAAACCAAACACCATTATGCTAGAATTGGCCAAACGATTGGGAGCGAGACCAGAAGGCACTCTCGAAGACATTATCATTTTTATCGATTCTTGGGAGTACGCAATGGACTTTCTGGTCATAAATCCTAGAAATTGGTTGGATGCACATCCTATAATACTAAGAAGACCTTTCTAGAAACTGCATATGCATATATTGGATGTCGAATAGGAAATATAACAATTGAAAAAGGGATTGTTACTAAGAACCTCATCCTATATCAACCTGCCAGACTTAGCCTAATAATTGATAATTATCAATGGTTCCCAACAAAATATCAGGGAGAGAATTTGCGTCGTCCTCTTAGTTTAGAAGAGGCTCTCACTTTTAGAAGGAAGACCAAGGATGACGTAATTAGTGGCTTCATTAACCAACTGTCTACTATTGGAAATTCAAAATGCCAGATGTTAAAAGAAATGTTCGATAATCAGGCCCAGGAAGATCCATTGAATGTCTGAAATACTGATCATATACCCAAAACTATATTCATAATAGTATTCTTATCGAAATCAAACCTCGAAATACTTTAAACATTAATGCTAATATGGATGAACTATAGAATGAAAAACTAATTCAGATCCTCCAAAAATATAAGCAGGCCTTCACTTGGGTAATGAAAGGCATCGACCGTCAATTATCTACACATCACATCTATATAGAGAAATATGCCCATGCCATTTTCCAACAACAAAAAAAATTAAATCCACGTTCTAGAGCTATAACTAGGGTCTCTCACACCACCAATTATTCCACATTATTAAGTCAATCCGGGATCATTTTGTTCTTTCAAGGAGTAATTCAATCCGAGGCTGTTCTGTCCAAGTAGTGCTCGGTAGTATAGCGTTCTAATGACTTGAAAGGAAACAATCACTAAGCTGTAACTAAACCAATTCAGGAAATGAAATCACACAAGGCAAATGATCAGTCAAGGGTACGGAACCAATAACCCTTCCCTTTAGAAACTGATAAAGAAAGAAAACCAAAGCATGGGCTTATAGGTCAGGGAGCTAGGCAGCGTCTTGCTGGGCTCACGACAGCCTTAGGCCTGCTATCACACGAAAGCAATAAAGGTATATCGGTGAAAGTAAACTGGAACAACAATTATTAAAATGGAACATCAGTAATGAAATGGAACAGCAGTAAAGAAATGGAACAACAAACTATCATAGACAGGAAACATCAATCATATAAAATGGAACAACAAACCCAAATGGAACAGCAAACCCAAATGGAACAGCAACTCCAAATGGAACAACAAACCCAAATGGAACAGCGAATCCAAATGGGACAGCAAACTCCGAATGGAACAGCAAATCCAAATGGAACAGTAACCCCGCAGTATGTACACGGTCTATACTACTGTAGCGATCCGAGAGCAATGTATGATGCGACTATGTTTCTAAACAAAGTGATATTATCTTCAAGTCTCACAAGTACTTATTTCATATGAATCCAATAATGATAACATTCATACCAATAACTTGCTGTAGAAATGAATGCAATTCGAATAGATTCAGTTTGTGTAATACAGAGACGTGAGTTACAGAACTTATTCAGATTCAGATATTAATTAAGAAGCATAGTCTATCATATAAGAAATGTATCGGATTACTGTAATGAAAGAAATAAGCAAACCACACAAATCACCGTATGATACAACAGCAAGTGACCGTCGGAGCTGGGCCCTTGGCTACGATGGTACACTGCTTAGAGTTACTTCAGATACAAAAACGAAGTGAACACCAAATCCTTTATATTGATTGCATAACAAAAGTGTACAAAATCAGATCTTACAAAAGCTCAGTGATCAAAATCGTTCTGAGTTTTTAATTATAATAACAGTCATTCCCCCCACGCTCGATGGCGTGGTACCTTTATATAACATAAATGACGGAGATGTCTAGATACAAAAGATAAGCTTTAAAGCAGCGATCCCTCAGGATCGAAGATCCTGAGGGATTCGCTAATCGTTCAGGTCTCTTGCGTTCTCCGTCACGGTATCCTGCACTCTTTTCCTGGATTATTCGTCTCCAATTTTACTTGATCTTGTCCGCATCCGGTTCCCTGTCGACGGGGCAGCAGTTACTTTCCTTGCGCTTCTCGTTTTTACTCTATAATCCCCTATTTCCGCGTTCTTCTGCATAGAAAACATCGATTATTAGTGGTTGAGCTTCGTTTGTCCATTTTCACATAATTTACCAAAACCCTTATGTTTTTAGGCTCAATATGCAGAAAAGATTAGAAATAGTATTTGAAAAACCACTAGATTACTTATCAAAAAGCATACCTTCCAGGTGCTCCACACACCCCCCTGCTTACCCTGTTTCATGTCCTCATGAAAACGTTGTAATTGACATGCATGGCTGTGAGAGAGTAGGCCGAAGAAGGGATCTCTCGAAGAGGCCGACAACCATGATTAGCAACTAGATGGTCAAAGAACTGGTCTAACTGATCTGTAGGCATCTCATATAGAGCCTGATATCTAGGTGTAGGATGCCAAACAATTCGGCTGCGAAACCGATACCCCAACCAAAATGGGCCTGCTCGCAGAATCCGTTCCCCATAGAGACTCAATCGACTGGCAGCCAATTCAAAATTCTCAAAGTTAAAGGGTTCTCTGAGCTGGATGTTTGGGTTAGAGGTTCGGTATCGAAACTTTGCAGCATGAAAGGCCTGGTCTTTAATAGTCAGGAAATACTCCAGACCATTTCGGATCAAGTCTTCATGCATGGGACCTAATATCTTCATGACACCTGGGATCCTCATCATACTCCTATTCTCTCTCCATAATGCTGCTGGGTCCCTAGGTTCAGCTCGTACCCAAAGGTCTAAGCTATTTTCTTGCCTCTGGAAGATGTTGTAATCTTTAAGCCATTTTAACTGATTCACCCCAAATGAGATAAAGGCTTGAAATTGTATATCGCCAACGAAAGGGCCAGGATTCAAATCAGTTTCCTAGTCTAAGACAAGATTGTGCAAGTAGAATTCACATAACAATCTTTGAACTTTAACTCCATAGTGCTTGCAGCAATCTATAAAATCATTAACAGTGTTGATATGGATGGGTGCTCCTGCCCTAACAGCTTTTATTTTTAATCTCAAATAACGTTCAAGCAAAAACAAAGCATAATTTTTAGCAGGGGCTCTACAAGTCAAAACATCAGTATACAAGGAACACAAGGTGTCCATCTGCTTAACAACACTATCTAGTCGACGAGTTACCTTAGCAACCTTTTCCTGCTCCTTCTGCCATCCTTCAAAGGCCTGGCTCTCAGACTGACTGATGTTTCGAAGTTGCTGTTGGAGCTCCTCGTATCTTTCCTTGGGGACCGTCTGTTCTCGCAACTGCTCGGCCTCCTGCTGGGCTTCCTTCATCATTTTATGCAAGGTCCTGGTCTTCGGGTCTTTCTTCCACAGAGCCGTAGAAGCTGGAAGTTTAACCTGGACCTTCCTATTGCGTTGCTTGGAATTTAGGACCCGAATTACACCCGAGGGGGGTGTTTCCGTTTGAACCTCTTTGCTATCCGTCTCCTTTTTGATGCGAACAAAGGGTTGGTGTGGTCTTCCTACCACCGGAGCCTCTTGCTGTTCCATTGGAATGTCCATTCGTTCCTCCGGGCCAAATGGAACAGCAGTTTCCATTAGAACAGCACCCTGTTCCTCATTGACATTCGGAACAGCGGACTGTTCCTCAACAGTAGGTCTCCTGATGGGGTTTCGTCCTTCAAAACGAACCCTAACCCTCGGGGTCCTCGCTGCCGTGGTCCTTTTCTTTTGCCTTGCAGTTTTTTGTATTCTCAGACTCGCTTTCAACATTCTGATTTGTTGCCGAAGTCTGGCTATCGTGCCCAGCATACTCTGGTGCTTCTTCTTCAATTTTGCAATTTCCCTAGCCTCGGCAGAGGGTTTGGCCTTTAATTTTACTTCTTCTTCCTCTCCCGGAACATCTTCCGGTGCCCTGGGGACAGATTGTCCCGAATTGATGTCTTCTGCTTCTTTACCGGGTAGGTTTTCTTCCCCTGCTTCTTCTGCATGCCCTTCTTCAGGTAACTCTTCTTCTGCGGGACCGTCAAGGATGCCTCCTGGACTGGAGGCTTGGCCGTATTCTCCCATATTGGCCAGAACTGCTGCCAATTCCTATTCTCCTGGATGGTCTTGCAACGGGCTACCCATGGATTGTGCATTTTCTTCCTCAATTCCTTCTTCTGGCTGGTTAGTTCCAGCCTCTAATTGCTCAGCATTTCTTTCGGGTAATTCACCTTCCTCTTCCGAAGGTTCGTCCTCGATTTCGATTGGTTGGGTCGCAGTTTTCTGAATCTTTTCCAACCTTCCCCTTATTCGAACCAATCGAGCTGACTTCCTGGGTCTTTCAGGTAGGTTGGGAGTGCCAACAGGTTCTCTAGGTTCCTCTGGTCGTTCCGGCGTATCGGAGGATCGCTTCCGTTTCGACACAGCATGTTTTTCTGCCGCCGACTTCTTACATTTCTCTGATTGTTCTGGCGTGCTAGAGGACTGCTTTTGTTTTGAAACAGCATGCTTTTCTGCTGCTGGCTCCTTGTGTTCTTCTGAACGTTCCGGTGTGCTGGAGGTTCGAGGTAAAGCCAGTCCCACTTTGACTGTTTCAACCAATTCCTCCCAAGTGTCTTGCTGTTGGGCAAGACTGTGGCTTATTATTAGCCGAATCAGTCCGTGGTGGCTAACAACCGTCTCTGTGTGCTGAGCTTTCTTCAAACTTCGGGCCGCATCATGTAATAATGAATTTAAAAAGGCAGGGAGATTTACAGAGCATTTTCCCTTCAAAACAGCTAGAAGTTTTAAGTGACGAGCCCTTACCACATCTTTTCTCCCCTCGCAGGTGATATAGCTCTGCACTATTTTCGCCAGCTCGGTCCAGGGTTCCCCCAGTGTCGTCGGCAGAACTCCTTTTCCTTTGACTGTCAGACTTTGGCCTTCGCTTTGGAAAATTTCCATTGCTTTCTGCAGTCTTTCCTTCTTCAGCTCCCATCTCGGTCCAACAGCTGGTAATCCTAAGGTTTCTGCAATGATATCCTCCGTGACTTCTATCCGCTTCCCTCCGACTATAGAGTGGTTTTTCTGCAGATTTTACAGGAATTCCAACGCTACAGCCTCATTCGATTCTTGCAGGCGGTTGAAGTAATTCAACCATCCTGCATTTTCCAGAATTTCGCGGGCAGCATCAGACGCGATCAGCTTGTGCGGTTCACTTCGGATTGTTTTCCCGCCCATAGCTTACTCTCAAGAATGAACTCGGGAATGACACAGCAACTGTCCGCGGTATTTACCGAACAGAGAGGGTACTCGATGCTATTTTTAGGAAGGATTTTCGCAGAGCATGCAGCAAAGAGAAAGACCGTGGGTGGCAGTCCGTAAAATGAAATCATCATACCGTTAAATCGTGTTATTATTTTGCCCGAATGATGTGCAGCCACGTAACCTATTGGAGTAATGAGGTCACCTCCCCCCCCCGCGATCTGATAGGCTGCCCCCAGCCGTCAAAGAGAGGAGCAGCAGCCAGTCAGGAGTCAAATCATAAAGTACAGCAGGTGGAAATTATGCCATGTTGTAAAGGACAATGAAGTACCGAAACCGAGGCAGAAAAATGGATCGCTTTTAAGATAAGCCAGTGTGATATAATGAGGAACCGAGGGTTGGACGTCTGTCAACTGTACCAAGTCCCAAGTAGTCATTGTCAATTCCGTTGCCATGATTGGTGATAATGCTCATGCGATAATTATATCAGGGTGTGACATATGATACATGCGAAGGAAATAAAAGACAAACAGACTTAATATCATACCTGTTGGTGTAAATATTACGACTCCAATGCCATTAACAGAGCTCTGCTGCCAATAGGTGTTCATAACCTTGGCAAAGTTGTTTATCTCACCCTCCAGAACCATTATCCTTTGTGTATCTACTGAAGAGTGCTTTGTCAAAATGCAGGCCATTATGCTGGCTTGGTGACCAGATAACCATAATGCCATTCACAAGGTAGGCACGAAACGTGGTCAGGCCGGCTCGTGATGAGACCTCCTGTTCCAAGGTTTGCTTGTTATTTTACCTTTGGACCATATCCCTAGTGTGGTGGCCGTAATGGGTATGCCACTTCGTTTCCATCCTTATGATCATGGTAGGCTGGCTCTGAATGAGACCCCCTATCCTGCATTTGACAATTTCATATCTTGTTTTTATATTTTTTCTTTTTTTTATTCTTCTTTTGCAACACACTTCTTTTTCTTTGTTCGATTACACATAAGGGTGGTTCCGCACTCCTTAAGAGCGGGGAATGGTGGAAGAAGTCTTACAATCCCAACAGACAGATATAAATTGTTTGCTCATATTCCTCAGTAATGATCAAGAAAGTTTTTAGGGAAATCGACATGATAAAAATTACCAAACCATGGTTCGGGAACAAGGTAATGACAGTAAAGACGAAAGTTAATGTCCTTCCTCTTGTCTTCTTATATATGCTGACTGTTAAAATAATAGCGATTTGTGATATGCAGGTTTCGGTATAACATGCTTTTATGTTCATTGCATAATGTCATTGCTATATCTAAAGGATTTAGGAGAGCATAATCGCAAAACGTCCAAATAGAAGAAGAAAGGTTCTGATGGTGTCTTCTCTGAGCGAAACATGCGAATGACTCCTCTTGCGGAAAGAAAAACCAAATTCTGCATCTTGAAAAAAAGAAATATGCGAGTGCTGTTCCTTTTCGCAAAGGAACAGCAAAGCACAAAGAGTGTTGTTCCTTTTCGCAAAGGAACAACAAAAATCCACACGTGTTGTTCCTTTTTGCAAAGGAACAGCAAAAATCCACACGGGCTGTTCCTTTTTGCAAAGGAACAGCAACAATCCACATGGGCTGTTCCTTTTCGCAAAGGAACAGCAAAGCCAAAAAGCGCTGTTCCTTTTCGCAAAGGGACAGCAGAACAAAAAGTGCTGTTCCTTTTTCCAAAGGAACAGCAAAAATTCCAAAACGTCAAAGTGTTGTTCCTTTTCGCAAGGGAACAGCAAAAATTCCAAAACACAAATGTGTTGTTCCTTTTCGCAAAGGAACAACAAAAATTCCAAAACACAAAAGTGCTGTTCCTTTTCGCAAAGGAACAGCAAAATAAAAAGTGCTGTTCCTTTTCAAAAAAGAACAGCAAAACAACAAGTGCTGTTCCTTTTTGCAAAGGAACAACAAAACACCAAAAGTGTTGTTCCTTTTGAAAAGGAACAGCAGAATCACACGAGTGTTGTTCCTTTTAAAAAGGAACAGCAAAATCAAACGAGTGTTGTTCCTTTTGAAAAGGAACAGCAAAATCAAACGAGTGTTGTGCAAAATAAAGTAACCAAAATACTACAAAACAAAAATGAAAAGAACATATATACAGGATGTTATGTACAAAGTATGAAAAACAAATTGCTTAAGTTATGGGTGAGGAAGATTTCACTTCCTCTCCTAGGATCTCCAAATCCGTATCTTGCTGAAGCTGTTGACAAAAGGATTCCCGAGTAAGGGGTCTTCGATAGAGACGAACTCGGTGGCCATTTACTTTGAACGTATCTCCAGAACCGTCAATCGTGATTAGAGTGAGGGTCCCATTGTCGTGCACCTTCTGGATCTCATATGGTCCTAGCCAGCGAGTCTGGAGTTTCCCCGGGAAGTCCTGGAATCGAGAATCGTATAACAGAGCCCAGTCTCCTTCATGGAAGACTTTATTCTTTATAAGTGCATCGTGCCACTTAGCTCGCTGCTGTTGGATTAATGCTGTGTTTTGTAATGCAGAGAGCCTAATCTCATCCAATTCGTTGATTTGTCGTAGTCGATTGATCTGTGCCTCATTCAGATCTAGGCCAACCTCTTGTGCAGTTCGTAGTGTTTGGATCTCGAATTCGATAGGAAAGATTGGTTGTTTCCCAAACACCAATTGATAAGGTGAATAGCCTGTCGTACTTCTCCATGTGGTTCTATAAGCCCACAGTGCTTCAGGTAGCCGAGCAGCCCAATCACGCCTGTGTGATGCGATGGTCTTTGTTAAGATTGACTCAATTATCTTGTTATTGTTTTCTACTTGTCCATTTGCCTGCGGATGGTAGGGGGTAGTAATCTTATGTTGGATATGATAATTGTTAAGTGTTGCGGCTAGTTTGTTTCCAACAAATTGTGGTCCACCATCTGTAATCACTTCTCTTGGAAGTCCATAACGTACAAACAAATGGAACAAAAATTGTATTACCGAATCTTCTGTAGCCCTAGCTAATGATTCAGCCTCGACCCATTTAGTAACATAGTCTGTTGCTACCAGGATGTATGTCCTTTGGTTTGATGGTGGATTAATGGGCCCGACGAAATCGAGAGCCCATCGTTCAAATGGCTCAATAACCACTTGTGGTCTCAGAGGCATTTCATCAGCTTGACTAGGCTTTCCTGCTCACTGGCAGCTATCACAGGCCTGCATAAACTTTTTTGCGTCCTTAAAGATTGTAGGCCAATAGTACCCTGCATGTAGTATTTTATGTGCTGTTCTCTTATCGCCAAAGTGCCCCCCACATGGTCCACTGTGACAAGCCTTTAAGATGTCTAGGATCTCATCCTCTCGAATACACCTTCTGATTTGCATGTCTGCCCCTGTATGGAATAAATGGTCTCCAATCCACGAAAATCGTGTGCTTTTTTGAACAATTTGTTTTCGTTCCTGAGGGGTTAGGTGTTTTGGTAACTTACCCACTGCAAGGTAATTGGCGACGTCAGCATACCAGGGTGTGCGAACGGCAATGGCAAACAGATGTTCGTCAGGGAATTGATCTTCCACGGCTGCTGCTTCGCTTGATTTGGGTATTCTTGAGAGGAAGTCGGCTACAGGGTTCTCCTTGCCAGGTCGATCCTTAATTGTGATGTCAAACTCCTGCAACAGGATCAACCATCGAGTTACTCTAGCATTCGTGACAGGTTTGTTTGCTAGATATTTAATAGCAGAATGATCTGTATATAACACAACAGGGTAACCTGTAATATAATGCCTAAATTTATTAACAGCATGAATTACAGCCAGAAATTCCTTTTCAGTAACAGTATAATTGAGTTCGGCAGAGGATAAATTTTTGCTAATATAGTAAATAGCGTATGGCTTCTTATCCTCTTCTTGTCCTAGGACTGCACCGATTGCTGTATCCGAGGCATCCGATGAGATCTGGAATGGCAGATACCAGTTTGGTCCTCGAAGGACTGGAGCTATTGACAACAACTTTTTCAATTCTTTAAAAGCTTGGTCGCATTTATCTGTCCACAAAAAATCGACATTACCTGTCAGAGCATATAGAGGTGCTGCAATTCGTGAATAATGTTCTATAAAGCGTCTGTAATATCCAGAAAATCCAAGGAAACTACGTACCTCTGTTTGAGTAGTGGGGGTAGGGATGAGCAAAAGAATCTGAATTTTAGCAGGGTCTACCTGGATGCCAGCTGCTGAAACGTAGTGCCCTAGAATGAGCCCTTCCGTCATCATCATGTAGCACTTCTCGTGGCTCAGGCAGAGTCTGGTAGCAATGCAGCGTTGTAAAACTTTTTCCAGGGTATCCAGAGCTGGATCAAATTCATCCCCATACGGTGTGAAGTCGTCCATATACACCTCAAGTCCATCGTTTATTAGATCTGCAAAAATACTGAGAATAGCCCTTTGAAATGTAGCAGGGGCGTTACATAGGCCGAAGGGTAATACACGATAGGCAAACGTTCCCCAAGGGCATGTAAAGGTAGTTTTATCCTGGTCTTCAGGGGCAATTTGGATTTGGTTATATCCACTGAAGCCATCCAAAAAGGAGAAAAATTTCTTCCCTGCTAACGTGTCCAATACTTGATCTATAAATGGGAGGGGAAAGTGATCCTTTTGTGTAGCCTTGTTTAACTCCCTGTAATCGACGCAGATCCTCCATTTTCCGTTTTTCTTTGGTACCACCACAAGGGGAGAGACCCATTTACTATCAAAGATAGGGTAAATAAAGTTAACATCTAAGAGCTTCTGAAGTTCATCTTTCACTATCTCTTTTAGGTGCGGGTTGAGTCTCCTTTGTGGTTGACGGACAGGTCTTGCGTCTTTCTCTATATAGATGTGATGGGTGCATAATTGAGGATCAATCCCCTTCATGTCGGGGTAATCCCACGCAAATGCATCTTTGTATTTTTGTAACAGATTAACAAGTTTTATCTCTTCATCTGGTGTAAGATTGGCGTTAATATTCAGAGTTTTACCAGGTTCAATTTCCACTACTTTAGTATTAGCAACAGCAGTTACTGGTATTGTCTGATCATGCGGATCTTTTAAGGGATCTTCTTCTAGCTCATTGTCAAATGCTGCCTCTATCATAAGACACTGCATATGTTTTCTAGCTTCAGTTTGACTAATAAAATTGTTAATGGTGTCGTCTTCTGTTTGATCTTTGAAATCTAACGCCTTCTGTATAGTTAATGGAGATCTAATATTGTTAGCGAGATATGATACAGGATAAGGGTTAGTTTTAATCATTGGCAGGTTTGGCTGAGCTGGAGGGTACAGAATTAAATTTTTAACATCGGGTCCTTTAGCTATAGTCATGTTTCCCTGCCGGCAGCCAATGTAGGCATCGGCAATAGCAAGCCAGGGTCTGCCTAGGATTAACGGATGTCCAGCTAGTCGGGTTTTAGGATTAATTACCAGGAAATATGTGGGATACTCCCATGAATCTACGGAAACCATGACATCATTCAGAGTACCTTCTGGTCGAACTACAGATCGATCTGCCAATTCTAACAGAGTAGAAGTAGGTTCTACTGACGTAATGCCAAGCTTTTGTCAGGTGTGTTACACTAAAAAATGTCACCATGACTACTTACAGTTAGTATGGCTCAATCAACAGTCATGCTACCCTCTTAGGCAAGTCTTATACCTTTGCTATCCATCTCAAACTCAAAAAAGAGAGAAAGTCTTGTAAAAAATGTGTTTATCTCTGGGGACGCAGGTTCTCTCAAGCCTTACCTGCGGGGACGCTCACAATGTTCACAAAGACTACGTCCTTGGACGCTCTGTATGTTAAGGGACAGGTGCGTCCTTCTGTAAAAGGCAAAATGCGCAAGTTTCATCTTAAAAAAGTTACTTGTGGTTACTTCTAGAACTTTCTAGAGGTCGGTTTGATGAAATGGATGCGCCTCCAGTTGGTTCATGTATCCCTATTAAGGAGGAACTTATCCCATCAATAAGGGAGCTATCCCACCCAAAGAGGGGATTATCCCATTGATGGTGGACTTGAATAACCTCTTTACAGCACTATAAATAAAGGCATTGAGCCAGAGGGAGGGGGGGTTGGAGCTATACATTTTCTTTGGGTAAATGCTGTAGGAATTAGGACTCCCATTTAGAACCTTGTGAGGAGAGATTGTCTTTGCTTGATTCTACTTGGAAGTGGGTGAGCTTTGTCAAAGTAGAGGAAAACCCTTGATGGACCCTGGGAGGAACTTGCACAACACCAAGGCCAGGTTGTAAGAGTTTCTTTGTTTCGTTATTAATACAAACTGGTTTATTTTTCTCAATAGCTTGTGTTAATGAGTTATTTCATGTGTTCCTTGGTCTGCATGTTGAATATATGTTTTATTATATGAAATGCAAGTGCTTGGTAATTGTTTGATTGTTTGTGGTTGCAGGAATTGATGTGAAGGAGGAGCTCATCCGGATCGGCAAGGACGGACTACAACAACAGCGTTTTGGAATAAGGTAAGCCTAAACACTTGTAGTTTTCATGTTTTAAAAGGTATATTTAGAGAAAGATCACTCCATTTTGTCTTGTTTGTCGCTAGAGAGTTTAGACTCCTAGGGAGGTCAGTTGTGTCCGCACAAACGACTTTTTCCGCCACGACAAATTGGCGACTCCGCTGGGGAATCCATTAATGAGAAAGTCTTTTCCTTTGTGTGAACTTTGCTCTGAGAAAATCATTTTTATTTTCTGGTTTTTTACTGTGAGAATTAATTTGGGTGGCTTAGCTTTAGATTTAGTTAGATTTGGTTTTTCTTAACTTTTCCAGAAGGACGCACCCTCTGAGTACTGCACAGTGCGTCTTTGGACGCGCTGTTGCCGTTTGCACAGAGCGGGCCCGCGCCTGTTCTAACGGGTTGCCTGCGTCTTCCTGTAAAAATTTAGGAAAATTCCATTTTTTGCTTTAATTGCTTTTAGATTTTGATTTTTCTTAGTGTTTTCTGCCCAGATCCTTTAGTACCCTGTCAAAAATTTTCACCTGAACTTGTTTTGTGAGCTTTGAGTGTTTTAGTGGATTTCAACGAAGTTTAGGCCTAGGGTTTGATTTTTGGATAGGTCCTGTAGTGACTTTGACGGTAGAAAGTTGTCCAGCCTTAGATCTCTCTGGTTTGTCAGCCTTCTTAGAAGTCGGGCCTGTCGTAAAGTCTCCTTGTGTGAGCAGCTTGCCATTTAAGTTGTTTTGGGTCAAATTTCGAATTACTTGTTTATAAAGTGTTGATTTCCATTTTACAAAAGAACAAAAAGATTAGAGTTTTGTTTTGGCTAGTTTTTGGTTCTGCAATAAGCTAGTCCTTGATTTGATTGTGATCAAGTAAAACACCTTAGAATAATCATTGTTGGTTTTGGCCTCGTTAAGATTGCTTAGAGTAAATTTACCTTTTAGTTTGCTTATGAGTGAATTTTCGTAGATTTTAATAGTTGTTAAGATTGATTTTTGTTACCTTAGATTTATTTGCTTTATTAAAAGAAAAATACAAAAACATCTTCTTTAAAAGTCTTGTTTCAAGTAGCTTTTTGTTTTTGAAAGAGAAAAAGAGTTTTTTCGTGCATGTAAAGAGCGGTCATGTTTTTATGCTTGGAAAAGACAAACGAATTGTTTCTTTGATTGTCTTCAATTAAGAAGTTGCTTTTATAAAGATTGCATTCTCTCAACTTTTTAGTTAAGCAATTCATCGAAAAAGTAAAGTAGTGGGTAAATCATCCTAGGTGCATTTTGTAGTGGTTTCGAGTCGAGTCAACACACCACTGGTTTCACTTCCATCACCTTTTGACTTAAGAAACAACCTTAAAAGTAACGCTTAAATTAAAATCAATCTAGTAATTTTTATTTTTCTAGGGCTCTGAAACACCAACATAGCTTAGGCTAGGGTCTTGGAGTAGGTGAGTACTTAACTCTCCAAGACTACAAAACCAAACAGATAGTTTATCTTGAGTAGATTAAATCCAATTGTTTCAGTTGCACTCTGGGAAAGCTCCTCTTAAAGGAGAAGCACGAGCTCGTGTCCGAACCAGTGAGGGGATCATTCCCCCCTCGTTGGGAACGATGCCAGACAGAACGTATTACAAACGGTAAACCTCAGATTAACCATTGTCGAGGAGCCAGGGGTCACTTATTAGTAAACCTTGGATTATTGTCAAGGAGCCGGTAAGGGGATTGAGCTTGTTACTCTGCCCTTGCGTGCTGTCGGAGTTTAGACTGTTCCCCCAGGTGTAATTGTTGTGATTGGTAACTTTAGTGACCATAATCTTTAGGGTTCTACCGAGGTGACGGTGGAGGGAAGGTCCCACTGTACCTGGAGCAGACGTCGGTTATACTCACTTGGATTTTCCGGGGGGTTCACTTCACTTCGAGACAGTTAAAGTGGAGGAACTTGTGCCGGTCTATTCATTAAGCAGGTTGCCGGGGTAACTGTTCCACCCGCCATTTCTGTACTGAATCCTGCGAGGTTGGGCCTAATCACCAACTAGCGCTTTTGGTCCGGAAGACTACTGTTTGTGTTTGGTTTGACGCTCTAGATTATTTAGGCGTGTGCTTCAAATTTGTTTGCTTCTTTAGAAGACTTTAGGTGGTTTGATTTGAAATTTTTACTTTGTTTTCGTGTGTTGTAGTTAAAAATCTTTAATTGTGGCGGAATTACCGAGACAGTCCCGTCGACTTCGGGGCAAGTCTCCTGAGATTGTTACCGGAATAGATTTGTTAAGAAAACTCCGTAAATCGCGGGGTGAATCTCCTGAAGACATTCCGGGTCAGTACGAAGGGTTAAAGGTCCTTGTAACTCCTCCTAGTGACAGTAGAGTAGGTTCACCTGAAGAAGGAGAATCTTCCTTGGTAGTCCATCCAGATTACCAAAGTTTAGAAACAGGTTACAATCCCGAAACTGTTACAGTTTCCGAGCTTGCTGGTAGTTTTTCATCTGCCAGTGAAACAGGCGAAGAACCTGAAATTTCCGAACCTGTTACTCCAACTTCTAGTGTCCCTGATTCACCGAGAATAGAAAGAATTATCACCGAAAATCTACCTTCTGGTTTGATTGCTATAGAAGAACTTGCTCCAGAAGAAGATATAGGTGTCTCTCACCTTGAAGGTCAACTTACTATTGATCTAAGGGAGCGTGAATCCATCTTTTACAGTCCGCCTAGAAGTACTTCTTGGTACCTTGCGTTAACCAATTTTTTAGACAACTCAGTAGGTTTTTCTACACCTCGTACTCCTTTTCCACCTGGAGGTATTTATACTCCTGTAAATATGTCTGGTCAGTCGTCTGTGTTTACTCAAAGTCCTGAATCTTTTTTACACGGCGGTCCTTCTGTTCCCACTGGGTATCAGTCACTTTCTGGTACCTTTGCGGGGGCATCTCCTCAACCCGTTGATCATGGGTTATTTGCTGGAAACAGTGGTAATATACCATTGGGTGTAGGAGACATTTACATGATGTCAGGTTCAGTTCCCGTTTCCCAACCTCAAGGTGGCCAATTACCGCCTGGGGGGCAACCGCAGTTAACACCTGGGGGGCAACCTCAAGGTACACAAATCGTGTCTGGGGGGCAACCTCAAAGTCAGTATGTACCTATGGTGCAATACTTGCCTCAAGGTCAACCTCAGCCTCAATATGTACCCCAAGGTCAACCTCAGTATCAATATCAACCTCAAGGATGGCAACCCCAAGGATGGCAACCTCAAGGGTATCAACCCCAAGGTTATCAACCTCAAGGGTACCAACCTCAAGGTCAAGGTCAACCCCAGTATCAGTATTTACCTCAAGGTTATCAACCTCAAGGTCAATACTCAAGTCAAGGTTATCAACCGCCTCAAGGTCAGTCATATGTTCCAAGTATGGGAACTGCACCTTACAATTATCAATCCTACCCTCAATCTGGTTATGGATCTCAGTATCCTCAACCTGTTACGGGTCAGTACCCTGGAATGTTAGTGTGGGATCCATCACAGGGTCAACAGGTGTTGCAGCCAAGTGTACAGATGGTTCCTCAAGCTGGACAACCCGTAGTTTCTGGTCCAACCCAGCAACCGCAACTTGTCCAGCCAAATGTTCAAACTTCTGTAGCTTCGGTAGTTACTCAGCCGTCAATTGCACCTAGTACTCCATCTCAAACGGCTGCTGCAACTACCGCTACATCTACCATACTTACTTCTGGAGTATCGATGGCTCCAGTTTCTACTGTCCCTGTTACCACACCTCAGACATCTTTACCGTTGTCTCGATCTACGATTCAAACCACGGTCCAGATGCCTGTAGGTCAGCCTGGTATAAGTACGGTTGTCACTACTCAACCTCAATTTGTTCAACCTCCGTACCAGGGACAGTACCAACATGGGCAAGCTGTCCAACAACCGGTTTACCAGTATCAACCGTATCCTGGGTACACTTATCAACAACCTCAACAACCCCAGTACGGTCCGGTTAATCCTAGTTTTCCAGGAGGATATAATATCCCAAATGCGACTCCTGTTCCTAGTTATCCTCCTCCTGGGGCTGGTATTGTGACCCAGAGTTTTAGAGATCCTAACCGGCAGTTACCGTTCATTGCAACTTTGGATTTACCCGACTTGACGCACCTAATGAACGATCCAATTCAATATCTTCAGTTCTGGCCGCCAATGCCAAATAAGTTGCCCAGCGATATACCCAAGTTCGAAGGTAAGTCTGGAGAGGATCCGTCCAATCATGTGATGACTTACCACCTCTGGTGTGCTTCGAATTCTATCTCAGATGATTCCATCCGCTTACGTCTTTTTCAACGTACACTCATTGGTCTCGCGGCCAAGTGGTACATTGAGTTGCCACGGGCCTCTTTTTACAACTTTAGCCAGTTAGCTACCTCGTTCTTAACTCACTTTCAGTTGCCGGTCAGATACGATAACGGCACGGAGTTATTAACTTCGCTAAAACAATCGACGTCCACGTACATTTCTGATCACATCCATGAGTGGAGACGTCGTAGGAGGTTAGTGAAAGTTTTTATCCCGGACCAAATCTTAGCTGAATGGTTTGTTAAATCATTATTACCGAAGATTACTGAAGATGTAGCTAAGGCCGGAGTAGTTACTGAGGAGCAAGTCATTGCTCAAGCGCAATACCTTGACTTAGTTTACACTCAGTCGGGTACATTACACGAGAAGATTCCGGATCTTCCAAAGTCGAATCAAATCGTTGCTGCTCCTTCGGGATCTCATGCCGCTGATGGTATGATTGGTATCGTGACTACGAAGAGCAAGAAGAAGTCTTCCAAGGCTTCATCTACTCCAATTATCACTTTGCCTGATTCTCCGACAGGAGAGTCTTCTCCTGAACTCACCGCCGACATTCACGCTGTAGAGTCATCTACGGCCAAATCAAAAAATGGTGGAAAGAAGAAAGGAAAGAAGAAGGCTAAAGCAGACAAGGCTCCAAAGGAGAAAACTGAAAAGTCGGAAACCAATGACGAAAAACGCAAACCTCGATATCCTTGTCTTATTTGTGAAGAGGATCATTTTACGAGAGATTTCCCTCATCGGGCCGAGGTTGTGAAAATAGTCAAAGGTTCTCCCACTCCTGCTGTGTTAAAGAATCCATTTCCAGAGCAGGAGAATAAGATGATAGGTTCTTCTTCGAATGCCAGTGAAGAACCCATTTTGATGATGTCTCATGTGAGGATTGCGACTCGATCGCAAGATTATGGTAGTAAGGCTCCTGTTGATGGTAAGGAAGCAGAATCTTCTCACTCTAACCCATCAACCTCAGCTCCTGGTTCCGATCCACTACAGATCAAAAAACCTAACCCAGACTTAGTGATTAAGCCGCCCGCCAAGGGTGTACTTCGAAGGTCTGCTTTCAATCCACATGCGAGAGCAGCCCAGAATTACAACATTGTTGAGGACTTAGCTGTTTCACCTTCAGCAATGTCAGCACTCGAAGTGCTACAATCATGCCCAGCACAACGGAAATTGCTTTTGTCGGCTATCGGAGCTGTCGATGTTCAGGACCCGAACCTAATGATCTTTGATCTAGAAAATAGTACGCCACGTCTCCCCCATCAAATGGCTTTCCAAATTCCAGTGATAGTCAAAAATAGGCCTATTCATCGGACTGTGATTGATGAGGGAGCTTCTACGTGTATTATGTCGATTCAATGTTGGAGATCGCTTGGTTCTCCTTCGTTGAACCAATCCCCCACCATCCTTAAGGCCTTTGATGGCCGTGGGTTCCGTCCGTTTGGTATTCTACAAGAATTGCCTATAGGGGTTGAAGGTAAAACCGTTAGTCTGGATGTGGAAGTGGTTGATGCCCCTCTAGACTACAACCTTCTTTTGGGTCGAAGTTGGTCATATGCTATGACAGCGGTCGTTTCATTGGTCTTCAGAGTAATTAAGTTTCCACACAACGGTAAGATCGTGACTATTGATCAGCTGACATACTTTTCATCCGACCCAGCCTCTTCAGAGAGTATCCAGCATGTCGGTAAGACGACAATCCCTTATAGGGACGTTGGTGTAGGTTTAGTTAAGGATTCCGGTTTACTGGGAACTTTTCCTCTCCCTCCACTCAGCGCAGATCCTTCGTTTGCAACAATTCATATGATTACATCAGAAAACATTATTTATGATGATCCTTGGTTCGTCCCATCTGACTCTGAGATAGACTCACTCGGTAATGCTATGCCTTTGAGTCCGTATGAAATTGCTTATGAAGCTCTCATGTCTTTTACCGACTTTCATTCAACCGAAGTCGACCAAATGAATGTGGTCAATGAAGAGTCACTTTTCACCTCACCCTTAGAACGGATAACGTTTCCCGAAGTCGTGTCATCTGACGAACAACTTCGCGAAATCCTAAGTGTAGACGATCTACCATGGGAGGATCTCCATCACAGATCTTCGTTTTTACCTAAGGATGATGCATTTGAAAATGATTTTTCATCTATCTTTACCGCTGAATATGTCAAAGACGCTCAGGATCCAACGAAACATTCTGATTCAGAGTTGAATTTAGGGAATATTTCTCATACTATTCCCATTGATATTTCAGTGAAGCCCGGAATCGAGGAAAACATTCATATAGGTGCCGCATGTACTGAAGAAGAAATCCAAACTTACAAGGCCCTATTCCAAGAATTCCGCGACGTGTTTGCCTGGTCTTACGAGGAAATGCCGGGAATTGATCCTGCCATTGTTGTTCATGAAATAAAGACCTACCCGGATGCTAAACCCGTCCGGCAACGGTTGCGTCAAATTCACCCTCGAAAAGCGGCTGCGATTAAAGTAGAAGTCGAAAAGCTGTTGAAAGCAGGTTTCATTTATCCGATCCCGTTAACGGATTGGGTATCGAATATTGTTCCGGTCAATAAGAAACAAGGAACAATAAGAATCTGTATCGACTATAGGGATATAAATCGAGCTTGTCCAAAAGACAACTATCCTACGCCTTATATCGATCAAATTATTGATGATTGTGCCGGAAGTGAAATGTTTTCCTTCATGGATGGTTTCTCGGGCTATAATCAAATCAATATTCTACCTGCCGACCAACCAAAAACGGCATTCATTTGTCCATGGGGGACATTTGCTTATTGCAAATTACCTTTTGGGCTTAAGAATGCCGGGGCTACTTTTCAACGGGCGATGTCTTATGCATTTCATGACATCAAGCACATTGTGCAACCCTATCTCGATGATTTGCCTGCTCATTCTTTACATCGAGCTGATCACCTTGTCCACCTACGAGCAATCTTTATGAGGTGTAGGCATTATCGAATTCGGTTGAATCCCCACAAGTGTGTTTTCTGTATAGAAACAGGTCGATTGCTGGGATTTGTTGTTTCAAAAGCTGGCATTCGCGTCGATCCCTCGAAAGTCGAGGCTATCATCAAATTGCCTCCTCCTTCGAGTTTGCGCCAACTCCAAAGTTTGCAAGGGAAAGCGAACTTTTTACGCCGATTCATCCCAAACTACGCCGAGGTCACTAAAGGTTTTACACGGTTGTTGAAACAGAACGCACAATTCTTTTGGGACGAGATTGCCCAACAATCTTTTGATGCACTTAAACAGGCGTTGACCCATGCACCGTTGTTGCATCCTCCCAACTACAACCAGGACTACTTCTTATACCTCGCAGCTTCGCATTCCACCATAGGAATGGTGTTAGTTCAAGAAGATGAATTCGGAGCAGAGCATGTGATATATTATCTTAGTAGGACCTTGAATCCCACTGAGCTAAAATATTCGCATGTGGAGAAATTGGCCCTGGCAGCCGTTCAAGCTGTCCAGCGTTTTCGTCACTACATTCTTCTCCGTAAAACTACAGTTATTTCGGATTGCAACCCTATGATTTACATTTTGACAAAACAATTGCTAGGGGGCAAGTACTCTAAATGGATCGTTATCCTGCAAGAGTTCGACTTGGAGTTCGAGAAGTCCAAGTCTAAGAAATCCTTAGTTTTCGCAGAATTGATGTGTGATTTCCCGAGTGCTGACACAGAGACTGTGGCAGAAGAGTCCATTGCGGACGAATCTTTGTTTCTTATCAGTACTGTAGATCCGTGGTACGGGGATATAATCATCTATCTCCAAACCCAAACCTTTCGGCCTGAAGCTTCCAAAGCGGAACGTCGAAAAATTCGGTTTCAATCCCAGCCATACAAAATTATTGGAGATACACTTTATCGCCGGGGGGCAGACTTAGTTTTTCGACGTTGTTTAACTCACGAAGAGGCTGAGAGGGTTTTGAATGATTGTCACTCTGGAGCATGTGGCGGTCATATGTCTGGGTATGCCACAGCTCAGAAGGTGTTGCGCGCTGGCTATTTCTGGCCGTCTATGTTTAAGGATTGTATCATTGCAGTCAGGAAGTGCCACAACTGTCAAGTGTTTGATCACAAGATGCGCGCTCCACCTGCTCCTCTCCACCCTATAATTGCCGTTGGTCCATTCGCCAAATGGGGTATCGACTTTATTACTTGTAACCCTCACTCGGCCAGGGGGCATGCGTATATCATCCTTGCGGTTGATTATTTTACTAAGTGGGCCGAGGCGATGCCTACATTCGACGCAAGCGGCAAAACAGCTGCAGTTTTCGTATTCAATCATATCATAACTAGGTTTGGTGTCCCACAAGCAATCATTACTGACCATGGGAGCCATTTTCGAAACGTCATGATGACTGAGCTTACAAGCAAGCTTGGTTTGTGCCACGATAGCTCTACTCCTTATTATCCGCAAGCCAACGGTTTGGTTGAGTCTATCAACAAAGTTCTAGTTATCATGATCCGACGAACCATTGGTGTTCATCAGTCGAATTGGCACAACATGTTATTTTCAGCGCTATGGGCATACCGAACCTCAGTGAAAAATTCAACAGGGTTCACTCCTTTCCAGCTAGTTTATGGCTTAGAAGCTGTGTTACCCATTGAATGCGAAATCCCATCACTTCAAATGGCTGTCGAATTACTTCCAGCTACTTCCGAAGAGGAGAAACGTTTATTGTACTTGGCTAAATTAGATGAGACTCGACGTGACGCTACATTGGCAATCGAGACTCACGCGAAACGAATGAAAGCTCAGTATGATAGAAATGTAACCCCTCGAAGTTTTTCGGAAGGAGACCTAGTACTATTATATGATCAAGCTAACGATAAGCTAGGTGCTGGAAAATTCGTTCCCATGTGGCATGGGCCCTACATTGTAAAGCGAAAGCTAGAAAAAGGGGCTTATGAGCTAGTTGACTTTGATGGGGACTCTTTGGGTAAACCCAGAAATGGACTTTACCTAAAGAGGTATTATGCTTAAATGATGGGTATGGAGAAATTTTTAGATAGGTTAGATTTTCTTTCTAGCTAGCAAGTGTGTTAGTTTAGTCAGTGTGCTTAGCTTAGAGAGTGTGGTTTTTCGTCGTTATTCTGGCTTATCTTGGTTTTACTCTTGATATTGCAGATGTCGACGCCTCTCCAAACATACATTGGATTTGCTGATGGTGCTTGTCGTAGTACACGGAATATCTCTTCCGCAGCTTGGGTTATCTATTCTCCCTCTGACGAGTTAGTTTCTATGCATGGGGTAAGCCTCGGTCAAACAACGAACAACATTGCAGAATACAGTGCAGTGATCGAATTATTATCCGAATCTATTTCATTTGGAATTCGACGTTTGATAGTGAGGTTAGATTCTGAACTTGTTGTATTACAGCTTAATAGAGTTTATGCCATTAGGAATCCTGTGTTATTAAGGTTGTTTTTGAGAGTGCGTCTCTTGGAACGTGAATTTGATTACATTGAATATCAACATATTCCAAGGTCTTTGAATACATTAGCAGATGCAATTGCTTCTCGAATGTTGGACAGACATTTACAATAATCATGCAAGTAAATTTAAAAAACATTTCATCACATATGTTAAACAGGATAAGCCGGTAATAGTGATATATATAGATAGAAGTGTGTCAAAAAATATATACATCGTCTTCGATCATAGGTTGAAAACACCTTATGATCGGCAAAATGATAGTACAAAAAGTCAAAATGTCACATGTGACTACAAAAGTGACTAGTCAATCACTGGTGGTGCTCTCTGTATGACACCATTGCGCGGGCTACCTTACGCAAAAATCTCCTAAACGGTCCAGGGACCGCGACTACGAAATGCTGAAGCCTGGTAGGAATGTCGTCCATAGTAGTCTCAGGTATATCTGCCGTGAGACGCTCTAGATCATGCTCCAACTCAGCTAGTACTTCTGCAGCCGCGTCCTGTGGGGCCGGTACCGGTGCAGCTGGATGTAGTCTATCAAAAGGCCGGAGGTTGGCTGGACGCTGTGGACCAACATCTGCATTTTGAAAGTTTTACTGTTAGTTTTGAGACGATATATATGAAAAATAAAAAAATACATAATTAGAAAACTTGTGAAAATAAAAGTACCTCTGTCATCCCATTTTTCTCCCGGTGGAAGAACCATGTCCGGATCACCTCTAAAATCCACTCCGGCATACGGAAAGTCCTGTATCGAAAAAACCTGGTCCTCTAACCAGTGAAAGTAACTATCTGAGAATCGAACCACTGTCGCACCCTCGTCAGGATGCCGGGCCATCACCGCAACCCATCCTATCAGCTTTGGCTCCCGAGGACCCAAGATATCAACAGTGAGTTGCTGAGGGATCAGCATTGGAACTCTCTCCAAGGCAAAGCTCACGACTAGAGGCCCATATCCAAAAGTCTTTAGTCGTCCGTTCTTTGCCTTGGTCAGTTGGCTCTTCATATGAGTCGACACAGCTTCACACCAGTTGAAAATGGTGCCTTGGTAACAGTCAATTGCCATCCGCATTTGGGATCCGGAAGCAATGTGTAAAGCGGCCGCGCCGCAAATTCTGGTAACCGTGAACGCTATGACTTTGAGTTCACGTAGAGTGATGTGTTTTATCTCTATGCCTTTCGAATGGTGAGCCCCAGGTGTGCACCACTCGTCGCGGAGACTATCAAGGGATTGGCCACCCGGCCTAGTCCCCGCAAGACTGAGTTGCTCGCCTCTGTTCGGCAAGCCAGTGAGAAAGTATACATCCGAGGGCTCTATCTCGAGCTGGTGCCCTCCTATGTAAAAGCATTGTTCTTGAACGTTCCATCGCTCAACCAGCCATTCCAAGAATCTTACCTGGCCCCTCATGCCCGGTATGGTCCAATATTTGTATAATCCGCATGCTCTTAGGGCATCCAGGGAAGGTTGATGATTTATTGCAGCTTCATCATCCTCTACATGCTCTCTTTCTCTCCAATCTAACATGGTTAATGCCCTGCACACCAGAAATAGTCATTAGAAATTGATTTGGGGATTTTTAGATAGTTATTTGAGGGGGTTGGGGTTTTGAAATGCGCGTTTCACGGAAGACGCACCCCGCCTTTACAGCACAGGGCGCCCGGACGCGGCTGGCCTGAAGGCGGACTGCGTCTTCCGACCGTTTTCCTGTATAGGAAAAAGTCGGGGGACGCGGGTCACCCGAAGGGCACCCACGTCCGCCGAGAGGCGCATTCCAAAACCAAAACCCCCCCAAAAAATGAAACTAAGACCTAAAAATTAATTCTAAACGGATAGAAATGCAGAGTAGGATGTGTAAAATACCTGGATAAGACGGCGTTCGATTCCGACGGTCGGATTTTCCGCAGCGACCACGGGAAGTTTCTTGTCAAAAGCTCCTTTTTCAACCTCAACAGTCAAACGGTAAAAATGACATGGTAAAAGGTCTTTTTATAGGTTTTTTGGATGAATTAGTTCATTTTTTACCATGAAAAGATATTTTTCGATGTATTTTTGCCTATTTTAAACAGGTATGAGTAATGTGTTGCTTTTGTGCAGGACAAAGGGATTTCGAGGGAAATTGTCATTTTTCACAAACAAAAATATTAGAGTCATCTTTTAAGCCCTTTTCTGACTCCTAAAACATGAAAAGATCGCCGAGCGTTTCTTTTACACTCGTTAAAACGGAATTAAAAGACGGTCCCCTTTTAGCTCTTTTCTGACCGCAAAATCAAGAAAAGATTGCCGGGTTTTTGTCGTTTCAAACTCGATAAGGAAATAAAACGACGTGTCCTTGATCGCTTTTTACTTTTCAGGTCAACGACACTATTATGAAAGTACTCCTTGGTCGCAAGATCAAGCGGTTCCCCCAGGTATTATTTTATACTTTTTCGGGCTTGAGGGACACAAATATACGAAAAAGTTCAACGTGGAGTCTCCTTTTGTTTTTTCAGACTCTCTAAAGTTGAAAAACGCCGAGTTTCTCCTATACTGGGCTCGTTAAAACTTTTACAGTAGAGGACCTGTTCAATTACAAACAGGAATGAACCACTCCTTCCTAGGGTTCGAATTTAAACTAGGTTGGACTCGTCCGAAGGATGAGCTTATAATCAAGCATATGTTATCCTCCTCAAGCTTGTTAAAAATAAAGAGGTACTTGCCAGAAATGGTGGGGGAAAAGAGAGAAGAATGAACCTATTTGTTACCTTTTGTCTCAAAAGAAACTTTATTACCACTCTTGAACACGACACTTTTTCATTCACCTGGGTTGGGAAATCTTTTACCTCACAGTTGATCAAACCACTTTGAAAGTCTTTAACCGGGTTCCGGGGATTAACTTTGAGTTATTCGTCACCAAGCCATCTGTCGTGTCGTTATGTGTTCAAGAGGTCTGCAAGCAAAACTTTCAACTGCAAAATACTTGTCATCCATTTGACCATCCCTGAGTCAGTCCTTACAGCAACATTTCTTCAACTTGAACAATGATTTCGTGTTGCAGGCTTGCCTGCAACGGGTCGCTTTCTATCGACATCGACACATTATCTAGAAAGATGACTTAGGAATCGACAGTACCTTGAAGTCTGCATGCATCAATGGCAGGTTTCTCGCCTTTGACGTCAGTTTACATCATTGACTTTCGATCAAAGGATTCCGTGAAGTGTTCGACATCAAAACATCTATTCACATTTCACGGGTTGTGCTTGGTACTTTGAGAACCATTGACATTACTGGTGGTCTCTCTCACGCTTGTTAACAGTTTACATCATCGACTGGTAATCAAGTGGTTTCTAACATGTTCGACATCAAATCATTTAATCACATGGCTAGAATCGTACCAACTCGGGAAGTAGAAGTGAAGACCCTGGATCTAGTTTCTACCATCCAGGCTGCGAGGAGTTTTGTATTCATTATCTATGTAGACTAATCATAAACAGATGGCTGCATCCATACTGTGTCTACAAAAGTCTATAAAAATGATGTACTGCAAGATCATTCCTGTATCAGAGTAGTTAGTCCTTTAGTTAAAGTTTTGAATCTGAGTATGGGAATGCCTACCTCAGTGATGATATAATCTTATACATGTATTTTGTGTTGAAAATTGCAGGTTCCAACCAGGTCATCCACAAGACAATCCTTGAAATGATAAAGCACTTCACCCTTCCTAGAATTACAAACCCTAATCTATTCCAGGATTCGCACTTTAGGGGGCAATCTGTTACACTAAAAAATGTCACCATGACTACTTACAGTTAGTATGGCTCAATCAACAGTCATGCTACCCTCTCAGGCAAGTCTTATACCTTTGCTATCCATCTCAAACTCAAAAAAGAGAGAAAGTCTTGTAAAAAATGTGTTTATCTCTGGGGACGTAGGTTCTCTCAAGCCTTACCTGCGGGGACGCTCACAATGTTCACAAAGACTGCGTCCTTGGACGCTCTGTATGTTAAGGGATAGGTGCGTCCTTCTGTAAAAGGCAAAATGCGCAAGTTTCATCTTAAAAAAGTTACTTGTGGTTACTTCTAGAACTTTCTAGAGGTCGGTTTGATGAAATGGATACGCCTCCAGTTGGTTCATGTATCCCTATTAAGGAGGAACTTATCCCATCAATAAGGGAGCTATCCCACCCAAAGAGGGGGATTATCCCATTGATGGTGGACCTGAATAACCTCTTTACAGCACTATAAATAAAGGCATTGAGCCAGAGGGAGGGGGGCTTGGAGCTATACATTTTCTTTGGGTAAATGCTGCAGGAATTAGGACTCCCATTTAGAACCTTGTGAGGAGAGATTGTCTTTGCTTGATTCTACTTGGAAGTGGGTGAGCTTTGTCAAAGTAGAGGAAAACCCTTGATGGACCCTGGGAGGAACTTGCACAACACCAAGGCCAGGTTGTAAGAGTTTCTTTGTTTCGTTATTAATACAAACTGGTTTATTTTTCTCAATAGCTTGTGTTAATGAGTTATTTCATGTGTTCCTTGGTCTGCATGTTGAATATATGTTTTATTATATGAAATTCAAGTGCTTGGTAATTGTTTGATTGTTTGTGGTTGCAGGAATTGATGTGAAGGAGGAGCTCATCCGGATCGGCAAGGACGGACTACAACAACAGCGTTTTGGAATAAGGTAAGCCTAAACACTTGTAGTTTTCATGTTTTAAAAGGTATATTTAGAGAAAGATCACTCCATTTTGTCTTGTTTGTCGCTAGAGAGTTTAGACTCCTAGGGAGGTCAGTTGTGTCCGCACAAACGACTTTTTCCGCCACGACAAGGTGGAGGTTGTCAAAATGTTGATTGCAGCTCCCAGGTCGACTAGAGCGTTAGTCAGGGTTTGGCCATAGATTTGAACGGTCACAATTGGGTTCCCGAGATCTTCATATTTGATAGCTGTCTCCTTTCCTGATAATAGGTCGAATAAAGTACCAACTACTTGGACTCTAGGGTTAGTATTTGTATTCCTCCTTGATTTTTTGATGCATAATTCCTTTATGGTTTTCGCATATATAGGAATATCTTGTATAGCTTGGAGGAATGGAATCTTTATATACAGATTTTGTAATTCTCCCAGAATGTCAAAGTCTGGAGGTTGTATAGGTCGAGATATGACTAATCGTTCTGGGAAAGGAGGAGAGAATGTGCTTGCTTGCTTATTGTTTTGCTCTTTGTTTTCATCCTCCCGTTGTGGGGGTTGTTCTACAGGTAACTGATTTTCAATATGAACCATTTTGTCTCCCTCTGTTTCTACTATTCGTCCCGATCTTAACTGAAGATCGTTGCACTCCCTTAGGTCAGACTCAATCTCTGATGTGTCGATGATTTGAATAGATTGGACTGGCCTATTATTAGGGTTGGGATTGGGTTGGGCTGGGAGTTGTGGTCTCAGATTAGACTGGGGATTTTGTGGTAAAGCTGGCAGAGTTGGTTGAGGGAGTGGTATTGATCCTGCTGGCTGATATGTCGGTCTTGGCCAGCTTGTCTGCCATGATGAGCTTTGCGAAGTGGAAGGGGTCCACTGTGGAGGATAGGAACTATTCTGCCAATATGGTGGAGGATAAGGGCAGTTTGGCCAACCAAATTGGGACATCCAAGGATTTGGAGTAGGAAATATTTGAGGTGACCAATTTGAAAACGGGGGTTGGGACTGATTTTGCCACATGTTCTGCTGCTGAGTACTGAACTGCAGGGGTTGAAAAGAAGAGGAGGAGTCTGAAAACATACCTGGTTGCCTAGGCTGCCATTGGCGACGCTGGTTAACAAAATATGCTGGTTCTGACTCCTCTTCTGCTTCTTTGTATACTGCCTTCAAACCAGGCAGTGAAGGGCAGCTTTCGGTCAGATGGTCCTTGGTACAGATAGCACATATTTGGACTGTATCCAGCGGGCATTCTTTTTGGCTGTGTTTCTTCCTGCATCGTGGGAAAAAGATGGCTAGATTCTGCTCTGCCTCGGCTTGCTTTTGTTTAGCCTGCACAATGTCAAGTTGTGTAGTTAGTGTTCCCAGGATATCAGTTTTAAAATTTTCTAGCAAATTTCCAAGTTCTACCCGTGTTACTCCCTCTGTTAATGTTCTGTTATCTTGTGGAAGCGATCATATTCCGCTGGTTTTATCCTCGTGCTGCCTCTTGAGCTCCTGATACACAGATCAATGATATCAGCAAAATTTTCCTAATAAATGTCTCCTTTCCCCATGATGTTTAACGTTTCGATCCATTGCTCTCTCATACCTCTAATTAATGCAGTTTTCAACACGTTATCTAGCAGAGGTAGTGATGCATAAGGGGATCTCTGCAAGTTATATTGGAAACGTTCCACATATTCTTCTAAGGTTTCGTTTGGTCTGGCTGACATTTGAAAGATTTCATCTTTTAATTCCCTCGATCTACAGTAATCTTGGTATTTATTTAAAAAGGCTTCTTTCATTTGATCCCAATTGTTAATAACCCCACCACCTAAGCCCATAAACCATCTCAACGCAGCCGCTTTTAATGTAGAGGGGAACAATTTCAGTTTCTGGGGGTCGGTGGTGTAATCGTATCGTCTACATAATACATCAAATTCGAACAAGAAGGCGTCCGGATCTTCTGATGTGAGGCCATGAAATGTGGGAATATGCTGGAGAGGGATGGCTTTCATGGGCGCATTTGCTGCAGAATCTACTATCGGATATTTCAATGTGGAGGTCTGGGTGTTTGGCTGGTTCTGCGCCATGGGATCGAATATATGCCAGTAATCTTCAGGAATTTCCAAGAGAGTGTTCCTTGGTTGAGGAGGGGTAGTCTTAACAGGGATTGTCTTGACACCACTCCCTTGATCAGGGATGATAATGGCCCCAACTGTCTGCGGTGAATGAATTCCTTCAACAAGGATTTTTACAGCGCTTCCCTTGTCCGGGCTATTCAAAGGCTGGTTCAATTCAATAGGAGATCTAGGTTCCTCAACTTCCCCTGTTTCTCCTTCTCCTTCACAAAGGTTACTTTGGGTCCCTTCGTGCAATGGTCCAGGAGTCAAATTTTCAATTTCTTGAAAATCTTGCTCCTCTGTTCGACTGTGCACCTCAGCAAAGGCTTCGGATGGTGATCCCGAGGCCTGAAGGGAACTAGTAGGCTGTTTAGAATTGACTTTCTTATAACCTACTAATGGCTGAGAGTCAGCTTTCTTATAGATTTCGTCTATGAAGGTTTTTCGTCCAAGGGTCACCGGCCCCTTAGCTTTGGATGGAGGCTTTTGATCTTTTTCTAACTTTTTCTGCTTAGTCATGCACTCCAATTAAACTGCTAAATCCTATTTAACCAGCAATTCTACTAAGAGAGCGGACGGTGGAGCAGGGCTTTTACATGCTCCGTACGCAGGTTCTTACCTTCCGTTTTTAAAATCCAACTCCCTCCTAGCAGATTTGCGCACTACTCTATAAGGGACAAATGGCTATTACCCCTTCCCCAGCAACGGCGCCAAAATGTAGAGCTATAACTAGGGTCTCTCACACCACCAATTATTCCACATTATTAAGTCAATCTGGGATCGTTTTGTTCTTTCAAGGAGTAACTCAATCCGAGGTTGTTCTGTCCAAGTAGTGCTCGGTAGTATAGCGTTCTAATGACTTGAAAGGAAACAATCACTAAGTTGTAACTAAACCAATTCAGGAAATGAAATCACACAAGGCAAATGATCAGTCAAGGGTACGGAACCAATAACCCTTCCCTTTAGAAACTGATAAAGAAAGAAAACCAAAGCATGGGCTTATAGGTCAGGGAGCTAGGCAGCGTCTTGCTGGGCTCACGATAGCCTTAGGCCTGCTATCACGCGAAAGCAATAAAGGTAGATCGGCGAAAGTAAACTGGAACAACAATTCTTAAAATGGAACAGCAGTAATGAAATGGAACAACAGTAAAGAAATGGAACAGCAAACTATCATAGACAGGAAACGTCAATCATATAAAATGGAACAGCAAACCCAAATGGAACAGCAAACCCAAATGGAACAGCAACTCCAAATGGAACAGCAAACCCAAATGGAACAGCGAATCCAAATGGGACAGCAAAGTCCGAATGGAACAACAAATCCAAATGGAACAGCAACGCCGAAGTATGTACACGGTCTATACTACTGTAGCGATCCGAGAGCAATGTATGATGCGACTATGTTTCTGAACAAAGTGATATTATCTTCAAGTCTCACAAGTACTTATTTCATATGAATCCAATAATGATAACATTCATACCAATAACTTGCTGTAGAAATGAATGCAATTCGAATAGATTCAGTTTGTGTAATACAGAGACGTGAGTTACAGAACTTATTCAGATTCAGATATTAATTAAGAAGCATAGTCTATCATATAAGAAATGTATCGGATTACTGTAATGAAAGAAATAAGCAAACCACACAAATCACCGTATGATACAACAGCAAGTGACCGTCGGAGCTGGGCCCTTGGCTACGATGGTACACTGCTTAGAGTTACTTTAGATACAGAAACGAAGTGAACACCAAATCCTTTATATTGATTGCATAACAAAAGTGTACAAAATCAGATCTTACAAAAGCTCAGTGATCAAAATCGTTCTGAGTTTTTAATTATAATAACAGTCATTCCCCCCACGCTCGATGGCGTGGTACCTTTATATAACATAAATGAAGGAGATGTCTAGATACAAAAGATAAGCTTTAAAGAAGCGCTCAGGATCGAAGATCCTGAGGGATTCGCTAATCGTTCAGGTCTCTTGCGTTCTCCGTCACGGTATCCTGCGCTCTTTTCCTGGATTATTCGACTCCAATTTTACTTGATCTTGTCCGCATCCGGTTCCCTGTCGACGGGGCAGCAGTTACTTTCCTTGCGCTTCTCGTTTTTACTCTATAATCCCCTATTTCCGCGTCCTTTTGCATAGAAAACATCGATTATTAGTGGTTGAGCTTCGTTTGTCCATTTTCACATAATTTACCAAAACCCTTATGTTTTTAGGCTCAATATGCAGAAAAGATTAGAAATAGTATTTGAAAAACCACTAGATTACTTATCAAAAAGCATACCTTCCAGGTGCTCCACACACGTATTAGGGATATAGTAAAACAAGAGCTTAATTTTATATATCCTATTTCTAACAATTTGTGGATTTCACCTTTGGTTTTGGTCCCTAATAAAAATGTAAAATGGAGAATTTGTGTGGATTATAGGGAATTGAATAAATCAACACAAAAATATCATTTCCCTCTTCCTATTGTAGATCAGGTCCTTGATACTCTTGCTGAGAAGAATTTTTCCTCTTTCTTGGATGGTTTTAGTGGATACAATCAAATCGAAATTGCTCCTGAAGATCAGGATAAAACTATGCTCACCTGTCCATGGGGAACCTTTGCATATAGGGTTTTACCTTTTGTGTTGTGCAATGCACCAACCACCTTCCAAACATAAATCTTGATTATTTTTTCTGATTTAACCAGCGAAGGACTTGAACTCTACATGGATGATTTTACTCCCTATGGTAATGAATTTGAGCAAGCCTTGCAAAATCTTAAGAAAGTTCTTGAACGATGCATCGCCATTATATTATGCCTTAGTAATGAAAAATGTCAAATGATGATGACAAAAGATGTAGTTTTCGGGCGTTATATCTCTACTGTAGGTATCCTAGTAGATCCAACAAAAAATGAGGTAATTCTTATGCTACCTACTCCTCGTACAAAAAGAAAGTTGCGTAGTTTCCTTGGTTATGCTAGTCATTGTGTCGCTTCATAGCAAATTTTTCAAATATATTAGCACCTTTATTTGTATTAAGAGGAAATGTGGAGTTCGAAGTGACTAACAGGTGCGATTTTTCTTTTGTAGATCTTAAGAAGTTGGTCTCAATAACCCCTATGTAATGAGGGGAAAATTGGAACTTACCATTCCACATTTCAGTTGATGCATATGATAGAACAATAGGGGCTATACATGGATAGGAAGAAGACAAAAAGCTATATGTTATTTATTATATTAGCAAGAAGCTTACATTAGCAGAGATAAATTACATAGTGATGGAAAAATATTTTTTGGCTTTTGTTTACCCTATCAAGAAACTTAGTCACTATATAACAAGATATCCAATGTTTTTATATACTAATCATTCTGCCATTAGGTATTTAGCAAATAAACCTGTTACTAATGGTCGAATAACACACTAGTTGTTGTTATTATAGGAATTTGATATTACCATAAAAGAACGACCAGGGAAAGAGAATTTGGTTGTAGATTTTCTATCCAGAATTCCTATAGTGGCCGACTCTTCACTCGTGGAAGATCAGTTTCTAGATGAGCATATGTTTTTTGTAATGGTTAAAACACCATAGTATGAAGATGTGGAAAATTACCTGGTAGTAAGAAAACTATCGATACATTTACCATCTCAGTAAAGGAAGCTCATTTTTCAACACATTGCACAGTTCTCTTGGATTGATAGATTTCATTTTCACACGGGATCTTATCATAAAATCTGTAGATGTATTAGAGAAGATGAGGTTTACAATATCCTTAAGGCTTGCCATGACGAACCATGTGGTGGGGATTTTGCTGACTGAAGGATTGGGCATAAATTATTATAGATGGGATATTATTGGCCCATGATATTCAAGGATGAAAAAAAATATATCCAGAGTAATGGTAGATGTTAGAGGATCGGTCACCCCATTAAAGTTGATGAAATGCCCCTACAGCCTCAAATTGTAATTGAACACTTTGAAAGATGGGCATTAGATTTTTTCGGACCCTTTAACTCACCATCGAACCAGAAGACATATATTTTGGTTTGCACAGACTACGTAACCAAATGGTTAGAAGAAGTAGCTCTCTCAAAGGCTACAGAAGAAGCCGTTATTAACTTTTTGTTTAAACTGTTTGTGTGATATGGATTTCTTAGAGAAATCATAATAGATGGAGGTTCACCTTTCACATCCCACAAAATTTCTTCTACAATGAAAAAGTATCACATCAAACATAGGGTTACCTCCCCTTATCATCCCCAAGAAAATGGAGAGGTGGAAAGTACCAATAAATTTCTGGAGGAAATTGTAACTAAAAATGTATCTACAAACCACTGGAATTGGGCCTCCAAACCCCCTGAGGCCCTATCGGCCTATCGAATGACTTTGCGCAACACTAATGGTTATTCACCATATCACCTTGTATTTGAGAAGGAGCCCATTTTTCCTAAATAATTTGAAATAAAAACTCTCAAAACCACAAGGGAAGTCAGAATGGATTTGACAGAAGCGCAAAAAGAATGTCTGCAATAACTAAGTGAACTGGAGGAAACACACATGGTGGCCTTATAACGCACAACTGTTGTTCAATAAAAAAGGGCTAAATGGCATGATTTCCTTATTAAGAAGATTTTTTTTTTCAAAAAGGTGATTGGGTGCTATTGTATGATTTCAGATTTCAGGATTTCCCAAGGAAGCTTCAAACTAGATGGTTGGGACCATATGAGGTCACCGAAGTTCACGATAATGGTACAGTGAGCCTCACTACTATTGATGGGTCCAGAATCGCTCTCCTTTCTAATGGAGACCAATTACACATATATCACTAGCTGCTTACATGAGAGTATTTTCTTCATAATGTAAATAATGATTCTAATTTGCAAGTTTTAGCTTATCGGAGAGGTAACCCTACAACTACAACCAGCCGAAGCATTATTTTTCAAAATATTTTCATTTTGTACATAATGTATATTCATGATGTGAAAACTTTCTTTAAAGAGATAAAAAAAAATGATAAAACTATATATATATATATATATATATATATATATATATATATCTATATATATATATATATATATATATAGATATATAAAATAATAATAATAATAATAAAACACATATGGGGAAGTTGTTGTTTCCTTAAGAAATAGTTGTTGCTCCCTTCATCACATTTTTTGTTCCCTTGGTCACAGTTATTGTTTACTTAGTCAAAAATATTGTTCCTTAGTTGTTGTTTCCCTCGTCATGTTGTTGTTCCCTTAGTCACAGCCGTAGTTCCCTTGGTTGCAGTTATTGTTCCCTTGGTCAGAGTTGTTTTTCCCTTAGTTATAGTTGTTTCTTAATTGGTCGCGATTGTTTTTTCCTAGTTTTAACATTTTCCATCTAATTTTAATTGTTGTTTTGCAACCATAGTTGTTTTTCTAGAAATAGTTATTCTTTTGAATTGATTTCGAAGCCCTCTTTTGAATCATGGTAAATTAATAAGTTCCTATTAGAGAATATTTTATAAGAGATCTTTAAAATAGACCTTGAAAAGCTCCTAAATTTCTAAAACAACCCTCATATTGTAAATTTAAAAATATATGTATATTACATTTCTTCAAAATACTACTCGAAGAGTTTTCTTTCTTTTCAAAGTTTCCTATAATTCTTTGATCTCCTTAAAAAAATAAATTTCTGCAATAAAATGACAAACTAAAATGGTAATCATTGTGATACCTTTTACACCATCCCTAACTTTTAAGGAGTTGATAATCCAACCCATTCACTAATCCTTTATCATAAAAAATAATAATAACAATAAATAAAGTATAAGAAAAAATGGACAAAAGATAGGAGGTTTGATCATGAGCCGAGCTACGATGATCATAAGATTTAATGTGGCAACATTACAAATCTGATCACCAATCTAGGGCAATGGCCTCCAACCATGTTATGAAACTAGCTCACAAAAAGATAGAAAAGAGAGATCCACGCCTTAGAATTCAGCCTCTTCGAGGGGGCAACCTCCTATTACATTACATAAATGAACAATTCTTGGATGATTCAAATGACAAAACCTCCTTTCTATATATAGGAGTCTATGGAGTCACAATATAATCCAGCCGACCTAACAATAATAATATAAAGCCACAAAAATAAAAATAGAGGGATTCTATGGGCACATTAATAACAATATGAGGGTAATGGGGGCACAACAATATAAATAAGGGGTATAACTACAGTAGTAATGGGGTAATCACTAGTATTATAGGGACCCAACATGCCCCTCTCCTTCAAAAAAGTGTTGTCCTCAATGCTTGCGTAGTTCAGGATACTTCTGCATAAAATTCTCATCCTCCCATGTGGAATCTTCAGCGGATAAGTTCTTCCAATTTATAAGGTGCTCTGAAATTGATCGATTTCGTAGCTGTCGAGTTCTTGTTTCTATAACTGCTTCCGGTTCCAATATAATTTTTCCTTCCTCGTCAAGTTCTGGAAATATTGTTTGAACTGGGAGATTGTTGCCTATAACCTTCTTTAAGCATGAAACATGGAAAACTGGGTGCAATCGAGAAGCTGCAGGAAGCTCCAATTTGTATGCCATAGTACCAATCTTTTGCAACACCTTGTATGGACCATAATACTTTGGTGATAATTTATTACCCTTCTTAGCTTGCTTGAGGGACATTTGCTTATATGGTTGTAGCCGTAGGAATACCCAATCACCTACATCAAAACTTCTTTCACTGCGATGTTGATTTGCCTGTTGTTTCATTCTATTCTGTGCCAACACGAGGTTATCCTTTAAGAGTTGGAGGACTTGTTGTTGATGTTCGATGTGATGTTCCACTGCCTGAACCTTAGAATTTTCTCTTAAATATGATGTGATGGATGGTGGTTGATACCCATAAAGTTCCATAAATGGGTTCATTTTTGTTGCTGTATGAAAGGAAGTGTTATACCACCATTCAGCCAGAGGCAACCATTTGACCCATTGTGTCTGTTTATCAGATACAAAGCAACGAAGATATCCTTCCAAACATTTGTTTACTATCTCAGTTTGCCCATCATATTGAGGATGATAAGATGAGCTATGAGCTAACTAAGTACCAAGACAAGAAAATAATTGTGTCCAAAAATTTCCAGTGAAAATGGGATCTCTGTCACTTACAATAATCTTTGGGTTTCCATGTAGCTTTTGAACTATTTCCATAAATGCAGTAGAAACTGTACTAGATTTAAATGGATGTGATAATGCACAAAAGTGTGCATACTTGGTAAGTCTGTCAACTACCACCATGATGACACTCTTTCCCTCAGACTTGGGTAAATCTGTGATAAAATCCATTGATACCTCCTCCCAACGTTGGCTTGGAATGGATAAAGGTTGTAATAGACCCGGTGTCTTAATTGTTTCAACTTTATTTTGTTGGCAAACCAAACATTCTGCCACAAACTTTTGAATAGCTGATTTAAGGCCATCCCAAAAAAATTCCTTCTTAACCCTGTGGTAAGTTTTTAAAAATCTTGAGTGCCCTCCTAAGGGAGAAGTGTGCAATTCCATAAGAATCTTTTGTTTTAGCTGGGAATTCTTACAGAGGTATAAGCGATCTTTGTACCATAACGAATCATTTTTCCAGCTAAATGTATCAGACGTACTGGAATCTTGTTGTAGCTTTCGAATAAGTGCCCACACTTCTTTGTCATTCTTCCATTCCTCCCTTGCTTCATTTATCCAATCTGGTTGGATGATAGAAATAGCGCACAACAATGCTTCCACATCCTCATCCTTCCTTGAGAGTGCATCTGCCACCACATTTTGCTTCCCTTTTTTGTAGATGATTTCAAAGTCATAACCCAACATCTTTGTGACCCACTTTTGTTGCTCTTCAGAGGATAATCTTTATTCTAAAAAGTGTTTAAGGCTATCATGATCTGTTTTTACCTTGAAGTGTCTTCCCATTAGGTAGGGTCGCCATTTCTTAAGTGCATGGAGTATTGCCAACATTTCCTTCTCATAAATAGCTTTGCTTAGAAACTTTCCCTTGATTGGACGACTTTCAAGAGCAATGGGTCTTTCATCTTGCATTAGAACAACACCAATTCCATTTCCTGAAGCATCACATTCCACAATAAAGGTTTTTGTGAAGTCTGGTGTAGCTAAGACCGGTGCTTGGCACATTGCCTCTTTAAGATGTTCAAAGGCCTTTGTTGCTTCCGGAGTCCATGAAAATGCATCTTTCTTCAATAATGTCGTTAGAGGTGCTGCTATTCTCCCATAATTCTTAACAAACTTGCGATAATACCCTGTCAACCCAAGAAATCCGCGCAAATGCTTTATGGATGTGGGGATTTTCCATTCCTTAATGGCTTTAATTTTGGTAGGGTCTACCTTAACTCCTTCATGAGATACAATATGACCCAAATATTCCACCTCCTCGACTCCAAAGAAACATTTGGATCTTTTGGCATATAATTGTTTCTCTTCCAATAGTTGTAGCACGCTGTCAACATGTTCAACATGATCCTTCCAAGACTTGCTATAGATAAGTATATCATCAAAAAATACTAACACAAATTTTCTAAGGAATGGTTTAAAAATTGAATTCATCAAACCTTGAAATGTTGAAGGTGCATTGGTAAGGCCAAAAGGCATGACCAAAAATTCATAATGACCCTCATGAGTTTTAAATGCCGTTTTTGGAATGTCTTCAATCTTCATTCTGATTTGATGATATCCTGAACGAAGATCCAACTTGGTGAAGTAAATTGATCGATGCAATTCATCCAGTAATTCATCAATGACAGGAATGGGGAACTTATCTTTAATAGTGAGCTTGTTGAGCTCCCTATAATCTGGACACATGCGCCATGATCCATCCTTCTTGTGCACCAATACTACTGGAGTAGAGAAAGAACTTTGACTCGGTTGAATTATACCAGCCTCTAGCATTTCTGCAACCATACGTTCAATTTCACTTTTTGGGACATAGGGATATCTATACGGCCTAATGTTTGGAGGAACACTTCCTGGAATCAGATGAATAGCATGATCATGATCACGCATAGGTGGGAGACCTTTGGGAGTCTCAAATACCTTGGAATGATTGTCCAGGACTTTTTGGAGATCTGGAGAAATAGATGATTCTAATGTGGAAACATCCAGCGAACATAATTGTGCAATTACACCCCTTTGCTCCTTTTTTAGAAGCTTTGTCATACCATTAGAGCTGATTATCTTTCCTGGTTTCCCTGCAATACCCTTAATTCAACTTCCTTTCCTTCCACAGAAAATTTGATGAAAAGTTCTTGAAAATTAAAAGCAATTGTACCCAAGGATTGTAGCCATTGAACTCCTAGTACAACATCAGCACCTCCCATTGGAATGGAAAGCATTGGGCTAGTCAATACATATTCTCCCATGGATAGCTTGATATTGTGGCACTTTCCAGAGCAATTTATTGTTCCTCCATTTTCAATCATCACTTGACACTCTGGTGCTGGATATAGGAAGCAATTCAATTCTTTTGCTACCCTACAATGAATAAAATTGTGGGTGCTTCCTGAATCAATCAACACTATCACCTTTTTCTTCTTGATTTGTCCTTCTATCTTGATGGTTTGAGGAGTGGTAATTCCCGCCAATGCATTACAAGATATGGTTGGATTTATTTGTTCTTCATCTAGGCTTTGTTCCTGGAGTATATCTTCTTCTTTTGACCTTTCTTGCTCCTTTTCTTCTTCCTCTTCACAATCTATGTAGAATAATTTCTTCTCAACACACTTATGACCTTTAGTGTATTTGCTATCACAAATATAACAAAGCCCTTTTGCTCTTTTTTCTTCCAATTGTTGTGGTGTCAACCTTATAGGTTGTGGAAGACTAGGGGCAACTGTCATTCCGTCTTTATAGTTGTGAGTGGTATGCTTCCTGGTTGCCATAATTTTGCTTTCCATTTTTATTGCTAACCTGAATGCCTTCTCTAATGAATCAGGTTCCCAAAGTCGAACATCATGTTGGATATTATCCTTTAAAGACCCTATGAACACATCAATCCTATGCTGCTCTGGAATATCTTTTATCCTTAGGTTCAATTTTTGGAACTCCTCAATGTGCTCCATTATTGACCCCTTTTGTTTGAGACTTATCAATTGGCTAAAAAAAGTGTTGCTTTTTGTATCCTCATAATGTGGTATCAATTATTCCGTAAAAATTGCCCAAGTGATAAATTGTTGACGAGAGCAAAGCCATTTATACCATACAAATTGATTTGGTTCCAAATATAAAGTTTCCATACGTACCTTTTGTGTGTTTTGTACATTATTGAGATCGAAGAACTGCTCCATCTGTAATATCCATGTGGCGGGATCCTTGCCATAAAACTTCCTCATATCGATTTTTGGAATATGGTGGGTCTTCGATCCAACATTAGAGTCTATGGAATCATTATTAACATTACTTTTGTTCACATCATGAGCTTCCTTTACAACCTTTTCACCATTAGTAAGTATCTCTTGTAGAAAATTTGTCAAATCTGTCTTCAAATCTGCCATGTCTGTCTTCAAATCTGTCTTCAAATTTGCCATGTCTTTCTTCAAATCTGTCCTGAAATCTATCTTCAAATCGTCCATCTTAGCTTCCATTCCCTTTATCTTAGATTCCACGCCATTTATCTTAGCATCTGTTAGCTTTTGTGAGCGTGACATTTGTTGCACTTGTTCTTGTAATTTTGATATATCATGTAGCATTTCTTCCTCTTCTTCATGAGTCATGCTAGAGCTTTCAGGTTCCTTACTAGGTGTTTGCATTTTCTTTCCTCGGGGAATCAGTTACCGATAATAATGCTTTACTAGGCCCTTTGAATTCCTTCAAACCAAGCTTATGCAAAAATAAAAAATAAAAACTACACACCTTTTTTTACTTTATAGAAGCCTGATATTGAATCTGACGTATATCTGTAATTTCGAATCATCCAGTTTTGAAATTGTGACCAATAGTAGCCTTCTGTGTCCTCTTTCCAATGCCACTAGTCTGAACCAAATTGGATTCTCCAAGAAATAGTTATGGACAATCTCCCGCAGTGACCTGATTATAGACTAGTTCAATAGAGCGAACTTGTATGTGGTTCCATGTGTCAGTGTTTCAACCTTTGACTCTAAAAAATATATAAAAGAAAACTAAAATCCGTCCTCTTTCTGTACCTTCTTACGAAATTTCAATCCGATGCTCAGAAAGAAAGTTATGACAATTTTCCCCAGGTCACCTGTTTTGAGTATAATTCAGGAGTCTGCAAAAAGACCAACTTCCTGAGATCATATCTCCGAAAATATCGCGTGAAAAGCTCTGAAATTTGGACGCAAGGTTCAGCAAGATTTCTTCTAAAATGGGGTGTTTTTTGCGACTAAATGCCACGATGACCTGTTTGGAGCAGCGAAACCCTAGAATCCAAAGCTCTGATACCAAATGTTATGAAACCAGCTCACAAAAAGATAGAAAAGAGAGATCCACGCCTTAGAATTCAGCCTCTTCGAGGGGGCAACCTCCTTTACATTACATAAATAAACAATTCTTGGATGATTCAAATGAAAAAACCTCCTTTCTATATATAGGAGTCTATGGAGTCACAATATAATCCAGCCGACCTAACAATAATAATATAAAGCCACAAAAATAAAAATATAGGGATTCTATGGGCACATTAATAACAATATGGGGGTAATGGGGGCACAAAAATATAAATAAGGGTATAACTACAATAGTAATGGGGTAATCACTAGTATTATAGGGACCCAACAAACCATTAGGTCAAAGGACAAGAGGTCTCATCATGAGCAAGACTTTTAGTCTCATTATCTCTCGTGAATGTCATTGTTATCAGTTGGTCATCACACCAGAACAATGGCCTTTTGTCGATAATTGAGAAATAATAAAAAGTTATGAATCCTTTTTAAAGTGGAATGGGATAGTGGCATACCAGTGGGTTAAAAGGAAACCCTATTGAGGCTATAGATGCTTGTTGGCAGCATAGGACATGCCTGTTGTATTGAAGTATATCTGAAATCACCATGTAAAAGTAACCATTTTCTTCTCCCTTACCAATAACAAAGGAGAATCATTGAATTACATAGGAACTCATTTTCTCCCCCTTTGAAGGTGGTAATGATGAACGTGTATGAATAGTCACTTTTTTTGTTCTACGTATCAAGGATGTAACCTTCAGAGAATTATTAAATCTAATCTAAATTTATTTTACTCTTTTTTTTTCTCTAAAGGAAATATTTCATTGAAATTTATCTTATCCATGATCGGGGCTCAAAGATGTCTCCACATGATTTTTCCTTATTTGTATGCTTTGGATGTCACAAATATCTGAGTCCTTTTAGCACATTCCATGATCAATGCCTTCAATAAGTATTTCATACGCCTCACCATTATTTCTATTTATCTAGTGGTTGCTCCATTATGCCGAATTAATGGATTCTTATCTGATTAGTAATGTCAATTGTCTTGGAAAATCAAATGAATAATGAATGGTCGAGGACAAACATTAATTTCATTGGGTGGGGTGAAAAGTAGACATATAATCGGATGCTTATAAACTCTACAACAATTATTGCATGTTATGTTCTTTGCATTCTTTGCTCTATGCAATATTTTTAACCGTGTATCTACTAAGCTTCTTATTTCTAGTTTATTTCCAAGTTGTTCTCAATAGGAATAATTGAAATAGATGGTCACTCAGTATGAAGTGAACTTGCACAGCTGTGGGTTTCTGAACATGTATGAAGTATTCTAGACTAGGTGGGATGGTCAAAGTATTTCCTGAGGTTGAAAGGTTTCAATAGTGAAGCAGCTTTGGAACTCATGAAGAATATGAGTAATGGAATGAAAAAATTGAAAGGAAGACAAATCCAAGTTAATATAGAATTACTGGTGAAAGAAACAGTCCTACCCTCAAAAGGAGAGAAATGGTTTGAGATGCACACCCTGTTACAGAGCACAACATCCTTGTTTGTAAATCTTGGGGAAGGATTTGTGAGAAAATGGAAGGAGTGCAACCCTACCTCATTGCCATAACCATGGAAAGAACATGTTGGTGTATTCCAAAGATACATTAGACATGATGGACGGTATGATGTGGTAAAGGGGTGACACCTTAAGTTGTTGGAGGCACTAAGATGAAAGGTAAACCTGAACCTACCTCATTTTCTGAGTTTATTATTGCATGAGACCGATGTAATACTTAAGAGGTACAAGGATCAGCGTTCAATGGTGAGCCACCAGAGGCTTATTAAGTTGATAATTGTAAAAAATATGAACCAATCATAGTTAAACTGGGAAGAGTTCTTGGGAATTCCTGGGACTCCACCAAGAAACGAAGCACCCAGTGAAGGACCCAAACATATACTATTTGATGATAATCAGTCAAAAGGGAATGAAGAAACCAATCAAAATGAGAATGTTATGATGGAAGGGACTTTCCAGGCCCCTACCACTCAATAAGTAACAAGGATATAAAATAGGATAACCTCTATCATGTCCTCCTTTCCTAGGAAAAAAAGGAGACCATCCTGGTTGGCTAAGTCCCAAAATTCCATAAACTTTGTAGAACAGTCATTAGAGGGCAATGAACCTCAATTTTTTTTTAACATACTCGGAAATCATGACGAGGACCCTCCTTAAGAACATGAAATGGAGGTAGCCCAAGTTTTAGAGGGATTGTAAAACTTTTTGAATTCTATGGACTTTGAAGGAGTTGTAGGTTGTCCAAAAGATTCTCCTCATCAAAGGAAATTTCCCATATCTCTATCCTCTCATTCCAATTTCATCGCTTCTATTATTTTATAACCTTCATGAGATTGCTAGAATATATATCTTGGCGAACCCTCTATTTATTTTGTTGCAAACATCCGAGAACCCTCCTCTTCTGAAGAAGTAGACTTACAATCTCCTCAGGAAGGTATGGAATCATAAGTCAATGTTGACTCTCCAAAGGGACCCCAAGATGGAAGAATCCTTATCGAATCTATAAATGGTGCTATACTTGAGCCTGCTAAGGAACTAGTGAGTGAAAAAATAGTAGCCACTGCTACTATTCTCTCTCCTCCATTCACCCTAGACATAAATTTTACACAAAAAGTTAATATGGCATTGAGAAACAAACGAGAAGGTAAGAATAGTAAAGAGATGGAGTTGTTGAAGAAAGAAAACACAAAATTAAAAAGAAGGGTCTGACAAATTAAGAGGTTGTTGCAAAATAGTAAAACCCAAAAGAAGTATGAGAAAATAAATGAGAAAAAGAAGGAAGCTCAAGAAAACGAGACCCAAAATGAAACCGAAAATTTTGTTATTTACTTTACTATAGGGACTCAGACTGAGTCAGACATGCCAAATATTGGTGTTTTAACTATTGAAGCCGGAACTCAGACAAAGTACCAATTTCTATTACAAGAGAAACACAGACTAAGCCTGTGCCTCTGTACACTCCTATGATTGTGGAAGCTACTATTCAAGTCTTCAGTAAGAAAATGGAAGAGAAACTAGAGACTATAGGATGATATCCAAAGGAAGTAGTTCCTAAAAAATAACATCACGAGCTATTGCAAAATTTTGAGGCATTATCAATAAGAGAAGATGAAACTTATGCCAAGTTGCAAGCAGCCAAGAAAAAGGTTAAATCTTTCGAGAAACAACTTTAAAAAGCTATAGAACAAATGAAATAATTACTCTTTATATACTTGGATGCCTTGTCATGGAGTCCACAATTAGGAACTACGCCTTATTTTGCTAGAACGATACTTATTGCTCAAGGTTAAGGTTGTCTGGTCTAGGCAACTTTATGAATTTAACAATGTTTTAAAATTTGTTGATTCTTTCCACAAACAAGATGATAATATAAGGTATTTCTTATGTGAACTTTACATGTAAAATTTCTTTCTCAAAGAACAAAGAGATGAGAATCCTTCCCCTTTTAAAGGGGATTTATAGTTCCAAGATTTCATATATTTTTCTAAAAATAAAATAAGATGTGAAAAATCTTATAATGTGCTGCAAAGGAGAGAATTTAGTCTCGACCTATGGGCCAAAGGATAATCACAAATCCCTTTATGAACACTCATCCGCTACAAGAGATTCATGGAGAAGTATCATGTTTTTTGTGCTTTAACACCTATTCATAATAATGTATTGTGGTCGGGGTTAGAATATCTGCTAGATATCAAGTATGAGGCTTTACAAGGGGCCAAACAAAGGTGAAAGGCCTCATCTAGGGCAATAAAAAATATAGAACCCTTCAATTATCAAAATTTTTGGGCTGCAATGGACAGTGAAAAGGATTATGCTCCTATGGTATTAGAAGAAGGCCCTAATTGGATAGGGTGTAAGTATAGGTGTCCAATAGTTTTGTGTCCTCAAGATGATTATAAGTTGAGTAGGATTTAACTAAAGAAAGTAAGTATGTCATTCTCCAAGAAAATGGTTTCCAGCATTATCGAGAAGATTCTTACCCAAATTATTCTTTAACTTCCCTCTATGCCAATCATTTGTTTGCATGAGGTCATGCAACCATGTAAGCCAGGGGGTGATGTTGGGCTTCAGAATTGATACATTCTCTTACCTTGTTTCGTTATCTTTTTATTAGATTTCTAAGCTTTTTATGTATATAATATGGTAATTTGTGTGATATTAACTTTAGAAAGCGGTCAATAAGTGTTTCGTCATTTTATTAGTCAAAAGAGTTGATTTAACTATGAAAAGGTGATTTACGCTTATGATTTGAAGAGTTAACTGACAAGGAATTTCGATAGTAGATGGTGCTCCCTAGGATAGCTGGATAAGAATGAATTACACAAAGCTGCTTGGATTAGTTATAACTTTATTAGGCGAGATCGACAATCGTCATGGAAAAAGCAGTTGTGAACGAGATCTTGGTGACCTATTCTGAGCAAATATGGGAGATTTTTTTATTCAAATTAAGTATCCTGAGAATCTTCAGATTCTGAGGATTGCTTCTTCATTTTTAATATAGACTTGATTGTAATATAAAACAGAGGAACTAGACCTTGGTAGATGGGGGGGTGGAAATTACTGTCATTTCGATATATGCTATAAGTTTGAAAAGACATCCTTTGTAATATTGTTACTGATTAATTTAATGGAGACTTTCGCGGTTCAACTTTAACTATTTGCACTAAATTTCCTCTAAGGTGGTTGAATTCCAATGATCCTGGGTCCAATCCTGGAATGACTACTTCCCTTCTTTGTGTTATTAAATTTACATTTAAGCTTGTATTTCATGCTTTGGAATTATTCAATAACTCTCTAGATATTGTCACTAGTTATTGCATTACTCATTATAGTGATAGTTGCTACAATAGTTTGAGTGAAGGTCATGAGATTGGATTCTTGATAATTGATTTTATGAAGCGTTATTTGTTCTGTCATTTTATGTGGTTGATAAAGAATTGTTAATTAAGAGATTTGATATTTCTCTCAGTAGAATCATTTCTATTCTTAAGTGTTCTTCCTTTCTTATAGCTGCAGCTTCCTATGAAACAACTTAGGTTTAGCAGAATTGTTTCAATATTTGTAGTAGAAGATTTAATGCTTTGATGATATTAAAGTAGCATTGATTGTTTATGTTTGAATTCTTGAAGTTGTGAATAAAATTTTATTTTAGTAAATCGTAGATGTTCTTTTTATTTTACATGCATTTACCTTTCACTAGGGCTAGATAGATTAGATCACATTAGCACTATTCTTTCCACATATTGTGTGGACAACCTTGAAATAACTAAACAAGTTCCAGATTGACAATTTAATGAATGGAAGTCATTTAGTATTTTAAAGAGAAACTGAGTAACCGAACATAGGTTGATTTTGATCTCAGTAGCCAGGGGCCAAAATTTTCATCATACAAATAGAATTCCAATAGAGATGAGTCATCCCCAATTTGTAGGAAGTTTTTTCAAAAACTGGCCTTCAAAGAACTAGTGAAATATCTAAAACCTCTACCAATTTTTGGAAAATTCTTACGATGCAATCAATTGGGTGTATTCTACAAAAAACCCATGTTGCATATTTGTAAAATTCAATACCATTTGCTTGAAAATTGATCCCAAAATTGACTTCCTGGAGATACCTATGTTTTCTCACACTTCAATGTCTTCAACCTTAGTCGTAGAAACATCTCCATATTTGATGACTTTATAAGAGTAGGAGTCAAAGTATTGAAAAAATAACATGATACAAGTGATCGTCGATAGTTTCATTTTTAAATAAAATTTAATATTGTAACAAATGATGATGGGCTTAAGCACTGCGGTTGTTACATAGCTACATTTGTTGCATTTTCTACAGTATTTAAAAACATTTACAACAAAATTGTTACCATCCTCATTCAAATTCCTTGTATTTGGACATCATTTTGAGGAGCTATTTTGTTTTTTCAAATCTCCTTCAAACCTTTTGGAGAAAAAATATCGATCCATGTGTACATTGTAGCCAAAGTTGCATTCAACCAAATAATCGACTCAGAGAGAGGACAAATTTCTACTGCTCCAACACCAAATTTTGATTAATAATCCTTCATGGGAAATAATTTTATAATAATCATTTTCTTTTGATGAGGGTCAACATATTTTGATTGGTAAACAAATCTTTTGAAAATATATTAGTTTCCCTTTATTTATTTTTTACCTGTCCATATTAGAATTTGTGAATTCTCTAATATTTTAAAGAGAGATAGATACATTAACCAACTTCACTTTACTAGGCATTCCTTTCTTCTCTATAATGAGGATAATTACATACATATAATGCAAAAGGTTTCATAATGCCTATATACACCAAAACCCTTACACCTGGATTAAGCGCATCTTGATTCTCTTAGTAAATTCCTCTAATTATATAATGCGTGTTATTAAATGGCCTCCATAAAAACATATTTTCTAGAAAACCAAGAATGTATTCCCTTTGTAGAACTACCATTAAATATTGACAGGTGCTATCAAAATTTGCAAATTTAATCCTGCGTTAAAGTTTTCTTTTAAATTCTTTGACTTTTTAGCTAGGCTAGATTGTGCTACAATAGAATCCAAGACAATAAAGATTACTATTCTAAGTGGAATGCATCTTGAACAATGGATGTGTGGTGGAGACAAAATATCATGCTTTAATTGAATGGACTTTCTCCCCCTAAGCCTCTTCACGATTTGATGGAAAGGAATGAAATAGATGGTGTTTTTATGCAAGAGATACTAACTTGTCAAACAAGATTTTATGTAAAATTTCTCTGAGATGATCCATTAGGAGATATATCTATGTGTCAGATAGACTCTGCTAGAATGGTCAAGAATCACAAAATCCCCCTAAAAAATGTATGGTATTATTTTTGGAAGCATTTTATCATCAAAACTTTGAATATCATATTTGCTAAAGATGTACTAATCATATCAACAACATCAGTTAGTGCCTTCAGTGTCCAAGACACTTTCTGATTCAATTTGTTTCCTTCTCCAAACCCATGTAAGTTTCTTTTCTTTATTGGTAGTCATGGTTTTACCTTGTTTAGGAATGAAATAAAAAGTTACAATTATGAGCCCTATGTCCATTTTATGGCATTTGAGGCATTCCAGCTTGTTTATCAATGAGGAGCAATGACTTCTTCTTAAGAGTTTCTTTTAGGAGGATGAAGAGGGCCATTATATTTGTCCTTATTGTATCACCTACAATACTTTTTCATGTGTCCAAAATTTGTACAAGCATAACAATAACAAAGAAATATAATTTGGTACTTAGAGGATTGAGATTTCTTTGATGAACTTCTAAAGTATTTTTGCCTTCAGATCCTTTTATGATATCCATTTCCTATTGCATTCTTGACACCTTCTACGTATCTTTTTGAAGTAGGGTTTATTTTAAGGTTATCTTGATTAATTTCCTTTCTTTTGCTAGAAATTTTAGCATCAATATTCTTCCAAGATTCTCCACATCTTTGTTGTATGATGCATTAGGGTTTGCATCATTTTTTCTTAAGGGTTCACCTACATAACCAAGACCTAATTTATCAAGGGGGGATATTTGATGAATTAGGATATCATATAGGGTTTGAGAGCTCTTTAGACTCATGTACAACTGATCAACGTATTTTCTTAGAGAAATGGTCTCTTCTTTCGTCTTCTCACATTCTTCATATTTATTGTAGGTTTTAACCCCGTATAGAAATTACCTGCATACGAATTCTAAAACACAGAAAAATAAACAATGCGAGAGCATAACACATAAAACACATATACACAGAGATTTTCCCACTGGATCCCAAAACCGGGACTACCAGCTTGATTTTTCATTATGTTCCTTTCAATTTTACAATACATATTTATACATGTCGAAGCATCCAATACCATGGATCGAAAACCATTGCGTCCAATACCATGGACCGAAAACCATCGTGTCCAAAAAACATGTGTGAAAATCATGCACAAAAGCATAGGTGGGTCAGCCCAAACTAACATAAGGTCCAAAACCAAAAAGGTGCCCTTCAAACCCCCTGTTAACTACGTGCAAAGGATATAACACAACCCAACATTCTCCCACTTCTTGTTTTCTTTCCACAGGGGGCCACAACAGAGCTTAGTCATTTTCCCAGCCCTGAAATGCCCATTGTCTCTCTACACCAAGAGAACTTCTCAGAGCTTATAGATTTTGTCAATGCATCTGCAATATTCTTCAAAGTGTCCACCTTTACAAACAAAACCTTTTTTCCTTCTATCATATCCCTCACAAAGTGATATTGAACATCAATGTGCTTTGTCTTTGAATGATATGCAGGGTTCTTTGCTAAGAAAATTGCACTTTGGCTATCATAGTCTATCCTTATAGCTTCATGTACTAACCCCATACTCGAACACAATCTCTGCAACCAAACTGCTTCCTTTCTTGCATGAGTGGCTGCCATGTATTCATTCTCTGTAGTTGATAGTGCCACTACAAATTGTTTCTTACTCATCAAACTGACTGCACTTCCAAATAGGTTAAACACATACCCACTTGTAGATCTTCTCTGATCCAAATCTCCAGCCCAGTCTACATCAAAAAAGCCATGAATATCCAACACTCTATCCAATCTTGGTCTTCCTTGGTAGCACAGACCATAATCACTAGTGCCATGCAAATACCTGAAAACCTGCTTCACTGCTGTCCAATGCTCCTTTCCTAGTTTTGACATAAACCTACTCAATACTCCCATTGCATGTGCAGTGTTTGGTCTAGTACAGACCATTGCATAGACCAGGCTACCGACTACACTTTCATATGGAACACGGGAAATGTCCTCTTCCTCTTCTTGTGCCTTGGGACATTGTTCAGCAGATAACCTCACACCTATCGGAATAGGAACCTTCATCGGTTTACTATCCTGCATATTAAACCTCTACAGTATTGTCTCGACATACTTCCTCTAGTTTAACCAGAGCTTCCTCTTTGCCCGATCTCTTTTAATTTCCATGCCCAAAATATAGTTTGCAACACCAATGTCTTTCATGTCGAATTTGGAGGACAATTGGGTCTTCAAATCCTGGATAATTTCTTTGTCATTTCCAACCAGCAACATATCATCCACATACAAAACCAGATAAATAACACGGTCACCAATTAATTTAAAATACACATAGTGATTTGCTTTGCTTCTGGTGAAGCCAAGTCTCTGTATAAATGTATCAAATTTAAGATACCACATCCTTGGTGAATGTTTTAACCCATACAGAGCCTTCTTTAACATGCATACCAGTTCTTTCTTACCCTTCACCGTAAAGTCTTCAGGTTCCTTCATGTAGATTTCCTCTTCTAGATCCCCGTGAAGAAATGTTGTCTTTACATCCATCTGTTCTACCTCAAAATCAAAAGCAACAACAACTGATAAAAGTAATCTAATAGAAGTTACCTTGGCAACATGAGAAAAAATATTGCCAAAATAAATTCCTAGCACCTAGGAATAACCTTTTGCTACCAACCGAGCTTTGTATTTCTCCACTTTTCCTTCTGCATTTGTCTTCTTTTTGAACACCCATTTGTTGCCAATGGGTTTCCTTCCAGCTAGCAACTCCACCAAATCTCAAGCCTCATTTTGTGCAAAGATGCCATTTCATCAACCATGGCCTCTTTCCAGAGTTTTCCATCCTCTGAATCCGTTGCTTGCTTCATAGTTCTGGGATCATCATCAGTAACAGACAAAGCAAAATTTTAACGGAAAGTAGATGGACTATACCTTTTTGGCTACCTTCTTTCTCGAACTGATCTTCTCACAGTCGGAGTTTGTGGCTCTTCATCTTTTGATTCCTCCTCTGTTGTAGAGTATGATTCTTCCTCCTTTAGCTAAAATTCTATCTTCTCAGGTTCCTTTGGTTGGATTTTATGTTTAATAACATCTTTCACCTCTCTGAACACCACATCTTGGTTTTACACAACCTTCCTTGTTATTGGGTTCCAAAGCTTATAACCCTTTAAACCATCTTTATATCCAATAAATATGCACTTTTCAGATTTACTATCCAACTTGGTTCTTTTCTCCTTTGGAACATGTACATATGCATCACATCTAAATGCCCTTAGATGTGAAATAAACGGTTTCTTACTAGTCCATACCTCTTTTGGAGTCTTACCCTCCAACGCTGACAAAGGTGACCTATTGACCAGGTAACATGCAGTATCCACCACCTCTGCCCAGAATTCCTGTCCTAACCGGGTACCACTGAGGATGCTTCTTTCCCTTTCCGTCAACGTCTTGTTCATTCTTTCCGCAACTCCATTTTGCTGAGGTGTATATGGAGTAGTCTTCTATCGTGATATACCACACTTCTTACAGAATTCCTCAAATTTGTTGCTGCAAAACTCTCCACCATTATCCATCCTCAACACCTTTATCTTCTTCTCTATCTGGTTTTCCACCAAAGCCTTAAATTCTTTAAACTTGTCAAAGACTTCAGATTTCTTCTTGAGGAAATATATCCATGTATTCCTTGAGAAGTCATCTATAAATGATACATAGTATACAGACTTACCCAGTGATGGAACCTTCACAGGTCCAAACACATTACTATGCACAAGTTCTAATATTTGTTTCACCCTCTAACCACCAGAGGGGAAACTCACCGATTCTGCTTCCCATACACACAATTTTCACAAAAATCAAAATCCAGAGAGTTATTACTCATACCTTCTACCATATCTTTACCATGAAGTATTCGAAGGCCCTTCTCTCCAATATGTCCAAGCCTTTGATGCCATAGCATGGTCTTCTCTCTAGAGACCACTAGATTTTCTGCTCCACTTTTATGAACCATAGAACTATTGCACCCATCAATAACAGTGCTACCTTGTAGCTTGTACAGAGTTCCAATCAGAACTCCCCACATCAATACCAGTGCTCCCCAAACCATCTTGCAGGTATCCTTCTCGAACACTATTTTTACACCTACATCATCCAGCTTGCTTACGGAAATCAGATTTTTGGCCAATGCAGGAATATGTAGAACACCCAGAAGTCTAACCCTTCCACCTTGCAACTTCAACTTTACTTTTCCGTGACCAATGATTCTAGCCTTCCTGTCATCCCCCAAGAAGACATCACCACCATCATATTTCTCGTACTCGCAGAACCACTCTCTATGGGGAGTGAAGTGAAAGGATGCACCTGAGTCAATCAACCATGCCTTATGATCTACATGTGTACTTGAAGAAGCCAAGTACACATCCCCACCTTCATATGAGGTGGTTTTCGCCTTTGCAAAAGGAGCCTCATTTGATCCCTTTCCTTTTTCAGGAATTTTATATTTACAGTCCTTTTTAAAGTGCCCTTCCTTTCCACATTTCTAGCACACCACCTTTATAGGTTTTCCTGGAGATTTAGATCTCCCTCTAGATTTAGATCTCCCACTCGATGACTTATTTTTGTTTCTGTTCTAGGACTGACATTGTATAGACAAGGCATCACCATTCTAGCTCTCCATATTTTTCCATCTCATCTCCTTCGTCAGCAAAGATGAGACTATTTTATCAAACTACAATGTAGTTGCATTGCTACCTATTGCAATAACCAAACTATCCCATGAATCTGGTAGAGAACACAACAAACTGATGCACTTATCTTCATCTGAAATTTTAATATCAACATATGCTAAATGACTTACCACAGTATTAATTGCATTTAGATGCTCTATCTCCGAGTCTCCATCCTTCATCCTCAGGTTACATAGCTTTTTCCACAAGAACAATTTATTCACTAGAGACATAGATTGGTACAAAGTCCCTAACTTGTCCCACAAAGCCTTCGCCATAGCTTCCCCTGATGCATTCAACAATACTAAATCTGAGAGACAGAATCGTATTGTGCTCTTTGCCTTCCGATCTAACTTCCTCCATTCTTCATTGGACACTCCCGTTGGTTTAGTACCCGGATCTACCGCGATCCACTAATCTTTATCCACCAATAGATCCTCCATCTTGAGTTTCCACAACTCAAAACTTTGACTATTAAATTTCTCGATCTCTATCTTTCCACTGCTTGCCATCTTCTTTCACCACCAGAATCGATCTCGTAGATTTGCCACTAAACAGGGTCTACAACGGGCCCGAGCGAAACCCCTCAACAACAAAGGTGTCCCCTTGAAGCCAAAATTTCTCTGATGCCAAATGTAGGTTTTAACCCCGTACATAAATTACCTGCATACCAATTCTAAAACACTAAAAAATAAACAATGAGAGATCATAACACATATACACAGAGATTTTCCCACTCGATCCCAAAACCAAGACTACCAGCTTGATTTTTCATTATGTTCCTTTCAATGTTACAATACATATTTATACATGCCGAAGCATCCAATACCATGGACTGAAACCTGTCGCGTCCAATACAATGGACCGAAAACCATCGTGTCCAAAAAACATGTGCGAAAATCATGCACTAAATCATAGGTGGGTCCGCCAAACCTAACATAGGGTCCAAAACCAAAATTTTCCAGGGCACTGCCCCGGACCCCATAAAGTGGGGTTACGGGTGTCCTTCAAACCCCCTATTAACTACGTGGAATGAATATAACACAACCCAACATTTATTTTCTAGTTGGTTCTCAATTTATTAATTCTTCCTTGTTGCTTAACATGCTTGTACTTTGAGAGAGATGAAATATGATTTCAATTTGAAGATTGCTTCGTATTTTTCTTCAAGTTGGTATGTCATGAAATTCCTTTCCTTTTATGCTTCACCAACTTGTCCATCCAAGAGGGCCAAACCTTACATCACTATTTCAACTCCTTTTGCTTGTTTCTTTGCTTCTTCCAGCTGAGTTTTAAGAGAGGAATATTCTTATTTATATTGAACAATTACTACTTCAACTTCATTCAATTCTTGAGATATTAGATCAATATGGTTTGTCAAATTGTCTTCCCTTCTTTTTGCTTTGAATAATTGATTCGTCATGCACATGACTTCTTCATGATGTCTCTTCTTTCTTTCCTGCAATTCTTCCTTAAGTTTGTTGTGATCCTCATCCCTTTATTTTATTTTATGCCTTAAAAGAACAACTTCCTTCTTTGTCTTATCATGATCATGATCAACATCTTGTACTTTATCTTTGAGTTCCTCATTTTCCTTTTTCAAACTACTTATTTGTTCGAGGGTATCTATAAGCCTTGTTTTGAGGTGTATTTCAATATCAGCTTCAATGATCTCTTCATCACCTTCCTTTATACAATTTGTGCCCTCATCTTTGCTTTAAATTGTTTTCTCTCATTCATCTTTGTACGTTTTGCCATAATTGTCTTTATTAGAAGTCACAACCATCAATCCTTTTGAATCAAGTTCTTGAAGATCTTCCAAAATCTCTTTCATTGATAAACATGTCTCCACTTTGACCTTTATAGGATCTGGTAGCCCACTCAAGATTTATTTTCTTGCTATTGCATTATGTTCCTTAGACTCTTCTTCTTCCATTGTTCTTCACTAACCATTAGTTCATAGACTTCGAAACCTTTAGCCATTAAGAAATTCTTCATTCTTGCCTTCCATTTTTGATGTTTCCATTGAACAATGGAGCTTTCTCAACATGATTATGCACCGAGGAGGTGACACCTTCAAAGGGTTCACAAGCCTTATTACTTTAATTTTAAATTTGTGTTCTAAGGATTTACCTTCAAGTTGTTAGGCTATGAGTGAAGGCACTTGCTCTGATGCAAAGTTTTGGATATACTGAGGGGGGGGTGGTGAATGAATATTTATTTTATAGTTGTTACTTTATCACTTAAGATCACTTAGATAAAAAAAAAAAGAAGTGAAAAATAACAAAATAAATGATTTTATTAATAAGAATTTGACAAGGAATCCAATCCTCTCTACAATGAATCACAAGTTCCAACATGTACAAAAATTTCTTCTAGGGTTTCAACCCTAAGGACACCAATAAAAAACCAAATGAACTAACAAAAAATGTAGGGCTCCAACCATTAGAGGAAGAGAGTAATCTTCAATCTTCCAAGCTCCAGACTGGTCTTTCCAAGGCTCAAACTTAAAGGGCCCCAACCATATATTTCGCAAGGATCCAGCCTTGGTTTTATGAGGGGCAAACCTCTACGACGCCAACCCTTTCAGTATGCTTCAAGTTCTTCAAATTAGTTACAAGTAGTTATTCAAGGCTTTCTATGTCTTATGCAACACATCGTGACAATGTCTTCTTCAACAATTCCCTCTATGTATGCTAGCTCGTCAATGAAAAATTTATATTCTGTTGACAGTGTTGGACCTGCCAACATGTAGGGGGATCTCCCCGGTAAGAAGTCCCAATTAGACCTCAGATCTTTTGGTGTAGGAGTCCTAGCAGTGGGTTGTAAAGTAATGCCTTGACCGCCATTTCGTATAGAAGCAAGTAAGATAACTCCATTGGTAGCAAGCCTATGACTGTTGTAGTGAGTCAAAGAAGGTGTATGAGAGGTTCTAACATATGGGGGTTCAGATGGGTGTGCCCCTTGGAAACCTGTAATAGTACTCAGCTAGGAAGGGAAGAGACGAGCGAAAATGCATAAGAAGCTGGAAAGCAGGTCAGCCAACAATCCAAACTGATGGTTAAACCAATAGTATATATGCAAAAAGATTCATATAATTGCATACAAAACAGTTCATACACAACTACGTAAGTTAAACAACATATATTTCTACAGTAACCGGAACAATCCAACTACAATAACAACATATGCATGAAAACATGCTGGCTCTTATTATAAAAAGAATTGTAAGTTCAAATCATACAATACATCCATGTAAACCTACTAGCCCCAATAGTGGAACATCACAGCCACATCTGTCTGCTCCTCTAAAGAAATGTACTTGCTTTGTGTAGTGGAGAAGCCAAGGTGTGTTACAAAACTGTCAAAGCTCTCTCCAAGATAGTCTTATTGGAAGCTTGGCTGACCAAAAGCCTATACAATGAGTTATGAGAGACTATTTATAGAAAAGGGTGGGGTGACCTTTGACATTCCCCTTTGTAATAGTTCATCTACCGTCATAACTCTTCATCCACTCTATGACTGTTACATCCAACTATTGACACTTGACTTACACTTGACATGACGTTACATTTCAATGCACATGTACTCATGTGAGACAACATGGCTTGAGAAAGCCATGCACGACATCACTGACACTTGGTCCGTTGTGATGAGACCAACTCTTTGACATGCTTATGATGGTGAAGGTGGTGAGATGATGCCAAGATTGGTCGTTCGTGATGGTGTGCATGTAGCCCATGGTGACATCTTGTTGAAACGAACTCTTGCTTCTATTGCAACCGGTGCATTGGTTCGAATCCTTCAACCAACTCGTCTGCTAACATGCACATGATCTTCTTGGGTGCAGCTGAACTAGCAACACACTGATGCATCGTGTCCATGCGGATCTTCAACTGTGTGATCGTGGTCATGCCCATCAACTTTCTGAAGTACATGTTCAGCTCTAGTTGGACTTGCTTCTTGTCTTCACCTTGGTGAGTGTGCTGAATGGGTTGGATCACATGCATGTGCACAATGACATGAATCCCTTACTTGTGATCAACAACACTGCTCACTATATATAATCTGTGCCAACTTATGGGATAGATCTGTGACTTGTGTCGGTGCAGTTCAATTCGTGAGTGCATGTTGTGCCCAATGTTGTTCATGTTCCTGTTGCAACTCATTCGTCTGTTGGTGTAGCTTCATGTTCTTCCTTGACTTGCTGCTTCAACATATGAAACTCCTTCTTTGTTCCATTCTCTATATTCGCGTGATCTTCATGCCATGCCGTCATCTCATAGCCTGAGTCTCTGAAGTTTCTTTCATCACTAGTGGATCTGCTTGAGCTTACGACTTTGTTCTGCCTCTGTGTTGTCAACAACCTTCCTCTTGCATTCGATGCATTCATTATATTTGTTGCGTTCATTGCATTCATTGCATTCGTTGCATTCGATATGATGCCTTCAACTACTATTCATGATGTTGCTTGTTGTGATGTTTCTCTTGTCATATCTTTATGTCCTTATTTATGAACAACTTGATATCTTCGTGAGAAGGAAAGCTCATAGACATTTGATTGATTGCATCTCCGAGTGTGCTATGAACGGTGTCTTCGACTCTGCTCTATTGAAAATCATTGTACCTACACTACTGAGATGAAGACGAACACCTGCAATCCTTGGAGACATGGAAAAACTGATGGCAAGAAATCTGTCAGTCGAAAACCAAAATGAATTTGAGAATTGACTTGAAAAATACCTGTGTGACTAATCATGAAGGTTGCTCAATTTCGGCCAGGAGGTCAGCAGACAGACTACCAAGACTATGCAAGGCACAGTCTACACTACTGGAAGACTGATTGACCGTTGGAACTGCACAATGCACAATCTAGTCTGGCTTCTACCTGCTGGAATTGTGCAATGCGCAATCTCAGCTAGCAATTGTTGAAGGATTAGTGATTGCATTGCGCAATTTTTTGGGCCAACAGTCACTGTCCCTTAGAAATGTGCAAAATACTCCTGGAGGATAGTGCCTAGGCAAAAATTTGAATTTCCTAAGAGGAAGATAGAGCCTTCCCTCTCAGGATTGCACAATGTTGTCTTGGTGAGGCTCTTGGTGAGGTAGAGTCGGGGCCAAGGCTACCCAGACTCACCAACAGGCAACTGAAAGTGAATGTGAGTGAGAATGCATGGTAATACCAAGTGTAAGCATAATTGAATGATCATGCATGAAAACGACGAATGAAAGATTCAGAAAATGGAACAAAATGCATGTGGGTGAGGCGAGTTGCCGAATTAATGACTATTTGTGAATAATAGTTTCATGCATGCAACAACAGTGAGATAGCAACGAAAACTAAAACCGTGCTAGGAAAAACTACTATACATGTAAACGAGAGCAAGCACTCAAAGAAATCAAGAAAACAATACTCACATAAGAAAAAACACAAAAAGCGACAGAAATGAAACACAAGGCATGGAAATTAGGCTTACCCAAAAAAAACTGGGTTGGATGTGCTGACAACTCCTATATGTGATGTGGGATGTGAGAGTTGCAAGGTTGCTATGAGGAATGAGCTCTCTAACATCTGGTTGATGAGTTCTGATAACATCGCGGTTGTGACGCGCATGCCACAAATCTAGGGAGAGTGACACTTGGTGGGAGGTTTCTGAAGTGTCTTTTGCAAGTAACCTCCAACTGCTAAACATATATCCCTGAAACAAGGGATACCTTTGCATGCTACCTTGGGATAAGCAACCCATGCATGCAAGTGAGTTTTGTTCAGTCCCCAAAGAAACTGGTCAACTCAGATGCACATGCAAGAGACTCCTGGACTACTCGGAGAAAATGCACATTTATGGCTGGGAGCTAGGCTGGCTGCCTAGGATATTTGCACAATTTATGGGCAGAGCAACTGACTGCTACCCATATTTTCACAACTTTTGGGCTAAGCATCCATGTTGGGGAAAATTGCACAATTTTCTTTATGATGGTTGACTAGCAGAATTGCACAATTCTTGAGCCCAGCAGGCTGCCAGACATGATTGTACAATATTTGGAGGGAAGGGTTGTTTCCCTCTAGAATTTCCCAATTTATTAGGGGAGCTTGTTGTGGGGAAAAATGCCTATGCAGGACGATCCTATCCACCTAGGGTGTGACAGTGCCTTAGCAACAAATAGACACAACTATTCTAGTATTCTTCCTTTATGAATTAAGAATGAAGGGAGATAGATGGACTAACCGGTGTCTTCTGTTTGTCCCTCGATCCGGTCTCTCTTCTCTTTGAGTGTTCCCAGCTACTTGCCTTCTCGCTCGCCCAGATTCAAGAGGTTTCTGCAAGATCACAAGAAGAGAACACTACACAAGACATGGATTCATATTCATAACTAGTTCAGGATTAGAAATAAACTAAACATACTAATGCAATCATACATCAAAGATACATCAGTATATAGGAGAAACCAAGATAGCTTTATTGATGAATAACAAGGTTCAGGAAGAGATACAACCTAGAGGGCTCCAATCCAGCATCTCCTTCCCAGCAAATGGAATTCCTATCTTCACCCCCTTCAAAGCATTAAGCACCCAATGATTCCAATCTCAAACCAACAGCAATTCTTTGCAATAACAAAATTCCAGCCTCTAGATCTCATGGAGGAGAGATCCATATATAGATGTTTGGAGAGAGGATGAGTCAGCTTGAGATCTGACTATTGTCCTCTCCCTCTGTCAGTTCTTGATTCCACTTGGAGGTTCTTGCTTCCACTTGGAGATTTGGAACCTCTTACTCATCACCGGTCGAATTCCCTGAGGCAAGTGTCATTTTGGAAGCTTCCTGGGTTCTGAAACCTTGAGAAATGAACTTGCCACATGTCCACTCTCGCTCAGCGCAGGTAGCCAGTGTTGCCTTTGACATTCAGTGCAGGTAGCCAGTGTTGGCTTTGACATTCAGCACAAACAGCTAGTGTAGCCACTGAAATGATCCTGAATTGACTTGTTTTTGAGCAGTTTCTGGTAGAGAACTTCTGTGAATTGATGTGGTTTGTTAGCCTTGTTCCTCTAGGGGTAGGAACAACATGTTTAGGGACTTTGGATCCCTTAGATTATGGACATTTCATGCTCAATGTTGTAAGGCACAAAAATGTCTATAACAGTTGCCCCCTAAAGTATGAGGCTGTTTATCGGGTGAAATGCTTTATCAGGGGGATCCGAAGTTCATCCAATGCTGGGAGGAGACCTGTAATAAGATACAATACAATACATTATTTTTCATACTGCTTTCATGATTTAGCTGAGGCGGGCATTACCATGCTCAGCTTTATAAATTCATTTTTCTGTACATAGAACAGACAATCGTCTGATGGTAGACTGATAATTTTGATGAAATTATCATCCTTTGAGTAGGATGATTATCTGTTGCAATGATGTACATGTCAATGTCTTTATCTTTCCTGAATATATATCGCAGCCTGGATGGATGAAACTAGATCCGGGGTCTTCAAACTCGTTCGATCTTCACTCTAAGTACAAGTCGATCCATGTGAGAATTGTTCTGAAGTTGAACATGGAAAGACATCGCTTGATTACCGGTCAATGAGGTAAACCGTTAACAAGCGCGAGAGGAATCACCGATAATGATAATGACCCTCACGGTACTGCAGTACAATTCACGTGGTGTGAATAAAGGACTTGGCGTCGAACACCACGCAAAATCTTTCGGTCGAAGGCCATTGATGTAAACCTGTCGCCGGAAGTGAGAAACTTGCCATTGAGGCATGCAAGCTTCAAAGTACTGAAGGGGTTGTTCCTAGATCAACTTCTTGGATAATGAGCTGATGTTGACAAGAAGCGATCTGTCAAAGGAGGGCCTTAATGAATCCCACATCAATGACACGGAACGGAGCTAATGATTTTAATGGATGTGAAAACGATCTGTGACATATGATTCATGGTGGTGGTCATGAAAGGATGAAGGATAATGTATGGCAGTGGATGGGACACGGTTGACTTTTTTGAACGACTTCTCTTGAACATGTGGCGACACTGATGTGATGGATCGGTAGCATTACCCCAAATATGGATGGTATGGCGAGACCATGGATGTGACCGGTGAATGAAACAACCCAACCCGATTGTGGTACGGAGGAAAAGTGTCATGTCCAAGAGCGACTTGCTACCATCAAAGTTTTCTTGAGTTTCTCCCAATTTTTCCCCAGTCATTGCTGACCAGTACCTCTTTATTTTTGTCAAGCTTGAGGAGGATAACATATGCTTGTTCTATAACCTGCCCTTCGGGCAAGCCCATCGCTATGTTTTAATGAGCCTAGCGATAGTGAAACTCGTTCTCGTCTAAAGACAAGTTTGTCGCTATTTAATGATTTTAATGAGTCTAACGACAAGGATAACTCGGTCCTTTTCATTTTTAGAGAGTCTGAAAAGGTACATAAAGTTAACTCCAAAAGTCCTTTTTCGTCATCTAATCCCTTAGGTCCGAAAAAGTATAAAACAATACAGAAGGGATGAGTTTTGGATAGTTTTAACGAGCCGAATAAACAAGCACTCGATCGTTTTGTGCAATAATCCCTCAGGTCCAAAAAGATTAAAATCTAGAGGAGGGATAGCTCTTCCTGTCCCTTCAACAAGCTGGAAGGCCAAGGACTCGGCAACCTTTTCATATTTTACGAGTCAGTTGAAAAGAGCTTAAAAAAGACTCGTCTTTTGAGGAACGAGTGATAAACAGGGTTAGCAGCTGATTCCAGGTACAGGTTGGAATTTTCCAATCATGGCAGTGTCACAAGGATGGCTAGGTGAAATCACTTTTCGCAGCTGTTCCTCAAAATGGGTAAACAATCATATGGAGGTGAACGATCGGCCAAATGAAAAGTGGAGGTGACGGTGTAAACACGACCAAGGCTTTAATGGCTGATGAGGTTACATTCACAGTGGTTATTTACCGGGTAGGTTCATTTTTTATTTTAAAATGAGCTTAAACGCTGGTGGAAACACTTGCTCATTGCTTATGTTTATTTTTTAACGAGCATGAAGTCCACGTTAAAACTGCTCGGATCTTGCGTTTATTTTTTAGTGAGCATGAACTGTGTGCTAAAACTGCTCGATTATTATGGTCGAATTTTGATTTTTTACCATAACTAGCTTTGCCCTTTTCAGAGATAGTACTGTATCCTCAATTGCTGCATCAAACTAGTTAGAAATGAATAACATTTGCTTGAAAAATGAGATTAAAACCCTAATATTTCGCTTTGAACTACGTAAAAAGCAATTAAAAGGTGTTTTTACCTCTCATTTTACCATTTCCTTTGAACTTGGTTTGTTGGAGCTTTGGAGGTGCCTCTTCCCCCTTGATTTTCATCAGCTGATTCCGGGAGATTCTGCAGACGATTTTCGGCGCCGTCTGGACCAGGTAGGAGCTAAATCCTAGCTCTTTCTTTTCATGGTTTCCTTTTTCCATTATGTGCCTGTTTTCTTGCTCCCCTGAGCCCCTGGGGTTTTGTTAGGGCGCTCTGCCATCAGCGCAGGTAGTTCACTCGAAACCTGCGTTGAATGTCAAGTTGCATGAAGGCAGTTTGACCTTCAACGCAGGTGGAACACTAGCCAGTTGCGTTGGGCATAGAGAAACAGTTCTGTTGCACAGTTTTTGATGAAAATTTTGCCAGTTTCTCATCAAATTTAGGATCTTACTCTTTCTCTTGTTTGTTTTGCAGGGACTTTTGAGCAAAATGACCCTTACATGGCGAGAATGAGAACATGAAGAAGAGGACATGATTGCCCTCCATGACCCTGTCACAGTGAACGCGCTGCAGAACTGTGGCCTGCTGAAGTTCTTCCGTATCTCTAGTATGAGAGCACAGATCTCCTTACTGCAGTATATGCTTGATGCTTGGGATCCTATCAACCAAGTATTTCAGATTAGGGGCAAATCTATCCCCCTGACCGTAGTAGACATTTACTTCTTGACTGGTTTGTCGAGGCGGGGTGCTGCAATTTCTTTGTCAGGTTCGGCCCGAGGGAATGACTCCGTGAGAGATTATGTCCGTCAGTATTGCAGGGAAGGATCTCAGCCGAGCAGAGACAGCAAGGTTGTTATCCGTGAGATTGCTGACAGATCTCTCAGGTCCATCTTGTATACTATTGGTAGGATGGCCGGTAGCGCATCTCTTCATGTTGCCAACAGATCCTATGTGCAGCACGCCTTGTAGTGTCTCCAACCGAAAATATGCAACTGGTGTGATGCAGTAATTCTTCAGATGAAAAGTCAGTTGAACAAGGTAAAGGAAGGGAAGCTGAAGAACTTTGGATTTGGTTCTATTCTGACTGCCTTTGCCTTGGAGAAAATACCACTGATGCAGCCTCAGTATATTGCACTCGACTTGCCTTCTCCTACCGAGCCACGCATGCAGAGATGGGTTGATCACATGTCTAGGCATGCTAGTCAATCTCAGATTTCTTTCACTGATACCTTCTTCAGGTGGTTCGAGCGTCAGGAGATGGTCTATTCCGAGTATCCATATGTTGGTATGGATTTCCGAGGTGATCCGGACTTGGTACTGCCGGATGGGGAACAGTGGGGCGCTATTGGTAAAATCTTCGACCATATTACTGTTTACTGTTCTAATTTATAATGTCCTTGTGCTTTATTCTATCAAGAATTTAATCAAACTCATGTGTGCATGCAGATGTTGGTCCTGTTCGTCCAGCAGTTCGCCCAAGAGCGCTAGTTGCTGCCCCAGTAGGGGAGACTGCTGGGAGGGTTATTCTCCGTGACCTTGATGTGGCCGAGACCCTTATAGCTGTGCGGGAGCAGGTTGAGAGCCTTACTCTCGGCATTCCCGATGTGAGGATTGATGAGTTACCTTTACAGTTGCAGCGGCATACTACTGGTGTGCCTAGACGATGGACTCGTCTCTTACGCATGATTGCACAGGCCATGACGTGCTATCATGAGCATCACTAGGCTAGGGTGCCCCCTAGCATTTTTGAGTTTTTGGGTCATGCGACCGATTTTGTCTTGGTTACAGAACATTATGTATGAATGATAAACAGCTTATATATATATTTTGATTTTCGGGGTTTATTCTGGTTGAGTTATATGATCCATATGTACAACATTGATGATGTGTCTCTTTTACAAATGTCGCAAATGTCTATCTAACACATAGTTTGCTAATGAGTCGGTTAATGTGTTTAAGTTTCTGGAAATATGCTGGTATTGAATTAAATCAAACTGTCTTTCCAAAATATTAACCCTTAGGAACATGCGATAAATAGCTGGATTGCAAACAGAATATATACCATTGAGTTGTAGTATCACGAGTTGTGAGTCTAGCCTGAAGATTAGTTGGTGTATACCATGGGTGATGGCATCAGAGATTAGTTCTATCAACACGCTATACTCAGCGATGTTATTCGTTGATTGACTAATACATACACCTCTGAAACTCACTAACTCGCCGCTTGGATCAAAAATGGCCCAGGCTGCGGAGGACAGGTTCCGCGAACTACGACTCGCTCCGTCGGCATATCCAACACATGTCTCCAGAAGGTTTGACATCTGCAATAAATGTAAAAAGGTGGATTACTCGACCAAAACAAACACTTTAGCGAAAACAAAATACAACAAAAGCATACAGGTTACTATTTAAGCATAGTAACGCTTGAGGTACAACCCATTACGGGGTTGCGCCAGTGGAATTCCGTCATAGTCCATTAACTCGTAGGCTCCTTTTGCTAACACTCGTTTAACAATATAGGGGCCCATACATAAAGAATTAAATTTACCTGCTCCCAATTTATCGGATTCTTGTTCATAAAGCAAGACCAAGTCACCTTCTGAGAAGACACGGGGTTTGACATTTTTGTCGAACTGCGCCTTTACTCATTTCTTATGGGCTTCGTTAGCCAAAGCGGCATCACTACGAGTTTCATCCAATTGGATTAATTCCAAGAAACGGGCCTCTTCTTCTGAAGTTCCGGGGAGGAGAACAATTGCGAGTTTAAGAGACAAGATTTCACACTGGATTGGCAAGACTGCTTCCATGCCATACACCAGTTAGAAAGGTGTGAACCCGGTCGCGTTCCTTACCGATGTTCGGTAAGCCCACAAGGCTGAGTACAGGATTAGGTGCCATATTCTTTTGTGAACTCCGATCATCCTTTGCAACATACGCTTCAGCACCTTGTTGATTGCTTCAACTTGTCCGTTGGCTTGCGGATAATACAGGGTAGAGCTGTCATGAGATAGCCCTAGATTGGCAGCTAATTCAACCATCATGTGATTGCGAAAATGTGATCCATGATCTGTAACTATAGCCTGTGGTACGCCGAACCTGGCGACTACATGATTGAAAAAGAAAAGGGCAGTTGTTTCACCAGTGTTATCTAATGTAGGCATCGCCTCGGCCCATTTGGTAAAATAGTCAACGGCGACTATAATATACCCATGCCCTCTGGTCGAGGTGGGGTTACATGTCATGAAATCGATGCCCCATTTGGCGAAAGGCCCAATAGAAACTATTGGCTGTAAAGGTGCAGGTGGTCTTCTGGTTTTGCTATCAAAAATTTGACAATCATGGCAACTTCTGACTGCGGTTATGCAATCTTTGAACATGGTTGGCCAGAAGTATGGTTGGCAATCATTCCATGGTGCCCTCTCAATCAACATTGATTGTAGGATTCCTTCGTCAGTCCCATGTACTTTCGACCAAGGATCTAATGGGGTACCATATTCTCTAGACCTATCTACCCAAACGCTCGATGAGCGTTGATTTGGGTTCGCCTCCCATGCCTGAAACATTGATTGCTACAATATTTCAATTGGGCTTGGGGGCAAAACCATTGCATGATCCATGTTGGTATCATCTTCTGAAATCTTCTGCACAGAAGATATCATGTTGCAGGCTCCTACCAACGCTACTTCTCCAATATAGATTGGAGGTGGAAGCGCGAAAGTTCCCATTAATGTGGGGTCTTTTAGTAGGCCTACTCCGATGTCTTGAAGCGAATGGTTGCTTCCATGGATCATGGGAATGCTTCCTGTAACTTGTGAACCATTAGGGAGGAAGACTTTTTGGTCGACGATCGTAATCCCTCCTTGAAAAGGGAATGCGATCTTCCTAAAATAAGTCGACACTACAGCTGCCATGGCATATATCCACGGTCTTCCCAGCAGGATGTTGTAGTCAAGATTCCCATCGATGACTTCAACATCTATTTCTACTGTTTTTCCTCCTAGTTCAACTTTCAAGTTATTAAGGATATCGCACGGGGTATAGGTCCTTCCGTCGAATGCTTTCAATGTCGTCGAAGATCGCAACAAGGTCGGAGACCCTAAAGTTTTCCAGCAACTCATCGACATAATACATGTAGATGCCCCCTCATCAATGATTGTTCGGTGAACAGTTTTGTTGAGGGCTTTCACTTGAATAAGGAAAGCTAGTTGAGCTGGTAACTGAGGATCGTATCCTTTGTGGTCAAAGGATATAAGATTGGAATCCTTAGGATCAACCCCACCAGTAGCCGATAAAAAAGCCTGCCTTTGGGATGGGCAATTTTGTAGTACTTCAAGAGTCGACATAGCGGATGGCGATTGGGCCAAATCTTCCACTATGTTATAATGCTGCGCCGCTCTGGCGTGAGGATTAAATGTCGACTTGTGTACTACTCCCTTTGGCGGTTTTATTGTTAATTCAGGAATGGTGGGTGGTACAACTTCTCTCGAAGTTGTTGTCGAACTACTTGGTTGATCTTTACCTTTGTCGTTCGACAGCTGCGGATTCCCGTAATCTTTGTTCCTTGTCGAAATCAAAGCATCACTCTGCTGTTTTGAAACCGACAACATGAGCACTTGTGACAGGGAAGCATTTCCACTATCAACCAGATTTTGACCTGGCTTGGGAAACGGATCAGTTAACACAGCTGAGGTTTGCAAACTTTTGAAGAACCTTCTAAGCTCAGCTTTGTATGGACAATCGGCTGTCCGATGATCCTCGTCACATATCATGCATGGACTTTTTGGTTTCCCTTTCCTAGGAGGGTTTGAAGAAGTTTTTTCAGGAGATGACTCATCCTGTTTCTTCTTCTTCCCTTTGTTTTGCTTCTTCTTGCTCCCTGGTTGTTTGGTTTCTTTGCCCTTATCTGCTGATATGGCATTTACTTCCGAAGCGAGAATTTCTTCTTTTGCATTTTGATCCGAAATCTTACGGGCTTTCTTAGACGAAGCCTTTGTCGATTTCGCGTTTGCCGTGCCAATCACGCCATCGCCGGCATGAGAGTCACTATTTGATTTAGGAGGAGGAGGAATTGAGAATTCCGGTCTAGGGGCGTCAGGTATTTTGTCGTAGAGCGTGCCAGACTGAGTGTAGACTAAGTCTAGATATTGTGCACGAGCAATAACTTGCTCCTCCGTTACGACTCCCCCCTTGGCCACATCTTCTGTTATAGCAGGAAGTAACGACTTTATAAACCATTCAGCTAACAGTTGATTGGGAACGTACATTTTTACCATCCTACGACGACGTCGCCACTCATGTATATGATCAGATATATGAGTGGTCGTTGTCTGTTTGAAGTTGGTTAAGATTTCTGTTCTCATTTCATACCTTATCGGTAATTTAAAATGGGTTAAGAAAGTCGTGGCTAGGGAGCTGAAATTGTCGAACGAGGCTCTAGGTAATTCAATATACCATTTTGCCGCTGGACCCGTTAACGTCCTCTGGAAAAGGCAAAGCCTTATTGAATCATCGTTTAGGGTGTTTGATGAACACCACAGATGAAATGTCATCACGTGATTCGATGGGTCCTCACCTGGATTTCCATTAAATTTAGGAATGTCTGAAGGAAGTTTGTGAGGAATCGCTGGCCACCAAGGGGCGTAAGCAATTGGATCATTTGTCAACCGGTGTAAATCGGGTAACTCTAAAGTTGCCACGAATGGTAACTGTTGATTCAGGTTAGGTGAAGCATACCCAGGGTACGATGGAATTGCCTGAGCAGTTGGCCTTTGCATACCAGCATAATGCAACTGATGTTGGTATGACTGATACGGTTGGTGGACTTGACCACTGTAAAGCGGTTGGTTTTGACCGTTTTGAATATACGGTTGTCCACTGTTCGCAAAGATCTGCTGCTCAGAACCTTGGTACACTTGCTGGAATTGTGGTTTTTGGTATTGCACCAGCCACGGTTGTGAAGCCATGTTCTGTTGCGCTATACTAACTGTTGGACCAAGGTGTGGGGTAATTGTACCCATTTGGACCTGTGTCGCCCCACCAGTAGGCGATTGTGGTTGAGTCACAGGGTCAAGGGGTTGTTGCATTACAACCTGAGAAATCTGAGGTTGACATACAACAGGCAACGTTTGAACTTGCGACACTATCACAATGGCCGGTGTGGTCGGGATGTTCGACATAGGTACACACTGTTGAATGGAAAATACAACCCTCGGTTGTTGAGGTAACATAGGTACCCAACCACTTGTTGTAACTCCAGTATAACCTGAATACTATTGTGAACTCCCGTATGGATACCCTCCCGGAGGGGGTAATGATAGGGCATACTGCCCTCCATACGGTAGCAATCCGGAACTCAAGGGGATTGTTTGTCCTTGGGGACTGGATTGCCCAAATTGACCTCCAAATGGATCAATCTGGCGAGTTTCAACATAAGAGTTGCCGGATATTATTCCGGATGAACAAACTGGAACAGACCGCACTATTGAAATAGTCCCTGGGTGGACTCCTTCTAGCGGTTGTGAGCTAGTTGGGACAGATGGTACGCCAGCGAACATTGTCGGAGTGACGGCAGGGGGTTCTGCTGTCACTATGTCATTCGACACAGTCCTAGATGTTGTCAGTTGCTCAGACATTTTGAGTCTATCCAAGAGATTACCTAGCGATTCTATAGGAACTTCCACTTGTGGTAGACTAACTTCTGATGAAGGAAATAGAGTGACCCCGACTCCAAAATGTGTTGGAGTACTTGCTTGAGGGTCTTCTACAATTTCTTCTATCGCAATCAAACCAGGTGGAAGAGGAAGACCGTCAGGTCCGTAAAATATTTCTGGTTCCGAAGAAGGGGTTGAATCGACAGCAACAGTTGTTTGAGGAGCAAGACTTTCTGAACCGGTTACAGATGGAACTGGTTCAGTAACGCAAGTATTTGCTCTCAGACTAGGATCAGTGTTACTGTCCCTCTGTTGCTGTTGAACTTCTTCTATAGAGGCAGGGTTTCCAGAAATGTTTGGATTAACCGGAATCTCAAATGTCGTTGGAACACTTGTTCTAACTTTGATAGGAGATTTTGAGCCGGTCAAACGAGTTCGCTTTGTCCGTACTGTTTTTTATTCCGGAGACAAAGACAGTTGACTCGTAAGCCTCCGCGAACGACGGGGTTTCAATTGACTTTCTTCCACGATTGTGGATTACTCGATCAACCAAAATACAAAAGGGGAAAGTGTGTTTCCGAATTAAATGAATTTTTTAGACGCTTTTAGACACAACTTGCTTTTTCACTTTTAAAGAGTCGAGAAAAAGCTAAAGATGACTCTAGTCTCCTTCGATGTTTTAACGAGCCCGAAGTGACAAATGCTCGGACGGACTTTTTCCGTTATAGAGTCTGAAAAAGGCCAAAACGAACTGCTCTGGAGTTCTAGGCAGAGGGTGTGCCAAACTTTTCGCAAAATAGCAGAATACTTTTTAGGGTACGGGCGGTCGATCTTCCTGAATGCTGTGTTCAGTGCATTGCGATCAGTAGGGCGGCCGACACGACTTCCTAAGGATAAAGTTTTTATGCCTATAGGGGTCTCCCAATATATACGCGATGGTACGTGGGAGCACAATCCGTACTGGCGCTATCGTCCCTCAGGAGGAATCACCCACCATCCACGAGATTGACAGTCACCAGGCTTTACGATGCCGGAACACATCTCTAGCCTAGACCTCTATGTTGTGCGTTATGTTGAAAAGCGTTGTTAAGTTCATTCAATTTATTTTAGGTTGATCTTTTTAGAAGTTTGCCTTTCAAGGTTCACCACGAGATGTATGATACAATTCGTAAATAAAGTCTAAAGATGATAAGCAAGCTTTATATCTTTTCAACTTTGAAAATCCTAGCTACTAAGGGAAAAGAAAGACACCATCTTTTCTCAAAGAGCAATCAGCACACTCTAATGCACTTTTCCTAAATCAAACATGCAAACTATCAAGATGCAAATGCACAATGCAGGTGTTTGTTTTCCGCTTTCTTAGTATTGATGCCTACAAAGAAAGCTTTTTGTACAACTTTGAATTTGCTTTTAAATGACAAATACAAACAAGTTTACTTTTTCGAAATCAGAGAGGGTAGAAGAGATTACAACACTTAACGATTTTCGAAATGAATACTTGTTTCAACACTTAAAAGAGACAAAATCAAACCAATAAGCAAAAGCAATTGTATAATCAACTATAAATAGCCAATGAACTCTCTCCTAAGATCACAATGAACAGATCTAAATCAAGGGCTACAGGATGATTATTTCACTCATGCAAAGGAAAACTGCAAATGACGCCACAAACACATAAAAACACTCACAGTCTTTTTGTACAAAAGGAGGTGGAATTCAAGCAGAGAAAAGGAGTTATCAGACTGGTACCTATGCTGGTTACAGGCTGCAAAAATCAGAGATCAAAACAAGGCAAAACAGAGCAGAGAACCCCAGCTGCACAAGGCCAAACTGGTTCAGCGCAACCTCAACACAGGGGTTTTGACATTCAGCATAGGTAGCCTTCACGGGACCTGCGCTGAAATGCAGAATCCCTTCACTGGGTCTGCGCTGAAGGAGAAACTCTCGTTTCACACTGGTTCTGGGTCACAGATTGCTATTTAATCTACTGTTTCAGGACAAATAAAAGCAACAAGCAAGGTATAATCAAAGGGATGCTTTGAGGGAGTACTAAGATCTATCACAAAGGATCATCAAATCATTTGTGAGTCCATTGTTCATATCATAGACAAGTCCAGTCATTGGATCAAAGCAGCAACTGTCTACTTTGCATCCGGGATAGCAGATGCAGTTCGATTGTTGCTGTCAAGTCTATGAAACAAACAATGATAGAAACACAAATAAAATGACTAAACAGATCTCCCCAGTGGAGTCGCTAATTTGTTGTGGGGAAAAATGCCTATGTAGGACGATCCTATCCACCTAAGGTGTGACAGTGCCTTAGCAACAAACATAGACAGCTATTCTAGTATTCTTCCTTTATGAATTAAGAATGAAGGGAGATATATGGACTAACCGGTGTCTTCTGTTTGTCCCTCGATCCGGTCTCTCTTCTCTTTGAGTGTTCCCAGCTACTTTCCTTCTCGCTTGCCCAACTTCAAGAGGTTTCTGCAAGATCACAAGAAGAGAAAACTACACAAGACATGGATTCATATTCATAACTAGTTCAGGATTAGAAATAAACTAAACATACTAATGCAATCATAAATCAAAGATACATCAGTATATAGGAGAAACCAAGATAGCTTTATTGATGAATAACAAGGTTCAGGAAGAGATACAACCCAGAGGGCTCCAATCCAGCATCTCCTTCCTAGCAAATGGAATTCCTATCTTCACCCCCTTCAAAGCATTAAGCACCCAATGATTCCAATCTCAAACCAACAGCAATTCTTTGCAATAACAAAATTCCAGCCTCTAGATCTCATGGAGGAGAGATCCATATATAGATGTTTGGAGAGAGGATGAGTCAGCTTGAGATTTGACTAGTGTCCTCTCCCTCTGTCAGTTCTTGATTCCACTTGGAGGTTCTTGCTTCCACTCGGAGATTTGGAACCTCTTACTCATCACCAGTCGAATTCCCTGAGGCAAGTGTCATTTTGGAAGCTTCCTGGGTTCTGACACCTTGAGAAATGAACTTGCCACATGTCCACTCTCACTCAGCGCAGGTAGCCAGTGTTTCCTTTGACATTCAGCGCAGGTAGCCAGTGTTGGCTTTGACATTCAGCGCAAACAGCTAGTGTAGCCACTGAAATGATCCTGAATTGACTTGTTTTTGAGCAGTTTCTGGTGGAGAACTTCTGTGAATTGTTGTGGTTTGTTAGCCTTGTTCCTCTAGGGGTAGGAACAACATGTTTAGGGACTTTGGATCCCTTAGATTATGGACATTTCATGCTCAATGTTGTAAGGCACAAAAATGTCTATAACAGAGCTTCTCAACCTGTAGCTGGACCAAGTCTGAGTGATCATCTTGTGAAGGGAATGCATCGAGTTGTGATTAACAGGCTACCTTTGTGCAAGAAAAACACTGAAGCTTGTGAACTTGACGAAGCAGGGCGAGCTGTTGTGAAAATCTGGAAGGGATGCTCCAAAGCAAAGCTAAGGAAAAAATTTGGAGGGTGGTTGTAGCCGCTACAATACTTGGCAACACATTGGTATAACTCCAACTCTCTAAATGGACCTTGTTCGTGAAAAGAAAGCCTAACACCTTTGAAAGTATTGTTTAGTTCTTAGCTCCTCTTGGTTTCCACACTAACTTGATTTTAAGATGTAGCATCTGCCAAGATCTTCATTGATTGACACACATTCCAAGCCAAGGCAACATAGTTGTTTTGATTTGGGTTGAGGGGTATATTGGTACACAAGAAGTATAGTCGTCAGAGTCTTTGTTTCATCTCTGGTGTTGCTCCACTTCCAGCAGGCCTGGACAATACCCCGACGGAGTCACATAGAAACACAAGCATGGCTCTGCTGCCAATGAGCCTCGTCAGTACCCCAGTGGAGTTACTTACATCATCACAATATGCAGGAAGCCTTTCTCTTCTTTCGCCTCATTGATTTTCATTTTTTCAAACTTTTTTCACTTCCTCTTTTGCTTATTTTCATCTTCGTAACCATGCATAACACTTATTTATTTCAGGGGGGAAGTGGGATCCCAACTTATTGAGAGGAGAAGAGGTTAGTCCTGCAAAGAAGTAGTTTATTATACCTCTGGCATGCCTGTTAAGGTTTCCTCATCACCTTACTCTACTTGACTGAGCTGACAAGGGTTAACCCAAAAACAACCGACTAGATTAGGCGACACTAGTTAGAACACAAGAGTTTGTGTTTTCACCAAGGTTCACTTCAAACAATACATATTTTCCTTTGACGCTATCATGGGATAAAGGTAACAAGCTCTTCATACAGAGGCAGGATGACAGATAACCAAGTAGTGATAGTAGCACAAGGTCTCTTGTACTTTACCGAGCTTGCTTCAAGAGTCATACATAGTTTGATGTGAAACTAACCTATGAACAAAACAAGAAAACTAACAAACAAAAAATAAAAGAAAAATCAAAAGCAAAAGAAAAAGAAAAGCAAGTAAGAAAACAAGTAAGAAAACAAACAAGCAACCAAAGAAAGTAAGCAAACAAGCATGCATGCAAACAACTGAAAGCAAACCCTACTCCTACTCTTAAGCTAACAGTACATGGTTCATCTCACATGAAGTGATTCTTCCAATGCAGCCATCGGTGCATTGGTTGACCCATGTTGGTGAAGGCATTGTTCGTGAACAAGACAATTGAGCAAACCAACAAACAAGAAAGATGTAACAGTGAAGACAAACACACTCTGAGCTTACAAGTGACCATAGAACAAAGATGAGTGAAAGTGCATGACATGCATTCTATGGTGTTGCCATGATGTTGTGCTACATTGCGTGAAGATGTTGAGTGTATGCATTCTCTTGATTGTGACATGCAATCAAACGTGAGAAAGGTATACCACTTTTATTGTGCATGTGTGCTTGTTGTGTAAGATTCCTCCAATGCATGAGTGATGGGATCATGTAGTTCAAGTGGAGGAAGAAAAATATGGGTGTTTGGTTGATCTTCAGTGCAAAGCAGAGAGTGATGAGGAGACCCGAGTGTTTCAACAATTTCCTAACCAAGGTGAAACCAACCTTAGGATAGTGAGGCCCTGACCTAACCATCAGCTTGGGCTGAAGTGCCTCGACAGTTTGAGGGGTTTCGACCTTATTGACAGATAGATCATCGTAGACCAGTGCCTTAGATAGATTAACAACAATTGAATCAACATCATGATCAGATGAGGAAGTGAATAGTTCACGACAAGCAAGATCAGAAAATTCAGGATGTTTGTTAGCATCCTCATGACTTGATGAATTAGGAAGAGGGGTAGATGAGAAGCAAAGGTGTTCACCCTTTGCATTTTCAGGAAAGATAAACGATAGATTGAATGGATTCTCTGGGGAAGATGTGTCCTCTCCGCACTATAATGACAGACTGACATCTGAGGTGTCCTGTGAATGATCGGAAGTAGAAAAAACTAGAAATGGGTTTTCACAGGGGAAATCAACAGTGGCAGAATCACAAGGGATGTCAGGATGAAGCAGATGAAGCACATCTAGAAGGGAGTCATCCTTCACCACAGACTCTTCTTTAGATTCCCACACACACTCATCATGAATGATGGTGCAAGTTGGTTATAGCTTGATCCTCATTCACAATAGGTGAGGAGTCTAGAATGGGAGAACATGAGATAGTACAATCCAGAGGATCAACAGAGCGTGAGGACGGAGGTCATGGGAATGAGTCCACATGACAACCAGCAGGCTTGCAGGTCAAATTTGTACAAATCTCAAGAGCAAGTGGGGTGGGGGAGTGTGGCAGTTCAACAAATCCATGTACATGATCTCCCACATCACTCCATGGTGGTGGATCTGTTTGATGAGGTGAAGGTGGACAGTCACTTTTGACAGCGACTGTGCCTGCATATGATTGCATAGATCCATCACTGAAGTGTGCTGATTAGGGTTTGGATATGTGAAGAAGATAATCAAATCTTCCATAAAGAAATTCCCAATCGATTACATCTTCAGGAAATCAGTATGCAAGATTACAAAAGCGTGTGTCAAATTGATCAACGAATTCATCAGGTGCTTTCCATAATTTTAGAATTTCTTGATCAAGTGCTTCATGGTCAAATTGATTGAAAGGACATCTATCTCTCTAACCAGATGAACAAGAGAATGAATAGATTTTTTAGGAAGTGTGGCACACTAGTGCATTAGGTTCCCTTGAAGCGTGTAGATGAACAACGCATAGCTCATTTATTCCTCAAAGAATCCACGTCTTTCACATTAGCCTATAACATCGGTTGCAAGCCTAACCAAGGTTGCATAGCCTCCACTATCATATGTTTCATGAGACAAGTCATCTGAGATCTCTTCCGAGATAATGAAATGGTTCCCATAAGACATACATTCTAGAAGCGTAACTCGGTAGTTAGTCATGACAGATGTTTAGAGATTCAAAATAGATGTGAGGACTCATATTGTCATTTGACCCTCCTTCTAGTGCAAAAATGTTGACGGTGTTGGACACACCACCATACAAGGGGATCTCCCCAGTAAGAAGTTCCAATTAGACTTGAGACGATTTGGTGTAGGAGTCCCAGAACTGGGTCATAAAACAATGCCTTGACCACGATTTCACACAGAGGAAAGTAAGATAACTCCCTTGGTAGCAAGGTTGTGACCACTGTAGTGAGTCAAGGATGGTGTATGAGAGGTTCTAGCACATGGGGGTTGAGATGAGTGTGCCCCTTGGCAACTTATGATAGTACTCTGCTTGGAAGGGAACACATGAGAAAAAATGAATCACAAGCTGGAAAGCAGGTTAGCCGACAATCCAAAGTGATGGTTAAACCAACAAAACATCTACAATAAGATTCATATAATTTCATACAAAACAGTTCATACACCACTACGTAAGTTAAACAACATACATTTCTACAACAACCAGAGTAGTCCAACTACAATAATAACATATGCATGAAAATGTGTTGGCTCTTATTATATAAAGAAGTGTAAGTTCCAATCATAAAATACATCCATGTAAACCTGTTAGCCCCAACACTGGAACATTACAACCACATCCACCAGCCTCCAAAGAGATGTACTAGCTCCATGCAATGGAGAAGCCAAGGCACGTTAAAATATTGTCCAAGCTCTCTCCAGGATAGTCTTCTCTGAAGCTTGGCTGACCAAAAGACTATACAATGACTTATGAGGAACTATTTATAGAAAAGGGTGGGGTGACCCTTGACATTCCCCTTTGTGATAGTTCATACACCCTCATGACCCTTCATCTACTCTATGACTATTACATGCAACTATTGACACTTGACTTACACTTGAATTGACGTTACATTTCAATGCACATGTACTCATGTGATATAACATGGCTTTAGAAAGCCATGCATGACATAACTGACACTTGGTCCATTGTGATGAGACCAACTCTTTCACATGCTTATGATGGTGAAGGTGGTGTGTTGATGCCAAGCTTGGTCGTCCATGATGGTGTGCATGCACCCCATGGTGGCATCTTGTTGAAACGAACTCTTACCTCTGTTGCAACTGGTGCATTGGTTTGGCTCCTTCATCCAACTCATCTGCTAACATGTGCATGGTCTCCTTGGGTGCAAATGAATCCGAAGGACACTAATGCATAGTGTTTATGCTGATCTTCAAGTGTGTGCTAGTGGTCATGCGCACCAAATTGCCGAAGTAGATGCTCAGCTCCAATTGGACTTGCTTCTTGTCTTCGCCTTGGTGAGTGTGCTGAATGGGTTGGATCACATGCATGCGCACAATGACATGAATCCCTTGCATGCGATCTACAACATTGCTGACCATGTCTGCTCCCTGCCAACTGATGGGATAGCTCTATGACTTGTGCAGGCGCAGTTTGATCCATGAGTGCATGTTGCACCCACTGTTGTTCCTATTCCTATTGCAACTCATTCGTCTATCGATGTAGCTTCATGTTCTTCCTTGAGTTGCTACTTCAGCACATGCAACTCCTTCTTTGTTCCATTCTCTATCTTTGTGAGATCTTCATGTCACGCCATCACCTCATAACCTGAGTCTCCAAGGTTTCTTTCATCATCAAAGGATCTACTTGAGATTGAAACTTTGTTTTTCCTATGTGTTGTCAACAACCTTCCTCTTGCATTCGATGCATTCGTTGCGTTCGATGCATTCATTGCATTCGGTATGCTGCCTTCAACTATTGTTCATGATGCTACTCATTGTGATGTTGTTGTTGTCATACCTTGATGTCCTTGTCTACGAACAACTTGATATCTTCATGAGAAGACAATCTCATAGACATTTGATTGATCGCATCTCTGGGTGTGCTCTAAATGGTGTCTTCGACTCTGCTCTCTTGGAAACCATTTTGCCTGCACTGCTAAGAGGTAGATGAACACCTGCAATACCTATAGATATGGAAACACTTATTGCAAGAAATATGTCAGTCGAAAATGAAAATGAACTTGAGAACTGACTTACAACATACTTGTGTGACTCATCATGAAGGTTGCACAATTTTGGCCGGAAGGTCGGGAGACTGAACTCCAAGGCTACACAAGGCATAGTTTGGGCTACTGGGAGACTGACTGACTACTAGAACTGTGCAATGGACAGTCCAGTCTAGCCACTGACTACTGGAATTGTGCAATGTGGAATCTCAACTACCAATGGTTGCAGGCTTAGTGAGTGAATTACGTAATTTTCTGGGCCAACAGTCACTGTCCCTCAGAAATGCACAAAACAGTCCTGGAGGATAGTACCCTAGAGCAAATGCACATTTCCTGAGAGGAAGACGTAGCCTTCCATCTCAGGATTGTGCAATGCTATCTTGGTGAGGTTCTTGGTGAGCCTGAGTCTGGGCCAAGGTTGACCAGATTCACTGATAGGAAACTTAAAGTGAATGTGAGTGCGAATGCATGGTGATACTAATTCTAAGCATAAGTGAATGATCATGCATGCAAATGGTGAATGAAAGATTCAGAAAATGGAACAACATGCATGTGGGTGAGGCGAGTTGCTAAATCGGTGACCACTCGTGAAAAATAGTTTCATGCATGCAACAACAATGAGATAGCAACAAAAAAAGAAACCATGCTAGGAAAAGCTAGTATACATGTAAATGACATCAAGTGCTCAAAGAAATAAAGAAAACAATACTCACATAAGTGAAAACAAAAAAAGCAATAGAAAGGAAACACAAGGCATGGAAAGTAGGCTTAACCCAAAACAACTGAGATGGATGTGCCGAAAACTCCTAGATGTGATGTGGGATGTGAGATATGCAAGGTTGATGTCAGGAATGAGGTCTATAGCATTCGGTGGATGAGTTCCAATAACATCAAGGTTGTGACGTGAATACCACAAATCTAGTGAGAGTGACACTTTGTGGGAGGTTTCCGAAATGTTCTTTACAAGTAACCTCCAATTGCTAAACATAGATCCATGAAACAAGGGATGCCTTTGCATGATGCCTTGGGAGAAGTAGTCCATGCATGCAAGTCAATTTTTCTCAGTCCCAAAGGGAACCGGTCAACTCAGCTACACATGCAAGAGACTGCTTGACTACTGGGAGAAAATGTGCATTTATGGCTGGGAGATGGGTTGGCTACCCAAGAGATTTGTGCAATTTCTAGGTAGAGCAGCTGACTATTGCCCAGATTTGCACAAATATTGGGTTGAGCATCCGTGCTAGGGAAAATTTCACAATTTTCTCCGTGAGGGTTGACTGGGAAAATTGCGCAATTCTGAAGCCTAGCAGGCTTCCAGACAGGATTGTGCAATTTCTAGATGGAAGGTTGGTTTCCCTCTAGAATTGCCCAATTTATTGGGGGAGATGCTCAACCTGCAGCTGGAACAAGTCCGGGTGATCAGCTTGTGAGCGGAATGCATCGAGTTGTGATCGATAGGCTACCTTTGTGCAAGAAAAACACTAAAGCTTATGAACTTGACAAAGCAAGGCAAGCTACTATGAAAAGCTGGAAGGGAGGCTCCAAAACAAAGCTAAGGAAAAATTTTGGAGGGTGGATGTAGCCATTACAAAATATTCTCAGAAGGTGTCTCCATAACTCTTCAAGTCACCCAAACATTCTTCTTTGATATTTCTCCATGAGAAATTCAAGAATATTGATATAATTAGGATTTCTTAGGTCTCCTTCAATAGGTGCATAAAGATATATCTTCAACGATGGCTCTAACATTTTGTTGACTGGGTTGGAAAATCATCAACCAAGGGGGTATCCTTGATGTGAAGTCCCAATTATACCTCTTAGCATTTGGAATGGGAGCCCCTTACGAAGTATCGAACCAGTTGCCATATATTAGTATAGATTTTCCTTAGCTTTATCTATTAGAAAGAGAGAGAAGTGCGTATGTGCCTTTGTGAAAAGCAAGTAAGTGATCCTAGTGAATTTTTCGGCTATAGGTGTATAAAGGTTCTTCTATTGTGGAGGAAGGAAAGGTGAGCCTATAAGAGAGAGGTAATACTGACACACTAGTAGGGGAGGACACAAGCACAAGAGACTCGACTAAGATCAAGTAGAATAGTATGCATATATGAGATGATTGTTAAAACCATTACAACACATTTTCAATTAGATAAGCACTAAAATAACCAAAATAATTCAACTACTTTAGTAGAGGAGAAAGAAAACATGAATCATTAACATTCACACACAATCATACAAATATTCACAATCCATGCATGAAAATTTGTTTCCCATTAAGCTTCAAGTATTAAGTAAAAGTCCCAAGATACATGAATAGAACGAACATCACTAGCTATAATAGTGGAGCATTGGAGGCACAAATTTCTCCCCAAAAGTACTAGCTTTGTCTCTTTGATGCATTACAGGAGAAGCCAAGGTGAAAAGTCCTTTTCTTGTACAACGAGGGTGTATATATAACAAATGGGGTTTCCATTCACCTCTCTTGTGAGACTCTGACTATCCTCATGATTGTTCAACTTCTCTATGACTTTTCAACCCTTACCTGACTCTTCATATTAGGTACATGACTCTTGGACTTCCACTTTACATTAAATTTTGTCTTTTCTTGTGATATTTACATCATTACATCCACAAGAGGTGTGGAAAGATACATGGACACACATGACATTGTGGTGACACTTTCATAGGTCACAAATTAACAATGACAATATGGACTCCATGATAAAGTGGTAGTGCCAAGATATTCCTCTTGCTACTTTGTGTCCAATAAGAGATGTATGAAATTATTTGTCCTCATTAGAGATATCATTTGTTCTTCATATCTCCCCTCGAAAGTGTTGTGAATTAGATCGATTCTTCATTCATTCCTAATCTTTGGTCTTTTGTTGTAATTTAGTGTTCCTTCGTCTTCTCACCTGATGATCATCTTATCTCATCGGCTCCTTAGGTGTCTTCGAGCATGGTTTCCTTATCCATCTCATTCATCATCATCATGCCATGAAATAATAGAATTCTTGCAATTTCAATCCACTCTTGACAAGATGAAATCCGTCTAATAAACCCCTAGTCTAAGATGATTCATGAAATCACTTTTTAGGGTTTGTATTGGAGACTAGTTGACTATCTGACTAAGAGATTGTATAGTTCTAAAGGCCAAGTTCTGGAACTCATGCTTGAGATGGTGCAATGTGAAGTGGAGGATGCTAAGGGCCAAAGGATTTCACGGCCGAGGGACTCAAGAGGTCAGGCTAAAGGATTGAGCCTTGAGAGTGCATAATGAGCAGCTTTGATGGCTTGTGTAGAGGGAATGCACAATTGAGGGGTCAATGGCTCAATATGGAGGCTTCAGGATTGATACTGCACAATGCACAGTTCTAAAGGCCTTGGCTAAGTGACTGCACAATTGAGGAACTTAAGAGGTTAATCTTGATGCTCGAAGTTTCCCAATGCACAATTCAAACAAGAGAACAACTTTGGATATTATGCAGCTGAGGGGTTCAATGTCTCAATCTTGAGGATGGTGCTTGAAGTTTCCAAATGCATAGTTCTTGAGTGATAGAGGCCAAATGATTGCGCATTTTCTCAATTCAAGAGCTCAAGGCTAAGGTTTGATGCTTGAAACTGCATAGTGTGCAGATAAGGTTGGTTCGAGGTAAGTATTGCACAGTTCTAGATCTTAGGGGTTGGGCTTGAGCATTGAGATCTTAGAGTGCGTGGTTATGGGAGCCAAAAAATATGAAATTTTCAATGCCAAGAGGTAAGGCTACTACTTGAGGGTTGATATTATGCAATGCGCAATCCATGACGGTTGAATGAGGCTGAGAGGCCCGGTCAGGGAATTTTCCCACTTTTTCTAAGCGTTGGATAAGTGAGAAATTTGAAGAAAAACAAGACTTGAACATGATCACACACTTAGTTCTCATGAAGACACAACATGGAAAACTTACAACACATGATAAACATTATTTTCTCCATGCGACAACATTGTGACAACTCACTTTAAGTGCAACACTAAAGATACACTTTGCAATCATAGTGATGATGCGCATGCAACAATGCTTGAAACTTTGGAAATTAGTGCGATACAAGTTAGCATAATAAGGAAAAGTAATTAACACAAATATTGCCCCTTAAAGCAACCAGAATTACCTTTTGTACAATATATGACACTTAACATGCTAAAAGATGACACTTGCGATATCAAGAGAAAAGTTTGAACGACACTTGCGATATGCAAATGACCATGAAAACAACACATGCCAGAGCCAAGATAACATGAAAATGAAACTAATTCAGATGAATCAAGTGAAGGTAGCACTCGAAAACATTAAAGTGACACTCATGAAAGTGAAGGTGCACAAAAGCGACATTTTGGAAAATTCACGAAAACAAAAGTACAATCACAACCAAAAGTGAGAGACTGCGAATGAAAGCATGTAATGACAATTGACATAGATTGAACATCACATAGGAACAATATTTTTGGATTTTTCTATGCCTGTAGAAGCTTTTGTGAAAGGATGTGCTCATGAACTTGTTGACTGAGCATGTGTGAGTAGGTGACTTCAACACTTACAATTCAAAAAGGGAGCTCAAAGAATTAACAAAAAATTGACCAACCAATAAGTGACCATAGAAAAACTTATCACAGATCCACAGTAGGCTCCAAAATTTAAGTGTAGGTAAAATTTCGGGGGGAGTTTTTCACAGTGACAAAACTTGGCGACACACAAGCAAAAGTTATCTTCTTCACCTTGGTCAATTATTTGGTGCAAGTTCTATTTCTTGAGGGATTATTTATTCATTTTTCAGATTACCATCGCTTCCACACTTACCCCATGCATTAACATAGTGCCCCACATTCCTTTACTTGGTTAAACAACAACATAAGTTTAATGATCAAATAAAGTTTAAATCTGGAAAGGGTGATGAACTTCGCGAACTTTAGATTTTCAGAGTGTAGTTTTTTAGCTCTATTGTTGCTCCGCTATTAGCAAGCCTAGATAGTACCCCAACGGAGTCACTTCAAGAACACAAACATTTATCCATAGCAAGCAGGCCTCGAAAGTACCTCGATGGAGTTTCTTGCTCACCTCTCTACGCAGGAAGTCTTTCTCTTATTTCACCTATATTTATTTATTTTATATATGATTGTTCATCAACACCTATTTATTTCACGGGCGGAAGAGGGATCCCAACTTATTGAGATTATAAGTGGTTTTCTCTTCATAGAATCATATATAAGACCTCTGATATTGGTTTTCTCATTTATATTTTCCCCTTGTCCTTCTCTACCTGATTGGATCAGCCTGAAAACACTAAAACATAAAGACCCGAGTGTACGCATGAGGTTTCCACAATAGACATGGAGATCATTTTTTCATACAATGCTTTCTATATGCAAGGATCATATTTTCCATAAAACCACCATCCATAAAAAGGTGTAACTAAGACTAGGAAGAAGGATAGAGAGTTAGCTAAATGTTAGAGTGTCAAAAATCCCTTTTCTATTTTTCCACATTTCCTTTGGAGCCAATAAGCATCCTCATGCAAGGTCTTACAAAATTAAATAAAAGAAGGTCGAGGTAATGTATAATGAAATTACCAATGAAGCCACCATAGTTTTTCTTAACGTACAATCACAAAGATACTATTTATTAAAACTGATACGAAGTAATGTGCAAGAGGAAAGATAATATATTGAATAACTTGCACAACAAATAGAAGGTGTTGCATGTCTAAAACAATATGTGTCACAAGCATTATTTCTAAAAAAATCACATTCATATTGTTAGCACTCCATAACTTCCCTAGGGTGAGGAGAGAAAGATAAAAAGGTTACCACAAAATCACTTTTAAAGCTAGGATCTAGCCCTTCCAGCTTCAAAGAGGGATCTCTCTATCTGATTTAGATTTCTTCTTCATATTTTAGGCTAGCTATTTGAGTTTGAGATGGGTTTTTTCAAAGGTTTGGTTGAAAGATGATGGAAAAGTCCATTGGGTATGGAGTCATGAACCTTTGGGTAATGAATCGAAAAATGATAGAGTAGTTGTAATAAGGTAGGATAGGAAAACTTTTTGATCTTATAAAATGTGTGTGGGGTGAATAGGATGAATATAATTTAAGTTCTATTAAATATAGAGCATACTAAGATGAATTTTATATTTAACATCAGAAATAAAACATGGATATTTCTAACAAGTTAAAGCAGAGTACACTTAAGAAAATTCATCCCTTAATCTTCTTGGAACAATAAAGAGGGAAAAACATATGGAAACTAAGAAAATAAACAATTTAACATAAGAAAGCACATCACCAATTGTTTGGCACAAGAATCCTAGAAAAAATCTCTCTGTATTTCTGTAAATTGATCACTTTGAGTCCAATCCACGACTTACATCAATGCATAGCCCTTTTCTTCTTACATGATCTAGCCTTGTTTACATTTCATAAACTCCTTATATAGTGCTTAACATAACAATTTTACAAAATAATAGTCATTACATAATTACATAAATATATATATTTTAAGTATCTCTCAAGTTCATGAATGCAAAAATAAACTTAAAATATATTTTGTATGTTATAGAACAAATATAGGAAAATATTCTTGCATTCAAGCAAAAGAAATATCTACTCAATTGCTTCCCTTGAAAGTAGAATAGGTCCCTAACTGAAGTTTTTGCATTTCTATTATCATAACAGGTCCGTCTGCAACTACTCCTTCCTTCTTCATCAATTGTGCTAGAAAATCATTAGCCTATAAATATGGAAATTGGTTCAATAATGTTGATCTTATGTCTTTAAAACTAGAGTGGTTGTAGTTATTTTCGCAGATGCTTGTTGACTCTCCATTTGAAACTATCATTCCCCTCTTTTCTGTGATTCCACAACTACCCACCCATACATTTGTTGACACTTTTTCATGGTCTATCGGAGAAGTTTCCGCCTTCTATTGGCCTTATTGTTTTAATGATACTCTTGAACTCCTTGTAGTTTGCTCCTTTGGCCTTGTTTCTATTGTATAATCGGGCCAGTGTTTCTTGGGTCAGTGCCATATCGCCACTTTATAACGTAACTTAACGTAAATATCAACTTTTGTCTTGGCTCCTTTGGCTTTATCCCCTTTCTGCATTTATTTACCATAGGATGGAGAGTTGTGACCATCGACCTACCCTTGAGGTGCTAAGGCTTTTATTCACTTTCAGGTTTGTTTTCCTTGGTTAAGTGCTTCATCCATTGATTCTTTAAGTCTTTGCATTCTAGCCCCAATACCAAAGCCCCTCTACCAGAGATTTTTCAAGTGGCCAGTATTACAAATTGCCGATATCCATTAACCTCCGACTTTCAAACTCTAATCATGATGTCATCACTGCCACGTGGCACATTATGAGTGGTAACACATGTCACCCTGTTTTTCCCCCTTAGGAGCCCTAAAAACGTTGAAACTTCCTGCCACATGTCTACCGTAATGCCATGTCATGCTGACATCATATGCCACGTGCCTTCATTAGAACCAATCTCATTGCATCATGTGTCACACTGGAGGAGAGATAAAGGGGTCGTCCTGCTTTGGTTTTGCGATGAATTTCCTTTGTAAATTTGTTTTTATGCTTTCTCGACCGTTTAATACTATTGGCACTATTTTCATGTCACATTACACATATCACAACTTTTTAAATCTGGTCACTTTGTCTGAGTCACCAATTGCTTATTGCCAATATGCGATATGCCCTACACCTCATCGATTTTCCTATTATACATGACCTGTTGATTCGTTGATCACCGATTTACCAATATTCCAATATATGATAAGCCTTGGACCTCACTAATTGTCAATTGCCAATATGCAGGACCTTCCGATATGTGATCGCTGACATCACTTTGGACCTACGATATGCTTTCTTTTCAAAGGCTTCAACTCCTAAACTTCAATAGGCCATATCTTTCGATCGAAAAGTCCATTTTTAGACTTCCACATACCATTGGAAAGCTTCTTCAGAGACCTTTCCAATGGAGAGGGTCGTCTCATGTAGACTTTTAGTCCTTCTGCTACTTGGAAAATAAAATTAATCATATCTGCTCATTTTCTCTTTGGATAATTGAAGTCATACCAACCATGATGATCCTCTACATGACACCTAAAGCTACCATAGGAATCCTTCTAAACCATGAACTACAACACACACTCTTACTAGTTTGGTTGACATCAGTGCCAACATTGACTCATGACAAGACATGTTAGGTCCCTATACTTTTAGTGTAACCCCTTATTTTTGTTAGTAAAACCCCCTTATTGTATTATTATACCCATATAGTCCCCATGTTGTTATTATTATGCCCCATAGAAGCCTATTATTGATATTGTTGTGCCACTACAATATTATGGTTATGTAGGCCCTGCTCAATGTATTGGGACCCCTTAGAATCCTACATATAGAAAGGAGGTATTGTCATTTTTCTCATCCAAGAATTTTTCATTTGTGTAATTTAAAGGAGGTTTCCCCCTCGCAGAGGCTTATTTCTAAGTCGTTGATATATCCTTTCTATCTTTTTTTTTATCTGGTTTCATAACATTTGGTATGAGAGCTATGGATTCTAGGGTTTCACTGCTCCAAACATGTCATCGTGGAATTTTTTATATAACTTGTATTTTATGAAGTTGTAGATGCTAAAAAAATTTGAAATTGTTTTGAACCTCAGGTCTAAATTTTAGATCTTTTCTCACTATAGTTTTGGAGATATGATCTGAGGAAGTTATGGTTTTGCAAGCTCCAGAATTCCATCTCAAATAGGTTATCGTGGAATTTTCTCTATAACGATTTTTCTACAAAGGTTACGACTCTAAAATTAAAGCCCATTTGAGAAAAAATCGTGGTGAAGCTCAGTTCTAAAATTCAGATCTTTTTTCACTATATTTAAGGAGATACAGTCCAAGACATTTAGGGTTTCTGCAGGCTCTCGAATTATATCCCAAACAGGTGACCTAGGCAAAATCCTCATAACATTCTCTCTAAGCATATGATAGAAATTTCATAACAATATATAGAAAGAGGATGGACTGTAACTTTCTGTGTTTTGTTTTCAAGTCTGAAGGTTGAAACAATAATACGTGGTACTTCGTATAAGTTCGCTCTACTGAAAAAATATATAAGAAGGTCATCTTGGGAGATTGGTAATAACTCTTTCTTGTAGAATCCAATTTTGATCAGACCATTGGCATTGGAAAGAAGATGCAGAGGGCTACTGCAATTCACAATTTCAGACCTTGGAGATCCAAAATTTCAGAGATACAATAGATTCAAGATTTTGCTGCTAAAAGCATTAAAAAGAATGACTCAAATCAAGAAAATAGAAACATCTAGTAAGCAAAATTGGATGGAGGATTTGAAGAATGAGATCAAAGATAAGATAAATAGTTTTTTCTGTGCCATGGAAGCTAATATCGATGGTAGGGAACAATTTTGATGAAAGGAATGGAATATTTGAAGAAAGGCATGGAAGGTTTGAAGGAAGGTGGGACAAAGATGCTACAAGAAATGCCTCCTAATGACGAAAGGGTAGTAGAGGAAACTCATGACGAGAAAAAAATAAATGTTAATCATGATTTCATAGAATCTAACATTGGATTGAAGACCCACCATATTCCAGAGATCGATATGAGGAAGTTTGATGGAAAGGATCCCATAACATGGATACTACAGATGGAGAAATATTTTAATCTATATGATGTGAAACTGTTACAAAAGGTACATATTGCATCTTTATATTTCGAATGGAATCAATTGTTATGGTATAAAGGGCTTTGTTCTCGTAAAACACTTTTCACCTGGTTAATTTTCACAGAGGAAATGATAGCACATTATGAGGATACATAGAGAAACACCTTATTTACCCAACTGATAAATCTCAAACAAAAGGGTTCAATGGCAGAGCACATTGTGGACTTCAAAAAATTGAATATAAGGTTAAATGATATTCTAGAGAAGTAAAGGATTGATATCTTCATAAGGAATTTAAAGGATAACATTCAACATGAGCTTCGCCTTTGGGAACCTAGTTCATTGGAGAAGGCATACAGGTTGGCAAGAAAAATTGAAAGAAAAATTATGGCAACACTACCACTCATAACTATAAAGATGGAAGTGTTCTTTCTCCTAGCCTTTGACCACCTACAAGGTTGAGACCACAACAATTGGAAGAAAAAAGAGCAAAAGGGATTTGTTACAATTGTGATAGAAACTACACTAAAGGTCATAAGTTTGATGAGAAGAAATTAATTTACATAGATGGGGAAGAGGAGAAAGAAAAGGAAAAAGAAACATCAAAAGAACAATATATACACTAGGAACCAATCCAAGAGAAAGAAGAAATGAATCTGACCATATCTTGTAATCCATTGACAGGAATTACCACTCCTCAAACTCTCAAGATAGAAGGTCATATCAAGAAGAAAGAGGTAACGATGTTGATTGATTCGGGTAGTACCCATAATTTTATTCATTGTAACATAGCCAAGGAATATAATTGCTTCATATATCCACCACCAGAGTGTCAAGTAATGTTTGCAAATGGAGGAACCATAAATTTCTCTAGAAAGTGCCATAGAATCAAGCTATCCATGGGATAATATGTCTTCGATAGTCCAATGCTTTCCATTCCAATGGGTGGTGCAGATGTTGTACTAGGAGTCTAATGGTTACAATATTTGGGTACGATAGGTTTTAATCTTCAAGAAATTTTATTGAAATTTTTTTGGGAAGGAAAGGAGGTTGAATTAAGGGGTATGGTAGGGAATCTGGGAAAGATAATCAGCTCTAACAGGATGAAAAAGCATCTAAAGAAACAACAACAAGGACAAATTGCATTATTCACTAGAGGTACCCACATCGAAATCATTTATTTCTCCATATCTTCAAAAGGTTCTGGACAATCATTCAAAGGTACTTGAGACTCCCAAAGGCCTCCCACCTATTACTGATCATGATCATGTTATTCATTTGATTCTAGGATGTGTTCCCCCAAACATCAGGTCTTACAAATATCCCTATGCCCAAAAGAGTGAAATTGAAGGTGTGGTTGCAGAAATGCTAGAGGTTGGTATAATTCAACCTAGTCAAAGTTCTTTCTCTACTCTAGTGGTATTCGTACACAAGAAGGATGGATCATGGCACATGTGTCCAAATTATAGGGAGATCAACAAGCTTACTATTAAAGATAAATTTCTGATTCTTGTCATTGAAGAATTATGGGATGAATTACATGGAGAAATTTACTTCACCAAGTTGGATCTTCGTTAATGATATCATCAAATTATAATGAAGATTGAATACATTCCAAAAAAAAACACTTAGAACACATGAGGTTCATAATGAATTTTTGGTCATGCCTTTTGGCCTTACCAATGCACCTTCTACATTTCAAGGTTTGATGAATTCCATTTTTAAATCCTTACTTAGAAAAATTGTGTTAGTGTTTTTTGATAATATACTAATCTACATCAAGTCTTGGAAGGATCATGTTCAGCATGTTGATATGGTTCTCAAACTATTGGAGAAACAATTATATGCAAAAGGCTCCAATTGTTTCTTTGGAGTACAAGAGGTGGAATATTTGGATATTTAGTTAGCTGATAGCTCTTCTTATCATCCTGAATCTAATGGGAAAATTATAATAGTGAACAAATGTTTGGAAGGATATCTTTGTTTTGTTGTATATGATAAAAAAACACAATGGATCAAGTGGTTTCCTCTGGATGAATGGTGGTATAACACTTCCTTCCATACTGCAACAAAAATGTCCCCATTTATGGCACTTTATGGATATCATCCACCGTCCATCAAATGATCTTTAAATGAAAATTCTAAGGTTGAAGTAGTGGAGGATCACATCGAGCATCAACAACAAGTTCTAAAACTCTTAAAGGATAACCTCATTTTGGCACAGAATAGAATGAAAGAACATGCAGATCAACATCACAGTGAAATAAGTTTTGATGTAGGTGACTGGATATTTCTATGACTACAACCATATAAACGAATGTCCCTCAAGCAAGCTAAGAAGGATGATAAATTATCGCCAAAGTATTATGGTTCATACAAAGTGTTACAAAAGATTGGTACTATGGCATACAAATTGGATCTTCCTACATCTTCCCAAGTGCACCTAATTTTCCATGTTTCATGCTTAAAGAAGGTTATACGTGAGAAGCTCCCAGTTTAAACAATATTATCGGAACTTGACGAGGAAGGAAAAATCATATTAGAACCTGGAGAAGTCATGGAAACAAGAATCCGACAACTACGAAATTGATCAATTTCAGAGTATCTCACCAAGTGGAAGGACTTACTCGTTGAAGATTCCACATGGGAGAATGAAAATTTTATATAGAAAGATCCAAAACTACTCAAGCATTGAGGACAACACTTTTTGAAGGAGAGGGGCATGTTAGGTCCCTATACTACTAGTGTAACCCCTTATTGTTATTAGTGCAAACTGCTTATTGTATTACTGTGCCCATATAGTCCCCATGTTGTTATTATTATGCCCCATAGAAGCCCACTATTATTATTGTTGTTCCCATACAATATTATTTCTATGTAGGCTCTGATTGTATTTGGACCCCTTGGACTCCTATATATAGAAAGGAGGTATTTTCATTTGTATCATCCAAGAATTGTTCATTTGTGTAATGTAGAGGAGGTTTCCCCCTTGAAGAGGCTTATTTCTAAGTCATCGATATATATTTTCTATCTTTTTGTGAGCTAGTTTCATAATAAGACACTCGTGACAACTCATTGATGGCCCCTTAGGGACCTTATAATTCAAATCAATACTATTGGACCCCTTTTGACACACATATTTTCAATGACTTGAGCAATTTGAGACCTTAGTACAAATATAATTTAGACTATAATTGTAGACTATAATTGGGACAATTTAACAAAAGAAAGCACATCACCAATTGTTTGACACAGGAATCCTCGAGAAAAGCTATCTATATTTTTGTAAATTGATCACTTTGAGTCCAATCGATGGGTTTCATCAATGCATAGCCCTTTTCTTCATACATAATCCAACCTTGTTTACATATTCATAAACTATTTATATAATCCTTTACATAACAATTTTACTACATAATTACAGAAACAGAGATATTTTAAGTATCTCTCAAGTTCATGTATGTAAAAATAAACTTAAAATATATTCTGTATGTCCTACAACAAATATAGAAAAATATGCTTGCATTTAGGCAAAATAAATATTTGGTCGACTGCCTTGAAAGTAGAACAGGTCTCTAACTGAAGTTTTAGAATTTATGCTATCATAACAAGTCCCTCTGAAACTGCTCCTTCATTCTTCTTCAATTGTACTAGAAAATCCTGAACCTCTAAATGTAGAAATTGGTTCAAGAATTTTGATCCTCTACCTTTAAAATTGGAGTGGTTGTAGTTATTCTTCTATAGGCTTGTCGATTGTCCATTGGAAACTATTATTTCCCTCTTTTCCATGATTCCACATCCGCCCACCCATACATCTTTCGACACTTTTACATGGTCTATTAGAGAAAAATTTTCCTTGTTTCGGCATTATTATTTCACTGATACTCTTTGACTTTTTTCTCTTTTCTACTTTGGCGTTGTTTCTGTTGTATAACCGGGCTAGTGTTTCTCAGGTCAATGCCATATCAACCTCGTTATGACATAAATTAATGTAAATCTCCACTTTTTTCTTCACTCATTTGCCTTTAGCCCCTTTCTGCATTTCTTTACGATAGGACCGAGAGCTGTGACCATCGGCCTACCCTTTGGTTGCTAAGGCTTGTAATAATTTTTGGGGTTGTTTTCCATGGTTAAGTGCTTCAGCCCTTGATTATTTAAGTCTTAACAACCGCGTGCTAGTCCCAATATCAGAGTCTCTCTATCAGGGCTTTTTCAAGTGGTCGGTATTACAAAGCATCGATATTTCTTCACCCTCTGACTTGCGAACTTCGACCATGACGTCATCACTGCCACATGGCACATTGTGAGTGGTGACACATGTCACCCTGGTTTTCCCCATTACGACCCATCAAAATGCTAAAATTGCCTACCATGTGTCTACCATACTGTCACATCAAGCTGACATCATATGCCATGTGGATTTATTAGAACCAATCTCATTAGGCCACACGTCCCACTAAAGAAAAGAGAAAAGGACCGTCCTTCTTTGGTTTTGTGGTGAATTTCCTTTGTAAATTTTTTTTTGTGCTTTTCGGTTGGCTTAACAATATCGGGACTATTTTCATGTGGCATTTCGCATATCGTAATTTTTTAGAAGTGGTCAAATTGTCAAAGTCACCAATTGTCAATTGACTATATGCGATATGCCCTAGACCTCTCTGATTTGTTGATTATAGAGGACCTGCTATTTCATTGATCATCGATTCATCGATCCACCAATATATGATAAGCCTTGGACCTCACCGATTGCTGATATGCAGCACCTTCCGGTATGTGATCGTCGACATCAGTATGGACCTCTAATATGCTTTATTTTCAAGGATTCAACTCGTAAAATATAACAGACCATATCGTTTGATCCATAATTCCATTTTTGGACTTCCACATTCCATTGGAAAGCCTGTTAAGAGAAATTTAAAATGGAGAGGGTGTGATGTAGACTTTGAGTCCTTCTGGTACTTAGAAAATGGATGCAAACCTCTCTGCTCATTTGTTGGTTAGATAGCTAAAATCACACCCACCATGATGATCCTCTACATGAAAGCTTCATCTACCATTGGAATCCTTCTAAACCATGTAGTGTCGCACACATTCTTACCCATCTGGTTGACATCATTGCCAACATTCACTCATGACAAGGCACTCATGAAAACTCACTAATGGCTTGTTAGGGACCTTGCAATTCAAATCAACACTACTGGACCACTTTTGACACACGTATTTTAAATGACTTAAGAAATTTGAGACCTTAGTACAAATAGAATTTAGACTATAATACATGGTAAATTTATAGGCTAAAATTTACAAGCATATTCCCAAAATAAATAACTAGACAGATAAAATTTTATTACCTATATTATAGGACCCTAACGCTTACCTATTCGACGAAGACCATAGTTAAAAAAACTTCAAAAGCTTCTTACAAAGGCATATTCATCTTCTCTGGACTTCTTAGCAACCATGAGGAAAGATCAAAATTTTCTATTTGCGAGAGAGCGTGCAATGTAGGATTGCTCCAACCATTCAGTGATTGGGTTGTAAAATTAGAAACGATCCTCTTGGGAACCGTGAAATCTTTGAAAATATTAATTTCCAATTAAGAGAACATTATGAGGATGAGAATCTTGTGAGCTAAAATGGATATGATCATATTCAACTCACACATCAAGAAAGTGAGGCACTGACATAATCATCAGCGAAGGATGAATTTCCTCAACCTCTTGGCTAATATCTAGATATTTATATGAAACCATAAAGATCAAAGGATGAAAAACAACTATAATTTGATGTTCTCATGGGAAAACAAGAAGTTGAATGACAATTGTCAGAGACAGAATCATGATCAGATGGGATGATTAAAGCATCAGATTCCCAGTTTGTAATTAACAAGGATAAATCAATTTGAATAGTTCTATAAATACTCTGAACAATAGAACCAAATTCCTCACATGTCAAATGTGACAAATCATCTTCTTGTAACTGGTGACAAACTGTAAAAGAATCGTAATCTTCGAAATAATTGAACATGAATGTTAGTATAGCCAATATATGAAACTAGTAAGGATGTAATGGATGAAAAAGAGGAGCCCGATTCAGCAAATAACTCAAGCACTTGCTAACACTCAAGAGGATTTTTGGTGTGATGAAGAAATACATTTACCGTATAACCTTCGAAAGGAAAACGAGGAGTTGAAAATTCTCAAATGCATTTGATAAACATGGTTGCTTCGGCTGAAGATAATTTTTGAAATTATTAACTTCACAGTTCCATGATTCTATGGGAGATACACATTCCAAACCTAAGTTTGATACAAGAGATTTGCATGAAGATGAATCAACCGAATAAGACTCATGAACCTGATCATAAATAAATATTGAAAGATCGAAAGATTACCTCTGTAATATCAAACATCTCTCAATAAGGAATTTACATCGAGTGGAACCATGCAAAGAGAAAGATTTCATGAGTGAAACTGGATCTGACTTAGTTTGGGGACCTTACTAGAGTCATGAGATACTAATGCAACCATAAATGGAAGTTGAAGTTCCTTGACTCCCTGACAAGTACAAAATCTTTCAAGTATTGTAAAATTGCATTTTGAATGTTGAACCAGATCATGCACAGTGTGAGGATAACTACTACCACTGATTTCAATAATACCACTACTAAATAGATGGAAGCCATCTCTGTCACTGTTTTGATGAAAATTTACAACTTCAACTACCAGATTACTCAAGTTGAAAGATCCTTCTAATTGTAAATCTGAAGGTTAATGGATCAAGGAAATTTTCAAAGCAAACTGATTTGAAGAATTGTCATTATGCAAAACAAGAGATGATGAGGGATGGAAAGGATACTCGATGATTTGATTGTTTTCTCTTTCATCATGGATATCCCTACCCGTTTTCTCCAATTGAGAAGTTAACTTGTCGGATGAAGGACTTGAAGAGCATGGAGTGTCTCCATTGCAAATAGATGCATCTCAAACAGTATGGCATAAGGGATAGTGAGATGAAGATGAGGTTTCGCTAAGAACTTATCCTTTGACCAGATCAGATTCTAAATTTCAATATTCCAAATTAAAATATGCTTGAGGAACATGAAGATTAGTTGATGCACTTGGGAGTCCATCATCATCTATATCGACGAAGTCATCCTCATCGTAATCATTGTTTCCCAAGACATGAGATTGATTATGCAAACTAATCACATTTGATTGACTACCAATATTACCATATTTAATATCATCCAAGAATGAGGAAACACCATCTTCACATGGAGGATTTTGAAAGATTGAAGAAAGACTAAATTATATTCACTTTCTTACTCCTCTACCTATGTAATGTGACTACTTGAACCTCATCACAATTTGGACCAACAAATTGAAAATCAAGAGAGTGTGAAAAACTAGTTGGTGGAGCAGATTGATCAAGCAGATGACAATACAAAGAATCATGGCACATAGATGATAGAGGATAACTTAAATCCAAATCATATTCAAGGATTGAGTTATGAGTGTTAATACCATCTTGAGGAATGGAAAAATTTGGTTTTCACCATAGGCTTGATGAACCATTATGGGATTTCCTCCATGGGATCTGAATCATGAAAAAGGAAGGAGGATGAGAAGATGGATTAGGAATTTAATTTTTATATTTCACAAATTTATTATAATTTTAAGGAGGCACCCACATCAAAACTGAAAATGAGGAGGACAAGGAACAAAAGGAATGGCAGGTTCCTCCTATAAAATTATGGGTGTCATGATTTACTAGAGCTGGGGAAGTAGAAGAATTAGGTGGTTTCGATTCAGTACTGTGAAATGAGATATGAACCAAAAACTCAAACGTTTGCTTGAAGAAATCATAATCCATGTCTTCTTTAGAAATATTATAAGATAAGGAATCTATTATAAAAATTATCAATTGTTTGATTAGGTTCCATTCTAGGATGATTGATTGTTTTATAAACATCTTTGTAACGATATCTATCAAAGGCTTGATGAAGATCCGAGACGAAATGATGAAAATAATGGATGGAAGCAAATGGTAAGGTATGGCACCATCGATTAACAGGACCTTCAAGGGTGAGGAAGAAATCTACACATGCTATATATTCATCACCAATTTCATAATATTCACAAAATTTAAGAAAATTGGAGATGCAATTGGTTATGGATGTTCTATCCTTACCATCAAGCTTTAACAAAGACAAGTGAAGAGGATCGTCATGGATTAAACGTTTACCAGGGGATAGATTAGAAAAAACCCTCAAAGTATGATTTCACAATGAGCCATTTAAGGTAAGAGATTCAAAACAGACTCAATGGGCATGACTTGTGATCTGACCCTCCTTCTAGCACCATTTGTTGATGGTGCTAGAAATCCATCAAACAAGGTGTCCTAATTATAGGTCTCATCTAATGGATGCACATTAGGTTCTCTATAATGTCTTTCAATGCTATGGCACAACCTCAAATGTATTGCTTCCAATATTGTTTTCTATTCTTCTTAATGATGGCTACAAGACTTATTTTAGAGTTATTACTTCAAGGGTGGTTAGAGGGATATCTTCATCATGTCTTCAACATGTCTGCAATAGTCTTGCTTCAACTCTTATAATAGTTCATATTAGCCATAGAACACAGACATTGTTGCAATCCAAGTCCAAGTGTAGGTCTCAATCCCTATTTTGATGATCCTTGAGGTTGAGTTCTTCCCTGTCCCACAATTCGTTGTCTTTCACTATCTAATAGTCTCAGTTCTTCTATAGTCATTGTTCCACAATCCAAGGTCTAGTCCTTTAGCCTAGGTCTATTGTCATTTAAGATATATAGCCACCTCACCAAAATATAGAACTAAAATTAAGCCACTAATAAAAGGCTGAAGTCTGCAATAGGAACAAATATGAAGAGGCCAAATTTAGAGTCTTGTAATAGGTCATAGGTCAAGTTACAGATTGGTCTAAAATTCCTGAGGTAACGTAGGTAGGAGCCTTAGGTTTGAAATTTTACAGGTTAGAAATTGTTTGCATATATGAAATTAGTTGCAAGTCAAAAATAGTTGCAGATCCGAAATGGTTACAGATCTAAAAATTCCATAGTCTGAGATCTGAGATTTGTTAGCAAATATGAATAGGAACAAGCCCAAGGTTGATCAAGAAATGTTACATTTCTTTCTACAGACTTGAATATATTTATGATTTCTTCACTATAATAGCCTAAAATTCTACACAAAATGGCCTATAAGTACAACGAAAGTAGCCCAAAACATCTGAATTGTCATCCTATAAATACCTTACAAGAGTGGCCCATATTTCTCATAGTAGTGCCTCAAAATTATCACAATAGTTTCCCAATAATACTTAATAGATGGCTTGAAATTTTGCACAAAAGTAGCCCAAAAATCCTCTACATAAGCAATATGAAATTGACCTCAAAAGTAGCCTAAATTCTCTTCTTTACTTAATCTTCACCGAATTCTCTGAGCTGGAAAAAAAATTATTCCTAACCAAACTATAAAGGTTTTTATATATTGCGGTTTGAGCATATTTGAATGACACAATTGTTTGTAAAGGCCATGAGCTTACATAAGTCAACTTGCAGACATAAGTGTTTTTTTTTCATATCTCTACCTCAAAAATTGATATCTCCACAATTGTAAGGATTTAGAGGGAATATGTGCACTCCTTAGAAAGCACTTGACTTCCTCTTGATGTTGGTGTAAGAGCCACATCAAGATGAATCCTTCAAATGTCAAAAAAACATTTTCTTTTGTGAAAATCATAGGGTTTTTATGCTAGTCCTTAGATTTAGGACTTTAGGTCTTATTAGGATAGGATTAGGGAATTATTGCCAAGGTATTTTAGGGAATAACATAGTGAGGACTTCTTGCACTAGGATAGGGCATCATAACATTCCAGAAACTAGGGTCTGTCATAAATCCACTTAGATCATTATGCATAGGGCTTTCAATCAATGCTCAACCCAGGGCTTGCTCTTAGGGTTTCATGCATATTGCATTTTTCATTTAGGGTTAGGGTTTTCCCACCTTCAAAAATTATCATATTGACATCAATGACAACTTTGACCAACAGTAGGGACATGATGAAGATCACATGCATGATAGTCAAGAATCAAATACCCAGAGAGGCTATGCATAATTAACAGAGATGATAAATTCTCGATGTAAGGAATCTTTTCTAGAGGCAGACTTAATGAATAGAGTAGGGGAATCATGACACCATCATAGGACAACCTCGATGGAAGCTACTTTAGAGAATTATTAGGCAGCATAACGAAATTGCAAACATTTGCAAAGACCAAGTATAGGAACGAAATGAAGGTAGATATTACCCTCACTCCTACATTAAGCCAAACGTGCAAACATGTTGATAGGTTCATGCCATGATCCAAATGGCCTGCAAAAACACTTAAGCTTATCATGATTTAGACACATGGTTGTTATGTGCACCTACCATGGGGCAGTGATCCGAGTCTGCAATGGTAAGAGAGGTAGATATCAACTTTGTTTCAACCTCTTGGGACCACTGCACATCAATCGAAGAGTTATTTGAATTAAGAGCATTATTAGTGAGGATATGTGTAAGATTATTTCTTGAAGGACGAATGTGGGACAACATGGGAGCCAATATTTTCTTAAGCAGTGACGCAACTCTGGAGATGTGGGATTATAGGTGCCAATTACTTTTGACATTGGAGAGGGATGAGTTGCATTACATCTTCTTCAAAATTGAGTTAATGGCTAAGGATCCCCCTCTATCAAAAGTTGATGATAATTTTTCCTTGGGTCCATTCTTAGACCATGTTCTAGTGCATAAATCTATACTTCATTGTTAGTGGTGAAGCCAATATTTCCTACATAAATGTCAAAAATATTCTCCGAGTTATTTCTGAATACTCCATTGAAACTAGCATGGTCTCAGTTGCCTACTGAAGCTCCATGAAAATTATTTTTTATGAAACAAAGAGGAAAGGGAGACTAGGCAACGTGGATAGACACATTGGATAAAGAAAATGACATTAAGGGTTGTAGGGATTTGTGAGGGATTAATGTGAGGTGATGTAGAATTTCAAGTTCATCATGAGGACAATCCCAATCATGAGAGACCTAATGAAGGGAGGGTATGGTATGTTATTGTTGGGAGAGGACAAGGTGCTAGACCAATTCAAGGGAGGAGGAATAATTTTTGAAGATTGTAGCATTTTTTTCTTTCCAAATATTCCAAGAAATCAAGCTCGGGATAAGAATCCAAGCTCAATTAAGTATGGGGCTGCTGGAGGGAGAGTTTGTCGAGCTTTCCAATGAAGCGATGATACAACGAGGTACCATATTAGATCTTCAAAAGGAAATGGTCATTTTTTCCCAAAGTTGTGATGAAAAGGAGTTAGTAAGAAAGACGTGATTATGATCTTCTGCCTGAGACTAGCATAGATGAAAGATAGAGAGACCCACAAAGCCTCATTTTTTATGTTTATCATGTGTTGAAGTCTTCTCCTACAATATAAGTAAGAGAAACAAAGTATTTTTTGGCCAGTGATTCATTTTCCAAAAGTGTTTCCAAATGTGATTATCCTTTGCCTATTATACTTGCATTAGAATTTTACATGCCTCCTTAAAATTGAGATTTCCTGATGGACCATATCCCCAATGCAAAATATCATTGCCAGTCTGCTATATTGCTACAAGAACAGGGGCCAAAAATTGGTGTTGTTCTTCATGAGTCCTTGGATAATCAGAAGATTGGAATTTCCAAAGGTGCCACAATGAGTTAATTGGATGAGGGTCTTAGTAATTGTCTATTGATGACAAAAACTAAAATTAAAAACCAATAAAAATGAAATAAAAAATATGAGAAAAAATTAATTTAATAGGAAAATCTATAGTTAAAAATTTCCTATGAATAATAAATAAATAAATAAAAATAAAAATGAGAATTAAATGATTGATAATGATGATGATGATGATTACCTATGTCCACTATGACCAATATGGTATATCATAATTTAGAAACTAAGAGATTAATTGAGACACTTTTGTATTTTATTTCTATGATAAAAATGAAGGGAGAGAAGCATTCTAGATCTCTATAGTTTTACTAACTAAATAAGTCAAGTAGGAAGACAGTGTGGCAAAGGTTTTGGAAATGGCACTAAATTCTAGTAAGAGATGGGAAATCTAAGAGAAAGTGATTTTCATCTTAAACGCTCTTAGTATCGCAAAAGTGATAGACTCTTTCATCCCAAGGTGTCTTCGGAATTTATAAACTCTTAGTTTTACTTGAAGTCTCATGACAATTAGTTATTACTTTTGTAATGTTCATTTTGTTCTTAGCACTAGTCAAGACAAAAGGATATTTTTGGTTACCAAGGTTGGGTTGATCAACTCCTTATAATACCTTAGCTTTCTCTTTCCCTCTAACTCTTTATCATCCCACAACTTATCCTTAAATTTAGGATTAATAGTATTTTTAATACTATCCGTATTCTCCAAGATGATCTCATCCTTTATCGGCGAATGGTCGAGCCAAGACTAGGCATCCTTATGCCAACCATGCTTGAGGTGATGGTGGGGGTTTTGGCAAGAGTTAGAATACATTTTAGCAAACCTCTTAGCTTCCATGTTGTAAAACTTATTATTATTCATCATATATTTAAACATATGTCATGCTTTCAATGGGGGGAAGGCTAGCTTCAATCAAGATGATAGGGTAGCTATTATTTCCTTTAATCTTGAGGTAGGTTATAAATTTCTTTTGGATCAACTCTATCTTCCTCCAAGATTCTCTAAATATACTGCAACCACAAACTTCACATCCATATGAAATAATAGATAAAAATCAAACTTTGAATTAAATGAAGAAGTTGTAGCTCACAGGTGTGTACTGCACCTGGGAGACTGCACTCAAACAAAGAGGAGACTCTCACTCTCGTTCACTCTAAATTACATCAAATGAATATTAGAATATTAAATACATCACTGAAAATTAGGTAGTTGTGCACAACCTCCTAAACTCTAGGAACAAATCCTAAACTAAGGAGATACGTTACAACCATATAACCATTTCTCCATTATTTTTAAATCCCCCCCTTAATGGAGAAAGGGTTATTCTACACTCCTAACATCCCTCTAAATAAATCAAACTTTACTCGCCCTAGAGGCTTAGTAAAAATATCAGCTAAATTATCACAAGTGTTACAATACTCCACACATATTTCTTTTGACTGTATCTTTTCTCGAACAAAATGAAACTAAGTGTCAATATGTTTAGTATTTTTATGGAAAACTGGATTGTATGCAAGCTTTATTGTGCTCTCGTTGTCAGTTTTGATGTTGGTTGCTTCTTTCTGTCCTTCCCTTGCATCGCTAAGCAATCTCCTCAACCAGATGGCTTCACATGTAGCTGCACACAACACTTGGTACCTAGCTTCACATGATGATAATGCTACAATACTTTGCTTTTTTATACTCCACGAAATAACCCTGGATCCAATAATAAATGTGTAACCTGTGATGGTTCTACGATCATCCACGTCACCTGCCCAATCAGAATCTAAATAACCTGCTAAACTAACATCAGAAATGTCAGTGTATAAAATACCATAATTACAAGTACCACTAAGGTACCTCAACACACATTTTGCTGCAATCCAGTGACATTCAAGTGGTTTGGACATAAACTGGCTCAACACACTAACAGAATATGCCTGATCAGGTCTAGTTGTCGTGAGATATATCAAACTTCCCACTACCTGTCTATACAAAGTGGCATCCACCTGTTTTGTGCCATCATCACTACTTAACTTGAGATTCTGCTGCAATGGTGTTGCTGCTGTTTTGCACTATTCCATTTTGAATCTTTCCATCAGGGTTCTAGCATACTTTCCTTGAGTTAGAAAAGTTTTACCAGAATCTTTCCATACCTCCAAACCTAGGCAATAATGAAGATCTCCAAGGTCTTTCATTTCAAATACCTGTGACATTTGCTGCTTGATTTCTTTGATCAAATTATTTGCATTTCCTGTTATAATCATGTCATCCACATACAAAGAAATCGAAATGATTTTCCTCTGTTTATTTATCTTGGTATACAGGTTTGGGTCGTTGAGGCTCCTATGAAATCCATGTTGTATAAAAAATGAATCAATTTTCTCATACCATGACCTGGGTGCTTATTTCAAACCATAAAGTTGCTTATGCAATTTACACACTAAATTCTCCTACGCCTTTTTCACAAAACCGGGAGGCTGTACTAAATAAATTTCTTCCTTTAATTCTCCATTGAGAAATGCAGACTTAACATCTAGCTGGTGTAGCTTCCATTTATGTTTTGTTGCTAACGAAATTAGCATTATAATTGTACTTAATTTAGCTACAGGGGCAAAGGTGTCATCGAAATCTATTCCTTATTGCTGTGAGTAACCCTTTGCTACCAGTCTAGCTTTGAATTTTTCTACACTCCCATCTGCGTTTATCTTAGGTTTATATAGCCACTTGCATCCTATGGGGGTTTATCCTTCAGGAAACATCACTAAATCCCAAGTATGATTTCTATATATTGATTCAATTTCCTCATGCATTGCAGCCCTCCATTCATCTGATTTACTTGCTTCTTCATAGTTTGAAGGTTCTACAATGTTAAAAATTTGGACATTAAAGCATAGCCTTTCAATCTTTCAGGTAGTCTAGTCTTCCTACCTGATCTTCTAGGTAGAGGACTTACCCCAACTCTATTTGTTTCAACACTTTCCGGGCCTGCATCATCACTTATTACACTATCTGCTGTAACTCCTTCATTTAATTCAAAGTTTGATTTTTATCTTGGTATCAGAGCTTATGGTAGAGATAGCCTCAAATTTTTTTTAGGGATGTATCATTAGTTACATTTCTGTAGTGGTAGGAGAGCATGTAAATGTATCTGTGTGATCAGGTGGAACTGCAGTAACACCTGGAGCGAAGGGTCTTAGATGACTGATCATCTCTGAGCTGAAGAAAGGGTTGGAGCATATTTTTTTTAGAAGAAGTAGCAGTTGGCGCGGATTTTTTGCAGACAGTCGCGCCAATACAGAACAGAAAAGAAAAGCGCGAGTTTTTAAAGAACAGATGCGCCCATTGGCGTGGGTTTGAGGCTGATAAGCATGCCATTGAAATTGTGACTGAATTGGCGTGGATCTGTGGCTATTAATCGCGCCAATTTTTGTTGCAAATCGTGAATTTTCCTTTTCTGCAATTGGTGTGGATTCGTAGCTGTTTAGAGCGCCACAGAAACAACCTCTTTCTCTCTGGAAATCTGCAATTTTTCATTGCAGATCGGAGTTTCCCGGTGGTGACACGTGGAAATTTCTGCTCGGTGGCAGCAGATTTGATTTGCCCAGTGGTGGTGAATTGAGGTTCCTTGATCCGCTCAGAGGTAGTAGATCGGACTTGCCCGGTAGTGGCGAATTAGGGTTCTGTGATCCGCTCGGTGGTAGTAGATCGGACCTGCCCGGCGGTGGCGAATTAGAGCTCTGTGATCTACTCGGTGGAAGCAGATCAGTTTTTTGCCCGGTGGTGGCGCAGTGCAGCTTCTTGATCTGTTCGGTGGAAGCAAATTGTCTTTGCCCGATGGTGGCGTGTTGAAGCTTGTTTGTTGATATGTTTGGTGGTAGTAGATTGGTTTTTCTCGGTGTGGCATAGTGAATTCCCTGATCTATTCGGTGGCAGTAGATCAGACTTGCCCGATGGTGGCACAGTGAGGTTCCTGATCTGTTCGGTGGTAGCAGATCTGACTTGCCCGGTGGTGGCCGATTGGAGTGTTCAGTTGGGCGAAAATGAATAACAGTATAGAATCATACCTCCATGAGTCTGGCAAACTCGATGGAACGAATTTCTCCAACTGGAAATTCAAAATGCAAACTTTGCTAGAGAGCATAAATGCATGGTCGATTGTTGAGGGAAATGAACAGAGATCTGGAATAGCGACCCAAGAACAAGACCGGGATAAAAGAGAAACGAAAGCAAAAGTTATACTGAAGATGTCCGTTAAGGACAATACTATCCCACATATCAGAGATTCCAAGTCGGCCGCTGATATATGGACAACGATCAAGAACCTGTATGAGACTCAAAATACAAATCGTGTTCTGGCACTCAGGGAAAGCTGTTTGCATTGAAGATGGACGAGAATGAGTCCGTTGTTGGATTCTTGGCTAGAGTCAAGGATCTGAGTGACAAACTGGGAGCTATTGGAGAAAAGGTGTCCAATTCAGATCTAGTCACACTCACATTGAACAGAATGACTGATGAATATCAAACGTTTATCTCAGGGCTGTCAGAGAGGGAGAAATCCCCTTCATTTCATGAGCTGACAGCGATTCTGCTCCAGGAGGAGGAGCAACGACAGAATATGAAAACTCAGAGCAATGACCTATATCTGATGGCGAAGAGGCGACAGTACAGAGGAAAGCAGCACGAGCACCAACATCAGCACCAGCAACTGCAGCAGCAGCAGAAGGGGGCCAACTCTTTTCAAAAGAGATCATTCAAGGGTATGACTGATAATTATGTTAAGAGATGTTTTTATTGTGGGAAACCTGGTCATCAGATTAAAGAATGCTATAAGAGGCAGACGGATGAAAGAAGAGGCAAACAGAGGAAACATCAGGGCTATTTTGCTAGAGAAGAGGAGGACCACAGCCATGATCTTTGATTATTCACAGTCGATTGTGCTCTTTCAACATCAAAGGGAGATGAGGACGACATATGGTATGTCGACTCTGGCGCATCCTCACACATGACCGATAGAAAGACTGTTTTGAATTTCTTGAAGAATCTGCATGTGGATCAAAACTTTATCTAGGAGATGACAGTGGGTATGAGATCAAAGGATATGGAGATATTCCTGTGAAGCTACCTAGTGGCGACATTAGACATCTTAACAATGTATTATATGTTCCAGGAATTAAGAAAAACTTGATCTCTGTCTCAATGATTACAGACCAGGACATGCAGGTGCAATTCTTTAAGAATGGTTGTATCATTAAGGATAGCCAGATGGAAACAGTTGCAACGGGAGTGTGCGTGGGGAATTTGTACAGATTGGATGCAAAGAGTATGCCATGAAGAGCAATGGTTGCAGCTAGATCAACAGTCAAAAATCTATGGCATCACAGATTTAGACATCTCAATTTGCAAGACCTAATCTTACATCAGAAGAAAGGTATGGTCGATGGACTCCCTGTTTTTCATAATGTCAAGCTGGAAGGGAAAGTTCATAGAGAAGAGTTCCCTTTGCATGTCAACAGAAAGGAAAGAGACATCCTAGAACTAGTGCATACAGATATTTGTGGACCTATGCAAACTAGGTCCCTAGGAGGTGCATATTATTTTTTGTTGTTTACAGATGATTGCACTAGGTTTTCATGGGTGTATTTTTTAAGTAAAAAGAGTCAAGCCTTTCGATACTTTAAAGAGTTTAAATCTATGATAAAGAACCAAACAGGAAAGAGGATAAATATTCTCCGCTCGGACCAGGGGGGAGAATACAAGTTAGGAGAGTTCATGAACTTCTGTAAGCAGCATGGGATTATGCAGAAATTCACAGTCCCACACACTCCACAGCAGAATGGAGTAGCAGAACACAAGAACAGAACTCTTGTGGAGTGCGCGAGAAGTATGCTTCAAGGTAGAGTTCTATCGAATGGTCTTTGGGCAGAAGCCATTAATACTGTTGTTTATTTAAAGCATAGGAGTCCTACTAAATGTCTTGGCTTCAAAACCGCCTTTGAAGCATTATTTGGACTCAAACCAGCAGTTAGTCATCTAAGAATATTTGGATCTAAAGCTTATGCTCATATACCAAAAGCAAATAGAAAGAAGTTAGACCCCAAAGCCTTGAAATGTATATTTGTTGGATATGGCACAGAGTATAAGGCATACAAGTTATATAATCTTGTGACTCATAAAGTTTTTGCAAGCAGAGATGTTCTTTTTCACGAACAGGCTGAAGATGGAAAGGAAGATTCTAACAGTGATAGCCACATTCCATTGCTCATAGAAATGAACAGTGACGAAGATGAAGAGGAGGAGGAGGAGCAGAAAAAGGAAGAAGTAGCAGCAGATAGTGTAATAAGTGATGATGCATGCCTAGAAAGTGCTGAAACAGATAGAGTTGAGGTAAGTCCTCTACCTAGAAGATCGGGTAGGAAGACTAGACTACCTAAAATATTTTAAGGCTATGGTTTAATGTCCAAATTTTTTAACATTGTAGAACCTTCAAACTATGAAGAAGCAAGTAAATTAGATGAATGGAGGGCTGCAATGCATGAGGAAATTGAATCAAAATATAGAAATCATACTTGGGATTTAGTTGAGTTGCCTGAAGGAAAAACCCCCATAGGATGCAAGTGGTTGTATAAACCTAAGATAAATGCAGATGGGAGTGTAGAAAAATTCAAAGCTAGACTCGTAGCAAAGGGTTACTCACAGCAAGAAGGAATAGATTTCGATGACACCTTTGCCCTTGTACCTAAATTAAATACAATTAGAATGCTAATTTCTTTAGCAAAAAAACATAAATGGAAGCTACACCAACTAGATGTTAAGTCTGCATTTCTGAATGGAGAATTAAAGGAAGAAATTTATTTAGTACAGCCTCTTGGTTTTGTGAAAAAGGGGCAGGAGCATTTAGTGTGTAAATTGCATAAGGCACTTTATGGTTTGAAACAAGCACCTAGGTCATGGTATGAGAAAATTGATTCATTTTTTATACATCATGGTTTTCATAGGAGCCTCAACAACCCAAACCTGTATACCAAGATAAATAAACAGAGGAAAATCTTTTTGATTTCTTTGTATGTGGATGACATGATTATAACAGGAAATGCAAATAATTTGATCAAAGAAATCAAGCAGCAAATGTCACAGGTATTTGAAATGAAAGACCTTGGAGATCTTCATTATTTCCTAGGTTTGGAGGTATGGAAAGATTCTGGTCAAACTTTTCTAACTCAAGGAAAGTATGCTAGAAACCTATTGGAAAGATTCAGAATGGAACGCTTCAACCCTTTCTTCGGCTCGGAGAAGACCCTTCGCTCCAGGTGTTACTGCAGTTCCACCTGATCACACAGATACATTTACGTGCTCTCCTACCACTACACATATGTAACTAATGATACATCCCTAAAAAAAAATTGAGGATATCTCTACCCTAAGCTCTCATACCAAGATAAAAATCAACCTTTGAATTAAATGAAGGAGTTGCAGCTCACAGGTGTGTATTGCACCTGGGAGACTGCACTCAAACAAAGAGGAGACTCTCACTCTCGTTCACTCTACATTACATCAAATGAATATTACAATATTAAATACATCACTGGAAATTACGTAGTTGTGAACAACCTCCTAAACTCTAGGAACAAATCCTAAACTAAGGAGATGAGTTACAACCATATAACCATTTCTCCATTATTTTTAACTATAATAGGGGTGATAAGAGTCTCAAAGTCTAGGCTAAGATAAATTTAAAAACAAATACAAATATATGAGAAAAAAATAATTAATATAATAGGAAAAAGTAAAGTTAAAAAATACTTTTGTCAATAAATAAATAAAATTTAAAATAATAAGAAAATAAGAACTAAATTATTATTATTGATATTATTTGTGACTAGGCTAAGCCTAGGCCCTTGTCTATTAGATGGAAAGACAATAAAACCACAGTGGGATGTTATCACTTACCATAGTTCCAAGTTTAATTCCTCCAATGTGGCTTCCATGAATATGAGATTTGGTGGGGACTAAAAGGAAAACTAAAAAGAATTTATTTATTAATCATGATATCATTTATGGAGAAAATTAGACACTCCTAGGAATTCTTGAGCATTTTATTTCTATGCTTGAAAAGCAGTAATAAAAGCATTTAAAGATCATCGTAGTTTTGTTTACCTAGAAAACCAAAAAAGTTGTTAGTATGACAAAAAAAATTAAAAGTTTAATAGCATGTCAGTATAAGATGAATAATATAACATAAAATAATTATCTTAAACCTTAGTTATTTTTTCATGTTCATTTTGAAATTAATTGGCATCTAGTCACTCATTTTTAAGCTAATGAAAAAATAATTATTTTATCATATCTATGTTTATAGGTTTGCCTTTTCTTAATAACAAAAGTCTTTAAAATTGATATTATAATTTAAAAATATTTTGTTAAGGTGCTGAATTTTTTGAATTGGTGAAATTAGATGTCTTTTCTTATAATATAAGAATATGGGAATCTTATATATCAAATGGTGGGAAATTTTATCATCTCTCTTTGTGAGGACAATCATTACTCACTATTATCAAAATGCTTAACTCATCACTCTTATTAGAGGAAAAGCATATTACCTAAAATAACTAGTGGGTGGTTGTTAACCGGTTTCCTTAAGTCTAAGAAAGACAAACTCATCTTATAGAAACAGTTTAAGGACACACCTTACCCCATCAAATTAATTGTGTTATTATCATTATCTAATAATTTATTAAATGAACTATAATTTAAATAGAATCAATATTTAATATCTAATTTTAAAATGGCCTATTGAGAGATTATCAACTAGTGCGATCTTTTCCAGCGAGAAGCTGATTTGAAAACCTCCAAAACTAGTGTACGTTCACCGAAGTCTTCTGATGCACATCATACCTCACAGTAGCTTCAATCACATAGGGGCCAAAAGTTCAGTGCTCTGTAAAGTATGTGCAAAGTTCTTTCATTGCATGGACATGGAAACGTACATGGGAAAAGGTTGGAAAAGTGCTTCTATTTGGACAGTCATTCAGTGCAATAAAATATAATTCAAATTTTATATGATATCGAAGGTGTTGCCCCATATTTTTCGAGGCGTTATGTAACGCAATATCGTATGACAGACATAAAGTCAGACATTCCTGTTCCCCAAAAAATTCAACGTTCACTGACAAATACTTGGAAAATCAGGACTGGTGTGAAGTGAGGTCCATCGATGTGTGTATCTAATGCTATTCTTAGGAAGCCCAATTCAGGCTGTTGCCACCAGGATCAGCTAGGTATTCAGGACTGGCAGGTTCAGAATTCTCTTTAAAAAACTTTAGGCCCAGCCCCTACTATACTTATCACACTCCATATATTTATTTTGATTATTCTCCCTTTTCCATCCACCATCCCACTAGGCCCACGGAGATTTGAAATTTGAGAGATTATCTCATAGTTACAAACATACCAGAATCTCGCTTGCACTTTAAGAGTTTGAATTTTCATCCACATACCATAACAAAGATACCATTATGGGGTTGGATACCCAAAAAAATACTAAGCCCAATGAAACTGACCACACAGCGAAGGGAATCCACTCCCGTTAACAGGCAAAACCAACAAGTTGTTTGCTGTCGTCAAGTTAGAATCAGAGCGATTCTGTGCCTTGCACGTCTATGTCTATCTTTTCCTTGTAAAAGCGACATAACTGCATTATTGTTACAAATATTTTCTTTTCGGAGGTTAATTAACACAACAAGTGGTTTTAATTGGGTTTTGACATGATTGTGATTGCTTTCCATTTTACTTTTTCGCAAAGAAATTGTGTATCTTGATTGAAACGGAAAATGTTTTGGATGATCCAGATATTTTATATTTTGATTAAAACCATAAATGCTTTGAATGAACGCTCCAATCATAATTAGAGATACAAGGTATTATTGTATTTGTCCTCCTTTTCAGCCCCTGTCCGAGTAGTGCAATGTTCTTAATCTGTGGAGCCTAGAAGTGAATACTGTTGGCGGATTATATTCAGAGGACAGCGGTGTTCTTCTGATTCTGATTCTTCTTATCGGGATTCAGACTCCATCGTGTGGTTTGTATAGGGACGTGTCACTTATTGCGGCTCAGAATACTCTATCAAAGATTCGACAGCTGGATCACTACTAAAACACAGGAGCTCCTGCGATTTATAAGTACACACGAGGTTCTTCAATAATGGCGTCCAATGCAAACTGCTTCACTCAGTCCTTGCCTGAACGTGAATTGCAAATTCCCTCATAGCCCCTCTTTTATCCAATCCCCCTAGATCTCGGCATTGGTAATTCTGTGAAGTTCTTTTTCCTTGAATTCCGCTGATCTTGCTGTGGACCAGAGCATTTGGAAGAAGCGGTAACTATGTTTTAGTCCTCATTTCTATATTTGCTTTTGCTTTTCGTCTGGTTTTGGCCCTTTAACCCGATTTGATATATTGGGTTCTCTTTTAGCTACAGTTGTGTATTAACTTTGCTTATTGGAATGCTAGGTTTAAAAAAAGAATTGTTCAATCCACGGCCTCTATATGAGCTCTTACTATACCATTTAAAATACTGCGTTTTTGCTCCATATCTATAATACGGTCGAATTGTAAAGGATAATCATAACTACATACTATTATATTGATATCTGTTCCCTCCATCTTTGCTTCTGACAAGTTGGGTTTTTGCTTTCATGAGTTAGGTCTTCGGAATCTTTACACATTATCATTTTCGTTATTTTATAAAGGTTGTAAAACATTCCCACGTGCATGTGTAGAATTTAACTTTGAACCTGTTCTTCGTGTGACTTGATAGTAATATGGCTAGTAAATCGGCCTCCTCCTCCGGAAGACAATCTTCCAGCAATTCTGCAACAAACTGGACTCCCCAGCAAAACAAACTATTTGAGAAGGCATTATCTATATATGACAAAGACGCGCCCGACCGTTGGCACAATGTGGCTGCTATGGTTGCTGGGAAAACTCCAGATGAAGTGAAAAAACATTACGAGATTCTGTTAGAGGACTTGAATTGCATTGAAGCAGGCCAGGTGCCCTTCCCCAACTACAAATGTTCGGGCGCAAACAGTGGGTAGTCTGGAGAGAGCCGTAGTAACTCTGGGAAATGGGTAGAAGGCGACCACAGGTATGTCTAAAAGGTTCTCAGTTCTTGGCAACTGCGTTGTAAATTTTTTATCATGAAAGACACCCATCGTATAGACTCTAAAATAGACTTTCTAGTTTGCATTCGAACAGCTTTCCTGTCTTGGTTATAATTTCAGGCTCTTGGCCTGTGATTGATCCGTGAACTAACATGATTTTAAAAGTTTACTTGGATATATTACTTTTTTGATAGTGTAATTAAATATTTTTATTCGTGAAAATTTTGGATTCCAATTTATCAGTCTATCATCGAGGCTTTGCCAAATCTAGATACTGTTAAATTTCCTTTCCCACATAGAATATTTTATGTTCAAACATTCCACATAAAATTTGAATGTGATAAATATGAAATATCACAAAAAGTAATTTGAATGTGATAAATATGAAATATCACAAAAATAATTTAATTTACACTTCGTAGATATCGCTTAATACAATCCTATCAAAACCAAAAGAATCAAAATAATACAACCAAATATCAAATTGATGTTCACTACTTTTAAGTTTGGCCCTCTTCAATTATGTTTTCCAAGGGAACCAAATATTACTTCTTTGGATTCTTATGTCTCTTTTGTCAAAGATACCAGTTGTCCTATTAGTAAAAGATGAAGGTGGCCATTACTTTAGTGGTGGGTCTGATGCTTAATTTTAAAAAAGGTGGTCTTTGATGCTTATCAATATTTTAAAAAGGTGTTCGTTGATGTCTTTTTGTTGACTTTTATGTATAAAATTATTATTTTTACTTTATTCCTTTCAAATGAAATGGGTCCAGTAAAATAATTCCTTTTGTAAATGCAACGTAGGATGATAAAGGGAGACATGTTCCTTGCATATAACACCTTTGATAACTCTCAACACTTCATATGGAAAAAAGGTTAGCTTTTAGTGATGTTTACAGTTGGACAGGTCTTCGAAGGCTTTTGGAAAACATACTATTAGTGATGTTTACAGTTGGACAGGTCTCTCGAAGGCTTTTGAAAAACATATTATTAAATTTTTTGTGTTGTGCCTTCCAATGTATTATTGAACTAATTCAATTTTGTTTTGCTGTGCAGGGGGCTATACGATTATGAAGATAAGACGAGGATGTTTTTAATATGCTATTTTTCTTTATAAAGTTTATGTAAATAATATTAATTTTATTTTTAAGATTATATTTTAGTTAAATATAATGTGTATGGAAATTCCTTATTTATAAAATAAGGGATATTTTTTATGTAAAAATTTGATAACTGAGTTTATGTATATATATTTCACTTTTTCCAGATCTAAATGTGTAAAAAAATAATTTAAATATAAACATTTTATGTATATATATTTTTTCTTTTGTTATTTACTATTGTTGCTTATAAAAATACATTATGACATATATTATATTTTAAATGTTTGTAAAAATTTCATTAATTTGTCTATAAAAATTTCTTGACATATATTACATTTTTAATATTCATAATATTTATTATATTCAAACCAACATAATAATATTAGTAAAAAACAAAACATAAAACCAAATATAAAATAAACAATGAATAATTAATGTAAATCAATGATCTTAAAATCACTCTACCATTGATCTCAGTTAAAGCATTATTGAATGAAGGTATTACAAACTCATGTGTTGGTGTGTCTCTATCTCATTTTAGGCAACACATCGATTAGATTGCAAAATACACAAACATTTGGAAAATGGAAAATAGCAAAAAAACACAGTAAGCAAATACAAGAACACAACAAATTAATAAGGAGTTCACCCCAATGTTGTGAAAAGTGTGAGGGGGATTAAATTGGCGCGGGGAATGAATCGGAAAAAATCGGAAAAATGGGGAAAAAATCGGAAAAAAGCGGGAAAAAATCCTTTGGTACAAAAATATTCATTTTTTTTCATTTCTTTTCAATTTTTTTAATATCTAAACCATCTACAACATAAAATAAATACATTGACACATAAATATGATAAAAAAACTAATATATAAGATGTTTAGTATCATTTCTAGCGCTAAAATCACACATAACATTGTCATGAATAGTAAGTCCTGACTCCTGAGTCCCAACTCAGCCTCAAAATATCAACAAAAAATATGATAATGTATCTCATCATGTCATAATGTCATATACAATAAAATGAGGTTTAATCCTATTGATTTCCTCTGCCCCTCTTGCGAGAAAATGCCACAGCTTTCCCTTTCCCTCTAGATGTAGATGTTGGTGCCTGTGCTGGTGGAGATGGCAGTGGAGTCTGATGTGCTCTAGAAGCTGAAGAACTAGAAGTAGGAGCTATAGGAGGTAGACCACGTCCTCTACTGGTGGTAGGGGTAGCCTGAGCAGGTGGTGTCACCTGGAAACATTACAATCTCCCAATCGTGAAATCCTGAAAAACTGATAAGTCTGCTGGATTTTAAATGAAATCTAAAATTCTACTTTCTCCATATGAAATCCAATGACGCGGGAACCACTCTCAAACATCCTGAGTCATTTCATGGTAATGTTAAAAATTTAATTAAAAGGAAGAAAATGAAGATTAAGGAGAATGTCACTTTTACTTTAAGAATTTAACATTACCATGAATAGCATATCCATACTAGGGCCTAGACTTGATCATTAAGCTGCCCCACTCAAAAATTATTTGTTTCTTTAAAAAAAAATTGCATGAAAAAACCCAAATGACCAAATGAAAAACCAAAAAAAAATTATAAAATCATGCTGTCTCGACAACCCCGCGCTTTTTTTGGAAACAAATCTCGCTTTTTCGAAAAAAGCATGCTTTTTTCAGGAAAATCGGCAAAAAAAAATAGCCGATTTTTTCGTGTAAAAAGCGCGATTAACTCGCCGCGGGGAAAAAGGCACGATTTTTTCAAAAAAGCGCGATTTAATCACGCTTTTCACAACACTGGTTCACCCTATCCTCCAGGGCTACATCTCTGGTCCAACTTTCAGTGGTGGCCTTCTTTTATTTTGTCTTTAAAGCAGAGAATTACAATGAGGAGCTCAATCTGAGTCTCGTGAAACAAAATTGCTTCGCACGGTGGTTCTTGGATTCCCTAAGCCACTAGAGTGCATAAACTCTTTTCCTTACCAGCTCTTGACCTTTCTAGCCTTTAATGGAAGTAGCCTAATATGGTGCTCAGTTCCCTGACAAATCCTCTCAGGGATGGCTCGATCCTGCCTTATGCTGCAGGTCAACTCGGCACTTTAACTTTCTACTCTTTACTTCACTGTCTCTTTGTTCTCTATCTTCGTCTTCTTCTTTTTGTTCTCCCTCTCTTCATCGTCTTCCATTCTGTCTCTTCATGGCTTTAACGCCAAACGATTTCACGGCTGCTCGATTTCGCTTCCTTCCTCCGTCGAATCGCCTACTATTGTTCACTTGGGACTCCCTGTCCTTTGCGTCATCATCAATGGCTCGCAGGGAGTGGCCACTTGTCCTCTTGCGAACTGCATCAGCTCTTCCTCATCGGTTTGGTTTTCCAGCTACACTGTGGAATGAGTCATCCAGCATCTCAGCGGTCAAATTGGACCTCAAATCCTTATATATTGTGGCTTAATCCCTTGTTAGATCCGGTTCCCCTATCGAGTACGATCTCAGCCGTTAGATCTGGAGCCCCGAGATCTGATGCCATTCACTCATATCACGCGGTTGACTTGCTCGACCATTAGCGCACGATGAGCGGCAGTTTTCTCTCTCTTCCACTTGCCACACATCAAGCGCCAAGTGGAATCGCTCACTTTCCTTCAATTCCGCTTACCGCCCAAGGGTGCCCTAGATAAATACTATCGGTTTTGGAGCGTGGGTCCCGCCTTTAGCCTTTAGCGCTTTCCCCATGGTTTTCCTGGCTTTCTTGCGACCAAGTGCTTTGGGGCTTTCCTTTTCAAGGGGTTTCGCTAATCGCGCATCAGAAACTGCCTCCTTTTCCTGATCCTAGCTTCCCAAGTGCTAGTTTCACCTCCTACGTGGTCTCCATGGGCCTCGGTTAGCACACTGTGACTGAGGTCCTCATCATTCCTCGCTGGCTCCCAACTACCACTATTCAAAGGTCTTCCTGATCACTCTATACTCTTGAATTCAAAGTTTTGTCCTGATTTGATACAGTCATGGTGCTTTGATTCTTCTTCATGGATCCAATTTGGATCATGGCCTTCCCACTAAAAAAGCTTTTGGACCACCAAAAGTTGGTTTTCAAGCATTGACTAAGTGATGATACAACTGTCTCACTTGTCCAATCTCTATCCACTTTGCACTACGCGGATTTGAACCTTTGAGCCCAATTTTGAGGTACTCAAAATCTCCTCTACACGTTGTCCTCACCTTCCTATCCAGAACTATGTCCTCTTGCAATTCATTAAGATATTCAGGTAGCAGGTCATCAATAGAAGGCAACTGAATCTTCTCTTCTGGATCCTCAATCAGTGAGGGTTCAAATAATCTCAAGCAATCTGCATTTACGACTGAGTAGATGTGCATGTAAGTTGGTAGATCAAGGCGAAAAGCATTTTCACCAATCTTCTAAAGTATCTTGAAATGTCCATACCTGATAAGTTTTAGCTTCTTACCTTCACCTTGCATCTTTTCCTTGCTGATGTATAACTAGACTTGGTCACCAACTTGGAAACTATGCTCCATCTGATGCTTGTGATGCCTTGCCTTGTATTTGGCTTGGCTCTTTTCCATCTGTTCCTATACTGCCTGGTGGATCTCCTAGATTTGTTCAATGAACCTAGTTTCCCTGTCCACATCATTGTGTCCCTCAACTATGGTATCTTTACCAAAGACAAAATCCAAAGGAGACCTTGGTGTGAAACCAAAACAGGTCTCAAAAGGAGATCTCTGTGTAGAAGAATGTTTTGCTCTATTGTAAGCATGCCAAACATAACACAAATGCTCCTCCCAAAGCTTAGGATGTTTGTTGCAATATCCTTTGAGTAACTAGATCACTGTCCTGTTAACTACTTCTATCTGGCCATCAGTTTGTGGATGAAATGTTGTGCTTTTATTCAGTTTGGTGTCCATGAGTTCCCACAGACTTGACCAAACTTCCCTACAAATTGGGTGTCTCGATAAGATACAATGGAAATGGGTAATCCAAAATGAACCCATACATGTTCGAAGAACAATTTTACAGTTTGTTCAACTGTAATCTGTTTGTTAGAAGGTATCAAAATACACATTTTGCTAAACCTATCCACAACAACATATAGATAATCATCACCTCTCCTAGATTTAGGCAGTCCTTCAACAAAATCCATGGAAACACTTTCCCAAGGGTGGGAAGGAACTGGTAATGTAGTGTACAAGCCTAGTTTTCTATTGCTGGGTTTGCTTTTAGCACACATAGTACACCCTCTTACATATCTTGAAATTGTCTCATTCATTTTTGGCCAATAACAAAATCTTTGCAGCTGTGCAACCGTTTTACTTGGCCCAAAGTGACCCGATATCAGAAAAGTGTGTGCTTCTCTAATTATCTTTACTCTCTCAGTTTGTGGAATGCATAACTTCCCACAATGATATAAGAGTCGGTCCTTCACATGATAATCCAATTCTTCTACTCTTTTTCCTTGAATTAAAGTTGCATATACATCTTTAAAGTCTATATCTTGAGCATATTTTTCAATGTAGCTTTCATGTAACACCGAATTATGCTTAAGTATAGTAGATGCACTTATAATGGGTCTAGATGACATGTCTGCAACTTCATTATGTATGCCCTTTTCATATCTGATGACTAAATGAAACTGTTGTAGAAAACCCATCCATCTATAGTGTCTTGATTGCTTCAAATTAGTTTGGGAGTGTAGATATTGAAGTGGTTGATGATTAGTATGTATTACTGTCTCTTTGCCCATTAAGTAATGTTTCCACTTTCTCACACTCTGTACTAATGCATATAATTCTTTGTCATATGTAGAATAATTAACTACTGCAAAACTAAATGTCTCAGAATGATAACATATGGGTTTACTGTGTTGTGTCAACATTAGTCCCATGGCATAGTCACTCGCATCTGTTTGGAACTCAAATGGTCTTTGAAGATCATGCAGTGCTAGCACAAGTCTTGTACTAATCTTTTCTTTCAAGATGTCGAAGGCTTTCTGATGTTTGCCTCCCCATTGAAACACCTTGTTCAATCCTATCAAATAATGTAAGGGAGCTTCAATTGAGGAAAAGTTAGAAATGAACTTCCTCCAATATTGTGCTACTCCTAAGAAGCTTCTTACTTCTGTAGCAGATTTGGGTTTATGCTAGTTCACAATGACTACCACCTTAGAGGGATCTATTTTCAATTCACCACCCCCTACTATATGACTCAAATAATTCAGTGATGTTTCGCCAAATTCACATTTTGAGAGTTTAACATGAAGTTTTTCTCTTTTCAAAACATCTAATGTCTTCTTAACATGCTTTAAGTCTTCTTCCCATGTTTTGTTAAATATCATAACGTCATCTAGATATACAATAACAAAATCATCAAGAAAAGTTCTGCATACATCATTCATTAATCTCATGAAAGTAGTAGGAGCATTAGTTAAGCCAAAATGCATAACCAACCACTCATACAATCCCTGCTTTGTTTTGAAAGTAGTCTTCCATGCATCTTGTTCTGCAACTTTGACCTGGTGGTATCCACTGTGCAAGTCTAGCTTGGAAAAATAAAAAATTTCTTTCCATTGATCCAAAAGATCATCTATGCGAGGAAGGGGACAATGATTTTTTATTGTTATCTTATTCAGTGCTCAGTAATCAATGCACATTCTCCACAAGCCATCTTTATTTCTCACCAAAAAGATTGGTGACCCACATGGTGATGTGCTAGGCCTGGTGAACCCTTTCTCGAGCAACTCTTGCACCTGCTTCTTGATTTCAACATTCTCTAAAGCAGACAACTTGTACATTCCAATGTTAGGCAATGGAGCATCTTGCTACAAAATAATATCATGTACTATTTCCTTTTTGGTGGTAGACCTTTAGGTTCTTGAAACAAGATATCATACTCTGAAATGACCTTTCCTAAATCAGCTTGTTGTTTAGCATTACAGTCCTCAAATACATTGGTTTTATCAAGTTTCTTTTCCTTTACAACCATCAGTAAGAATTGTTTACATGAATTTATCATTTGTTTCATCCACCCTAAGTTTATGAGAGTATAATTATTCTTGAGCTTATGAGCTCTTACAAAGTATTTGATTCCATCCTTAACAAGTAGATACTTGTTCTCAGCTCTATAGAAAATAGCTTTTCTGTCATACAAATAAGGACTTCCTAAAACAATTCCAAATATATCCAAACGAATTATGTCTAACTGAACCTCATCTACAAATGTTGACCCAAAAGAAAACTTAAGTTTTCCCCGTCTAGTCACTTGTAGTTGTGCATTATAATACAACCATCCTAATGAGTATGGTTTCTTGTGAGGTGTAGTTACTAATCCCAACTTCTTTACAATTGCTTCAGAAATTAAATTTCGTTGTGAGCCACTATCAAACAAAGTATCAATCTTTTGATGTTTGGAAATAACTCAAATATGGAAAAGCTCATGTTGTTTTCTCTCATTTTCTTCACCAATAATAGATTGAGCAGAATTACTAGTAGATGCTTTAGAATTCTTACCTTTTATAGTTGTAGCTGCAATAGTTGCTTCATCTCCTGAGTCTGACCTCAAATCCTTCTGAATAGCTTCGGTAGTCTTCTTCTTCTTTCCCTCGAACTTCTTAGGTCTCAGCTCTGGATGCGCAATCCAAAAATGCTCATCATCATGCCCATCCTTTTTACAGTGAGTGCATGAAGCTTTGCTCTTCTGTGCAGTGTTAGTCTTCCTTGCTTTCCACTGTTGCTTTCTTTCCTCCTTATTCTTGCTTGCTGTCGCACGGAATGAGTCGATCTTGCGGACAAGATAGACCTTCCTAGAATCTAAAGAAGACCTAATGACAAGCAAAGCAACCAGACACTATCTTTCTCTAAATATGCTTTTATAAACAATAGAAAACAAGTGTTTTTAGGGCCTACCTTTGGTCCAATGCAAGCTTGTGGATGCCCTCGCTCCTTTGATCCAAATGAGCTCCTTTTCGCGAATCTGCAAACACAAACAAGGAAAACAAATTAAATAGCACCTGAAAAACCAATTGCATAAAACATATTTAACATGAAAGTCAAGGAGTCCATGAAACAAATAACATAAGATACTTGTTGAGAAAAATGGGTTTGATTGTATTAATTCAAAAGAAGAAGAACTTTACAACCTTTGCCTTGACGCTGTACAAGCTCCTCCTAGGGTCCAACAAGAAGTCTCCTCTACTTTGACAAGTTTCACTCACTCCCCAATGAAGCCAAAAAGGTATGTGATCTCTCCTCTTAAGCTCAACTAGGAAGTCTTAATTTCACCAGCATTTACCCTCAAAATGTTCAGCTTCTAACCTCTCTAGTCCTCACCCCAATGCCTGTATTTATAGTGCAATGGAGGGAAGTTACTAGGTCCTCCTTCAAAGGGATAAAGCCCTCCTTCAAAGGGATAGCTCCTTTAGTCAAGGGATTAGCTCCTTCTCTTTTGGGATGCATGAACCACCTCAGAGCGAACAATCCACGTCAAAATTCCTTCTAGAAAACTCTAGAATTAACTCGAAGTGAGTTTTTTTTAAGATGAAATCTGCACCTTTTGACTTTCACAGGGATCCGCACCTACACCGTTAGGGACAGAGCGGGTAGGTACGCAGCTTTTGTACACAGAAGGTGCGGGACCGCAGGTGACCATGAGAGAAAGTGCGGAACCAGAGTTATATTGATTTTTAATGTCTTTCTCCCATTTCCAAAGCTTGATTTGACGAGCTGAGGTCTTAAACTTGCTTAGGAGGATAGTACAAGTGATGATAGACCCATACTGACTGTCAATAATCATAGTGACAATATTTTTGTGTAACACTTGCAGTGGGTTGGGATGGTCCCCCAACTTATGGATTTCCATTCTTTCCTCTAGCCTCTAGATGAGTAGCTTGTACAAATACCTCATCTATACTAGTGGGATTAAACATGAGGATGGTATGTCTCATGTATCTGTGTATACCACCAGTGTACTTCAAAAGAGCTTCAGGTGAGTCCAGTGAGATTCCTATAATCAATTCTCTCTTTCTAAATTCTTGAGTGTACCCTTGCACACTTTGGCCTTTCAATTGTCAAAGAGTTTGCCAAGTCATCATGGCTTGTTGCATGTAGGCCAATGGATAGAACTACTTTTCGATTGTAGAAACAAATTCAATCCAAACAGAGATAGTATTACCATGTCTCTTCAGGTCAGCTTGGGTCCTGCCTTCCCACCAAACCAAGGCAGTGCCTCCAAGGCGCAGGCTTGCCAGCTGATTCTTGCTCTTGTCGGAATCAATACTTGTGTTTTCTAAAGTCCCTATACATTCTTGTGTTTTCTAAAGTCCCTATACATTTCTTTTACCATGGACATTATGGCTAAGAAATTTTCTATGAATTGAGGGTCTGGCCCCACAGAACCTTCTTTTGACATTATCTTCCGAGGATAGACTCACCCAATTTCAAGATTAGTTTCAACCAACTCTCCTTCTCCTAATTTGAGCTTTGATCTAGTTAGCATTCAACAGCTAAACCAACACAAGCTTGTCTAACCTTACAGCCTAGAGCTCTGATACCACTTGATCTGAAAATCGCCCTACGAGTGATCTCAGTTAAAGGATTATTGAATGAAGGTATTACAAACTCATGTGCTGGTGTGTTTTTATGTCATTTTAGGAAATGGATCGATCAGATTGCAAAAAACACAGACATTTGGAAAATGGAAAACAACAGAGAAACACAGTAACCAAATACAAGAACACGACAAATTAATTAGGAGTTCACCCTATCCTCCAGGGCTACATCCACGGTATAGCTTGCAATGGTGGTCTTCTTCTATTGTGTCTTTAAAGCAGAGAATTACAATGAGGAGCTCAATCTGAGTTTCCTAAAACAGAATTCCTTGACAGGGTGGTTCTTGGATTCCCTAAGCCACTAGAGTGCACAGACTTTTTTCCTTACGAGCTCTTGACCTTTCTGGTCTTTAATGGAAGGAGCCCAATGTGGTGCTCAGTTTCCTGACATCCTCTCAGGGATGGCTCGATGTTGCCTTATGCTGCAGGTCACCTCAGCTCTCTGTCTTTCTGCTCTTTGCTTCACTGTCTCTTTGCTCTCTGTCTTCGTCTTCTTCTTTTTGTTCTCCCTCTCTTCATCGTCTTCCGTTCTGCCTATTCATGGTTTTAACACCAAACGATCTCACAACTGCTCGATTCCGCTTCCTTCCTCCGTCGGATTGCCTGCTGCTATTCACTTGGAATTCCCTATCCTCTGCATCATCATCAATGGCTCACCAGGAGTGGCCACTTGTCCTCTTGCGAACTCCGCCAGCTCTTCCTCGTCGATTCAGTTTTCCAACTACATTGTGGAATGAGTCATCTGCCATCTCAGCAGTCAATTTGGACCTCAAATCCTTATATATCGCGGCTTAATCCCGTGTTAGATCCGGTTCCCCCATCAAGCACAATTTCAGCCGTTAGATCTGGAGCCCCCAGATCCGACGCTATTCGCTCAAATCACGGAGTTGACTTGCTCGACCGTTAGCGCGTGATGAGCGATGGTTTGCTCTCTCCTCCGCTTGCCACGCATCGGGCGTTGAGTGGAATCGCTCACTTTTCTTTAATTCCACTTACCACCCAAGGGTGCCCTCGATAAATACCACCAGTTTTGGAGCGTGGGTCCTGCGTTTAGCCTTTAGCTCTTTCCCCATGGTTTTCCCAGCTTCCATGCGACGGAGCGCTTCGGGGCTTTCCTTTTTGAAGGATTTTGCCAAGCGATGCGCAATAGCACATCAGAAACTACCTTATTTTCCCGATTCGGGCTTCCGAGGTGCTAGTTTTTCCTCCTGCACGGTCTCCATGGGCCTCACTCAGCGCGCTTTGACCAAGATCCTTGTCGTTCCTCGTTCGCTGCCAATTGCCACTGTTGAGAGGTCTTCGTGATCGCTCTATGCTCTTGAATTCGAAGTTTTACTGTGATTTGATACAATCATGGTGCTTTGATTATTCTTCATGAATCCAATTCGGGTCAATTAATGTAATTAAATATGACCAATAAAACTTAAATTAAACACAACTATTTACTCAATAAATTAAAAAATAATCAAATTTATCAAATTAAAAAATAAAATATAAAACATAGAAATATTAAAAAGAAATCGTTAAATATAACTTACGCATCACAACCCAAATATATACCATCGTTACCAATAATACATTGTAAACAATGTATTAGAGTCACAACCGAAATATATACCATGCATTAGCAATAACGCATTGCAAACAATATAGTATAGTTATAAGTCATGAAAATTTCGTATAAACACACAATAATAATACATTGTTTACAATGTATTAGGGTCACAACCAAAATATATACTATGCATTACCAATAATGCATTGCAAACAATGTTGCATAGTTATATGTCATGAAAATTTTGTATCGAACACACAAAAACGCCTACGTACTTGCCACACAATTCCAATATTTTAAGGATAAAACAATAAGGTGCGCATAATGTTTGAAGAGTGGTTCCCACACTTTCTCTGTCATTGCCATGATGAGAGTGACATATATTTTTGTTTAAGAAGAAAAAAATAATAATTGGGATCAAGATATGGAGGCATCAAAGGCTATAAGTTTAAGACTCGGGCATTATTTTAAGATGTTTTGGGATTGTTGGGAAATGTGTTTTATCGATCAATATGTTTTATGTCATTTATTTTGAGGTGGTTGCTTTTGATGAGTGTTTTTTTCGTTTCGTTTATATGCAGTTTTGTATTGATTCTTTTATGATGGGAATTATAAATCATTGAAAGAAAAATAAAAGAAAATTTTGGAAGAGTTTTTATTTCTAAAATATATTTACGATTTAAATTCTTTTCTAATTATATTTTTTTGGACAAATTATTGAACTTTCAAGAACACATGTAAAACTATTTTTTTGAAAGGTAAATATTTTAATATCTTTTAAATTAGTACAATTACATTAAAAATATTAATGTGATTGATATAGAGGAAGGTTTCATAAATATAAAAAAAAAAATATTGCAACACGAATGACACATTACCAATGCATGTAATTTCCATGATTAACCATGTAAAAAAACGTTATGGGTCAACTTTAACGTGAGAGAAAAAAGGGATTACACATCTTATTGTAAAATTGGCCATTTTGCTAAAAAAAAATTATTTATATATAAATGAATGTTATAAATAATAATGAGGAGCTTATTAGAATTGGAATAATCTTTAATACCTAGGAAATTGGTGAGCGGGAGCCACTTGGCACAAATCTAATTTTTTTAATTTATTAAAGGTAATGGACTGTTTTCTTAAATAATTTTTTCTTATATATAAATGAATGTTATAAATAATAATGAAGAACTTATCGTGGAGGAGCTTTTTAATGTATTTATTTTCTTTATAAAAAATTAGAAACTTTTATTTTTAATATCAACCTAATACAATTGTAAATCCTGATAATGAATACTATTTCAAAGCTTAGTATTTTAGTAACATGCATTCTCTATGAATTTCTCCCTCCTCTCACTTTTTATTTTTATTTTTTTAATAACAATATCTTCTTCCATGAAATTTGCATTCCAAATTTATTGGACTAGTGTATGTTTAAGGTATTAATTAATAGAATGAACCTAGGGTTTTAAGATACATCATGCGTAAGAGTCATATGTCTCAAAGTTATTATCATTTGCTATTGATAAATAGAAAACAAGTAACTTTACATTAATAATTTCAAGAAGAAAATAAGTTGAGGACTACAACAACTCATCTTTATCTTAAGCTAACTAATAATAAAAATAACCACCACCATTATTATTATTATTAGTAACAATTAAAAATTAACATCTATTATATTAAATTTTTTAACTCTATATTAATTTTAAATATACATTCCTAGATGCCTTAGTATCAAATGTTATTGAGGTGAAATTGCTACAAATTGTGGTTTAACTAATTTTTTCGGTCTCCCCAAAAAATCCTAATTGAAACATAAGTTATAGAGAGATTCAAGGTTAGATGACCTTTTGGGTTCCTTTGGCAAACTTATATTTATATATTTATATATATATATATATAGATAAAAGAAAACATATCACCGTAAAATAACTCATCAAATTCTTATTCAACATAAATACATTTATTCCGTCATAATTAAGTCACATAAAATGTCATTAAGAGTACCTAAGATCCTTATCTTTATATATTTCGAGAGTTGCTTCAAAAAAGTCTGCATAGTTCAATCTTATGCCACGTTTGGGAAATGTGTCTAAGATAATGTTTCCTCCCTAGCAATGCAAATCCCTTACTTGAGAAAGTGCTCCTTGATGAAGGGTTGAATACTAATGATGATAAGGATTGTGTATCGAAATCTATTAAGAATATCTAAACATGATTTTTACTACCACTTTATGACCCTTTAACAAAAGCCCATTAGATACAACAATCCATTTTATTGGTCCAAACGTCACATTGAGGGGCGGGGGTGGGGGTGAATCAATGTGAGGTCAATTTTACAATTTTGGAACCTTTCTTAATCATCCATATTGTAATACCCATACTTTTGTATGTTAATGTCTTACTATATTTAGACGAAATTATCTTTAGACTTGAGGGCACAAAATCCATGATTGGATGGAATGAATGTGAACAGTAAAGTTATTACGATGTAATAAATACTTTTTTATTAATAAATGGAAAATTTGAAACTACTTGGGAAAGAAGCACTAGAGTAAAGAAACTTGTTTATGTTATTTTAGATTTAGTGCACGGTGTATGGTTAAGAAATATATGTATAAATATATACTTTTTTATGGAGTACCGGTAGACAATATCTCAATATAATTCTGTAAATATGTTGAAAAATGTTATTGGTGGCTTGTGATGTAATCCAGGAAAATAGACCTGGCAGACTGATATTGTGTATATGCATGAACTAATATGTTAATCTTGTTAGATTAGGATACATAGGGCATTCAAAACTAAATATGCAACAAGTTTTATTATAAAGGTATAGAAATATACAAGCAATCTCGTAAAGTTGGCTCTTTCTTAAAATAATTGAGGTTTTTCATACATCTAGCACGTTGAAAATAATGAAGGAAAACAGACAAGAGATCTCGAGTTATAAATTCACACAAAGAGAACATATTTAACCATAGCAAGTGATGAATTTGAATAGACAAAATTAGTTATAGAGTATGACTTCGTAAATAAATTTTGATTAAATCACTTCTAGTACAAGGACGCTCAAAATCTTAGGTGCACAGTATGTAATTTCTAGCAGCATAGACCTGTCTTGGAAAATCCAAAGATGAAACCAATAGAGCCCCAACATTATCCAAGTCATTGAGTCTTTCCATTATCTTATGTGGATGGAGACAGATGACTAGTTGTTGGGGAGTGGATCCGCCCATAGCATGTTTTTGGGGCTTGAAGTCTGAATTTTGGTCAAGTGTAATGTAAAGACCCCCTGAAATGTGAGCGCGAAGCGCAAGACTCTAGGGTTGTCCACCCTAAGATAATGTAATTTAATGTAAAGTGTGTCAGCCTACCCATGGTCCGCAGACCATGGGATTGTATAAATAGAGCGAGGCTCTAAGTGTAAAGGGAGTCTTAGCTTTTGACAAGGAATAGATAGATGTGAAGGCATGATTAGAAGTTAGAAGTGGATCTGAGGGTATTGGGTCATAGTGATAGGTAGAGGCTCTGCAACTGAGTGGACATAGGCCTAGTAGAGTTCGCAGCTGTGTGCGCGGACCCCTATAGCTGAGTGTGCAAGGCGGAGTCAGGGCAGTAACTGAACTTGAGTATTAATAAAGATAAGTTTGATTCAGAATATTGTGCTTCTGTTTGTAGATCTGTATTTCTATGTTCTGGTTATCTTTATGCATTTATATTGTTTTCGAATACGTGCACTTATTTGAACAATGAATGAGTTAATAAGAACATTGGGCCCACACCAACTAAGTTAAACACTAATATAATAGCACAGTAAAGATCAGATCGGAAGGATATTGTATTCACGAAGGTGGGCATAGGTTAGAAAGCTGCATGGGGTGTCGCAGCATGTAAGTTGGGATCGCAAACCTCCAGAACGCTCATCAAGACATCCCTAGGGTGGAGGAACCTAGTTCCAACACCCTCCCATACTACTTCAGGTGAGACCTCAGTTCCCTCTCTGCGGACTGTTGCCGAAAGGGCCAGTAGTACCAGGATTTGCTTGGCTCAACTCATTGCTGAACCTGGGTCGGGCCCCACATAGCCAACAAATGGTTCCATTGCTGGGACTAGGATCTACCTAAGGGATGTCTGATGTCGTGCCATTGGAACCCAACAAAGAAGGAAATTGAAGAGTGGCTAGACAAGAAGATTCACGAGTTCGTGACACAAGAAAACAGAACTCCGTAGGTATCCGAGAAAAGGTGGCTGGATCACTATGTGTATATAGAATCCATGAGATCTTCCTCACATCCTTTCCTTCTGAATTGTATGAGTGGATCGTGAGGTTAGATGACAGCCAGGGAAGGTGTAAACTCGACCAACCGATAGTGTGAACTTTGGAATTAGTGCACAAACTAGAGGCATCAGAAGATAAGGTCGTGTGACCTATGGACCATTGGCTCGACCAGATAATAGGGGGATTTATCACTGAGTTTGCGGTAGACACGACCGTGAGCTACAGTGAAGCAGAATGACGTTTTCTCAAGGGACCACGAGGTAGGTTCATTAAATCTCTGAACACCTGGATTAAGATGTTGTTATTTGAAAAGCGAGTTATGTGAATACATTAATGTTTGGAACGACGCATAGTGGAAAGATCTACAAAGCTAGCGGCGAATTGGGAAATAGTCCCTTAATTTCACCTTCATGAGAGAGCAAGGAGGAGCTCGCTTGGGTCTCTCCGAGAAGTGCGGCCAGTTTGATAAGACAATGCATTACACAATTACCATCTCCAACCACGCCACCACCTGCTTCACCTTCTTCACCTCCATCTCCACCCACTCCACCTCCACGAACCCCACAGATAAGCATGGAAAGCATGATCAAGCTACCAGTATTTAGAGGAGTAGAGAATGAGGATCCGAACCAATTCTGGTTCTTGGTAAGAGTAGTGTGGGAAGTGCAAGGGGTCTCAGATGACAACATTAAGAAGGCTACATTGGTGAGCATGCTGCAGGATCGTGCGTTGACATGGTATATCAAGCACTCTAATGACCACCCAAATGCAGGGATGGTAGAGATCCAGAATGCATTGAACAAGGAATTTAGCCGGCCGAAATAAGAGACACGGTCAATCATCGGGTTCAAAAAGATCGTGATGCTTCTAGGAGAGACCCCCAACAATCTGGATCAGCAACTAAAGAGTACAATCCACGAGGCTAATATGACGCTCACAGATGCACAACATTGTGCGTGGTTTATGGCATCTCTGACACCGCAACTGAGGATGACAGTATCACAACAGAAACTTTCTACCCAGGCTGAAGCATTGGAAATGAAGATGAGCTTGCACGAGACACCGATACAAGATCTGAGGTTGGGAGTTCAATAAATCCACCCGCAACTATAGAATCTCTTCCTAGAAATGTAGAGCTTGAAGCAGGATAGGGCACTGCAGCCAGAGGCATGCAAGGAAGTATGGTGCGTAGAATGTAAAGCCCATGGCCATGACAAAGACCACTGTCAAGTATTCGCAAACTGCTTGGCAAGAGGGGGGCCAATGCCATTGAGAATAGAAGCACATGCAGAGCCAAGTGCGACACCCACGTTATGGTGCATGATCTATCATATAGGAGGAAAACACAGGACAGATAATTGTCATTTGTTGCAGAAGTATACACAGACTCCCCAGCAATTGTTTTGTAATTTTTGGATCTGACCCCAACATATAGAATGTAGACAGAAATACGAGGCCTTGACGCAACGGCAGGAATGGCACGTGCTAGATTTCAAGGGTGAGGTTGAGGACGAGGAGGAATGGGACTAGGAAGGGGTCGCGGACAGTTAATTTGTTACAATTGTGGAGGACCAGGGCACTACACCTTTGATTGTACCAACCCGACAAGAACATCCTATTCATACTGTGCCCAGTTTGATCATGAAGCAGTAGATTGTCCTACGTTGATCGCACAAATGTGTGAGAAAGGGGTACTCTAGCCTCATCCGACTCAAATGAGGTCTAAACTGTGCGAAAGATCGAAATGTGAACATGATGCTCAGAAGCAATGCGACCACTGAGGAGGATAAAGGGAAGCAACCCGAGGAAGATACTTGGGTTCGCAAGGCTCCTACAAAGGAACCTGAGTTTGACTTAGAATGTGCAAAGGAGACGTTCATGGAAGCTAAGAAGAGCTTCGCAGAGGCCTCTACTTTAGATAGTAAGCAGCAACCAGAGCCAGGGATGGATCCTTCTATGCTTACTATCGTTTTGGAGACATGCATGAAACTACAGCATGACACTAAGGCAATTAAGGGACTACAGGAGTTGATCACCAGGTGTGCACGATCAAGGGAACTTCTTGTAGTCTGGAAATTGGGAAAGTATGCATTAGGCACTGGGATGGAAATGAGATTGATAGCACAGATTGGCGAGTATGAAATGGATCAGATAATCCTAGACCTGGGTTCAGATGCGAATGTATTACCGAAGCAGACATGGGAACGTATGGGCAGGCCCGCGTTACAGTGGTCCCCTATTCAATTACAAATGGTGAACCAATAGAAGGTTTTGCCCATGGGGAGGTTGCAAGGGGTAACAGTTGATATCGAAGGCATGAGCACAGATGGACTTTGAAGTAATAGAGATTGTCGATGACAACAATCTTTATCCCACATTGCTAAGAATAGATTAGGCCATTGATATGAATGTAGTCATCAACTTGAAGAAGTGGAAGATGATATTTGAGAAAAAGTCCCTATGCATAGTATTTCCTCTAGACCCGACTGAAGGGGCGCACTACACTGAACCTGTGCATGATGATGGAAGCGACGATGAGTTGCATTGTATTTACAAGATAACTGCGCGAGATGAGGATTTGGTGAATTTGACCGTAGACGGAAGGATCTCGTGGGAGTGTGCAAGTTCGTTCATCGTGGATTCCGACGAAGAAGAAGAATGCTGGCATAATCGATTAAACGAAGTGACAATGCTGAATTACAACATGATGATTAGATCACTGTGTTGCGTAACAACCCAGGTGCAAGATCTTCCCACATATGATGGATTGATAGCATTGGATGAATTCTTGAGCAAGTTTGAAAGTGCAGTACTGGAACAACAGCGGTTCGATGTGTTGAAGTGGGCACTACACACAACATCTGCGCACTGGTGGGGAACACATCAAGGAAATTTTGAGAACTGGGATGGATGTAGAAGGATGATGCACCTATGTTTTGGGAAACTGCAACTATAGATAGAAGATAAATACGATGGATGAGATGACCCATGCACGTACCTCGCAAAATGGACCAAGGCCTATGGGGAAGAACCATAGCCTAAATGGGTAAATTTATTCTACCATACCCTGGACACCATACCCATGAATTGGTATACTAAGATGGAACTTCGACATGGTACGGGCGAATGGGATGTCTTGCACGGGGGATTTTTGTTAACATTCACATTTGAAGACTAATGGTCAGATACTATTGATGATGCGCTGCAAGCAGTAAAAGCCACCATCTTCATAAAACCACAGGAACCATGACAAGTACTTCAAACAACATGGACAACCTAGTTAAGTAGTGCCATAGAATGTTATAATGTGAAAGTAGAGGAGGATGATGATGATCCCTGAAATATTAATATTCTAGAAACTGAACGTTGTCGCAAAGTTCGAGGACCATCAATTGAGGATCCCAACATCACTGTGCCACTAAAAACATAGGTAAACATTGGCACAAATGCAGAGCCGAAGTATGCGACACTTGGGGACTATTGGGACGATGCTACGGTAGATAAGGTCGTTGAGTTACTTCGCAAATATTAAGATTTGTTACCAACAAAAATCATAGACTTAAAGGGGATCATTGGTGACTTAGGAATGATGAAGATCACTTTGAAACTGGATGCGAAGCCAGTTAAGCAGTGACCTTACCATTTGAATCCAAAATATAAAGAAAAAGTCTACGACTAATTAGACAAAATCTTCGCAGCCAGAATTATTGATCCAGTGGAAGAATCCAACGGGGTGAGTCCTATCGTAGTACAAGAGAAAAAAAAAAGGGAAAAATTAGAATATGTGTGGACCTTAAGAATATTAATGATGCCTGTGTTCACGATCCATTCTTGACACCATTCATAGATGAAGTGTTACAGAATGTTGGTGGTCAGGAAGTTTACTCATTCATGGATGGCTTCTCAGGGTACCATCAGATCAAGATCACGCCTGAAGATAGGAGAAAGACAACCTTCGCAACTGAATGGGGATTTTTTCAATACATCATTATTCCCTTTGGACTGAAGAACGTGCCTGCGATATTTTCACGCATAGTGGTGTCCACGTTCAAGGAATACATCCACAAGTTCTTGGAGGTCTATCTAGATGATTGGACTATATTTGGGTTAGTTAAACACCATATAGCAAGCTTACGTTTGATGCTGGATACTTGCCGACGACACCAGATTGTGATGAATCTTAAGAAGTGCACCGTCCTCGTCCCCTTTGGAAACCTACTCGGCCATGTGGTCTACAAACAAGGCCTGATGGTGGATCATACGAAGATTGTTGTTATTCTCAATTTGGAAGTGCCGCGAAGTGTAAAACAACTACGTGCTACTTTGGGGCACACTGGTTGCTATCTCAAATTTATTAAGAGATATGCACAAATAATAATGCCAATGGAAAAACTATTGAAAAAGGATGCTACATATTGTTGGAATGATGATTGTAGGAAGAGTTTGGATGTTCTCAAGGAGAAAATGGCATCCGCTCCCATCCTCGTCTTCCCAAAATGGGATGTAGAATTTCATGTACATTTTGATGCATCATGTATTGCGCTGGGAGATGTACTTATGCAGGAAGGCGCAAAAGGTGTGGATCACCCGATCATGTTTGCAAGTCGGCGACTATCCAAAGCCAAAAAGAACTACTCTACTACTGAGCGCGAAGGGTTGGCAATGGTATATGTGTTCCATAAATACCAACACTATATACTTGGCAGACACTTCAAGATGTATACTGATCATTCCGAATTGAAATACCTAGTGAACAAGCCTGTGTTTGGGGGGTGCATATGCCGATGGCTAATACTATTTCAAGAATATGACTTTCAGGTCATCGTAAAGCTGAGACACCTAAATCCAGGACCAGATCACTTATCACGAATTAAGACTGGCGAAGAGCCAACAAATTTGGAGGAAGGACTACCTGATGCGCAACTCTTTGTAGTGCGCGTCGCGGATGGCCACTTCGAAGATATAATACATTTTTTAACCACACGGACTACGTTGAAGGAATATTTATTCCAGCAGAAGAAGGAATTGGTGGTGCGCACGGTGGAATTTTCTGTCATCGTGGGGAACCTCTACAAAATGGGAAATGATGAGATATTGCAAAGATATGTACCTGATTTTGAATGAGGATAGATCCTCGCATAATCACATGGGGGGCTATAGGAGGACACTATGCAGGACGCGTGACGACATAGAAGATTCCTCGTGCTAGGCTATAATGGCCAACCCTACATCAAGACTTGAAAGCACACTATCGAGCCTGCGACATATGTCAAAGGACCAAGAAACCATCACGAAGGTATGAGATGCCACTCAATCCACAGATGACATTGCAACCATTCAAAAAATGGGAAATCGACTTTGTGGTACCAATCAAACCTCAGGGAAAGACAGGTCTGTGCTACATCATCACTGCGACATAGTACCTAACACGATGGGTGGAAGCACAACTAGTTAAGGACTGCATGACCACTACAGCTGCGAAATTTTTGTTTGACAACATGTTGACACGGTTTGGTTGCCCAAAAATTTTAATGAGTGACCGCGGAATGCACTTCCTGAATGAAACCATCAGCGCACTCACCGCGGAATTCTAGGTGTATCATCAGCAAAGTACATTGTACCCTCCGCAAGCTAATGGGATAGTAGAAGCATTCAACAAAATTTTGGAGATTTCACTGACCAAAGTATGTAACACGTAGTAGAATGACTAGGACCTATGCATACCTGCCATATTTTGGGCATACAGAACGACATGCAAAAAATTGACAGGTCAGACACCTTTCAGGTTAGTCTATGGCACGGAAGCAGTAATGCCAATAGAATACATCATACCCAATTTGTGGATAGCAACACTTATAAGCATGTTGGATCGCGAAGCCTTAGAAGAGAGACTCGCGTAATTGGATGAACTCGAGGAAGAACGGTTTCTGGCAGGATTCCATCAGCAAGTGTAGAGACAATGCGAGAAAGCCTGGCATGATCATCATATCAAGTTGCGCACATTCAAGGTAAATGATTTAGTGATCCAGGTGGATGTTGGTGGCCACCCATATATCCCACTTGGATCCCCACGAATATCTCTTTCAATTTTTCAGTTTCTATAATTGTAGCACAATTTACTATTTTTAGCAGTTTTTTGGGTCCTGAACTTCCGAAGCCATTTTGAGGCCCTAAACGACATTTTTTGGGAAATCTAGGAGCTTCATTGGTACATGAAGTAATGTTGCTCTTCCCAAAGTTTTAGTGCTAAGATAGATCTTTCTAACGAGCTATTGTACATGTCAAACGAAGATCGGGTGCCAAAGTTATGACCCCGGGAATTTGATGTACCAACTTACCCAAAACAGGGCCCACAATTTGGTGTTTCATCTTCTAGGGTTAGGTTTTGGGATGTTAAGGGTTTTCCATTGTTTCTCAACAATAAATAGACCTTTGAGCCTCATTGTAACATAGTTCATAGGTTACCTTATGCTGAGCATCGATCAGTATTATGGGTCTTTGATTGAGTGGTTTCCCTTGTGTTCGACATCAACTTACATTATCACACATTGGGATTCATGCAGTACCTTGGTTTCCATTTGACCTTATTGGTGGATACCTCGCCTTTGTGTCAGCTTTCATTATTGGTTGGTTCAAAAGGTTTCTGTCGTGCACTAGCCACATATTGTGTACGCCGGAAACGTACTTCGGCAGGTTTCTACATCTTTTTCGTCTGATTCCTTCCACATTATTGGCCTACGGGTTACACTCGTGCTAGATTGATGAAGGATGCCTTAATGCCTTCCTTCTAGCAGATATTTCCCTATCGACTTCAACTCATTTCTCTGGGGCAAAGATCTAGAGTCCATTTGGCAGTACCTTGGGGTTTGCAGTCATTAGTGGCAGATCCTTCGCTATCAACAGTGGGAAACCATCATTTTCTCCTGATTGATAGTATCCAATTGTATCGAGTTTTCAAAGCAAGCCAACTCCTTCACCAGGGGAAGTGGCTCACCAGGGACCAAGTTCAACAAAAGTTTCTGATCTCATGGAGGAACTCAACACAATGGGGACCATTGCTTCCTAATTGGGGAGGAATGATCCAGGTGGATATTGGTGGCCACCTGCCAAGTCCACTTGGACCCCACCATTGTTTCTCTCAGCATTTTCAGTTTCCTTTATTATAGCACAATTTACTATTTTTAGCAGTTTTTCGGGTCCTAAACTTCCGAAGCCGTTTTGATGCCCTAAACGACTTTTTTTGGGAAATTTACCCCAGCGATTTTTTTGTCAAAAAAACGTCTTTTCCATCGTAGTCCTTGGAGAGATCTTTCCAACGGGCTATCATTCACATCAAACGGAGATAATATGACCAATTCGCGACCCCGAGAAATTGATGTACCAACTTACCCAAAAACGGGGCCCACAATTTGGTGTTTCATCTTCTAGGGTTAGGTTTTGGAATGTGAAGGGTTTTCCATTGTTTCTCAACAATAAATAGGACTTCAAGCCTCATTGTAGAATAGTTTAGAGGCATGTAGCTGACACATCTCTTCTCAGAGATAAGCTACCATCACCGTAGCTGTGTTATTTCCATTTCTATTTGTAAGCATATTTCAATATTTTATAGTAATGAAATGAAGTATTATTTCCACTGCATATCTGTCTTTATGGTTATCTCTGTATTTTATTGCGTTCCTGTTTAAATCCGGATCATGTTCTTGGTAGGAGGCCCCCAAGATCTAAAAGATTGAAATGGATCTTGGGAGGAGAGACCCCCAAGATCTCAAAACTTGAATTGTCAGAAGAAAAATAGGAGAATTCCCAATAAACAAAACCACAAAGAAACTTTTATTTAAAATAGTAATGGAAATAAACCAGCTAGGGCGATGGTAGCTTATCTCTAAGAAGAGATATGGTGGCTACATGCCTCTGAACTGTAAAGGCTACATTGTGGCGGACAATCTGTCATTTTACAAAATGTGACTTGTTACTTATAGTATTTTTCAGTTACAATACCACGGGTCAATTCCATGGGTGAATGAATACTATGGGTAGATTTTGCAATACCATGGACATATGCCATTTACAATACCATGGGTCAATTCCATGGGTAGATGAATAATATGGGTGGATGATTACCATGGGTTGATGCCATTTTCCATTCGGATCATTCCTCCCTCCTTAAGAAGCAATGGTCCCCATTGCGTAAAGTTCCCTCCTCCGAAGCCTTTGTTGAATATGAAGAGCCACTGAAGATAAGGGTTTTATGTGGTTAACCCAAAACCCTAATAAATGAAGATCCGAGGATAGAGATACCCTGTAATGCTTGTGACCAACTATGATTCTGACAGCGTGCGGCCTAGCAAATGGACTTCGATGACAAGGATTTTATGCGGTTGACCCATAACCATGATGTCGGTTGCTGATGAAGTAGCAGGTGCCTACATAGCCTCGGGTGGGAGTGCACATCTCAAAATAACCCAAGCCGAATGCTGCTATGCTGAAACTGATGAATGTGAAGCAGGTGCCTACTAAAGTGGGGTGGGAGGGCACGTCTCCAATAGGAATCCACTCTGAATGCTGCTCTAGAATTAAAATGGGCATAACTCAGTCAATATAAATCAAAATATTTATTATAACCTGTTTTTGGAAGCAGAAGGATCATTTTGCATCTTCCCATGAGTTGGAAATCCTTATCTGGGCACTCTGAGATCTCAAATTCACGCTGCAATAGTTCCACCGTCACAAAAATTCTGATAAAATAGCTTATTTTAAATCAGCGATATCTCCCACATCTGAACTCCGATTCGACCCATTTTTTTTGAAATTGGGTGATTTTTCGAGAGGAATCCAGATCTTGTATTTTTTTTTTGTAAATTTTGTACCAAATGTTTCAGATCTGATCTGTAAAGTCGCCGCCCAAAAAATTTCCTGCAAAAAAATGAAAAAAGAAAAATTCTTCCTGCTTGACCCAAGAAAGTGCTCTGTGGAGGTTGTAGCACATGCCTGAAGTTTGTTGAATATTGTTGCAAAATTTGAAACTGAAATATGCATCAAACCCTCATTCTCATGGAATCATAACCTGCTTTGATACCACTGATCCTGTTCTTGGGAGGAGACCCCCAAGATCTAAAAGATTGAAATGGATCTTGGGGGGAGAGACCCCCAAGATCCAAGTGAGGATATCACCAGGAGAATGCCCAATAAAGAAAACCGCAAAGAAACTTTTTTATTAAAACCCACTGATCTGGATTTAAACATGAATGCAACAAAATACAGAGGTAACCATAAAGATAGTTATGCAACGGTACTCAATGGCATCAACCCATGGTACTCATCCACCCATATTATTCATCAACCCATGGAATTTACCCATGGTATTGTAAATGGCATCCGCCCGTGGTATTGTAAAATCCACCCATCGTACTCATCCACCCATATTATTCATCGACCCATGGAATTTACCCATGGTATTATAAATGGCATCCGTCCGTGGTATTGTAAAATCCACCCATGGTATTCATTCACCCATGGAATTGACCTGTGGTATTGTAACTGAAAAATACTATAATTAAAAAAGTCACATTTTGTAAAAGGAAAGATTCTCCGCCACAATGTAGCCTTTACATTTATTATCGGTTTTAATAAAAAATTTCTTTGTGGTTTTGTTTAAAAGAAAAAAATGGGTCGAATCGAAGTTCGGATGTGGGAGATATCATTGATTTAAAATCAACTATTTTTTCAGAACTTTTATGATGACAGAACTGTTGCAGCGCGAATCAGAGATTCTACAGTGTCCAGATAAGGATTTCCATCACATGGGAAGATGCAAAATGGTCCTTCTACTTCCAAAAGTAGGTTATAATAAATATTTTTAGTTATATTGACTAAGTTATGCCCATTTTAATTCTGGAGCAGCATTGGGAGTGGGTTCCCATTGGAGACGTGCCCTCCCACCCCACTTTAGTAGGCACCTGCTTCACATTCATCAGTTTCAACATAGCAGCATTCGACTTGGGTTATTTGGAGACGTGCCCTCCCACCCCAGGCTATGTAGGCACCTACTACTTCATCAGCAACCAACATCATGGTTATGGGTCAACCACATAAAATCCTTGTCATCGAAGTCCATTTGCTAGGCCGCACACTGTCAGAATCACAGTTGGTCACAAGCATTACAAGGTATCTCTATCCTCAGAATCTTCATTTATCAACGTTTTGGGTTAACCACATAAAACCCTTATCTTCAGTGGCTCTTCATATTCCACAAAGGCTTCGTAGGAGGGAACTTTACGCAATGGGGACCATTGCTTCTTAAGGAGGGAGGAATGATCCGAATGGAAAATGGCATCAACCCATGGTACTCATCCACCCATATTATTCATCGACCCATGGAATTTACCCATGGTATTGTAAATGGCATTTGCCCATGGTATTGTAAAATCCACCCATGGTACTCATCCACCCATATTATTCATCGACCCATGGAATTTACCCATGGTATTGTAAATGGCATCCACCCGTGGTATTGTAAAATCCACCCATGGTATTCATTCACCCATGGAATTGACCCGTGGTATTGTAACTGAAAAATACTATAAGTAACAAGTCACATTTTGTAAAAGGACAAATTGTCCACCACAATGTAGCCTTTACAGTTATTATCGTTTCTAATAAAAAATTTCTTTGTGGTTTTGTTTATTGGGCATTCTACTATTTTTCTTATGGCAATTCAAGTTTTCAGATCTTGGGGGTCTCTACCCCAAGATCCATTTCAATTTTTTTAGATCTTGGGGGCCTCCCCCCCAAGATCGGGATCAGACTCTATCATACATTTCACTCTCCGTGCCTGCAATTCACAGAGTCTTTACAACAATATTCTGTTAAAACTTGGGCTTTGAGCCCCAAAACTTGCCTTGGGGGGATTCCATGCCCAATAGGACACCAACACAAACATCATGACTTGCCCTTGAGCCACTCTATTAGTGCGACGATCTTTGCGCAGAGTTCCTCCAACTGTTCTCAAACTATGAAGAGGTTAGTAGGGCAATGAGCTGATGCTTGTTGGATCTGTTGCATGCGTTGTTCTGATACCTGTGTGGCTGTACTGCTTCCATACATCTGTACTGGTAGTTGCTGCATATGTTTATAGTTCCGCACCTTTGTCCGGATCCTTGGAGCGCGAAGACTATGCTTTGGCCACCTAGTCAGATAGCCAGCCCACTAGTGTAGGGCTTAAAACGGCTACCATTCACATTGCCTGGGAAGCGTTCTCCATTTAGTTTGACTAGTTGTATTGTGCCTCCATCGATGACCTCCTTAAGCAGGTATGGTCCCAGCCAATGCATTCTGAACTTTCCTGGGACTTTTTCAAACTTGTTGTGATACAACATCACTAAGTCATTTGCCTTTAAGGTGTGCAACTTGCTATGGTGATCATGCCAAGCCTTTTCATGCTGCTTTTGTACTTGCTGATGAAAGCCCGCTAGGAACCATTCCTCCTCAAGTTCTTCCAATCACACGAGCATTTCTTACAGAGATTCACAGTCCATCATACCTGTGAGCACTACTATGCACAAGCTAGGTACAATATCTTCCATCGGCATGACAACTTCCACATCATAAACTAACCGAAAAGGTGTTTGTCCAGTCAATTTCTTGCACGTTGTCCTATAAGCCCATAATATTGCAGGTATGCGCAGGTCCCAATCGCTTCACTGCGCATTGCACACTTTGGTTAGTGCAGTCTCCAATACTTTATTGAAAGCTTCTATTGTACCATTGCCTTGTGGGTGATACGGTGTGATTTTATGATGATACAATTGGAACTCTTTTGTGAGCACGCTGATGGTTTCATTTAGGAAATGTGTACCATGATCACTCATTAAGATTTTCAGACAGCCAAATTGAGTCAACACATGTATAAACAAAAACTTCGTAGCTGTGGCGGTCATGCAGTCTTTGATCGGTTGTGATTCTGCCCAGCGCTTCAGGTACTCCGTCACGGTGATGATGTATCGCACGTCCATTTTTCCCTAAGGTTTGATAGGTCTTACGAAGTCAATTGCCCATTTCTCGAACGTTTGCAGCATTATTTGTGTATTCAATGGCATTTCATCCCTCCATGATGGTTTTCTGATCCTTTGACATATATTGCAGGCCTTACAGTGTGCTTCTGAATCTTGGTGAAGGGTCGGGCATAACAACACTGCACGGAGGATCTTTTGTGCGGTCGCTCGTCCTGCATAGTGTCTTCCTGCAACGCCCCCATGTGTTTCTGCAAGGATTTGACTTCATTCGAATTCAGGTACGTACCTTCACAAAATCTCATCATTTCCCATTTTGTATAGGTTACCTGCGATGATAGAAAAATTTGTCGTGCACACCACCAATTTCTTCTCCTATTCAATGGAGTATTTCTTCAACATAGTCCTTGTTGTCAAAAAGTGGATCATATCTTCAAAGTGCCCATCCGCGATGCGTAAAGCAGAGAGATGTGCATCAGTTAATCCTTACTCCAAACTAGTGGGTTCCTCGCCTGTCTCAATACCCGATAAGTGATTCGGTCTTGCATTCAAGCGTCTAGGTTTTACCATGACTTCAAAGTCATATTCTTGGAACAATAAGAGCCACCTATAGATGTGCCCCCCCAAGACAGGCTTATTGACCAAGTACTTTAGTGCAGAATTGTTTGTATACATCTTGAAATGTCCTCCTAGCAGATAGTGCCGGTATTTTTGGAGCGTGTACACCATAGCCAATCCCTCACATTCAGTTGTGAAGTAGTTCTTTTCAGCTTTGGACAATCTATGAATTCAAATCATGATAGGGTGATCCAAGCCCTCTCCGCCCTCTTGTGTGAGCACCACTCCCAGTGCGATACACGACGCATCAACATTGACGTGAAACTCCACATCCCATTTCGGGAAGACCAGTATTGGAGCAGAGGTCAAATTCCCCTTTAGGACATCCAAGCTCTTCATGCAATCATCATTCCAGTAAAATGTGACATTCTTTTTCAATAGTTTCTCCATCGGAAGTGATTTGGGCATAGCTTTTGATGAAATTCCTGTAGTACCCTGTGTGTCCCAAGTTAGCACGTAATTGTTTAATGCCTCATGGTGCTTCCAAATTTAAAATTACTACAATCTTCGCGGGGTCTACCATTAGTCATTATTTGCAGACCACATGTCCAGTAGGTTCCCAAAGGGAATGAGGAACGTGCACTTCTTAAGGTTTAGTGAAATATGGTGTCGTTGGCAAGTATCTAGCATCAAGCGTAAGCTTACTACATGGTGCTTAACCAATCCAAAGACAGTCCAATCATCCAGATAGAGCTCTAGGAATTTGTGGATATATTCTTTGAAGGTGGAAACAACTATGCTTGAAAAGATGGCTGGCATGTTTTTTATCCCAAACGGCATGATGATGTATTGAAAGTAGCCCCATTCAGTAGTGAAGCTGGTCTTGTTCTTGTCTTTCGGCATGATTTTAATTTTGGGGTATCCTGAGAACCCATCAGTGAAATAATATGCTTCTTTCCTACGAACATTTCTAATACTTCATCTGTGAACGAGGTCGGGAATGGGTCATGTACACAGGCATCATTCAACTTCCTAAGGTCCACGCATATTCTTATCTCGCCCTTCTGCTTTTTCTCCTACACTACCATAGGGCTCACCTAGTCGGATTCTTCCACCGACTCAATAGTTCTAGCTACAAGCATTTTGTCTAGTTCTATGTGGACCTTTTCCTTGTACTTCAGATTCAAGTGGTAAGGCCTCTACTTAACCAGCTTCATGTTTGGTTTTAGGGTGATTTTCATCATCCCTAAATCACCAACCATCCCCTTTAAGTCCATAATCTTGGTCAGGAATAAGTTTTGGTATTCGCGGAGCACCTCAGTGACCTTATCCATCGTGGCATCATCACAATAGTCACCGAGCGTTGCATACTTTGGTTCAGCCTTAGTCCCAATGTTTACCTACTTCGCTTTTAGTATCGTGGTGATGTCAGGATCTTTAGTCAATGGTCCCTGAACCTTGTGATAGCCTTCAGTTTCTGGAATGTTAATTTTTTGTGGATCCTCATCATCCTCCTCAACATTTCCATTATAACACTCCAGCGTGCAGCTCTGCTAGGTTGCCCATTCTAGCTGAAGCACTTCCATTGGCTTTTGGGGTATTTTGAAGATAGCTACATTTACTGCTTTTACCGCATCATCAACAGTATCCCACCAACGATCCTAAAACATGAAGGTTAACAGGAATCCTTCACGTAAGATATCCCATTTGCTCATTCCATGGTAGAGCTCCATCTCAGTATACCAATTAATGGGTATGATATCCAGGGTGTGACAGAACAGATGCACCCACTTAGGTTGTGGCTCTTCCCCATAAACCTTGGTCCATGTCACGAGGTGTGCACGTGGATCATCCCATCTGTCATATTTGTTTCTTAGCCACATCTGAGGTTTCCCAAATTGTAGGCACATCATCCTTCTATAGTCACGCCAATCTTGAAAACTTCTTTGATGTGTATCCCACCACCTTTCAAGTGTAGCGCGTAGTACCCATTTCAGAGCATCGAACCATTCCTGTTCCGACACTTCTTTTTCAAATTTTTTTCAAGAAATCATCCACCGCTATCAACCTATCATACATAGGCAGATCTCTTACCTCTATTTCCATGCAATGCAATGACCTTATCATCATGTTAGAGTTGAGCGTGGTTACCTCGTGTAACTGGTTATGCCATGGTTCTATCTCTTCGTTTGAATATGAGGTGCAAGAGCTTTCACGCTCCCACAAAATCCTACCATCTGTTGTTTGATTCACCCAGTCCTTCTCCAGCACAGTTATCTTGTAGATACTGTCTGGATCGTCATCGCTCTCGTAGTCGCACACTGGCTCTGTGTAGCACGATCCTTCTGCAGGGTCTAAAGGTACCACTATGCATAGTGACCTTTTCTCAAAAGTCATCTTACGCTTCGTTAGATTTATCACTCCATTCATGTCAGTGGTCCAATATATTCCCAGTAGTGCGGGATAGGGATTGTTGTCATCAACAATCTCAATGACTTCAAAATTTGAAAGCGCTCTTGCACCTTCGATATCTACCGTTATTCCCTGCAATCTTCCCGTTGGTAGGATCTTTTGTTGGTTCACCATTCATAATTGAATAGGAGAACATTGCAACGTCGGCCTACCCATGTGCTCCCATGTTTGCTTTGGTAGGATGTTCAAGTCCGATCCTAGATCCAAAATCACTTCATCCATCTCATATTCCCTGATTTGCATGGTCAATCTCATCTCCCTTCCTATTCGTGTTGTGTGCTTTCTGAGCTTCCAAACTACGCACAGTTCTCCTGGTGCGGTCCCAACACATTTAATGATGAGTTCTTGCAGCCCCTTCACAACCTTGTTATTGCACAACAACTTCATGCATGTCTCCAAAAAGGTAGTGAGCATTGATGGGTCCATCTCTGGTTCCAGTTTGTCTTTACTACCTGAAGTAGAGGCCTCCATGAAGCTCTTCTTAGCTTCCATGAATGTCTCCTTAGCGTGCTCCAAATCAAACTTTGGTTCCTTTGTTGGAGCCTTGCCAATTGAGGCACTCTCTTCGAGCTGCTTACCTTTGTCATCTCCTGTCGTAATACCACTTTGGAGCACGATGATTACATTTGGGTCTTCTTCACGCGACTTAAACCTCATCATTTGTAGGTTCTGAGTCAGGAGAGGTTGGAGTGTTCATTTATCATGCAACCTCACTATTAACGTTGGGCAGTCCTCCGTCTCATGATCAAACTATGTACAATATAAACATGATGCTCTCATTAGATTTGTACAATCGTAGGCATAATGCCCTGGCCCTCCGCAATTGTAACAAATCAGCTGGCCGCAACCCCTTCCTGGCCCCATTCCACCTTGACCTCATCCATGCCCCTGAAATCTAGTGTGCACCATCCTTGTATTTTGATTGAGGGCTCACGTTTTGGTCTGAACTCTGTAGGTAGGAGTCCGATCCATCATCAGTTCATAACTTCTACAAGTACGCTCATCATGGCCAACTGACCTGCAGAAATTACAGAACAACTACTAGGATGTCTGTGTATACTTCTGTAATAGATGGAAATTATTTGTAGCATGCTTCCCTCCTATATGACAAATCGCTCACCATAGTGCAGGTGTTGTTGTCGGTCCTGTTTGTGCCTCTGATCTCAATGGCATTCGTCCTCCTACCGCCAGGTAGTTCACGAATACTAGACAATTATCCTTGTCATGTCCTTGGCCCTTATACTTTATGCACCATACTACCTCACGTGTTTCTGGGTGAGCTGTCCTACCTTGTTTCAAACTCTGCATCTCAAGACATAAGTTTTTCAACTGCACGTGGATCTGTTGGACTCCCAGGTTAGGATCTTGTATCGCAGTTTCATGTAGTCTCATTGCGATTTTCAAGGCCTCGGCCTGAGTTGATTTCTTCTGTTGTGACAACGCGGTCCTTAGATGTGGTGTTACACTCCAGTCTCTAATCCAGCTCACAAGGGATCTTGCCTGGAAGCATTGCGATTTCCTTAAACCCAATAATCGACTGTCTCTAATTTTGACCTACTAAATTCCTTGTTAAGCGTAGTTTGGATATCTGTGATCCCTGCATTTGGATTGTGATTGGAATGCTTAATGTACCACATCAATGCATGATCCTGCAAGGCATTGGCTAGCGTTTCTTTCTTTATATTGTCATCTCTGACTCCCTATGATTCCCATACAACCTTTACCATGAACCAAAATTGGTCCGGATCTTCATTCCATACTCCTTTGAACATCGAAAACTTTATCGCACTCGCCATATTGAACTGTGGTGGTGGTGGAGGTGGTGTGGGTGAAGATGGGGGTGAAGATGGTGAAACTGGTGGTAGTGTAGGTGGGGCTGGTATGCGCGGAATTCGTTGCCTTATCAGACTGATCGTACTTCTTGGTGAAACATTCGCTAGCTCTTCCTCGCTTTCTCGCGGAGGTGAAATCAAGGGGTTGCTTTCTATCTTTGTCCTACCTTCATTTCTATAGATCCTCCCACTTTGCGTAGCCCCAGACGCCAATTTATTCGCATAACCCGCTTTTCACATAGTAGCATCTTAATCCAAAGTCTTCAAATATTTAACATACTTACCTCGCGGTCCTTTGAGGAAGCATCATTCTGCCTCGCTGTAGCTGACTAAACTATCTATCGCAAACTTAGTGATAAACCCTCCTATAATCCGATCAAGCCAATGATCCACAACACACACGATCTTATCTTTTGATTCGTAGATTTGGACAAACTTCCAAATATGCCACCACATATGCTGGCTCTGCTAAATAAAATTTACTACATTCTTTTATGAAACTAGCTCAAGAAAAGATAGAAAAGATAGATCAACACCTTAGAATTCAGCCTCTTCGAGGGGACAACCTCGTTTACATTACATAAATGAACAATTATTGGATGATACAAATGACAAAACCTCCTTTCTATATATAGGAGTCTAAGGAGTCACAATATAATCTAGCCGACCTAACAATAATAATATAAAGCCACAAAAATAACAATAGAGGGATTCTATGGGGCACAAAAATAACAATATGGGGGTAATAGGGGCACAACAATATAAATAAGGGGTATACCTACAATAGTAATGGGGTAATCACTAGTATTATAGGGACCCAACATGCCCCTCTCCTTCAAAAAAGTGTTTTCCTCAACGCTTCAGTAGTTCTGGATACTTCTGCATAAAATTCTCATCCTCCCATGTGGAATCTTCAGCGGATAAGTTCTTCCACTTGATAAGATACTCTGAAATGGATCGATTTCGTAGTTGTCGAGTTCTTGTTTCTGTGACTGCTTCCGGTTCCAATATAATTTTTCCTTCCTCGTCAAGTTCTAGCAATATTGTTTGAATTGGGAGCTTGTCGCCTATAACCTTCTTTAAACATGAAACATGGAAAACTGGGTGCAATCGAGAAGCTGCAGGAAGCTCCAATTTGTATGCCATAGTACCAATCTTTTGCAACCCCTTGTACGGACCATAATACAATATCCTTCTTAGCTTGCTTTAGGGACATTTACTTATATGGTTGTAGCCATAGGAATACCCAATCACCTACATCAAAACTTCTTTCACTGCGATGTTCATATGCCTGTTGTTTCATTCTATTTTGTGCCAACACGAGGTTATCCTTTAAGAGTTGGAGGACTTGTTGTTGCTGTTCGATGTGATGTTCCACTGCTTGAACCTTAGAGTTTTCTCTTAAATATGATGTGATGGATGGTGGTTGATACCCATAAAGTGCCATAAATGGGGTCATTTTTGTTGCTGTATGGAAGGAAGTGTTATACCACCATTCAGCCAGAGGCAACCATTTGATCCATTGTGTTTGTTTATCAGATACAAAGCAACGAAGATATCCTTCCAAACATTTGTTTACTATCTCAGTTTGCCCATCAGATTGAGGATGATAAGATGAGCTATGAGCTAACTGAGCACCAAGACAAGAAAATAATTCTGTCCAAAAATTTCTAGTGAAAATGGGATCTCTGTCACATACAATAATCTTTGGGTTTCCATGTAGCTTTTGAACTGTTTCCATAAATGCAGTAGAAACTGTACTGGCTTTAAATGGATGTGATAATGCACAAAAGTGTGCATACTTGGTAAGTCTGTCAACTACCACCATGATGACACTCTTTCCCTCAGACTTGGGTAAACCTGTGATAAAATCCATTGAAACCTCCTCCCAACGTTGGCTTGGAATGGATAAAGGTTGTAATAGACCCGGTGTCTTAACTATTTCAACTTTATTTTTTTGGCAAACCAAACATTCCGCCACAAACTTTTGAATATCTGATTTAAGGCCATCCCAAAAAAATTCCTTCTTAATCCTGTGGTAAGTTTTTAAAAATCCTGAGTTCCCTCCTAAGGTAGAAGTGTCAATTCCATAAGAATCTTTTGTTTTAGCTAGGAATTCTTACAGAGGTATAAGCGATCTTTGTACCATAACGAATCATTTTGGCAGCTAAATGTATCAGAAGTACTGGAATCTTGTTGTAGCTTTCGAATAAGTGCCCACACTTTTTTGTCCTTCTTCCATTCCTCCGTTGCTTCGTTTATCCAATCTGGTTGGATAATAGAAATGGCACACAACAATGCTTCCACATCCTCATCCTTTCTTAAGAGTGCATCTGCCACGACATTTTGCTTCCTTTTTTTGTAGATGATTTCAAATTCATAACCCAACATCTTTGTGACCCACTTTTGTTGCTCTTCAGAGGATAATCTTTGTTCTAAAAGGTATTTAAGGTTATCATGATCCATTTTTACCTTGAAGTGTCTTCCCATTAGGTAGGGTCGCCATTTCTTAAGTGCGTGGAGTATTGCTAACATTTCCTTCTCATAAATAGCTTTGCTTAAAAACTTTCCCTTGATTGTACGACTTTCAAAAGCAATGGGTCTTTCATCTTGCATTAGAACAGCACCAATTCCATTTCCTGAAGCATCACATTCCACAATAAAGGTTTTTGTGAATTCCGGTGTAGCTAAGACCGGTGCTTGGCACATTGCCTCTTTAAGATGTTCAAAGGCCTTTGTTGCTTCCGGAGTCCATGAAAATGAATCTTTCTTCAATAATGTTGTTAGAGGTGCTGCTATTCTCCCATAATTCTTAACAAACTTGCGATAATACCCTGTCAACCCAGTAAATCCTCGCAGATGCTTTATGGATGTGGGGATTTTCCATTCCTTAATGGCTTTAATTTTGCTAGGGTCCACCTTAACTCCTTCATGAGATACAATATGACCCAAATATTCCACGTCCTGGACTCCAAAGAAACATTTGGATCTTTTTGCATATAATTGTTTCTCCTCCAATAGTTGTAGCACCCTGTCAACATGTTCAACATGATCCTTCCAAGACTTGTTGTAGATTAGTATATCATCAAAAAATACTAACACAAATTTTCTAAGGAATGGTTTGAAAATTGAATTTATCAAACCTTGAAATGTTGAAGGTGCATTGGTAAGGCCAAAAGGCATGACCAAAAATTCATAATGACCCTCATGAGTTCTAAATTCCGTTTTCAGAATGTCTTCAATCTTCATTCTGATTTGATGATATCCCAAACGAAGATCCAACTTGGTGAAGTAAATTGATCCATGCAATTCATCCAGTAATTCATCAATGACAGGAATGGGGAACTTATCTTTAATAGTGAGCTTGTTGAGCTCCCTATAATCCGGACACATGCGCCATGATCCATCCTTCTTGTGCACCAATACTACTGGAGCTAAGAAAGAACTTTGACTCTGTTGAATTATACCAGCCTCTAGCATTTCTGCAACCATACGTTCAATTTCACTTTTTTGGACATAGGGATATCTGTACGGCCTGATGTTTGGAGGAACACTTCCTGGAATCAGATGAATAGCATGATCATGATCACGCATAGGTGGGAGACCTTTGGGAGTCTCAAATACCTTGGAATGATTGTCCAGGACTTTTTGGAGATCTGGAGAAATAGATGATTCAAATGTGGAAACATCTAGCGAACATAATTGTGCAATTACACCTCTTTGCTCCTTTTTTAGAAGCTTTTTCATGCCATTAGAGCTGATTATCTTTCCTGGTTTCCCTGCAATACCCCTTAATTCAACTTCCTTTCCTTTTGTAGAAAATTTGATGAAAAGTTCTTGAAAATTAAACGCTATTGTACCCAAGGATTGTAGCCATTGGACTCCTAGTACAACATTAGCACCTCCCATTGGAATGGAAAGCATTGGGCTAGTCAATACATATTATCCCATGGATAGCTTGATATTATGGCACTTTCCAGAGCAATTTATTGTTCCTCCATTTGAAATCATCACTTGACACTCTGGTGCTAGATATAGGAAGCAATTCAATTCTTTTGCTACCCTATAATGAATAAAATTATGGGTGCTTCGTGAATCAATCAACACTATTACCTTTTTCTTCTTGATTTGTCCTTCTATCTTGATGGTTTGAGGAGTGGTAATTCCCGCCAATGCATTACAAGATATGGTAGGATTTATTTGTTCTTCATCTAGGCTTTGTTCCTGGAGTATATCCTCTTCTTTTGACCTTTCATGCTCCTTTTCTTCTTCCTCTTCACAATCTATGTAGAATAATTTCTTCTCAGCACACTTATGACCTTTTGTGTATTTGCTATCACAAATTTAACAAAGCCCTTTTGCTCTTTTTTCTTCCAATTTTTGTGGTGTCAACCTTGTAGGTTGTGGAAGACAAGGGGCAACAACACTTCCGTCTTTATAGTTGTGAGTGGTATGCTTCCTAGTTGCCATAATTTTGCTTTCCATTTTTCTTGCTAACCTGAATGCCTTCTCTAATGAATCAGGTTCCCAAAGGAGAACATCATGTTGGATATTATCCTTTAAAGACCCTATGAACACATCAATCCTATGCTCCTTTGGAATATCTTTTACCCTTATGTTCAATTTTTGGAACTCCTCAATGTACTCCATTATTGAACCCTTTTGTTTGAGACTTATCAATTGGCTAAAAAAAGTGTTGCTTTTTGTATTCTCATAATGTGCTATCAATTCTTCCGTAAAAATTGCCCAAGTGATAAATTGTTTACGAGAACAAAGCCATTGATACCATACAAATTGATTTGGTTCCAAATATACAGTTTCCATACGTACCTTTTGTGCGTTTTGCACATTATTGAGATCGAAGAATTGCTCCATCTATAATATCCATGTGGTGGGATCCTTGCCATCAAACTTCCTCATATCAATTTTTGGAATATGGTGATTCTTCGATCCAAAATTAGCATCTATGGAATCATGATTAACATTTCTTTTGTTCTCATCATGAGTTTCCTTTACTACCTTTTCACCATTAGTAAGTATTTCTTGTAGAAACTTTGTCAAATATGTCTTCAAATCTGCCATGCCTGACTTCAAATTTATGTTCAAATCTATCTTAAAATTGTTCATCTTAGCTTCCATGCCATTCATCTTAGCTTCCACGCCATTTATCTTAGCTTCTGTTAACTTTTGTGAGCGTGACATTTGTTGCACTTGTTCTTGTAATTTTGATATATCATGTAGCATTTCTTCCTCTTCTTCATGAGTCATGCTAGAGCTTTCAGGTTCCTTACTAGGTGTTTGCATTTTCTTTCCTCGGGGCACCAGTTACCGATAATAATGCTCTACTATGCCCTTTCAATTCCTTCAAAATAAATTTTCAAACCAAGCTTAAGCAAAAATTTAAAAAAATCTACACACCTTTTTTCACTTTGTAGGAGCTTGATATTGCCTCTGATGTATCTCTGTACTTTCCAATCATCTAGTTTTGAATTTGTGACCTGTAGTAGCTCTCTATGTCCTCTTTCCAATGCCACCAGTGTGATCCAAATTGGATTCTCCAAGAAAACGTTATGCACAATCTCCCAAGATGACCTGATTATAGACCTTTCCAGAAGAGCGAACTTGTATGAAGTGCCACGTGTACAATTTTCGATCCAAGAAAATACAGTCCGTCCTCTTTCTGTACCTTATTACAAAATTTCAATCTGATTCCCAGAGGGAAAGTTATGACGATTTCCCCAGGTCACCTGTTTTGAATGTAATTCAGGAGTATGCAAAAAGACCAACTTCCTCAGATCATATCTCCGCAAATATCACGCGAAAAGCTCTGAAATTCGGACCTAAGGTTCAACGCGATTTCTTCTAAAATGGGTTTTTTTGTGACTTCTGAAACATCACAGAAAACGTTGTAGCGAAAATGCCACAATGACCTGTTTGGAGCAGCGAAACCGTAGAATCCAAAGCTCTCATACCAAATGTCATGAAACCAGCTCAAGAAAAGATAGAAAAGATAGATCAACGCCTTAGAATTCAGCCTCTTCGAGGGGGAAACCTCCTTTACATTACATAAATGAACAATTATTGGATGATACAAATGACAAAACCTCCTTTCTATATATAGGAGTCTAAGGAGTCACAATATAATCCAGCCGACCTAACAATAATAATATAAAGCCACAAAAATAACAACAGAGGGATTCTATGGGGCACAGAAATAACAATATGGGGGTAATAGGGGCACAACAATATAAATAAGGGGCATAACTACAATAGTAATGGGGTAATCACTAGTATTATAGGGACCCAACACATTCCCACTTCTTGATGAACTTCCAAATATGTCCCACTTTTGCAAAGTTGATGACTTGTTCATATTTTGTTAACACATAATGCTTTATTAGTTATTCCCCCTTTTAATAAACATATTCATTGTTTATATCCCAAAGGCCCAATGCATTCCTGGAATCACCTTTTAATCAATACTATGAATCGGTTATGGGTCCACATTGTACATGCCTATAATGGATTGGTTAAGATTGAGGGCCCTAAAACCTTTAACATAGGAAACTTCTACATAACTCAACCTACTGGGCCCTTTGTTATAACCCTCAAGGGGCTTATCCACTTTACATAGCATGTACACTCCATTGCACTTTTCCCTTTGTGCCCATAGTCACTTATCATATGAAACCACACATGAAAGTCTGAACAAACCTTTTGTCACTTTCCAGAACCTTTGACTACTATAAAATGTTTTATACCATGGCCTTGTTTCCTTGGCCATTTCCAATGTGCCTCATTTCAAAATTTTCAAAGCAAAACCACTGGGGTTACATCTCCTCTAGGGATCACCATGGTATCTCTCATAAGGTTTATGCCAATCCAAAAACTTCTAGGATTATGTGTCCCTACCAATGCCTCTCACTACTGTGTCACCTGAAAAATTTAGACTTGAGTCTCCTGTCGAAAAATCTAGGATGATGTATCCAGATGATTTTATGGCACGTGGACCCTCATATTGGTCCATGTGTCAAGAAAAGTAGTCCCACTTAGCCAGATAAAAATGTCAAATCTACATGCCACATGTCATAAACCTAGAGTGTGATATTCGCTGGGATGTTTAAATGTTGACATCATGTTAACATCATCCCAAACATTTAGTTGCATATGCCATTCTGATGTCATTTAGCTACTGTGGCTACCACTTATGATCCATGTCATCTGGGTAAAAACATAATAGTGTGTTAAGTGTCACCCCATGGTTTTTCCATGCGATCAAATGCCATGTCATTATTATGACGAAAGGGTCCACACCTTAGTTTTATTTTCTTGATTTCTTATTACACATTTTGGTGATAGCACAGGGGAAATTTTTTGTGTCCTCGGCCATGTTCCCCCAAACATAAATCTTGTTCCTCCCTTGTAAACTTCCAGGATTAATTATTGGGGTGATGTGTCCAGTGGGGTCCTCGGCTGACTGATATCCACCAATCACCTATTGCATCTTCCCACCTCATCCCATTGATCCATCACCCCAAAAGTTTTATTATTGGCCCTCCTTTGGAAACTTATGGGGAGAATCCCATCTAGGTGATGTGTGCCTTACTAGGATGATGTCTTTCCCTCCTAGAATTATTATTAGTGCCCTCACAGATTCGTCTTACCACCTGCACATTAACTATGATGTGGGGCACATCCAAGAAACACCAGATTTAGGCCAAAACCCAAGGAGACTACCGAATATGGAAATGACAACAAATTTAACCATGAACTTTGATATTTTGTCCTACAACCTTTGAACTTCAATGTATTTCGATCATTGGGATATTTTCCCAAATTCCATACATTGTTGGAAATATTTTTCCAAGCTCTATCCATGTATTCCATGTATTCCATTTCTAAGTGCATCTTATCTAATCTTCTATATATAAAACAACTCCAAACTCTCTAATGCTTGAAACGCACATATACACCAATTTTCTTAGAAACATTTGACCTTTGCTGCTCCTTTGACATGCTTCTCAATCCACAAAAACTACACTTTCTAACGACCTCTATGATACTACATTTGACATCAATGAAATAATATTTCAATCATCCAATGACAACTCATTTGAGATCAACACCTTTGACATTAATGACAACACTCTCTAACAATAATCATATTCAACTAAACAATATAACAATATTCGACTAAATGTTATGTCATTAATATATTAATTACGATTTTATTGATATTTATGTAACGATACAATGAAATTTAAACATTAATTTCATTACATTGGATTAGTGCTTGTTTACGACAATGTTATTTTGTGTGTTAGTTTGAGTCCTATGTTTGATCTTAGACATAGATCATAATCCATTTAGATAAAAATATGAAACAAATTTTCATTGCAAAATAAAAAAAATAAGGCTCAATCCTACAATTAATGAAATCTCCCTTATCGGTAAATGTAAGTATTTTCAACATTTATTCAGCAAATCGATTCATAATTAGGACATTGTTCAAGTACTTAATAGAATTTACCATGTTAACTTGCTTCACTACTTGCCAATGTTTTACTTTGAGTATAGTTTTGTTCAATATTTACATGTTTATTTTGAGGTTTCTTTCACACTACAATTCCTATTCATTTAATTTTTTTATCAAAGTAGAATTAACCAAGCTTGGTATTCACAATTTCCAAATGCTAAATGCATTAGTGATTTCACATTTGTGAATTAAACACTTATTATCCAATATTAAATGAAGTGTATTATTAATATGAATGAGGAAGAAGTGTTGTGTGGGAGAATTGGTGTGTAGAGCAAGGAACACTAACTTTATTCCCCATTGTTCTACACTACTGCACACATTCCCCCTCCTCATAGTTATTCCACCCACCTCCCTCAAGAAAAAAACTACACATTAATGATCCAGGTGGATGTTGGTGGCCACCCACGTATCCCATTTGGACCCCCACAACTGTCTCTTTCAGTCTTTTCAGTTTCCTAAATTGTAGCACAGTTTAGTATTTTTAGCAGTTTTTCGGGTCCTGGACTTCCGGAGCCGTTTTGAGGCCCTAAACGACATTTTTTTGGGAATCTGGGGCAACATGGGTCCACGGATTGATGTTGCCTCCCAAAGTGGTAGTACTCGGATAGATCTTTCTAACGAGCTATCGTACATGTCAAACGAAGATCGTATGCCAAAGTTACGACCCCAGGAAATTGATGTACCAATTTACCCAAACGGGGCCCACAATTTGGCATTTCATCTTCTAGGGCTAGGTTTCGGGATGTGAAAGGTTTTCCATTGTTTCTCAACAATAAATAGGCCTTCGAGCCTCATTGTAACACAGTTTTAGAACAGTTCAGAGGCATGTAGCCACCACATCTCTTCTCAGAGATAAGCTACCATCACCCTAGCTGGTTTCTTTCCATTTCTGGTTGTAAGCATATTTCAATATTTTCCATTATTGAAATGAAGTATTATTTCCACTGCATCTTTGTGTATATGGTTATCTCTGTATTTTATTGCGTTCCTGTCTAAATCCGGATCAGTGGTATCAGAGCGGTCTGCTTTTTCTCTGTTTTTCTTTGCATGTCCCCAACGAGGTCGGGATATAAGGAGTTAGGGCTTGAACTGGTCGAACCTTTGCATGACCAGCCTCGCAAATCCCGACGGCCTCCCATGGCGGATGAGAAGAAAGATGAGGGGGCAGGAGATCCTATCAAAATCTTGCTCGAAGAAGCGCTCGAGCGGCAAGGGAACACGATGATGGATAGCTTTGCGTAGATCCTTCAGCGGCTACCCAGAGGCAACGCATTGGCTTCCAACAGCGACTATGGAAATGCCACACCGTTTAAGGTACAAGTTAATTTTGAAATCCCCATCTTCGAGGGTCAAATAGGCACAGATGTCGTAGATAAATGGTTAAATCTGCTAGATGGGTATTTTTCTGTTCATGAATTTTCAAATCGGGAAAATATTGTTTTCGCTCTTCTCAAAGCAGCCCCCCACGTCAAGGACTGGTGGGAAACTTACTGCGAGCAGAAGGATGAAAGTATAGGCTCACTATTTTCATTCGCACCCACTTGAAATGACTTCCGAGATGCCATCAAGGAGCAGTACTACCCTGTCGGAAGCTATGAGGACAAATACATCAAATGGACCACACTGCGGCAGGGACGAGACCAAGATGTGCCGGAGTTCACAAACATTTTTCATACCCTTCGCACACAGTTTGGTATCAAAGATTCTGAGCTACATCTGGTACTCAAATACCGCGACTGCCTACAGAGATACATCCAGGAAGAGATGGGGTTCTTGAACATCTCCTCACTCAGAACAGCATACCGATACGCTGTCAAAATCGAGCAAAAGTTCAAACAGAAGAAGCGAGACTTTGGATCTGCAAATTCGAAGCCCAAAGGACAAAGCCAAGGCGGGGTGACCCAAGGCAACCCGTCGAAGCTGCAAGAAAAGAACAACACCACAAAGCCGAAGAAGGACACAGGAAAGTGGTGTGTGTTCCATAAGAGTCCCACTCATAACACAAGTGAGTGTCGGACCAAGCAGTCGCTGGTGGCCGAGTTGAAGGCTTCCGAATCAGATGCATGTTCTAACGCTGAGCCAGAACCTGACAAGGGGAATGGCAAAGGGAAGCAGATCATTGATGCAGATCCCAGCGCCACTGTTGCCACTGCCAAGATCCAGAAGAATGAACCTGTAGATCCAGAAGAGGGGGAGCATCTTTTCCACTCACAGATGTGGGTGAAGGGTTCGCCGCTGCAATTCATTGTCGACAATGGAAGCCAAAAGAACCTCATTTCAGTAGAGGTCATGAAGCAGTTGGGCCTACCGACTACACCGCACCCGCACCCGTACAGTATCGGGTGGCTTCACAAAGGACGAGATCTAAAAGTTCGCCAGCAGTGTCGCCTTCCCTACAACATCAAACCCTTCACAGACGAGGTAATTATGTGATGTTACACCTCTGGATGTTTGCGATGTATTATTAGGCCAGCCATACTAGTGGAGGTGACATGTTGTGTATGAGTCCAGGCCTCGTGCTGTCATTATTTATTTGAATAATTCATTATATAGGATACCGGAGGTAGCCCCACCTACCACCACATCTTTGATCACAGCTAAGAAAGGTAGCAAGCTCATCTCCCAGACCAGGAAATTCATCTGTCTGGTTCACTCCCAAAGTAAGGGGAAGATCGTTGCTACATACATGACCCCCGCAAAGGGTTCCTCCAAGCAGCAGCAGCAGCAAAGGGATACGGTCATGGCAGAACAAAGGAACAACTTCTCCTCACCCACAGGGGTACCACATAAGTTTCAAGTGGGCAACAAAGTCTGGTTGCATCGACAGAGAGAACACCTTACCAGAACCCATCAGAAACTCAGACCACTCCGACATGGTCCTTACACCAGTACCAAGGCTACGGGCAACAATGCTTTGAAGCACAACATTCCTCCATTCCTTCGCCTGCACCAAGTGTTGAATATGGACCATCGTCGACCATTCTTCTCACCATTACTGGACACATCAGAGATTGCAGGACAAGTTCAGCAGATGGAGGAACTCAACGCAATGGGGACCATTGCTTCTTAAGGGGGGAGGAATGATCCAGGTGGATGTTGGTGGCCACCCACCTATCCCATTTGGACCCCCACAACTGTCTCTTTTAGTCTTTTCAGTTTCCTAAATTGTAGCATAGTTTACTATTTTTAGCAGTTTTTTGGGTCCTCAACTTCCGGAGCGGTTTTGAGGCCCTAAACAATGTTTCTTTTGGGAATCTAGGGCAACATGGGTCCATGGAATGATGTTGCCTCTAAAAGTGGTAGTACTCAGATAGATCTTTCTAACGAGCTATCATACGCGTCAAATGGAGATCGTATGCCAAAGTTACGACCCCGGGAAATTGATGTACCAATTTACCCAAACGGGGCCCACAATTTGGCGTTTCATCTTCTAGGGTTAGGTTTCGGGATGTGAAAGGTTTTCCATTGTTTCTCAACAATAAATAGGCCTTCGAGCCTCATTGTAACACAGTTTTAGAATAGTTCAGAGGCATGTAGCCATCACATCTCTTCTCAGAGATAAGCTACCATCGCCCTAACTGGTTTCTTTCCATTTCTGGTTGTAAGCATATTTCAGTATTTTCCATTAATGAAATGAAGTATTACTTCCGCTACATCTTTGTGTATATGGTTATCTCTGTATTTTATTGCGTTCCTGTCTAAATCCAGATCAATTAATCAATTAATTATTAGTTTTCACTTATTAAGGTTTGGAGCATGAAAAGTTTACTTTACATGCATATTGGGAGTGAAATAAGGGTGGACAATTAAGTTTCCTTGCACCCCAATTTAGAACTTGCATGTGCACCCTTTTCATTGAATCTGTTGAAGTAATTAAGTAATTCATGGTATTATATTAGTGGTTTTGTCCCATTTTAATCCAAATAAATAGCTAGACGAAATGAATTTCCTAGAAACCAAATCCAAATTACTATACTTTTGATAAGTTTGCTTAACCTTCTCAATTTAACATTCCTTAGGTTTTCCTTAAAATTTCTTTGTATGCATCCAAATATATTAATTTTTTATTTGAGTACGAAGAAGAGGACACAACCATTCCTCTTAAAATATCAAATCTATGACTAAATGAATCAATTTCCTTCTGAACTATTGTCCATTTCTATTGCATTTCCTAGATAAAATTTCTAGTCTTTGATATCATTACCTACTTTCTTGGAATATATATTTAATAACATCAAGTGAAAAAATTGAGAAATGTGTGACTCTAGGGTATCATAAATTAGGAGAAATAGGATGCTAAAAACTAGTTTTTTAAAAGTAAATTCATAACTATAAAACTAATTTTAGATTGCCATTTTAGAGCTCATTTCGTAACTTGACTCCATAGGGTACACAAATTTTAAATTTATAGTATGCAAAATAATGGAGCACATTTTACATCTCAGCATGCATTATGCTTTAGAATATTTCTTCAACTCATTGCAAACATCAATTTTAACCAGGATCTACAAGAACACTTTAATTTTCTATTGGTTCAGGTTACACTAAACACTAGCATTTCAAAACTAATTTCAGTTTTATCTTTTATTTTTTATTTTAATATAGCTTTTAAATATTTAGTGTGTGGAATAAGGGTTGTGTGAAAGAGGCATAAGTGTAGGAAAATCATTTTTCCCCCATTTCCACACCTATGTACACATTCTTGTTCCACACATTGTAAAAGGTCAATTTTCACTTCTTTTTTTACACACATTTTTCCATGTTTTGTAGCAATGTTTTAATGAAATGTCACATAAAGTCAACCAATGTATCTTGCTGCAGATCGCCACATATTTTTAAAAAAATTAAGGTTTAATCCTACAATTTAAAAAAATTCTCTTGATAATAAATATAAGGATTTTCGACATTTATTTTGGGAATAGACACATAAACATGACATCATTCAAATGCTTAATACCATTTACTATACAGAATTGTCTAATCCTCACTCACTTTGAACATATAAAGGGAGTGAAAAGGGATCTTTAGCTACTCTATATCATAGTACATTTAAAGGATGTGTGGCAGAGGGATTTGCGTGGGACAACCCTTATTCCCCCACATGTATAGCTTCACACACTTCTCCCTCTATGCACTTCTCTTGCACACTGTAAAACATCAATTTTCATGGTATTTGACACACATATTTTCACATTCCATGGAAATGGATTGATGAAACATCACATAAGCTCAGTCAAATTCCCACATTATGTACAAGAATATATTATAAATTTAATTAAGGCTCAATCCTATGAATAACAAAAATTATAACTTCAAAACTAATTTTAAATTAGCATTTTAAAACCTACTATGTAGCTTGACTCTGTAGCATACAAGATTTTAGATTTTTAGTGTGAAAAATAAAGTATTTATAGAAGAGTAATATTTGTAGGAAATATTTTATCTTTCCACTTGCATTCCTTTGTGCACATTCACTTTTTGCACTCTTCTTTTGCACATTGCAAAAGGTGATTTTTCATGTGATTTGACACACATTTTCACATTTCCGAACAACATTTTGGTGAAATGTCACATAAAATAAACCAAGCTCTTCTATTAGTAAACATAAGTGTTTTCAACATTTATTAAATATATGGATGTGTAATTAGGACATCGTTTGAGTGCTTAATATCATTTACTCTAAATCATTGTGTAATATGCACTGGTTCTAAACAAATCAAGAAGGTGTAGAGGGCTCTGTAGCTAGCATCCATTGTAGCAAATTGAAATGATATAAGGAAGAGGGCTATGTTCAATAGAACCTTTATTCCCCCACATCCACACCTCTGCACAGATTCCCCCTCTGCACACTTCTTTTGCACATAAACAAATGTTGATTTTCACATTATTTGACGTGCATATTTTCCCATTTCGCGGTAACATTTTGGGGAAATTTCACATAAACACAATCAACTTCTCGTGCCATGGACTAGCACATATTAAAAAAAAATTAATGTTTAATCTTACTATTAACTAAATATCCCCTTTCGATAATAATTACATGTATTCAACATAGCCAAAATCACGAGATCTAGAATGGGATGTCTAGGTTTTGTAAGGTGGTGAATCTGCTTTCATTCCTTTGGAAATTTCTTTGAGTATGGTTGTGGTGTATATTTTTTTGCTGCAATTATGAGCCGATAATATGGATTTGTGGTTGGTTGGTGGGGGGGTCATGAAAACATCTCCTTCAATAATTTAGCCTTTGGAAATAAGTAGAAAGTGTCGGGGGCATCTGTCAATATCAAGAATGGTAGCACTTCCAGAGAGTCCTCAGTTATAGGGTCTCAGTGGAAATATAGGAAAATAAGAAATGTATTATCAAGGTGGCACAAAAACCTGAAGTTCATTATCTCCCCAAAATGTCTAGAAGAGCATAGGAATAACATGAAGGACCACATATTCAATTGTAAGTTTTTGGGGAGTTGGTTGATATAAAAGGACATTGACAGGTGGATTCAACAAAAGTAGCATCCAAAATAGGAGGTAGATCTGAGATTGTGACCAAAAAGTTTCCTTGCAATAATTATTTCTATCCTAAAGGTAAATATATAGTTTTTGAAGGAGGACACTACTTTATGAACAATGCTAGTTTATACATAACGCACTCAAAGGAGTTTTTTAACCCTGAAAAAGAAGAGTTTCTAGCAGCACTTATATGGAACCTGATTCATTGGACAAGGAATTTAGGTCGGAAAGAAAATTTGAAAGAAACATTATGGTAACAAGGAATCCTACCACTCACAACTATAAAGATGGAAGTGTTATTTCTCCTAGCCTTCCACAACCTACAATGTCGAAACCACAACAATTGGAAGAATAGAGAGAAAAAGATTTTTGTTACAGTTGTGATAGAAAATACACTAGAGGTCATAAGTGTGGTGCCAAGGAATTAATTTACATAGATTTTGAAGAGGAGGAAGAAAAGGAACAAGAAACTTCAAAAGAAGAGGATATACGCAAGGAACCAACCCCAAAGAAATAAGAAATGAATCCGACCATATCTTGTAATGCATTGATAGGAATTAGCACTCCTTAAACTCTCAAGACAGAAGGTCATATCAAGAAGAAAAAGGTAATAGTGTTGATTGATTCAGGTAGTACCCATAATCTTATTCATTGTAAGATAGCCAAGGAATTGGATTGCTTCCTATATCCAACACTAGAGTATCAAGTGATGGTTGAAAATGGAGGAACCATACATTTCTCTCGAAAGTTCCACAATATCAAGCTATCTATGAGATAATATGTATTGAATAGTCTAATTCTTTCCATTCTAATGGGTGGTGCTAATGTTGTACTAGGATTCCAATGATTATAATGTTTGGGTACGATAGCTTTTAATTTTCAAGAATGTTTCTTGAATTGTTTTGGAAAGGAAAGGAAGGTTAATTAAGGGGTATCATAGGGAAACTAGGAAAGGAAATTAGATCTAATAGCATGAAAAAAATTCTAAAGAAATAACAATGAGGTGTAAATGCACAATTATGTTCACTAGAGGTTCAAACATCAAAATCATATGTTTCTCGAGATCTCTAAAAAGTCCTGGAAAATCATTTTAAGGTTCAAGCAGCGAAAGATCACATTGAGCATGGAAAAAAAGTCCTCCAACTATTAAAGGATAACCTCACTTTGATACAAAATAGAATGAAACAACATGCAGATCAACATAGCAGCAAAAGAATTTTTGATGTAGGTGACTGGGTATTTTTATGGTGACAACTATATAAACAAATGTCCCTCAAGCATGCTAAGATGGATAATAAGTTATGACCAAAGTATTATGGCCCTTACAAGGTGTTGCAAAAGATTGGTACTATGGAATACAAATTAGATTTTCCCGCATCTTCCTGAGTGCACCAAGTTTTCCATGTTTCATGCTTAAAGAAGGTTATAGGTGACAAGCTTCTAGTTCAAACAATATTGCCAGAACTTGGCAAGAAGGAAAAATCATATTGGGACCTGAAACAGTCATGGAAACAAGAACTTGACAGCTACAAAATAGATCAATTTTAGAGTATCTCATTAAGTTCAAGAACTTACTCGCTGAAAAATTCCACATGGGAGGATGATAATTTTATACAGAAGCATCCAGAACTACTCAAACTTTGAGGAAAATAATTTTTTTGAAAGAGAGGGTCATGTTAAGTCCCTATAATACTAGTGTATTCCCTCATTTTTATTTTCAGTGTATCCCCCTTATTTTATTGTTGTGTCCATGTAGTCCCCATATTATTATTCTTCTCCATATAAGCCCACTATTGTTGTTTTGTGCCCCTACATTATTATTGTTATGTCGGTTCTGATTATATTGTGACCCCTTAGACTCCTATATATGGAAAGGAGGTCTTTTCATCTGAATCATCAAATAATTGTTCATTTGTGTAATGTAAATGATGTTTCCCCCTCGAAGAGCCTAATTTTTGAGTCATTGATCTATCTCTTCTTCCATTTTCTGAGCCGGTTGCATCACTTTTGGTCTTAGTCATAATGAACTTGTAAAGGTTATCCACTGTAAGTCTGTGAAGGAAGTATGACAAAGTAAATTAGAGTCATTAAGGAGATGAGAAGGCTAAGCAGGCCAAACTTCAAACTTTCAATATGAGGTTTAAGAGCTTAATGATGAGTGAAGAAGAAAGTATAGTAGAATATTTCCTTAGAGTTGATGAAGTAACCAATATGTTAACAGGACTATGTGAAGCTATCAGGAAGAATAAGTTTTTTAAAAGGTACTGATATCTATGCCCATGATATTTAATGCCAAACTATCAGTGATTGATGATGTTATGCAACCAAATCGCAAAATAGAAGAAATGATAGAGAAAAAACTAAAATATTATCCTCTTCAAGGGGGAAACCCCCTTTACATCACATCAATGAAAAATTCTTGGATGATTCCAATGACAAGACCTCCTTGGTAAATATAAGAGTTTAAATGGTCAAAATATAATGAGAGCCTACATAACAATAATAATTTAAGGGCACACCAATAATAATAGTGGGCTTCTATGGGGCACAATAATAACAATAAGGGGGATAAACTAATAATAGAAATAAGGGGGCTAAAATAGTTTTATGGGGACCTAAAATTCCCCTCTCTTTCAAAAATACTATTTTCCTCAACACTTCAGTAGTTCTACATTCTTCTATATAAAGTTATCATCCTTTCATGTGGAATCTTCAGCAAGTATGTTCTTCCACTTAATGAGATACTCTGAAATTGATCGATTATGTAGTTGTTGAGTTCTTGTTTATATGACACCTTCATGATCCAATATGATTTTTCCTTCCTCGTCAAGTTCTGGAAATATTGTTTGTATTGGGAGCTTTTCATAAATAACCTTCTTTAAGCATGAAACATGGAAAACTAGGTGTACTTGGGAAGATGCGAGAAGCTCCACTTTGTATACCATAGTCATAATCTTCTCCAAAACCTTGTAAGAGTGATATTACTTGGGTGATAACTTATTATCCTCCTTATCTAGCTTGAGGTACATTTTTTTGTGTGGTTGTAGTCATAAAAATACCTAGTCACCTATGTAAAAACGTCTTTCACTATGATGTTGATTTGCCTATTGTTTCATTAGATAATGTGCCAGAGTGAGGTTACCCTTTTAGGGTTGGATAAGTTGTTGTTAATGCTTGATGTGATATTTCATTGTTTGAACCTTAAAATTTTCTCTTAAAGATGATGTAATGGGCAGTGATTGATATCCATAAAGTTCCATAAATAGGGTCATCTTTTCTACAGTAAGGAAGTAAGTGTTATACCACCATTCAACCAACTTTATACCACTAATACATGTTTCTAAACACATATAATCACTCCACTCATTAGAAACAACATACTTCTTAACTTGTGCTACACCAAGGGAAATTGACAACTCAAGCTAAATGGTTCTCCAAGGCATCCTTGAAGTTGATTTCCCATAGTCACTAGAGAAAGTGGGGACACTTTCAACCAAATATGGAGGAATTGATGTCAATAAGGAGGGTGATTTCAAGGGAGATGTATTTCCTCAAGAAGAAACTAATAAATAATTAGAACTACCTTTTTCATGTAGTGAGGGCTTTATTATGTTTTACAATATTAGTTTCATTTTCTAGCCGTGGGATAAATGAAGGAGTAGTTTCATAATTATCAATTAGTTCACGGATCTAAGTGTGGATTTTATCCAACTCTTAAGGATGAGTGAAGGAGTTTCTAGTTTTATTTTATTTGTTTCTTTATTAAACATGGACTAGGTGCATTTTAAGGGGGTACCATATGTAAAACTATATAAATGGTCTTTATCCCTCCTAATAAGTCAAGCGATTATGATTCAATATGACTTTTCCCTCTCCTTTTTTCTCTTTTTATCTTCACTTGTATGGGTAAATCTTTCTTTTAGGTATATCTTTTCACTTCCAATCTAGGGTTTATATTCCTAATTATATTGATCTCTCTTCAGAATAACCAGAATGTATAGCTTTATGATCTCATCATCTTGACCATTCTAATTAAGGGTTGGTTCACTGGCCATAGGAATGGGGATTAAATTATATATATATATATATATTTCTCTTACAACTATTAGATATTTGACTTTCAGTAGTCACTGTTAGCTACCTATACCAATAGGTTTCATTTTTCATGATTGGCAGGGGAAGTGCCAATATGATCTACTTTGGTGATGCAAAGATCTCATATTCTGGTGGAAGACACATATCTACAGTTGGTTGATATTGTCCTACTTCTGAATGGGTGATCCAACAGTCTAAGCTGGGTCATGCCATGCTTCAATTTTTTGTTGTAGATTAGAGAAAGAAATCTGTCCAAACTATTCAATCTTGGCAGATAAAGTAGTTAGGTAGAGAATGAAGGTTCCAAACTGTTTAATCTGGGACCTTGGAAGTAATAAGGCTAGCCTTAGATAGAAAATCAAAAGAAAAAAGCAAAAGGAAAAGAAAAGGCACATGAGTGTTTGCAAGTCTAAGTGCACCCTCCTTGAAGTAACAAAAAATGCTAGGCAATAGAATGGGTAGGTAGATGGGGTTGCAGAAGCATGATTTATGACATTTCACTGGCCTAAGCAAAGGAAAAACATGGTGTCAGTGCAGATCTTCCTATTCAGCAGTTTTGTAGCAGCAAGATGAAGCATGTCTAACTTCCCAATCATCCCCCATCACATTCCTTGCTAACATCCCAATACCACCTTTGTTCATGAGAGAAAACAAACTCATTGATTGATTCTTGTTGCATGAAAGAGCCACATTTCCTGTGTAAAATTCTTTTCATTTTGATCTACTCTCCTAACTAAGTTTGCTTCCTATAAAACTTAGTCTTTGCTTCCTCTTCTCCATATATTCCATCCAATACTAACTACTAACTCTATCTACACTTAACTCCCTATGTTCCCCTTTCCCTATTACTATATCACTATTGTGCATAAAATGCCCCAAAATGTATATATCCCTCCCCTTGGGCATTATAGCCCTATGTTCAAATATTGGATAACCATGCAGAATCAAAGTCTTGTTCAAAGATGCGTTGTTTAAAGTCAGGGACTAACCCCTGGTTGGTTTAATAACCTAAGCCCTACCCTTTTTCCCCTTACAACCCCTTTGAAATATTTTACCCGCATTATTTGCAAGAACCTTGTAAAAACCCACTGCTGCTGCCTATCCAAAGTTTTGTTATAATGCGCATTGAACACAAAAAACATTGAAAAAACCCAAAATCCGCCAAAGTCCAAAGGTCCCACCCTGGCGCACATTTCCAGAAATATAATTATTTATTGCTCACCCCGCTGCCATATTGTCCTTCCAGGTTTGCAACCCGTCAACCGTCGGATCTGGGCTTTCCCATCCGACGGCCCATATTGATATCGGACCGCCCCCGATGTCCGGACGATAGCACCCGAAAAATGTTAGAGCGTGACATCAGGGCAATGCCACACGTCACTCCCAGGTTATATCGGGAGGCCGCTCTCCAATACCACCCCCGTACAATAAGCGGTCTGAAATTACCGCTTACCGCTTTGGTTTACCGCCCGCCCACGTCACGCCCACGCCATGCCCACGTCATGCCAAGTCAGCGTAGAGGTAGCGCCCGGCCCGCCATCGCTCCGACCTGTCCGCCACCTCATCAGTCCCCGTGGACCACTCACAGACCGCCACATCACCCTTCCGTACTCGACCCCACCCGATGACGTCATGCTGATGTCATCCAAAAAACGCGCCAAAAGCCCAAAATGTCCATATTTTCACCAAAAGAACTATTGAGCTCTCTGCATGTAATTTACGACGTTCTCGCCGCCACCTGCAGAAATCGATTTTAGAGACCGTGGGTGCCCTCAATTCACCTACATTGCCACCATTTGCCATCTGCACCAAGTATTTATCCAAGTTTCTCCTCCGTGCCTGGTTTTTTTCATAAATTCACCAACACAAGTGAGAAAAGAGAGGTCAACACTGTAATTACCTGCAAATTATCGGTGACCACCATTTATCTCCACACTGTAACCCCAATTTCACCTGCAAAACTCCCCATTGTGTCCAATTTCCACGAATATACAGTCTGTTTGCGCAGTCGCAAACTACAAGCTCTGCTACACAATTCCACCGGGAAAACAACTCTTAAGTCCCAGCATTTACTCATTGAACCTTTCCAGGAGCATTTGAACTTGTTTTCACCATAATTCACCCTGCTCCCCCTGCAAATTGCCTTACTTCTGCAAAAAATACCGCTCTGTGTTGCTCTGTCTAGAGAAACAAGTTCAAATACAATTCAGAGTACCAATTGACCATGGAAACACCAGTAGCATTGAACATTCCACCCTTGAATGCCCCACACAGAGAGCTAGAATGGCAGGCCTTGGGTGATAGAGATTACCAGATGACAGAAACACTCTCAATGGACACCAAATATAATATTCATGTACTCAATGAGCTGAAGGCCAAGCACCTCAGTGGAACTGATATTCTAGGGATTTGGGACTCCAATTTGCCCATTTATAACCTTCCTCAAGTCAATGTCCTTCCAGATTTAATTCATAGATGAAGTGCCAACTATGACCCATGTCAAAGAGCTGTCCTCAATTCCTCAGGTTCAGTTTTGTTCCATGTCACCCCTGAAGCTATAAATCAAATGCTGCACTTTCACACTACAAAGCCATTGACTCCTCTTTCCATGATGGACTTGCTAAAGAAAGGAGGCAAGCTGTCTAGTGCCCAAATCATAAAGATTAATCAGCTATTCATTGAATCAGGCTCTCAAACTGTGAGGACCCCTCCTATAGGAATGTATATTTCAATGAGTTGGGAAAGTTGCTTGTGGATTTGATCAGTTATGTCCTGGGTTACAGATCAGCTGAGGATCCTGATGAAACCATTCTGGCAATGATGTCTATCTTCTCCCCTGGGAAGCCTCCTATTGTTCACTATGATTATGCTGCATACATTGCCAATAAGATTCATGAGCAATTGATGAATCTAGAGAGGGAAAAGGTGTTTAGATACACTTCGTACATCTATCACTTGTTCCTATTTTATCAACCTGATGGCTTCCCTATTACTCTCAAGAAGTTTGATGCTCAGGGAAACCCAAGGTCTGTGGTATTTTGGACTTCAGTCTTTCATCACACATCTTATTCACCATACAGCTACTATGAATTCATAGACCTCTTTATCCATCCAGCCATGTCCTTGCTATTGGGTACCCCTTCTCCAAGATTGGCAGATGAGATGCAAAGGATTATCCAGCTCTCAAAGGCCTACAGCATTGGGGATTGGTACTTCTACCGACACCATACAGTAATCAGAATATATGGCTGTGAATTAGCCCCATATAGGCTGCCAAGATATGTCCCTATGAGACTCTTTGCCTTAGAGTATTTCAGGTAGTTTGGAAATGCAGACATGGTCCATTTCCACAGCAAAAACAAGAAGGTACAACTCAAAATCAGAAACCAGCTAGGCCCATTTCTTTATAATAAAAGGGAAGAAGGATGGAAAGAAGCAGATAAGATCCTAGAGGGCCTCCAATTGCAAACCAGTTTCCTCTGGTCACCCTATGACCCCAATCACTTCATTAGTCTTAGAAGGGTCAAATATAAGATGGCCAGTTATGATCATGTCAGGCTGCCTCATATTGAAAAATATGCAAATCTGTTAAGATGGAAAGAGGGCACTCTAGAAGAGGCAAGTACTAGAGAAGAAATAGCACAAAGAGAAGCAAAGAAACTTGAGAAGGAAGCTGACTTGGAACATTGTGGACAAGTTTCTTCCTCTTATCATATTCGACTTGGAGCAGCTGCCTCATCCTCTACAGCCCCCCAGGAAGCAGCTCAAACTACTTCTCAGGCTGCCAGCAAAGGTAAAGAAAAAGAGATGGAGCAGGAATAGCCACCCCCTACAGCAGAACAACAAAAAGAGCAGCCCAAGCAGCAAGAAGAAATGGTTGAAGCTCCCATATCTATAGAGCAGCAGGCTCAAGAAAGTGTGCCTCCAAGGCAGGAAACAGTAGTGGAGGCCTCGGTCCTCCAAACTCCACTAAATGAAGAAAGAAGCAGGAAGAGGGATAGAGAGCAGGAAACTCCCCTCACCACATCAACAAATCAAGGGGAGAAAAGGCAAAGATTAAATCCCCTTTCTGAACAAGAGATGCCTATTGGGCAATCCTTGGGTATGGGCCCCCCTAGTATGGAGGCATCTGCCAGTTCCTTTCAGCAGGAACAAGAAAGAACCCTTGGAGGAGAAGTCAGCTCCTCAAGCCAGTAGAGGAGAGCTGAATTAGGCATAAAGCAGCAATTTATTGACATCAAGAAGAGAAATGAGCCAGTCAGGCTCCAGCTGTATAATCACTTGCTTAAAAGGGCTCCCACAAACCAGCAGAGGCTTATGTCAGCATATGACATAATAGAGAGGAAAATGACTATGGGTCATTTCATGCCTACTATGTTGCAGCCACAGTCAGCTGCAGATTATATAAGGACCAACCTTGAGGTTCTTGCAAAAGACATCCACCCAATGGACCAGATAGAGCTTCAGAAGCAAACGGGTGAGATGGTTTATTCAACTCTTGCAGACAAGACCTTCCTTGCACACAAATTGAAAAACAATCTGCATAATACAACTGCCCAACATGAGTTGGAGAAGGCATCCTCTCAGGCCAAAGACAACAGGATCAGGTCTTTGGAAGATATTATTATAGAGCTTGGGCATGACCCAAAGGATCCCAAAGTTGTACAAGCACTGCTAAAGGAAAGAGATGCAGATATAGCAGCTTTGAGGAAGATGGTAAAAATTCCAGCAACCCTTCACCCACAAACAGAAGACGTTGCTCAGCAGAGGAAGGACCACGATGTAGCAGCCATGCTGCTAACACTACACAAACAGCTGGTACAAACAGAAGGGAAATTAGTAGAAACAGAGGCTGCATTACAGGCAGCCCTGCAGCAGAAAGAAGGAGGCCAGACATCTCAGCCCCCTCAGCCAGTGATCAACCTTGAGGAGCCCCCTCAAAGTATCACTCCTCCCACAGGACAGACAGCTGAAACAGGTCCAACAACATCAACACCAGCAACAACATCAAAACAGGCTCCAAGCCTTGACATGCAGAAGATGATGAAAGAGATTCAAGTTCTAGAGGCCCAGATGGCAGAGCTGAATGAGGCCAAGGAGAAATTGGTCACTGTTAATGAAAAATATGACAAATCAAAACAAACTGTAGCTGAAAGAACAAGGGAAGTAAGAGCCCTTGAGAAGAAGATAAAAGAGCTGGAGAAAGAGCTCTCTCTTGACAAGGTTGTGGCTGAGATTAAGAAAGTCCTGTGGGCCAATATTGGCCAATCAATAACAGATCAATGGCAATACATAGAAACCATTCATGAGCACATGCATCTCATAGGAAGGGCACACAAGGAAAGCCAAAGAGCAAGGGCATCTGTAGGCACTATGCCTGAGATAGCCAATAGAATGATCAATGTCCTCAATAACCGCACAGGCCCTCAGCTGGCAGCAATAGGAATCACCAATAGAACTGACACCATCTTACTGATAAAGGGGGTCCTCACTTTGAGAAATCTGGTGCAGACATTGGATAGAAGGTGCCAAGAAATGCAAACAGAGGTAAACAGGTTCACAGATAAATTCACAGCATTGCATAGCAGAGGCCTTCCCAGCCTACTAAATAGTGCAGGTAGGTTGTTGTCCCATGAAAACAATGCAAAAAGGGTGAATACATTTGCCACAAATCAGATCACTGCAGGATCAAGTATCCGAGAGGAAACAGGGCCTGCATCTGGGCAGAGCCTCTATGAGAAAATAGAAAATTTGTTTTTTAATCATGAATGAAATCAGGCATCTGTTTGAAGTGCCTCCTAATTACTTCAAATATACCGAGGCAGATGAAACACTAGGCACAATTTTGAGGCATCAGTTGCCTACACAGGAATGGTGGACCAGCATGATACAGACATTGCTGTGAGCCAACAGGTTTTCATCAAATTTTTACATCAAAATGCAAACCATCATGTTCAGACAGGTGATACATCCACTATGATTGTAAAAGAGTGCGCTGAGCCAACTCAGCAAACCAATTCGGCCACTAAAGCAACCTCGACAGATGCAGATGACAAGGCTGAGAAAGCTACAGCACAATAGAAAATTAAAGGCATATCATTCAGAATTAATGTAGAGCGCTCAACCGACTCAATGGCCTCCAAAAGTCAAAAAAGGCTTCTGACAGAACTGAAGGGTATTCATTGTATATTTAGAATAGCAATAACTCTCTTATCTGCTATTCTGAAAGTTGGTGAATGCATTTATTAAGCAAATGACTCAGCGTTCAGATATTTTGTAAAAACCGATTGTATATATATCCCCTCGCATAAGCTTGCTGGGGTTGTTGATTTTCTCTTCAAAAGAACCTATGCTGTAAATTTCAGAGTTTTAATACAGGGAGTTGATGGAATTTCCAAAGTTCTGAGTTGTTTGATGTGTTGCGGTGTGATGGCTTACTGCTACAGGATTCCTGTGTATTTCATGGCACAATAAGTTTTCTTGAACTCTGTTGTTATGTATTTCATTCTTTCATAATCCGTTCATGCTCTATATTTCACAGTTTAATAGCACAGAAAAAGAATAGTTTCAGGATTTGTTCATTGAATACCCTGAAATCAATCTATGATGTTATGAATGTTTTCCTCTAAGTATTAGTTATGAAAGTGTAATTCTTAATTGCTTCACCTTCAGACTAGAACTTCACAGTGACTATTATTCTGGAATTCAAATCTGCTTCTGGGTGATATATCTCTTTCTCACATCACCAGCTTAGTGAAAAACTCTTAATTTCCTTTCACTGGCTAATCATATTTCATCATCACAATTTTAAGTTTGTTTCATGACATATTTAAATGGCCCTGCAGTTCTAGCAATCTTACTCAATACCTCAAACAACCCATAATCATAGACTCCATTGCCCAATGGACTGAAACTGTCTGAAGATCTCATCTTAGATACTGAAGGACATCACTCAACCAAAATTTCAAACCAAACCCTCACCTCATAACTAGCCTAAGATCCTCAAGAACAAAGTTAAAAACTAAAAGAGAGAGCCCTCTCTGATTATAGGTTGGCTAGAACCTGTAATCCAAAGCTTGGTTAGTGGTTACCCCGGCCTCATTCCCTCAGGAGTCAAAGGGAACAACCTGGGTGTTAACATAAATGGCGACTCCACTGGGGACTGAATGAACTTTATGACCCCCTGCCTGATTCTTAATACTGTAGATAAAGCCTGGGTGACAACTAGATAGCTTTAGAAACTGCCTTTGCTTTGCATTTGCAGGAGTATATAAAAGCTGCCTCAGTCAATCTTTATTCAGTCTTAAGTTCCATACAGTTGTGTTATGCCTGATCAGTCCTTGTCAAATATCACTATCTCTTAGAAAAGTCTCCTAAAGAAAATCACAGCAACTGGCTCCCAAGAAGAAAACTCGCTATACAAGGTCAAACCCAGACCCTGATCCATCACCTGAATTCCAAAATCCAAACTTGATTCCAAGAATCCTTAAGAGACACAAATCAGAAGGGACTCTATCAGATTCAAATTCTGAAGCAGGTCTTCAAACTGACATTCCCACCCCTGCTAAGCTTTCTCCACATCCTCACACCACTGTCCCACAACCTCCTAGTTCTTCATCCACTTCACAAGGTATCCTTTCAGCCACTCCATCAACTACACATACCCCTCTCATCCCCTTTCCTCCACTTGTCCCATTCGTTCCTGTTATCCCTATTGTCCCACCAAACATGGCTAATAGATATGCTCCACTTCAGTTACCTGCCAATCGAGGGCCTATGCCTCAAGATTACCAAAGAAAGATTTCATATTTTGATGGTACTGGCTCTTATCCAACCCTTCAACATACTAAGAAAATGCAGGACTACTTTGAAAATTATGAGATAGATGATGATGGGGTTAGAATGAATATTTTTGTGCAAAGCCTAACAGGAGATGTAATATCATGGTTTAGGGCACTCCCAACAAACTCCATAGTTGACCCTGGAGCCCTATATCAAACCTTTATCAACAGATGGGAGAAGAAAAAGGATCCACTTCACATTTTATCTGAATACAACACAATCAAAAGAGGTCCCCAAGAAACTGTCCTGGACTATTGTGCTCGGTTTAACAATGTCTACAATGCTATTCCCCAAAATCTCAGACCCCCACCTGATCTAGCTCTATACACCTTTCCTGATAGGTTTGATTCAGATATGGCATACCAATTAAGAGAAAGAGCTCCCCGAACTTTAGCTGAAATGCAAGACATACCAGTAAGTGTAGAAGCAAACCTAATAGCTAGGAGAAATAGGACCAAAACTAAAAGAAAGACTACCTTCAAGGAAGAGCCTTCAGGCTGGGATCAAAAATTAGATGCAATAATCACTAGTATGCATAGATTAGGTGACAGAGTAGAATCGGTTGAGAGGAAGTCATCATGGGAAGCACCACAGAATAACCCTATCAGGAATCCCAATTTTAGAAGAAACCAAAATCCTAATGTTGGCAAGGCCAGCCCTGAACCAGAGATAAGGCCTCTGTTCCAAGAAAACTATGCTGAAACATCTACTTCTAGTGAGCAGATAGACGATACCCACATCAATTTGATGGGCCTGAACGATGATCAACAAGTTTTTTTGAGTCAAGAATATCATGAAGAGGAAGACATAAGCCAGTTCCAAACTAGATCAGGTGAATCATTTGATTTCAAACAAGGCTATGACACAGCTGTTTTTGAAGTTCATAAACAATACAAATTAAGAAGCAGAACTATAAATGTGCCACAGCCTGAGAAAACAAAGGATAACATGCAGCCTAAGAAAGCTATTGTCACAGAGCCTATTAACAAAACTGATTCAATTACGAATCAAGTAATAGTTGAAGAGGTAATTGAACAATTTCCCTCAAATCAACAACCAGTGGTTACACCTCCTTTACAGCACAATCCAAGCAGCACTTTCCAAAAGATGAGCAAAAAGGACAAGCCTCAAGATCAAAATGAGAGTCAAGAAGAAAACTCTAAGAACTCAATTGAGAGAGAAAAGGTTGTTAACCAGAACACTAAGATCCAATCTGAAAAACCTTTTGACTTAGAAGCTGAAATTGGAAAATTGAAGATAGCCATTCCTCTTTCAGAGCTAGCCAAGCATGACATTTACAAACAACAAATCAAGAAGTCCCTTCAACTTACTCATAATAAAGATGATGTCAATGTATTGGATGACACCCCAAAACTACTTTTCGGTCCAGAGGTTGATGGAAAGACAACAGTTACAGAAATACTACCTTTTTATGTCAGCTTGCATGTTCATGATAAGATATTACACAACGCAATGTTTGACTCAGGCGCCTCTCATAACCTGATGCCTATGTCAGTAATGGAAAGATTGAATCTAGACATCACAAGACCATATAAGGACCTATTTTCATTTGATTCCAGCCAAGTTAAGTGTTTAGGCTTGATAAAAGATCTATGTGTGTCCCTAGTCCAGTACCCAAATAAAACAATCTTAATGGACGTTGTAGTTGTTGATATCCCACCCAAGTATGGAATGTTGTTATCAAGATCATGGGGGGCTAAACTCCAAGGTTCCCTACAATTAGACATGTCATATGCCACCATCTCTATCTTTGGGCAACCCAAGAGGCTATACAGAGTGTCACTCATGAAATACATGGTGAGCAATGAAGAAAAACCTCAAAATTTCCCTATTTATGCAGTCCATTCAGACATGGATTCCTTCATTCTGTTTAATGATGATATAAGCCCAATGAGTGATAACAAAGCTGTCATACTTGAACAAGATCTGCATATGAGTGAGCAAGCAAGTTCCCAAGAAATCAAGGTTGTACAATTAGGTGATGAAACTGCTCTAGAAGGCAAACCAGGTGAAAGACAAGAACTCCAACTTATAATACCAAGTCAGGGAGAAAATGTTGAAAATCCCCTAAATCAAGAGATCCTATGGTTTCTTGAGTTTGATGGATCAGTAAACAAATTAGGGGCAGGAGCTGGGGTATGGATTCATAACAAACAAAGCAACCATGCACAAGGTCGAGCTTATAGGCTTAATTTTAGATGTACTAATAATTGGCAGAATATGAGGCTCTTCTGCTAGGCCTCAAACTGGTAAAGTCATTTCAGGCCACAAAAGTTTCAATCATGGGAGATTCAGACCTTATTATCCAACAAGTGAAAGGCAATTTTGTCACAAATGACAAAAGACTAAGATCATATAGGTCTTCTACCATTGAAATACTCAAAGCTTTCACTGAATTTCAAATGACCAAAATACCTAGGACTCACAATATTCATGCACACAGTTTAGCTACATTTGCCAGTACATGCAAGTTGCCTTTTGAATCCAACCACTACTTTACAGCTGAGATAAAACACAGACCTTCTGTACCAAACAATATTAAAGACTGGCAAGTATTTGAGGATGACACACAGATAAATAATTTCTTAACCTTGCAGCATGAATTTTCAGGCTTGAACATTGATGTTGATTCTGTGAAAGACACACAACCATTGAGTGAAAAGGACCAAACAACAATATCACTCAAAACAACAAATCAAATACTTTTTCCAACAAACTTTGACAAGGAAAAATTACAAGAACTTGAACAACTGCATTTTGATGAAGTAGCTAGTACAGAGGCTGAAATCATAGAGCTAAAGGACAACTTTCTACCAATAGGCCTAACTCCATTGGAGGACATTTTTGACTCAAATGATGTTCCTAGAAAACCAAAAATGCAACCCCTTAATGCTGCCATTGAAGAATGCAACATTGGAACTATTGAAAAACCCAAGATAATAAAATTGTCTGCCTCTTTACCTCCTAACCAAAAGTCTAAATATATTGACCTCTTTAAAGAGTTCCAAGATGTGTTTGCATGGAGTTATGAGGATTTGAAATCCTATGACACGTCTGTTATTCAACACACTATTCCTCTCAAGCCCAATCAAAAGCCATTCAAGAAAAAATTGAGAAGAATCAATCCTATGCTTCTCCCTTCAATTGAGAAAGAAGTACAAAAAATGTTTAAAGCTGGTATCATAGCACCAATCAGGTTTTCAGACCGGATTTCAAATTTGGTCCCCACAAGAAAGAAAACTGGTGAGATTAGGCTTTGTGTTGATCTAAGGAATTTGAACCAAGTGTCCCTTAAAGACAATTATCCCTTACCAAAAATGGATCATATTCTCCAAAGAGTGGTGGGGGCTTCAAGAATTTCATTACTTGATGGATTTTCAGGTTTCAACCAGATCCTAGTCCACCCTGATGATCAAGATAAAACAGCTTTCACAACCCCATGGGGAACTTTCAAATATGTTAAAATTCCTTTTGGATTGAAAAATGCAGGAGCTACATTTCAGAGAGCAATGGATATTGCTTTTGCTAAAGAGATTCATGAGTTCCTTGTTATTTACTTAGATGACCTCACACCTTTCTCAAAATCTGACCAAGAACATTTAAAACACTTGAGACAAATATTCATAACATGTAGGAAATATGGAATCTCCTTAAATCCCAAGAAGTCTCTATTTGGTTTAGAAGAAGGTAAGCTATTAGGTCATATCATTTCAAAGGATGGCACTAGAATTGACCCAGACAGAATACAGGCCATCTTGCAAATGCCCCATCCAAGAAACACTAAAGAATTACAAGCCTTCTTGGAGAAAGATCAACTTTTAAAGGAGATTTATCCCAAACTTAGCGGAATTGATCATATTACTAAACAACATGCTAAAGAAGGATTCAAAAGTAAAGTGGACAATAGAAGCAAATCAAGCTTTTGAAGGTATTAAATTGGCCCTTACCCAAACCCCAGTCTTAACAAATCCTCAATTTGACAGAGAATTTATCATTTTCTCTTTTGCCTCCCAGCATACCATTGCTACTGTCTTATTGCAGAAAGATGATCAAGGGAATGAAAAACCTATTACTTTCTTTAGTAGAGCTCTTAGAGATGCACCTCTGAAATATCAGATCATGGAAAAGCAAGCATATGCTTTGGTCAAAGCCATCAAAGACTTTAGGATCTACATCCTATACTCCCATGTTATTGCTTATGTACCAAATCCCATTGTGAAAGACATACTAACTCAAGAAAACTTAGAAGGCAGAAGAGGAAAATGGATTGCTAGTATTTTAGAATTTGACATTGAAATAAGACCTACAAAACTGATAAAAGGGCAAGGTTTGGCTAAATTAATGTTTGAAACAAACTTCCAAGTCTTGGACATTAACCAATTGGACAATGAACCGGAGCTGGCGACTCCAAAGATCAATGTAGCCTTTGAACAATCCCTGTGGTATTCTGACATCTGTTATATATTGCAAAACCTGTGTGCTCCCCCAGGATTGTCCAGAACCAAATCTAGATTTTTAAAAATGAAAGCTTCAAAATTTTGTGTTATGGATGGTAATTTACTATGGAAAAATCATGAAGGTATACTGCTGAACTGTTTGAATATGGATGAGACTAACAATGTTATGAAAGAATTTCATGCAGGAGATTGTGGTGGACATTTGTACTGGAAGTCCACTGTGGATAAGATATTAAGGGCAGGTTACTATTGGCCCATTGTCTTCTCTGATGTTAAAAAATTCACCACTTCATGTCACAAATGTCAAGTGTTTGAGGGAAAAACAAAGTTACTACCACTTCCCTTAAAACCTATTGCAACAGAAAGGCCCTTTCAGCAATGGGGCTTGGACTTCATTGGGGAAATTCATCCTTCATCCTCAGGCCAACATAGATGGATTCTAACAGCCACAGATCACTTTACCAAATGGATTGAGGTTGTTCCATGCAGACAAGCAAATGATTCTACTATCATTCGGTTCCTTGAAACTAATATTCTTTCCAGATTTGGTTGTCCTCACAAGATTATAACAGACAATGCTGCTGCTTTCAGATCCAAGAAAATAGTGAACTTTTGACTCAAATTCCACATTACTTTGGGACATTCCACTGCATACTATCCTCAAGGCAATGGTTTAGCTGAATCATCTAACAAAAGTCTTATCAACATCATTAAGAAGATACTGGAAGAGAATAAGAAAAATTGGCATAAAAAGCTTGTAAATGCCTTATGGGCAGACAGGCTAACAACCAAGAGATCTATTGGGGTCAGCCCATATGAATTGGTTTATGGAATGGAAGCCAAATTCCCTTCATCATTGGGGGTCCCTGTCATGAAGCTACTTTAAGAAAGTCAAGCTGAACCAAATGACATACAAAGAAGAATCAATCAGATTATCTGTTTGCAGCAAACCAGAGATCAAGTGTATAGCAGAGTCCAAGTCCTACAAGAGAAACTGAAGAAAGCCTTTGATAGAAGAACCAAGGCTGAAGATTTCTTTATTGGTGATAAAGTACTTAAATGGGATTCAAGAAGAGAAGACAAGGGTAAGCATGGCAAATTTGACTCCCTTTGGAGGGGGCCTTTTGTTATTCAAGCAGTACAAGGAAATAACACTTATTTCTTGAAAAATTTGGATGGCACTGAAGCTGAAGAGGGCCCTGTAAATGGCCGGATGTTAAAGCACTACTTTGATTACTTCCCATGTATATAGCATGGCTTTCCCCCTGTACATAATCAGTTGTATATACTATTTTCTTTCAGCATATAGATAGTTCAGCCTCAGAAGAGTTGTAGATAAGCAGGAAAAGGCTTTTATTTCAGAAGTTCCACAATGGTGACAGATTCCAATTTTGAAATCCAAAGAAAAAGCTTTCAAGTTTTGAAGAAAAGTCAAGGGCCAAGGCATTCTGACCTACTGTTCTTGGTCTTTCAAGTAGAAAAACCATCACCAAGTGGAGCCACTGTTAGCTACCTATACCAATAGGTTTCATTTTTCATGATTGGCAGGGGAAGTGCCAATATGATCTACTTTGGTGATGCAAAGATCTCATATTTTGGTGGAAGACACATATCTATAGTTGGTTGATACTGTCCTACTTCTGAATGGGTGATCCAACAGTCTAAGCTGGTGATGAGCCCCAATTTTTGGTACAATTTGGGCTCATATTGGCCTACTTGCCTTACTCAACCATTCATATTTTACCACTTATGCATTCATTTCTTAGTATATTCGTGTTGTTTGTAGGAAGAAGGGTAGGCATTATATCTATGTGACTAATACATGATGATTTCAGGTTCTTGGCATTGAAGAGAGCAAAAGACCACGCAAAAGGAGACAAGGAGACAACAAAGGTGACATTGCGGGTTCATAGGGAGTGTTAACACCCAGGTTGTTCCCTATGACTCCCAAGGGAATACGGCCGGGGTAACCACTAACCAATCTTTGGATTACAGTGCCTAGCCACACTATAATCAGAGAGGGCTCTCTCTTTATGATTTGTCTCTGTTCTGTGGAGATTTTAGGCTAGCTATGAAATGAGGGTGTTTAGTTTTGTGCTTTGGTTGAGGGATATCTTTCTGTACTTGAAGTGTGCAATCTGCAGATGAGTTTATTTCATTGGGCAATGGAGTCTGTGGCTACAAATGTTTAGAAACCTTGAGATGATTTACTGAAATTACAGGGCCATTTAAATACTTCATATAACAAAGTTAGATTATGATGGTGACATGTGAACAACCAGTGAAAAGCATTCAAGAATTTTCCACTGAGCTGGGGTGTGGGAAAGAGATAGATGCCTCAGGAGCAAACTTGAATTCCTGAAAATATTTATCACATTGAAGATATAGCTTGAAAGTGTAGCAATTAAGAATTACACCTCATTTACTCTATCTGAAGAAAACATTTATAACAGCTTAGATTGAGTTCAGGGTAATCTATGATCAAATCCTGGAACTATTCTTTTACTTTGCCATTAAGTGTAAAACTCATAAACATGAAAGAAGATGAAAGACTAGAAAACATATAACACAGAGTTTAAAGAAGACTTATTGTGCTATGAAACATGCAGGAATCCTGTAACATTCAGCCAGCCACCACAGTGCATCAAGGGACACAGAGCTTTGGAAATTCCATCCACCTTTTTGTATTATTTCTTTGAGAGTTGTACAGCAACCGAAATATAGAAATGAAATCAACAACAACCCTTGCAAACTCATGCAAAGGGGACTTTATAGAAATGTTTATACAAAAATATCTCAGGCATTGAGTCATCTGAGAGAGAAATATCTTCATTACTTCGTACAGAAAAGTAGAAAAGAAGTTATTACAGCTTTGAATGCAACATAACTGCTCTTTAAGTCTGTCAGAGGATATTTTGACCTTTGGAGGTCACTGAGTCGGTTGGAACGCTTTGCTTTAATGTTGGAAAATGTGCCTTTACGTTTGCTGCGCTGTATCTTCTCGGCCTTGCCACCTGTGACTGTGCTTGCTGCTGTGGTGACCGAATAGCCCTGCTGAGTTGGCTCAGCCTTTCATCTTTCCTTTGTATGCTGATCTACCAAAATTTTTCCCTGTGTATGATCACTTTTAAATTTGCAAAACTTGACATTACAGGTTCTTGCTTGATAATATTAGCTGTGTCAATCTGTTCCAGACTTCCTGTGTGGGCAATTGGTGCTTCACAATTGCCTCTATGGTTTCATCTGCTTCTGTATATTTATAGAAATTTGGAGGCACATCGAACAGATGATTGATCTCGTTCATGGTGAAAAACAGGTTTTCCACCCTATTGTAGAGAGTTTGCCCTGATGCTGGTCCTGATTCTGCTGAAGTGTTGGGCTGTCCTGCAATTTGACTTGCAGCAAAGGCATTGACCCTTTTAGCATAATTTTCATGGGTAAGCAGTCTTCCCACACTGCTTAGTATGCTGGGGAGTCCTCTGTTTTGTAACACCTGAAACCTGTCCATGAACCTGTTGATTTCGGTCTGCATATCTTGGGTTCTCCTTTCTAATGTTCCAACCAGGTTTCTTAATGTCAGGACCCTTTTAACCATTGAGATTGTCTCAGTCCTGTGAGCAATTCCCATGGTGGTCAGTTGAGAGCTTGTCCTGTTATTCAATATGTTGATCATCCTATTGGCAGCATCAGGCATGTTGCCAAGGCTTGCTCTTGCTCTGTGTATCTCCCTATTTGCCTTTGTAATGAGTGCTAACTGTTCATCTATGGTCTCAATGAATTGCCACTGATCAGTAATGGACTGGCCAATATTGGCCCACAGGACTGTTTTGAGCTCTGCTGTCACCTTATCTAGTGTGAGTTCTTTTTCAAGCTCAGTTATTCTCTTTTTGAGAGCTTTTATATCTCTTTCCTTCTCAGCCACATTCCTTTTGCTCTTATCATACCTTTCATTTACTTTAGCCAAAGATTCCTTGGCTTGATTAAGCTCTAACATTTGAGCTTCCAGGACTTGAATCTCATTCTGAAGCTTCTGCATATCCAGACTATGAGTCTGCTCTGTTGTTGGTGCACCTGTCGATGTAGTTGGTGCTGTAGGTTCTGTTTGCTGAAGTGGAGGAGCAGTAGTTGGAGCAGCTTCCTCAAGGTTGATTACCTCAGGAGGAGGCTCGGAGGTTTGACCTTCTTCTCTTTGTTTCAAGGCTTCCTGTAGTGCTGCTTTTGCAGCCTCCGATTCTCCCAGTTTTTCTTGGGTTTGGATTAGCTGCTTGTACAGAGATACCAACAAGGTTGTGGCCTCTTGATCATGTCTTTGCTGGGCAACATCATCTGTTTGAGGGTGAATTGTGGCTGGGAGTTTGATCTTTCTCCTCAAGGCTGCCATGTCTGCATCCCTCAACTTTAATATCTCTTGTATGCCCTTGATATCTTTGGGATCATGCCCAATCTCTATGATGATGTCTTCTAAGGACCTAATTCTGTTGTCCTTTGCTTGAGAGGATGCTTTCTCCAACTCAAGCTGAGCAGCTGTGTTGTTAAGGCTATTTTGTAGCCTGTAGTTATCCAATGTTTGGTCTGCCAGGGAAGCATAGACCATCTCACCCGTTTGCTTATGCAGTTCTATTTTGTCCATTGGGTGGATATCCTTGGCAAGGACCTCCAGGTTTGTCCTCAAGTAGTCAGAGGCAGATTGGGGCTGCACTGCTATTGGCATAAAATGACTCATGATCATTTTGCCTTCCTGCACATCATATGCAGACATGAGTCTTTGTTGATTGGTGGGAGCCATGTTTAACAGATGGTTATACAGTTGTATCTTGATGGGCTCATTTCTCCTCTTAATGTCGATGAACTGCTGTTTAATGCTGAGTCCACCTTCCCTTTGCTGATTTGAGGAACTCACTTCTCCTCCCATTCCTCTATCCTGTTCTTGTTGAAAGGAACTTGCTGATGCTTCCCTGCTGGGTGGGACCATACCAAAAGACTGTCCCATTGGCATTTCTTCCTCTGAGAAGGGATTGATTCTCTGTCTTTTCTCCCCATGAGTTGCTGATGTTGTAAGGGGAGTCTCTCTATCCCTTTTCCTGCTTGTATCCTCCTTTTGTGGAGTTTGGAGGATTGATGCCTCAGCTGAAGTTTCTTGCCTTGGAGGCATAGTTTGTTCAGTGGATTTAGGGACTTCCACTGTTTGCTCTTGCTGCACAGGCTGCTCATGTCTTTGTTCTTCTTGTTGTTGGTGTTGTGTTTGTTGCTGCACTTCCTGCTGCATCATTTCTTCTTGTTGTTGGACTAGTGTTTCCACTTGCTCTTCAGTCATAGGAGGTGGCTGTTCCATCTGCTTTTCTTTGCCTTTGTTGGATGTCTGTGGAGTATTCATGGCAGCGTGCTGATGTGTTGTTGAGGATGAGGCAGCTGCTCCAAGTTGTCTTTGATATGAGAGGGGGACCTGTCCACAAGTTTCCAAGTCAGCTTCTTTTTGAATATTTCTAGCCTCTCTTTCTAGCAGCTCTTCACTAGTAATTTCCTCTTCTAGGGTGCCCTTTTTCCAGCTCAATGCATTGGCATACTGCTCAATCTCAGGCATCCTCATATGTGAATAGGTACCCAATTTGTATTTTATCCTCCTGAGGGAAACAAAATGATTGGGGTCATAGGGTATCCACTCAAAACTAGTTTGCAGTTTGAGGGCCTCTAGGATACTATTTGCCTCTTTCCATCCCTCCTCTCTTTTGTTATATAGGAAAGGGCCCAGCTGGCTCCTTACCTTCAACTGCGCCTTCTTGTTCTTGCTTTGGAAGTGGAGGTAGTCGGCATTCCCAAATTGCCTGAAGTATTCTAGGGCAAAAAGTCTCATAGGGACATACCTTGGCAGCCTATAAGGCTTCAACTCACAGCCATATACTCTGATCACTGTGTGGTGTTGGTAAAAGTACCAATTACCAATGCTGTAGGTTTTGGAGAGATGGAGAACTCTCCTCATGTCATCAGTTAACCTTGGAGGAGAAACACCATACAATAATGTCATAGCTGGATGAATGAACAAGTCTATGAACTCACAGTATGTGTATGGTGATACAGAGGTGCAATGAAAAACTGAGGTCCAAAACACAACTGATCTTGGATTCCCCTGGGCATTAACTCGCTTCAGGGGAATGAGGAAGCTGTCTGGTTGATAAAACAAGAATAGCTGGTAAATGTATGAAGTGTATCTGAACAGTCTCTCCCTTTGCAGATTCATCAGCTGGTCATGGATCCTATCTGCAATATATGTGGCATAGTCATAATGTACAGCTGGAGGCTTTCCATGAGAGAATATAGACAGCATTGCCATTATACTATCATCCACATCCTCCACTCCCCTGAACCCTAGGACATAGCTGATCAAATCCACTAGCATTCTGCCCAATTCATTTAAGTATGCATATCCAATAGGAGGAGTTTTGATGGCTTCAGAGCTTGTTTGTATGAACAGCTGATTGATTTTGATGATCTGGTCATTTTACAACTTAGTCCCCTTCTTTATCAAGTTCTGCATGTAGAGGGGGGTCAATGGTTTTGCAGTGTGGAAATGCAGCATCTCATTTAGGCTCTCTGCGGTGATATGGAACAGAATTGAGCCTGTGGGGCTGAGAACAGCTCTTTGGCATGGATCATAGCACTCCTGGCATCTGTGGATCAATTCTGGCATAGGATTTACCTGGGGGAGGTTGTAGATGGGCAAGTTTGAGTCCCAAATGCCTAGGATATCAGCTCCACTAAGGTGTTGGGCTTTCAACTCATTTAGCATCTGAATATTATATTTAGAGCCTAATGGAAAATAGTCTAACATCTGATAATCCACATCTCCCAGAGCTTCCCATTCTAACTCCCTGTGAGGGGTATTGAGAGGCTTGATGTTCAGTGCAATTGGAGTTTCCATGGTCTATTAAGCTTCTGACTTGCAGGTGAACTGGTTGAAATAAGCAGAACAACACAGAGGTGATTCCTTACGATGAAAGTGTGAATTTTAAGGACCAGAGGGTGAATTGAGCACACAGCAATTGAAATACTGTTTAACGGATTGATAAAAATAAATAGCAGGGCTGGCCAGAACTTTTCTAAGGTGAATTTAGCCAGCAGAGGTTTCTAGCTCACGATTGCGCGAGCTACCTGTGAATTCAGGTTGTTTCAGTCAAATGCAGGTTTCGTAAACTGTTTTTTGCCTTGGAGAGGGAAATAGGTACAGGTTACTGGATATTAGACGGTGAATTCAGTGTTTTAACACTCCCTTAACAGTTTGTTTGTAGAAAATTGGATAAAAACCAGGTGCAGAGAATAATTTCGAGAAATACCTTGCGGATTTCCACTGACAGTTGCAAATGCAGTTACGACGGAGGCACCCGTGGTTTGGAGTCGAACAGTGCGAGTTGGCATTGGTCTGGTCGTTAAATACATGCAGGAACAACAACAGTCTCTTTCGGCAAAAGTAGAAAAAACACGAAATTTTGGCCTAAAAATAGATTTTTGTCATATTGGCGCCTTTTTGGGATGACGTCAGCATGACGTCATCGGGTGGGGTTGGAGTCGGATGACATCAGCATGACGTCACCGGTGATGTGGCAGGTCCTGGTTGGTCCATGGATATGCTGAAGTGGCGGACATGTCAGCGAAGGGATGGACGAATGAGGTGATGCGACGGCGGGGTGGCGGCGACGTGGCTCTGACGTGGGCATGACATGGGACCAGCAAAACCGTGCGGTAAGTGAAACAGTGGTAACGGTTTTCTTGGACCGCTTACCATACGGCCCCGGTTTTGTCAGAGGCCGCTCCGAGAGACTAAGAAGGTGACGCGTGGCCGAGGACTGACGTAACCCTTCGTCAGTTTCTCGGGCGCTAACTGTCGGGCGTGGGGACCAACCCGATATGCATAAGGGTCGTTCGATCAGAGGCGCTCGATCGGACGGCTGACGGGTTGATGAAGTGATCGAGCGATACGGAAGGGGGCGGGATTTAAAAAATGTATTTTTTGGGATGCGCGCTTAGCGGAAGATCATTGGGGTATGAAGAATTTCGATGGTTTTTTAATATATTTTCAATAAAACCAATATAGCGCCCGAACCATTGGAATCATAAAAATGGGTTTTTTATGAATAGTTTTGTCAAAATGCGCCCGGTGCTTAGACTTTGGATAAAGGAGAAAAGTGGGTTTTTAGAGTATTTTTGCCAATGAAGCCAGTTAAAGGGACAAAAGGGGTTTTTTAGCAAGGTTTTTGGGGATTTTTTGGGTTTTTCTGAGCAGAGGGAAGGTGAGGGCTTAGGGGAAAGGTTGTTGCTCATAACCAGAGGTTAGAGCAGCCCCAGGACAGGGTTGACCATAGTCCCAGGTGGACTAAAGTCTCCCTTTAGACAGACATATTTAGCTATAATGCTAAAAGGAGGATATTTATAGAATGTTTGGGGATTTATACACCATGGTGTTAATAATACTAGGGAAAGGGTAACATAGGGGAATTACATACTAGAGTTAGAGTTAATATGGGGGAATATGTGAATGAGGGGGAAAATCACTAAGTTTACTTGAAACTTACTTAGTTTAGGGAGTAGATCAAAATGAAAAGATTTTTTAGACAAGAAATGTGGCTTTTCAATGAATAAAACCACCATCAAACCTCAAGTCTTCTAAGCAATTCAATTGATGAGGGGATGTTAGTAATGAGTGGGAAAAGGGATAATTGGGAATTTAGACATGCTTCTTTGTTTTTCTTTTCTCATCTTGACCATCAAGGTTAAATCTAAAATGAATACCACTTCTGCAACCCCATCTACTTACCCAGCTACTTTGCCTAGCATTTTTTGTTTCTTCTTGGAGGGTGCACTTAGGCTTGCAGACCCTTACTTGCCTTTTCTTTTCTTTGGCTTTTTCTTTTGTTTTTCTATCTACTTCTACCCTTATTTCTTCCAAGGTCCCAGATTAAGCTGTTGGGAGCCTTTTCTTCTCTACCTGAACTACTTGTCTGCCAAGATTAAACAGTTTGGACAGACTTCCTTCTCTATTCTACAGCTGAAAATTCAAAACATGGCATGATCCAGTTTAGACTGTTGGACCATCCATCAAAATTTGAGTCCATACCAAGCTATAAGCACAGATTGTATTCTTATGGAAATATGTGATCTTTGCATCATCAAAGCAGAGCATATTTGGACCTTTTCATTGCCAATCATGAAATATGAAACCTATTGGTATAGGTAGCTAACAGTGGCTCCACATGGGGGTGGTGTTTCATTTGAAAGACCAAGAACAGCAGGTCAGATTGCCTTGCTCCTTGACTGCTCTTGCCAATCCTGAAGTTTGCTGCTTTGAAATGCCAAAATTGTGTGCTTCTCTTCTTGGTAGACCTCTGATTCTATTCACCTTTCGCTGGCAGTTTAAGAAAACTTTGAGAATTTTCATTTTTACATGTTGACAGAAAATAATATATACATCTGGATATGTACAGGGAAAAACTCAGGCTGCACTTATGGGTGATATTCAAAATAGTGCTTCAGCATCCTGCCATTCACAGGACCTTCATCCAAATCAGTTTCATTGAGACTCTTAAGGAAATAAGTGTTGTTTCCTTGTACTGCTTGGACAGCAAATGGTCCTCTCCAAAGGGAATCAAATTTTCCATGTTTTCCCTTATCCTCTCTTCTTGAATCCCACTTGAGGACTTTGTCACCAATATTGAAATCTTCTGCCTTAGTTCTTCTATCAAAGGCCTTCTTTAATTTTTCTTGTAGAACTTGAACTCTACTGAAAACTTGGTCTCTAGTTTGCTATAAACATATGATCTGATTGATTCTTATTTGCATATCATTTGGTTCAGCTTGGCTTTCTTGAAGAAGTTTCATAACAGGCACTCCTAGTGATGAAGGAAATTTGGCCTCTAATCCATAAACCAACTCATATGGGCTGGTCCCAATTGATCTTTTGGTTGTTAGTCTATCTGCCCATAGGGCATTCACAAGCTTCTTATGCCAATTCTTTTTGTTCTCTTCTAGTACTCTCTTTATGATGTTTACCAGACTTTTATTTGATGACTCAGCAAGGCCATTTCCTTGGGGATAGTATGCAGTAGAATGGCCCAAGGTGATGTGAAATTTATGGCAGAAGTTCACCATTTTCTTGGATCTGAAAGCAGTAGCATTGTCTGTTATTATTTTGTCAAGACAGCCAAATCTAGCCAATATGTTGTTCTCCAAGAACTGAATGATAGTGGAATCATTTGCTTGTCTGCATGGAACAGCTTCAATCCACTTGGTGAAGTAGTCTGTGGCTGTTAAGATCCATCTATGTTGGCCTGAAGATGAGGGATGAATTTCCCCAATGAAATCCAAGCCCCATTGTTGAAAAGGTCTCTCTGTTGCAATAGGCCTTAAGGGAAGTGGCAGCAACTGTCTCTTTCCCTCAAACACTTGACATTTATGACATGAGGTGGTGAATTTCTTGACATCAGAGAACATGGTGGGCCAGTAGTACCCAGCCCTTAGTATTTTATCCACAGTGGACTTCCAGTACAAGTGTCCACCACAGTCACCTGCATGAAATTCCTTTATGATATTGTCAGTTTCATTCTCAATTAGGCAGTTTAGCAATATTCCTTCATGGTTTTTCCACAATAAATTTCCATCCATAACACAAAATTTAGAAGATTTCATTTTTAAAAACCTACATTTAGTTCTGGACAATCCTGGGGGAGCACACAGGTTTTGCAATACATAACATATATCAGAGTACCAAGGGGATTGTTCAAAGGCTACATTGATCTTTGGAGTCGCCAGCTCCGGTTCACTGTCCAGCTGGTTGATGTCTAAGGCTTGGAAATTTGCTTCTGTCATTAATTTGGCCAAGCCTTGCCCTTTTATTAGTTTTGTAGGTTTTATCTCAATATCAAATTCCAAGATGTTGGCAATCCACTTTCCTCTTCTGCCCTCTAAATTTTCTTGGGTGAGAATGTCTTTGACAATAGGACTTGGCACGTATGCTATAACATGGGAATAAAGGATGTAAATCGTAAAGTCTTTAATGGCTTTGACTAAAGCATAAGCTTGCTTTTCCATGATTTGATACTTTAAAGGTGCATCTCTAAGAGCTTTGCTAAAGAACGCAATTGGCTTCTCATTTCCTTGGTCATCTTTTTGCAATAAAACAGCAGCAATAGTATGCTGGGAGGCAAAAGAGAAAATGATAAATTCTCTGTCAAACTGACGATTGGTCAACACTGGGGTTTGGGTAAGGGCCAGTTTTATACCTTCAAAGGCTTGATTGGCTTCAAAAGTCCATTTGACTTTTGAATCTTTCTTTAGCATGTTATTTAACAATCTGATTAGTTCTGCTAAGTTTGGGATAAACCTTCTCAAGAAATTGATTTTTCCCAAGAATCCTTGCAACTCTTTGACATTTCTTGGGTGGGGCATTTGTAGGATAGCCTGTATCCTATCTGGGTCAATTCTAATGCCATCTTTAGAAATGATGTGGCCCAATAGCTTACCTTCCTCTAAACCAAACAGGGATTTCTTGGGATTCAAGGAAATTCCATATTTTCTGCATTTTAGGAAGATCTGTCTCAAATGTTTTATATGTTCTTGGTCTGATTTTGAGAAAGGTGTAAGGTCATCTAGGTAAATGACCAGGAAGTCATGAATCTCTTTGGAAAAGGCAATATCCATTGCTCTTTGAAAAGTTGCCCCTGCATTTTTCAGTCCAAAAGGCATCTTTACATATTTGAAAGTTCCCCATGGGGTAGTGAATGTTGTTTTGTCTTGATCATCAGGGTGCACCAGGATTTGATTGAAGCCTGAAAATCCATCCAGTAATGAGATCCTTGAGGCCCCTACCACTCTTTGGAGAATGTGATCCATCTTGGGTAAGGGATAGTTGTCTTTGAGGGATACTTGGTTCAGATTCCTTAAGTCCACACACAGCCTTATTTCACCAGTCTTCTTTCTTATAGGGAATAAGTTGGAGATCCATTCAGAGAATCTGATTGGTGCTATGATGCCTGCCTTGAACATTTTCTGTACTTCTTGTTCCATTGCTGGGAGAAGCATAGGATTGATTCTCCTCAATTTTTGTTTAAAGGGCTTTTGATCAGGTTTAAGAGGGATTGTATGCTGGATAACAGAGGTGTCATAGGACTTTAGGTCCTCATAACTCCATGCAAAGACATCCTGGAACTCTTTAAAGAGGTCAATGTATTTAGGCTTTTGATCAGGAGGTAAAGATGCAGACAATTTAATTATTTTGGGTTTGTCAATTGTACCTATGTTGCATTCTTCAATGACTGCATTTAAGGGCTGCATTTTTGGTTTTATGGGAATATCATTTGAATCAAAGATGTCCTCTAGTGGAGTTAGGCCTGTTGGTAGAAAATTGTCTTTCAGCTCTATGATGTCAGTTTCGGCATTGGCCACTTCCTCACAATTAATTGATTGAATTTGCTGAATGTTGTCCTTATTGAAAATAGTTGGATTTAGCATTTGTATTGCTATTCTAGGTGATATTGGGTGAGTAGTTTTCTGAAACTGTATTTGTGATGGACTTGCTCTTTCAAGTATTTGTGATTGACTTGCTGTATCAATGTCAATATTTAATCCTGCAAATTCTTGTTGCAGAGTTAAAAAATGGTTTATTTGCTTGTCATCCTCAAATACTTGCCAATCATTAACATTGTTTGGAATGGAGGGTCTGTGTTTTACCTCAGCTGTAAAGCAATGATGGGACTCAAAAGGCAGCTTGCAGGTACTTGCAAAGGTGGCTAAACTATGAGCATGCAGATTGTGGGTTCTAGGAATTTTAGTGATTTGGAATTCAGAGAAAAAGTTTAGTACCTCAGCAACAGCAGACCTATAAGTCCTTAGTCTTTTGTCATTGGTGACAAAGTTTCCCTTCACTTGTTGAATAACTAAATCTGAATCACCCATGATTGAAACCCTGGCAGCTTGTAAGAACTTTACTAACTTGAGGCCTAGTAAAAGAGCTTCATATTCTGCCATATTATTGGTACATTTGAAGTTCAATCTATAGGCTCTGCCTTCTGCATGAATATTTTCTTTATTGTGTACCCAAACTCCAGCTCCTGCCCCTAACTTGTTGACTGAGCCATCAAATTCAAGGAACCATAGAATATCCTGTTGGGAAGGAGATTTAATGATCTGTTCATGGGCTGGCAATGTGAGTAGAAGTTGTGGTTTTTCATCTAGCTTGTCTTCTAGGACAGTTTCATCATTTGATTGGGTATGCTTGGTATTTAGAACAGCAGCAGTATCTAGTGTTTGATTGACTGTTGTTTCATTGGAGTCTTCCTCTTGTATGAGTACCTTGGTTTCAACCTCACCTTTTGAGGGAGTTGTGCTGTTATTGAAGAGAATATATGAGTCTATGTCTGAATGGACAGCATATATGGGAAAGTTTTGAGGCTTTTCTTCACTGCTGACCATGTATTTCATGAGTGTTTCTCTGTACAGTCTTTTTGGTTGCCCAAAAACAGAGATGGTGGCATATGACATGTCTAATTGTAGGGAACCTTGGAGTTTAGCTCCCCAAGATCTTGATAACAGCATCCCATACTTAGGTGGAATATCAGCAACTACCACATCCATTAGGATTGTTTTGTTTGGGTATTGAACCAGAGACACACATAAGTCTTTTATGAGACCTAAACACTTGACTTGGCTGGAGTCAAAGGAAAACAGGTCCTTGTATGGTCTTGTTATGTCTAGATTCAATCTCTCCATGACTGCTTTTGGCATAAGATTGTGAGAGGCACCTGAGTCAAACATTGCATTATGTAGTATTTTATCATGAATGTGTAAGCTGACATAAAAAGGTAATACCCCTGTGGCTACCGTTTTTCCATCCACTTCCGGGCCAAACAGTAATTCTGGGGTGTCATCCAGCACATTGACATCATCTTTGTTGCCAGTGAGTTGAAGGGACTTTTTGATCTGTAGTTTATAGATGTCATGCTTGGCTAGTTCTGAGAGAGGGATTGCTATCTTTAGTTTGCCAATTTCAGTTTCTAAGTCAAAGGGTTTTTCAGATTGGGTCTTGGGGTTATGGATAACAGTCCTTTCCTTGTTTATTAAATCTTCTTCTTGATTTTTATCTTGACTTTGGGACTTGCCTCTTTTACTCATCTCTTGGGGAGAATCATTTAAATTAGGTTGAGAAGGTGAAGTGGCCACAGGCTGCTGTTTTAAGGACAGTGGTTCAGTGATATCTTCAATAATCACTTCTTCTGCAGGTGAATTTGTTTTGTCACTAGGTTCTGTGACTATGACCCTTTCAGGCTGCTGATTATCCTTTATCTTTTCAGGCTGGTTTACATTCACAGTTCTGCTCCTCAGCTTGTATTGTTTATGGACTTCATAAACAGCAGTGTCATAGCCTTGTTTAAAGTCAAAGGATTCACCTGATTTAGTTTGGAACAGTTTGATTTCATCATCCTCATGATCTTCTTGTGTTAAGAAAACTTGACTTTCACCATCTAGACCCATTAAATTAATCTCAGGATCTTCATTGGGTTCTGTTGATGTGGAAGTTTCTGCATAATTTTCTTGGAAAGGGGGTCTTATGTCTTGGTCAGCACTGGCCTTGCCAACATTTGGGTTTTGAGTTCTCCTGAAATTTGGATTCCTAGGAGGGTTGTTTTGTGGTGCTTCCCATGATGATTTTCTTTCGACCGATTCCACTCTGTCACCTAATCTTTTCATTCCATTAAGTATTGCATCCAGCTTCTGATCAAAGGCAGAGGGTTCCTCTTTGAAAACAGTCCTCTTTTCCAACCTTGCCCTGTTTCTTTTGGCAATTAGGTTGGCTTCCACTGTAACAGCAACCCTTTGGGCCTCTGCAAGGGATTGAGGATCTCTTTCCTTCAACTGATAGGCCATGTCAGGGTCAAAACCATCAGGGAATTTGTACAAAGCTAAATCAGGAGGACGTCTTAAATTTTGTGGAATCGCGTTATATACATTGTTAAATCTTGCACAATACTCCAAAACAGTCTCTTGGGGACCTCTTTTGATAGTGTCATATTCCCCAAGTATGTGCAGAGGATCCTTCTTCTTCTCCCATCTGCTGGTAAAGGCTTGATACAGTTCATCAGGAGTTGTGATGGAGTTTGCATTCAGGGATCTAAACCAAGTTCTTACATCCCCAGTTAGACTTTGAAAAAACATCCTCATCCTCACACTGTCATCGTCTATTTCATAAGTCTCAAAATGATCTTGCATCCTCTTAGTATGCTGGACAGCTGTCAGAGGGCCATTGGAGTCAAAATATGAGATTTTGGTTTGGTAATCTTGGGGTAGAGCTGCAGCATTAGCTGGTATCTGCAAGGGTTCATATCTGTTAGCCATATTTACAGGGTTTAGAGGATTAACAGGGGTAGCTGGGATAATAGGAACAGTGGGTATCACTGGGGTGATAAGTAAGGGTGAACCTAGAGTGTTGGTCAAGGGGATATGTGTACTGGATGAAGATGTGAGAGGAGGACTTTGAGATGTGGATGGTGAACTAGGGGAATTAGGGGTAGACTGGAAAAGGACCTTGCATGGGGTAGAGATAAGGCTGGGATGTTCTGAATCTGAGGTTAGATCAGCAGGCTGCTCCTGCCTTTGTTGCCTCCTAATGTTTCTAGGGATGGTATTTGGATTATCAACAATGATGGGTGGATTAGGGTCAGGATTTGCCCTAGTGTGCCGTGGATTTTTCTTGGGAGCCAGCTTCTAACTGTTTTTTAGGATTTTATAGGAAATTTTTATATCTTCAAGGACTGGATAAAGATTTTTGGAATGGCTATATATATTTCAAAGCTGAGATGAAGACTCACTGAAAAATCTCTTCCCTAAAGCTGTCAATGTGACACAGAAACAGCTTTGCAGGCCTCCTGACTGATTTGAGGCTTGATCTGTAGCTTTGAGAGATGTATAGAAATTGGAAAATCCTAAGAAGTCCCCAGTGGAGTCGCCAATTATGTTAACACCCAGGTTGTTCCCTATGACTCCCAAGGGAATACGGCCGGGGTAACCACTAACCAATCTTTGGATTACAGTGCCTAGCCACACTATAATCAGAGAGGGCTCTCTCTTTATGATTTGTCTCTGTTCTGTGGAGATTTTAGGCTAGCTATGAAATGAGGGTGTTTAGTTTTGTGCTTTGGTTGAGGGATATCTTTCTGTACTTGAAGTGTGCAATCTGCAGATGAGTTTATTTCATTGGGCAATGGAGTCTGTGGCTACAAATGTTTAGAAACCTTGAGATGATTTACTGAAATTACAGGGCCATTTAAATACTTCATATAACAAAGTTAGATTATGATGGTGACATGTGAACAACCAGTGAAAAGCATTCAAGAATTTTCCACTGAGCTGGGGTGTGGGAAAGAGATAGATGCCTCAGGAGCAAACTTGAATTCCTGAAAATATTTATCACAGTGAAAGATATAGCTTGAAAGTGTAGCAATTAAGAATTACACCTCATTTACTCTATCTGAAGAAAACATTTATAACAGCTTAGATTGAGTTTAGGGTAATCTATGATCAAATCCTGGAACTATTCTTTTACTTTGCCATTAAGTGTAAAACTCATAAACATGAAAGAAGATGAAAGACTAGAAAACATATAACACAGAGTTTAAAGAAGACTTATTGTGCTATGAAACATGCAGGAATCCTGTAACATTCAGCCAGCCACCACGGTGCATCAAGGGACACAGAGCTTTGGAAATTCCACCCACCTTTTTGTATTATTTCTCTGAGAGTTGTACAGCAACCGAAATATAGAAATGAAATCAACAACAACCCTTGCAAACTCATGCAAAGGGGACTTTATAGAAATGTTTATACAAAAATATCTCAGGCATTGAGTCATCTGAGAGAGAAATATCTTCATTACTTCGTACAGAAAAGTAGAAAAGAAGTTATTACAGCTTTGAATGCAACATAACTGCTCTTTAAGTCTGTCAGAGGATATTTTGACCTTTGGAGGTCACTGAGTCGGTTGGAACGCTTTGCTTTAATGCTGGAAAATGTGCCTTTACGTTTGTTGCGCTGTATCTTCTCGGCCTTGCCACCTGTGACTGTGCTTGCTGCTGTGGTGACCGAATAGCCCTGCTGAGTTGGCTCAGCCTTTCATCTTTCCTTTGTATGCTGATCTACCAAAATTTTTCCCTGTGTATGATCACTTTTAAATTTGCAAAACTTGACATTACAGGTTATGGCTTGATAATATTAGCTGTGTCAATCTGTTCCAGACTTCTTGTGTGGGCAATTGGTGCTTCACAATTGCCTCTATGGTTTCATCTACTTCTGTATATTTATAGAAATTTGGAGGCACATCGAACAGATGATTGATCTCGTTCATGATGAAAAACAGGTTTTCCACCCTATTGTAGAGAGTTTGCCCTGATGCTGGCCCTGATTCTGCTGAAGTGCTGGGCTGTCCTGCAATTTGACTTGCAGCAAAGGCATTGACCCTTTTAGCATAATTTTCATGGGTAAGCAGTCTTCCCACACTGCTTAGTATGCTGGGGAGTCCTCTGTTTTGTAACACCTGAAACCTGTCCATGAACCTGTTGATTTTGGTCTGCATATCTTGGGTTCTCCTTTCTAATGTTCCAACCAGGTTTCTTAATGTCAGGACCCTTTTAACCATTGAGATTGTCTCAGTCCTGTGAGAAATTCCCATGGTGGTCAGTTGAGAGCTTGTCCTGTTATTCAATATGTTGATCATCCTATTGGCAGCATCAGGCATGTTGCCAAGGCTTGCTCTTGCTCTGTGTATCTCCCTATTTGCCTTTGTAATGATTGCTGACTGTTCATCTATGGTCTCAATGAATTGCCATTGATCAGTAATGGACTGGCCAATATTGGCCCACAGGACTGTTTTGAGCTCTGCTGTCACCTTATCTAGTGTGAGTTCTTTTTCAAGCTCAGTTATTCTCTTTTTGAGAGCTTTTATATCTCTTTCCTTCTCAGCCACATTCTGTTTGCTCTTATCATACCTTTCATTTACTTTAGCCAAAGATTCCTTGGCTTGATTAAGCTCTAACATTTGAGCTTCTAGGACTTGAATCTCATTCTGAAGCTTCTGCATATCCAGACTATGAGTCTGCTCTGTTGTTGGTGCAGTTGTCGATGTAGTTGGTACTGTAGGTTCTGTTTGCTGAGGAGGAGGAGCAGTAGTTGGAGCAGCTTCCTCAAGGTTGATTACCTCAGGAGGAGGCTGGGAGGTTTGACCTTCTTCTCTTTGTTTCAAGGCTGCCTGTAGTGCTGCTTTTGCAGCCTCCGATTCTCCCAGTTTTTCTTGGGTTTGGATTAGCTGCTTGTACAGAGATACCAACAAGGTTGTGGCCTCTTGATCATGTCTTTGCTGGGCAACATCATCTGTTTGAGGGTGAATTGTGGCTGGGAGTTTGATCTTTCTGCTCAAGGCTGCCATGTCTGCATCCCTCAACTTTAATATCTCTTGTATGCCCTTGATATCTTTGGGATCATGCCCAATCTCTATGATGATGTCTTCTAAGGACCTAATTCTGTTGTCCTTTGCTTGAGAGGATGCTTTCTCCAACTCAAGCTGAGCAGCTGTGTTGTTAAGGCTATTTTGTAGCCTGTAGTTATCCAATGTTTGGTCTGCCAGGGAAGCATAGACCATCTCACCCGTTTGCTTATGCAGTTCTATTTTGTCCATTGGGTGGATATCCTTGGCAAGGACCTCCAGGTTTGTCCTCAAGTAGTCAGAGGCAGATTGGGGCTGCACTGCTGTTGGCATAAAATGACTCATGATCATTTTGCCTTCCTGCACATCATATGCAGACATGAGTCTTTGTTGATTGGTGGGAGCCATGTTTAACAGATGGTTATACAGTTGTATCTTGATGGGCTCATTTCTCCTCTTAATGTCGATGAACTGCTGTTTAATGCTGAGTCCACCTTCCCTTTGCTGATTTGAGGAACTCACTTCTCCTCCCTTTGCTTTATCCTGTTCCTGTTGAAAGGAACTTGCTGATGCTTCCCTGCTGGGTGGGACCATACCAAAAGACTGTCCCATTGGCATTTCTTCCTCTGAGAAGGGATTGATTCTCTGTCTTTTCTCCCCATGATTTGCTGATGTTGTAAGGGGAGTCTCTCTGTCCCTTTTCCTGCTTGTATCCTCCTTTTGTGGAGTTTGGAGGATTGATGCCTCAGCTGAAGTTTCTTGCCTTGGAGGCACAGTTTGTTCAGTGGATTTAGGGACTTCCACTGTTTGCTATTGCTGGACAGGCTGCTCCTGTCTTTGTTCTTCTTGCTGTTGGTGTTGTGTTTGTTGCTGCACTTCCTGCTGCATCATTTCTTCTTGTTGTTGGACTAGTGTTTCCACTTGCTCTTCAGTCATAGGAGGTGGCTGTTCCATCTGCTTTTCTTTGCCTTTGTTGGATGTTTGTGGAGTATTCATGGCAGCTTGCTGATGTGTTGTTGAGGATGAGGCAGCTGCTCCAAGTTGTCTTTGATATGAGAGGGGGACCTGTCCACAAGTTTCTAAGTCAGCTTCTTTTTGAATATTTCTAGCCTCTCTTTCTAGCAGCTCTTCACTAGTAATTTCCTCTTCTAGGGTGCCCTTTTTCCAGCTCAATGCATTGGCATACTGCTCAATCTCAGGCATCCTCATATGTGAATAGGTACCCAATTTGTATTTTATCCTCCTGAGGGAAACAAAATGATTGGGGTCATAGGGTATCCACTCAAAACTAGTTTGCAGTTTGAGGGCCTCTAGGATACTATTTGCCTCTTTCCATCCCTCCTCTCTTTTGTTATATAGGAAAGGGCCCAGCTGGCTCCTTACCTTCAACTGCGCCTTCTTGTTCTTGCTTTGGAAGTGGAGGTAGTCGGCATTCCCAAATTGCCTGAAGTATTCTAGGGCAAAAAGTTTCATAGGGACATACCTTGGCAGCCTATAAGGCTTCAACTCACAGCCATATACTCTGATCACTGTGTGATGTTGGTAAAAGTACCAATTACCAATGCTGTAGGTTTTGGAGAGATGGAGAACTCTCCTCATGTCATCAGTTAACCTTGGAGGAGAAACACCATACAATAATGTCATAGCTGGATGAATGAACAAGTCTATGAACTCACAGTATGTGTATGGTGATACAGAGGTGCAATGAAAAACTGAGGTCCAAAACACAACTGATCTTGGATTCCCCTGGGCATTAACTCGCTTCAGGGGAATGAGGAAGTTGTCTGGTTGATAAAACAAGAATAGATGGTAAATGTATGAAGTGTATCTCAACAGTCTCTCCCTTTGCAGATTCATCAGCTGGTCATGGATCCTATCTGCAATATATGTGGCATAGTCATAATGTACAGCTGGAGGCTTTCCAGGAGAGAATATAGACAGCATTGCCATTATCCTATCATCCACATCCTCCACTCCCCTGATCCCTAGGACATAGCTGATCAAATCCACTAGCATTCTGCCCAATTCATTTAAGTATGCATATCCAATAGGAGGAGTTATGATGGCTTCAGAGCTTGTTTGTATGAACAGCTGATTGATTTTGATGATCTGGTCATTTGACAACTTAGTCCCCTTCTTTATCAAGTTCTGCATGTAGAGGGGGGTCAATGGTTTTGCAGTGTGGAAATGCAGCATCTCATTTAGGCTCTCTGCGGTGATATGGAACAGAATTGAGCCTGTGGGGCTGAGAACAACTCTTTGGCATGGATCATAGCACTCCTGGCATCTGTGGATCAATTCTGGCATAGGATTTACCTGGGGGAGGTTGTAGATGGGCAAGTTTGAGTCCCAAATGCCTAGGATATCAGCTCCACTAAGGTGCTGGGCTTTCAACTCATTTAGCATCTGAATATTATATTTAGAGCCTAATGGAAAATAGTCTAACATCTGATAATCCACATCTCCCAGAGCTTTCCATTCTAACTCCCTGTGAGGGGTATTGAGAGGCTTGATGTTTAGTGCAATTGGAGTTTCCATGGTCTATTAAGCTTCTGACTTGCAGGTGAACTGGTTGAAATAAGCAGAACAACACATAGGTGATTCCTTACGATGAAAGTGTGAATTTTAAGGACCAGAGGGTGAATTGAGCACACAGCAATTGAAATACTGTTTAACGGATTGATAAAAATAAATAGCAGGGCTGGCCAGAACTTTTCTAAGGTGAATTTAGCCAGCAGAGGTTTCTAGCTCACGATTGCGCGAGCTACCTGTGAATTCAGGTTGTTTCAGTCAAATGCAGGTTTCGTAAACTGTTTGTTGCCTTGGAGAGGGAAATAGGTACAGGTTACTGGATATTAGATGGTGAATTCAGTGTTTTAACACTCCCTTAACAGTTTGTTTGTAGAAAATTGGATAAAAACCAGGTGCAGAGAATAATTTCGAGAAATACCTTGTGGATTTCCACTGACAGTTGCAAATGCAGGTATGACGGAGGCACCCGTGGTTTGGAGTCAAACAGTGTGAGTTGGTGTTGGTCTAGTCGTTAAATACATGCAGGAACAACAACAGTCTCTTTCGGCAAAAGTAGAAAAAACACGAAATTTTGGCCTAAAAATAGATTTTTGTCATATTGGCGCCTTTTTGGGATGATGTCAGCATGACGTCATCGGGTGGGGTCGGAGTCGGATGACGTCAGCATGACGTCACCGGTGATGTGGCAGGTCCTGGTTGGTCCATGGATATGCTGAAGTGGCGGACATGTCAGCGAAGGGACGGACGAATGAGGTGATGCGACGACGGGGTGGCGGCGACGTGGCTCTGACGTGGGCATGACATGGGACCAGCAAAACTGGGCGGTAAGTGAAACAGTGGTAACGGTTTTCTCGGACCGCTTACCATATGGCCCCGGTTTTGTCAGAGGCCGCTCCGAGAGACTGAGAAGGTGACGCGTGGCCGAGGACTGACGTAACCCTTCGTCAGTTTCTCGGGCGCTAACTGTCGGGCGTGGGGACCAACCCGATATGCATAAGGGCCGTCCGATCAGAGGCGCTCGATCGGACGGCTGACGGGTTGATGAAGTGATCGAGCGATACAGAAGGGGGCGGGATTTAAAAAATGTATTTTTTGGGATGCGTGCTTAGCGGAAGATCATTGGGGTATGATGAATTTCGATGGTTTTTAATATATTTTCAATAAAACCAATATAGCGCCCGAACCATTGGAATCATAAAAATGGGTTTTTTATGAATAGTTTTGTCAAAATGCGCCTGGTGCTTAGACTTTGGATAAAGGAGAAAAGTGGGTTTTTAGAGTATTTTTGCCAATGAAGCGAGTTAAAGGGACAAAAGGGGTTTTTTAGCAAGGTTTTTGGGGATTTTTTGGGTTTTTCTGAGCAGAGGGAAGGTGAGGGCTTAGGGGAAAGGTTGTTGCTCATAACCAGAGGTTAGAGCAGCCCCAGGACAGGGTTGACCATAGTCCCAGGTGGACTAAAGTCTCCCTTTAGACAGACATATTTAGCTATAATGCTAAAAGGAGGATATTTATAGAATGTTTGGGGATTTATACACCATGGTGTTAATAATACTAGGGAAAGGGTAACATAGGGGAATTACATACTAGAGTTAGAGTTAATATGGGGGAATATGTGAATGAGGGGGAAAATCACTAAGTTTACTTGAAACTTAGTTTAGGGAGTAGATCAAAATGAAAAGATTTTTTAGACAAGAAATGTGGCTTTTCAATGAATAAAACCACCATCAAACCTCAAGTCTTCTAAGCAATTCAATTGATGAGGGGATGTTAGTAATGAGTGGGAAAAGGGATAATTGGGAATTTAGACATGCTTCTTTGTTTTTCTTTTCTCATCTTGAACATCAAGGTTAAATCTGAAATGAATACCACTTCTGCAACCCCATCTACTTACCCAGCTACTTTGCCTAGCATTTTTTGTTTCTTCTTGGAGGGTGCACTTAGGCTTGTAGACCCTTACTTGCCTTTTCTTTTCTTTGGCTTTTTCTTTTGTTTTTCTATCTACTTCTACCCTTATTTCTTCCAAGGTCCCAGATTAAGCTGTTGGGAGCCTTTTCTTCTCTACCTGAACTACTTGTCTGCCAAGATTAAACAGTTTGGACAGACTTCCTTCTCTATTCTACAGCTGAAAATTCAAAACATGGCATGATCCAGTTTAGACTGTTGGACCATCCATCAAAATTTGAGTCCCTACCAAGCTATAAGCACAGATTGTATTCTTATGGAAATATGTGATCTTTGCATCATCAAAGCAGAGCATATTTGGACCTTTTCATTGCCAATCATGAAATATGAAACCTATTGTTAAGATAGCTAATAGGGAGGTTGTCCACAGTCTTGATGACCCTCCTCGTGATTATCACCTTCACTCCGAGCTCTAACAGCTCTCCCCACCGAGCTTAAAGGCAGCCAACACGTTCTACAGGATTAGCAGTTTTACAGCAGTTTTGACTCTCAGTTGGACAGCCAAGCTCCACGAATGGAGGAAGCCAGCTTGATCTTCATTTTGTATAAATATGAAGGCCATAGCCTTTGTTGGGAGCTTTTTGAACTTTTGGACTTATATTGTAATTTTTGGAGCATAGCTCGATGTTTGTTTTTGTAAGCCAGTTTTGGCATGATATCAGACTTTTGATTATGAATAAAGGCAAGCAAATTTGGATCTAATTCTGAGCTTTTAAGGGAGCTATAGCTCTCAGGTTAGGGCCCAACCTGAGAGCAATATATCTCCTCTTCTTGTAGTGTTATTCACCTTTCTTTCCAGCATTTTGTTTACTTGTTTTGATATGCAATTCAAGAACACAGTTTGCTGATTTGATTTCGTTAATAGGACTGAGTAGGATTGGTTTATGATTAAATTACTTTTAGCTGCTTAGATTCGGATAGGAGGTTTGTAATACACAGAGCTCCAAGAAAAGGTTGTTAGAGATCACTGCCATCTCTGTTTAGGGATTGGGGTGCAGTCTATACCAACCACCAAAAAAAACAAAACGCAGTCTTTTCTACTCTCATGCAAGCTGCAACACAGTCGGTTTAATCGTGGATCCTTCCATGCACTTTCGCTCTTGAGCCATACCTCGTCATTGCAATTCCATGCACTACTCTTCTTCATGATTTACATCATTGTTTATTGATTTAATAGCACAGGTAGCACTGGTTAATGAATTCTCGTTTTTGGTGTAAGACACAAGTCATTTGTTTTATTTACACTGCTCCATATCATTCCACTTCCTTCTTCTTCTTCTTCACCTCTCCTCAAGCCACCTACTCGACCTTTGTTCAGCTCGTTTGCCTTCCAACTCATCCATTGCCATGTAGCTTCATCTTTTTGACCTTTCGTTGCTGCCATCCTTCTATCCACCAATCAACTCCTTGCACTCTCGCTCCATCTTATTCCTCTGCCCCTGAGCCATCACAAGCTCCATCTCCACCTTACCTATCCACCCAAACCATTCCATCACTTCACCATCACCCAAAACCTCCACTTACAGCACATCCTGTAGAAGTTAGCAGACTTCCTGTAGAATTCCTTAGTTTCCTGTAGGATCCCCTGCAGACATCCTGTAGAAGCCTGCAAACTTGGTTGCCGAGCATCGAAACGTTGTAGAACTCTGTGGACTAATGCTAGGGACCCTCTGGGACCTCTCCTAGCCATCCTGACCTTTCCCAAGCTTTCTCTCCCTTCGCACCACCTCTGCACAGCCAAACCCTAATAAGAAACAAAGTCACAATCACTCCATCCACTTAAGCAAAAATACAAAAACAATGTTCTTTTTCATAGAAGTAGTTTGAGTTCATGCATTTCACATCATTAGAGGTAATGGCATCCATTTTAGACATTTGCACTTTCACTATTGCATCATAGAGGTCAAACTAGTCAAATTAGGGTTTACTAGGGTTTCATGTTTTGGTTGGCTTTCAGTTCACTTTTGCAAAGTAGATCAATTCCCCTCGAGATAGCCTTCGTCCATCATTTAGAAAGCTTCTTCTAAAGAGCATATAGAAGTTGGCTTGAGCCCTAGCGGACTTGTGCCAGCTAACCAAGTGACAGCTGCGACAAGAGCTAGTACTTATGCATACAGCACCGTCGCTTCCAAGTTTGTACGAACTACCGGGTTGATAAAATTAGAGATAGGGAGCCCCAGGAGTTGTAGCATTATTGCTACAATACTGGAGCCCACCATCTTTTTGGAGCCGTTGCCGGGGAAGCGTCAGAGTATTAGTAATTGTTGCTTTTCTTCTATTTTCTTACTCTTGCCTTCTGCTAAGTAGTTTATTTCATTTCCATTCTACAAAAGTAGCATAGACATTTCCTGTTTTCATAGACTAGCATTTCCTGCTTTCATAGATTAGCATTTCCTGCTTTCATAGATTAGCATTTCCTGCTTTCATAGATTAACATTTCCTGCTTTCATAGATTAGCCTTTCATTTCTGCAAGCGTAGACTAGTGTTTCATTTCTGCAATTTCATTTGAGCAAAGTAGATTAGTTCTTTCCTGCTTTCAGTTTAATTCTGCATCTTTATAGTTAGCTGTAGATCAATCTGTTTCAGTTTTGCAGGTACAAAAGAAAAAGCAAAAACAATCAAAAAAGAAAGTCTTTTCCATTTCATGCCTCATAGGAACCGAGATAAATCAGGCAAATTCCTACCCAACACCCCCACCACATCACTGAGTCACCCTTCTCTCTTCTTTGGTGACAGTGACCCAGAAGAACCTATAGGTGAACATCCAGAGATATACAAAGATCCTATAGTAGAAGAAGAGTTAGAGACCACTCCCCCTGAAGCTATGGCTGACAATAGAAGAGAAGATGAGAGAATAGAAGGTGCCTTCCCCATCCGAGAGACCAATGGAGAGATGAAAATGAAGAACATTAGCCCCTCCGCCTTACCTCACTTCCATGGTCTGACTACTGAAGATCCTGATACCTTCCTGTTTGAGTTTGCTGTCCTTTGTAGAACCTATGACTATACTGAAGATGACCAAAAGCTGAAACTCTTCCCTTCAACTCTTAAGGATGCAGCATTACGCTGGTTCATGGGCTTACCTGGGAATAGTATCACCACTTGGGCTCAGATGCAGCAAGCTTTCAATACCAAGTACAGGGATTATTGTAGGTCTAAGGAAACCAAGGGAGAAATCTTTCGGATGACCATGGGGAATGATGAGTCCTTAGAGGATTATGAGGAGAGGTTCCAACTAAGCTATAAGCGGGCCAGGTGCACACTTGACCCTGAATCCCTCAAGTTGGTCCTGCTCCAAGGAGTCCCTGAAGACCTCTTAGATACCCTTCACATGTTAGCTGGGGGGGGCATTTACCAACTACCTTATGAGGACATCAAGACTGTGTTTAGAAACCACTCCAGGGCAGCTAGGAAACGAGGTAGGGGAAACCTCCTCTCAACTAGTGTCCCTTTCTCCAAACATGAGCTTGCAAATCAATTAGAAGATCTCAAGAGTGAGGTGAGACAGACCATTGCCATGCAGCTGGACACATTCAGGATCCACCAGAAGAAAGAAGAAGCTGAGAGAGCCTTGGCTGTCTTCTGCCCCAGGTGCACAAGGAGACACCCTAAGAACGAATGCCCATTGCATTCGGTTGAAGTATGTTTCGTTTGTGAGGAGGACCATCCCACAAATTAGTGTCCAACCTTACCTGGGTTTAAAGCCATGTACCAAGGGACAGAAGCTCCCACTGAACCTCTCTATTACCTCAACCAAAGGAGGCCACAAGGATCTAGACCTTATCAGCAGGGGATGCCAGGGGCACCTCAAGCTTATTACAGCCCCAACCAATCGACTGCTATGCCTTCCTGGGGTCCCCCTGCTCATCCTTCCTGGTCCATGCCTCCTCCATGGTCTTATCCACCTCAGTACCCCACTCAACCTACTTCTCATTCATATCATTCACATACCCAGCCACAACCTCAGTGGAATGCACCTCAGTCGGGGTGGAGGCCCCAGTACAACACTCCTCCTGCCATTTTGCCTCCACCACCGGTTCAACCTCAGCCATTACCTCCTGCTCCCCCAAGGCAACCTCAAATTCCTGCTCAACCGAACCCGAACCCCAACAATCGACAGGCCTAGCAGGTATGCACTGGGGAAACCTCATGCCCTACCTATGTTGTGGAGATCCAGGAGATCAACCTTCGATCTGGAAAGACTCTACCAGATCGCCAACCTCCTCCCCCAGAGGATGAGGAAGATAAACAGGAAAGTGAACCAAAGGCTATTCCACCCTTTCCTGAGAGACTAACAGCCACCAAACAACCCAACCCAGAGGAGGATGGGCTTATGGGTGAGTTCAAGCAGTTGTGTGTAAAAATACCACTTCTCCAAGCCATCAAGGATGTGCCAATATACAACAAACTGGTTAAGGAAAAGCGCTTCAAACACCCAGGCAGGCAGAAGAAAGATGCTTCAACCATCAATGTCATAGGACAACTGTCTGGCCTTATGTTAGGACAAGTCATCTGCCCAAAGTACCTAGATCCTGGAAGTCCTGTAGTAGATGTCCACATCAATGGCACCATCATACCTCACACCTTGATTGATCTGGGGCTGCCATTAATGTGATGACCAGGGACACCATGCTCAAACTCAATCTTCAGGGTTCCTTGAGGAAGACCTCGATAGTACTGCAATTAGCAGATCGCTCCATTGTGACTCCCGAAGGGATTGTGGAGGATGTCTTGGTCTCTATCGACTCTTCGGAATATCCTGCAGATTTCCTGGTTCTGCAACCCAAGGCAAAGCTTACTGGATATCCTCTCATTTTGGGAAGGCCTTGGTTAGCCACTGCAGATGCTTACATAAGTTGTCGTGCAGGAAATATGACCATCAAAAATGGTCCTATGTCCAAACAGCTAGTCCTATACCCTCCTGCCCAACCCTCCTTAGAGCATGACTTACCACTCTGGTTAGAAGAAGGAGAGGAAGACGAGGTGTACTCAGCACCTCTGTGCACCTTAGAGACCACTAGAAGAGACCCCCCAACCGAGGATGACTTGATTGAGACCTTGATCCAGAATCCACCTTCCAGTGCACTATCCTTAGAGAAATTGGTGGAGGATGCCCAAGCTAGCACTTTAGTGGATCTTTGTATAGCCAACCCTGTCACTCCCAGAGTCAAGAATGTGGAGTTCGGCCCTGAGAGAACGTTGAAGATCAGCTCCTCTCTATCTCCTTCCCAGGAAAAGGAGCTGTGTAGCCTGTTGGCCAGTCACCTAGATGCTTTTGCTTGGAGCTATAAGGAGATGAAAGGAGTCCATCCTTCGGTTTGTACCCATCACATATACATCAAAGAGGATTGTAAGCCGGTTAGGCAACCCCAGAGGAGAATGAATCCAGCCCTTAAGGACATTGTCAAGGAAGAATTGCAAAAACTGTTGGATGCCGGATTCATCTACCCCATCTCAGATAGTGAATGGGTGTCCCCTCTGGTGTTGGTTCCCACGAAAAATGGGAAATGGAGAATCTGTGTGGACTACCGGGAATTGAACAAAGCTTCCAAGAAAGACCATTTCCCTCTACCTTTCATAGATCAAGTGTTGGATGGACTGGCAGGAAAGAAGTTCTTCTCTTTCCTGGATGGGTTTAGCGGGTACAACCAAATCCAAATCAGCCCGGAAGACCAAGATAAGACCACCTTCACTTGTCCTTGGGGTACCTTCGCCTACCGAGTCCTTCCCTTTGGGCTATGCAATGCTCCTGCTACCTTCCAGAGAGCTGTTTTGAGCATCTTCTCAGAGCTGGTCCATGATGCAGTGGAAATCTATATGGATGACTTCACTCCTTATGGGGCCAACTTCCAGGAAGCATTGTCCAATCTGGGAAAAGTCCTAACCAAATGCATTGAGATGAACTTGTCCCTTAGTCCTGAAAAATGTGAATTCCTAATGACTGAAGGGACCGTGCTAGGCCATACCATTTCTTGCCAAGGGTTGCAGGTGGATCCTAACGAAATTGCTCTCATCAAGAAGGTTCCACCTCCTCAAAAGGTAAGGGATGTTCGGAGTTTCTTGGGATTAGCAGGATACTACCGGAGATTCATTAAAGATTTCAGCAAGCTGGCCTCGCCATTGTTTGGCCTGTTGGCAAAAGATGTGGAGTTTAAATGGACTGACGATTGTCAGAAGGCTTTAAATGAATTGAAGGACAAGTTGGTGTCAGCCCCAATCCTGAGAGGTCCAAACTGGGCCCTACCTCTCCACATCCACACTGATGCCTCGAACAAAGCCATAGGTTCAGCTTTAGGACAGGTTGAGCAAAAACTTCCATATGCCATTTACTTTGTTAGCAAAAACTTGTCCAAAGCTGAGCTGAATTACACTGTAACCGAGAAAGAATTCTTGGCTGTGGTCCATGCACTGAACAAGTTCCGACATTATATTACTGGCTATCAAACCTTTGTACATACAGACCATGCTGCAATCAGATATTTAATGAATAAACCAGATGTGAATGCTCGTATTATTAGATGGTTACTTTTGTTGCAGCAGTTTGATTTGACCATTGTTGACAAACCAGGTAGAGAAAATGTTGTTGCTGATTTTTTATCTAGATTGGATTTGTCTACAGATGAGGATGGAACGGTGGATGACCAGATGCCTGATGAACATCTGTTTGTTATTTCAGTACTCTCTCCATGGTTTGCTGATATAGAAAACTACCTTGTTTCAGCACAGTTCCCTCCGCACCTATCTTCCAGAGAGAAGAGCAGAATCATCAGAAAAAGTGCCTCATTTACTTGGATCGGGGGCAATCTATTCAAGCTTGGCCCCGATCAAATCGTAAGGCGTTGTGTAAGAGAGGAGGAAGTCTTTGACATCCTCCTCGCTTGTCATGATGGGCCTTGTGGAGGACATTTTGCAGCAAAGAGAACTGCCTTCAAGATCCTGCAGGCAGGCTACTATTGGCCCACACTTCATCAAGATGTCAGAAGATATGTCAGCCAGTGTGACCAATGCCAAAGAATGGGGAAACCGACCCAAAAGGATGAGATGCCTCTCCAACCTCAGGTGACTCTTGAGCCATTTGAGAAGTGGGGTATGGACTTTGTGGGCCCAATCAACCCTCCTTCGAGGCAAAGGTCTTACATCATTGTGTGTACTGACTACCTGACAAAGTGGGCAGAGACCAAAGCAATCAAAGCAGCAACAGAAGAAAAGGTGGCTGAGTTCCTAAGAGAAAACATCTTCTATAAGTTTGGCTATCCAAGAGAGCTGGTCACCGATCAAGGGAGCCAGTTCACTTCCAACCTGGTTGAATATCTACTAGCTCATCACAAGATCAAACATAGGACTTCCACCCCCTATCACCCTCAAGCAAATGGGCAGGTGGAAGTCACCAATAGAGCATTAGAAGGGATCTTGACTAAGGTGGTGAGCAGCAGCAGAAAGGACTGGGCAGATCGCCTGGTTGAAGCCACATGGGCTTACAACACCACTTGGAAGACCACCACCAGCTTCACACCTTATGAGCTGGTCTATGGGAAGAAAGCTTTACTGTCCATTGAGTTTGAATACAACACTTTGAGGATGGCAGCTCAGCTGGACCTAGATCTCAGCCATGCACAACAAGAAAGGCTATTGCAGCTGAATGGCCTAGATGAGCACCGAATGCAGGCCCTCCTTCACTCAGAAGTGGTTCAACTTCAGAGAAAGGTGTGGCATGACCAACATCTCCATGACAAGCAATTTCAACCGGGAGATTGGGCTTTGTTGTATGACTCCAGATACAAAGATTTCAAGGGGAAGCTGAGAACCAGATGGCTAGGGCCATATTCAGTGGAAAAATGTCATGACAATGGATCTATGCTTATTAGGACCATTGATGAGGAAGCCATCCCCATGCTTGTCAATGGGCATCGATTGAAGATCTACAAGAAGCCTCCCTCAAGACAAGAGTTCATCAAAACTATGGAGAAGGCAGTGTTGGTCATAGAGAAGGGTTCTGCCTCTGCTTTCGGCATACCCTGAAGAATCTAAAAAAAAAATATATATATATATATATATATATATATATATATATATATAATAAAGATCCTTGGGTGAAAACCTTTCTGAGGCGCCCAAGGCAGGTGGTAGGGGTGAAAACCTCATTGAGGCACCCCTATTGTCCTTTCAAACAAAAAAAAAAAAAAGAAAAAAAGAAAAAAGTGATTGGAAAAAGATCCTTGAGTGAAAACCTCTTTGAGGTGCTCAAGGCAGATGGCAAGGGTGAAAACCTCAATGAGGCGCCCCTGTTATCTTTCAAAAAAAAAAGAGAAAAAAAAGAAAAAAAGAAAAGAAAAACAAGGTCAGCAGATTCATTATGTAAAATTGCATGCAGTTGTTCTATGGAGGAGAGGAAGCCTCTCAACTCAAAGCCAAGGGTCCTCATCATGCAGCAAGGACACCTCACCAGCACCTCCTCCAAGAATCCTCATTTTCTCCAAGGTATGTGCAATTTTATTCCAGCTTGAGTCTTCTACAGGAAGACGCAGATTTTCTACAGGAAAATGCAGAGTTTCTACAGGAAGATGCAGATCTTCTACAGGAAGGTGCTGACTCTCTACAGGAATGCATCCTTTCTACAGGAAGCGCTGTATTTCTACAGGAAGCTTCCTGTAGAAGCTCAGAACGGGCCAGAATTCATTTCATGAGGCGATCTAACGACTAGGGATCGGTTTGGACGCATGCATGCCACGGTTGTCAACCATGCACATTGCTGTTATCTTGCTCCACCGTCCTTGTCGACATGCAACCAAGTACCTGCACCAGCAAAGCAGATCGATGAGTCTCGAGAAAAAAGCAACCTGTAAATGGAAAAGCGCTAGAGATCTCGCACCATATTCATCACAGTTAGCCCGAGGCTCCGAGAGCATGATCGTGAGGCCATCCATCGTCGTGCAGCATGCACCCAAGGAGGAAGAACTGTTCCAAGACATCCCGCGGGAGTCCTGTAACAGTTAAACCTGCTAGAGTGGATACCATTCACCGCGCAGGCCATCTGAAGGGAAACGTGGGCGCATGCAACTGAAGCATCCCATCCATCGACGGCAGCTCATGAACATGGACCTCCGGGCCTGTGTAAGTCCACCAGCAGCAGGTAAATCGACTCATCAGCGTCCAAAGAGCCGAAACATCGTGTACAGCCACGCAGGTAAGTGTCTCGACCCTTCCTTCCATCAGACTGCATGAATATTACTTTGATTTATTGCTTAGGTGTAAAGGTGAATGGGTTGAGCGGCAGTATGGTCAGTTGGCCGGCCACGTCGGCTAGTTAATGGTCTAGTTGGATGTATGGGTGGCGGCCGCAACAAAAAGAATGGGCAGCACGCACGTGAGAGAAATCCCGTCGAGGAAACGAGTTCAACAGAAGAGGCGGCGGCAGATCCGCGGGAATTGGTGCAGCAGCAAGTGAACGCACAGTTAAATGATGGGGTGACGTCACCCAACGGTCTGGCGGGGACAGCTCACCCCCGCGCCACGGATTTCCGCCGAATTCAAAATCTAATCGGCTAGATTGCATTCATGCATTTAGCAACCACCGGTTTGAACTCGAGCGGCCATCCTAATCCTTCTGCAGTGTGATACGCCGAGCCTTTGGCTATCAGAGCAATTGAGAAGCATGCCCAAGGTGAAGACCGACTGCAATCTCTCCCGAAAACCGCGCACTGCATTCTACAAGAACGTTGTCATTCTACAGGAACGTTGTCATCCTACAGGAACGTAGTTTTCTACAGGAAAGCGGGTGCCTCACGTAAAAAGGTGGCCAATTAAAGAGGTAACCCTGAACTCTTCATGCAACTGGTTATTAAAGGTGGCAAGATTGTCGTCCACAGTCCGGTCATAGAAAAACGGAGAAATTGTTGTCTGATGTGCCTATACTGTCATTCTACAGGATGTCGAGTAATTAAACTGTGTGAGTTCCTCAGGGATAAGTTTTGTGGGTTTGACATTCTATGCTCTGTCTCAGTAAACCAAAATCTCTTCCACGATCACCACCTCTGGTTAAGAAACTTGTTTTATCATGCCGGGTGGTTTTATAAGACGGGAACCCACTAATTCAACCAAATTGAGGGAAAACCAGGAAGTGGTAGAGCTCTTCACACGGGTTCAATGGATATCTTTTTGTGACAAATTGCAGGGGTACGATGATGAAGTGGCAGAAGAATTTTTGCAGGCTCTGAAGCCGAAATCCAAGACACTGGCCACAGTGAACTTCAGAGGTCTAAGCCTCAAGCTCACCCCGCAATATATCAGTCAGATCACTGAACTTCCGATGGGTTTGCCATGGGATAAGGAAGAAAGAAAGTTGAGCCAGCAAGCCAAGAAGGAATTCTTTCCACCTGAGGAGGAATTCTCAGAGGACAAAAATGGGGTGCGAAGAACCAGCTTGCTACCACCATGGAATGAAGTCAGTTTGCAAATCATGAAATATATAACTTGTGAAGGCCGTTTTAGCATCGTGTATGCATATCACTTTCGGTTGCTCACTGAATTGAGGCACCGGATTGATCTTCCTGTAGAACAAAAACTGAGCATCCCTTATTTCCTGTTGCAGTCTCTAATTGAGTGTGCCACAAAGCTAAAAGAGGGCATACCAGATCAGATAGCCCACCATGGGCTGATCAAGCTTCTTGTGGAGGATGCGCTGCATTCATATAAGGTTCCCCTCTCATGGGAATGATTCTGGAATTTGATAAGAGATGGAGACATTAAAATGTTGATTGAAGAAACGGGGTCCTCCAGCAGTGAGGAACAAGAAGCAGTGGCCGAGGGAAAGAGAGAAAAAGGCCAGAAGACCCCGACCACAGTACAAAAGAAAGAACAAAAGAAGAAGCATGAGGAAAAGGATGACAAAGAAAAAGGTGGCACACCCATCTTGTCAGCAAGAGAAAAGAGGTTGAAGAGCAGAATGGACAAAGCTGAGGTGGTCCACGTCAACCCAAGTACCTCATCAGCACCTGCAACCAAAGCAAAAAGCAAAACCCATGCGGCTAAGCAAGAAAAGGTGGTGACACCCGTGTCTACAGGAAAGCAGAAACAGGCTTCTACAGGAAGCCCGAAAACAGAGACAAGGGCTTCTACAGGAAGCCCGAAATTGGCAAAAGGGGCTTCTACAGGAAGCCCGAAAATCATTGAGAAACAGGCTTCTACAGGAAGCCCGAAGACAGAGAAAGGGTCTTCTATAGGAAGCCCGAAAATTACCAAAGCAGCGGCTTCTACAGGAAGCCCGAGAGTGGCTAAAACCGGGTCTTCTACAGGAAGCCCAAAATTGGTAAAAAAAGGATCTTCTACAGAAGGCCCGGAAGTGGGCAAAGCAAGGTCTTCTACAGGAAGCCCGAAATCTCAAAAGAAGGGGCCCTCTACAAGGAGCTCTGAGAAAGCAAAACTTAAGGAAGAGAAGGCTGGTATTCTCGAAAAGGAGGCAGCAGCTGCTCTGGCCGCCCTCAGTACACCTCCAAAGCCGAAGGAGAAGAGAGAGAGGGAGACCCCTCTACCATCTGAAGCCAGGAAAAGTAAGAGGATAAACACGGGCAAGCCGTAGCCTCCACCCAGCAGCCAAACCATTTCAGGGGGTGTCCCTACTTCACCCATTAAAAGATCCCCCTCTAAAACATCGGCCACCCCCGAGAAGGGAAGCCCAAAAATAACTTCCTGGACACGAAGGATAGGCCAATCGGCTTCCGAAGCCCGGCTCAAGGAAACGGAAAAGGGGGAGGAAGCGCCACCATCATCACCGCCAGGGGCAGAAAAGGCAGGGCCACCAAGAACAGGAAAGGAAGAGCATGCTGCGGGCTCTAGTTCTCGGCCAAGGACAAGGAGCCGGAGCAAAGTTGCTCAGGGATGAGCAAATAGTTTAGCTGGGGGGTGATGATGAGCCCCAATTTTTGGTACAATTTGGGCTCATATTGGCCTACTTGCCTTACTCAACCATTCATATTTTACCACTTATGCATTCATTTCTTAGTATATTCGTGTTGTTTGTAGGAAGAAGGGCAGGCATTATATCTATGTGACTAATACATGATGATTTCAGGTTCTTGGCATTAAAGAGAGCAAAAGACCACGCAAAAGGAGACAAGGAGACAACAAAGGTGACATTGCGGGTTCATAGGGAGGTTGTCCACAGTCTTGATGACCCTCCTCGTGATTATCACCTTCACTCCGAGCTCTAACAGCTCTCCCCACCGAGCTTAAAGGCAGCCAACACGTTCTACAGGATCAGCAGTTTTACAGCAGTTTTGACTCTCAGTTGGACAGCCAAGCTCCACGAATGGAGGAAGCCAGCTTGATCTTCATTTTGTATAAATATGAAGGCCGTAGCCTTTGTTGGGAGCTTTTTGAACTTTTGGACTGATATTGTAATTTTTGGAGCATAGCTCGGTGTTTGTTTTTGTAAGCCAGTTTTGGCATGATATCAGACTTTTGATTATGAATAAAGGCAAGCAGATTTGGATCTAATTCTGAGCTTTTAAGGGAGCTATAGCTCTTAGGTTAGGGCCCAACCTGAGAGCAATAGATCTCCTCTTCTTGTAGTGTTATTCACCTTTCTTTCCAGCATTTTGTTTACTTGTTTTGATATGCATTTCAAGAACACAGTTTGCTGATTTGATTTCGTTAATAGGACTGAGTAGGATTGGTTTATGATTAAATTACTTTCAGCTGCTTAGATTCGGATAGGAGGTTTGTAATACACAGGATCTCCAAGAAAAGGTTGTTAGAGATCACTGCCATCTCTTTTTAGGGATTGGGGTGCAGTATATACCAACCACCAAAAAAAACAAAACGCAGTCTTTTCTACTCTCATGCAAGCTGCAACACAGTCGGTTTAATCGTGGATCCTTCCATGCACTTTCGCTCTTGAACCATACCTCGTCATTGCAATTCCATGCACTACTCTTCTTCATGATTTACATCACTGTTTATTGATCTAATAGCACAGGTAGCACTGGTTAATGAATTCTTGTTTTTGGTGTAAGACACAAGTCATTTGTTTTATTTACACTGCTCCATATCATTCCACTTCCTTCTTCTTCTTCTTCACCTCTCCTCAAGCCACCTACTCGACCTCTGTTCAGCTCGTTTGCCTTCCAACTCATCCATTGCCACGTAGCTTCATCTTTTTGACCTTTCGTTGCTGCCATCCTTCTATCCACCAATCAACTCCATGCACTCTCGCTCCATCTTATTCCTCTGCCCCTGAGCCATCACAAGCTCCATCTCCACCTTACCTATCCACCCAAACCATTCCATCACTTCACCATCACCCAAAACCTCCACTTACAGCACATCCTGTAGAAGTTAGCAGACTTCCTGTAGAATTCCTTAGTTTCCTGTAGGATCCCCTGCAGACATCCTGTAGAAGCCTGCAAACTTGGTTGTCGAGCATCTGAACATTGTAGACCTTTGTGGACTAATGCTAGGGACCCTCTGGGACCTCTCCTATCCATCCTAACCTTTCCCAAGCTTTCTCTCCCTTCGCACCACCTCTGCACAGCCAAACCCTAATAAGAAACAAAGTCACAATCACTCCATCCACTTAAGCAAAAATACAAAAACAATGTTCTTTTTCATAGAAGTAGTTTGAGTTCATGCATTTCACATCATTAGAGGTAATGGCATCCATTTTAGACATTTGCACTTTCACTATTGCATCATAGAGGTCAAACTAGTCAAATTAGGGTTTACTAGGGTTTCATGTTTTGGTTGGCTTTCAGTTCACTTTTGCAAAGTAGATCAATTCCCCTCGAGATAGCCATTGTCCATCATTTAGAAAGCTTCTTCTGAAGAGCATATAGAAGTTGGCTTGAGCCCTAGCGGACTTGTGCCAGCTGACCAAGTGACAGATGCGACAAGAGCTAGTACTTGTGCATACAGCACCGTCGCTTCCAAGTTTGTACGAACTACCGGGTTGATAAAATTAGAGATAGGGAGCCCCAGAAGTTGTAGCATTATTGCTACAATACTGGATCCCACCAGCTGGGTCATGCCATGTTTCAATTTTTTGTTGTAGATTAGAGAAAGAAATCTGTCCAAACTATTCAATCTTGGCAGATAAAGTAGTTAGGTAGAGAATGAAGGTTCCCAACTGTTTAATCTGGGGCCTTGGAAGTAATAAGGCTAGCCTTAGATAGAAAATCAAAAGAAAAAAGCCAAAGGAAAAGAAAAGGCACATGAGGGTTTGCAAGTCTAAGTGCACCCTCCTTGAAGTAACAAAAAATGCTAGGCAATAGAATGGGTAGGTAGATGGGGTTGCAGAAGCATGATTTATGACATTTCACTGGCCTAAGAAAAGGAAAAACATGGTGTCAGTGCAGATATTCCTATTCAGCAGTTTTGTAGCAGCAAGATGAAGCATGTCTAACATCCCAATCATCCCCCATCACATTCCTTGCAAACATCCCAATACGACCTTTGTTCATAAGAGAAAACAAACTCATTGATTGATTCTTGTTGCATGAAAGAGCTACATTTCCTGTGTAAAATTATTTTCATTTTGATCTACTCTCCTAACTAAGTTTGCTTCCTATAAAACTTAGTCTTTGCTTCCTCTTCTCCATATATTCCATCCAATACTAACTACTAACTCTATCTACACTTAACTCCCTATGTTCCCCTTTCCCTATTACTATATCACTATTGTGCATAAAATGCCCCAAAATGTATATATCCCTCCCCTTGGGCATTATAGCCCTATGTTCAAATATTGGATAACCATGCAGAATCAAAGTCTTGTTCAAAGATGCGTTGTTTAAAGTCAGGGATTAAACTAACCCCTGGTTGGTTTAATAACCTAAGCCCTACCCTTTTTCCCCTTACAACCCCTTTGAAATGTTTTACCCGCATTATTTGCAAAAACCTTGTAAAAACCCACTGCTGCTGCCTATCCAAAGTTTTGTTATAATGCGCATTGAACACAAAAAACATTGAAAAAACCCAAAATCCGCCGAAGTCCAAAGGTCCCGCCCTGGCGCACATTTCCAGAAATATAATAATTTATTGCTCGCCCCGCTGCCATATTGTCCTACCAGGTTTGCAACCCGTCAACCGTCGGATCTGGGCTTTCCCATCCAACGGCCCATATTGATATCGGACCGCCCCCGATGTCCGTACGATAGCACCCGAAAAATGTCATAGGGTGACGTCAGGGCAATGCCATGCGTCGCTCCCAGGTTATATCGGGAGGCCGCCTGCCAATACCACCCCCGTACAATAAGTGGTCTGAAATTACCGCTTACCGCTTTGGTTTACCGCTCGCCCACGTCACGCCCACACGATGCCCACGTCATGCCAAGTCGGCGTCGCGGCAGCGCCCGGCCCGCCATCGCTCCGACCTGTCCGCCACCTCATCAGTCCCCGTGGACCACTCACAGGCCGCCACGTCACCCTTCCGTATCCGACCCCACCCAATGACGTCATGCTGATGTCATCCAAAAAACGCGCCAAAAGCCCAAAATGTCCATATTTTCGCCAAAATTCACGTTTTTCTCATATTTTCACCAAAAGAACTATTGAGCTCTCTCCATGTAATTTAGGGCGTTCTCGCTGCCAACCTGCAGAAATCGATTTTAGAGACCGTGGGCGCCCTCAATTCACCTACATTGCCACCATTTGCCGTCTGCACCAGGTATTTATCTAAGTTTCTCCTCCGCGCCTGGTTTTTTGCATAAATTCACCAACACAAGTGAGAAAAGAGAGGTCAACACTGTAGTTACCTACAAATTCTCGGTGACCACCATTTATCTCCACACTGTAAGCCCAATTTCACCTGCAAAACTCCCCATTGTGTCCAATTTCCACGAATATACAGTCTGTTTGCGCAGTCGCAAACTACAAGCTCTGCTACACAATTCCACCGGGAAAACAACTCTTAAGTCCCAGCATTTACTCATTGAACCTTTTTCAGGAGCATTTGAACTTGTTTTCACCATAATTCACCCTGCTTCCCCTGCAAATTGCCTTACTTCTGCAAAAAATACCGCTCTGTGTTGCTCTGCCCAGAGAAACAAGTTCAAATACAATTCAGAGTACCAATTGACCATGGAAACACCAGTAGCATTGAACATTCCACCCTTGAATGCCCCACACAGAGAGCTAGAATGGCAGGCCCTGGGTGATAGAGATTACCAGATGACAGAAACACTCTCAATGGACACCAAATATAATATTCATGTACTCAATGAGCTGAAGGCCAAGCACCTTAGTGGAACTGATATTCTAGGGATTTGGGACTCCAATTTGCCCATTTATAACCTTCCTCAAGTCAATGTCCTTCCAGATTTAATTCATAGATGCAGTGCCAACTATGACCCATGTCAAAGAGTTGTCCTCAATTCCTCAGGTTCAGTTTTGTTCCATGTCAGCCCTGAAGCTATAAATCAAATGCTGCACTTTCACACTACAAAGCCATTGACTCCTGTTTCCATGATGGACTTGCTAAAGAAAGGAGGCAAGCTGTCTAGTGCCCAAATCATAAAGATTAATCAGCTATTCATTGAATCAGGCTCTCAAACTGTGAGGACCCCTCCTACAGGAAATGTATATTTCAATGAGTTGGGCAAGTTGCTTGTGGATTTGATCAGTTATGTCCTGGGTTACAGATCAACTGAGGATGTTGATGAAACCATTCTGGCAATGATGTCTATCTTCTCCCCTGGGAAGCCTCCTGCGGTTCACTATGATTATGCTGCATACATTGCCAATAAGATTCATGAGCAATTGATGAATCTAGAGAGGGAAAAGTTGTTTAGATACACTTCGTACATCTATCACTTGTTCCTATTTTATCAACCTGATGGCTTCCCTATTACTCTCAAGAAGTTTGATGCTCAGGGAAACCCAAGGTCTGTGGTATTTTGGACTTCAGTCTTTCATCACACACCTTATTCATCATACAGCTACTGTGAATTCATAGACCTCTTTACCCATCTAGCCATGTCCTTGCTATTGGGTACCCATCCTCCAAGATTGACAGATGAGATGCAAAGGATTCTCCAACTCTCAAAGGCCTACAGCATTGGGGATTGGTACTTCTACCAACACCATACAATAATCAGAATATATGGCTATGAATTAGCCCCATATAGGCTGCCAAGATATGTCCCTATGAGAATCTTTGCCTTAGAGTATTTCAGGCAGTTTGGAAATGCAGACATGGTCCATTTCCACAACAAAAACAAGAATGTACAACTCAAAATCAGAAACCAGCTAGGCCCATTTCTTTATAATAAAAGGGAAGAAGGATGGAAAGAAGCAGATAATATCCTAGAGGGCCTCCAATTGCAAACCAGTTTCCTCTGGTCACCCTATGACCCCAATCACTTCATTAGTCTTAGAAGGGTCAAATATAAGGTGGCTAGTTATGATCATGTCAGGTTGCCTCATATTGAAAAATATGCAAATCTGTTAAGATGGAAAGAGGGAAATCTAGAAGAGGCAAGTACTAGAGAAGAAATAGCACAAACAGAAGCAAAGAAATTTGAGAAGGAAGCTGACTTGGAACATTGTGGACAGGTTTCTTCCTCTTATCATATTCGACTTGGAGCAGCTGCCTCATCCTCTACAGCCCCCCAGCAAGCAGCTCAAACTACTTCTCAGGCTGCCAGCAAAGGTAAAGAAAAAGAGATGGAGCAGGAACAACCACCCCCTACAGCAGAACAGCAAAAAGAGCAGCCCAAGCAGCAAGAAGAAATGGCTGAAGCTCCCATATCTACAGAGCAGCAGGCTCAAGAAAGTGTGCCTCCAAGGCAGGAAACAGTAGTGGAGGCCTCAGTCCTCCAAACTCCACTAAATGAAGAAAGAAGCAGGAAGAGGGATAGAGAGCAGGAAACTCCCCTCACCACATCAACAAATCAAGGGGAGAAAAGGCAAAGATTAAATCCCCTTTCTGAATAAGAGATGCCTATTGGGTAATCCTTGGGTATGGGCCCCCCTAGTATGGAGGCATCTGCCAGTTCCTTTCAGCAGGAACAAGAAAGAACCCTTGGAGGAGAAGTCAACTCCTCTAGCCAGCAGAGGAGAGCTGAATTAGGCATAAAGCAGCAATTTATTGACATCAAGAAGAGAAATGAGCCAGTCAGGCTCCAGCTGTATAATCACTTGCTTAAAATGGCTCCCACAAACCAGCAAAGGCTTATGTCAGCATATGACATAACAGAGGGGAAAATGACTATGAGTCATTTCATGCCTACTATGCTGCAACCACAGTCAGCTGCAGATTATATAAGGACCAACCTTGAGGTTCTTGCAAAAGAAATCCACCCAATGGACCAGATAGAGCTTCACAAGCAAACGGATGAGATGGTTTATTCAACTCTTGCAGACAAGACCTTCCTTGCACAAAAATTGAAAAACAGTCTGCATAATACAACTTCCCAACTTGAGTTGGAGAAGGCATCCTCTCAAGCCAAAGACAACAGGATCAGGTCTTTGGAAGATATTATTATAGAGCTTGGGCATGACCCAAAGGATCCCAAAGCTGTACAAGCACCGCTAAAGGAAAGAGATGCAGATATAGCAGCTTGAGGAAGATGGTAAAAATTCCAGCAACCCTTCACCCACAAACAGAAGAGGTTGCTCAACAGAGGAAGGACCACGATGTAGCAGCCATGCTGCTAACACTACACAAACAACTGGTACAAACAGAAGGGAAATTAGTAGAAATAGAGGCTGCATTACATGCAGCCCTGTAGCAGAAAGAAGGAGGCCAAACATATCAGCCCCCTCAGCCAGTGATCAACCTTGAGGAGCCCCCTCAAAGTATCACTCCTCCCATAGGACAAACAGCTGAAACAGGTCCAACAACATCAGCACCAGCAACAACATCATAACAGGCTCCAAGCCTTGACATGCAGAAGATGATGAAAGAGATTCAAGTTCTAGAGGCCCAGATGGCAGAGCTGAATGAGGCCAAGGAGAAATTGGTCACTGTTAATGAAAAATATGACAAATCAAAACAAACTGTAGCTGAAAGAACAAGGGAAGTAAGAGCCCTTGAGAAGAAGATAAAAGAGCTGGAGAAAGAGCTCTCTCTTGACAAGGTTGTGGCTGAGATTAAGAAAGTCCTGTGGGCCAATATTGGCCAATCAATAATAGATCAATGGCAATACATAGAAACCATTCATGAGCACATGGATCTCATAGGCAAGGCACACAAGGAATGCCAAAGAGCAAGGGCATCTCTAGGCACTATGCCTGAGATAGCCAATAGAATGATCAATGTCCTCAATAACCGCACAGGCCCTCAGCTGGCAGTAATAGGAATCACCAATAGAATTGACACCATCTTACTGATAAAGAGGGTCCTCATTTTGAGAAATCTGGTGCAGACATTGGATAGAAGGTGCTAGGAAATGCAAACAGAGGTAAACAAGTTCACAGATAAATTCACAGCATTGCATAGCAGAGGCCTTCCCAGCCTACTAAACAGCATAGGTAGGTTGCTGTCCCATGAAAACTATGCAAAAAGGGTGAATACATTTGCCACAAATCAGATCACTGTAGGATCAAGTATCCCAGAGGAAACAGGGCCTGCATCTGGGCAGAGCCTCTATGAGAAAATAGAAAATTTGTTTTTTATCATGAATGAAATCAGGCATCTGTTTGAAGTGCCTCCTAATTACTTCAAATATACTGAGGCAGATGAAACACTAGGCACAATTTTGAGGCATCAGTTGCCTACACATGAATGGTGGACCAGCATGATACAGACATTGCTGTGATCCAACAGGTTTTCATCAAATTTTTACATCAAAATGCAAACCATCATGTTCAGACAGGTGATACATCCACTATGATTGTAAAAGAGTGGGCTGAGCCAACTCAACAAACCAATTCGGCCACTAAAGCAACCTCGACAAATGCAAATGACAAGGCCGAGAAAGCTACAGCACGACAGAAAATTAAAGGCATATCATTCAAAATTAATGCAGAGCGCTCAATCGACTCAGTGGCCTCCAAAAGTCAAAAAAGGCTTCTGACAGAACTGAAGGGTATTCATTGTATATTTAGAATAGCAATAACTCTCTTATCTGCTATTCTGAAAGTTGGTGAATGCATTTATTAAGAAAATGACTCAGCGTTCAGATATTTTGTAAAAACCAATTGTATATATATCCCCTTGCATAAGCTTGCTGGGGTTGTTGATTTTCTCTTCAAAAGAACCTATGCTATAAATTTCAGAGTTTTAATACAGGGAGTTGATGGAATTTCCAAAGTTCTGAGTTGTTTGATGTGTTGCGGTGTGATGGCTTACTGCTACAGGATTCCTGTGTATCTCATGGCACAATAAGTTTTCTTGAACTATGGTTGTTATGTATTTCATTCTTTCATAATCCATTCATGCTCTATATTTCACAGTTTAATAGCACAGAAAAATAATAGTTTCATGATTTGTTCATTGAATACCCTGAACTCAATCTATGTTGTTATGAATGTTTTCCTCTAAGTATTAGTTATGAAAGTGTAATTCTTAATTGCTTCACCTTCAGACTAGAACTTCACAGTGACTATTATTCAGGAATTCAAATCTGCTTCTGGGTGATATATCTCTTTCTCACATCACCAGCTTAGTGAAAAACTCTTAATGTCCTTTCACTGGCTAATCATATTTCATCATCACAATTTTAAGTTTGTTTCATGACATATTTAAATGGCCATGCAGTTCTAGCAATCTTACTCAATACCTCAAACAACTCATAATCACAGACTCCATTGCCCAATGGACTGAAACTGTCTGAAGATCTCATCTTAGATACTGAAGGACATCACTCAACCAAAATTTCAAACCAAACCCTCACCTCATAACTAGCCTAAGATCCTCAAGAACAAAGTTAAAAACTAAAAGAGAGAGCCCTCTCTGATTACAGGTTGGCTAGAACCTGTAATCCAAAGCTTGGTTAGTGGTTACCCCGGCCGCATTCCCTCAGGAGTCAAAGGGAACAACCTGGGTGTTAACAGTCACCATCAAATATATGATGATTATGATAACAAACTTTTGCCAGATATTTGACTCTTGGTCAACGAAACAAACAACCATAGTGATGACATCCTCGTCGCATGATCTATTCTAACATTGAATATTTGACTTATTCTTTTGTTGGATATTTGATGTAGACCGATGAGGTTGGGATCAAAAATCTGACCGCAAGCCATTGAAAAATGCTTAATGATTAGACATAATTTTTCATTGGATATCCAATGTAAACTGATCAGGTTGACATTGGATATCCAACCACAAGTTATTAGAAAATTCTCAATGATTAGATTCATTCTTGGAAAATGCAGGCATCGAAATCCTGATTTCAATCTCTTCGAATATATGAAAAGTAGTATAGTGTTGGATATTCGACGTAATTTCACCAACAAAAATTATTACTTGAATTTCTTAGATAAGCAACAATAATGAGTCAAATATCCAATTTTACTAGTGAGAGGGGGGAGGTAAATTAATATTGTGGCTTCTCATCAATTTTCACTAATTTTCAACTTTTATTACAACTCTTGATTCATTCACTGATTAGAAACACATTACAAAGTAATTCATCAACAACACATTAGCATATCATATAAACATATAAAACTATGAACAAGTAATCATGAGAAACAACCCATAAGCAATACAAAATGCACACATGGAGACAACAAATGTAGGGTAGAATTCTAAAGGGTAAAAACCACCATCGATGGATAGTAATTGTTGTCTTCTTCTTATAATATGTAATAATATTCTTTACATATAGTCATTGGCCACCTCTAGTATGCAAGCCACAACTTTCCTATCATGCAAGCCATTACTTGCTCTAGGCCACTACTTGTATGAACCTTACATGCCACTGCCTGTAGGAAGCCACCAATCCCTCGAATTTGTAGGCTACCACCTACAGGAAGCCACCACTCCCTCGAATTTGTAGGCCACCACCTGCTAAAAGCCACCATTCCCAATAAGTCTCTCCCAACCAACACTAGTCTATCCAACCACTCTATGGAAGCCACCACTTCAAATTTCTTAGGCCTCTAGTTGAAGGATATCCCTACACCTTGAATAGACAAACCAATACTTTCATGGTAAGCCATCACTCTCCAAACTGAAGGAACCAACCTTCAAGATCCTTTGTGGATCATGTCTCATAATATTTCACATTGGATCCATGATCTCTACAAACAAACTGTCACGCGGAAAGAGTCGTTAGTGTGGACACAATCGACCTTCCTAGAAAGCCTAAGACTCTCTAATGACAAACAAGACAAATAAGAGCAATCCTTCCCTAAATATGCTTTTACAATATGAGAAATCAAGTGTTTAGATCCTACCTGTAATCCAATGCTGTTGTAGTAGTCCAGCTTCGTTGATCCGGATGAGCTCCTCCTTCCCTTCGAAACCTGCATTCACCAACAATCAAATGATTAAATAGCACCTGAATATCACATAAAATAAAACATATTTAACATGTAGACCAAGGAGTACATGAAACAACTCATTAATAACAAATTGTTGAGAAGAATGGACTAATTTGTATTAAAAGGTAACAAAAGGAACCATTACAACCTGAGCCTTCGTGTTGTGCAAGCTCCTCCCAGGGTCCACAAGAGTTCTCCCTTACTCTGATCAGCTCACCCACCTCCCAATGGAAACAAGTAAAGATGGTAATCTCTCCTCACAAGCTTCTACAAGGAAGTCCTAATTCCAGCAGCATCTACCCTTAGGAATGTTCAGCTTTCAACCTCCCCTCCCTTTGGCCCAATGCCTGTATTTATAGTGCTCTAGAGGAAGTTATTCAGGTCCACCATCAATGGGATAAGCCCCTCTTTGGATGGGATAGCTCCCTTATTGATGGGATAAGTTCCTCTTTGGTAGGGATACATGAACCATCTGGAGGCGCTTCATACACGTCAAACATGCTTCTAGAAGACTCTAAAAATGACCACAAGTAACTTTTTTGGAGTGAAACTTGCACCTTTTGACCTTACAGGAGTACGCACCCATCCCTTTACATGCAGAGCATACAAGTACGCAGGTTTTGTGAAGTTGGGTTGCGTACCCGTAGGTAAGGCTAAGAGAAACTGCGTACCAGAGATAATTGACTTTAAATGACTTTTCTCTCTTTCTTGAAGTTTGACATGAAGAGCAGAGGCCTGAGACTTGCCAAGGAGGATAGTATGACAGTGGATGGAGCCATACTAACTGCAAATAGTCATGGTGACATTTTTTAGTGTAACAAATTGCCCCCTAAAGTGTGAAGCCTGTAGTAGATTAGGGTTTTTATGATCTAGGAAGGGTGAAGTACTTTATCATTTCAAGGAGTATCTTGTGGAGGACCCGGTCAGAACCTGCAAATATTCAACACAAAATACATATATAAGATGATATCATCGCTGAGGTAGGCATTCCCATACTCAGATTAAAAACTTTAACTAATGATCTAACTACTGCTCTGATACAAGAACGATTTTGCAGTACATCACAATCATAGACTTTTGTAGACACAGTATGGACGCAACCATCTGTTTATGATTAGTCTACTGTATAATGAATACAAAACTCCTCGCAGCCTGGATGGTGGAAACTAGATCCAGGGTCTTCATTTCTACTTCCCGAATTGGTACAATTCTATCCATGCGAATAAATGAGTTGATGTCGAGCATGGTAGAAACCACTTGATTACCAGTCAATGATGTAAACTATTAACAAGTGTGAGAGAGACCACCAGTGATGTCAATGGTTCTCAAAGTACCCAGTACAATCCATGAAATGTGAATGAATGGGTTGATGTCGAACACGTCACGGAATCCTTTGATCGAAAGTCAATGATGTAAACTGTCGTCAAAGGTGAGAAACCTGCCATTGATGCATGCAGACTTCAAGGTACTGTTTGATTTCTAAGTCATCTTTCTAGATAATGTGCTGATGTCGATAGAAAGTGACTCGTTGCAGGCAAGCCCACAATCACGAAATCATTGTTCAAGTTGAAGAAATGTTGCTGTAAGGACTGACTCAGGGATGGTCAAATGGATGACAAGTATTTTGCATATGAATGGTTTATTTGCAGAGACCTCTTGAACACATAACGACACGACAGATGGCTTGGTGATGATTGACCCAAAGTTAATACCCGGAAACGGTTGAAGACTTTCAAAGTGGTTTGATCAACTTTTTAAGGCAAAGGATTTCCCAACCCAAGTGAATGAAAAGTGTCGTGTTCAAGAGTGGTGATAAGGTTCTTCTGTAACAAAGGATGACAAATTGGTTCATTCTTCTCTCTTTTCCCCCACCATTTCTGGCAAGTACCTCTTTATTTTTTACAAGCTTGAGGAGGATAACATATGCTTGATTATAAGCTCATCCTTCGGATGAGTCCAACTTAATTTAGATTCGGACCCTAAGAAGGAGTGGTCCGTTCCTGTTTGTAATTGAACAGGTCCTGTACTGTGAAATTTTAACGAGTCCAGTATAGGAGAAACTCGGCGTTTTTCATTTTTAGAGAGTCTGAAAAAACTAAAGAAGACTCCAAGGTGAAATTTTTTGTAAATTTGTGTCTCCCAAGCCCGAAAAAGTATAAAATAATACCTAAGAGAACCGCTTGATCTTGCGACCAAGGAGTACTTTCATGATTAGTGTCTCTGACCTGAAAAGTAAAAAGCGATCAAGGACACGTCGTTTTATTTCCATATCGAGTTTGAAACAACAAAAACCCGCCAATCTTTTAGTTCCTTTTTAATGAGTGTAAAAGAAACGCTCGGCAATCTTTTCATGTTTTAGGAGTCAGAAAAGAGCTTAAAAGATGACTCTGATGTTTTGGTTTGTGAAAAATGATGATTTTGCTCTAAAGTCCTTTTGTCCTGCACAAAAACGACACATTACTCATACCTGTTTAAGATGGGTAAAAATACATTGAAAAATGTCCTTTCATGGTGAAAAATAAACAAACTTAGCATTCATTCATCCAAAAAACCTATAAAAAGACTTTTTACTATGTCATTTTTACCATTTTACTGCTGAGGTTGAGAAAAGGGCTTTTGACAAGAAAACTTCCCGTGGACTTTGCGGAGAATCCGACCGTCAGAATCGAGTGCCGTCTCTTTCAGGTATTTCACAACATCCTCCTCTTCAATTTCATCCATTTAGAATTTCATTTCAAGCTTTAGTTTGATTTTTTGGAGGGTTTAGGGTTTTAAAATCCGTTTCTCGGGGGACGCAAGTGCCCCATGGGCGACCTGCGTACCCCGACTTTTTCGTATATGGGAAAACGGTCGGGGTACGCAGCCCGCCTTCAGACCAGCCGTGTACTGCCGCTCTGTCTTCTGAACGCGGGGTGCATACCCTGTGAAATGCGGTTTGTAAACCCCAAACCCCAATTTTAACCAATCAAAAATTATTTAATGAATTCTAACTATTGTTTTTTGGTGTGTAGGTCACTCACCATGCTGGATTGGCGTGAAAGAGAGCACGAAGACATTGATTTGGCCGCAATAGTTCATCAACCTTCTATTGATGCGTTAAAGGCATGCGGTCTCTATAAGTACTGGGCCATACCTGGCATGAGGGGCCAGGTGCCATTCTTAGAGTGGCTGGTTGAAAGGTGGAATATTCAGGATCAATGTTTTTACATCGGAGAAAACCAGCTCGAGATAGAATCCTCCGACATATACTTTCTCACTGGCTTGCCTAACAGGGGCGAGCAACTCTCTCTATTCGGGACTAGGTCGGGTGGCCAATCCCTTGCTAGTCTCCGGCTAGAGTGGTGCAACAATCAAAACCAGGAGAAGGGGATAGAAATCAAATATATATCCCGACCTGAACTCATGGTAATTGCCTTTACAGTTACCAGACTTTGCGGCGCTTCCGCTTTGCACATAGCCACTGGATCCCAAATGCGGATGGCTATAGATTGCTTCCAAGGGACCATATTCAACTGGTGCGATGTTGTGTTGGCCAATATGAAGGGCCAACTAACCAGCGCAAAGAGAGGACAACTGAAGACCTTTGGATACGGGCCTTTAGTTGTGAGCTTTGCCCTAGAGAGAGTTCCAATGCTGATCCCCCAGCATCTTACAGTTCCAGTTGGGGCTCCTCGGGAGCCTAAGTTGACGAGATTGGTCGCGGTAATGGCCCGACATCCTGACGAGGGAGCAGCAGTTGTTCGATTTCCTGATGGTTACTTTCACTGGCTGGAGGGCCAGGTCTTTGCGATTCAGGATTTTCCGTATGCCGGAATGGATTTTCGCAATGATCCAGACATGGTTCTTCCACAGGGAGAACAATGGGACGACAGAGGTACTTCATTCTTCACAAGTTTTTAAATTATGTATTTTTTTTTTTTTTTTTTTTATATTGTCTCAAAACTGACAGCACAAATTTTCAAAATGCAGATGTAGGTCCACAGCGTCCAGCCAACCTCCGGGCTTTTGAGAGGAGAGTACCAGCTATACCAGCACCGGCCCCACAGGATGCGGCCGCAAAGACCTTAGCCGAGTTGGAACAGGATCTAGAGCGTCTGATGGCGGATATACCAGAGACCACTATAGATGACATTCCTATCCGACTTCAGCGCTACGTGGTCGCAGTCCCAGGACCTTTCAGGAGGTTCCTGTGTAGGGTAGCGCGGGCAGTGGTCTCGTATAGAGAGCACCACCAGTGATTGGCTAGTCACTTTTGTAGACATATATGACATTTTTGGTTTTTTGTACTTATCATTTTTGCCGATCATAAGGTGTTTTTCAACCTATGATCGAAGACGATGTATATTTTTGACACACTCCTATCTATATATATCATTATTACCAGCTTATTTTGTTAAACATGTGTGATGAAATGTTTATAAATTTACATTTATGATTGTTACAAATGTCTATTTAACATTCGAGATGCCATTGCATCTGCTAATGTATTTAAAGACCTTGGAATATGCTGATATTCAATGTAATCAAATTCACGTTCCAAGAGACGCACCCTCAAAAACAATCTTAATAACACCGGATTTCTAATGGCATAGACTCTATTAAGATGTAATACAACGAGTTCAGAATCTAACCTCACTATCAAACTCCGAATCCCAAATGAAATAGATTCAGATAATAATACAATCACTGCACTGTATTCTGCAATGTTGTTTGTTGTTTGACCGAGGCTCACCCCATGCATAGAAACTAACTTGTCAGAGGGCGAATAGATAACCCAAGCTGCGGAAGAGATATTCCGTGTACTACGACAAGCACCATCAGCAAATCCAATGTACGTTTAGAGAGGCGTCGACATCTGCAATATCAAGAGTAAAACCAAAATAAGCCAGAATAATGACAAAAACACACTCTCTAAACTAAGCACACAACCTAAACTAAGCAAACATACTAGCTAGAAAGAAAACTAACCTAACCATAACTAACTAAATCTCCATACCCACCATTTAAGCATAATACCTCTTAAGGTAAAGTCCATTTCTGGGCTTACCCAAAGAGTCCCCATCAAAATCTACCAGCTCATAGGCCCCTTTTGCCAGCTTTCGCTTGACAATGTAGGGCCCATGCCACATGGGAACGAATTTTCCAGCACCTAATTTATCGTTAGCTTGATCATATAATAGCACTAGGTCTCCTTCCGAAAAATTACGAGGGGTTACGTTACGGTCATACTGAGCTTTCATCCTTTTTGCGTGAGTCTCGATTGCCAAAGCAGCATCACGTCGAGTCTCATCTAATTTAGCTAAGTATAACAGACGCTTCTCCTCTTCGGAAGTATCTGGGAGTAACTCGATAGCCATTTGAAGTGATGGGATTTCGCATTCAATGGGCAACACTGCTTCCAAACCATAAACTAGTTGGAAAGGAGTGAACCCTGTTGATGTTTTTACTGAGGTTCGATACGCCCAAAGCGCTGAGAATAACATGTTGTGCCAATTCGACCGATGAATACCAATGATTCGTCGGATCATGATAACTAGAACTTTGTTGATGGATTCAACCAAACCGTTTCCTTGAGGATAATAACGAGTAGAACTATCATGGTGTAAACCAAGCTGGCTTGTAAGTTCTGTCATCATAATATTTCGAAAATGGCGCCCATGGTCAGTGATTATCGCTTGTGGGACACCAAACCTAGCAATAATATGATTGAATACGAAAATTGCTGCTGTTTTGCCACTTGCCTCGAATGTAGGCATCGCCTCGGAGAGGAGCAGGTGGTGCGCGCATCTTGCGATCAAACACTTGACAGTTGTGGCATTTTCAGACCGCAATGATACAATCTTTAAACATGGACGGCCAGAAATAGCCAGCACGCAACACCTTCTGAGCTGTGGCATACCCAAACATATGACCGCCACATGCTCCAGAATGACAATCATTCAAAACCCTTTCTGCCTCTTCATGAGTTAAGCAACGACGAAAAACCAAGTCCGCCCCACGACGATAAAGAGTATCGCCAATAATTCTGTATTGTTGGGACTGGAATCGAATTTTCCGGCGTTCCGACTTTGAAGCTTCGGGCCGAAAGGATTGGGTTTGGAGATAGACGATTATATCTCCATACCACGGATCTAAACTGCTGATAAGAAACAGAGATTCGTCTGCAATGGGTTCCTCTGCCACAGTTTCCGTGTCAGCACGCGGGAAGTCACATATCAATTCCGCAAAAACTAAGGATTTCTTAGACTTGGACTTCTCAAACTCCAAATCGAACTCCTGCAGGATAACAATCCATTTGGAGTACTTGCCCCCTAGCAATTGTTTTGTCAAAATGTAGATCATAGGGTTGCAATCCGAAATCACTGTAGTTTTACGGAGAAGAATGTAATGATGGAAACGCTGGACAGCCTGAACAGCTGCCAGGGCCAATTTCTCCACATGCGAATATTTTAGCTCAGTGGGATTTAACGTCCTACTAAGATAATATATCACATGTTCCGTTCCGAATTCATCTTCCTGAACTAAGACCATTCCAATGGTGGAGTGGGAGGTGGCGAGATACAAAAAGTAATCCTGGTTGTAGTTGGGAGGATGCAGCAATGGTGCATGGGTCAACGCGTGCTTAAGTGCATCAAAAGATTTCTGTGCTATCTCATCCCAAGAAAATTGAGCGTTTTGCTTCAACAACCGGGTAAAACCCTTTGTAACCTCGGCATAGTTAGGAATGAATCGACGTAAAAAATTTGCTTTCCCTTGCAAACTTTGGAGTTGGCGCAAACTCGAAGGAGGAGGCAATTTGATGATAGCTTCGACCTTCGAGGGATCGACGCGGATACCGGCTTTTGAAACGACAAATCCTAGCAATCGTCCCACTTCTATGCAGAAGACACATTTGTGTGGGTTCAACCGAATTCGATAATGCCGACACCTCATAAAAATAGCGCGTAAGTGGACAAGGTGATCAGCTCGATGTAAAGAATGAGCAGGCAAATCATCGAGATATGGTTGCACAATGTGCTTGATGTCGTGAAACGCGTAAGACATTGCCCATTGGAAAGTGGCTCCGGCATTCTTAAGTCCGAAAGGTAATTTGCAGTAAGCAAATGTCCCCCAAGGACAAATGAAAGCCGTTTTTGGTTGATCGGCAGGTAGAATATTGATTTGGTTGTAACCGGAAAAACCGTCCATAAAGGAAAATATTTCACTGCCGGCACAATCATCAATTATTTGATCGATATAGGGTGTAGGATAGTTGTCTTTTGGACAAGCACGATTTATATCCCTATAGTCGATACATATTCTTATTGTTCCTTGTTTCTTGTTAACCGGAACAATATTCGATACCCAATCCGTTAACGGGATTGGATAAATGAAACCTGCTTTCAACAGCTTCTCGACTTCTGCTTTAATCGCAGCCGCTTTCCTAGGGTGTATCTGACGCAGACGTTGCCGAACGGGTTTAGCGTTCGGGTAGGTCTTGATTTCATGAACAACAATGGAGGGATCAATTCCTGGCATTTCCTCATAGGACCAGGCAAACACGTCACGGAATTCTTGAAATAGGACCTTGTATGTTTGAATTTCGTTATCTGTACATGAGGCACCTATATGAATGTTTTCAATAACTCCAGTTTTGACTGAAATGTCGATGGCAATAGTTTGGGAAATGTTTCCCAAATTCAACTCTGAATCAGGATGTTTCATGGGATTCTGAGCGTTCTTGACATATTCAGCTGTAAAAATTGATGAAAAATCATTTTCAAAGTCATCAGCCTCAGGTAAAAACGAAGATCTATGATGAAGATCTTCCCATGGTAGATCGTCTACACTTAGGATTTCGCGAAGTTGTTCGTCAGATGACACAACTTCGGGAAACATTATCCGTTCTGAGGTTGATGTGAAAAGTGATTCCTCACGGACCACATTCATTTGGTCGAATTGGGTTGAACTGGAGTCGGAAAAAGACTGCACGGCCTCATAAGCAATTTCATATGGACTCAAAGGCATTGCATTACCGAAGGAGTCTATTTCAGATTCAGATGGGACAATCCAAGGATCATCGTAAATAATAGTGTTTGAAGTAATCATATGAATGGATGCGAATGAAGGGTCTGCATTGATCGAAGGAAAGGGAAAAGTTCCCAGTAAACCAGAATATTTAACCAATCCTACACCAGCATCCCTGTAAGGGATAGTCGTTTTACCAACATGCTGGATACTCTCTGAAGAGGCTGGGTCGGATGAAAAGTAAGCCAGCTGGTCTATCGTCACGATCTTACCATTATGTGGAAACTTTATAACTCTGAAGACCGATGACACGACCGCTGTCATAGCGTAAGACCAACTGTGATGCAAAAGAAGGTTGTAGTCTAGAGGGGCATCAACCACCTCCACATCCAGACTAACGGTTTTTCCTTCAACCCCTATAGGCAAATCCTGAAGAATGCCAAAAGGATGGAACCCACGGCCATCAAAGGCCTTAAGAATCGTCGGGGATTGATTTAGTGAAGGACAACCAAGCGATCTCCAACACTGAATCGACATAATACACGTAGAAGCTCCTTCATCAATTACAGTCCGATGAATAGGCCTGTTTTTTACTATCAATGGAATCTGGAAAGCCATTTGATGAGGGAGACGCGGTGTACTATTTTCTAGATCAAAGATTATTAGGTTCGGGTCCTGAATATCAACAGCACCTATAGCCGACAAGAGTAACTTTCGTTGTGCTGGGCATGATTGCAGCACTTCCAAAGCCGACATTGCTGAGGGTGAAACAACTAAATCCTCAATAATGTTATAATTCTGAGCTGCTCTCGCATGTGGATTGAAAGCAGACTTTCGAAGTATACCCTTGGTGGGCGGTTTAATTACCAAGTCCGGGTTAGGTTTCTCGATCTGTAGTGGATCGGAACCGGGAGCTGAGGTCGATGGATTAGAATGAGAAGATTCTGCTTCTTTACCATCAACAGGATTCTTACTACCATAATCTTGCGATCGAGTCGCAATCCGTACATGAGACATCATCAATATGGGTTCTTCACTGGCACTCGAGGAAGAACCTATCATTTTAATCTCCTGCTTCGGAAATGGATCTTTCAAAACAGCAGGAGTTGGGGAACCCTTAACGATTTTCACAACCTCTGCCCGATGAGGGCAATCTCTTGTGAAATGATCTTCTTCGCAAATTAAACAAGGATAGCAAGGTTTGCGCTTTTCGTCGTTAGATTCTGACTTCTCTTTTTTCTCCTTTGGAGCCTTGTCTGCTTTATCCTTCTTCTTGCCTTTCTTCTTACCATCGTTTTTTGATTTAGCCGTAGATGACTCTACAGCATGAATATCGACAGTAATCTCAGGAAAGACTCTCTTGTCGGGGAGTCCGGTAAGGTTATTATTGGAGAAGAATTCTTTGAGGATTTCTTCTTATTTTTAGTATTTACCGTACCAATCATGCCATCAGCAGCATGAGACCCCGAAGGAGCAGCATCAATTTGATTCGACTTAGGAAGATCTGGGATCTTCTCGTGCAACGTACCCGACTGAGTGTAAACTAAGTCAAGGTATTGGGCTTGAGCAATGACTTGCTCCTCAGTAACTACTCCGGCCTTAGCTACATCTTCAGTAATCTTTGGTAATAATGATTTTACAAACCATTCAGCTAAGATTTGGTCCTGGATAAAAACTTTCACTAAACGTCTTCGACGTCTCCATTCATGAATATGATCGGAAATATAAGTGGAGGTCAACTGTTTTAATGAAGTTAATAGCTCCGTGCCGTTATCGTATCTGACCGGCAACTGAAAATGAGTTAGGAACGAGGTAGCTAACTGGCTAAAATTGTAAAAAGAGGCCCGTGGTAACTCAATGTACCACTTGGCCGCGAGACCAATGAGCGTACGCTGGAAAAGACGTAAGCGGATCGAATCATCCGAGATAGAATTTGAAACACACCAGAGGTGGTAAGTCATCACGTGATTGGACGGATCCTCTCCAGACTTACCTTCGAACTTGGGTATATCACTGGGCAGCTTATTTGGCATTGGCGGCCAGAACGGAAGATATTGAATTGGATCGTTCATTAGGCGCGTCAAGTCTGGTAAATCCAAAGTTGCGATAAACGGTAATTGCCGGTTAGGATCTCTAAAACTTTGGGTCACAAGACCAGTCCCAGGAGGAGGATATCCAGGATAACTAGGGATAGGAATCGCATTAGGGATATTATATCCTCCTGGAAAACCAGGATTAACCGGACCGTACTAGGGTTGTTGAGGTTGTTGATAAGTGTACCCAGGATACGGTTGATACTGGTAAACCGGTTGTTGGACAGCAGGACCGAATTGGTACTGTCACTGGTACTGTTGGTGGGTAAATTGAGGTTGACTTGTTACAACAGTACTTATACCAGGCTGCCCTACAGGCATTTGGACCGTAGTTTGAATCGTAGATCTGGACAACGGAAAAGATGTCTGAGGAGTGGTTGCAGAGACAGTAGAAACCGGAGCTGTCGACACTCCAGAAGTAAGTGGGGTATATGTTGCGGTAGTTGCAGCAGCCGTTTGAGATGGAGTACTAGGTGCAATTGGCGGCTGAGTAACTACCGAAGTTACAGAAGTTTGAACGTTTGACTGGACAGGTTGCGATTGCTGGGGGGAACCAGGAACTACGGGTTGTCCAGTTTGAGGTAACAACTGTATACTTGACTGCAACACCTGTTGACCCTGTGATGGATCCCACACTATCATTCCGGGGTATTGACCCGTAACAGGTTGAGTATACTGAGATCCATAACCGGATTGAGGATAGGATTGATAACTGAAAGGCATAGTTCCCATACCTTGAACATATGACTGACCTTGAGGTGGCTGATAACCTTGACTCGAGTATTGACCTTGAGGTTGATAACCTTGGGGTAAATACTGATACTGGGGTTGACCTTGACCTTGAGGTTGATACCCTTGGGGTTGATACCCTTGAGGTAAATATTGATACTGAGGTTGACCCTGGGGTACATATTGAGGCTGGGGTTGACCTTGAGGCATGTATTGTACCATGGGTACATACTGACCTTGAGGCTGCCCCCCAGACACAATTTGTGTACCTTGAGGTTGCCCCCCAGGCGTTAACTGAGGCTGCCCCCCAGGCGGTAATTGGCCACCTTGAGGTTGAGAAACGGGAATTGAACCTGACATCATGTAAATGTCCCCTACACCCAACGGTTTATTACCATTGTTTCCAGCTAATAACCCATGATCAATGGGTTGAGGAGATGCCCCTGCAAAGGTACCAGAAAGGGACTGATACCCGGTGGGAACAAAAGGACCGCCGTGTAAAAAAGATTCAGGAGATTGAGTAAACACGGACGACTGACCAGACATATTTACAGGAGTATAAATACCTCCAGGTGGAAAAGGAGTACGAGGTGGAGAAAAACCTACCCCTGAGTTGTCTAAATAATTGGTTAACGAAAGGTACCAAGTAGTACTTCTAGGAGGGTTGTAAAAGATAGATTCACGCTCCCTTAGATCAATAGTAGGCTGATCTTCGAGGGTAGATACGCCTAATTCTTCCTCTGGAGCAAGTTCTTCAATAGCTATCAAACCAGTAGGAAGATTTTCGGTGATGACTCTTTCTATCCTAGGTGAATCTGGTACACTAGAAGTTGGAGTAACAGGTTCAGATATTTCAGGTTCTTCGCCTATATCACTAGTAGATGAAAAACTACCAGCAAGCTCAGAAACTTCAACTGCTTCAGGATTATAACCTGTTTCTAAACTTTGGTAATCTTGATGGACTACCAACAAAGACTCTCCTTCTTCTGGTGAACCTACTCTACTGCCGCTAGGAGGAGTTACAAGGACCTTTAAACCTTTGTAATGACTTGGGACCTCTTGAGGAGATTCACCCCGAAGTCTACGGGATTTCCTCAACAATTCGGCCACAGAAACAGGACTGTCTCGGTAATTCCGCCACAGTTAAAAACTTTTAACTACTGCACACGCAAACAAAGTGAAATCTCAAAGCAAACCACCTAAAGTCTCTAAAGAACCAAACAAATTTGAATCATACGCCTAAAGAATCTAGGGCGTCAAACCAAGCACAAACAGTAGCCTTCCAGACCGAAAACGCTAGTTGGAGATGAAACTCAACATCGCCGGATTCAGTACAGAAGTGGCGGGTGGAACAGTTACCCTGGCAACCTGCTTAATGAATAGACCGGCACAAGTTCCTCCACTTTAACCGTCTCGAGTGAAGTGAACCCCCCGGAAAATCCAAGTGAGTCTAGCCGACATCTGCTCCAGGTACAGTGGGATCTTCCCTCCACCGTCACCTCGGTAGAATCCTAAAGATCATGGTCACTAAGGTTACCAACCGCGACAAATGCACCTGGGGGAACAGTCTACACTCCGACAGCACGCAAGGGCAGAGTATCAAGCTCAATCCCCTTGCCGGTTCCTTGACAATAATCCAAGGTTTACCGACAAGTGACCCCTGGCTCCTCGACAATGGTTAATCCGAGGTTTACCGTTTGTAATACGTGCGTGTTTGGCGTCGTTCCCAACGAGGGAGGATTGATCCCCTCACTGGTTCGGACACGAGCTCGTGCTTCTCCTTTAATAGGAGCTTTCCCAGAGTACAAATGAGACAATTGGATTTATTCTATCACAAGATAAGCTACTTATTTGGTTTTGTTGTCTTGGAGAGTTAATTACTCTCCTACTCCAAGACACTAGCCTGATCTAAATTGGTGTTTCAAAGCCCTAGTAAATAAAAGTTACTACGTTGATTTTACTTTAAGCGTTAATTTTATGGTTTTTCTTAAAGACAAAAGGTAGTGGAGATGAAACTGGTGGTGTGTAGACTCGACTCGCAACCACTACAAAGATGCACCTAAGATGATTTACACTACTTTTCCTTTTCAATGAATCTCCTAACTAAGAGAGTTGGAAAATGCAAATTTTATAGAAAACAACTTTCTTAGTAAAGACAATCAAAGAAACAATTCTCTTTATCTTTTCAAAACACACAACTCATGACCACTAATTACTCTACGAAATTTCCTTTTTCTCCCAAAAGTCTACAAGTGCTACCAAAGCAAACTTTTTCCAAAAGAATTTTTGTGTTTTTTCTATGTTAATAAAGCATGTAAAACTATTTTATCAAATCAAATTTAACAAATCTAAGACAATCAAATCAAATTCACTCAAAAGCAAATTAAAAGGAAATTTACCTAAAAGCAAAAAATAATGAGGACAAAAGCCTACAAGGATGATTCCCGGATGTTTTACTTAGTCAAAATGTAACTAAGGATTAGTTCATGCAGAATCATAAACTAACCAAAAAACAAAATCGAAATCTTTTTGTTCTTTTTTCTCAAGAATGGAATTCAAAGGCTTTAACAAACAAACTTTTCGAGATTCGTAAAGAGAAGACACAAAGGTAGGTCTCTCACTAGGGTGACTTCTATGACAGGTTCGACTCCTAAGAGGACTGATCAAAACCAGGGAGATCCAAAGTTTGACAACCCCTAACGCCAAAGTCACTACAGGACCAGTTAAAAATCAAACCCTAAGGCAAAATCCCTATGAATTCCACCAAAACCCTCGACACTAACGGGACAAGTTCAGGTGAAGATCTTTGACAGTAAACTGATGGATCTGGGCAGTAAAAACAAATTGAAAACAAAATCTAAAGAACAAAAAGCAAAAATTGAAATTTTCTCAAAATTGACAGGGGTATGTAGGTCATCTGTTTACACAGGCGCGGGTACGCACTGTGCACAAAGACGCAGTGCGTACAAGTATGCATTGTGTTAAAACCAGAGACTGCGTACTGCTGGCAAAGCTAAGAAAAATAAAAAACTAAATTGACTCTAAGCTAACCCACCCAAATACACAGCTAGACAACCAAAAATCAGAAAACAAGCAATTTTTCTCAGACCAAAATATCAAATCAAAAAGAACTCAAACACATTAATGGAATCCCCAGTGGAGTCGCCATTTTGTCACGCGGAAAGAGTCGTTAGTGCGGACACAACCGACCTTCCTAGAAAGCCTAAGACTCTCTAATGACAAACAAGACAAATAAGAGCAATCCTTCCCTAAATATGCTTTTACAATATGAGAAATCAAGTGTTTAGATCCTACCTGTAATCCAACGTTGTTGTAGTAGTCCAGCTTCGTTGATCCGGATGAGCTCCTCCTTCCCTTCGAAACCTGCATTCACCAACAATCAAACGATTAAATAGCACTTGAATATCACATAAAATAAAACATATTTAACATGTAGACCAAGGAGTACATGAAACAACTCATTAATAACAAATTGTTGAGAAGAATGGACTAATTTGTATTAAAAGGTAACAAAAGGAACCATTACAACCTGAGCCTTGGTGTTGTGCAAGCTCCTCCCAGGGTCCACAAGAGTTCTCCCTTACTCTGATCAGCTCACCCACCTCCCAATGGAAACAAGTAAAGATGGTAATCTCTCCTCACAAGCTTCTACAAGGAAGTCCTAATTCCAGCAACATCTACCCTTAGGAATGTTCAACTTTCAACCTCCCCTCCCTTTGGCCCAATGCCTGTATTTATAGTGCTCTAGAGGAAGTTATTCAGGTCCACCATCAATGGGATAAGCCCCTCTTTGGATGGGATATCTCCCTTATTGATGGGATAAGTTCCTCTTTGGTAGGGATACATGAACCATCTCGAGGCGCTTCATACACGTCAAGCATGCTTCTAGAAGACTCTAGAAATGACCACAAGTAACTTTTTTGGAGTGAAACTTGCGCCTTTTGACCTTTACAGGAGTACGCACCCATCCCTTTACATACAGAGCGTACAAGTACGCAGGTTTTGTGAAGTTGGGTTGCGTACCCGCAGGTAAGGCTAAGAGAAACTGCGTACCAGAGATAATTGACTTTAAATGACTTTTCTCTCTTTTTTGAAGTTTGACATGAAGAGCAGAGGCCTGAGACTTGCCAAGGAGGATAGTATGACAGTGGATGGAACCATACTAACTGCAAATAGTCATGGTGACATTTTTTAGTGTAACACAAACCCTTGTGAGCCACATTTCGTCCATTTTCATATTGGACTCACAATATCAATATACACATAAATCAACCTGTAAATATAATTTGCAATAGAGAAACAAATCTGCATACAACACTTTGCAACACATTGAATATTCCATCCAATACAATATCCCTGCAACAACTAATCTTCTCACAAACATAATCAACAAAACATATATGTGTGTTCATACCACCCAACAAAACTCTTGCATACACACAACTCCATTAACAACATAACTATTCTAAACAACTCATCCATGTATCAATAGAGAAGCCATACAAAACAAAGATACAATAATACAACCACAAACTCTCCAATGAAATCGTTGTAACACAAATGCATCAGTAATTTGAACTCTATTGTAGCAGCTACAACAATGATCTGAACTCCATGTGAACACCCAATGGAAACAACATAATATGGAAAAGATAAGTTAGAGATGTAGATCTACTACAACTCCATTTTACTCTCAAATATGCTCCAACTCTGAGATATGATCTTCTCTCTAACATTGCAAAATTGTATCTCACTCTCACTCAGTCTAACCCCTTCTACTCCAATCTCCTACATTTTATAAGTGATGTTATATGAAATCAATACATGTCACTAATCCTCCTCATATTTGAATTAATCACCTTCTACATGATGATTAACTCAATTCAACTCTTTCCACTAAAAAAGTATGTAAAATACCATAGGAAAATAATTATTTTATTTGATGGGCACGCGTAAATTATAATTTCCCCTGAAAATATATCTTCTCTTGGATCATAACCACTTCTAAGAGACAATAATATCTATGATAATATGGGCATCCTACTCATAATAGAAACATATTCACATGGAGCATAACTTCTTCCCACAAAAGAGAGCATAACTAATGCAAATCACCTCCTCTCTTTTCAAAATTTTTCCATTATCCTTAATGCTTCTCCAACACATGTAGAGCCTTTAGAACCTTAAAAAAAACCCATCAGTCATTTCATCAAGGATATGTACATCATTTCATGGCTTCTAACCCTATTCAATTGATCATGATGTGAAGGCCTCCATATTGTTAGCATCAAGGGTAAAATAATCAATTCCTCAGCCTATTACATAGGTAGACACCTAGGTTGAGATGTCATCAAAAATTGACTCCATAACTGAGTTCTTTGCCAAAATCCTCTATAAAACATAAGGATCATGAGGTCCACTACAAATAGGTTGACATTAATACCAACACCTTGACACTATGTAAATAAATAGGATCATCAGGACCACCAATACTATATTGACATCAATGCCAATGCCATGAGACAACATGCCCAAATTCCCCCCCTTAGGCGTTGATGTTGACCTATAACCACAACACCAAATTGATATCATTCTTCTCTTATGGCTATTAGTCTCCCCATTTGAAACCAATGGAAAAGGGAAAAAGATTATGGTCGACACATGCTAATACCAACTAATATGAAAATGAAAACTAATTAGCTCCTCATGCCAACACAATGGAAACAAATGAACATGTTTCCATGCTGAGACTGGTCAACACTATGCCTCTAAGGCAATGATACCATACCATGATCCCTTCTTCTGCTAGGCTGAACATACTCCCCATGAACATGTAATGGGGCTATAAAAAATATCTCCATGTTGTTGTACATGCTATCTGCTACTACCAGTGCCTCCTTCTCACATACAAGAGGTTCCACCACATAGACCAAAAGATATATAATGAAGGTATATGGCATTATAGGCCCAATACATGGAAATATGAATGATATAACATGGTTTTACAATGCCTCGAAACAACCAACACATGGTTGAAACATGAATCCTCTCTCATGCATGATCATCACTCACATTACTCAACCAATGACCCATAAGAAGAGCATGATTGTATATGGCTATAATGACACCAAATTCTCATACATGGTTGAAACACATGACATAAATCCACTGAAAAATGTTGTAACAACTCCCATCTATTAACCAAAACTCACATCAACACATAGATGATGTTATCACTTTAGAAAACCATGGTTGTGGGGGAAAATATCTAAGGTAACCTCTAACCTCTTTGGGATTTAATCTATCCCTTCAAATCTAGAGGGGGGTCTCTCCTCAAACTCAACTACCCTAGGTCACATGGGTACCAGGTCTATTAAACTATGGCCAAATTAATGTAAAGTTGTTGATGTTGGTTCAAATCTGGAGAAAAAGACATACCATTGGGCGATGGAGTCTAATTTGGCTTAAATTGCAAGATCACACTAAAATATTCAGCAAAGGAAAGGTAGCTAAGAAAATCTGAACCATTGATTTATTGTGATGAAGGCAAAATATAAGAAAAATAGTCCACTGAGAAGGTGCATCAAGCAAATGAGTTCCAACACCAACTATAGAAAGGAGAGTGCAAATGATTAAATATATGAACATAGCATCACAATGAATGAATTTTGATTATTATCTCTCTTTTAATCATTAGAAGAAAACACATCATGGCAAGATAAATCACATTTAACTGGAGAAAACACATTTAGAATACTTAACACATTCTAAATACTTAACACACATGAATGTTTGTTGTATTTTTCAGTTCTCCTTATAAAAATTAGCCCAAAATATATAGAGCACAAAATTACAGTCTTTATAGACATTGCAAACAAAAACTACTACTATTGTTCTAGAAATAAAAAATCTCAAAATATTTCAAAAAAAAAAATAAATGATAAATTGTTGCAAGTGTATCGAGTTATTGGAGTCTTTGAATATAATTTTTTTTCAAATGTTGATTGATATTATGCGTTGAAATGATGGATATGATTACCAATGAAATATGGACCTGAGCCATAAAAATAATAGGATTTCTACTACCACATAATCGAATCTGGAATTGACTAACTCCTGATTTGACACTGATTTGGGATCTAATGTCTTGTTTAAAAGTGCCAACTTTGACTGCCATTTGGATGCCTAAAAATTGTGAGATGTTCTGCCAACTATTGACAAGTTATTATTCTACCTGGAAGTAACAAAAAGATACTTGAAAACATGGATTCAACTAATTAAGGCTTTTTATCCACCTGAAGTCCATAAACTCCTGTAACTGCCCATTTTCTTCCCTAAAAACTGAATCAAAACCTCACTTTAATGATCTGATTTGGATGCCTTAGAAATTCGTTGTCTTGCCTATATGCTTAGCTCCTCTATTTGCTTCGAAGTGTTATCTTATTCTGTTCCATATGTCTGAAGTTGATCTTCATTGAAAATAACTTACAAAATGGTCGAATGCTTGAGTTGTTAAGATGCTTGTCCAAAGTTGGAAAACGAGTGGAAATAATGGAGTGGTCTTTTCCTTCGAATATGGACATTTTGTTTCCACTTGTACTTTAATTCTCATCGAACTCCTAAGTTTGTTGATCTTATGATTATATGTCTAAAAGTAGCATTGGTCATAATGATTACAAAATATCTAGAGCTATCGAAGTCTCAAATATGCAATTAGTTCAACTATTGATTGATTCTTGAAAATCTATGCCACGTGTAACTGAATTCCAACTCATCCTTAACTATTGATGTTTTGTTGAAAAGTGCTTTCCGACCTGTTTATTAAATGCCCAAGTCTAATTTATGACGTGGCTCATCAACAGTTGTCCATGAAAGTTTTCTGGCGAAATCCTGGAAAATAGGCCTCAACGAGCCATTCGAATATCCAAAACCATGATACTCTGAAAAATCAGAGGGGGGCTTTTGTTAATGGGATAGTTACCGACAAAACCCTTGGCCTCAACAAGCCATTCGAATATCCAAAACCGTGATAGCTGTGAAAAATCAGAGAGAGGCTTTTGTTAATGGGATAGTTACCGAAAAAACCCTCATTTTGTTTTCAAAAATTTGTTCATAAGCAGTGCCTGAAGTTACTATCATTTACAAGAAAAACCATCTAAAAATCAGAGTTTTGTAAAGCCAAAACAAAACATGCTTTGGCACCATTTCCGTTTTACTATCCAGTTTAACTCATTATGTTTGAAATAGTAAATTTTACATGAATCTTAGGCATAATCCACCAAAATAGGAGTTATTTATTTTGCCAACACTTGCTTGATCACACTTTCAAATTAGCATTGATAATCCACTTGTCATGGATTTTATACTATTTTTTACAAATTGGCATTAACACTGAAACTATCTGCATCTTAAAATGATTAGCTAAGATTGTGATAAAAAATGGCTTCATGGGATGTTTTCTATCATAGATGGCAGAAAAAATGCCTATAGACCAGAGACATATCCATTGCGTTGATCCCAACTCAACAACTGCAACTTGCAACTGAAATCAAACTGCAACTATAAAGTGAAACTAGAACTCTACATGCTGCAAACTAAAATTTGAAATGGCCTAAAATTGAAACTAAAAGTTGCTACAGACATTCTTAGACCTTCTTAGAGTGATGAGCTTATTGGCACACCAACCTATTCTAAGCTACTAGAAACTTTTTGAATCAAACGACACTAGAATGCCAATGCAACCAATCAAGTAGCTAGTCAGATAGTATGGTTTTTTGACTGTTCTTGAACCTAATAAAAAATGGCCAATATAATGGGAAAGGTGATTGAATATGGATCTGCTTCTCACAGTAGAAACATGGCTTGAAATTCAAGCTAAAACAACTCTCTATATAAACAACTATGCGATCATAAAAGTCATATTATGTTTGGTGATGTTCAATGTATTTTGTGACTAGAATATCCTTCTTGGATTGTTAATATGTTCTCTCTTTATCACACCATTGCTGTAGCTATCAATGGTCAAAATCATCCTAAAAAACATAAAGTTTCTCAATAAAAAAAATCATAGGGAAACAATATATCCTCTTTTTCTGGCAGAAAAAGGCTATTAAAGGACTGATTATGATATTGGGAATTATGGGATTCTATTTGAACCTCTAAGACTTGAATAACCTTCCCAAGTTCTCCAGTGAATGTTTTAAAAAATTAGATCTTATCCTCAAAATGATATTTGCATGACTGTAAATACATAGTTAAAACATTAAAAAAGTTCCATCAACCTGATCATCATCAAAATTGTCCCAATATTTCTTAAAACCTTCAATAGAAACAGGAATTTTAACATACCCTTTCATCTAGATTGACTAGGCAACTAGATCTATAGTTCAAACTCTGAATTCTTCCGATAGTGGAGCTACAATGAAAGTTATGGCTTCTGGAATCTGACAATGGAGTCGTTGGGTGAATGATGTACAAATAAATGGTGTTTAATTGCTAATAAGGCAAAAAATGGGCAACTACAGGATTTTAGCCATTTTACGTGGATAAAAAGACTTAAGCAGTTGGATCCATGTTTTCAAGTATCTTCTTGTTACTTTCCGGAACAATAAATTGTCAACAGTTGGCAGAGCATCTCACAATTTTTAGGCGTCCAAATGGAAGTTAAAGGGGGCATTTTTCAACAAGATATTAGACCTCAAATCAACATCACATTAAGAGTTACTTAGTCAATTCTAGCTTCGCGTATGTGGCCGTAGAAATCCTATTATTATTTTTTTTTGGCTCAGGTCCATATTTCATTGGTGACCATATGCATCATTTCAAAGCGTAATATAAGTCACATTTGAACTAAACTTAGATTCAAAGACTCCAATAGTTCGATAAACTTGTAGAAATTTCTTATTTACTTTTTATTTTGAAAGACTCCAACATCTCCAATAGCTCGATACACTTGTAGAAATTTCTCATTTATTTTTTATTTTGAAATCATTTGAGATATTTTATTTCCAGAACAATAGTAGTAGTTTGTTTTTACAAAATCAATAAAGACTCTGATTTTGGAAGAAGGTTGGGTTCGGTTTTTATTGAATAAACTAGTGTGCTCTGTGTATTTTGGGACATTTTTAATAAAGATAAATGAAGACTATAGCAAAGATTCATGTGTTAAGTATTCTGAATGTGTTTTCCCCTGTTTAATGTGTTTCCTCTTGCTATGACGTGTTTTCTTATAATTATTAAAAGAGAGATAATAAACAGAATTCATTCATTGTGATGTTCTTTTCATAGATTTAATAATTTTCCCTCTTCTTTTTAAAGCAGGTGTTGGAATTCAATTGCTTGATTCTCCTTTTGAGTGGACTGTTTTTCTTATATTTTTCTTTCATCTTAGCAAATCAATGGTTCAATTTTTCTTAGTTATCTTTCCTTTGCTGAATGTTTTAGTCTGATCGTGAAATTAAGCCAAATTAGTCTCCATCACCTAGTGTTATGTATTTTTCTCTAGATTCCAACAAACATCAACAACTTTACATTAATGTGGCCATAGTTTAACACATGTGCTACTGTTGTGATCTAGGGTACATGAGTTTGAGGAGAGATCCCCCTCCATATTTGAAGGGCCAGATTCAATCCCAAAGTGGTTAGAGGTTAGCTTAAATTTCCACCCCCATAGCTATGGTTTTCTCTAAGTGATAACATTTTGGTGCCATTGTCGGGGAGGAAAAATATTCAAGCAAATATCCAAGAAGAACAATAACAATCATATTTGACTTTTGATGGTTAATAGAGGTCACATACAAAGCGGTTAGAGGTTACCTTAGAGTGTTTCCCCCATAGCGAGGATTTTCTCTAAGTGATAACAAATGACATGACCCATGACTCTCTCTCTTGATTCTAAGCCCAATCCACCAACAACCAAATGATGAAAAAACATATTATAGGGCTTCATATAAGAGTACATGAATGAAAATGATGATGTATAGTGTAAAAAATATGGTTGTTACATCATGCTCAAAACTCACTCCAAGACATAGAACACTCTACCAATGCACCAATACATCAGTTATTACAGGGTTGATCCTGCATACATGGTTGAAGCAATAAACTCATTACATGTTTAAAATGTAATTAGGTTTGGTCTTCATAATTATCATTGTAATTGTATCATTATGTATTCCATGAAAAAGAAAAAAGAAGAAAAAGAAAAAATTATCATTATTACTATTTTCTAGTCAAAGAATTTTCTTCATACTTCTATGGTTTCTTCAAGTCAAAATAAAAATTTTCATGAGCAAATGTTCGATTTGGACTATTCTGTAGAAGAAAGAAAAATTCATTTTGACCCAAAATCTGTCTTTTTATTCCCCACTAGACCAAGTTGGCCCTGCCTAGATAAGTTGGTCATGGAAGAAACGCATTCAACCTTCTCGATGTGTATATATATAGTGTGACTTGACCTCATTTGCTCACTCATTAACAACTTCAATTTATATGCCAAGAAGAGAGACAAAAATAGTGAAAAGTCAAGGAAGAAGAGAAAAAAGCGAAGGCAAAAGACTAAAGATCAAAGGAGAGAGAATTATACCAGATGTGCAAGATTTCCAACCTAATTTCTCTCACATGTTTGAAATTTAAAATTTATGCAAGGGCTAAAATTTTTAGATTAGTTGTAGGGGCCGAAAATCAGAGTTTAACTAGATTTGAGGAGCATTGACCATCGTTGACTTGGATGGATTTGATTTGGTTGAGGTAGATTTGAAGGACGATTGAATTGGGTCTTTTGGGAGGTCTTCCTCTTGGTGTTTGGGTCTTTTATTTCTCACTTTGATCTAGTTCTATAAGAAGTGAATTTGGTAGGGTTGCCCCCACTAGTGGGGTTTTTCCCTAGCTTGGAGCTTATATCTTGTGTTCTTCATCTCTGTGACCTTCATATTTTTGGTAATTTTTTTATTAAGAGAATATAATAAAAGTAATAATAATCCAACAAACATTCAAAAGAAATTATCAAATAATAGAAATCTTCCTAATCTACAAGGATATTTGTTTCTCAACATGGTACTAGAGCTAATATAAGAAAGAAGGCAACGTAAAGATCACTTTTGTTTCCTCATTTGAAGGCATCTTTATGACAATAAAGATTTGCATCAGTTACTTTGGAGTACATCATTTGAAAAGCTCATAAGGAATAAGACTCAAAGATCATCATTCTATCTTGAAGGGAACTCTTACAATAACTATATTAAAGGAGGCACAAGGATCATCATCATTAGTAGTCATGACTTTTAAGAAGATCCTCATCTTAGCAATCTCTCCCTTTTGAATTTATTGGAAATATCTTGATCATCACTCTATAAAATATATCACTTGAAAATAATTAACATTCTTGGAAGCATCATCATCCACCATTGATGCAGCTTGAATATATTATTGCTCCACTCATCCTACAGGACATCTTTGAAGACCCTTGGTAACCATCAAGATACTTGAAGGAATCATCTTTGGCAGGTAAGTACCTTATGTCTCGACCTTCAAATAAGATGCTATATTTTTGTAAGGAAGGCAAAAATCTTGATGGGTTATCAAACTTCAAATCTTGGAAGGAGAGAATTGATTTGGTTCTCATATAAAATGAAGTCATGGATCAAATTCTACGAAACTATTTAGATCAAGTCAATGAAAAGACTCAAGAATTAGCCAAGTAAAATAAAGGAGAAGTAAGGGTTGAAATAATTCTCATTGAGTCTATCAAAGATCACCTTATCCTCTTTGTTTCATATTTGGAAACATCAAAATTAGTTTGCGATAATTGGTAAAATTGTATGTTGTCCATACTATAGGTCAGAAAATATCTTTGAGGAATCAACTTTATAAAACAATTTTGTCAAAAGACTAGTACTTTCCCTCATTCCTTGTGGAAATATAGAAATTAAAATATCTACTACAAGGGCTTGGAGCAGACATATGTGGTTTCAAATTAACTAATTGTGAACTCGATTCTACCAGCATATTGGAGCATTTATGTGACTGACATCTATTCAAGGAAAGATACTCCATCATTTGATGAACTATGGGATTTATGTGTTCTATAATAAATAATATTTAAAGCCAAGGATGACACTGAACCCAACGATGAACAATCTCAAGCTCAGTTGTTTCTAGATAAAAGAATATGTTTGGAAGATTTGGAAATTTTGAACCTCATAAAAAATCTAACAAAAACAACTACAATCAACCATGTCAAGGCTGAGACATGTCCAAAGTACAATTATTTGGGTGCAATGAATATGTACACTTTAAAATGAATTGTCTTAAGGATCCTAGAAACAAGAAGAACAACAAGAGGAAAGAAAGAGGCGGAGCTCATATTGTTGAAGAAGAAGAAGCAACGAAGAATCGAAAGACTAAAGACCATAAATATGTCTACTAGATAATGCATCCAATAAATACCAAGTTTTTAAGTAATTTGTTATTATTAGAAAATGATAGTTAGAGTTGTATTTACTTTAGAAAGTTGAAATGTTTTCTAGAAATTTGCAAAGGGAGCATACAATTTGAGTCATCAAAGTTGCCTACACTACAGAGAGTAATCATAGCCATTGCAATTACTATATTAGAAGAATATTGGGATTGGAAAATCATGGTATCATGAAAATAATCATATAACATAAGGTTTGGAGTCTACATACTCATTTACATCTTACCACAAAAGGTTGGAGGCAGCTATAAAAGGATTTGCATAATCAAGAACTTTAAAATTAATGCAACAAATACAACTTTATCATGCTGATATAGAAGAAACCATTCAACATATATTATAGAAGCATAACCCTTAGTAGTATCAAGGTCATTACACAACATTATATAAGTTTCCTCCATGTATGGAAGAATTATAGTAACTGAGAGAAGTACACATTTAATGCAACATCAAAGCAGTGTAGAAGTATGAAGGTATGGAGATAGTCTAGTAGAAACATGAAAAGAAGCATTTATCATCATAAACACGAAATCTCGTAATTCATGGACGTCATCTTAAAATAACATTAAAGAAGAAGTTTGTTCAAAAGAAGACTACTAAATGGAAACATCAAAAGAAGAAGCATGCTTATCAGAGAAAAAGGTTCCACATTTGATATAAAAATATGCATATCTTCATAGAGTATTGAAGGAATTGCAAGATGAAGAAATATACTTGGAAACACAAAGTAGGAATAAGTGGTACAATTTGGCAAAGCATGAGGATGAATAATAAGGGAGTAGTTTGAATCTTGCATCAAAGACATTTATTAGAGAGAAACAAGTTGAAGAGGTTTGATGTTATTGTACAAGTAATTGATTGGTTCATTCCAAGAACACATTGATTGATAATTAAGAGATAAAGAACATGAAGCATAACTCAATTGAAATATGAATATATACCATGTAAAGCAATGTTGACCTAAGAGGGAGCAAGTAGCAAGAATTTGACATGAAGAATCGCACACCTTGACTAGAGGCTATTTTGATTTGGCAACTCTGATAATGATGGGATATGATTTGGCTTCCTAATAGGACATATTGCAAAACTATGTGAAGAGGCTATAAAGATAGCAGTTGAAATAATTTTTTTGATGATATTATACCATCGGTTTTTTCATTCAATTTGGGAGCACATGGATTCAGATAATAGCACTCATGATGGCATGAGGGAATAATTTCGTTATGTAAAGGCATGTGCTAGTAGTGGTGATGAATTTTTTCTCTTTGAAGATAATATATAAACCATTAGATGACAAATTTGCATGAATTTTGTCAAGATCTGGGAAGGTCGAAGTTCAATATGATGTGACGTTGTTAGGAGTCGATAAGCCCTACAAGCTACTACTAATATCTCCATGGATGAATAAGTAGTTGATGAATGAGACAAGATAAAGCTTGTGGTTATGTCTCCCTAGTTGAGAGGCACTAAGGATCTTCTCTCTGGTTGAAAAGGAGTGATGATGGACATTGTATTGTCCATCTGTCATGCACTATGGCTAGTACTAATAACCATAAGTATAGTGAAGGGCACTAGTAGGGAGAATGGAGGATTGTATAAGCATATAAGATCAATACCCCTTGTGGATTGGGAATCCTAGATAGGAGTAGTCTCGAGGATGAATACTCTTTCAGGAGAGGGAAAGGTATACAGGATAAAGAGTAGTCCTAAGGAAGACTAATATTCTTTGAGGATTTGGAATACAAGATAAGAATAGTCTTGAAGAAAATACCTACTGAACATCTAGATGGGTTATGTGCCTTGAGAGGTAGTGGTGTTTGTGTTTGATTGTATCCCTCCTACCATTATGCTCTAATCTAGTGGAGAGTTAGAGTTTGTCAATAAAGGCCTTGTTATTTTGTAAATTGACAATGTTGGTTATAATGATGACGCTTGATGATGCTTATCAATTTGAATGCTTCTTATAAGAATATTTCAATTTGAGAGTATCCTTGTATCATATTGTGTAATTATGAATAAATCCATAGTTAACACGGAATGTTGAAAAATGTAACTTGGTTCGGTATTCATTATTATTATTGTACTTATTATGTATTCCATGAAAAGAAAAAGAAGAGAAATAAAAATGTACTATTATTATTATTTTCTAGTCAAAGCATGTTCTTCATTCTCCTGAATTTTATTGAAGTCAACAGAAAACTTGTCATGAGTCAAAGTCCCATTTGGACTATTTTGTAAAATAAAGTAAAAATTAGTTTGAGTCGAAAAGAGTCTTTTTATTCCCCACAAGACCAAGTTGACCCTTCTTGGAAAAGTTAGCCTTGGAGGGGACCTACTCGACCTCCTTGATGTGCGAATATATAGTGAAACTCAACATCATTTTATCACTCATTCACAACTTCAATTTATTTTCTGAGAAAAGAGAGAAAAGCAAAAAAATGTCAAGGAAGAAGAGAAAAAATAAAAGGAGAAAGAGCAAAGGTCGAGGGAGAGAGAGTTATACCACATGATCAATATTACTTCCCTAATTTCTATCACACGTATGAAATTTCATACTATTGTAAGGGAAAAAAAAATGAGATCAACTACAGGGGCCAAAAATTAGAGTTTGACAAGATTTGAAGAGCATGGATGATCATTGAATTGGTTGAATTTGACTTGGTTGAGGAAGGTTTGAAGGAGGACTAGCTTGGGTCTTATAGGAGGCCTTTGTCTTGGTCATTAGATCTTGGATTTCTCACTTTGATATCACTCTATAAGAGAGGTTGGATGGGTTTTACCCCCTTATTGGTTTTTTCCCTGGCTTGCAGCCTATATATTGTGTTTTTCATCTCCGGGATCTCCAAATTTTTGTTAATTGTTTGATGAAGAGAAAATAATACAAGTAATAAGAAGCCAACAAAAAATATAAAGAAATTATCAAGTAAGATAAATCATCCTAATCTATAAGTACACCGGTTTATCAACATTACAATGCATGTCATAAACAATGCTACTTAGCATCATGACAATAATGACAAGTACATACATATGGATGAAGTACATGCATCTACCATAACTGAGTCAACAATGATATGCAATAAAATACATGGCTGCTACAGGTTCAACTTTTCCATTCCAAATGAGCATGAATATACATGGCTATTCAAATGTACATACAAGTGTTACACAAGGTTTCTACATTAGTAAGACTCCTCTATGCATGTTTGAATCAATGATATTCATTAATGCATGAACTCTTTAACTAATTTTCAGTGAATACCGAGAGCATATATATGGCTAAAAAATGCACTTTTTCTAATCATGTAAAGACATTTGGGGTTGCTTCAAATACATAAGTGAAAAACAAGTGAAAACAAAAAATGAACCATGAAACTGTATGCCATATGTAGCTCCAATTGAGCTCAATATACCTCCAAATGGTAGGTTGATCCTACATCCCTGAATATGCAATGAGGCTCATGAGAATAACATGCTACTTCTAATTATTTCCAACAACTAATCATGTTGACATATGCTGATACCATGTGCTCCCCCTGAGGCTATGCACCTCCCTTGAATTTTGCACTCTCCTATGAATATAGATGAGATAACCAAGAATTTGAGAGGGGGGTGATCTCTCTACTTCACATGCCGCTACTCATTCTTTAGCCACATGGCATTTGGTTGCATATTTTCTCTCTTCTCTAGTTTTCTGCTAGGTCCTCTCTAAATCTATTACCTTTGCTAAATTTTCCTTGAATAACTAAGCAACATACAATATCTCACCATATGTGTGAAGTTGTGGCATGCATATCATTTTACATGGTTATGATATGAAGCAATAGGATCAAATATCCTACTACTCATTCTAGATCCATGCCTCATTTAAAATATATCACTCCTCCATGGGCTAGAACTGCAATCAACTGCCACGTGACCAAATAGGTTACATGAGAAAACAAATCCATTAAAATCATAATTGTACCTGATGGTTAATCTCCTCTGTTGCTCATAATGTTGCAGGCTATGTTTACGATATATATACACTCTTCTCTTGCAGTTTCATGCAACATGCTTAGAATTGAGGCAATCATAAAATTCTACTGTGTCCACTAAATGAACAGATGGACTTTTATTCCTTTGAAATTTGACAAATTTTCCATGATCCTCTCTTGGAGAAAAATATCTTCTTAATGTAGGTGCTCCTTGAGGTATTCTTCTCTACTGTTTCCACTAATTCTCTTGGTTACTACCACTTATGTTGTTGCTATTATTTTATATAGGCATTTTTTGTTCTTCATTGTTGTTCTTTCTTGCATGTGAGTTGGACTCTCCCTTTTAAAAACCAAGACCATATTTATTCAGTGGATATATTTTGTTTCAAGAAAAATATCAAAGTATACGGTGCTCTTCTCCTTCTTCAGTTGCTTCCTGATGGAGATCACTTCAAATTCTAACTGTTTAACTTGGCCCTCCTTCTCTTTCTATTGTTTGATCGTAATTTCTTCAAATCGTTTTTATTATTCCATAAAGTTGATAGTATCCTCCTTGAGCTTTGCCTCGTTATCATCATAGATCTATAATATTTTTTCTTGATGCTTGCATGCAGTAATTAGTCTAACATCCTCAGGTAATAATTTTTCAATAACCACTAAAACTTACACATATTCTTTTTGAACAAGCATTAGTTTATCACATTCATAAACATCCTTGTATGAATAAGGAATAATAACATCAGGTGATTCTAAAACGTAATTTAAAAATAATTCATTTGTGGTTATACCTTCAACTCTACTGCAAAGAAACACACTAGGTTATGTTGAGGCTTCTTTTTCCGATTTGTTAGCTGCATCACTCAGACTAGGGGGATTGATATTCTCTTGGTGAGGTTATTTCTTTTGAAACCCTTATTTTTTTTATTCTTCTAACTCTTCTTTTCAACTTCTCTATTGTTATTGACATCACCTCCAAACAACACTTGTAGTTTTTCCCAAATCTCCTTGGTAGAGTTTAGATCTCTAATTTTCACCAAGTATGCATTAAGGAGATTCTCAAAAATATTATGTCTTGCTTCTTCATTTTGCTACATTACTTTATGTGAAAGTGGGTCATTTCTGCATACTTCAAAACTAATCTCCAAATGTTAGATCCACAATAAAATTATTTAGATTTCACTCTTTCATTCCAATATTTGAAATCTTTAGTAGTTAGGACAAAAACTTGTAGAGGATTCATTCTATAATATATTTTTTTTGCAAATTTCACCAAATCTACCCAAATCTACTCTCTAGAGATGAATCTAGAACCATGATCCCCACTATAGTACAACTTGTTAGAAACCTTGGACAATAATGAGAGGGGGGGGGGGGTGAATTAGTATTGTTCCTTATGATTAATTCTGACCATTGTCTTTTATGTTCTTACAAATTCTAATTCATTCACTTGTTAGTAGCACATCTCTAAGTAATCCATCAACAAAACATTAGAAGATCATATAAACATATGAACATGTGAACAAGTAATCATGAGTAGCAACACATAAACAATACACCATACACACAAGAGACAACATATGTAAGGTGGAAACCCAAAGGATATAAACCATAATTAACAGATAATATTCATAATCTTCTTCCTATTAATATGCAATAATCTTCTTTACATTTGCTCACTGGCCACCACGAGTGTGCAAGCCAAAATTTTCCTATCATGAGAGCCACTACTCACTCTAGGCCACTACTTGTATGATAATTTCAGGTCGTCAACTGTAAGATGACACCACTCACTCAATTTTGTAGGTCACCACCTGCTAGAAGCTACAATCCCCAATAAGTCTCACTCAATCACCACTCGATGGAATATGCCACTTCCAAGTTCTCAAACCTCTACCAGAAGGATGCCCCTACACCTTGAATACTCAGGCCATCACTTTCATGGTAGGCCACCACTCACCACATTGAAGGCCCCAACCTTTAAGCTCCTTTTTGGAACATGTTTCACAGTGAATCACAGTGGATCCACTATCTTTGGAATCAAACACTTGTGAACCTTATTTTTTCCATTGTCATATTAGAATCACAATATCATTTCTGCACATAAATGAACCTCTATATACAATGTGAATCACAAAATCCAATCTACACATAATATTTTGTAGCACACTGAATATTCCTTCCAATACAATCTCACTATAACAACCGATTTGTTCATAAACACAATCAAGAAAATATATATGAGTCTTCAAACCACTCAAAAACCTCCTCCATACACAATTCCATAAACAACATAACTATTCTAAACAAATCATCCATGTACCTATAAAACATACATACAATGATAGAACCAAAAACTCTCTAATGGGATCCTTACAACACAAATGCCTTAACAAAATGAGCTCTATTACAACAACTACAAGAATGCTCTAAACTCCATATCAACACCAACTGATAACAACATAATCTGCAACAAACATATGTTAGAGATCTATATCTACTTTTTGTCTTAGGGGAACTTGACCTAGGTTCAGAGTTAGCTGTGCCAACCAATAAAACCCTACACTACTAGCCCTTTCGGAAACAACCCGCGTAACAAAGGTTGTAGTCTCACCCGAAGCAATCTGGGGGGATACACAAACCAAGTTTCTGCATCCAGAGACTCGTGTGATGTCTTCTAGTGCCTCAGATCTTCCTTCACGCAGATCGATAACCTCTTAGGGCACATTGTTACAAGTATATTTAAACAACCTTCTGACCTTTGTGAAGGTCTACGAACAGACCTTGCTAACATTTAATAGTCAATTTACCTACTTACACACATCAAGAGTAGTCCTAAATTAGTGTTTGCGCAGATTTACTTAAGTTATTAGTAAACATAATATAATTCACCAGAGTCTTCGTGAAAGTACTTAGACATGCATTTCGTACATCATTAACACTTATTAAAGAGAATCACGTAAAATTCAATCAATATCCCATAAATCACTTTGTTCATCGACAACAGATGACATTAACAGAGATAAACAAAAATACATAAGAATTCTTCAGAAATTGTCTTTATTGGTCTTCAATTCAAGATTAGATACTCAAAACTTCCCTACACAGACCTACATTTGTTTGCACACTCAGCTGTAGATTCTACCTAGGCCTCCATGCACTCAACTATGGATTCTACCTAAGCCTCTGCGCACTCAGCTGCAGAGCCTTTCTTTCCCTCTCTAAGCATAGGAAGAAGAGCCTTCCTACCCTACTCCCTTTAATCAACCCAAATCTCTATATTTTCTCTTCTTCCTCTTCTATCTCTTCCAGTCTCTAAGTATGCCTTCTCCTTCGCTAAGACTCACTATTTATAGACTTTTCATACAATGCCATGGTCTGCGGACAATGGGTGAATCTCAAAAATGAACATAAAACAAGGGCCTAAGCCCCTTTGACTCCTATTCATCTACATGCTCTGCATCCACAAATTACGGAGACTTCACATTATTTACACAATTGTACCAAAACTTGGGTTATCTTAACCAAAAACTAACCCAGGGGACCCTATCCCAAAAGGCCCCCAACACAAAGACCATGACTCGCCCTCGAGTCACTTTGTTGGTGTTGCGATCTTATTGCGAAGACCCCCTAGCTCCACCTAGAGTATTTCAGCTTCATCAATGCTTTGTGTCGCTGCCTGTCGAACCTCCTCTACCAATATTCTAGTGGCCAGTCCCTCTACTACCAGCCTCATCGTTTGCTAAAATTCACTAATAACTCTTAGAGAAAAAAGTGTTCTCTGTTGGACTGGCATGTGTAGTTTATAGGGGGTTTTGAATTCAAATCCAACCATTCCACCCAGTTTCTGATAATAAATGTTGTTTTCGTGGTAGATCTTCAAAGGTTTTTGCCTTAAATGCTGCCGGCCCACTCCACTTAACCGTCTTCTGGCCGTCAAGTCATGAACAATAATTCCAACGGTCATTTTCTTGTTGCGCTGTGTGGTACCTTCCCCCATGGTGCATCTTCTTGAGTGCAACTTCCTAGGTTGCATCTCTGTCATTCTCTATGTATCCTACTCACTGTGTTTCCCTCGAAGTTGGGTGTTGTAGTTTATAGTCCTACGCTCCCTTGCAGCTGCCTGGAGCACTAACTTTTGCGTGTTGCCATATATTTATTGTGTAGGATCCTAGTATGCAACTTCAACCTACTCCCATTCACTTTTCCCGGAAAGGGTTCCTATTCAGCTTCATGAGATGAATTGTGCCTCCATATGTAATATCTTTGACAATATATGGCCCTAACCAATGCATCTAGAATTTACCAAGAAAATTAGTGAATTTACTATCATATAACAGGACAATATCATTTACCTTGAATGTGCGAAGCTTGATGTGGCGATAATGCCATGCTTTTGCACATTCCTTATGAACTTATCGAAGGAATCATGATAAAAGTTGATCTCCTTCGAGCTCCATCAACAGCACAAGTCATTCCTCCAAGACCTTGCGATCTGCCATATCCATCAGAGCTGCTATGTGCAGACTAGGCAAAATGTACTCCATTGGAATTATGGCTTTGACCCCATATACTAATATGAACGTCGTTTGTCTTGTCAACTTATTACAAGTAATCCTATAAGCCTAGAGTATTGTAGGTACACACACATCCCAGTCATTTTGTTGTGCATTACATATCTTTGTGATTGTGTTATCCAAAATCTTAGTAAAGGATTCAACAGTTCCATTAGCCTATGGGTGATATAATGTACTCTTCCACTGGTAGACCTGGAATTCTTCACTCAACGCTGATCATTTCATTCAAAAAGTGTGTACCCATGGCACTTATCAACACTTTCGGGCAACCAAATCTGGTTAAGACATACTCAAATAAGAACTTTGCTGTCGTAGCCCCTGTACAATCCTTAACTGGTTGTGCATACACCCATTTGGTTAGATATTCTGTTGTGGTGATACTATAGCATGCACCTATTTTCTTTCCCAGGAGCTAAATTGGCCCAACAAAATTAATCACCCATTTCTCAAATCCTTGCAAGGAAACCTAAGCATGTAGTGGTAACTCATCCCTTTACGATGGTTTGCCAGTTCTTTGACATGCATCGAATGCCTTACAATATGCCTTGGAATCCTTGTTTAATGTTGACCACCATAGACCTCTATGTAAAATCTTTTGTGCAGTTCCTTGCCTACATAATGGCCTTTTGCAGCTCCTGCATGAGCTTCAACGAGAATGTTATCCCACTCAAAATCTGGCACATATCTTTGCAATATTTCATCAGCCCCCATTTTATACAAATGTCCTGCAATGATTGAGAAATCGACCACATGTACTACCAATTCCTTCTTTTGCTGGCTTGTATATTCTTCCGGTGCCATCCTAGTAGTTAAAAAGTGAATAATGTCCACAAAATGGTCATCCTCTACACGTACCGCAAAGAGCTGCGTATCTGAAACCCTTCCTCCAAATTATTAGACTCCTCTCCTATTTTTATCTACGACAAATGGCCAGGTCCCGCATTTAACCTCCCTAGCTTAAAAATGACTTCAAATTCATACTCCTGAAATAGTAGCAACCATTTGCTGATCTTTGCCCCCAACATAGGCTTGTTGACGAAATATTTCAAGGCATAATGATTTGTGTAGATCTTGAAATGTCCTCCTAACAGATAATGCCTGAATTTTCACAGAGCATACACCAAGGCCAGCCCTTCGCGCTCAATCGTGGAATAACTTGCGAAGGCTATAGGATGGTCCATTTCTCCTTCACCAACCTGCGTTAGCACTGCACCCAACGCGATGCAAGAGGAATCCACATGTACGTGAAACTCCATTTTTGAATCAGGGAATACGAATATCGATGCAGTGACCATCTTTTCTTTCGACAAATCTATGTTGCATTAGCGTTCTTCATCCCAATAGAATGTTGCTTCCTTCTTTAGCAGTTTCTCCATGGGCACAGTAATTTGAGCATAAGCATAAATTTTCTATAGTATCACATATGTCCAGCATCACACGCAACTGCTTGACATTCCTAGGGGCCTCAAAATTCAAAATTACTGCAATCTTTGTAGTGTACACCATCAATCAATGCTTGCACACCACATGACCCAGCAAGATCCCAAAAGGAACACATAATATGCATTTTTTCAAATTCAGTGTGATCTGGTATCTGTGACATGTATGCAACATCAGGTGTAGATGTGTAGACTTTCTACAGGGCACTTCACTAATCGAAACACCATCCAGTCATCAAAGTATAATTCCAAGAACTTATGAATGAACTCCTTGAACGCTGCTATGACTACGCGGAAAAAAAAGTAGCCACATTCTTAAGCCTAGATGACATCACGGTGTATTGAAAACAACCCCACTCCATCGCAAAGGTCGTTTTGCTCTTATCCTCTAGCATGCTCTTGATTTGATGATACTTGGAGAACCCTTCAGTAAAGGAATAGGCCTCCTACCCTCCAACATTGTCTAATACTTCATCTGTAAATGGTGTCAAGAATGGGGCATGACCACACACATCATTAAGATTCTGTAGATCTACGCAAATCCTTATTTCACCTTTTTGCTTCTTCTCGTGAACCACAATCGGGCTCACCCAATCTGATTCCTTAATAGGTTCTATGATGCCTACCCCCAGCATCTTATCCAGTCCCTCACAAACATTTTCCTTGTATTTAGGATTAAGGTGATAAAGACTTTGTTTAATAGGCTTCATGTCTGACTTCAGAGTGATCTTCACAATGCCCAAATCACCAACTATGCTCTTTAAATACGAAAACTTGGTAGGGAAGAGATCTTGGTATTCACGGAGTAACTCAGCAAGTCTATCCATGGTAGCAGTGTCCCAATAATCCCCAATTTTCGCGAGCTTCATTTCTTTGTCAGTGCCAATTTTTAATTGCTTTCTCTTCAAATGCGGGGAGATGTATGTGTTTCCTATTTCTGGGCCTTCGAATTCGCGATGCCTTTGTGCCTCTGGAATATTAATGTTTCATGGGTCTTCATCCTCCTCTTCAGTAGTTACACTATAACATTCTAAAGCACGATGCAGCTAGGTGCACTAGTCTGGTTGGGTCCATTCCATAGGTTATGTCGGCATTCTGAATATAACCACATTAATTTCTTGTAGTGCTTCATCGATGTTTGTGAAGCAATCTTCAAAGTTGAAGGTAAATAAGAACCCTTCCTTCAACGCATCCCATTCCATCGTGCCATGGCGGAGCTCCATTTCCATATACCAGTTCATGGGAATTGTATCCAAAGTATGGAAAAATATGTGTACCTACTATGATGGTAGTTTTTTTGCCCATGCTTTAGTCCATTTCACTAGGTGATCATGTAGATCGTCCCTTCCTATGTATTTCTCAATCATTCTGGTGTTAGTAGACCCAAACCATAGCTTCAACATTCTTCTGTAATATCGCCATCCAACAAAGCTATCCTTATGCATACCCCACCATCATGTAGGCATAGTATGTAGTGCCATCTCTAATGCTTGGAAGTGGTGATCCTCAGGGAATTCGTGCTCAAATTCATCCAAAAATAGATATACGTTAGTAAATCCATTATAATAGGGTAATTTCCTTACCTCTGATGAAACACAGTGCAACGAATTCGTCATCATATTGCATCGTAATTTAGATACTTCATGCAAGCGATTATGCCAATGCTCTAACTCTTGGTCTGAATCAGAGGTGTAGGAACTCTTCCGGTCCCATGCAATCGTCCCACCTATTGTTAGATTGGTCCAGCCTTGATTTCACACTGTTATTTTGTAGATTTGATCTAGTTTATCATCACTTTCTTCATAATTACGGACTGGTTTAGTATAACGTGCCCCTTCTATAGGGTCCAATGATACTATAACCAGAAGCGACTTCTTTTCAAATGACATTGTCCTCTTCTTCGAATTAATGACCCCATTCATGTCAATAGCCTAGTAAATTCCCAAGAGTGTGGGGTAGGGATTATTGTCATCAACTATTTTTATAACTTCAAATTCTACTACCATGCATGCATCTTCAATAACAATTGTTACTCCATATAGCCATCCCATGGGGATGATTTTTTGCTGGTTTTCCATTCCGAGTTGAATTGAAGACCACTATAGCGTAGGTCTCCCCATCCTTTCGCATGTTTGTTTCGGTAATACGTTTGCAATGGACCCAAAATCCCAAAAGACCTGGTCCATCTCATAATCACCTATCTGCGTGGTTAGCCTCATCTCGCACCCTGTTTGTGCCTTATGTTTGCCAATCTTTCTGAATACACGATGTCTGTCAGGGGCTTTGTCTTTGCTGGCACATTTATTTATTAATTCCTACATGCCCTCCACATCATTTCTATTACATAGTAGTTTCATGCAGGTCTCCAAAAACATGGTGAGTACAAAGGGATCAAGCTATCTAGGCCCTTGTATTTCTTGAATCTTGTACTGAATTCCTAAGGTGGAGGCCCCAACGAAGCTCTTCTTAGCTTCCTTAAATGTTTCTTTAGCACAATCCAAATCAAAGCCAACTTCTTTCTCTGGTGCTTTATGGACCCATCCTTGTTCTTCAAGATGTTTACCCTTATCAACGCTAATCATCATTCCACTTCTTAGCACAATGTTAATGTTTTGATCTTCTTTGTGGGGCTCAGTCCTCATCATCTGTAGATTCTACGTAGGCTGTGTTTTCTTCTCTTGCATTTTAACTCTCAGCACTGGGCATTGTTCTATATTATGGTCAAATTGTCTGCAATATTGACATCAGGGGTGCATAGGATTCTAGCACTCTCGCGGATAGTGCCCTGGTTGTCCACGGTTGTAGTAGATAATTTGACCGTGACGTCTACTAGGTCCTCCTCCTTCATGGCCCCATCCTCAACCCTAATAACCTCTGTACCCTCCTCCAGTGCCCTGATCTGGAGGCCGAGTTTCTTCTTGCATTCGGTATGTAGGTGTTATTTCCATCATCAGCTCATAACTTCGACAGTGGCATTAATTGTGGCCCACATATTTGCAGAAGTTACAAAAGCTAGTGTGTCTGGATGAATTTTTGAAGGAAATGACAATTATCGGTCACATGTTGTCCAACAACCTGATAAATAACACACCATAGCGCAACCCCCATGCTCGGCCCTGTTGGGGCTTCTGCATCTAGTGGAATTGACCCCCATCCTGTAATATAATTCGCATAGATGGGATAGTGATATTTATCATGCCCCTGGCCCTTGCAGTTCAAACACTACACTTATGTATGCACTTCTAGTTTACTCTCCTTCTTTTTCTTCAAAATTTGTAAATCTGGGTGTAAGCTTTCTAATTGTGAGTGGATATGTTGTACTCCTAGGTTTGTATCCTAAATAGGGGATGCACGTTTCCTCATTGCGATCTCCAAGCCTTATACCTACATTTCTATCTTCTGTTGTGGCAAATAAATTCTCAAGTGGGGAAAAATCGATGCAATAAACCATTCGCGATGCTGGCTATCTGTTACCCGCATGTTAGCTTCTCTAATATGACACTTCGGCCTCTGATCAAATTCCCATGGTGTCTCATCAACTTCCATCATGATTTATTTAAATCCAATTACTGACTGTCAGTTAGACTTAAGCTTACTAAACTCTTTGTTTAAAGCCGCCGTAGTCTCTACTAGCATCGGAAGAGGATTATTGGAACAATACTTAATATACATGTCAATGCACGATCCTGCAAAGAGGTAACCAACTGTGCCTTCTTTATATTGTCATCAGTAATCTGTTGCATTGTCCATACAACATTCACAACAAACAAAACCTTTCTGCATATGCACTTCATATGCCCTTGAAGATCAGCATCTTCATTGCGTTCATAATGTTTAATGGTGGTGGTGGAGGTGGAGGTATGGGTGAAGGTGTCTGAGGTGGAGGTGGAGGCGGAGTGGAAGGATGATTTATTCAAGGAATCCCTTGAGTGATGAGCTGAACCGCACTTCACGGTGTAGTCTGTCTCGCCCATTCGTCGTCACTTGAAGGGGGTCCAATCAATGGACTATATTCTAGTCTTGATCCTCCGCAATTTCTAAATATTCATCCATTCGCAGTCCTTTGAATAATCTTCGCTCTACTTCGCTATAGTTGACTAAGGTATCAAATGAAGATTTTGTAACAAATCCTCCTATAATCCCATCAGGCCAATGATCGACAGCCCGTGCGATCTTTTTTTAGAAGATTCTAATCGTCGCACTAATTTTGGAGTCCACACTATAGGATTATCGAGCTTCCACATTCCTTGGCTATCTGTCAATTTATCCAACCATTCATATAGCTCAATGGGGAAGGTGTAGAAGAAGATCTCATGTATTTATATATACAGATACATGTTCAACAACTCTTCCTTTGATAGGCATGGATTCCTATTTTCCTGCGTCGCGAACTCGTGAATATTCCTATCCAACTAGTTTTCAATTTCCTTCTTGGTTGGATTCCAATGACGCGACATCAAGCATCTTAGACAAGTAGATCCAGGTCTCGGCAACAGAACCATTTGTTGGCTTAGGGGGTTTTGTCCCAGGTTCATAGTTAGCTGTGCCAACCAACAAAACCCTACACTACTGGTCGTTTCTACAACAACCTGCCTAGTGTAGGCTGCAGTTGTTGGTGCACTAAGATGTATTTTTACAGGAAATCTTAATTCCCACATTAATTATCAACCCAGGGTAAGTCTTTTTATTTCAAGAGTGTGAGCATTATATATGCAATGAATTCATAGGTTAAATGATAATAAAAGAAATTGGAATCCTTGTAATTGCTAATGACTAACTCTTTAAATTCAATCCAAACAGCTATGAAAGAAGTAACTCTGAAATAAATTCATAACACGCTTTGCAATTCTACTTAACCTATTCTGAAAGAAAATGAATCTAAATGCAAATGGAAATAATCACACTTGGCAATCTTAACTAGAATTGAAACTAACTCATTGAACATGAAAGAGAACTATGACAATTGAACAACAAATGATAATTGAACAACAAATGGTAATTGGAATGTAAATAACCATATAAGTATCTCACAGAAAGCAATCAATTCTATCATTGAAATATATCATAACATTACTTAGAATGAACATCAATGTAATGCTGGAACTAACAAAACCAATTCAATCAATAGTGTCATGCATATGTAACACATAGCTAAATCTTGAATCTTGAATAAACAACAAATGTAAATCAAAATCGTCAACCCTCTTGGTAAGCAAAATGATATTAACTTAACAATAAAAAATAGTAAAGAATAAATAGAAATGATTATAACACAAGTGAAGTAGTAAATCTTCTCTTCACTGGGCCCAAAGTCTCCAGAAGTCCCCGCTATTGGATACTAAGAATATCATTATGAATTAACCATAGCCTTCTTAACTAAAATAAGTAGGAGAGTTACGTCATCACCAAGATGAAAGTATTATATGTCCAAAAGAATAATTACAAACTGTGAATTTTTGTACTCATGTTCAGTTCACGTTTCGGCCTTATATAACATTTAAAAAAGTATAATATATAGAAGCGAATCCTCAGGACCAGGGGATGATCCAGGTGGATATTGGTGGCCACCAACCTATTCCACTTGGACCCCTGATGTTGTCACTTTCAGTTTTTTGGTTTCTTTAATTGTAGCACAATTTACTATTTTTGGTAGTTTTTCGGGTCCTGAACTTCTGGAGCTGTTTTGAGGCCCTAAACGACATTTTTAGGGAAAATGGAGAGACCAAAAATGTCTTGCACTACATTTTTAATTTTCTTTTGGCCTTCTCTTGGAGATCTTCGAAACGAGGTATTATGATAGCCAAACGGATATCATATGCCAAAGTTACGACCTCGAGAATTTGATGTGCCAATTTACCCAAACGAAGCCCATAGTTTTGGCACACATCTCCTAGGGTTAGGTTTTTGGATGTTTAGGGCTTTCCATTGTTATTCGATAATAAGGAGGCCTTTGAGCTTCATTGTAACACAATTCAGAGGCATGTAGCCGCCACATCTCTTCTCAGAGATAAGCTACCATCACCCTAGCTAGTTTATTTCCATTTCTGTTTGTAAGCATATTTCAGTATTCGATATTAATGGAATGAAGTATTATTTTTATTGTGTCTTTGTATTTATGGTTATCTCTGTAATTTGTTGCGTTCCTATTTAAATCTAGATCAGTGGTATCAGAGCGTTCTGCTCATTCTATGTTTTTCTTTGCACGTCCCCAACGAGGTCACGATATAAGGAGTTAGGGCTTGAACTGGTCAAACCTTTGCAAGAACAACCTCGCAAATCCAGACGATCTCCTGTGGCGGAAGAAAAGAAAGACGAGGGGGTAGGAGATCCTATCAAAATCTTTCTTAAAGAAGTCCTTAAGTGACAAAGGAACACGATGATGGAAAACTTTGCCCAGATCCTTCAGCGTCTACCCAGGGGTGACACATCTACTTCCGACAGCTACTCTCGAAGCTCGACTCCATTTAAGGTACAAGTTAACTTTGAAATTCCCATATTTGAGGGTCAGATAGATGGAGACACTGTAGATAAATGGTTAAATATACTAGAAGGATATTTTTCCGTTCATGATTTTTCTGGCCGGGAAAAGATCACTTTTGCACTTCTCAAAGAAGCCCCCCATGTCTAGGACTCGTGGGAAACCTACTGTGAGAATAAGGATGAAAGTATGAACTCACTTTTTTCAGCCACACCCACTTGGAGCTTGTTCCAGGATTCCATCAAGGAGAAGTAATACCCTGTCGAGAGCTATGATAATAAATACATAAAGTGGACAACGGTGTGACAAGGAAGGGACCAAGATGTGCCAGAGTTTACCAATGTTTTTCATACCCTTTGCACAAAGTTGGGTATCAAGGATTCAAAGAAGCATTTGGTTCTCAAGTACCATGACTGCCTACATAGGTACATCCAGGGCGAGATGTAGTTCCTGGACATCTCCTCGCTTGGCATGGCATACCGACATGTCGTCAAGATCGAGGAAAAGTTTAAACAGAAGAAGCGAGACTTTGGATCTGTGAATTTGAAGCAAGGGAAAGGTGCCCCCAAACCATAGAACAAAGAACAAGTCCAAGTTAGGGCGACCCAGGACAACCTGCCAAAGCTGCAAGCAAAGAAAAATACCACAAAGCCGAAGAAAGACACGGGAAAGTGGTGTGAGTTCTATAAGAGCTCCACTCACAACACAAGTGAGTGTTGGGCCAAGTAGTCATTGGTGGCCAAGCTAAAGGCTTCGGAATTAGATGCATGTTCCGATTCTGAGTCAAAACCAGACAAGGGGAATGACAAAGGGAAACAGATTATTGATGCAAATCCCAATGCCATCATTGCCACCATGAAGATCCAGAAGGAGGAGCCTGAAGATACAGAGGAGGAGGAGCACCTCTTCGACTTCCAGATGTGGGTAAAGGGTTCCCACTATAGTTCATTGTTAACATTGGGATCCAAAAGAACCTCATTTCAGCAGAGGTCGTCAAGCAGTTGGGCTTACCAACCATAGCACATCCAAAACTGTACACCATCAGGTGGGTTCACCAAGGACGAGATCTTCACATGATCTAGTAGTGCCGCCTTCCATACAACATCAAGCCCTTCACGGATGAGGTATTATGTGACGTTTCTCCCCTTGATGCTTGTGATGTATTATTAGGCTAACCATACTTATGGAATTGACATGTTGTGTATGAGTCAAGGCCTCGTGCTATTATTGTTACTTTTGGAAATAAGTTTTACAGGACATTGGAGGTAGTACCGCCTACCATCATCTCTTTGGTTACTGCAAAACAATGTAGTAAGCTCATTTCCAAAACTGGGAAATTTGTTTTCCTTATGATATGCCCTTAGGGAAAGAAGAAGACGGTGGCCACAACCATGGAAAATTTTAGGGGCTAATCTTCGCCCAATGGGCTAATTTTCCATGATTTTTCCACAAAATGATTCGCCAATTTCCAATTTTTATAAAAGACAATTCGCCCAGATTTTAGAATATAAAATTATTTTACCTTAAAAATCGCCAACATTATATAGAGGCTACATATATAATCATTATAAATTTGAATAATTTTACAAATATATCAATAAACATTTTATAGTTTGCATATTAGGGATTAGTGAGATTCGCCAATGTTTGAAACTTCAAGAAAATTTTCCATCCTTAAAATTTTCCTTGGCCACAACCTCCAGACAGGGTCCCTCCCCACACCGACAACAGATGGACAAGGTCATGGAGGAGTACAAGGACATCTTCACCTCCCCCACAAGGATGCCTCTGCACTGTCAGGTCAAGCACTCCATCGATCTGACCCCATGTGCGCACTACCCAATGGACCAATCTATCAATGCTCCGTTCTACAGAGTGATGAAATCAAGAGGTAGGTTCAGGAGCTGCTATAGAAAGCTCACATTTGGCTGAGTTCATCGCCCTGTGGGAGCCCGATCATGTTGGTACAGAAGAAGGATGGGACTTGGAGACTCTATCTTGACTATTGGACATGGAACAAGATCGCTGTCCGAAATGGGTACCTGATCTGACGGATTGATGACCTTCTGGACCAACTGAAGGGGGGAAAATATTTTAGCAAGATCGAATTGAAATCAAGATACCACCAAGTATCAATCGAACCCTTCGATGTGTGGAAGATTACCTTCAAAGCCAAGGAGGGTCTTTTCAAATGGTTGGTTATGCATTTCGGGTTGACGAATGCTCCCACAACCTTCATGGGGCTGATGGATGACATCTTGCAACCATTCACCAACTCATCTATGTTGGTATACTTGGATGGCATCTTGATCTTCAGCCAGAGTTGGGAAGAGAACCTCCACCACATTCGATAGGTTCTCCAAACACTGCGACAACACAAGCTATGTGCCAATTTGGAGAAATTCACTTTTGGCATCACCAAGGTTGAGTATCTGGGATATGTTATTGATGAATGGGGGGTGCATGTGGATCCAACCAAGATCCGTGTCGTTTGAGATTGGCTAGCTCCAACCACTCTAATAGAGCTCTCCAGCTTTCTGGGTCTTGCCAATTTCTACCGCAGGTTCGTGTTGTGATTCTCTCATATCACTTGGCCCTTGAGTCAAGTCACCAAGGGAGGAGAGAAAGAAAAATTATTTTGGTCTGAGTCTCAATAGAAGGCATCCACAAAGTTGAAACATCGCCTCAGCTCTGCACCAGTGTTCACATTACCAGACTTGCAACAACCATTTGAGATCGAGATATATGTCTCTGACTATGCTATTGGGGAAGTCCTTACTCAACAGGGGCATCGAGTGGCATATCATAGTGAGACACTTTTAGACACAGTTCGAAAGTATCCCAGTTATGACAAAGAGATGTATTCCATTGTGCAGGCCTGCCGACAATGGAAGAATTACATTTTGCGGAAGGAAACGGTCATCCACACAGACCACAGGCCCCTACAGTTCATACAGACGCAAGGGAAGTTGCAAAATGATCGCCATCAAGAGTGGTCCACATACCTGCAAAAGTTCCATTTGAATATCAAGTATAAGAAGGGAAACACCAATAATGTTGCAGATTGCCTCAGACAACCACAGATCGTGGCGTTAACCACCATGCTCAAATCCTATGCGCACAAGACTTCTGATTGGCCACTTCTCTACAAGAGTGACCCAGAATTCGGCCACACATACTAGACGCTCTTGGAGGGTCAGCAAGTTCTAGATTCTCACCTCCAGGATGCCCTATTATGCCACCTAGGACATGTTTGTGTTCCTTCAAGTGAGCGTTCCAAGATGATTTGGGAAGCACACTACAGTCAGGCCGCTGGGCATTTCAGGATCAAGAAAATGTTGGCAGTACTGTAGAAGTATTTTTGTTAGTTTAATATTCAATAAGATGTCATGAAGTACATCAGATCCTGAACTGCCTGCGCTATTTCCAAGTCGACCATCAAGAAGCAAGGTCTCTATACTCTGCTGCCTACCCCTAGTCGACCTTGGGAATCCATCTCCATGGATTACATGTTGGGCCTTCCTTCTACTAAGCATGGCAACGACTCTGTTTTTGTGGTCATTGACAGATTCTCGAAGATGGTCATTATGGCGGCTTGCACAAAGAATATCACAGCGGAAGCCATTGCTAAACTCTTCTTTGAATGAGTGTAGGTGTACTTTAGGATCCCACAATCTATCATCTAAGATTGGGATAGCAAGTTCCTATTGACATGGCTAATGTTCGCTATGCCAACAAGAGGAACTAATGCAATTGCAAGCCCCAATTAGACCTGCTTTCATTTGGAATGGCTAGCTTTGATAGGTTTTAAGGGACCATGTAAATTGTTTTAACATGTCAAAAGATTGCTTCTGGGAGGACGACCTCAGTTAAATCAAAAAAATAAAACAACTAACCACTAAGTATTAAATCCTATCTATACTACTTCTACTATTCTAATCTAGTCCTAGCTATCCTAATCTATCCTGCAAGAGCATAATACAGAGGTTTAAACATCATATATATGTTTAGCAGGAGCGTGATAAAGAAGGTTAAACATCATGCATAGATTCAAGTCCAAATGAATCAATCACTGAGTTCATAGCTGGACAAGATTGTGTTAAAGCTAAATTCCTATCCAATCACTCATATAGAAATCCACATTCTTCTATGGAATTAAAACTACAACTGATGTTTAATTTAGATTCAAATCAGAGACCATTCACAAGTTAGCCATGAAACTGAATCACATTCAATTTAGCAAGATTAATAATGATTTGTAAGTCATCAATATGCATAAATATAAATCACATTTACATTCATGCCATTAACAACACTCTGATCCAAAACAATACAATCAGTGTCAAACTAAAGGCTCCTTCTTCCCTCAAAAACAGTCCTCCTCATTCATACTAAACCAACACTGTTCTTCTCGAAAATCAAAAGCCATTTCTCCTCTTCGAAGGTAATACTTATGCAAAAATCCCTGACTCTATATCTACCCTGCCTCTTCATCTTCCCACTATTTATGATTTTCAAATCAAATACATAGAGAAGGACCACCAGTGCGAATGTTGGCACGTAGAAAGCATAATGGCCGGATCGATTCCTTCACTAAGGAAGAGAACAGATGTTGGAAAAAGGGGGACTATATGTTGCCTTCTCATGATGAATATTGGGACAGCTCAACCTATAGAATGTGGAGGCAACGTGTGGGATTCTGACCCATAATGCTTGCGGCTAGACCCTTAAATGTAGCGCTTCTGCATACAATGGCCCTTCGAATCCCCTCATGTGTCCTTTGCTTCTCACTTGCAAGGATATCTATCATTAGCTTGATGATTGTGAACAATAGAACAAAAACACTTAATCAAATGCAAACGTTGCCTTCAATCATTTTATAAAACCACGGAACAAGTATGAAAAGGGTTTTTGCCTGATATACAGTCAAAATACAATTTCTCACTTAACCCATAGGCTTGGCACAATTTTCGAGGGCTTCCTTTCATTGCAATCGGGTATCGGCCCCCTCTCAGGTCACAGGACCTATGCCTTCCACCGCCTCAATGCATGATTTCACTATTGGGACTCGACAGGCCCTTCTTTTACACTGAGAACCCGATCCTTTGTAATTTCATAAAATTTGGAAAAAAATGTGAAAACACTAAAAATTATGCCCCGATCACTTAGGCCGGACCTCAAAAGTTATGTGATGGAGTCTATAAATATCACCAGGTCCGCTCTATTGCATATTGCAATAGGCACAAGCCTGCGAATACACCGATCGCGAAGTGCGATAGGGCTTCAGACCCGAAAATATATATACTTTATTTGATAGGTTGGCAGGTTTGCTATATCACTGCACGTAATATGTATAAGGCTCGAGGCTTTGCCGATATGTGATATGTGATTGGGGCTGGACCCGATAATGTATATAATGCGGTTCATAGTGCCAGCAGGTCCGGAGACTAGGGGTGTGTTGTTTATACACATGGCTTTGGGGTTGGGCCGAGAGCGATCTTCGATGGGGCTTTGGACCCGAAATGCATACATTTGAGTTAATAAAACTCGTCAGGTCTGGAAGCCATGAATGCCTTATGTTATTGCGATAGGCCCCAAAAAGGGTTTATGCATGCCTTGTGAAGGATTTCCGCTATAAGGAATTGTGGTGGGAAGAATAATGCGATGAGGGTTTTGAGGGGTTAAAGAAATCCTGATAAACATAGGAATGAAGGGCTTAAGAAAGGGATTTGTTAAAGGGATTTACCCATTTGTGAATGGAAGATTGGGCCCTCCATAGAGTTAAAATTTCTGGGATGAAAAGGATCATTCAGAGAGATGATAGATCAGACTTATAGGGGACCCATTTAAAATATCTTATCAGAGTATTTTTTTTATAGGGTGGTGGTTGTGGCCACAACAGTTCCTCAGTACATTTTGGTCCAGTCTCTAGTTGATGTTGGACACCAAGCTGACTAAGTCCACAACTTTTCATCCCCAAACTGATGGTCAGACAGAGATCATCAATAGGATGATCGTACACATTTTGTGCATGTATAACTCAAAGCATCCACACACATGGGATGAGAGCCTTCCCTATGTCCAGCAAAACTATAAGAGGGCTCTCCATAGCTCGATTGGCCACAACCCTTTTTAGGTGGGAATAGGATTCCAACCACTATGTCCCATTGATGTGGCCATGCCATTTGCAGCTACTCAGACAAATTTGGCTCATTTCTAGTTCGAAACTGATAAGGAAAACATCTTCATTTAGCGCTTCCAACATATCCTCCAGTAGGTCCATGACATTCTGGAGAAAGCAAATGCCAAGTACAAGCAACAACATGATCAACATCAGGTGCCACGCAAGTTTCAGGTGGGCGATAAAGTCTGGTTGCATTTGCAAAAGGAATGCCTTACCTGAGCCTATTGGAAACTCATACCACTCTAATATGGTCCTTACTCCATTACCAAAGTTGTGGGAGAAAATGTGTTTGAGCTCAGCATTCCCCCATTATTTGGCCTGCAACTAGTGTTCAATGTGGACTGCCTTCGACCATACTGCCCACCATTGCTAGACACATCAGACATTGCAGAATAGCTCACACCTACAGAGTTAAATCCAGATTGTATGGAACAAGCCACAACTGATCGGATCATGGACATGCAGATCAATAACACTTGACAATAGAGGATCCAACTATATCGAGTTGTCAAAGTAGTCCAACTCCTTCACCAGGGCAAGTGGCTCACTGGGGACCAAGTTCAGTAGAAGTTTCCCCATCTCATGGAGGCACTCAATGCAATGGGGACCATTGCTTCCTAAGGGGGGAGGAATGATCTAGGTGGATATTGGTGGCCACCTACCTATTCCACTTGGGTCCCCAACACTGCCACTTTCATTTTTTCGTTCCTTAATTGTAGCACAATTAATTATTTTTGGTAGTTTTTCTGGTCCTGAACTTCCTGAGCTATTTCGAGGCCCTAAATGGCGTTTTTAGGGAAACCAGAGAGAGCAACCTTATCTTTGGATGTCTTGCCAATTTTCTTTCAGCTTTGTTTTGAAGATCTTTGAAATGAGGTATTATGATAGGCAAACAGAGATCATATGCCAAAGTTACGACCTCGGGAAGTTGATGTACCAATTTACCCAAACGGGGCCCACAATTTTGGCACTTCATCTCCTAGGGTTAGATTTTTGGATTTTTAGGGTTTTCGATTGTTTCTCTATAATAAATAGGCATTTGAGCCTCATTGTAACACAGTTCAGAGGCATGTAGCTGCCAGATCTCTTCTCAGAGATAATCTACCATCGCCCTAGCTAGTTTATTTCCATTTTTGTTTGTAAGAATATTTCAGTATTTGATTTTAATGGAATGAAGTATTATTTCTAATGCATCTTTGTATTTATGGTTATCTCTGCAATTTGTTATGTTCTTGTTAAAATATGGATCAGGGCATCCTAAGGATTTTGCCACAATCGATTTGATCTCATCATAAAAGAGCATCAGTCTCCCTAGTCTTCCAATGTCCTGCTTACCTTAAATGTTTTCTCTTTCCTTTACGGGCTAATGTTATTCTGTTGATTGAAAAACCATCGTCTAATCCACCTCTTCTACACATAAAGATAGTAAAAGTCAGTTTTCCATGCCTAGATTCGTCTAATTTGTTACTGATCACTTTTACCCAATTTTAGTTGTTGTTTCCTCTACTTTTATCCATAAAGCAAAGATAAACATGTGAATAAAAATGCTAAATAAATTTATTTACAAGGAGAAAATGTATCTTTTTCTTGGCCCAACACATTCCCCAACTTACCTTGTTTGTTAGGTCCCTATACTACTACTGTAACCCCTTATTGTTATTATTACAACCCCCTTATTATATCATTGTGCCCATGTAGTCCCCATATTGTTATTATTGTTCCCCACAGAAGCCCAATACCATTGTTATTGTGCCCATACATTATTATTGTTATGTTGGCTCTGATTATATTTTGACCCCCTAGACTCCTATATAGAAATGAGGTCTTGTCATTTGTATCATCAAATAATTGTTCATTTGTGTAATGTAAAGGAGGTTTCCCCCTCAAAGAGGTTGAATTATAAGGTGTTTATCTTTAGTTTTTATCTTTTTGTGAGTTGCTTTCATAACATTTGGTATCAGAGCTTTGGATTCTGGGGTTTCGTTGCTCCAAATAGGTCATCGTGGAATTTTCGCTATAACATTTTTTTTGGGACGTTTTAGAAGCTAAAAAAAAAACTCACTTGAGACGAAATCTCACTGAACCTTGGGTCTAAATTGCAAAGCTTGTCTCACTATATTTTAGGATATATGAACTAAGGAAAATAGGGTTTTTACAAGCTCTATAATTTCATCTAAAACAGGGCATCGTAAAATTTTTGCTATAACTTTTTTTATACGATGTTTTAGAACCTAAACAGAAACCCCATTTGAGAAGAAATCGATTTGAACCTTTAGTCTGAATTTCAAATCTTTTCTCACTATATTTTCAAATATATAATCTGAGGAATTTAGGGCTTTTGCAGACTCTAGAATTACATCCTAAATAGGTGACCTTGGGAAAATTGTCATAACTTTCTCTCTGAGCATGAGATTGAAATTTAGTAAGAATTTTCAGAAAAAGGATGAGTTGTATTTTGTTTGGGTATAAGTTTCAAGACCTAAGGTTGAAACAATGATACATGTCATGTCGCACCAGTTCACTCTACTAAACTAGTCTATAATTAGGTCAGCGTGGGAGATTGGGAATAAATCTTTCTTCAGGAATCCAATTGCGATCAGACTTGCAGAGTTAGAAAGAGGACTCATAGGGCTATTACTGATTAAAATTTTAGAACTTAAATATGCTAAAGTGCAGCGTTACATTCTTTGCAAGATCAAGCTCCTAAAATCAAGAAAAAGCGAGATGAGGATGTTTGATAGCAAGGATCTAGTAAATTGGATACTACAGATGGAGAAATATTTTGATCTACATAATGTACCATGGTTACAAAAGGTATGTATTTCATCTAATTATTTAGAACTGAATCAATTTTTTTGGTATAAAGGGCTTTGTTCTCATAAACCACTTGTCACATGGTCAATTTTCATGGAGGAAATGATAGCACATTATGAGGATACGAAGAGAAACACCTTCTTTAGCTAACTGATAAATATCAAATAAAAGGGTTCAATTGTAGAGCAAATTGAGGACTTCCAAAAATTAAATATAAGGGTAAATGATATTCTAGAGAAGAAAATGATTGATGTCTTCATAGAGACTTTAAAGGATAACATTCAACACGAGGTTCGTCTTTGGGAACCTGATTCATTGGAGAAGAATTTAGGTTGGCAAGAAAAATTGAAAAAGAAATTGTGGAAACAAGTAATCCCACCACTCATGACTATAATTATGGAAGTGCTTTTTCTCCTAGCCTTCCACAACCTACAAGGTTTACACCACAACAATTGGAAGAAAAAAGAGAAAAATGGTTTTGTTACAATTGTGATAGAAAATACACTAAAGGTCGTAAGTGTGTTGAGAAGAAATTATTTTACATAGATTATGAAGAGGAAGAAAAGGATCAAGAAACATCAAAATAAGAGGATATATGCCAGGAACCACCCTTGAGAAAGAAGAAATTAATCTGACCATATCTTGTAAAGAATTAGAAATAATGACCACTCCTAAAACTCTTAAGATAGAAGGACATATCAAAAAGAAAAAGGTTCAAGCAGTGGAAGATCACATCAAGAAAGAAGAAGAGGATCTGACCATATGTTGTAATGCATTGGCCAGAATTACCACTCCTCAAACTATAAATATAGAAGGACATATCAAGAAGAAAAATGTTCAAGAAATAAAATATCGCATTGAGCATCAAGAAATGAATTTGACCATATCTTGTAATGCATTGGAATAAATTACACTCCTCAAACTATCAAGATAGAAGGACATATCAAGAAGATAAAGGTAAAAGTGTTGATTGATTCAGGCAGTACCCATAATTTTATTCATTGCAAGATAGCCAAGGAATTGAATTGCCTCCTATATCTAGCACTAGAGTGTCAAGTGATGGTTGCAAGTGGACTAACCATAAATTTCTCTAGAAAGTGCCCTGATATCAAGCTATCTGGTGGGCTCCAGTATTGTAGCAATAATGCTACAACTCCTGGAGCTTCCTTCTCTAATTTTATCAACCCGGTAGTTCGTAACAAACTTGGAAGCGACTGTGTTGTATGCACAAGTACTACCTCTTTCCGCAGCTGTCACTTGGTCAGCTGGCACAAGTCCGCTAGGGCTCAAGCCAACTTCTATGAGCTCTCAGAAGAAGATTTTTAACCAATGAACGAAAGCTAACTCAAAGGAAATTAACCTACTTGCAAAAAAGAACTGAAAGCCAACAAGAAACGCAAACCCTAGCAAACCCTAATTCTACCAGCTAGTCCTACTGATGCAAAGGTGGGAATGCAAACTACTGAAAGAGATGCCATTACTTCTAGGAAGGTGAGATGCATGTGTCTAGACTACTTTGATCTGTAGAAAACATATTTTTGTATTTTTGTTCAAGTTGTTGGAATTATTATGCATGTGCTTCTAACTGGATCTTTACTGTGCAGGGATAGATCAAGGGGGGAAATGCTTGGAAGAGCCCAGGAAGGCTCAGAGAGGGTCTAAGGAGTCCCTAACATCCTTTCAGAGAGTTTCACAAAGTTTGGATGCCAAGCAACCGCGTTTGTGAGCTTCTACAGGAAGTCTGCAGGGGTTCTACAGGATGTTTCAGAACTTCTACAGGATGTTCAGTAATTCCTACAGATGTTCTACAATCGGATTTTTGGGTGATGGGTGAGTGGAGGAGGCTGCATGGGTGGATAGAGAGGTAGGAGAGGGGTTTGTAATGACTTAGGGACAGAGAGATGAGATGAAGAGGGGGTGTGCAAAGCTAGGTTGTCTTGAAGAGGGTAGAGGGAATGGAAGGCCGAAAAGGTAGAATAACGTGGGTAATAGAAGAGTTGGGAGACAAGGGGTCTAATTGGGAGATGAGTAGTTGGCCTAGGCACGGCTTAGAAGGATAAGGGAGTGAGGGAGTAGTATTGCACAGTGTAAACGAAACAAATCATCCACGTCCTGCACATAACCGAAATTTCATTAACCTATTCTAGCTGTTTAATAAAACCAAAGAACAACAACGTTATTTCTAAGGAAAATCATGCATGGTACTGAAGCAAAGAATCATTCCACAAGATCTGAATGCATGGACACTTCTACAAACGAAAATATTGCATCAAAGATTGCATGAACATGTAAAACGATGTTTTTGGTGGGTGGCACTGTCTGCAATTCCAGTCCCTAAACAGAGGTGAAAATGAGTGTGCAGTCAACCCTTTTTTGGAACTCTTATTAACTCCAATCTCCTTACTCTATTCTAAACTACTGAAGCAAATCTATTTCATAAAACTAACCTACTTAACCACACCAAGAAATTCAACTCAGCAAACTGCGTTTCCAAATCCATGTAAAGGAAAAGAAATACAACGCTGCAAGAAAGATAACAATACAAAGGAAGGAGGCCTTAGGCTCTCAGGTTGGACCCAACCCCGAGAGCTATGGATCCTTTAAGATCTCAGAACTGAACTCAAATCTACCTGCTTTCCATTAAAAGATAATAATCATAAGTCAAATAACATGCCAATAATGGCTACAAAAGAGAAAAACAGAGCTAGCAGCTCGTAATCCAGAATGTGCAACAAAGTTTCAAAAGTCCTCTTCGAAGGCTATAGCCTCGTCATTTATACATTACAAGGTCCCAAGCTGGCCTCCTAAATCAGTGGGATTTGGCTGACCAAACTAGGAGTGAACTGCTGCTTCCTCAAAATCCGTTTGGCTGCCTTCTAACTCGGTGGTGGTGGCTGTTGGAGCTCGGAGTTGGGGGTGAAGATCACGAGGAGGGCCATTCAATGCTGAGGACAACCTTCCTACAAAATCTCAATCGCATCTTGGCTGTCTCCTAGCCTTCATCTGCGTGGTTTTGCTCCATTAAATGTCAAAAAACCTGAAATAAGCACGTGTTAGCCACCTAGGAATAGTGACTGCCCTCATTCGTACAAATGACATAAATATACTAAAAAATGATGCATAAGTTATGAAAAATGAAGGGTTGAGCAAGGGTAGTTAGGCCAAATGAGCCCAAAATGTTACCAAATTTGGGGCTCATCATTACCCCCCAGCTAAAATGATTGCTCATCCTTGAGCAACTAATCCAGCTCCTCGTCGTTCATTTCCTTCACTGCCACCCTCACATCCCAGGCTTCTGCGGTAGTGTCCTCCTTACTGACATGGAACCCAGCCTTTCTTTCCACCTCTTCCCACTATTCATGCTCATCTTTTTCTGTGCTGCCTTCCATCAATCCTAACAGCAGAGGTGGGCTTAGCTTGAGGCCAATCAAGCTGGCCTGGAGGTTCTGCATGGATTTCTTATAGAGGGTCACCCGTACTAGAGCTTCCCTCATTCAAGTTGGAGTGTGATATTCCCTGATTTTTAGACTGTGGGCCAATGTGTTCCATCGGCGGGTGCAAGCTTGAACACAGTTGTCCCCTAATAGTCTCTCCATATCCTCGAAATGCACTATGGCCTGGGCCTGCTGATACATATATTTCAATAAAGCTTGAGGGTCAGTGGATAAGTGTTGGTGTGACGATATTAATGCAGTTGGATCCCCTGGCTCTGCTCTAATTAGTAGTGGCTCATGCACCTCTCGGTTCATGACCGCTTTGACTTTTGCTGCTCTCTTGTCTTCATGGTTCAACCATTAGGGAAATGCCATCAACTGCATATCCCATAAGACCATGTTGGGATCCCATGAAGTCACATTAGGAAGGGCCAAATTATGGAGATAAAACTCCGATAGTTTGGCCTTATCCTCTGATGAACTGGTATTGCATAATTCTGTGAACTGCTGTGGGTCTTGGAGTTGGGAGATACCCCTCTGCGCTAGTGCATTGATTTGAAATTGCAACCACTGGTCTCGTAGGTACAGGCCATAGGATTTGGCCGGCTGTCTGCATTGTATAGCATCCATGGCCCAACTGGCCATGCAGGCCAATTGTGCCTCTTTTTGCTGCAACTGCTGTTTGAGCGCTTGTATCTCAATTTGTGCTTGCAGTTCTTTTTCCTGTAGATGCGAGGTTGGCTCCCCAAGGCCGACTTGCAGTCCTTCTCTGCCTTGCTGTTCTGCTGTGATGTCCCCTGAGGATGTGCCTTGTTCCTTCTTCAGCTCTTGTAGCTGCAGTCTAAGTTTTTCGTTCTCTTCCTGTAGGAACACCTACTGGCAGTTTTCCACGTGTTTAGCCATAGCTAATTCCTTTCTTGCCTCCTTGAGTTGCTCCTCCAAGGGGCCTATATCTGCCACACCTTTTGATTTAGCTATTTTCATCCACGTGTGGGTTCGTACTCTCTCTTCCTCCAACGCGAAGAAAAGTGGCACAGTGAATTTCTATGGTATAATTTTTCCAGCTTCTAAGAAGTTATAATATGAGCTCAGACTTGGTTGGGGGCTAGGCTCCAGAATATGCTCTTTTTCTTCTTCCCTTGGTGGCTCTACTTCATCTTCCCTCGGTGGTGATGACGGTGCTTCTCCCTCCATCCTCTCTGTCTCCTTAAGCCGGGCCAAGGTTTCCTGTAGAGCGGCCTCAACATTCTGTAGCCGGGCTTTCGAAGCCAACCTATCCATTCTTTCTTTCCACGTGGTTGTCTTCGGACTCCCCCTCTCATAAGTGACTGATATCTTTGAGGGGGACCTCTCCCTTGGCGAGGTGGGAGTATCTTCTATAGTAATTGGGCTGCTGGATGGAGGTTGGGGCTTGCCCGTTTTGATTCTCACACTTCTCCTAGCTTTGAAATATAGAGGGGCCTCCCTCTTTCTCTTTTCTTTTGGCTTAGGAGGTGTACTGAGGGTGGCCAACATGGCTGCTGCCTCCCTTGTAAGAATTTCCGCTGTCTTCTCTTTTGGTTTTCCTTTCTCAGGGCTTCCTGTAGAAGGCCCTTTATCAGCTGATTTCTGGCTTCCTGTAGAAGCCGGTTTTGGTTTTCCTGTAGAAACACGTGGCACCGTTTTAGCTTGTTTGACTGAGTGTGTTTTGCTTTTTGACTTGGTCGAGGCTGCTGTCGAGGTGCCTTTACTGACGTGGACTTGCTCAGTCCTGTCCACCCTACTTTGTAACCTTTTCTCTCTGGGTGTCAATATGGATGTGTCATCCTTCTCTTTGGCAACCTTTTTCTCTTGTTTCTCCTTTTGCTCTTTCTTCGGTGCTTTGGCCGTGGGTCCTTGGCCTTTTCCTTTCTTCTCTGTGGGTACTGACTCCTTCTCCTCGCTGCTGGAGGAACCAAGCTCTTCAGTCAACATTTTTATATCGCCATCCTTAGTCAGATTTCAGAAGGCTTCCCACGAGAGAGAGACTTTGTATGTGTGGAGTGCATCCTCCACGAGGAGCTTAATGAGCCCATGATGAGCTACCTGGTCTGGTGTGCCCTCTCGTAATTTGGTGGCACATTCAGTCATAGACTACAGGAGAAAGTAGGGAATACTTAGTTTGCTTTCTGCAGGTAGGTCCATCTGATGTCTCAATTCAGTGAGTAGCCGGAAATGGTACCCATACACAATGCTAAACTGCCCTTCGCATGTGATATATTTCATAATTTGGAGGCTAACCTCGCTCCAAAGTGGCTGTAAGCTAGTTCTGTGAACCCCGTTCTTATCCTCTGAGAATTGCTCCTCTGGTGGAAAGAACTCCTTTTTAGCCTTCTGGCCTAATTTCCTCTCCTCCTTGTCCAACGGTACCCCCATTGGGAGGTTAGTGACTCTGCTGATGAATTGTGGGGTGATTCTGAGATTCAAACCCTTGAAATTAACAATGGCCAGCGTTTTTGATTTTGGTTTCAATGCGCGCAGGAACTCCTCTGCCACCTCATCATCATATCCTTGAAGTTTGTCGCAGAACGACATCCATCGCCCACGAGTGAACAGTTCTACCAGCTCAGGGTTCTCCCTTAGTTTCTTTGAGTCGGTCGGTTCCTTTCTGATGAATCCACCCGGCATGATGAAAACCTGCTATGTTAGCTGGAGGTGGCAGGTGTGTATCAAAACTAGCCTTTTGGGACAGAGCGTAGAATTACGCCTCTGCCACGCACACAATTCGCGAAGACTATCTACAGATGAGCCTTAAAAATCACCTCCTGTAGAAAACCCCACATACACTTCGACGACAACTCATGCAAAAGGAAGACAACGCTTGCAATTTTTATGATCAGACTGTAGTTTTACATTTTTGAGAACGTCGACTCCGCCACCCTCGAAACCAATTGCATGGGAGGCACAGGTTCAGGCTTACCTTTTCCAATTCGCCACCTTTGACGTGAAGAGACCAATTTTCCTCGTGGCAGTGAGCTTCCTGTAGCGTAGCTTTCCTGTAGGAGTAGCGCACAGGTTCTGGAGAGCACTGTAGTGGTTCTGTGCCTTCTCTGCCGCTACCAGACGTTCGAACAAGCCGAAGACTTGGAGTAATGAGCTTCAGAGAAATTCAGATGCTCACTCGACTTCTAAACGGCTGATGATAAATGTGTGGGGTGGCGATCTAGCCGATGGATTTGAATCCCGGCGGAATTCGTGGCGCGGGGGTGAGCTGTCCCTGCCAAACCGTTGGATGACATCACCTACTCATTCCACTGCAAGTTTCCCTGATTGTTGCATCATTCTCCGCAGATCCGCCGCCGTCATTTCTGTTAAAATGCCGCTTCCCCCCGACTGGACACTTCTCACGTGTCTATTACCTGGTTTACTTGCCACGACCGCCACTTTCCAAATCCGACTAGACCAGCTGACTGGTCGTTGTGGCCAGTTGAATGGCCATTCGACTGCTCAACCCATTCATTCCCACACTTGCAAACATTTCATAGTATGATTCATGTAATTTGACGAAAGAAAGGGCGAGGCACTTACCTGTGCGGCCGCGACATGATTTTCCAGGTTTCAGGACGATGGTGATTAGATTTGCTCGCTGCTGCTATTTGCACAGGCCCGGAGGTCCTTCCTTGCAGACTGCCGCTGATGACGAAGCTTGTGACTCGGCTGCATGTGCCCGCTCTATTATTGCATGTTGCAGGCGATTTAATGGTGTACACTCTAGCTGGATGAACTGCTACGGGATTCCTGTAGGATGTCCTGTAGCAGTTTTTCCTCCTCGGGTGCATGCTGAGACAGTGGAGACGGTGGCATCATAGCCATGATCGCAGGGCCCTCGGATGGCTTGGATAAGTATTGCATGGTATCTCTGCATCTTCTTTTCATTTGAGAAGCGCTTCCTCTGATAATTCAATGTTCTGTTTTGACTGTGCAGGTATCTTCATTGCATGGCGACTGGGGTGGTAGAAGGAGGTGACAGCAGTGTGTGATGGAGAAAATATTAGCTTGCATGCCTCCGTGCTGGACCTCGGGCATTAGATCTCCCCACACAATTAGTTCTGGGCCGTCCAAAACTCCTACAGGAAGTTTCCTGTAGAAATACAGAACTTCCTGTAGAAAGTCCTGTAGCTTCCTGTAGAAGACTAACTGTGATCAAATCGTGCCCAGACCTTGGAGAAGATGAGTGTTTCCGGAGGGGGTGCTGGTGAGGTCACCTGGTAGCATAGTAAGGACCCTTATCTTTGAGTTGAGGGCCTCTTTTTCTTCATAGAATACCTGCAACCTGCATGCATTGCCACATCGTGAACTTTCTTTCTCTGTTTTTTGTTTTTGTTTTTCTCTTCTTTTTTTTTGAAAGACAGCAGGGGCGCCTCAATGAGGTTTTCACCCTTGCCATCTGCCTTAAGCGCCTCAGAGAGGTTTTCACTCAAGGGTCTTTTTCAAACCTCTTTTTTTTTTTGAAAGATAGCAGGGGCGCCTCAATGATGTTTTCACCCCTACCATCTGCCTTGGGAGCCTCAGAAAGGTTTTCACCCAAGGATCTTTATTTTTTTTTTTTTTTTTTTTTTTTTTTTTTAAGATCTTCAGGGTGTGCCCAAAACAGAGGCAGAACCCTTCTCTATGACCAGCACTGATTTTTCCACAGTTTTGATGAATTCTTGTCTTGAGAGAGGTTTCCTGTAGATCTTCAGTCAATGCCCATTGACAAGCATAGGGATGGCCTCCTCATCAATGGTCCGAATAAGAACAGATCCATTGTCATGACATTTTTCCACTGCATATGGTCCCAGCCATCTGGTTCTCAGCTTTCCCTTGAAATCTTTATGCCTGGAATCATACAACAACGCCCAATCTCCCGGCTGAAATTTCTTGTCATTGAGGTGTTGGTCATGCCACACCTTCCTCTGAAGTTGAACCATTTCTGAGTGAAGAAGGGCCTGCATTCGGTGCTCGTCCAATCCATTCAGCTGCAATAACCTTTCTTGTTGGGCATGGCTGAGATCTAGGTCCAGCTGAGCTGCCATCCTCAACGTGTTGTACTCGAATTCAATTGACAACAAAGCTCTCTTCCCATAGACCAGCTCATAAGGTGTGAAGCCGGTTGTGGTTTTCCATTTGGTGTTGTAAGCCCATGTGGCCTCAACCAGGCAATCTGCCCAATCTTTCCTGCTGCTGCTCACCACCTTAGTCAAGATCCCTTCTAGTGCTCTATTGGTGACTTCCACTTGCCCATTTGCCTGAGGATGATAGGGGGTGGAAGTCCTATGCTTGATTTTGTGATGAGCTAGCAGGTCTTCAATTAAGTTGGAGGTGAACTGGCTTCCTTGATCGGTGACTAGCTCTCTTGGGTAGGCAAATTTGTAGAAGATGTTTTCTCTTAAGAACTCGGCCACCTTTTCTTCTATCGCTGCTTTGATGGCCTTGGTTTCTGCCCACTTTGTCAGGTAGTCTGTGCACATAATGATGTAAGACCTTTGCCTCGAAGGAGGGTTGATTGGACCCACAAAATCCATACCCCACTTCTCAAATGGCTCAAGAGTCACTTGAGGTTGGAGAGGCATTTCATCCCTTTGAGTCGGTTTCCCCATCCTTTGGCATCGGTCATATTGGCTGATATATCTTCTGACATCTTGATGAAGCGTGGGCCAATAGTAGCCTGCCTGCAGGATTTTGAAGGCAATCCTCTTTGCTGCAAAATGTCCTCCACAAGGCCCATCATGACAGGTGAGGAGGATATAAAAGACTTCCTCCTCCCTTACACAACGCCTTAAGATCTGATCAGGGCCAAGCTTGAACAGGTTTGCCCCGATCCAAGTGAATGAGGCACTTTTTCTGACGATTCTACTCTTCTCTCTTGAGGATAGGTGCGGAGGGAATTGTGCTGAAACAAGGTAGTTTTCTATATCAGCAAACCATGGAGAGAGTACTAAAATAGCAAACAGATGTTCATCGGGCATCTGGTCATCCACTGTTCCATCCTCATCTGCAGATAAATCCAATCTAGACAAAAAGTCAGCAACGACATTTTCTTTACCTGGCTTGTCAACAATAGTCAAATCAAACTGCTGCAACAAAAGTAACCATCTAATAATACAAGCATTCACATCTGGTTTACTCATTAAATATCTAATTGCAGCATGATTAGTATGTACAAATGTTTGATAGCCAGTGATATAATGTCGGAACTTGTTCAGTGCATGGACCACGGCCAAGAATTCTTTCTCAGTTACAATGTAATTCAGTTCTGCCTTGGATAAGTTTTTGCTGACAAAATAGATGGCATATGGAAGTTTTTGTTCAACTTGTCCTAAGGCTGCCCCTATGACTTTGTTCGAGGCATCAGTGTGGATGTGGAAAGGTAGGGCCCAGTTTGGACCTCTCAAGATTGGGGCAGACACCAACTTGTCCTTTAATTCATTCAGAGCCCTCTGACAGTCGTCAGTCCATTTAAACTCAACATCTTTTTCCAAGAGGCTAAACAATGGCGAGGCTAGCTTGCTGAAGTCTTTAATGAATCTCCTATAATACCCTACTAATCCTAAGAAACTTCGAACATCTCTTACCTTCTGAGGAGGTGGAACCTTCTTGATGAGAGCAATTTTGTTAGGATCCACCTGTAACCCTTGGCAAGAAATGGTATGGCCTAGCACGGTCCCTTCAGTCATCAAGAATTCACACTTTTCAGGACTAAGGGACAGGTTCATCTCAATGCACTTGGTTAGGACTTTTCCCAGATTGGACAATGCTTCCTGGAAGTTGGACCCATAAGGGGTGAAGTCATCCATATAGATTTCCACCGAATCATGGACCAACTCAGAAAAGATGCTCAGGACGACCCTCTGGAAGGTGGCAGGAGCATTGCATAGTCCAAAGTGAAGAACTCGGTAAGCAAAGGTGCCCCAAGGACAAGTGAAGGTGGTCTTATCTTGGTCTTTCGGGCTGATTTGGATCTGGTAATACCCGCTAAACCCATCCAGGAAAGAGAAAAACTTCTTTCCTGCCAGTCCATCCAACACTTGATCTATGAAAGGTAGAGGAAAATGGTCTTTCTTGGTAGCTCTGTTCAGTTCTCAGTAGTCCACACAGATTCTCCACTTCCCATTTTTCTTGGGAACCAACACCAAAGGGGACACCCATTCGCTATCCGAGATGGGGTAAATGAATCCGGCATCCAACAGTTTTTGTAATTCCTCCTTGACGATGTCCTTAAGGGCTGGACTCATTCTCCTCTGGGGTTGCCTAACCGGTTTACAATCCTCTTTGATGTAGATGTGATGGGTACAGACCGAAGGATGGACTCCTTTCATCTCCTTATAGCTCCAAGCAAAAGCATCTAGATGACTAGCCAACAGACTACACAGCTCCTTTTCCTGGGAAGGAGATAGGGAGGAGCTGATCTTTAATGTTCTCTCAGGGCCGAACTCCACATTTTTGACTCTGGGAGTGACAGGGTTGGTCGCACAAAGGTCCACTAAGGTGCTGGCTTGGGCATCCTCCACCAATTCCTCTAAGGACAATGCACTAGGAGGTGGAGTCTGGATCAAGGTTTCAATCAAATCATCCTCTATTGGGAGGCCTCCCCTAGTGGTGTCTAGGGTGCACAAAGGTGCTGAGTACACCTCATCCTCTTCTCCTTCCTCCAACCAAAGTGGTAAGTCATGCTCTAATGAGGGTTGGGCAGGAGGGTACAGGACTAGCTGTTTGGACATAGGACCATTTTTGATGGTCATGTTTCCTGCACGACAGCTTATTTAAGCATCTGCAGTGGCTAACCAAGGCCTTCCCAAAATGAGAGGGTATCCAGTAAGCTTTGCCTTTGGTTGCAGAACCAAGAAATCTGCAGGGTATTCCCAAGAGTCAACAAAGACCAAGACATCCTCTACGATCCCTTCGGGAGTCACGGTGGAGCGATCTGCTAGTTGTAGGACTGTCGAGGTCTTTCTCAAGGAACCCTGAAGGTTGAGTTTGAGCATGGTATCCCTGGTCATCACATTAATGGCAGCCCCCATATCAATCAATGTGTGAGGTATGATGGTGCCATTGATGTGGACATCCACTACAGGACTCCCAGGATCCAAATACTTTGTGAAGATGACTTGTCCCAACATAAGATCAGACAGTTGTCCTATGACATTTATAGTTGAAGCATCTCTCTTTCGCCTGCCTGGGTGTCTGAAACACTTTTCCTTAAGCAGTTTGTTGTATATCGGTACATCTTTGATGGCTTCGAGAAGTGGTATTTTCACACACAACTGTTTGAGCTCTCCCAGAAGCTCATCCTCCTCTGGGTTGGGTTGTGTGGTCGCTGTTAGTCTCTCAGGAAAGGGTGGAATGGCCTTTGGTTCACTTTCCTATTTATCTTCCTCGTCCTCTGGGGGAGTAGGTTGGCGATCCGGAAGAGTCTTTCCAGATCGCGGATTAATCTCCTGGATCTCCACAGCATAGGTAGGGCATGATGTTTCCGCAGTATATACCTACTGGGCCTGTCTGTTGTTGGGGTTCGGGTTCGGTTGAGCAGGCATTTGAGGTTGCCTTGGAGGAGCAGGAGGTAATGGTTGTGGTTGAGCTGGTGGTGGAGGCAAAATGGCGGGAGGAGTATTGTACTGGGGCCTCCACCCCGATTGAGGTGCATTCCACTGAGGCTGTGGCTAGGCATGAGAGTGAAACGAATGAGTAGTACGCTGAGTATGGTACTGAGGTGGGTAAGACCATGGAGGAGGCATAGATCAGGAAGGATGAGCAGGGGGACCCCAGGAAGGCATATGAGTAGATTGGTTGGGGCTGTAATAAGCTTGGGGTGTCCCTTGCATCCCCTGTTGGTAAGGTCTAGGTCCTTGTGGCCTTCTTTGGTTGAGGAAATAGAGAGGTTCAGTGGGCGCTTCTGTCCCTTGATACATGGCTTTAAGCCCAGGTAAGGTTGGACATTGGTTTGTGGGGTGGTCCTCCTCACAAACAAAACATACTTCAACCGAATGTAATGGGCATTCGTTCTTAGGGTGTTTCCTTGTACACCTAGGGCAGAAGATAGCCAAGGCCCTCTCAGCTTCTTCTTTCTTCTGCTGGATTCGGAATGTATCAAGTTGCATGGCAATGGTCTATCTCACCTCACTCTTGAGATCCTCTAATTGATTTGCAAACTCATGTTTGGAGAAAGGAATACCAGCTGAGAGGAGGTTTCCTCTACCTCGTTTCCGGGCTACCCTAGAGTGGTTTCTAAACACAGTCTTTATGTCCTCATAAGGTAGTTGGTAAATATCTCCTCCAGCTAGCATGTGAAGGGTATCTAAGATGTCTTCAGGGACTCCTCGGAGCAGAACCAACTTGAGGGATTCAGGGTCAAGTGTGCACCTCGCCTATTTATAGCTAAGTTGGAACCTGTCGTGGCGGAAAAAGTCGTTTGTGCGGACACAACTGACCTCCCTAGGAGTCTAAACTCTCTAGCGACAAACAAGACAAAATGGAGTGATCTTTCTCTAAATATACCTTTTAAAACATGAAAACTACAAGTGTTTAGGCTTACCTTATTCCAAAACGTTGTTGTTGTAGTCCGTCCTTGCCGATCCGGATGAGCTCCTCCTTCAAGTCAATTCCTGTAACCACAAACAATCAAACAATTACCAAGCACTTACATTTCATATAATAAAACATATATTCAACATGCAGACCAAGGAACACATGAAATAACTCATTAACACAAGCTATTGAGAAAAATAAACCAGTTTGTATTAATAACGAAACAAAGAAACTCTTACAACCTGGCCTTAGTGTTGTGCAAGTTCCTCCCAGGGTCCATCAAGGGTTTTCCTCTACTTTGACAAAGCTCACCCACTTCCAAGTAGAATCAAGCAAAGACAATCTCTCCTCACAAGGTTCTAAATGGGAGTCCTAATTCCTGCAGCATTTACCCAAAGAAAATGTATAGCTTCAACCTCCCCTCCCTCTGGCTCAATGTCTTTATTTATAGTGCTGTAAAGAGGTTATTCAGGTCCACCATCAATGGGATAATCCCCCTCTTTGGGTGGGATACCTCCCTTATTGATGGGATAAGCTCCTCCTTAATAGGGATACATGAACCAACTGGAGGCGCATCCATTTCATCAAACCGACCTCTAGAAAGTTCTAGAAGTAACCACAAGTAACTTTTTTAAGATGAAACTCGCGCATTTTGCCTTTTACAGAAGGACGCACCTGTCCCTTAACATACAGAGCATCCATGGACGCAACTTTTGTGAACACTATGAGCGTCCCCGCAGGTAAGGCTAGAGAGAACCTGTGACCCCAGAGATAAACACATTTTTTACAAGACTTTCTCTCTTCTTTGAGTTTGAGATGGATAGCAGAGGCATAAGACTTGCCTAAGAGGGTAGTATGACTGTTGATTTGAGCCATACTAACTGTAAGTAGTCATGGTGACATTTTTTAGTGTAATAGATTGCCCCCTAAAGTGCGAAGCCTGGAATAGATTAGGGTTTTGTAATTCTAGGAAGGGTGAAGCGCTTTATCATTTCAAGGATTGTCTTGTGGATGACCTGGTTGGAACCTGCAATTTTCAACACAAAATACATGTATAAGATTATATCATCACTGAGGTAGGCATTCCCATACTCAGATTCAAAACTTTAACTAATGGACTAACTATTCTGATACAGGAATGATCTTGCAGTACATCATTTTTTATAGACTTTTGTAGACACAGTATGGACGCAGCCATCTGTTTATGATTAGTCTACATAGATAATGAATACAAAACTCCTCGCAGCCTGGATGGTAGAAACTAGATCCAGGGTCTTCACTTCTACTTCCTGAATTGGTACGATTCTAGCCATGCGATTAAATGATTTGATGTCGAACATGTTAGAAACCACTTGATTACCAGTCGATGATGTAAACTGTTAACAAGCGTGAGAGAGACCACCAGTAATGTCAATGGTTCTCAAAGTACCAAGCACAACCCGTGAAATGTGAATAGATGTTTTGATGTCGAACACTTCACGGAATCCTTTGATCGAAAGTCAATGATGTAAACTGACGTCAAAGGCGAGAAACCTGCCATTGATGCATGCAGACTTCAAGGTACTATCGATTCCTAAGTCATCTTTCTAGATAATGTGTCGATGTCGATAGAAAGCGACCCGTTCCAGGCAAGCCTGCAACACAAAATCATTGTTCAAGTTGAAGAAATGTTGCTGTAAGGACTGACTCAGGGATGGTCAAATGGATGACAAGTATTTTGCAGATGAAAGTTTTGCTTGCAGACCTCTTGAACACATAACGACACGACAGATGGCTTGGTGACGAATAACTCAAAGTTAATCCCCGGAACCCGGTTAAAGACTTTCAAAGTGGTTTGGTCAACTGTGAGGTAAAAGATTTCCCAACCCAGGTGAATGAAAAGTGTCGTGTTCAAGAGTGGTAATAAAGTTTCTTTTGAGACAAAAGGTAACAAACAGGTTCATTCTTCTCTCTTTTCCCCCACCATTTCTGGCAAGTACCTCTTTATTTTTAACAAGCTTGAGGAGGATAACATATGCTTGATTGTAAGCTCATCCTTCGGACGAGTCCAACCTAGTTTAAATTCGAACCCTAGGAAGGAGTGGTTCGTTCCTGTTTGTAATTGAACATGTCCTTTACTGTAAAAGTTTAACGAGCCCAGTATAGGAGAAACTCGGTGTTTTTCATTTTTAGAGAGTCTGAAAAAACAAAAGGAGACTCCACGTTGAACTTTTTCGTATATTTGTGTCCCTCAAGCCCGAAAAAGTATAAAATAATACCTGGGGGAACCGCTTGATCTTGCGACCAAGGAGTACTTTCATAATAGTGTCGTTGACCTGAAAAGTAAAAAGCGATCAAGGACACGTCGTTTTATTTCCTTATCGAGTTTGAAACGAAAAAAACCTGGCAATCTTTTCCTGATTTTGCGGTCAGAAAAGAGCTAAAAGGGGACCGTCTTTTAATTCCGTTTTAACGAGTGTAAAAGAAACGCTCGGCGATCTTTTCATGTTTTAGGAGTTAGAAAAGGGCTTAAAAGATGACTCTGATATTTTTGTTTGTGAAAAAATACAATTTCCCTCGAAATCCCTTTGTCCTGCACAAAAGCAACACATTACTCATACCTGTTTAAAATAGGCAAAAATACATCGAAAAATATCTTTTCATGGTAAAAAATGAACTAATTCATCCAAAAAACCTATAAAAAGACCTTTTACCATGTCATTTTTACCGTTTGACTGTTGAGGTTGAAAAAGGAGCTTTTGACAAGAAACTTCCCGTGGTCGCTGCGGAAAATCTGACCATCGGAATCGAACGCCGTCTTATCCAGGTATTTTACACATCCTACTCTGCATTTCTATCCGTTTAGAATCAATTTTTAGGTCTTAGTTTCATTTTTTGGGGGGGTTTTGGTTTTGGAATGCGCCTCTCGGCGGACGCGGGTGCCCTTCGGGTGACCCGCATCCCCCGACTTTTTCTCATACGGGAAAATGGTCGGAAGACGCGGCCCGCCTTCAGGCCAGCCGCGTCCGGGCGCCCTATGCTACAAAGCCGGGGTGCGTCTTCCGAGAAGTGCGCATTTTAAAACCCCAACTCCCTCAAAAAACTACCAAAAATTCCCAAATCAATTTCTAATGACTATTTCTGATGTGCAGGGCATTAACCATGTTAGATTGGAGAGAAAGAGAGCATGTAGAGGATGATGAAGCTGCAATAAATCATCAACCTTCCCTGGATGCCCTAAGAGCATGCGGATTATACAAATATTGGACCATACCGGGCATGAGGGGCCAGGTAAGATTCTTGGAATGGCTAGTTGAGCGATGGAACGTTCAAGAACAATTCTTTTACATAGGAGGGCACCAGCTCGAGATAGAGCCCTCAAATGTATACTTTCTCACTGGCTTGCCGAACAGAGGTGAGCAACTCAGTCTTGCGGGGACTAGGCCGGGTGGCCAATCCCTTGATAGTCTCCGCGACGAGTGGTGCACACCTGGGGCTCACCATTCAAAAGGCATAGAGATAAAACACATCAATCTGCCTGAACTCAAAGTCATAGCGTTCACGGTTACCAGAATTTGCGGCGCGGCCGCTTTACACATTGCTTTCGGATCCCAAATGCGGATGGCAATTGACCGTTACCAAGGCACCATTTTCAACTGGTGTGAAGCTGTGTCGGCTCATATGAAGAGCCAACTGACCAAGGCAAAGAACGGACGACTAAAGACTTTTGGATATGGGCCTCTAGTCGTGAGCTTTGCCTTGGAGAGAGTTCCAATGCTGATCCCTCAGCAACTCACTGTTGATATCTTGGGTCCTCGGGAGCCAAAGCTGATACGATGGGTTGCGGTGATGGCCCGGCATCCTGACGAGGGTGCGACAGTGGTTCGATTCTCAGATAGTTACTTTCACTGGTTAGAGGACCAGGTTTTTTCGATACAGGACTTTCCGTATGCCGGAGTGGATTTTAGAGTTGATCCGGACATGGTTCTTCCACCGGGAGAACAATGGGATGACAGAGGTACTTTTATTTTCACAAGTTCTCTAATTATGTATTTTTTTTATTTTTCATATATATCGTCTCAAAACTAACAGTAAAATTTTCAAAATGCAGATGTTGGTCCACAGCGTCCAGCCAACCTCCGGCCTTTTGATAGACTACATCCAGCTGCACCGGTACCGGCCCCACAGGACGCGGCTGCAGAAGTACTAGCTGAGTTGGAGCATGATCTAGAGCGTCTCACGGCAGATATACCTGAGACTACTATGGATGACATTCCTACCCGGCTTCAGCGCTTCGTAGTCGCGGTCCCTGGACCGTTTAGGAGATTTTTGCGTAAGGTAGCCCGCGCAGTGGTGTCATACAGAGAGCACCACCAGTGATTGACTAGTCACTTTTGTAGTCAGATGTGACATTTTGACTTTTTGTACTATCATTTTGCCGATCATAAGGTGTTTTCAACCTATGATCGAAGACGATGTATATATTTTTTGACACACTTCTATCTATATATATCACTATTACCGGCTTATCTTGTTTAACATATGTGATGAAATGTTTTTTAAATTTACTTGCATGATTATCGTAAATGTCTGTCCAACATTCGAGAAGCAATTGCATCTGCTAATGTGTTCAAAGACCTTGGAATATGTTGATATTCAATGTAATCAAATTCACGTTCCAAGAGACGCACTCTCAAAAACAACCTTAATAACACAGGATTCCTAATGGCATAAACTCTATTAAGCTGTAATACAACAAGTTCAGAATCTAACCTCACTATCAAACGTCGAATTCCAAATGAAATAGATTCGGATAATAATTCAATCACTGCACTGTATTCTGCAATGTTGTTCGTTGTTTGACCGAGGCTTACCCCATGCATAGAAACTAACTCGTCAGAGGGCGAATAGATAACCCAAGCTGCGGAAGAGATGTTCCGTGTACTACGACAAGCACCGTCAGCAAATCCAATGTATGTTTGGAGAGGCGTCGACATCTGCAATATCAAGAGTAAAACCAAGATAAGCCAGAATAACGACGAAAAACCACACTCTCTAAGCTAAGCACACTGACTAAACTAACACACTTGCTAGCTAGAAAGAAAATCTAACCTATCTAAAAATTTCTCCATACCCATCATTTAAGCATAATACCTCTTTAGGTAAAGTCCATTTCTGGGTTTACCCAAAGAGTCCCCATCAAAGTCAACTAGCTCATAAGCCCCTTTTGCTAGCTTTCACTTTACAATGTAGGGCCCATGCCACATGGGAACGAATTTTCCAGCACCTAGCTTATCGTTAGCTTGATCATATAATAGTACTAGGTCTCCTTTTGAAAAACTTCGAGGGGTTACATTTTTATCATACTGAGCTTTCATTCGTTTCGCGTGAGTCTCGATTGCCAATGTAGCGTCACGTCGAGTCTCATCTAATTTAGCCAAGTACAATAAACGTTTCTCCTCTTCGGAAGTAGCTGGAAGTAATTCGACAGCCATTTGAAGTGATGAGATTTCGCATTCAATGGGTAACACAGCTTCTAAGCCATAAACTAGATGGAAAGGAGTGAACCCTGTTGAATTTTTCACTGAGGTTCGGTATGCCCATAGCGCTGAAAATAACATGTTGTGCCAATTTGACCGATGAACACCAATGGTTCGTCAGATCATGATTACTAGAACTTTGTTGATAGACTCAACCAAACCGTTGGCTTGCGGATAATAAGGAGTAGAGCTATCGTGGCGCAAACCAAGCTGGCTTGTAAGCTCAGTCATCATGACGTTTCGAAAATGGCTCCCATGGTCAGTAATGATTGCTTGTGGGACACCAAACCTAGTTATGATATGATTGAATACGAAAACTGCAGCTGTTTTGCTGCTTGCGTCGAATGTAGGCATCGCCTCGGCCCACTTAGTAAAATAATCAACCGCAAGGATGATATACGCATGCCCCCCGGCCGAGTGAGGGTTACAAGTAATAAAGTCGATACCCCATTTGGCGAATGGACCAACGGCAATTATAGGGTGGAGAGGAGCAGGTGGAGCGCACATCTTGCGATCAAACACTTGACAGTTGTGGCACTTCCTGACTGCAATGATACAATCCTTAAACATAGACGGCCAGAAATAGCCAGCGCGCAACACCTTCTGAGCTGTGGCATACCCAGACATATGACCGCCACATGCTCCAGAGTGACAATCATTCAAAACCCTCTCAGCCTCTTCGTGAGTTAAACAACGTCGAAAAACTAAATCTACCCCCCGACGATAAAGTGTATCTCCAATAATTTTGTATGGTTGGGATTGAAACCGAATTTTTCGACGTTCCGCTTTGGAAGCTTCAGGCCGAAAGGTTTGGGTTTGGAGATAAATGATTATATCCCCGTACCACGGATCTACAGTACTGATAAGAAACAAAGATTCGTCCACAATGGACTCCTCTGCCACAGTCTCTGTGTCAGCACTCGGGAAATCACACATCAATTCCGCAAAAACTAAGGATTTCTTAGACTTGGACTTCTCGAACTCCAAGTCGAACTCTTGCAGGATGACAATCCATTTAGAGTACTTGCCCCCTAGCAGTTGTTTTGTCAAAATATAAATCATAGGGTTGCAATCCGAAATAACTGTAGTTTTGCGGAGAAGAATGTAGTTGTTGTAGGGAAAAGTATCCGACTCGGATGACCCTATCCCACTCTAAGGGTGACAGTTCCTTAGCAACAACTGTAAAACAAACTACTTAAGGTTTACTTCTTTATGAAAGCAAAAGAGAATGGAGAAAGCACTAACCGTTGCCTTGCGCTTAATGTCGAATCCAAACTCTTCTCTTTGGCCGCTTGCTCCTAACTCTTTGTTCTTCTGCTCGCCCAGCTACGATGAGATCCTGCAAAATAACAAAGAAGGAAACTACAAGAGGCATGCAATCATAACTGGTTCATGGATTAGTGTAAACCAAACATGCAATCATCACAATATATAATTGAAACAAGAGCACATAGAAGAACCTCAATAGCTTTTATTAATGAAGAAATAAAGGTTCTGAGAGTATTACAACCATTGAAGGCTCCAACCCAGCAACACCTCCCAGCAGAAAGAATTGCTCTTCTTCACCTCTCTCAAACAATCACCCAATAACTCAATAGTGAAACCAACAGCATATCATTACTTTGCACAAAATTCCAGCCTCCTGAGCTCATAGGAGAGAGCTCAATATATAGATGAATTGAGAAAGGATGAGTCAGCTTGCAACTGATGTGTAGCTGCCTTGTGTCCTCTCTCTCTTCAGTTAATCTTTAGTTGATCTTCAGTTCTTGAGTCCACTTGGAGAACTTTGCTTCCACTTGGAGAAACAGAGCCTCTGACTCATCACAAGGCGAAATACCTGATCCAAGTGTCATTTTTGGAAGATTCCAAAGCAATGACTCACTGTGCCACTTGTCCCTTTTCACTCAGCGCAGGTGGCCTTTGTCCCACTTGCTTTGCAACGCAGGTACACCATGGAGCAACTGAGTTTTAGCGCAGAAACCTAGTGGAGCACCTGCTTTGATTTCAGGATTGCTTGTTTTTGAGTGTTTTCAGGTGGAGAACTGATCTGAGAGCTGTTGGTTTGCTGACCTTGTTCCTCTAGGGGTAGGAACATCATGTTTAGGGAACTTTGGATCCCTTGGATTATTGACAATTCATGCTTGTTGCTGTAAGGCACAAAATTGTCTATAACAGATGCCCCCTAAAGTATGAGGTCGTTTATCGGGTGAAATGCTTTATTGAGAGGATCCGAAGTTCATTCAATCTGCTGAGAAGTGTCCTGTAATAAGATACAATACAATACATTATTTTTCATACATTTTTCATGATCTAGCTGAGGCAGGCATTCCCATGCTCAGCTTTATAAATACATTTTGGTACATAGAACAGACGATCGTCTGATTGTAGACTGATAATTCTCTGCTGAAATTATCATCCTTCGAGAAGGATGATCATCTGCTGTAATGGTGTACATATCAAATGTCTTTATGTCCTGAATATATATCGCAGCCCGGATGGATGAAACTAGATCCGGGGTCTTCAATCTCTTCCGATCTTCACTCGATGTACAAGTCGATCCATGTGAGAATTTCTTGAAGTCGAACATGGAAAGACATCGCTTGATTACCGGTCAATGATGTAAACCGTTAACAAGCGCGAGAGGAGTCACCGATAAGGATGATGACCCTCAAGGTACGGCAGTACAATCCACATGGTGGGAATAAAGGACTTGGCGTCGACCACCATGCAAAATCTTCTGGTCGAAGGTCATTGATGTATACCTGTCGCCGGAAGTGAGAAACTTGCCATTGAGGCATGCAAGCTTCAAAGTACTGAGGGGGGTGTTCCTAGATCAACTCCTTGGATAATGAGCTGATGTCGACAAGGAGCGATCCGTCAAAGGAGGGCCTTAATGAATCCCACATCAGTGGCACGGAACGGAGCTAGTGATTGTGATGAGGTGAAAACAAATTGTGATGTATGATTCAGGGTGGCGGTCATGAAGTGGATGAAGGATAATGTATGGCAGTGGGTGGAACACGGTTGACTCTTTACAGAACCACATCTCTTGAACATATAACGACACTGATGTGATGGATTGGTAGCATTACCCCAATTGTGGATGGTGTGGCGAAGACCATGGTTATGAGACCGGTGAATGAAACAACCCAACCCGATGTGATACGGAGGACAAAGTGTCATGTTCAAGAGCGACTTGCTACCATTAATGCTGTGAGGTTCTCCCAATTTTTCCCCAGTCATTGCTGACCAGTACCTCTTTATTTTTGTCAAGCTTGAGGAGGATAACATATGCTTGTTCTATAACCTGCCCTTCGGGCAAGCCCATCGCTATGTTTTAACGAGCCTAGCGATAGGGAAACTCGTTCTCGTCTAAAGACAAGTTTGTCGCTATTTAATCATTTTAACGAGTCTAACGACAAAGAAAACTCGGTCCTTTTCATTTTTAGAGAGTCTGAAAAGGTACGAAAAGTTAACTCCAAAATTCCTTTTTCGTCTTCTAATCCCTTAAGTCCGAAAAAGTATAAAACAATACAGAAGGGATGAATTTTTTATTTCTTTAACGAGCCGAACAAAACAAGCGCTCGATCTTTTTGTGTAATAATCCCTCAGGTCCAAAAAGATTAAAATCTAGAGGAGGGATAGCTCTTCTTGTCCTTTAACGAGCTGGAAGGCCAAAACTCGGCAAACTTTTCATATTTTACGAGTCAGTGAAAAGAGCTCAAAGAAGACTCGTCTTTTGAGGAACGAGTGATGAACAGGGATAGCAGCAGATTCCAGGTACAGGTTGGAATTCTCCAATCATGGCAGTGTCACAAGGATGGCTAAGTGAAATCACTCTTCGCAGTTGTTCCTCAAAATGGGTAAACAAACATATGGAGGTGAATGATTGGCCAAAATGAACGGATGGAGGTGATGGCATATAAACACGACCAAGGGCTTTTAATATGGCTTTCAAAGGTTACATTTCTCGAGGTTGTTTACCGGTTCATTTTTTCTGGATGAGCTTGAACTGTAGGGAAAGATTGCTCACAACTTGTGTTTATTTTTTAACGAGCATGAACATTGCTAAAACTGCTCGATTTATACCAGTCTTAATACAAGGAACGCTTTAGGTGAGGTAATCTTATTTAAGGAGCGATACCCCACTAATTACTCCAATTTGGCAGGTTTTAACTTTTGCCCTTCATCCTTTCTTTATGCAAGCTGGAAACGGCTAATCCTACGAGTTTAACGGGTTAGACCTACAGGTTTAAAGGGAGGACCTAAAAATTTAAAAAAATAAATAGTCGTCCCGTGCTCGCACTCCAAAAGGTTTGCATGCCCCCAGGTATAAAGTATAATTTCGAGATTCTGTCCTCTTACTTATTATCCGAAAAATGGTTTTGTTTGCTGCCGCAAACTAAACTCCCTTTTCGGCGATGTCTATCATTAGGTTGCTAAGGATGGTGACTACTTGTTGCAGCAATTTCCTCTCTTTCTTTGAAGACTGCCCCTACTTCTCTTTTAAAACATATTGTTTTAATGGGTGAGGCTTGACATTCAAAGATGGTGCCTTCTTGCTGCCACAAATAGATCCCCTCCTTAGGAGAGCCCACTTCTTTAGACAAAGGGAGCGATTCTTCCGCTTCAACATAACTTTGACAAAAGAATTTTATCCTAGAACAACCCTCTCTTCCTTTTTCGGATGGGGTACGGACTAGTCCATTCTTCTGCGGAAATTAACTTTATACCTAAGGTTTTCTCTGCCCGAGGCAGGCCAGGGTACATGCCCCCTGGGTCCCCATTCTTTTCTTCTCGAATTACTCGCATTCATCGGGAAGTAGAACCGGAGGCGGTGGCATTCCTTGAGTGAATAAACCGTTAAGGGATGGTATTTGACTATTTGCAATGCGTGATCCTGGAAATGAAAGTTGGTCTACGAGCTTGACCATTCTTCCTTTGTGCGGAAAACACATGACTCTAAAGAGCGAGGACACTATTGCCTCCATGCAATATATATAGTCTCGTCCAAGGAGTAAGTTATATGCCAAGGGTCCCTGGACGACCATGATGTTCATATGAACTGTCTTCCCTTTCAATGTAACTGGAACATTGGGGAGAATTCCTAACGGGTGACTGGTTCCTTTATCAAAACCTGATAGATTTCTCATCTCAGGTAAAAGCGCCGGGCAACCCAGTGCTTTCCAAGCAATAGAGGAAAGGATACTCACAGATGCCCCTTCATCAATGATAGTTCCAGCCATCACCATTCTGTAGATTTGGACTATGATTCTGAATGGGATACTGGCTGGTAACCGGGGTCTGCCTAGTTGATTCCAATCAAAGGATACAACTAGGTTGCTTGGTGGTGGGACCGAATATACGGCCGGATACGACCCTGACGATGTCCCTTCCTGCGATAAAGGAATGGGCGCATTGCCCTAATGCTCATCAGAGTCTGTGTTGATGAAAAGAATATGGACGGTGTCATCCTTATCCTCTTCAGTGAGGGTGTCATTTGAAGATGGGTCTTCAATGACGGAGTCATTGGATGATGAAACCTCTGAAGGAAGAACCGGGTCAACTGCCGTTTCGACCTTTAGACTTTCGTCTGGTCTGGATTCAGTAGGTTCATTCTCAATGACCGACACTTCAGCTGACCACTTGAGCGGGTCAGCTGGATTTTCAACTATCGAGGGATTAGGCGTGAGTTTTTGGTATCCAGGAGGAAGTCGTAACGGTGAAACCAGATGATCTTCCAAAACTCTCTTTGCCTCATCTAAGAATGGACATTTGTGGATGGCGTGATCGCCTTCACACAATATACAGGGTGATCTTGGTCTCCCTCTTCGTCCTTCACTCTCGCTAGTTGACGGACTGCAATCAACATGACTACCAGAGGTTGATGCTACCGGATTGTGCAACCTTGGGGACCAGTCCCTTAGTATCCAGGGAATACAAGGACAATCACGATGGAAGTGGGCCCCTTTGCAAATGACACATGGCGATTTAGGCCCGGTCGGTGCAGTGTGTGAGTTTTTGTCAGCTGTCTTTTGCTTGCCCCCAGTCGCCTTCGCTATAGGCCCCTTCTGCTTCTTTTCTCTCTTCTTCTTTTCCTTCTTCTCCATGGGAGGCTGACTTTTGCCGGCTCTTCCTTGTGAAGATGAAGGATCAGAGGAAGAATTGTAAGAAGTGGAAGGCTGGTGGGTAGCTCTAGACTGTTCTGACTGTTGATTCGACTGCTCAGGATTAGTGGCGATCTGGACTAGATTAGTTGAAAAGAGCCATACAGGTAGGCCAATTGTCAATCCTGGAAGTGACAATGTTGCCATATGAGGCGCACCAACATCCCCCCAAGAGAAGAAGGGATTTGGACTTCCACCAAGGTTGTTTCCTTGGTTGGTGGGCTCCATACTTTTCAACTGAAAGATCAACGTGGGAATAACAGGTGATTATGTTCCGCTTAAAATAAATTTTATTAACGACGCTTTTAGACACAAACTTGCTTTTTCATGTTTTAAGAGTCGAGAAAAAGCTAAAGATGACTCTAGTCGCCTTCGATGTTTTAACGAGCCCGAAGTGACAAATGCTCGGATGGACTTTTTCAGTTATAGAGTTTGAAAAAGGCCAAAAGAAACTACTCTGGAGTTCTAGGCAGAGGGTGTGCCAAACTTTTCGCGAAACCACAGAATACGTTTTACGGTACGGGTGGTCGATCTTCGTGAATGTTGTGTTCACTGCATCGCGATCAGTAGGGCGGCCGACACGGCTTCCTATGGATAAAGGATAATTGCCTATAGGGGTCTCCCAATATATACTCGACGGTACGTGGGAGCACAAGTCCGTATTAGTGCCACCGACTCTCAGGAGGAATCACCCACCTTCGTAGAGATCGACAGTCACTATGTTTAACGACGCCGGAACACGTCTCTACCTAGACCTCTATGTGTTTGCGTTATGTTTCAAAGCGTTGTTATGTAAATTGGATTTATTTTAATGTTGATCTTGCTTATCAGTTTGCCTTTAAGGATCACCACGAGATGTATATAACAAATTCCTGAATGCAGTCTAAGATGAGAAGCAAACTTTTCAATCTTTCAACTTTGAAAACCTTAACTACTGAGGGAAAAGAAAGGCAAATCTTTTCACACAGATCATAGAGCACACACTAAAATGCAAATCTTTCCTAAATCGTCAAGCACACAGTCAAATGCAAAATGCACAATGCATGTATTTTCTTTTCCCTTTCTTAATGTGGATGGATTACAAAAAGAAAGTGGTTATATAACTTTGATTTCGATTTAAAGCGAAAGTAAACAAGTTTGTCCAAAATCAAAAGACACCTTAAGATTCACTTGCTTAATCACTGGAAATACATGAAATCAAACCATACTAACGAAAGTAAAATGACTAATCAACTATGGACAGCAAACAAGCTAACTCTTTAGACCAGCAAAATGCTTAACACAGGTTCAGATCTAAAAGGCCAAAAGCATGACTAGTTTACTTTTCGTTATGGGAAATTGTAAATGAGTAAGAAATACAAAGAACAAGTACAATTTCGTTATATAACAGAGGCAGAATGATGACAAGTAATATTGGTTTCAAAACAGGCACAAGACTGACACCTAGCAGCAAAACTAAGTGAAAACAGGCAAGAGAAAGGAGGAAACCCCAAATGCACTAGGCAAATTTGGGCCAACGCAGGCTCTGCACAGCCAAACTGGCTCTCAGCGCAGGTAGCCCCTTCAGGACCTGCGTTGCAAAGCAGGTAGCCTTTGTACTACCTGCTTTGGAAAACGAGAATTGCGTTTTCACAGTTTCCGGGTCATAATTTTCTCAAAAATGCACGGTTTTTGCTCAAATCAGAAGCAATCAGTCAAGCACACTCAAAGGGATGATTAAGAAGGTGCAAAGCTATCACTAAGAGCTTACAAGGATCCTTGTAGATCAGCTCTTCAAATCATGAATTTGCTCAGAAAATGAGCAAGAGTAGCTGCTTTCTACTTCGCTTTTGATATAGTCAAAAGCTTTTCGATTTGGTACTCTTTTGTTCAGGAAATGAATAGCAAAATACTACAAACACAATCAAACGGATACGATCCCCAGCGGAGTCGCCAGTTTGTTGTAGGGAAAAGTATCCGACTCGGATGACCCTATCCCACTCTAAGGGTGACAGTTCCTTAGCAACAACTGTAAAACAAACTACTTAAGGTTTACTTCTTTATGAAAGCAAAAGAGAATGGAGAAAGCACTAACCGTTGCCTTGCGCTTAATGTCGAATCCAAACTCTTATCTTTGGCCGCTTGCTCCTAGCTCTTTGTTCTTCTGCTCGCCCAGCTACGATGAGATCCTGCAAAATAACAAAGAAGGAAACTACAAGAGGCATGCAATCATAACTGGTTCATGGATTAGTGTAAACCAAACATGCAATCATCACAATATATAATTGAAACAAGAGCACATAGAAGAACCTCAATAGATTTTATTAATGAAGAAATAAAGGTTCTCAGAGTATTACAACCATTGAAGGCTCCAACCCAGCAACACCTCCCAGCAGAAAGAATTGCTCTTCTTCACCTCTCTCAAACAATCACCCAATAACTCAATAGTGAAACCAACAACATATCATTACTTTGCACAAAATTCCAGCCTCCTGAGCTCATAGGAGAGAGCTCAATATATAGATGAATTGAGAAAGGATGAGTCAGCTTGCAACTGATGTGTAGCTGCCTTGTGTCCTCTCTCTCTTCAGTTAATCTTTAGTTGATCTTCAGTTCTTGAGTCCACTTGGAGAACTTTGCTTCCACTTGGAGAAACAGAGCCTCTGACTCATCACAAGGCGAAATACCTGATCCAAGTGTCATTTTTGGAAGATTCCAAAGCAATGACTCACTGTGCCACTTGTCCCTTTTCGCTCAGCGCAGGTGGCCTTTGTCCCACTTGCTTTGCAACGCAGGTACACCATGGAGCAACTGAGTTTCAGCGTAGAAACCTAGTGGAGCACCTGCTTTGATTTCAGGATTGCTTGTTTTTGAGTGTTTTCAGGTGGAGAACTGATCTGAGAGCTGTTGGTTTGCTGACCTTGTTCCTCTAGGGGTAGGAACATCATGTTTAGGGAACTTTGGATCCCTTGGATTATTGACAATTCATGCTTGTTGCTGTAAGGCACAAAATTGTCTATAACAGTAGTGACGAAAACGCTGGACAGCTTGAACGGCTGCCAGGGCCAATTTCTCCACATGCGAATATTTTAGCTCAGTGGGATTCAAGGTCCTACTAAGATAATATATCACATGCTCCGCTCCGAATTCATCTTCTTGAACTAACACCATTCCTATGGTGGAATGCGAAGCTGCGAGGTATAAAAAGTAGTCCTGGTTGTAGTTGGGAGGATGCAACAACGGTGCATGGGTCAACGCGTGTTTAAGTGCATCAAAAGATTGTTGGGCAATCTCGTCCCAAAAGAATTGTGCATTCTGTTTCAACAACCGTGTAAAACCTTTAGTGACCTCGCCGTAGTTTGGGATGAATCGGCGTAAAAAGTTCGCTTTCGCTTGCAAACTTTGGAGTTGGCGCAAACTCGAAGGAGGAGGCAATTTGATGATAGCCTCGACTTTCGAGGGATCGACGCGAATGCCGGCTTTTGAAACAACAAATCCCAGCAATCGACCTGTTTCTATACAGAAAACACACTTGTGGGGATTCAACCGAATTCGATAATGCCTACACCTCATAAAGATTTCTCGTAGGTGGACAAGGTGATCAGCTCGATGTAAAGAATGAGCAGGCAAATCATCGAGATAGGGTTGCACAATGTGCTTGATGTCATGAAATGCATAAGACATCGCCCGTTGAAAAGTAGCGCCGGCATTCTTAAGCCCAAAAGGTAATTTGCAATAAGCAAATGTCCCCCATGGACAAATGAATGCCGTTTTTGGTTGGTCGGCAGGTAGAATATTGATTTGATTATAGCCCGAGAAACCATCCATGAAGGAAAACGTTTCACTTCTGGCACAATCATCAATAATTTGATCGATATAAGGTGTAGGATAGTTGTCTTTTGGACAAGCTCGATTTATATCCCTATAGTCGATACAGATTCTTATTGTTCCTTGTTTCTTATTAACTGGAACAATATTCGATACCCAATCCGTTAATGGGATCGGATAAATGAAACCTGCTTTCAACAGCTTTTCGACTTCTGCTTTAATCGCAGCCGCTTTTCGAGGGTGAATTTGACGCAACCGTTGCCGGACGGGTTTAGCATCCGTGTAGGTCTTTATTTCATGAACAACAATGGCAGGATCAATTCCCGGCATTTCCTCGTAAGACCAGGCAAACACGTCACGGAATTCTTGGAATAGGGCCTTGTAAGTTTGGATTTCTTCTTCAGTACATGCGGCACCTATATGAATGTTTTCCTCGATTCCGGGCTTCACTGAAATATCAATGGGAATAGTATGAGAAATATTCCCTAAATTCAACTCTGAATCAGAATATTTCGTTGGATCCTGAGCGTCTTTGACATATTCAGCGGTAAAGATAGATGAAAAATCATTTTCAAATGCATCATCCTTAGGTAAAAACGAAGATCTGTGATGGAGATCCTCCCATGGTAGATCATCTACACTTAGGATTTCGCGAAGTTGTTCGTCAGATGACACGACTTCGGGAAACATTATCCGTTCTAAGGGTGAGGTGAAAAGTGACTCTTCACTGACCACATTCATTTGGTCGACTTCGGTTGAATGAAAGTCGGTAAAAGACATGAGAGCTTCATAAGCAATTTCATATGGACTCAAAGGCATAGCATTACCGAGTGAGTCTATCTCAGAGTCAGATGGGACGAACCAAGGATCATCATAAATAATGTTTTCTGATGTAATCATATGAATGGTTGCAAATGAAGGATCTACGCTGAGTGGAGGGAGATGAAAAGTTCGCAGTAAACCGGAATCCTTAACTAAACCTACACCAACGTCCCTATAAGGGATTGTCGTCTTACCAACATGCTGGATATTCTCTGAGGAGGCTGGGTTGGATGAAAAGTATGTCAGCTGATCAATAGTCACGATCTTACCGTTATGTGGAAACTTAATTACTCTGAAGATCGATGAAACGACCGCTGTCATAGCATATGACCAACTTCGACCCAAAAGAAGGTTGTAGTCTAGAGAGGCATCAACCACTTCCACATCCAGACTAACGGTTTTACCTTCAACCCCTATAGGCAATTCTTGTAGAATACCAAACGGACGGAACCCACGGCCATCAAAGGCCTTAAGGATGGTGGGGGATTGGTTCAACGAAGGAGAACCAAGTGATCTCCAACATTGAATCGACATAATACACGTAGAAGCTCCCTCATCAATCACAGTCCGATGAATAGGCCTGTTTTTGACTATCACTGGAATTTGGAAAGCCATTTGATGGGGGAGACGTGGCGTACTATTTTCTAGATCAAAGATCATTAGGTTCGGGTCCTGAACATCGACAGCTCCGATAGCCGACAAAAGAAACTTCCGTTGTGCTGGGCATGATTGCAGCACTTCGAGTGCCGACATTGCTGAAGGTGAAATAGCTAAGTCCTCAACAATGTTGTAATTCTGGGCTGCTCTCGCATGTGGATTGAAAGCAGACCTTCGAAGTACACCCTTGGCAGGCGGCTTAATCACTAAGTCTGGGTTAGGTTTTTCGATCTGTAGTGGATCGGAACCAGGAGCTGAGGTAGATGGGTTAGAGTGAGAAGATTCTGCTTCCTTGCCATCAACAGGAGCCTTACTACCATAATCTTGCGATCGAGTCGCAATCCTCACATGAGACATCATCAAAATGGGTTCTTCACTGGCATTCAAAGAAGAACCTATCATCTTATTCTCCTGCTCTGGAAATGGATTGTTTAACACAGCAGGAGTGGGAGAACCTTTGACTATTTTTACAACCTCGGCCCGATGAGGGCAATCTCTCGTAAAATGATCCTCTTCACAAATAAGACAAGGATATCGAGGTTTGCGTTTTTCGTCATTGGTTTCCGACTTTTCAGTTTTCTCCTTTGGAGCCTTGTCTGCTTTAGCCTTCTTCTTTCCTTTCTTCTTTCCACCGTTTTTTGGTTTGGCCGTAGATGACTCTACAGCGTGAATGTCGGCGGTGAGTTCAGGAGAAGACTCTCCTGTCGGAGAATCAGGCAAAGTGATAATTGGAGTAGTTGAAGCCTTGGAAGACTTCTTCTTGCTCTTCGTAGTCACGATACCAATCATACCATCAGCGGCATGAGATCCCGAAGGAGCAGCAGCGATTTGATTCGACTTTGGAAGATCCGGAATCTTCTCGTGTAACGTACCCGACTGAGTGTAAACTAAGTCAAGGTATTGTGCCTGAGCAATGACTTGCTCCTCAGTAACTACTCCGGCCTTAGCTACATCTTCAGTAATCTTCGGTAATAATGATTTGACAAACCATTCAGCTAAGATTTGGTCCGGGATAAAAACTTTCACTAATCTCCTTCGACGTCTCCACTCATGAATGTGATCAGAAATATACGTGGACGTCGATTGTTTTAGTGAAGTTAATAACTCCATGCCGTTATCGTATCTGACCGGCAACTGAAAGTGAGTTAAGAACGAGGTAGCTAACTGGCTAAAGTTGTAAAAAGAAGCCCGTGGTAACTCAATGTACCACTTGGCCGCGAGACCAATGAGTGTACGCTGGAAAAGACGTAAGCGGATGGAATCATCTGAGATAGAATTCGAAGCACACCAGAGGTGGTAAGTCATCACATGATTGGACGGATCCTCTCCAGACTTACCTTCGAACTTGGGTATGTCGCTGGGCAACTTATTTGGCATTGGCGGCCAGAACTGAAGATATTGAATTGGATCATTAGTTAGGCACGTCAAGTCGGGTAAATCCAAAGTTGCAATAAACGGTAACTGCCGGTTAGGATCTCTAAAACTCTAGGTCACAATACCAGCCCCAGGAGGAGGATATCCAGGATAACTAGGAACAGGAGTCGCATTGGGGATATTATATCCTCCTGGGAAACCAGGATTAACCGGACCGTACTGGGGTTGTTGAGGTTGTTGATAAGTGTACCCAGGATACGGTTGATACTGGTAAACCGGTTGTTGGACAGCTTGCCCAGGTTGGTACTGTCCCTGGTACGGAGGTTGAACAAATTGAGGTTGAGTAGTGACAACCGTACTTATACCAGGCTGACCTACAGGCATCTGGACCGTGGTTTGAATTGTAGATACAGACAACGGTAAAGATGTCTGAGGTGTGGTAACAGGGACAGTAGAAACTGGAGCCGTCGATACTCCAGAAGTAAGTATGGTAGATGTAGCGGTAGTTGCAGCAGCCGTTTGAGATGGAGTACTAGGTGCAATTGACGGCTGAGTAACTACCGAAGCTACAGAAGTTTGAACATTTGGCTGGACAGGTTGTGGTTGCTGGGTTGGACCAGAAACTACGGGTTGTCCAGCTTGAGGAATCATCTGTACACTTGGCTGCAACACCTGTTGACCCTGTGATGGATCGCACACTAACATTCCAGGGTACTGACCCGTAACAGGTTGAGGATATTGAGATCCATAACCAGATTGAGGGTAGGATTGATAATTGTAAGGTGCAGTTCCCATACTCGGAACATATGACTGACCTTGAGGCGGTTGATAACCTTGACTTGAGTATTGACCTTGAGGTTGATAACCTTGAGGTAAATACTGATACTGGGGTTGACCTTGACCTTGAGGTTGGTACCCTTGAGGTTGATAACCTTGGGGTTGATACCCTTGAGGTTGCCATCCTTGGGGTTGCCATCCTTGAGGTTGATATTGATACTGAGGTTGACCTTGGGGTACATATTGAGGCTGAGGTTGACCTTGAGGCACGTATTGCACCATAGGTACATACTGACTTTGAGGTTTCCCCCCAGACACGATTTGTGTACCTTGAGGTTGCCCCCCAGGCGTTAACTGCGGTTGCCCCCCAGGCGGTAATTGGCCACCTTGAGGTTGGGAAACGGGAACTGAACCTGACATCATGTAAATGTCTCCTACACCCAATGGTATATTACCACTGTTTCCAGCAAATAACCCATGATCAACGGGTTGAGGAGATGCCCCCGCAAAGGTACCAGAAAGTGACTGATACCCAGTGGGAACAGAAGGACCGCCGTGTAAAAAAGATTCAGAACTTTGAGTAAACACGGACGACTGACCAGACATATTTACAGGAGTATAAATACCTCCAGGTGGAAAAGGAGTACGAGGTGTAGAAAAACCTACTGAGTTGTCTAAAAAATTGGTTAACGCAAGGTACCAAGAAGTACTTCTAGGAGGACTGTAAAAGATGGATTCACGCTCCCTTAGATCAATAGTAAGTTGACCTTCAAGGTGAGAGACACCTATATCTTCTTCTGGAGCAAGTTCTTCTATAGCAATCAAACCAGAAGGTAGATTCTCGGTGATAATTCTTTCTATTCTCGGTGAATCAGGGACACTAGAAGTTGGAGTAACAGGTTTGGAAATTTCAGGTTCTTCGCCTGTTTCACTGGCGGATGAAAAACTACCAGCAAGCTCGGAAACTGTAACAGTTTCGGGATTGTAACCTGTTTCTAAACTTTGGTAATCTGGATGGACTACCAAGGAAGATTCTCCTTCTTCAGGTGAACCTACTCTACTGTCACTAGGAGGAGTTACAAGGACCTTTAACCCTTCGTATTGACCCGGAATGTCTTCAGGAGATTCACCCCGCGATTTACGGAGTTTTCTTAACAAATCTATTCCGGTAACAATCTCAGGAGACTTGCCTCGAAGTCGACGGGACTGTCTCGGTAATTCCGCCACAATTAAAGATTTTTAACTACAACACATGAAAACAAAGTAAAAATTTCAAATCAAACCACCTAAAGTCTTCTAAAGAAGCAAACAAATTTGAAGCACACGCCTAAAGAATCTAGAGCGTCAAACCAAACACAAACAGTAGTCTTCCGGACCAAAAGCGCTAGTTGGTGATTAGGCCCAACCTCGCAGGATTCAGTACAGAAATGGCGGGTGGAACAGTTACCCCGACAACCTGCTTAATGAATAGACCGGCACAAGTTCCTCCACTTTAACCGTCTCGAAGTGAAGTGAACCCCCCGGAAAATCCAAGTGAGTATAACCGACGTCTGCTCCAGGTACAGTGGGACCTTCCCTCCACCGTCACCTCAGTAGAACCCTAAAGATTATGGTCACTAAAGTTACCAATCACAACAATTACACTTGGGGGAACAGTCTAAACTCCGACAGCACGCAAGGGCAGAGTAGCAAGCTCAATCCCCTTACCGGCTCCTTGACAATAATCCAAGGTTTACCGATAAGTGACCCCTGGCTCCTCGACAATGGTTAATCCGAGGTTTACCGTTTGTAATACGTACTATCTGGCGTCGTTCCCAACGAGGGGGGAATGATCCCCTCACTGGTTCGGACACGAGCTTGTGCTTCTCCTTTAAGAGGAGCTTTCCCAGAGTGTAACTGAAACAATTGGATTTAATCTACTCAAGATAAACTATCTGTTTGGTTTTGTAGTCTTGGAGAGTTAAGTACTCACCTACTCCAAGACCCTAGCCTAAGCTATGTTGGTGTTTCAGAGCCCTAGAAAAATAAAAATTACTAGATTGATTTTAATTTAAGCGTTACTTTTAAGGTTGTTTCTTAAGTCAAAAGGTGATGGAAGTGAAACCAGTGGTGTGTTGACTCGACTCGAAACCACTACAAAATGCACCTAGGATGATTTACCCACTACTTTACTTTTTCGATGAATTGCTTAACTAAAAAGTTGAGAGAATGCAATCTTTATAAAAGCAACTTCTTAATTGAAGACAATCAAAGAAACAATTCGTTTGTCTTTTCCAAGCATAAAAACATGACCGCTCTTTACATGCACGAAAAAACTCTTTTCCTCTTTCAAAAACAAAAAGCTACTTGAAACAAGACTTTTAAAGAAGATGTTTTTGTATTTTTCTTTTAATAAAGCAAATAAATCTAATATAACCAAAAATCAATCTTAACAACTATTAAAATCTACGAAAATTCACTCATAAGCAAACTAAAAGGTAAATTTACTCTAAGCAATCTTAACGAGGCCAAAACCAACAATGATTATTCTAAGGTGTTTTACTTGATCGCAATCAAATCAAGGACTAGCTTATTCCAGAACCAAAAACTAGCCAAAACAAAACTCTAATCTTTTTGTTCTTTTGTAAAATGGAAATCAACACTTTATAAACAAGTAATTTGAAATTTGACCCAAAACAACTTAAATGGCAAGCTGCTCACACAAGGAGACTTTACGACAGGCCCGAATTCTAAGAAGGCTGACTAACCAGAGAGATCTAAGGCTGGACAACTTTCTACCGTCAAAGTCACTACAGGACCTATCCAAAAATCAAACCCTAGGCCTAAACTTCGTTGAAATCCACTAAACACTCAAAGCTCACAAAACAAGTTCAGGTGAAAATTTTTGACAGGGTACTAAAGGATCTGGGTAGAAAACACTAAGAAAAATCAAAATCTAAAAGCAATTAAAGCAAAAATGGAATTTTCCTAAATTTTACAGGAAGACGCAGGCAACCCGTTATAACAGGTGCGGGCCCGCTCTGTGCAAACGGCAACAGCGCGTCCAAAGACGCACTGTGCAGTACTCAGAGGGTGCGTCCTTCTGGAAAAGTTAAGAAAAACCAAATCTAACTAAATCTAAAGCTAAGCCACCCAAATACTAATTCTCACAGTCAAAAACCAGAAAATAAAAATGATTTTCTCAGAGCAAAGTTCACACAAAGGAAAAGACTTTCTCATTAATGGATTCCCTAGTGGAGTCGCCAATTTGTTGTGGCGGAAAAAGTCGTTTGTGCGGACACAACTGACCTCCCTAGGAGTCTAAACTCTCTAGCGACAAACAAGACAAAATGGAGTGATCTTTCTCTAAATATACCTTTTAAAACATGAAAACTACAAGTGTTTAGGCTTACCTTATTCCAAAACGTTGTTGTTGTAGTCCGTCCTTGCCGATCCGGATGAGCTCCTCCTTCAAGTCAATTCCTGCAACCACAAACAATCAAACAATTACCAAGCACTTGCATTTCATATAATAAAACATATATTCAACATGCAGACCAAGGAACACATGAAATAACTCATTAACACAAGCTATTGAGAAAAATAAACCAGTTTGTATTAATAATGAAACAAAGAAACTCTTACAACCTGGCCTTGGTGTTGTGCAAGTTCCTCCCAGGGTCCATCAAGGGTTTTCCTCTACTTTGACAAAGCTCACCCACTTCCAAGTAGAATCAAGCAAAGACAATCTCTCCTCACAAGGTTCTAAATGGGAGTCCTAATTCCTGCAGCATTTACCCAAAGAAAATTTATAGCTTCAACCTCCCCTCCCTTTGGCTCAATGTCTTTATTTATAGTGCTGTAAAGAGGTTATTTAGGTCCACCATCAATGGGATAATCCCCCTCTTTGGGTGGGATAGCCCCCTTATTGATGGGATAAGCTCCTCCTTAATAGGGATACATGAACCAACTGGAGGCACATCCATTTCATCAAACCGACCTCTAGAAAGTTCTAGAAGTAACCACAAGTAACTTTTTTAAGATGAAACTCGCGCATTTTGCCTTTTACAGAAGGACGCACCTGTCCCTTAACATACAGAGCGTCCATGGACGCAACTTTTGTGAACACTGTGAGCGTCCCCGCAGGTAAGGCTAGAGAGAACCTACGACCCCAGAGATAAACACATTTTTTACAAGACTTTCTCTCTTCTTTGAGTTTGAGATGGATAGCAGAGGCATAAGACTTGCCTAAGAGGGTAGTATGACTGTTGATTTGAGCCATACTAACTGTAAGTAGTCATGGTGACATTTTTTAGTGTAACAGAACCTTTCCTCGTAATCCTCTAAGGACTCATCATTTCCCATGGTCATCCGAAAGATTTCTCCCTTGGTTTCCTTGGACCTATAGTAGTCCCGGTATTAGGTATTGAAAGCTTGCTGCATCTGAGCCCAAGTGGTGATACTGTTCCCAGGTAAGCCCATGAACCAGCGTAATCCTGCATCCTTAAGGGTTGAGGGGAAGAGTTTTAGCTTCTGCTCATCTTCAGTATAGTCATAGGTTCGACAAAGGACAGCAAACTCAAATAGGAAGGTATCAGGGTCTTCAGTAGTTAGTCCATGGAAGTGAGGTAAAGTAGAAGGGCTTATGTCCTTCATTTTCATGTCTCCATTGGTCTCTCGGATGGGGAAGGCACCTTCTATTCTCTCATCTTCCCCCCTATGGTCAGCCATGGCTTCAGATGGAGTGTTCTCTAACTCTTCTTCTGCTATAGGATCTTCGTATATCTCAGGAGGTTCGCCTATAGGTTCTTCTGGATCACTGTCACCAAAGAAGAGAGAAGGGTGACTCAGTGATGTGGTGGGGGTGTTGGGTAAGAATTTGCCTGTTTTATCTCGATTCCTACGAGGCATGAAATGGAAATACTTTTGATTGCTTTTGTTTTTTTTCTCTGGTACCTGCAAAAACTGAAACAGATTGATCTACAACTAACTATCTTGCTGAAATGAAAATGCAGAATTGAAATGAAAGCAGGAAAGAACTAATCTACTTTGCTCAAATGAAATTGCAGGAATTGAAATGCTAGTCTACGCTTGCAGAATTGAAATGCTAATCTACGCTTGCAAAAATAAAATTGCGGAATTGAAATGTTAATCTATGAAAGCAGGAAATGTCTATGCTACTTTTGCAGAACAGAAATGAAATAAACTACTTAGCAGAAGGCGAGAGTAGGAAAATAGAAGAAAAGCAACAATCACTAATACTCTGACGCTTCCCCGGTAACGGCGCCAAAAAGATGGTGGGCTCCAGTATTGTAGCAATAATGCTACAACTCCTGGAGCTTCCTTCTCTAATTTTATCAACCCGGTAGTTCGTAACAAACTTGGAAGCGACGGTGCTGTATGCACAAGTACTAGCTCTTGCCGCAGCTGTCACTTGGTCAGCTGGCACAAGTCCGCTAGGGCTCAAGCCAACTTCTATGAGCTCTCAGAAGAAGCTTTTTAACCGATGAACAAAAGCTAACTCAAAGGAAATTAACCTACTTGAAAAAAAGAACTGAAAGCCAACAAGAAATGCAAACCCTAGCAAACCTTAATTCTACCAGATAGTCCTACTGATGCAAAGGTGGGAATGCAAACTACTGAAAGAGATGCCATTACTTCTAGGAAGGTGAGATGCATGTGTCTAGACTACTTTGATCTGTAGAAAACATATTTTTGTATTTTTGTTCGAGTTGTTGGAATTATTATGCATGTGCTTCTAACTGGATCTTTACTGTGCAGGGATAGATCAAGGGGGGAAGTGCTTGGAAGAGCCCAGGAAGGCTCATAGAGGGTTTAAGGAGTCCCTAACATCCTTTCAGAGAGTTTAACAAAGTTTTGATGCCAAGCAACCGCGTTTGTGAGCTTCTACAGGAAGTCTGCAGGGGTTCTACAAGATGTTTAAGAACTTCTACAGGATGTTCAGTAATTCCTACAGGATGTTCTACAATCGGATTTTTGGGTGATGGGTGAGTGGAGGAGGCTGCATGGGTGGATAGAGAGGTAGGAGAGGGGTTTTTAATGACTTAGGGACAGAGAGATGAGATGAAGAGGGGGTGTGCAAAGCTAGGTTGTCTTAAAGAGGGAAGAGGGAATGGAAGGCCGAAAAGGTAGAATAACGTGGGTAATAGAAGAGTTGGGAGATAAGGGGTCTAATTGGGAGATGAGTAGTTGGCCTAGGCACGACTTAGAAGGATAAGGGAGTGAGGGAGTAGTACTGCACAGTGTAAATGAAACAAATCATCCACGTCCTGCACATAACCGAAATTTCATTAACCTATTCTAGCTGTTTAATAAAACCAAAGAACAGCAACGTTATTTCTAAGGAAAATCATGCATGGTACTGAAGCAAAGAATCATTCCACAAGATCTGAACGCATGGACACATCTACAAACGAAAATATTGCATCAAAGATTGCATGAACATGTAAAATGATGTTTTTGGTGGGTGGCATTGTCTGCAATTCTAGTCCCTAAACAGAGGTGAAAATGAGTGTGCAGTCAACCCTTTTTTGGAACTCTTATTAACTCCAATCTCCTTACTCTATTCTAAACTACTGAAGCAACTCTGTTTCATAAAACTAACCTACTTAACCACACCAAGAAATTCAACTCAGCAAACTGCGTTTCCAAATGCATGTAAAGGAAAAGAAATACAATGCTGCAAGAAAGATAACAATACAAAGGAAGGAGGCCTTAGGCTCTCAGGTTGGGCCCAACCCCGAGAGCTATGGCTCCTTTAAGAACTCAGAACTGAACTCAAATATGCCTGCTTTCCATTAAAAGATAATAATCATAAGTCAAATAACATGCCAATAATGGCTACAAAAGAGCAAAACAGAGCTAGCAGCTCGTAATCCAGAATGTGCAACAAAGTTTCAAAAGTCCTCTTCGAAGGCTACAGCCTCGTCATTTATACATTACAAGGTCCCAAGCTGGCCTCCTAAATCAGTGGGATTTGGCTGACCAAACTAGGAGTGAACTGCTGCTTCCTCAAAATCCGTTTGGCTGCCTTCTAACTCGGTGGTGGTGGCTGTTGGAGCTCGGAGTTGGGGGTGAATATCACGAGGAGGGCCATTCAATGCTGAGGACAACCTTCCTACAAAATCTCAATCCCATCTTGGCTGTCTCCTAGCCTTCATCTGCGTGGTTTTGCTCCATTAAATGTCAAAAAAACCTGAAATAAGCACGTGTTAGCCACCTAGGAATAGTGACTGCCCTCATTCGTACAAATGACATAAATATACTAAAAAATGATGCATAAGTTATGAAAAATGAAGGGTTGAGCAAGGGTAGTTAGGCCAAATGAGCCCAAAATGTTACCAAATTTGGGGCTCATCACTATCCATGGAGAATAAATATTGAATAGCCCAATACTTTCCATTCCAATGGGTGGTGTTGATGTTTTACTAAGAGTCCAATGGATACAATCTTCAGGTATGATATATTTTAATTTTCAAAAACTTTTCTTGAATTTTTTTTTGGAAGGAAAGGAAGTTGAAGTGAGGGGTATCGAAAGGAAACCAGGAAAGATAATAAACTCTAACAACATGAAAAATATTCTAAATAAATAACAATGGGGCGTAATTGCAGAATTATGTTCACTAGAGGATCCCACATCAAAATCATGTATTTCTACAGATCTCCAAAATTTTTTGGACAATCATTCCAAGGTATTTGAGACTCCCAAAGGCCTCCCACCTATTTGTGATCATGATCATGCTATTCATTTGATTCCAAGAAGTGTTCCTCCAAACATCAGGCCTTATAGATATCCATATGCCGAAAGGAGTTGGAAATCATTCAGAAGTTGCAGAAGATCCCAGTTCAAACAGTATTGCGAGAACTTGACAAGGAAAGAAAAATCATATTGGAACATGAAGCAGTCACAGAACCGAGAAATCGATAGCTACGAAATATATCAATTTCAGAGTATCTCATCAAGTGAAAGAACTTACCCACTGAATATTCCACATGGGAGGACAAGAATTTATACAGAACAATCAAGAACTACTCAAGCATTGAGGACAACACTTTTTGAAGGAGAGCGGCATGTTAGGTCCCTATACTACTAGTGTAACCCCTTATTGTTATTAGTACAAACCCATTATTATATTGTTGTGCCCATGTAGTCCCCATATTGTTATTATTGTGCCCCATAGAATCCCAATATTGTTATTATTATGCCCTTACATTATTATTGTTATGTCGACTCTGATTATATTATGACCCCCTAGACTTCTATATATAGAAAGGAGGTATTGTCATTTGTATCATCCAAGAATTGTTCATTTGTTTAATGTAAAGGAGGTTTCCCCCTTGAAGAGGCTGAATTATAAGGCTTTTATCTTTATTTTCTATCTTTTTGTGAGCTGGTTTCATAACATTGTTGCATGTTCTCATGTAATCAAATGGTTTAGGTCCAGTTTAGTTAGGGAATAAGCAAGATATACCTCCTCCTTATAGACTCTGAAGCTATTTTTCTTCTTGAGCATTGCAAAGGCATAATTTACGTGATGATCTGTCAGGTTATAATCACTGTGGTACCCATCTGGAGGATACCATATAATTGGGCTTCTATACCAACAACCTATCCACTCAGGCCTTGTGGTTAAAACCATGTTACTGTATTTATGGAAACGAGAGGAGGCATCTTCAAAATTCTAGTATCCAAATGGTTCTCTATTCCTAACAGTATTTCTGGAGGCTTCCCACCTTTTTCTAGTTGTAGACAAAGCTTCTTCTTTGATCTCCTGGAAGTACTCCTTCCTTGCTTGTATAATGTTTGTGTGGAATGACCCTAATTGGCCCACAACACTGGTTTGTTTCATAAATTGCTTGTTCCTTAAAGAGAGATGCAAGGGTTTTGTAGGCTATCCCGTAACCCATAGGTCGATGCCATATTCTCATATTCTAAAAATATTATGGGCCTTGACCCATTTGATCTGGTTAGTAGCAAAGGAAAGAAAGTATTGGAATTGGATATCCATGATGAAGGGGCTAGGGTGGCTATATCTGTCATCTTCTGAAAAGAAATTATGCATGTAAAGTTCACACAAGAGGCATTGTACTTGCTCATTCTGTTCTCTAAAACACTTGAAGAAGTCTTGGGTGGTCTTTATTTCCACAAACTTGCCAGCTTTAACAGCTTTGATCTTTAGCAAGAGGTACCTTTCTAGGAGGAGCAATGCATAATTGGTAGTAGGAGCTCGACATGACAGGGTATCTGAATAAAGATAGCAAACAATCTCCAGTTTCTCTTTAGCCTTATGTAATTTGACCTATGCTTTTTCAACATTCTTCTACTCAGCCTTGTACTGAGAAAAGGTCTCATCCTCAGTGACTGTGAGTGCCTAGAATTTCTTCCTTAATTCTTGATGTACACATAGGGGCATTACTTCCTCTTTATGTTGAGTTAATTACTGTTGGACCTTAATTAGTTCATTCTGTAATTTCCTAATGACTACTTCCCTTACCAGGGGAATGCAGGAAGGTGTCCCCTCTGCTTGGGCCTCATCATCTTGTGTTTCCATAGGACCAGTTTGAAGAGCAGCCTCAACTTCTTCTTGAATTATGCAATAATCAACTTGGATGCTTTCTTGAGCATTAGTTTGAATGAAAACGTTCATAGTAGGGAAGTCTGTTTCGGTCTCCTATGGGAAAACACAAGGATCTTCATTCTACATTTCACTATCTTCTAAAAGACATGGCTCTGTCTACGTTTCCTTTAAATAAACCAAAAGAGTCTCAGTCGGGGTTTCAGCATCTTCTCCAAAACAATGTTCTGTCTGGTTCCTTGTGGTCTACATTTCCACTTTCAATTTTCTAACCTTGACTTCTTCCTTCAACCACTGTCTTTGCTGCCTATTTGTTCTCTTTTGCTTCCTATACTTTTTAAGCATCTTTCTGAGTCCGTCCTTGTAGGTTTTCTTTGTTGTGAGACTTCTGACTCGCGGTGGTACAACAACATTTTCCTTAGGTTCATGCTCAGGTGGAATTGTGTCAACATCAGGGTGGGGTTCTATGGGAACTGTATCTCTCGATGGATCTTCACCTCCTAGATCTCTTTCGTCATGAATTTCTCTCTTAGGAGACCCGAATGGAATGGTGGCTCCTGAGAAATTATTGTTTCCAGGGATTTCTTCTAGGTTGGCCTCGTCCTCTGGGGACTTCATAAAACTAGCATTTCTTGGTTGATTTTCACCTCCAAGGGTCTCATTTGTAGGATTTTTTTCAGCTCGGGGGTTCAATAGACTAGTATCTACTTCTTGATTTTATTCTCTAATGGTTTCCTCTTCATGCACTTCTACTTCTAGGGGTTTTTCCATAGAAGGGATTGGTTCCCCTTCTTCTTCTAAAGTATGAGTAAACGACAAGGTTTGATCATGCCTAGGACTGCTACCAGAGGCAGACTGGTTGGGGGCAAAATTTTTTCCTTCAACATTCTTAGATTGTTCCCTTCCTTCACTAAATATCCCCATGTTTTCTAGCACCTTGGCCACCTCTTCCTCATAGTCTTGCAAGGAGTCATTTTGCGGACTTGAGGGTGGTGTGTGAGATGGACCATCCTTATTTATTCTAATTTGGGTGTGTCGCTGTGACTTCACCTAGATAGAGCATCTTTGTTCTACTGCGTTTGAGGCCACAGAGGAATTCTTCCTTTTCTGTGTCTGTTTTGGACCTGGGGTTCTTGGCCCTTGTTGTTCTTTTGCTAGGTTTTCTATAGTTGGGGCCAGAGTAGGATTTACAATATTGTCCTAGGTTAGCTGTTGTTGGGCCCATCCATGTATCATAATCAATTTGATCAGCCCATGATGGTTGATGACTGTATATGGGTCATTTTCTTTTCTAGCTCGATGAGAAACATCCTACAATAGGGAATTTAAATAAAACGACAAGTTAACTAAAATTTTCTATTTTAAAATGGTTAGCAATTTAAGCTGGTGAGGTTTTACCACATCTTGTCGACTGTTGCATGTGATGTAGCTCTACACAATGGCTTCCAATTCTTTCCATGGTTGCCTTAACACTGAATGGTGTATCCCTTTTCCTATTCAGAGCAATTTTTTGCCTGGGTCTAAAATACTGCGACCACATTGTGCAAAAGGACATGTTTTTCTGTCCTTCTTGTTCCCTCTACTAGAATTCCAATGAATTCGGCTATGAATGATTCAAAGACCATTATGTTCCTGCCTCTTACCGTGGTGCTTCCATTCTACAAATTCTACATAAATTCAAGTGTCATCTCTTCGTGAAATCCCCGTAATTTATTGAAATATTGCAGCCAGCCAGTGCGCTCAAGAATTGCATAAGCTCGGTCTGATACCATGAGCATTGTGAGTTCATTTTGGATGGCTCTTCCTCTCATGGTTGTTGTTTTCCTGTGACTGGTTCACTTGCATGAACTTCTCTCACACTCTTATAGTTTAGAACAATAAAAGAGAATGTTAAAGAAATTGACAGGGAAATGACATTGTTTTGGGAATTAATATCACATACAGTCAAATAATTTGTCTCGTCAGAAATATTTAACGTAGGATCATAATAAATTTGCATGATATCCCTAATGGTTTCCGTCCTTCCCCCAATCAGAAATACATTGAAAATTATTACACATACACAATCATCATGTAGTCCTTTAACCAGAAATCAGTTTAATAACTATCACACAATTATCCATAAATTGTCACACATGTTGTTCATACGCAGACTATACCCCCTCCAATGAGAAAAGGGTGTCCATGCCCACTAAGCATGGGAAAAACAAGAGAAACCATTGATAATTCATAAATTTAGGAAACCAATCAATAAAAGCGGCACAATATACGACAAGGCAATTAAAGAAATACACATCATCAGATTTGAAATGGCCGTAAATTAAAATAGAGATTTAAATCATTATGTCAAAATATTTTTACCTTAAGTGGTATTAGTAACAAACACATGATCGGCGATAAGTACTAGTGACTGTCATCAAAGTGATTGGACAAATATGATATAATGAATATAAAATATAAGTTACCATGCATGTTGGCTTTTTAGGAATGTTGTTCAAATGGGAAATTTCCTTTAGAAAGGAATCCATTGGTGGTAATAGAATAGAGAGCATTTGAAAGTGTCACATAGTACTCCAATACCACAAGTAGAGCCACTACTACCAGTGGGCATTCATAGCCTCGACAGGGTTGTTTTTTAACCCCATAAATGAGCCAGAGTCCTCCTTTTAATATGTAGATGATTCTTTCTTTTCTTGCCATAAAGATACCACTATGCTGGCATGGTGGCCAGATAATCATAGTTCCATTAACCAAGATAAAAAAAAGTGATCATGTTGGCTTGTGATGAGACCCCATGTCCTTCTAACAGTTGTAATTATCAAGAAGGTCATTACCTTAGTTTGGTGGCCAAAATGGAATGTCACCCATTACATCCTTATGATCATGCTAGGCTGGCTCATGCTGAGACCCCCTATCCTCTTTAATAAAATGTTTTTGCATTTTCATACTTCTTTATTTTCATATATTCATATCTTGATGCTTTTATTGTAAAAAGAGGGAGGCTCATTTACTCCTTAAGAGTCAGAGATGGTGTAAGAAGTAAAAAAATGCCAATGAAAGTTTATACTTTTACCCCCATATCATCATATCAAAGGGATTTATCCATTTGAAAGTGTAAAAGATAAACCAGCATGGTATTAAAATAAGAAATCCTTTTATGATGTGTCCAAAGAAAAGATATTCAACCAGTCATTATAGAGATGCACCATGTTAGATTTTGAATAAAGATAACCATCAAAAGGTTTCATAGGTCATAATGGTATTAACATTACTATTTTTCTTTATCTTAGGCACAAAACCAACAAAATGGTTTTTATTCGAAAAATAAAAGAGAAAGAAAAAAATGGCAAAAAGGATGACAAATGATGAAACAACAGAGAGAAATCACAGTTATTCACTCTACCGATTAAACAACTACACACAAAAGCAAAATTAGGGTTGTTCAATTGATTGAAAAACGACACTCAAAATGGGTTGTTCAATTAATTGAACAACAATACGAAAATGCAAAAAGTGTTGTTCAATGGATTGAATAGCAATCGTTCAATCGATTGAACAACAAAATCGAAAAGAAAAGACAGAAAAGGTTGTTCAATTGATTGAATGACATTAATTCAATCGATTGAACAAGAAAACCAAAAAGAAAAAGATGAAAAAGTATTGTTCAATTGACTGAACAACAATCGTTCAATCACTTGAACAACAAATTTGAAAGGATAAAATGTAGAAGTGTTGTTCAATTGATTGAACAACAATCTTTCAATCAATTGAACAGAAAAAATCGTAAAACGCAAAAAGTGTTGTTCAATTCATTGAACAACAATCATTCAATGGATTGAACAACAATTGAAAAATTGCAAAATTTGTTGTTCAATTGATTGAACAACAGAAATCGTAAGATGCAAAAAGTGTTGTTCAATTAATTGAATAGCAATCGTTAAATCAATTGAGCAGCAAAACACTGAAGGTGTTGTTTAATTGATTGAACAATAATCATTAAATCGATTGAGCAACAAAATCATAAAAGCACAAAAGTGTTGCTCAATTGATTGAATAGAAAAACACACAAAGTGTTGTTCAATTGATTGAATAGTAATCGTTCAATCGATTGAACAAAAACTCACGCACAAAAATAAGTGCTTTACAATTGATTGAACAACAAGTGTTCAATTGATTTTAAAACAACACAAACACAAAAATAATCATTGTTCAATGGATTGAATAACAATTTTTCAATCGATTGAACAACAATACGCATGCAAAAATAATTGTTGTTCAATTGATTAAACAACACTTACCAAAAACCTAAAGACAAGAAACAAAATCCTCATATTTACATGGTGATGCCTAAATGAGTCCCAATCAATCGAAAAAGGGTATATACATTATTTGCAGCTAAAGAAAGACACAATTTTACGAGAGCAAAGTTGATGGGTCATCACTCCTTGTAGCTAAAATTTGCATGGTGGGGTCCTCATGTACCAGTTGGCAGAAAGACTCCTTCGTGAGTGGTTTGTGACAAAGATGCACCCGATGTCCATTCACCATGAAAGAATGGCCAGACCCATCAATGGTAGTCAAAGTGAGAGTAACATTTCTATGTACTTCTTGAATTTCATAAGGGTCGAGCCACCTTGTTTGTAACTTGCCTGGAAAGTCTTGGAATTTGGAGTCGTAGAGGAGTGCCCAATCTCCTTTTTGAAACGTCTTCTTTTTTATAAGGCTATTGTGCCAGTTTACCCCTTGCTGCTGAATAATTACAGTCCACTGTAGAGGAAATAGTCAAGCCTCGTCCAGTTCATTTATTTGTTGAAGTCGCTTTGTGTGGCCTTCTGTTAGATCTAGTCCCACTTCCTGAGTCACTCTTATAGTCTTTATTTAGAATTCAATAGGAAAAATAGGTTATTTTCCAAACACAAGTTGGTACAGAGAATATCTAATAGTATTTCTCCAAGTTGGGCAATAGGCCCACAAGGCCTATGGCACTCTAGTAGCCTAGTCTTGTCGATGTGTTGAGACTATCTTGGTCAAAATTGTGTCAATGACCTTATTGGTGCTTTCAACCTGATCGTTCACCTGCGAGTGATATGGGGAAGTGATTCTATGTGTAATGTGGTGGTTTCTAAGAGTGGTCGTAATCTTGTGTCCTACAAATTTCCCTCCCACATATGTTATCACTTCGCATGGTAAGCCATACCACACAAATAGCCCAAAAAGAATATTAATTACAACTTATTCTGCAGCTCTTGGAAAATATATTGTTTCTATCCATTTCATTACATAATATGTGGAAACTAGTATGTAGGCCTTTTGGTTTGATGGCAGATAGAATGGGCCAACAAAGTCCAATGCCCAGCATTCGAAGGGTTCTATGACCAATTGGGGCTACAACGGAATTTCATCAGATTGGCCAGGCCGACCCATCCTTTGGAAGCTATCACAAGCCTGGGCATATTTCTTAGCATCTTTAAAAATAGTGGGCCAATAATACCCATTTGTAATACCTTATGCACTGTCCTACAATTTGCGAAGTGTCCCCTGTAGGGCTCATCATGGAAAGCCTCCAGGATGTCATAAATCTAATTGTTACGAATGCATCTGCATATACACATATTAGACCCTATGTGAAAAATATATCTGCCAATCCAAGAGAATAGGGTGCTTCGCTGAACGATTTGTTTCCTTTCCCTTGCTATCAAATGCCTGGGAAGCTTCCCCACTACCATATATTTTTCTACATCTACATACCATGGCATTTTGACTGCTACGGGAAACAAATGTTCATCTGGAAATTGGTCGTCCACTAGCAATGGAACATTTGCCTTTGGGACTCGAGACAAAAAATCAGCGACTGGTTTTTCCTTCCCCGGACAATATTTGATAGTGATGTCAAACTCCTATAGAAGCAATAGCCAATGAGTCACTCGACCATTTGTAATAGGTTTGTTAGAAAAATAGCTAATGATAGAGTGATCAATATACATAAAAACTTGATAGCCAGTTATATAATGTCTAAAATTGTTTATGAAATAAATGGCAGTTAAGAATTCTTTTTATGTTAGTGTATAATTAAGTTCTGCAACAGTAATATTTTTGCTGATATAATATATAGCATAAGATTTTTTGTCCTCCTCCTGGTCGAGGATAGGACTTATTGCTACATCTGATGTGTCCGTGGATATGTGAAAAGGCAGCTCCCAGTTTGGTCCACGTAATACTGGTGTTATCAAGACTAGTTTCTTTAAACTTGTAAAAGCTATGTCACATTTGTCAGACCATTTAAAACCAACATTTCCAGTTAAATCATATAAAGGCATAGCAATTTGTGAATTTTTTTCGATAAACCTACGATAATAGCCTGCATATCCCAGGAATCTATGTACCTCTGTCTGAGTACAGGGTGTAGGCAGTAAAAGAATTATCTATATTTTTATTGCATCTACATGTATCCCTGCTGCAGAAATATAATGTCCCAAGATTACGCCTTCGGTCAGCATCATGTGACACTTGACATTGCTTAAACCCAATCTGGTAGCAATGCATCATTCTAAAACTTTTTCTAATGTTTGTAGTGCTTGATCAAATTCATTCCCATACGAAGTAAAGGCATCTATCTAAACTTCAAGTCCTTAATTTATCGGGTCAGTAAAAACGCTGAGTGTATCTCTTTGAAATGTAGCTAGGGCATTGAATAAGACAAATGGTAACACTTTGTAAGTGAATGTACACTAGGAATAGGTGAATTTTATTATTTCTTGGTCTTCAGGGGTGATTTGAATCATATTGTAGCCACTGAAGCCTTCTAGAAAGGAAAATAACTGCTTCCCTGCCAAAGTATCAAGGACTTGATCAATAAATGGAAGAGGGAAGTGATATTTCTGTGTTTCCTTGTTCAACTCCCAATAATCCACATAGATACACCACTTCCCATTTTTCTTGGGGACAACCACCAATGGAGAGACCCATTTGTTATCTGAAATAGGATAAATGAAATTCATGTGCAAAAAATTTTGTAACTCTTCTTTTACAATTTCCTTGAGATGCGGATTCAATCTCTGCTAAGGCTTCCGGATAGGATGAGCATCGTTTTCGGTGTAGATGTGATGTGTACACAACTATGGGTCTATACCCTTCATGTCAGGATAATCCCAGGAAAAATCCCCTTTATATTTTTGTAGGACTTGAATGAGCTTCTGCTGTTGATCACTGTCCAGGTTATCATTGATGTTTAAAACTTTGCTTGGTTCAATTTCAACAGGCTTGCTATTATGAAAAATAGTCGTCTGGATATGTTGATCATTAGTATCCTTCAAAGGATCTTCCAAGGCTTAATTATCAAGAATTAATTTTAACATTTGACATTTGATATTGCCCATATTAATTGGCTGGTTTATAAAGTTATTGATAACATCATCTTCAGTCTCATCCTTGAATTCAAGTGCCTCTGCTACTGTGAGTGGTGAGTTCATGCTTTCTTCCAGGTATGCGGGTGGTTGTTTACGTATTTTTACAATGGGCAGATTTGGTTTGGCAAGAGGATATAAAACAAGATTTTTTACAGCATTCACCTGAGCAATGGGAATGCTACCCTCTCGACAGCCTATATAAGAATCAATTGTTTCCAGCCAAGGTCGGCCCATAATCAGAGGGTGCCCATCCAATCGACTCTTTGGGTTTATAACAAGAAAATCTACTGGATACTCCCATGAGTCAACAGAAACCATAATATCATGTAAAGTTCCCTTTGGCCTTACCAATGAATAATCAGCAAGTTCTAGTAGGGTGGTGGTTGGTTTGAGAGCTGTAATACCAAGTGTTTGACAGGCTTTTGTTGTTAATATGTTAATGGCTACACCCATATCAACTAGTGTATTGGGAAAGGAGCGGCCATGTATTTGAACTATAAATATGGGATTCCCAGGATATTTATACTTTACTTGAGTTTCATCTCCCAAGGGTAAATCAAATAAGGTACCTACAACAAGAATGGTGGGTGAAATTTTTTCTTTCCTTACAGGCTTATTTACACATAGCTCTTTAATTGTTTTAGCGTAAATGGGAAAATCTTGGATGGCCTGGAGGAGAGGAATTTTAACGCAAAGATCTTTTAGTTCCCCTACAAGATTAAAATCTAGATAAACAATTGGTTTAGGTGTCGTTAACCTTTCGGGGAAGAAGGGAGATGTGACTATGAGTCTCCCAGGATCTTTATTCTGATTTTTCTCTTCTCCTTGTTTTATTTTTGTATCAATTATAATTGGTGGTATATGTACAAGTGAGATTTTGATCTCAATTGATGGTTGGTCTGTGTTTTCCTCAGGGGTGATGATACATCCCTACCTCAATCTAAGTTCATTACATTGTTTTTGTTCAATCTCATAGTCTGAGCTTTCGACAATTTGCACCAGTTGAACTGGTCTGTTATTGGGATTTAGATTCGGTAGAGCTAGCAATTAAGGGCGCAGAAGAGGCTGAGGATTTTGCTGTAATGGATATGGACCTAATAATGTAGTTTGAGGTTGAGGAATTGTCCCATAGATGTATTAGATATCCCCAAAGGTCGCTGCCAATTTGGAGACTAGTTCGAATTTTGAGAAGTGGAGGCAGGCCACTAGGATGGATAGGGATTACATTGCCAATCATGAGTAAAAGGAGAATTTGGCCAACCATTACCTGGAAAGGATTGAGTTGGCCAAGGTGTTATAGGGAATGGTTGGGATTGGAAATTTGAGTAAGGTGATTGACCTTAACATGGTCAAGAAGGAAAGAACTAGGATGTGTCTTGTGACATACCTGTAGGTTTCGCCTACCAATATTGATGTTAGTTCATTAAATATATTGGCTCTATCTCTTCCTTTTCTTCCTTCAAAATTGCTTTCAACCCTAGAAGTGATGGAAATTTTTTAGTGGTGTGATCCTTAGTGAAAATAGTGCATGTCTGAACCATCTCCAACAGACACTCTCATTGGTTGTTCTTCCTTCGGCAACGTGTGTAGAAAATGGCCAAGTTCTGTTCTACTAAGGCTTGTTTTTGTTTAGCCTGTAGGACGTCCAAATGCGTTGTGAGGGTGCCCAGGATGTCCATTTTGAAATCTTCCAGGAGGTTACCGATTTCCATTTCTGTTACGCCTCCACTGTGTGGTTTGCCTCCCCTGGTGATAGGATCTTGGCTTCTTGCTCCTGGGCATGTGCTTCCTCACAAACACCTGATACACTAGAGAATGATTTCATCATAATATTCTTAAGTATCCCTTTTCCCAATTAAATTTAGAGTTTGTATCCATTCTTATTTCATTCCTTTAATTAAGATAGCTCTTAGGACTTCTTTTGGTAAGGTGGTGTGTGGAGATCTCTGTAAATTATAATGAAACTGCTTGACATATTCTTCTAGATTTTCATTATCCTTTCCAACCATCTTAAATATTTCATATTTTAGTTCCCTAGTCTTGCGAAATTCTTGGTATCTTGTGAGGAAGGAATTTTTCATGTCATCCCAAGAGTTAATAGATCATCCGCCTAGACCCATGAACCATCTTAAAGCTTATCCTTCGAAAGTAGAATGGAATAGTTTTAGCTTTTGAGGGTCAGTGGTGTAGTTATACCCTCTACAGAGGACATCAAACTCGAATAGGAAGGCATCAAGATCCTCCGTGATCATCCCATGAAAATTTGGGATGCTCTGCAAGGAATGGCTTTCATAGGGGCATTGGCCACTTGGTTGACTATGGGGTATTCCAATGTCGAGGTTTGACCTTGAGGTGGCTGATTTTCCATTTGGTGAAAAATGTGCCAATATCCTTCAGGAATTTTAGGAGGTGTTATTTGAGTAAGTGGAGGATTAGCAATCCCAGTTGGTTTTGCATTACTGCCTAGATGTAGGATCACGAGAGATCCTCGTTCAGACAACTGAGGTTCTACCTTAGCAGTTCCATTGATTTCTCCCTCTCCTTTTCTTAAGTTACAAGATTTTCCCTCTTGTATAGGATCAGAATGCAAATTTGTTGTAACCTGAAGACTCTATTCAGATCCTCCAATTTGGATTTGAATCTTAGTGCAGGCTGCAAATGGTGAACCTACTGCCTGAGGGATTATAGTAGGGATTTTCCCACATACAGTCAGGAATCCTACTGATGCTTGAGACTCTTCTTTCTTACGATTTTGTCTATAAAATTTGTTCTCCCAAGGTTCACCGATCCCTTGGGTTTTGTGGATTTAGGTGGGTGGTTCTGATCTTTTTCTATCTTTCTCTTCCTAGTCATTCATAAAAAAATCCTATTCCTATGTAACCTCTATGCTTTTGCTGAAAACAGGGCAAGTGAGCAAGCACTTTACTTGCTAGTTACGCAGGTTCTTACCTCCCATTTTTAAAACCCAATTCTTTTACAACAAGATAAAAGGAATTCACTTTGAAACACTCTCCCCGGAAACAATGCCAAAATGTTGGTGCACTAAGATGTATTTTTATAGGCAATCTTAATTCCTACATTAATTATCGACCGAGGGAAAGTATTTTTATTTCAAGAGTGTCAGCAATATATATATGTATTGAATTCAAAGTTTAACTGATAATAAAAGAAATTGGAATCATTTCAATTGGTACTGAATATCTCTTTAAATTCTATCCAAATATCTCTGAAAGAAATTCATAACACACTTTGCAATTCTACTTAACCTATTATGAAAGCAAATGAATCTGAATGCAAATGGAAAGAATCACACTTGGCAATATTAACTAGAATTGAAACTAACTCATTGAACATGAAAGAGAACTATGACAATTGAACAACAAATGATAATTGAACAGAAAATAACCATAGAAGTATCTCATGGAAGGCAATCAATTCTATCTTTGAAATCTATGATAACATTACCTAGAATGAACAATGGTCTATTGTTGGAACTAACATAAGAAATTCAATCAAGAGCGTCACAGATATGTAACACACAGCTAAATCTTGAATCTTGAATAAACAACAAATTTAAATTAGAATCATCAATCCTCTTGGTAATTAGAATGATATTAACTTAACAATAACAAATAGTAAAGAATAAACATAAATGATCATAACGCACGTGAAGAAATAGATCTTCTCTTGACTAGGCCAAAAGTTTCCAGAAGTCCCTTCTATTAGATACTCATAATATGATTATGAATTAAATGCAGTTTCATTAAAATATGTAGCAGAGTTACATCATCACCAAGATGAAAGTATTATATGTCCAAAAGAATAATTAGAAACTGTGAATTTATGAACTCCTATTCAGTTTTCCTTTCGGCCTTATATAACATTAAGAAAATTAAATAGGTAGAAGCGAATCCTCAAGATCAGGGGATCCTGAGGATTTCGCCACACTCAATCTCATCTCATCATAAAATAGCATCAATCTACCCGACCTTCCCCTATCCTGCTTGCCTCTGACATTCTCTTTTTCCTTTATGGGCTGCAACTGTTCTATTGAATGAACAACCATCATCAAGTCTATGTCTTCAGCACATAAATATAGTAAAATTCAGTTTCTTGTGCCTAGATTTGTCTAATTTATTACTGATCGCTTTTACCTAACTTCAGCTGTTATTTCCTCTACTTTTATCCAGAAGACGAAGATAAACATGTGAATACGAATGCTCAATAAAGTTATTTACAATGAGAAAAAGTAGTATTTTCTTGGCCCAACAACACTCTCACCCGAAGCAGCATGGGGGGATGAAAGAACCAAAATTTTGCATCCATACACTAGTGTGATGTCTTCCAGCGTCTTAGATCTGCCTTCACATAGATCAATAACCTCTTAGGGCACGTTGTTGCAACTGTGTTAAAACAACCTTCCGACCTTCTCAAAGGTCTACGATCAAACCTTGTGGACCTTAATAGTCAATTTACCTACTTATGCGCATCAAAGAGCAGTCCTAAAGTAGTGTTCGTGGAGATTTACTTACGTTATTAGTAAAATTAGAGAATTCATCAGAGTCTTCGCAAAAGTAGTTAGACATGAATTGCATACATTATTAACACTTATTCACGAGAATCATGTAGCATTCAATCAATATTCCATAAAACACATCATTCATCAACAACATATAAAATTAACAGAGATAAACATAAATACGCAATAATTCTTCGGAAACTTTCTTTATTGATCTTCAATTTACGATTACAGACTCAAAAATTCCCTACGCTCATAGCTGCAGGGGTCCATGCACTCAACTGTGGAGGCTTTGTTTCCTCTCTAAGCACACGAAGCAAAGCTTTCCTGCCCTAGACTCTTCAATCAATACAAATCTCTATATTTTCTCTTCTTCCTCTTTTGTCTCTTTCAGTCTCTAAGTCTTCTTTTTCCTTCACTAAGACTCACTATTTATAGACTTTTCATACAATGCCAAGGTCTGTGGACCATGGGTGAATCTCAGAACTGACTCAAAACTTTATATAAAACAAGGGGCTAAGCCCCTTTGACTCCTATTCATCTACACGCTCCGCATCCACAAATCACAGAGACTTTACATTATTTACAAAATTGTACCGAAACTTGGGTTATCTTAACCCCAAACTAACCTAGGGGACCATATCCCAACACTACTATAACTCCATTATCCTCTGAAATATGCTCCAACTGTGAGCTTTGATCTACTCTAAAACCTTCCAAAATTGTAGCTCACTTTCACATACACTCGCAGTCTAACCCCATCTACTTCTCTCTACAACATTTTATAATTGATGGAAGATGCAATCAATACACGTCACTAGTCCTCCTCATCTTTGACTTGATCACCTTATAGATTATGATTTAATCTAGTCAACTCTCTCCATAAAAACCCTTGGGAAAATACCATAGGAAAATACTTACGTCATATGATGTGTGCACGTAAATCATATTTTCCCCTAAAAGTTATGTTTTCTTGGATCACATCTGATTCCCAGAGATGATTTTTCCTAGGATAATACGAGTATCCCAATGAAAATGGAAACACCTTTTCTTAGAGCATAAATGCTTCCTAGAAAAGATAACTTATGAAAATCACCTCCTCTCAGCTAAAATTTTTTCCATTGATCTTTAATGCTTCTCCAACACCTGTAGAGCCTCTGCAACCTTTGAAAACATCTCATCAATTATGTCATTAAGTGTTTTAACATCATGTTAAGGACTCCAACCCTATTCAACTGATCATCATGTTAAGACCTCTAATCTTTCTGACATCAACGCTATCACAGTCAACTCCTAAGTTAACTCCTTGAGTAGACACCTAGGTTAACATCTTAAGTTGAATCTGATTAAAAATTGACTACATAGCTAAGTGCCTAGCCAGACTCCATTGTAAAACAAGAGGATTAGGAGGGCCACAACAAATCAGTAGACATCAATTCCAACACCATGAGACTTTGTAAACCAATACGATCATGAGGACCACCATTACTAGGTTGACATTAATGACAACACCATGAGACAACATGTCCAACATTCAAAGATTGGAAAACAATTTTATAATAGGGAAAAAATGAATTTCATGATTATTATATCTAAAGACTCTAATAGTGACAATGATGATTTTCATTAATCATTTGTAGGTATCCTCAATCTAATGGTGGAAGCTTGATTTGCAAAGATCTGCAGTTCTTATACATTACGCGTGGGTTGGGGGGGGGGTGGGGAGAGGGGGTGCAATTACGATTACGCTACCTTCCCGAAACTTTGCACTTTGACGTGAATTATACTATTAACCATGAGAAATTGGATTAGGACCTAGATTATTGATTTTATAAGTAAATATACAATCTGTGATGTTAACAAATTGAATCGTAATTAGGATTAGTAATATGTGTTGTAAAACAAATATGGAGAAGAGGATGCATGAGCATGGGAATTTACATGTGGAGGGAAGCAAAAAATGCACAAATAATTCAGATATCAAAATTTTGTCTAACAATTTAACTTATTTTTTCATTTTGACCCTTTATTATTTACTTTTGTAGAGTAGACAATGGTCGTAAGATGGGGTATGTGTGGCATAAATGTTGTGTGAGAAGACAATTTGTGAGAAGATACCATGAATATCTAGGCACGTGTTCTCAATATATCTTATTTCCACTAATCTTGGACAAGTATTATACGAGCATATGATATTTTATGGACTTTGTTTGGTTAGGTAAATGATATAGAAAGTTAAACTGAATGTGTAAAAGTTTTATCCCTGCATGGATTCTCCCTCCATGCACCTCCATTCCACACAACACTTCTAAACATTAATTTCTATGTGATTTTACATGGATATTTCCCTATTTTGTGAGAACATTTTATTGTTGTTTATAGGTGCATATTTGTTAATTTAAGTGACTTTTTTTTAATGATAAGAAATTATATGGATAAATTATATTGTATGACTGTGTTTCACACCTCATTTGAAATACAAATACATGTACGAGAAAGATTATGCGGAGGAATGTATGTATAGAAATAAGAACACAACTTTTCTTCCACATCCATGAATGATTGCTATGCCAGATGTTAGATATGGAGAAATTTTATTGGACGACCTAGAGGTAAAACCAATCACGTGTTCCCCTAATCATTGATGCTTCTTATTTAATATCAAGCCCACGTTAGTTCGATTCAAACATAATGTATCATTTCCCATGATTTCAACATTAGGAAATTATCGATTGAATTATTGATTCATTTATCACCACATATAGTATCACTAAACAAAAATAAAAAGTACTCAATATTGACATATAGTTCAATAGTATTAATTAGTTAATAAAAGCCTTTCAGTAGAAATCACATAAGAGAAACTTTTGGCTGACGCATTTTGAGCCAACCAATGTTGTCCTGGTGATGAACCACACTGGTTGGTTCGAAACGCGTCGACCAAAAGTTTGTCTTATGTGATTTCTACAAAAGACTTTTCCTAATTCATTATGGATCACAGAAGCCTGAATTTAGAAAGTATTAATTACATTGATATCTTTTTTTAGTTCCGAGAAACAAAGTAAGTTCATAAGCAAACATTTTCAATAACAAAACTTAACTTGTTTTTATCGATTATCTATTTCCAAGGATGAATATGCATTATAAATATACATGTTGTGCCACTTGCATTTATTTCAATAATTATCGAAACAATTTCAACAACAAAAGTACAACTAATTCATAAGTATTGTATTTTTATAATAATTGCGAATTACAATATTGACATAAATTTAGATAGTGAAAATAGTAAACACTAACTAGATTACATATAATCATAACAAATGCCATAATTGATGAAATTTGGATGAATTACAGTTGATGTTTTATTACATTCAATGTGATTTTCTCTTAGACAGTCTAGCAAATAGAAATACACATATGGATTTTAAGGTAGTGTTCCAGAAAAGATCACCATGATTACCTTGCTTCAGAAACATTTGTTGATATGTACACAACCTAAGTAAACAAAAATATGAGATTGGAACCATTACTTTGGACACAATTATGTATTCCTTGGATGAAATTGTGGAGTTATTGTCACTCCATTCTCTAATTTTTTTCCTTTAATGGTTACAATCTTTGAGTATTGAATAAACTACAATCACAATCACTTACCTCTCTTTTTATTGCATTACATAGGTCTCTCACCTTCTTAATCATCCTTGTTCACAACAAGATGATAACTGAGCAGATAAGACAAAGAGTACCTTAAATGATATTTCCATAAAGAGTACATCTATAAGATATGAGTTTCTCATGGATGTCAATTAAACTTGTTTCTTCATTATTTTTTTTTGTATTAAACTTTAACCTTTGGTCTCATAAAGATTATTGGTTTATTCAGAAATGTATATTGTGCCATGCTTCTTTCTATAATTTTGAAACAAGAATACTTAGCTTCATCTTCCGTTTCACTCTCGAATTATGAATAAGGGTCCATATTTTGTTGGCTTATGTTCTCTCATTCATTTTTTACCTAGATTGTTTTTTAAAAAGAGGAACCTATTATAACAATAACAGTAAAACAAATTTAGCCTTTGTTTTGATGTCTTTACTATAAACAACATAAAAATACGAGAAATCTATAACTCAAATAAGAAAATGTGAAACCCCTGCATATATGATGATTTAATTCACTTAAGATTTAAATGTTATGATGATTTCACATTAATCAGGTATGAAGGCTAATGATTTCGAAAATACTTTCCATTAAGATCTAAAAAGATGCTTGTTAGTCAAATTATTTAGAATTATTTAAGTTTTTACTATCCGATAATTTGTGTTGCAAAAGGTTCGTATGTGTAGAGAGGGACAATATGTGGAGGTGTATAATTGAGGAAACAAAGGTATAGTCTCACATATCCTTCTTCCATAGATCCTTCTAATCTTCTATGACAAACATTGGCTATGAACCCATGTACACTTTCTCGCTTTGTTTACAACTAGTAAATGCTATTAAGAAATTGAATAATGTCCTGGTTATGCATAAGTTTACCAAATAAATTCCAAATAAACTTTTTATAATTTGGATGGATATGACCTTCGTGATTATTTTACAACTGGTAATCATGACACAATGCATTATACGAAATGCTATTAAGCACTCAAACATTTTCATAATTGTGTGTCAATTTTTCGAATAAATGCCAAAAAGACATACATTTATTAGGAAGGGAGATTTTGTTAATCGTAGAACTAATCATTAATTATTATTTTAATATGATATTAAGCACTTTAATGATGTTCCGATTATGTATTTATTCTCCAAATAAATATCAAAGAGACTTACATTTACCGTTAACAAATCTTTTGCTAATCAGAAGGTTAAGTATTAATTAATTTTTTAATATTTTCCAGTGTGTGTTGTGGGAGTTTTAATGAGTCTATGTAACAATTTTCAAAAATCGTGTCTTTGAACGAGATAGTGAATTGAAGAAGTGTGCGGAGGGGATCCACACATCCTTTCAATCTGTAATGACAAATATTGGCTATTGAGCTCTTTTCACCTTCTTAATTTGTTTACAAGCAATAAATGTTATTAGTCACTCAAAAAAAAAAAAATTATGCACTAACTAAAGGTTGAAAATACTATTTTATACGATGGCTGGATGCAATCTTCTTGATTTATTTACAACTAGTAATCACTATACAATGCATCATAACAAATCATATGAAGCACTCAAACCTTCTTGATTTATTTACAACTAGTAATCACTATACAATGCATCATAACAAATCATATGAAGCACTCAAACGATGTCTTGATTGCACATCGATTCAATAAATAAATGTTAGTAGTATGACTAATCCTTAATTAATTTTTTAATACTAGATCCAAAGTCCTTTTCACTGCAATCAATATCCATCACAATAGTTTCTCACACTTCCACAAGCATTTTCCCCTCGGCACAATTTTTCCATATATGGTCACCTTGCACATTTTCCCCTTCTCGCACTTTGTCAAGAGATATAAATGCAATATTTACACCAACATTTAATTTGTCAATTTGGGGGCGTAATACTTAGAGATCTACCACAATATATGCCAAAATATGACCTAAGGGATCTATCAAATAAAAACCAAGGTTTTGCAAGAAATTCAAAAGAAGCATCATTCAAGAAAAAGGAACAAGACTCTTCAAAGAAAAGTAAACACACTTCGAGAATCTACTTCTAGATCCTCTTCTCGGTTGAGTTCACTCCTATAGTAAGTCTTCCTTAGTTGTCTAGGGGACAAGGGAATGTAGGCACCATCCAAAATAAAGCGATTCAAAGAATGCAAAACCTCTTAAAATTTTCTTTTTTGTTGCAAGGATGACAAGCATGAAATTAAACTATAAATCACACGACAACTTCATTCCAACTAATCTAAGGAAGTAATTTAATGCTTTAAAAATAATCAAGATAATAATGCACTACTTCTCTTAAAGGAAATTTAGTATTTTAGCTGTAAGAGAAATATGATATAAGAACCAATATATAATTCATGTTGTTTACCCTGATCTTATTAAATAATTTCTGAAAATAATATTCTGTATAATATATGCAACATTTAATTATAATGAAGAATTCTGTGAGTGTTTTGTCAACCAGATTCAGAATCTTTCCTTATGCTGATCCTAGCATTTGCTTATTAAGAGTTCAGAAATAAATGTTTTTCTGCAAAAGTACAAGAATCAGTCTCATATAATAATTCAAAGGCAATCGTGAATACATGCTATGTTAACCAGAATTCTTGGTTAACATTTATTTCACCATTGGAAATAAACTTTGTTATGCAACCATGAGATCAGGGAAAATATTTGTAATAATAAATAAGAGATGTAGTTAAAACATTCACCATTTACTATAGTTCAACCTTAATGAAAATATGTCCAAAAGCATTGATATTAAACTTAAATAACCATAGAATAAAATAAAACTTGTGGAATGAAATTGAACATTAAATGACTAATAGAAGAGCTATGAAAAAATTGCCGAAATCACACTCACACTATGAAAACTAAAATTCAGTAAAAGAAATTTAAGAGGTTTGGGGAAACTGGCTTGCTAGTGGGCCCAACCACCCATCGCATTTCCCTTGCACCAATTTAAATCATAGACTTTAAACATTGTGGAGAAACAAAACTCAGAATCAGATGTTGAATAAACTCATTTCAGAGTAGAAACCAACATTCAAAATTTAAATTCGAAATACATTCATTACAAAAGTCTTGTTACAAAATTCATTAAATAATGCAGCACTGGCTCCAGAGCACAACTCCTCCATTCATGTACAGCAAAATCGAATTCCATGTTCTGCAATCTGCAAAGTACAATGCTTGATCCGAATCTGAGATATCCGGTGAGTTCAATTTCTCCTCTACCAAGTGCGTAATCCTCTCTCTTATAGTAGTAGCACTGCCCCTCCTTAATCAGATCCATGCTTACGATTTTAGCATGATTTGTTAAAACAAATTTTCATCCTGAAACAAGAAAATCTCACTTGGCTAAGTTCGGGAGATAATACAACCATAAGAATTATAACTGTTGACAACTATGGCCATTATAATGTATGATATTGAGATACCATTCACGCAACAGTCTTCATAATATTTGTGAGTTCTTCTTCACTCTTAGCCTAGGAACATCTCTAATCAATGCAGTGAATGGTTACCATAATCCTTAATTGATGTAGATTTCTTATGCAACATTTATATAATAGGACCATGAAAATGATAGAAATACTTCTATGGTGAGAAAAATTCTTCAGGAAGGAAGAAAATAATGGCAACACGATACTTCGATGATGAAGCATCTTCATTTCCTTTTGTGATTTTAATTCTATTTCGCCAATTGGGTAGAAATTATTCATGATACATAAGAAAGAAACTCCTATGTTTGGTAGACTTTGGACATGGTGATCTCATTAGAGCCTTGAGCATTCCAAACACAGTTAGACTACCTAGACGTATTGCTTCTTTTACACAAGGATAAAAATCCTTCAGTGAAACTAGATGAATGTGATAGTTATGCTGAGTAGTAAGTGTGCTCTCCTTTCCCCCACTACTACAATTACAAGAACATGTATCCTTTCTTTGTTAAACAATCAGGAAGTGAGAGCCCTCAATAGTCAAAGCCAGCAACATAGTATACTGCATATCTGCACCACTGATATAAGAACATCTGGTATAGGAACAACTAGCACATGAATAATTAGCGCAGGAATGTGGTGTAGGGACACCTAGTGTATGAATTGCTGGTGCAGGAATATTGGTGCAAGCACAGCTAGTGCAGGCAGAACTGGTGTAGGCACAAATGGTGCACACGCAACTAATACAAGAACTACTAGTACATGAATGTTAGCACCTGCCACAAAAGAGCCTAGCATTAATGACTATTTCACATTAAATAATATTCAAATTAACGAACAACTGTCAGCTCTAAATGCCTCTAAATAATAAATTAATAATGTGTAAAAATAATAGTAATGATTATAGACACTTAGTACAAGCATAAAATTATTCACTAAAATCATGAAAATCCTGAGAAAATGGAGGCTCAACACTCCACCACACTGACCTTATTTCATGTCCTCATGCAAACCAAACCATAAAAATTATAAAATCATGGAAGAAGTTTGGGGGAATGCTTAAGGATTAATGATCGTACTATGATTTGAGATAAAAATGTCAGCAAAAATATCATCAAGGAAATATTAAGACACTTGGTATGTCATAATTTTTAAAGCATTCATTAAGTCTGCAACATCACTATTATAGTGCCAACTAAGACGATGTTACAGTTCTTATGAAATTATCGAGTGCAACAATGTAACAAGTTTAGGTACAGGAAAGCAATGCTTTGTACCATACATTATGGAAAAATAATATTGCACCTTTATGATAGACATCACATATCTGTTGTCCTGTTTCAAATGAACTCCCTTCTAGTGATAGATTTCAGAGCTCTTATTTATGCCCAGAGTCTTATTAACATTCATGATCAAAATAATCAAATGTTTGTTGAAAAGGTATAGTTTCAAGAAGACTAACACAAGATTTTTTCACCTATAAAAATCCTATACCTAGGTCACGTAGTGCTTATTTAGAGGTAGCCACAATAAACACACAATGTTGTCCATCAACATCTATTGAGTAATCATCGTTGAGCAATTCATCACTCTAAATACCATAAATAATTGTAGTTATGATAGTGGAAAAGGGAAATAAAATAGAACAAAATGGCACCTTCTTGGACCAATTAGCAAACTCTTCAATGAACACTCCAAATTTTGTTGTCATCTAGATCAAAAACTGAATTTCTCCTTAATCAGTATAAAGAATTACCTTCACTAATGGTACAACATCATTAAATATTCCTGATTTTTGAAAAATAGAACTCAAATCATCATGTTCAAATAATCTTAAAACCATTTTCCAAGAATTAAAATGATGAGTTTAAGGGAAAGAGAAGGATAACCGAGTAAATCTTAGTATGCAGTTAACTTTAATACCACAAACATGGCCCTGCTACCCGCAGGTGTCCATAACCTCAGTAGGGATGTTTTTTAACCTAACGAAATCCCTGTGTCCCACTTACTAGATATAGATGAATAGAGTTATCTTATTTAATTTAAAAAAATATATGAAAGCCACTGTCCTGGCTTAGTAACCAACTGATAGAAGTGCCACTCACAAGAAGTAACATGGATGAACAGGATGGCTCGTGATGAGACCTCCGTTCTTCCATCTTTTTAGCTGAAAGCCATTACTCTGGCTCAGTGACAAGCAAAATAATGTCATGCATTTTAGTCTCATGATCATGCTAGGTCAACTCATCATAAGACCTCCTATCCTCCCCTAAATATTTTGAAAATTATGATTGTAATTAACTTTAAAGGTTACTTAATAAGTGGGTAGGTAGATCTACTCCTTAAGAGTATGGCATGGTGTGAAAAGTTTTTAATGACCAATCATTACTCACTAGTTCTTCTACCCTAAAGGCTTATTAAAAATATCCCAAATAACGACTGAAATATTCTTTAAGTTAATAATGCTAGTGTTCTCATGAATAGCTTATTATGATATTTACAAGAGTGGTCCACCATAGGGGGCTTTCCAATAGTACCTTCAAAGGGAAACTGAAAATATATATCTTAGATGACAACTTCACTAGAGTGGTTAATCATGGTTACTTTTGAAAAATCATGAGGTATTAGAGTGAATCATACTCAACAAAAATTTTCACAGATGTGTGTGTTAACAACCAATGTGGATCAAAAGTAGTTTTGGTGGCTATGCTTTGAAAGTCAAAACCCCAATTGCATTGTTGTAACAACTTTATTCATGTCATTTCTTTATTCTTCTACCCTACTCTACCCTAAGAAGGGAAGGATTCCCTCTTAAGTATAGGAGGACTTCAAGTGCAACCAAGTGTGCAACAAGAGGATAATCACATTCATGTTTGAATTTAGAAAGTATATGCAAGAAAATACTAGGACATGAGGTACCAGCTGCATTAACTTATGTGATGCTACAAATTGTTGAATGATAAGGGAGGGATGAATACTAATAGTCATATGAAACCAAGATTCTATGGGATTCATATACTCTTGGTCATTTGATTCATGGGCAACATCTGATGCATCATGGAAATCCTCCAATTTTCTTTGTTCATCCTCTAAAGTGTAGGCTGGATCAGGTTGGTGTTGTTCAATATTTACTTATGATGGCTTCTCCTTATCAAGCATGATCCATACCTTCTCAGTCTCCCTAGGAAGATCTTCTGGTTCTTCACAATTCTCTTCTTCCATAGGAGTAGACAAATTTCTAATTGATGCCAAGATGTATTCTTTATGTGAAGTAGAGACCCCGGATTGTGCCAAAATTTGATATAGTTCTTTGAATAGTATCGCACTTCCTAGCATTTTCCTGCCAGCTGGAAAGTCTTGTCAGTACCTGGATTGAGAGTGGGGGGTTTTTTTAGCACCTAAAAAAATCAAAAGATCAATTGCAGTAAAAAGAAAATCCAAGATTGTAAACTAAGTAAATCACACTTGCAGAAATTAAATAACCTCTGCTACATAAAAAGAAAAGTAACACACTTTGTAGTAAAAGAAATTGCTAAAAAAACTCAATTGCAGTAAATCAATCATCACACTTTGCAGAAAGAAAAATTACTCATAAAAACTAAATTGTGGTAAAATAAACAAATCAGACATCACGCTTTGCCGTAAAGGAACTCACTCATTTGCAGAAAGGAAAACTTGGCTTGTGATCTCTCTAGGAATGTCGTCTAGTATGCTTCAAAAAGAAAGGGGAATCTCGTTAATTTATAAATTCAATTGCGAAGGAAAGGGAAAATCATGACAAATTGTTGAGGCCTTATCCTACATTGCCTCCCTGACAACGATTCCAAAATGTTGGGTGGTATAAATGCAAGGTTTACACCAACATTTAATTTGTCAATCCGGGGTTGTAAGACTTAGAGATGTAGCAAAATATATGCCAGAATACGACCTTAGGGATGTGTAAAATAAAAACCAAGATTTTACAAGAAATTCAAAGGAAGCATCATTTAGGAAAAAGGAATAAGACTCTTCAAAGAAAAGTAAACACACTCTAGAAATCTACTTTTGGCTCCTCTTTTAGCTTGAGTTGACTCCTACACTAAGTATTCCTTAGTTGTCAAGGGGACAATGGAATGTAGGCCCCATTCAAAATAAAGTGATTCAAAGAATGCTTTAAGAAGAATCAAGATAATAATGCACTTCTTCTCTTAAAGAAAATTCAATACTTTAGCTATAAGAGAAATATGCAATAAGAACCAATATATAATTCGTGTTGTTTACCCTGATCTTATTAAATACTTCCTCAAAATATTCTGTACAATATATCGAGCATTTAATTATAATGAAGAATTATGTGAGTGTTTTCTCAACAATATTCACAATCTTTCCTTATGCTGATATAGGCATTTGCTTATTAAGAGTGCATAAATAAATGTTTTTTTGCAAAAGCACAGGAATCAGTCTCATATAATAATTCAAAGGAAATCATGAATACATGTTAAGTTAAGTTAACCAAAATTCTTGCTCAACAATTATTTGACCATTGCATACTAGAAATAAACCTTGTTATGCAGCCTTGAGATCGGGCCAAATATTTGTAATAATAAATAAGAGATGCAGTTAAAACATTCACCATTTACTTTAGTTCATATTTTATGAAAATATGTCCAAAAGCGTTGATATTAAACTTAAATAACCACAACAGCAAAATAAAACTTGCGGAATAAAATTAAAAATTAAATGACTGAAAGAAGATCTATGAAATGAAATTGTAGAATTATCTAAGACCACACTCACACTATGAAAACTAAAATGCAATAAAATAAAGTTAATAGGTTTGGGGCAATGGATTGGCTAGTAGGCCCAACAACCCAGCTCGTTTCCCTTGCAGCAATTTAAATCAAAGACTTAAAACATTGTGGAGAACCAAAACTCAGAATCAGATGTTGAATGAACTCATTTCAGAGTAGAAACCATAATTCAAAAATTAAATTCCAAATACATTCATTGCAAAAGTCCTGTTACAAAATTCATTAAATAATGCAGCGTTGTATCCAGTGGTCCACTCCAAGAATCATCCCACTTGGAGTGTAGCTCCTACCTTCCTGCATAACAAGATCAAATTCCCTGTTCTGCATTTGAAAAGTACAATGCCCAATCCGAATCAAAGGTCTCTCACTTGGCTAAGATAATACAACCATAAGTGTTATAACTGGTGTTAGGGTCCCACCCTAACCCCCTTATTTATGTAGTAGGATCGAGTCATAGTTATAGTTGAGTAAAGAGTCAATAAAGCCCATATTAATAATTGTAAGTGGTTAACCCACATTTAATGATGGGACCACAGTTAGTTGCAAATGGGCCATGGTATTAGATAGATGGTATTAATAGGAACCATGGTATTGCTCCATGTTATTGCATGTATGAGTCATATATAAAGGATAGAGACTCCCTGCGAGGAGCATCGTGTCTTATTTCATAATCGAGCTTTGCTCTATTGGAGGTTGCCCCCTCAAAGAGGAAAGTGAACATTGCTTTTTGAATAATAAAATACTTGTTGTTGTTTACACTATTCTATGTTCTGGGTATATTTCTTCGCATATTATGTATTCTGGTATCATCTTGCAGGTTAAGAGCATAACAACTGGTGATAACTATGCCCATTATGATGTATGATGTTGAGATACCATTCACGCAATAGCCTTCGTAATCTTCTCACTTTCTTGTTCACTCTAATCCTAATAACATCGCCGATCAATGCAGTGAATGGTTGCCATAATCCTCGAGTGGTGCAGATTCCTTATGCATCATTTATATAGGAACATGAAAATGATAGCAATGCTTCTATGGTGGGACTGATTCCTCAGGCGGGAAGAAAATGATGGCAAAGCGATACTTTGATGCTGAACCATCTTCATTGCCTTTGTAATTCTAATTCTATTTCCCACAATGTAGAAATTGTTTGTGATCCAAAAGGAGGCAACTCCTATGTTTGGTAGATTGCGGACATGGTGGTCCTATTAGAGCCTTGAGCGTTTCAGAGAGTCGTGAAAGCAGCGCATTGTTTTGTATGAGCAGTTTTATAACTTCCAAGTCCAAATTGCGGATGGGGGAACAATGAAATGTGAAGGCCGCTGTGAAAATGTCAAACTTCAAATGGGGGATTATCAGTTGAAGACCCACATGTTTTCCATACACATGGGAGGGTGCGACATTGTCCTCGGTGTTGAATGGATTCGCACACTTGGGCCAATCACAATGGATTTCCAGGAGTTATATATGAGCTTTAAGCAGAACAACTCCACACAAACCCTCCGCGGACTCCAGGTGGGAGCTCCCTCTATCATCAGTTCACATAGGATGGAAAAATTGTTAAAAATGGGTCATCATGGAGTTATAGCTCAATTTAATGCCATCCAGGCCGTCAAACCCAACTCTTTGCTGATTCATCTTGAGATGCAACAGATTTTAAATAACCATCTGCTGTCTTTAACAAGCCTCATGAGCTTCCACCCTTGAGAGGGGAACATGATCATAGCATCACCTTGGTCTCAGAGGCCCAACCACCAAATGTGCACCCATACAGATATCCGTTCACCCAAAAGAATTAAATAGAAAAAATAATCAAGGAACTTTTGGAAGTAGCCGTCATTCGTCCCAGCATTAGTCCTTATTCATCACTGGTGTTCATGGTGCTCAAGAAAGATGGGGAATGGCGTATGTATCTAGACTTCAGGGCCCTCAATAAGTTGACAGTCAAAGATAAATTTCCCATCTCGGTTGTTGATGATTTGCTGGATGAACTCAATGGGGCTCAATTCTTCACTAAGCTGGATCTTCGCTCAAGCTACCACCAAATTTGCATGAAGGAAGCCGACATTCCAAAGACTGCTTTCAGAACTCATGAAAGCCATTATGAGTTCCTGGTCACGCCATTCGGTCTTTGTAATGCCCCATCTACTTTCAGAGCCTTAGAACCACCTTCTCAAACCATATCTCAGGAAATTTGTCCTTGTTTTCTTCGATGACATCCTCATCTACAGTTGCACTTGGGCTACACATCTTTAGCATGTAGATTTGCTCTTGCAACTGCTTCGCAAGCATAAATTATTTGTTAAGATGTGCAAGTGTTCTTTTGGCATGGAAGAAGTTGAGTATTTGGGCCACATTGTGGGGCGTGAAGGTTTCAAGGTGGACCCCAAAAAGATCCAGGCAATGCAGGATTGGCCTCAACCTAAGACCTTGAAGAGCCTGAGAGGATTTTTGTGTCTCACAGGCTACTATTGCAAATTTGTCCGCAATTATGGTCGCATTGCGAAGCGCCTCACTCAACTCCTCAAGAAAAAATCATTCTTCTGGAATGATGAAGCACAACAGGCATTTACAGCTCTCAAAAATGCCATGTGTTCCACTCCAATCTTAGCACTACCCGACTTCACCAAATCTTTTGTCATTGAATGGGATGCTTCGGGTACGGGTATTGGGGCAGTCTTATTGTAGGAAGGTCAACCCTTGGCATTCACAAGCCAACAGCTAAGTGGGAAGACTCTGGGACAATCTACCTATGAGAAGGAAATGATGGCCATCTTACATGCAGTAGATACCTGGCAATCTTACTTATTGGGGTGACATTTCCAAATCCGCACAGACCATCACAGTCTTAAATATTTTTGGAGCAACGCCTATCCTCCCCACAACAAAATAAATGGCTCGACAAAATCATGGGATATGATTATGAGATCATTTACAAGAAAGGGCGCGAAAATATTGTAGCAGATGCATTATCTCTCCAATTTGAGGAGGAAAGTACCCTACTCGCAATTTCCCTTCCCATTCCAGAATGGATTAAAGAGGCTCGCAAGGAATGGTTTTCACATCCCTGGCTCTCCCAACTCATTGCTCAATTGCAGGCGGATCCAAATTCCACCAAGGGCTACTCGTGGCAGGATGAGATTCTTTGCTACAAGGACAGAATCATAATATCACCAACATCGACCCTCAAAAGCCGCATTTTGGAGGAATTGCACTCATCCCCCACTGTAGTACATTCAGGCTTTCAGAAGATGTATGCTTGCACTAGAAGATCATTTTTTTGGACAGGCATGAAAAAGGAAATCCTTACTTTTGTAGAGGAATGCGATGTTTGTCAACACCACAAAGGGGAGAGAGTCAAAGCACCAAGCACATTACAACCATTGCCCATCCTGGCATCAATATGGGTGGAGGTTTCTACGGATTTCATTACAGGTGTTCCAAAGTCAGGAAACAAGTTAGTCATCATGGTGGTTGTGGACTGACTTTCTAAGTATGCTCATTTTTGCACCCTACCCCACCCTTTTACACCAACTTTGGTCGCTCAATCTTTCATGGATCAGATCTTCAAATTGCATGGCATGCCCACTTCTATTGAGTATGATCGTGACTCAATCTTCACCAGTAATTTTTGGCAGGAACTCTTCAGGCTACAAGGTACCCAACTAAAACTCAGGACTTCCTATCATCCACAAATGGAGGGTCAAACTGAAGCAGTCAACAAATGTTTGGAAACCTACCTTAGGTGTTTCACTTCAGAAAAGCAACATCTTTGGGTATAGTGGTTACGTCTAGCTGAATGGTGGTATAACACCAACTATCATGCCACCACCAAAGTGACTCCCTATGAAGCAGTTTATGGTCGACTCCCTCCTTCCCCCACTTCTTATATCAAGGGGTGCTCAAAGGTACAAGTAGTGGATCAACTCCTACAATGCCGCACAACCATGCTCGCCCATCTTAGAGATAATCTTCATCAAGCTCAAAACCGCATGAAGTAACAGGTAGATCAGCATCGCTTAGAGCGCCAATTTCAAGAAGGGGATCAGGTATTTTTGAGGCTGCAACCATAAAAGAAAACATCACTCAAAGACAAGGGTTGTTAGAAACTATCTCCAAAATTCTACGGACCATGTCAAGTACTTCAGCACATTGGAGAAGTGGCCTACAAGCTAGCTTTGCCACCCACTGCAAAAATCCGTCCAGTTTTCCATGTCTCATGCCTCAAGAAAGTGATTGGGAACAATTGGAGAATTCAAACTAGTCTACTTGAAGTGGATAAAGAAGGGTCAATCTGGCTCCAACCTGAGTAGGTCCTAGACACACGAGAATGGTACCTGCATGGCTTCATGATCAAGGAAGTCCTCGTCAAGTGGAAAGACACCTCTCCGGAAGATGCAACCTGGGAACGAGCCACTATTCTACATCAGTTTCCGCAACTTCAGCCTTGAGGACAAGGCTATTCTTAAGGGGGAGGGCATGTTAGGGTCCCACCCTAACCCCCTTATTTAGGTAGTAGGATCAAGTCATAGTTATAGTTGAGTAAAGAGTCAATAAAGCCCATATTAATAATTTTAAGTGGTTAACCCGCATTTAATGACAGGACCACAGTTAGTTGCAAATGGACCATGGTATTAGATAGATGGTAGTAATAAGAACCATGGTATTACTCCATGGTATTGCATGTATGAGTCATATATAAAGGATAGAGACACCCTGCGAGTAGTATTGTGTCTTATTTCGTAATCGAGCTCTGCTCTATTGGAGGTTGCCCCCTCGAAGAGGCAAGTGAACATTTCTTTCTGAATAATAAAATACTTGTTGTTGTTTCCACTATTCTATGTTTTGGGTATATTTCTTCACATATTCTGTATTCTAGTATCGTCTTGCAGCTTAAGAGCATAACAACTGGTGATAACTATGCCCATTATGATGTATGATGTTGAGATACCATTCACGCAATAGTCTTCATAATCTTCTCGCGTTCTTGTTCACTCTAATCCCAAGAACATCGCCAATCAATGCAGTGAATGGTTGCCATAATCCTCGAGTGGTGCAAATTCCTTATGCAACATTTATATAGGACTGTGAAAATGATAGCAATGCTTCTATGGTGGGACTGATTCTTCAGGCGGGAAGAAAATGATGGCAAAGCGATACTTTGATAATGAACCATCTTCATTGCCTTTGTAATTTTAATTCTATTTCCCACAATGTAGAAATTGTTTGTGATCCAAAAGGAGGCAACTCCTATGTTTGGTAGATTGCGAACATGGTGATCCTATTAGAGCCTTGAACATTTCAGATGCAGTTAGACTTCCCAGGCGGATTTCTTGTTTTACACAAGGATAACAATCCTTCAACGAAACTGGTTGAATGTGATAGTTATGGTGAGTAGTAAGTGTGCTCTCCTTTTCCCTTGTTACTACAATTATACAAAAAAGTATCCTTTATCTGCTAAACAACCAAGCAGTCAACACCCTCAATAATCAAAGCCAACAACGTACTATACTGCATATATGCATTTCTGCTACATGAACATCTGGTATAGGAACATCTAGTGTAGGAATAGCTAGTGCAGGAATGTAGTGCAGGCACAATTAGTGTAGGAATCATTGGTGCAGGCACAACTGGTGCAGGAACAACTAGTGTAGGCACAACTAGTACAAGAACTGCTAGTATAGGAATGTTAGCACTTGCCAAAAAATAACCTAACGTTAATGACATTTTCACATTAACTACTCTTCAAATTAACGAGCCTAACATTAATGACATTTTCACATTAAACACTCTTCAAATTAACCAACAACTATCAACTCTAAATGCCTCTAAATAATAACGTATTAATGTGTAAAAAGAATAAGAATGATTATAGACACTTAGTACAGGCATAAAATTATTCAGTAAAATCATGAAAATCGAGACAAAATGGAGGCTCAATACTCCCCCACGCTGACCTTCTTGCATGCCAAATATGTCATATAAGCTCAATGAAATTCCCACACTGACCTTATTTCAAGGATTAACACTAATGTCGCATAAGCTCAATGAAATTCCCGTGTTACGAACAAGTTTATATTAAAAAAAAATTAAGTCTCAATCCTATGATTAACTAAAATCATAGCTTCAAAACTAATTTTAAATTGGCATTTTAAAACTAGTTCCGCAACTTGACTTTGTAGCATGGAAATATTATAAATTTTTACTAAGTGGAATAAAGTATTTGCATAGGAGGCCTATGTGCAAGGGAAGCTTTATCCCCCTACTTCCACACCTCCACACATACTCCCCCTTTTCACACTTCTTCCACACTTTGCGAAAGGTAAATTTTCACGCTACTTGACACATATTTTCACGTTCCATGACAACTCTTTGGTGAAATGTCACACAAAATCAACCAAGCTCTCCTTCTAGTAAATTAAACATACGGTTGTTTAATCAAGGGATCATTCGAGCTCTTAATAAAATTCACTCTAAAAACATAGTTACCGATCAAACGAGAGCTATTACCTCAAAATGGGTATTCTAGCCCAAAAACCGCCAAAAAAGATGGAAAAATAGCCTGAAAACAAAAAGTGTTGATGTTGGAATAACCTTTTTTTTTTAGGTAAATTTTCAACATTTTAAAAAAATGGAAGTAAAAGCCTGTTGTTGATTTGGAATAATGTCTCTTTTCTTACGGGGTAAGTTGTCAACATCTTTTTATAATGACATTAAAGATAAAATATCATGACTCTAGAAAAACTCAAAAGTCCAATGATAGACATGACATTATAGATAAAATATCACAAGTCTTAAAATTCCAATGATTTTTAGGCATGGTATTAAAGATAAAATATCTTGTCACTGAAAAGCCTTAAAATTCCAAGGGTGAAATTAAATATAAAATATCACCTCTATGAAAATCCTTAAAATTCCAACAATTTTCAGCCATGGTGTTAATTATTTAAAAAATTTATTATAATTTAATTTATATTAATTAAGTTATTTATTTTAAGTTTATCATATTAATAACAATTTATTTTATATAATATGTTGAAGTCACTGGATAGAAAACACTTCAGTTATGATGAATAAACAACTTTACAAAATAAATGAGTTTATATGTGATTTTAGAGTTTTTGATACTCTTTACATTAAAACATTTGTTTTTCTGGAAATTTGCGTCAATATTTTATTTTTAAATAATTTTAAGATTTTGAAATTTTGAAATTGTTTTTTTTTAACCATATTTCATTATTGAGAAATATATATATTTTAATTTTATTTTCATATATAATAATAATAATAATAAATTTATTTTGAATTTAAAAAATCAAAACTAATAAACATATTAAATATTATGAAAAAAAATTGGCATTTCCATAATCCTATCGACCATTAAGGAAGTACACCATCAACAAAAAAATTGTTCTCCTAGAATTATTACTTCTACATTTTTTTTAACTATATCCAATAAAATATAATGAGAATATGAAAACATGGAAAAAGTAAAAACTAGAAAAGACTCAAAAAAATAATAACAAGTAGTTAAAAATATATAATTTAACATAAAAAAATTTAAGAAACATGACACAAAAAAACACAATATTTAAAAGATATCTATATATATATATATATATATATATATATATATATATATATATATATATATGAAAAAATCAAACATAAAAAATGTTAAAAAAAAAAAGAAAAAAAGAAAATTAATTTATTAAATATCAAAATTACACAAGAAAAACATAATTTAATAAAAGAATTTAAAAAATAGACAAAAAAAAGAAAAGAAACATCTAAAATAAATAAATAATATTGTTGAGATACATAATAAAAAAAAAGACCATAAAAACAATTTAAAAAAACAAAATTAAAAAAAACAAAACATTTAAGAAAATTGAAGTTATCAAAAAACATTCAAAAAATTAAATTGAAAAGAAAGGATATATCAAAAATGAAGAAATAAAAAAAAAATAGAAATTATTTTTTAAAACATTAGAAAAACTAAAAATAATAATTAAAAACATTGAATATTTAAAATTTAAAAATAAACGTTAAAACAAATTTTCTTTTTAATTTTTTTTTTACTAAATCACCTCGTTATGCTCAGGATCATTTTGGAGGAATGTCGTAATGATAAATCCAATCTGTTTTGTTGCTTTGTGGACTTTAGGAAGGCTTTCGATACGGTTCCTAGAAACAACCTTTGGAATAGATTAGAATAACTAAAGGTTCCTTTTGAGTTGAGAGATGTTGCTATAAGGTTATACGAGAATGTAATTGCCAAGCTAAAGAGCAATGAGGGGTGGTCAAAAGATATTAAGTGTAATATCAGAGTTAAACAAGGTTGCCCCCTCTCGCCTACCCTATTTGGCATTTACATCAACAAGCTCAAAGGTTATTTAGAGGAAGCAGGATGTGCTGGCACGATCTTAGCCAGGATAGTCGTCATCCTTCTTCTCTATGTTGACGATATTGTTTTTCTCAAAAGGTGCCCATCTGATCTTGATAAGCAACTTAGGCTTCTTAATTATTTCTACTCTACCATGGGTATGATTGTTAACACTGACAAAACAAAAGATATGACTATCAAATCCAAGAAGGACACTTCCGCTAATCTTATGTATGACAATAATAACTTGGAGGAAGTGCATTCTTACAAGTACCTAGGAATTGATATTCATCACAAGCTCAATTGGAACTATAGCATTGAGAAAATGATTAATGGGGTTGGAAAGCCTATTTTGGTCTTGAAAATAATTGTAAAATGGAAAACCTCGTAATGTGGGATAAAAAGAAGTTCCTCTTTGAAATGTTAGTCACTCCTGTTCTCTTATATGGTTGTGAGGTTTGGGGTTGCAGCATCTCTAGAGAATCCTGGAGAAAGATTGAGCAAATCCAGAAGCGTTTTATAATGTATAACATGAAAATTAAGAGCAATACACCCTATCCTATTCTCCTTATAGAAGCAAGTCTTTCCCCTAACGAGAGCCTAGCTATGATTAGGCTTCTGTTTTACAAGCACAAACTCAATAACATAGGAGCTCATAGACTTCCTAAGCTAGCTTTAAATTCCAACCAAAACCACCTAAGGCTCAAACAGGGGTGGTATAAAGACACAAGGACCCGGTTAAACTATTGGGAGATCAATGAGAATGATGCATTGCAAAACATTAATAACATTAAAAATATTGTTACTTCTAAGTTCAAAGAAAAAATGTGGTGTGAGAAAGATTTAGCAGCTAAAAGAAAATTAAGTTATTATAAGAAGGTCATCAACCCCACCCTAGAAGATCAAAAGTATCTCTCTATTTTAACTAGCTCAAAGAAGAAAATTAATATAGCGAAGATTAGAACAAACTCTCATGAGCTCCATAGTGAAATAGGTCGTTGGGCAATTCCTAAAACTCCATGGATGGAAAGGATTTGCCATCTCTGTGAGAATAGGAACATCGAGGATGAAAACCACTTCCTCTTAGAGTGCCCCGCGTACAGCCACATTAGATCTCAGTTTCATAATATTTGTCACAACACTGACCTTCCTACCCTTTTACGATGTCAAAATTATAGTGAGCTCGGAAGGTTTCTCTCGAAGCTTTTTGAGCATAGGAATAAAATCTTACATCAAACTAAAAAATTTGTTTCTTTAGGTCTGATAGACCAAAGTTTGGTCTCAGTGGACGCTAACCATCATCATAAAAAACATATTAAAAAAAACCACATTAAAATCTATTAAAAGAAAAAAATTAAAAAAATAATTAAAAAACAAATTGTTAAAAAAACATTTAAAAAAAAAACTAAAAACCATAATTTATAAAAAAATAAAATAAAATTAAAAATTAAAAAATAAAATTATAATTCATACCCCCTTTGCACACTTCTTCTACTGACACTGGAAACTGTAATTTTTCATGTTACTTGACACACATATTTTCCTGTTATATGTGAACATTTTGGAAAAATGTCATATAAATGCAATCAACCAAAGCTCCCCTGCTTATAACTGTGAGATTGTTCAACAATTATTCGGAAAATCGACTCATAATGAGGACATAATTCAAGTGCTTAAAGGAATTTACTTTGACAACTTGCTTCATTTCTAGTTAATGTTTTATTTTGACTAGGTTTGTGTCCAATATTTACATGTTTATTTTCATGTTTCTTTCTCACACATTCCCATTTCTACATATTTGTTGGCATTTTCTTCTTTGCATACTTGTTCCATACATTTCTACTTTGCACAACATTTCATTCGCATATTATTTACTTCAAATGATTGCTTGCTAGCATTTGTCCTCTTTTCCACAACTGTGTACTACTCAATGTTACAAACTATTCGTATGCCACCTATTGTCATCACAATGATTTTGCAGCATAATATTAATCATTGTTTAATTGATTCTAATAATTTAATATTTGCGTTTGGAACTCTATGCTTTTAATCCATGTCTTATTTTTTGTTTGCATGTTTTAAGATGCATGGAGTTTACAAAAATGTTTTCTGGCTAAGTTTTCAAATAATATAATTGTTGAAATAAACTCAGTAATCACTTTATCTCCGAACATAATCACATGCCTTGTGTTGGGAAAAATACTGAGAGGGGGGGTGAATTAGTATTAGAAAATCAATAACTTTTCATTTCCATAATCAGATTCATATACGCTACTTCAGTTAAGGGAACCTACGTGTACACACAATTGTGTTTAATGCAACTAATGTATATCCAGTAAACTTATGATTCAGTTAATTCATCATATGTTGATCTTTAATCAGTGCCTTAGAACTTCATTAACCATATAAACAGTAACGAGATGCAGTAAAAATAGAACAGATCATCACACATAAGAAACACACATGAACACAATGATATAAGGTGGAAACCCAATGCGGGACAAAAACCACTTGTTGTTGTTTTCCTTTCAATATAATAAAAACATGTTTACAATCTTGTACTGGTGCAGACTCATACTAGTACGCAGGCACCCACTTGTAGAAGGCTACAACCTTCTCTTGCTCTCCAGCTACCACTGGAAGGGAGCTACAACCCCCTGGCTCTTGTACTAGGTGATATATTTACTAGTATGTAGGCGCAAACCTACAGAAGGCTACCACCCTCTTTCGTTTTCCAACTTCTACTGGAAGGGAGCTCCAACCCCCTGGATCTTGTACTGGCCGATATGTTTACCAGTACATAGGCGTCGGCCAACTGAAGGCTCCAACCTTCACTCTTCCTCCAGAGACCATGTTTCATAAATTTTCATATTGGATACACCTGGAACACAACATCATAATTTGAAGGCCAAGTTTCATCCAATTTTCATATTGGACCCATCGACAAAATTGAAGCTCAAAATCAATCACCACTACAAAAGAACTATTGTATTGACTAATCAATCTCTGAATCACCCACACCTGAATCAATGAAGACCTATCATCAAAACACAGTTACCAAAACACAGAGCAGAGCCCAGAACTCTGCAACAACCACCAGAACCATCTAAAAATTCAGATATTATATTTCATAATGTATATGCTACTATGATGAGCCGAACCGACATGTATACGGGCTTTTACCAAAGTGAACCCGCGTACAGATCTGCAAATATTAACTCATAACCTTGCAGCTATTCCAGACATCAATCATACCCATATCATAACATTTATAGAACATACATGCGTCAGTAATTCAGATCGAGTCTATCAATGATGAAACAACATAATGATAATACATTCCAACCCTTAAGATCATGATCCATCATTCATCATCATCCACATAGGTGCATCCTTGGTTCATATCAAGCAAAGCATCACAAACCCATTACCAGCATACTAGATCTCACACTTCATCAGATATTCAATACTTGCACACCTTGGCCTAATGATCTTCTCCTCCTTATATAGTGTTAGGCCTTTCTCAATACCATGGTCCAAAACCACTTAGGACCAATACCTTGGACCAAATACCTGGGGTCAATACTTCGGACCAGATAACTTGGACCAATACCATGGATCAAAATACCATGGCCCAAATACCACGGACCAAAACTTAGTTTTCCAACATGTACGCACCATTCTTTTTGTTAAATTGTGTGTGTACATTATACGCGCCTTTTCTTCAGTGAAACTACGTGTGTACGTTATGGTCTGTTAACCCACGTGTATACACTGCTTTGTCAATGTGAACTCGCATATACCTCTCTCTAATCATTAATTCTTTGCTCTTGACCTATTGTACTATGATTTGTCATCTGAGTGAGTTGTCATCAAGGACAACACCTGTATCATAATGCCAACAATCTCCCCCTTTGGACTTGATGGCAAGAACAACACCAAGTCACTCTCCCCCTTTGACATCAAGGTCAAATGGCAGACCAAGTTATTCTCTCCCTTGATATACATTATGTCTCCATACTCCCCCTGAGTACATGCTGAAATCTCTGATTGAGCTCCCCCTTTGTACATGCTAAGCTGTACCAATCTGTCCATGCCCCCCCCCCCCCCCCGAGCACATGCAAAGTCTGCAAAAATATTTTTCAAAAGAATAACATCACTCTACAACTCAACCAAATGAGTATGACCTTCCTATCACCAATGAATTATACATACATCAATCTCCCAACCAAGTGGGGATACACCATTTTGACTCATCCACCCAACCAAGTGGGGATATAGCAAATGTTTACACATGACTAAAATAGACATTATTACATCACCCTCCCATGCATAGTGGGCGTACAAATTAGGTCTTTGTATGACCTTTACATCAAATGATATACATGACTTTTATAACAAAGACTAGCAATCTAAATAAAACCATGATAGTCATCAGTAACTATCTTACACCGTATATGATCTGCACCATAACCATCTGTCAACAACATCCAGACCTGCAATACCATTCTCTTGACCAACCAACAATAAGTAGCAAGATGTATTATTTAGCTACATAAGCATCATCACCAAAGACTTCTAACCATAATTCCAACAATGAATTGTTCGAAGCATACGCTCCCCCTAAACCTGTGCCATACCATCATCAATCAGAGCAGATAAGTGACTGAACCATATCAGATTCCTTTTCCGTAGTTTGTACCACTGCTTTTTCTTCAGAACACCATATACGTGACCGTGCAACATCTAAGTCGCGTATATACGTGACTTCTCTTCATAATAAGTGTGTATGAACATTGGAATACTGAAGTTTTACACTTTCAGCTTCCCCTGGGTCTGTCATGTCTACAAACTAAGCAATGCCACATCTTTCTGACAATAATTCATCTTCTCCAATATTTGGGATTGAGATGATGTATGCTTCTTTTGGTTTGGTGTCCAAATTTTTCTCCTGCACTCCTTTACTTTATGTCCAAACTTGTTACATGCATAACATCTTACATGTTTCATATTCCTTTTATTGCAATCAATAGCTTTGTGACCAAACATATTGCAAGCAAAACAATATCCCTTAAAGTACCTGGAACTTGATGATTTTTCTATGTGATGATCTTGAACCATTCTTCTTCTGAATTTGGCTGCAACATGTCCAAAATTATGTCATATAAAACATTCAACATCATTCTTTGAAGGAAATAACCAACTATTTCTTCCACAGTTAGGATTAACAGATTTTCTTTGAAGAATCTCTTTCCTTGGTTGTTGATGTGGTTGACTTTCTATTTTCTTGTTGAGCATCTCAGATTTTTCATTGGAGTATCTTACCTTACCTTGTGAACTAGATTCACCTTCATGAAAACCAAGACCAGTCTTTATAATGGGCGAATGCTGAACTTTGAAGATTTCATCTAACATTTCTAATCCTTTAGCAAATCTAAGATTCAGAGTCTTTGTCTTTTCAAGTTCTTTTCTTAGACTTACTACATCACATTCTAACACTTCATTGTGTTTGTCCTTTTCAGTGAGTTGATGTGCTACTGTGTTTATGACTGTATCCTTTTCTGCCAAATTGATTTTAAGTTTACTGACTTCTTTAAGGAAATCTTCCTTTTCTGAGTCATTATTTTCATATGCCATGAGTAGTCTAATTTCTTGATCGTCTTCTTCACTATTGGACAAGCCATCACTATTATCTTGAGTATAATAAGTTCTATTACCTTCTTTAGACATTTTCCCTTTGCTATGAGGGTATCTAACAGCGTAATGACCAACTCTTCCACAAGAAAAACATTTGAAAGGTAGCTTGCCTTTGAACCTTCCAGAACCTCGTTGAAGCTGCTTGACAAAATTTACCTCATCTTCTTCTTTTGAGATGTGTCCTGATTCATAGAGTTTTTCTTTTCCTTTTGTTGATGCTTTAAATGTTGCTTCTCTCTTATATGATGGTCCTCCTTTTCTCATCTCAAAGGCAGTTAAGATCCGTGAAGCTGCGTCATAGTGATATTCTGTAGATTCTGTTTTTCTTCTATGGCAAACACTTTGGGTTCAAATTTAGCAGACAAGGATCTCAAAACTTTCTCAACTAAAACAACTTCCTTAATTTCTTCACCCAGATTCTTCATACAATTGACAACCTCATCTATACGTAGGCAGTAATTAGCTATTCTTTCATCACTATGCATCTTAAGAGTTTCATACTGAATTTTGAGAGTTTGAAGATTAGCACGTTTTACCTGAGAATCTCCTTCATAGCTCACAATGATTTTGTCCCATATTTCTTTGGCTGATTTGAGCTGCATTACCTTGACAAACTCTGATTTTGACAAACTTCCCAATAAAATAGTGACGGCTTTGGCATTGGTTTCATGCTCCTTTCTACCTGTCGTATCTGTAGGAATTGTTGTTGGAAATGTATATCCCTTTTCCACAATTTCCCAAACATCTGTTCCAAGCGATTGTAGATATGTTGTGGTTCTTATTTTCTAGTAAATGAAATTGCTCCCATCAAAGATTGGTGGTCTGATGGATCCCATGCTCTCTTGATTATTCATTTTGATGGATCTCCCTTCAAGCGATCAAGCTTCTTCTCAAGGACCTGCTCCAATACCAATTGTTGGAAATAATACTGACAGGGGAGGGTGAATCAGTATTAGCAAACCAATAACTTTTCATTTCCATAATCAGATTCATATACGCTCTTCAGTTAAGGGAACCCATGTGTACACACAACTGTGTTTAATGCAACTAGTGTATATCCAGTAAACTTATGATTCAGTTAATTCATCATATGTTGATCTTTAATCAGTGCATCAGAACTTCATTAACCATATAAACAGTAGCGAGGTGCATTAAAAATAGAATAGATCATCACACATAAGAAACACACATGAACACCATGATATAAGGTGGAAACCCAATGCGGGACAAAAACCGCCTGCTGCTGTCTTCCTTTCAATATAACAAAAACCTGTTTACAATCTTGTACTGGCGCAGAGTCATACCATTACGCAGGCACCCACCTGCGGAAGGCTACAAACTTCTCTCATTCTCCAGTTACCACTGGAAGGGAGCTACAAACCCCTGGCTCTTGTACTATCCGATATATTTACTAGTCCATAGGCGCCGACCTATAGAAGGCTACCACCCTCTATAATTTTCTAGCTACTACTGAAAGGGAGCTCCAACCCCCTGGATCTTGTGTTGGACGATATGTTTACCAGTACATAGGCATCATCCTACTGAAGGCCGCAACCTTCACTCTTCCCCAAGGGACCACGTTTCATAAATTTTCATACTGGATACACCTGGAATACAACATCATAATCTGAAGGCCACGTTTCATCCAATTTTCATACTGAACCCATCAACAACATTGAAGCTCAAAATCAAGAACCACTGAAAAACAACTATTGCATTAACCAATCAATCTCTGAATCACCCACAACTGAATCACTGAAGAACTGTCATCAAAACGAAACGCAGAGCAAAACCCAAAACTCTGCAACAACCACCAGAACCATCTGCAAAGTCAGATATTATATTTCATAATGTATACGCTACTCTGATGAACCAAACCAGCATGTATACATGCTTTTACCAAAGCGAACCCACGTACAGATCTACAAATATTAACTCATAACTTTGCAGCTATTCCAAACATCAATCATACCCAGATCATAGAATTTATAGAACAAACATGCATTAGTAATTCAGATCAAGTCTATCAATGATCAAACAGCATAATGATAATACATTCCAACCCTTAAGATCCCGATCCATCATTCATCATCATCCACATAGGTGCATCCTTGATTTAGATCGAGCAAAGCATCACAAACCCATAACCTGCATACTGGATCTCACACTTCATTAGATATTCAATACTTGCACACCTTGGCCTAATGATCTTTTCCTCCTTATATAGTGTTAGGCCTTTCTTAATACCATGGTCCAAAACCACTTAGGACCAATACCTTGGACCAAATACCTAGGGTCAATACTTTGGACTAGATACCTTGGACGAATACCATGGATCAAAATACCATGGCCGAAATACCACGGACCAAAACTAAGTTTTCCAACATGTATGCGCCTTTCCTTCTGTGAAACTACGTGTGTACGTTATACACGCCTTTTGGTCTATTAACTCACGTGTATATGCTACTTTGTCAATGTGAACCTGCGTATACCTCTCTCTGATCGTTAATTCTTTTCTCTTGACCTGCTGCACTATGATCTGTCAACTGAGTGAGTTGCCATCAAGGACAACACCTTTATCATAATGCCAACACCTTGATCCTCTTACTGCAAAAATAATAAGCTCCTCCATTGATATAATTATCATGAATTGTGACTCTACGTTTGTGTTGCATGTATTCAACTCATAATATGCATTATATTTTTCTAATATATAATATATTATGAGATATTGTAAATCTTGGTTTTTCATTTATGCAAGAAGATTACAATGTAGAGAACAACCTTAAAAAATCTTACTAGGCTGACTCTTACTAGATTTATTGGCAAATATATATATATTTTTTTTTTGTGTGTGAGTCCTGGTTTTCATTTATTCAAAAAGATTGGAGTGATGTTACCAACACCAATTTTACCAGCTTTATTGGCTAGTAGGTAATTAGCAAAAAAAACATTACAAATCTCCAAAATTGCTTCACCATCCAAAAGCGAAAAGGAGCATAGAGACAACTTTTTTTAGGATTAATACACAACCAAGAGTCATTAGCTATCCAGGTTAGTTAATGAACAAGTTTCTCTAGTCATGAACCAAGTGAGGATGGAATTTGAAATACACAATGTACATGCTTCTCCATATGAGAAAATCTACCTTCAAAGCAGTCCTGTTTTTCCTTTAGTCCTTTTTTACTCCTTTGCATACTTGTTGGTTTGTTCTACATCTGTCACTTGTTGCATTAGAAATAATTCATGAATGACATGGTCGTATTATGGTACTCATGGTTGTCTCTTATGAGTTATTCCAAAATAATCTTGAGATATTCGAGTTGGTTTCTAAATATCTTTTTTATTAGAAGTAGGTACAATTAAATCAGTTGTATTGAGAAGGTTGGGTTCTATAACCTCACCCTTACTAATTCTTTCCAAGTGATGCTGGCTTCACTCCCATCATTTACCAACCCATCGCCTTATTCTAGTTCATTGATATGGCATCTTGTCTTTCACCAGAAAACAAAAAGACTCGAATAAAAAGACGTTGGTGACTAACATAACCTTGCACATCAAATAGAACACCAACCCACCCCACAACAAAAAAAGCCCACCCAATCTTTGGTTGCAATGAACCAAGACGTTGACCTAAAAGAAACTATCTAAATGAATAGTTACATACAACAAGAAAAAAGATATAGAATCCCCATGAAGCTATTGAGAACAAACATAGAGAAGCATAAATATAGTCTCCGGGAAGTACCTACTTATACCATACCCCAAAACCAAAACAAGAACAAAAATATGACAATCACTATACCACCCAGTAATAAAAACAACGATCAAAAGACCTACTTAAAAATATGAAATACAACAATAATAATCAAATGGAATTAGACCATAAAATAATTTCACCTTAATTCATTATTGAATTTGGAGCTAACAAGAGGGCTATTGTGTGCTTCTCCACATTCCCTCTGATGAACAAATTAATACCATCTTATCAGACTTACTAAATCAATATTGTTTGATTCACACGCTTAACATGTATATATATAGCACTTTTTAATTCATTGGCTATACATTATGTCAATGTAGATGGGAACTAATTTAGTGCTTCTCATACTATGGGTGAAGAAGGTCATTTTTTCCATATTTCCATAAACCAAAAAATAATTTCCCAATTTTAAACTATTTCCCTAGTTTAATTTCAGTATTTCCCAAAGATTGCAAAAGAATTTTAAAATGGGAAAAAATAAATTACATGACTAGTAGTTATATATACTCTTATAGTGTCTATGATGATTGTCATCATTGATTTGCAAATATCCCCAATATAATGTTGGAAGCTTGAATTTCAAAGATCCACATTTCTTTTACATTGCAATGGGCCACAATTACGGTTATGTTACCTTCTTGGAACTCTACGCTATGACACAAATTATATTATTAATCATCAGTAATCAAATAGGACCACATTATTGCTTTTTGAAGTAAATGGACAAGCCACCATGTTAAGAAATTACACTATAATCAGAATTGAGAATGTGTGTTGAAAAAATAATATGTAGAAGAGGATGTATGTGTGTGAGCATGGATGTGAGAAGGGAAACAAAAACTACACAAACAATTGGGAAATCAAAAGTTACTCTAATTGATTAACTTACCTTTTCATTTTGAGCATCTACATATTTAGTTATGTGGAGTGAACGATGTTCGAAAGAAGGTGTATATGTAGGAGAACATTGTGTGAGAAGATAAAGTGAATATGTTGTCACTCATTGCATTATGATTTCAGTCAACCAAAGTTTCCAAAGAGAAGTGAAGTTTAATTCCATCTTTGAGGCCACATAAGCACTTAAAGCCTAACCGGACCCTCTCCATTTCATACTTCTCGGAACGAGCTTTCCAATGGTATATGGAAGTCCGAAAATGGACTTCTTGATCAGAAGATATGGCATGTTGAAGATCAAGGGTTATGTTGCCTCTGAAATGAAGGTAAGGGCTTATCGAGGGTCTCGGAGTAGATCACAAATTGCAATCGCAGTTTCTTAGCAGTGGTAGTAGGGAAGGACACGACAAACCTTCGATTGACAAATCACTGCTATCGGTGATCAAAAAAGTAAAAAAAAAATAACAAGCCACAGCTTATTGGTGATCGGTGGGATTTCAAAGTGTAGTACAAAGGGGCAGAGATTTGATATCGGAAAATCAACGAATCGGTGATCGGCGGGTCCAACGGGCCATTCTTAAGGAATTGCAGGTGGAATACACCGATACTAAGAAGCATGAGAGGGCCGATGCTGATTTAAAAAGGAAATCAGCTGCAAAACCATAAACAAACATGCCTTTTCTCTCTCCTACAATGAGGCCACATAGCGTAATATCATTGGTCCAAATGAATACACATGGCAGCTGACGTCACGATGATGTAACAATATGGAGGACACATGCAACAAAGATTTAGCATTTTCAGGGGTCCTATGGGGGTGTATCTGAGTGACACATGTCAACACTGAGGAGGTTCCACCTCGCACTGATGACATCATCAATCCTAGGGTCCCTCCTCCACCATCAAATAGAAGATCCCCATCTCCGGATGGCCCATATTGACTCCACTAGATCAATGACTGCCAAGCCTTTTCCACTCCCCCCCACCATGTTTCCCCAGGAGGTCCCTCCACTACGTGTCCCTCTATTATCATTTCGCACCCCACCTCACTTACCACTTACTACTCATGCCTCCCTCTGAAAACCACTGGTCCTCAACACTTTCTTCCACAGTGCGATTGCAATATCGTGGGTGGACCCGATCCTACAGATCGACGATTGTAAGTATCAAGGTGAAAGGCCAAATGTGAAGTGTTATAAATCACCAGTATGCGGGATTCCAAGTAACAAAGGAAAAATGCCCCCAAACAAGGGTCTAAAGGCCCTAGCACCCGAGGACTAAGCACATTGTCATAGCCCCAATCACATGAAGCAAAAGGAGCTGGAGTGGATTTAGAGGCCCCGTCCTCTAAAAGTGTTTCATTGAGAAATCCTAATATGAGAACTCTGTGACCTGACAGTACAGAAATTTAAAGGTGCAGTGGGTCGGCAGTTGTTGCATTTAAAAAGGAAGAGGGAGCATTCAAAACTAGAATGGGCTGATCCAGTGAGGCCCTCTGTGACACAGAACCAGGGTCGACGCTGACAAAAGTAAACAAGGACTTGGTAGCTTGGGAAGACTTGATTATCTAGCATGGTGCCCCCATACAAAGGGAAGATGAAGTACTGCCAAGGTGTCCTCTGCTTCAGTACTACGACATGAAACTAATAGTGCCCACTCCCAACTTTGAAGGATGAATTATTCACGCAGTAAAGGCATAAATGATTGGAGTCAGCTGAGAAACACAGGAGGCCATACCGTGAACAAATTAAACCTGAAATAGAAGCGATCATAGGGATGGGAATGAAGATATTTTGTTAACATTTTTCATATGTTTGACTAATTTTTTATCCTGTAATGTACCACCCTTTAATGAGTCAATTAATATTTTGAAATGCTTTTGGGCCACAGAGTTGTCCCTAGCCGATACAGGTAGTCAACCTGATAGGTGAGACTCGGCAAAAGATATTTTGCTGTAATGAATGATTTAAACACTCCCCTCTCCAAATAAAAAAGGGGGAAGAAAGACTTAACAAAGGTTCAAAAATTCTAAAGAAAACACTACAAGTTATTTTTAGGTTGTATGACTTCATAATATAGATTTTTCAGAATGTCAAGGAAATGGTGGTGATTCCCGCATCAAGTATTACAGTATATTATCCCTCTATTAAAACGCATTATGTTCATGTTTCTTCTATGACTTCATGCAATCATAGCTGCTAGAAATATTTCATACTTCCTAACATATTCATTTGTATAGACTTATTAATGCATGTGCCTGTATGAATTATTGAAATTATATCTTCAAATTTGCGCTGCATGAATCATAGCATTCAGTCCCTTTTTTACCCATTATTTCTACATGTAACTCAAATAAGTGTAGAAATTCTTAATGCTTCAAGCTCTATATGTTGAAGGTAGAATTCCAAGTAAAATTTTAAGGATGAAAAATTATCTTGAAGTTTATAAACATTGGCGAATCTCACTAGTCCCTAATATGCAAAATATAAAATGTTTACTGATGTATTTGTAAAATTATTCAAATTTATAATGATCTTATATATACTCTCTATAAAAAGTTGATTTTTAAGGTAAAATAGATTTTATATTGTAAAATTTAGGCGAAACATTTTTATTAAACATGGAAATTGGGCAATCGTTTTTTTGGAAAAATCATGGAAAATTAGCCCACTTGCAAATATTAGCCCCTAAAATTTTCCATGTGAAATTATTGATTCTTTAAGCTCTATATGATGAGTTTCTCTTTCGAGTTGTCCTCTCTCATTGCTCTCTAAAAGCTTATTAAACTGTAAGTCCTTGAACTACTCCGTCTCCATTGTTTTGTACATATATTTCTACGATTTGTACATCTGAAGAAGTACCAGAAATTCATGTGTTACTCCTTAGATGAATGAGCCAACCCATTCCATTTTATATATAAATATAGAATATATGTGAGATCTCCATTTTAAAAATAATCATTTAAGACACTCAAAATCTAGATGTGTGGAGGCACTGGTCTTGTAAGTAATCCAAGACTATCTCTCCGAGTGACAACATAATATATAACCATGCTTTTGGATATATCTACTATCTACCGCATTTTGGTGAAATGTCACATAAACTTAATCAATCTCTCCTTTTGTGAATCAACTTGTATAAAGACTTCTTTCATGCCAAAAAACACTACTCTCCTATAAATCAGTTTTAGTTTTAAATAGATGATAATTCAATTTTCTATTGTTCCATGCTATGCTAAAATTGGTAGTTTAAAATTAATGTCATAGCCTTAGAACTAATCTTAAATTCACATTTTAAAATCAGTTTTGTAACTTGACTCTTGTGCGGAAGAGAAATATGTGCAAGAAAACCATTATACTTCAGATTCCATACTTGTGTGCACATTTTCCCTACCATATATTGTTTTCACACACTTCCCTCTGGGAAAAAAAAAATCACTTTATTTAACAAGATATTTGACACATAAATCTTGATTGGTTAGAGATTTGAATTAATCTTTCTTATCAAACTGAAAGGATGTGTGGAAGAGGAGTATGCGAAGGAGAACCACTATAATCCCACTTCTGCACCTCCACACACATTCCCTCTCCACTCTCCCACACACTATCTCCTTCTGCGTAAATGTTTTTGGGTATTATCACATAAACTCAATCAATCTCTTATTTTAGCGAATAAATGTGTAATCAAAACATTTTTCAAGTGACTAATAACATTTACTATGAAGGTGCATAGGTATCTACGGTAGTAGATTAGAAAAGTAGGAGGTGTCGCCACTTAAGAAAAACTATTTTCATAATGAAAAAGCGCATATCATACACTACCTTAATCACGCCAACGTAACTATGACTCCTGTTAGTTTGTGCTTGCATAGTTGTATTTTTAAAGCGTCAATAAACTTATTAATATACACACTATTAAAATAGAGATGGGTAGTATTAATTTTTTAACTAACGAATATATAATATATGTGTTTGTAATGTAGAACAATAAAATAATTTAGAATATAAATTTTGAAATTTTGATTTTTTTAAATATTTATATATTTTACAATCTTTAAAAAATGTAATAAAAATGTCTTATTTGAATTAATTAATTATGAGAACAACTTCATTAGTGAGTAATTATAATATTTTCACTAGTAAAAAATTATAACAAAAATATTTTGTTTAAAATAATTAATTAAAAGTCCAAACAATTTCAATAAGCTGTAATTACAAGGTATACTAATAACATCTAAATTAGTTTATTTTTTATTTTTTAAAGTTAAATTTGGTATAAAATTTAAAGTACATTTTAAAAATAATAAATTTTTACTTTACAAAAAAACTAATACCTAAAACATATTTCAAAGTGCTACATTCATTTATACATTCACAAAAAGAAATATATTTAATAAAACTAGAAATCATATTCATTCAAAATAACAATAATATTGAAATATGAAATTATCATAGGTGACTATAAACTTTGGGACAATCTTCTGGCCATAACACTCAAATATTGGATCCGTGCACTTATTACACCCGTGTTAGGTTTCACATGCAGTATGCGATAGTAAAGTTGTCCAGACGGATTATCAATGTAATAAGATACACAGTGATGTGGCCAGTGCACGTAACAGTTTGCAACTGTTTGACATAAATGTTACTCTGTGGCTAACCCTAGCAGAGCTTCTTGAAGACAACGTCGAATCAATTGTTTTTGTGTATGGACCGTCCTTGACGTCTTGGTCTTCGAAAGACGTGTTAAATTAACAGTGTGCCAACTTCGTTTAGTGGTAAATTGGTAGGAACTTATAACGATTAATTGATTTCGGATTTTCGACTTTTTAAGGACCTCGGAATCTCAAGACAGCATTTCTTGGATCTGAAATGCGCATATTATGTAAACTCGAGATATTACAAATTCGATCCACTTGCCAGAAATTCGTGGTGTGCTTGAAAAACGTAGAACAATCAATTTCTCTCTTTAGCCATAAATTTCTTTTCATTGAGTGGAAAAGTTTGGCCCAGCTCCAATCCAATGGGAGAGAATAAAATATGATATGGTGTCGGTGTGGTGATATGAACTTGCTTTGCTGGATGTTTCTCAGGCATTATTCACAGAAACGTCCCACTACACAGAGACAGACAGACATTTCTATGCAGAAAAAATCAGGATTTGTTAACCAATAGTTGGAATATCAGAACTGGTATGAAGTGACGTGGCTCAATCTGTATTGCTAATGCTTATTCTTACCAAGCCCAAATCACTGATTGCTGTAATTATAGTCATAGTCACGTCACAGTGTGAGTAATGGTCACACTCAGTTCATTGGGAATTAATTACTGGATTAACTTCTTCTATGGTAACATGGGATTCACAATTAATTAATGTTTGTGAGTTTTGGTGAAAATTTTAATATGATATGAGTGTTTTGAGACTTAGGTTAGATTTTCCTAATTGAAAATCTCAATTTTTATGAAAGCATTAAAATCTAGCAGATTATATTTCCCTAATTGAAAACTTCAATATGGTATAAGAGCATTGAGACTTAAGTTTGATTTTATTAATTGAGTTTGAAAAAATGTTAGAGTAATTATCACACTCAATTTATTAAGAATCAATTTGTACTTATTGTAACTTATTATTACCGTCACAACATGGGATAACAGCACAATCAAAGTTAATTTACTATTGAGTTCCAGTTTTGGTAAATTAATAAAGATCTATAACAGTTAATTGACTTCCGATGCCAATACACCATTTCTGCGATCGGAAATGTCACTTTACATAAACTCTACAGGTTACAGGAGGTTCGATCCACTGATCAGACAAAGGTGGTTTGCTGGAAAAATGTAGACCAATCAATTTCTCTCTTTAGCATAAAATGCTTTCTATTGATTGGAAAAAGTTGGCACAGCTCCAGTGGAATGGGATAGAATAAAATGTGATATGATATCGATCTGGTGATGTGAGCTTGATTCGCTGTATCTTTCTCAGACCTTATTCAAAGAAACGTTACGTCACACAGGTACATATATTTCTATTCCAAAAATTCAGGATTTGCTAACGAATGGTTGGAATATCAGGGCTGATCTGAAGTGACGTGGGTCAATCTGTATTGCTAATGCTATTCCTACCAAGCCGAAATCGCTGATTGCGGCCATTACAGTCATGTCAGAGGACCAAGCTATGTCCACAACTCAGCAGCCAGGCTTTCAGGAATCGCCGGCTCAGAGTTTTCTCCGCAATTAAAGACCACCCTACATATATTTCTACTAAAATATACCCACACTGTTTCCATGGGTTAGGAGATTCATACGCACTTTTAAAGATTTGGATTTTCAATCTCTTAGATTGCGCTCCCCCAACAAAGATACTGTGAAATTGAATTTTCCTTCATTCCCATTGGATTCCTTGACAATGAACCATAGTGGTGAATTGATACCCAGAAATATATTACTCCCAATTATCAAACTGACCCCGACCCATGGGAATCCACTCAAGAGACAGAACCTTCGAATTGTTTTATTGTGTCAACTTGTCTCAGTATATCCTCTCAAGTTGAACATTCGAATTCTTTTATTGCTGTCAAGTTCTCTCCCTCTAGCTTGTAAAGTTGTGCAAGTATCTCACAGATTTGGGTTTTATATGCCTACCTTTTATATCAATTGAAAAAATCAAACCACTTACAGAAAAACTTATGCGGTTTAAATTGAATTAAATGACACGTACAATTCCTTTTTATACCATTTAAATATAATACAAATTTAACTATATATTAGATATTTTAATATTATTTTTAATTGGTTGTATTTGAGGCATTTTTTAAGCCAGCTAGATCTGAAGTTGAAATTTAGAAAAGCTTCGATAATAATATATAGATGTAAATTAAATATTTGGTATTTTTGAAATAGATTAATGGTTAGTATTTTTGAGATAAATCTATTATTAAAAATATTTTAGAATATTTTGTGAAAGTTAAATTTTTATCATCCATGTAATAATAATTAATATTTTATAAAATTAAATTTTTATTATTAAAAATATTATGTTAATTTACTTTCTTTGATTCTTTGTTTGGAAATTTTGCAATTAGGATAGTCCACAACGCACTCCGTCATGCAGGTAAGTTGTTAATTGCATATCAAGTTGATAGGATTCAGTTGGAGAGTGTGTTGGCTCAATATTTTGATCATTCCTTTGAACAATGTAGGGTTGATTGAAGTTGGACGGGACCAGGATTGATTGGTTGAATTTGGGCACTAACCAAGGACATGTTGAGTAGGAAATTCAAAACTTAAGAGAGTACATCCTCTAGCTCCAATTTAGGTAGAATTAGCTTACGTCTAGCTTGGATACCACAATAGAAATCTTGGTTGAACAAAGGACGCACCTTCATCAAATAGAGGATGAAATTGACACCCTTCACTCTTGAATCAAGGAAGGTATCAAAGTTTGGAATAAACTCATATGTTATCTCCTTCATTGTAAAATTCTATCATCCTTATTCTTGTTAGGCTACCTAATCTAAATATTAGGGCACCTTCATAGGGGTTAGAGCAACTAAAGTGGCTCTCGCTAGTTTTACAACTTGATATCCGGATCAAATTTTGTTGTATCTTGGATTTTCTTTGGCATATTTATATCTATAGATTTATAGATTAGTACTCTTTTAGGTTGACAAGGCTAAGTTGTTAAGCCTGAATCATCATTTTTGTAATTTTGTTATATTGTTGTGAAAACATGTGTGTGTCTATATATATATATATATATATTTTTGTTATTCATCTATTTATCATTAACAATTAAATTAAAATAGTGTAAAATAATATAAACCTTATTACAAAATAAATGTAACTATTGAGATAATTAAACATATATTTTAATAAAAGATATAGAAAATTTTATACTCAAATTAAATAAAATACTTGCATATTCAATTTATTTATATAAGTATACAAAAATTACATTATTGATAATTGAATATAAGGAAAGTAGAAAATAGACCAAGTATATCATGTATAAAATGAACTTATATAACAAAGCTAAGATGTTTCCTAAATTTTCTTCTAACTTTAGCCAAAATTTTCACCTTTGATTCAAGTGAGGATGACATAAGGATGCCAAATCTTGGTTCGAGCGTTGGGGAATAAAGGGTCAAATCAATACTAATACAACTATATAAACTAAATGGTTGATAAATGCCAATACTCAGCGATGTATCAGAAACATGAAACATTTACCCCACTATAAATCTCACATTGCCCATACTAAAACAAAAATCATTAAATTTAACTAAATTATAATTTTATTTTAAATAATAATAATAATAGTAATAATTATAATAATAATAATAATTATTATTATTATTAACTAAATGGAATTAGTACATGAATTAAACAAAATTCTTAATCATAGAGATTTTACCATGGAAACTATTAACTTAAATAGTTTTTGTTACAATATAATAAGTCAATACCATGAGTGATCAATACCACATACCCAATATGACACGTGTTGATATGACTTTTTTTTAATTAATTAATTTGAGATAAATTAATTAAAAGACTTTAACTAAATTAGAGTTATTATGAATATTTGATTATATTTCATGGAGGTTAAATATCTACAATGCACTTAGTAATTATTGATAATTAAATTAAAATTTTGGAAGCTATACTTTGAAATAGACATGCCTAGTATTGGTATAATTAAAACTATTATTATGGAGCGATTAAGTGTTATAGGGAAAAGAGAAACTAAGAGATTATATGGAAATGATCAACGCCAATCTTGGGAACCATAGTCATTTATCATGAATAGTATTAAAAAGAAAATGAACATTGTTAACAAAAGAATTAATTTCATGATGTTCATAGTAAAATTGGGGGTTGGCTTACTCCCAAAAGGTTATTGAAAAGAAAAACACTTTCTCTTAACTTGCTTAACCTATGATCAAATCCTTTCTAATTTTCAAAATATATGTCACACTACAAGCCTTCTTAACTTTTAAGACAACAAAACTATGCTGGAGTGAAAATTCTTCTCTCACATCTCTTCAAACATAAAAATAATATGTTAAAAAATTTCAATTAATTTTTTTATTTTTTAAAAATAAACTATATAAACTATTGATATTAGTAAACATTAATCATCATCAACTAAAAATTATTAATATTAAAAATATACTTATATAAATATTATAAATAAAAAAATTCAATCTTTAAATTAAAAATAAAATATTTTATATTTATTTTATTTATGTATAAATTACTATAATATTTTATAAACCTTTAACAAATAATAACTGATTAATAAATTGGAAAAACATAAATGTGTATAAAATTGCGTGTTATTTTCACCGTTTATTGATTTTACGGCATGTTTACCTCTTATAACTCATGGGCCCATGGGATAACCATTCCAATCATCGAATAATAGTATAAAGTAAACTTTATGAGGAAGAGGACCAGGCTGACGCTGATGTATCATGTCAGTGTCTGTAATCAATTATTTCCATCTTTAAAAGAAACCTCCATTTCTGCGCCATTTCCTTTTGCTTCTTCAAATAATGGAAGGGAGTCATGGAAAGGCAGTCGTCTGCAGAGGGAGGACCATGCAGCCATCTACAGAGGGAGGAATTTAGGTAAAAAAATAAAAATAAAAAACTCATTTGCCAGTTTATCTTATTTTCATGTGTTGAGTGAAAATTTGGGAGTAGAGGAAACCTTTATTCATTTCCTTTTCCTTCTTCAAATAACGGAAAGGCCTAAGGCCTATTTTAAGTCATTTTCATGTGTTGAGTCAAAATATGGAAGGCCGTAGTTTTTAGGGTTGCGGTTTGTTTGGAAGCGAATACATTGTTAAGGCGTTAAGGCGTTAGTGCTGGTATATATGGTATAGGTTCAAATTTCAATTACTTATACACAGGCGTATACATGTCATAGATTCAAATTTCAATTACTTATACACTGTTTGGCTCGGTGCTGTTTCACTATATGGCACTATAAACTATATGTTATAATAGCAACTATTAGAGATCGACCTCATGTCACACAAATATGAGTGCAAGTGCAAGCAAGTTACCAATTTCACTAATCATAATTTTAATTGAGTACAAGGGTGGTTCCAGCCTGGTGTTCACAATAAAAACAAGATAAAAAGACAATGCTAACAATAAAAATCAAGTGACATTTACTATTTATATTTTCTTCATAATTAATAAAAGCTATTAAAACTGTTGGTATACATGTCATAGATTCAAATTTCAATTACTTATACACCATATTTGAGGTCAGGTTGCACTTAAAAAAATATCCTCTTATATATTATAATAGCAACGATCAGAAATCAACCTCATATCACACAAATACAAATACAAGTAAATTACCAATTCCACTAATCATAACTTTAATTGAGTAAAACAGTGGTTCCAACCTGGTTTTCACAATAAAAACAAGATAAAACTACAATGCTAACAATAAAAATCAAGTGACATTTACTATTTATATTTTCTTTATAATCGATTAAAACGATTAAAACCTTTTATAACTTGTATTTATTGTAATTCTTCTTTTTAATAATGAGAAGGGCAAGCTTCCAAATTAAGTGCAAGTCCCCAAATTAATTTGTGGAAATAGGTTTTAGGTTGGAAATTTTTTTTCCATAAACAAAATCCTACTTTTACATTCATAATTTAATAAGTATTTATAAAATTGTATATTTTTTTTTCAATTTGTATCTGACCATGGTGTTGATTTGAACCTTTAGGTCTATCTTTGATATTTAAATTTAAATTTAGGATGATATAAATATATATGTGTATGTGTGTGTTTTTTTAAATAGATTTTTAAAGTTTTTAATAGATAGATGAGAGAGATTTAATTTCCATGTAGTATGTCCAAATATTCATAATATTATGCACAAATTAAAGGTTAAGAATTTTTTAAGTTATTTATGTTTTCTTTAATTAATTTAGCTCAAATTAATTTATTAAAAGAAATATCATATCAACATATGTTATATTGGACATGTAGTATCCATAAAATATCATATTGAATCATAATATTAAAACAAAATCTTCTTACAAACATTTCCATAATAAAATAAATATAATTTTAAGTATCTAAAAATATAATTACATGTTTTTTATAATATATAATAGTAACTCATATATTAATTCTTTTTTATAGTTATTAATAATAATAATTTAAAATAATATAATATCCATTCACAGTGATTTGACTTCTAACTCTAGGAAGGCATACATACTTTACCCCCCTCTGGTTTTGAACCCGTGACCTCTTAGGAGGAAACATATGCTCTTAACCATTAGGCCCACTCAAGAAAATAATAATAATTTAAAATAAATGTATGATATATTAAATGTGGTGATGTTTACCATTATTTATATAACTATGTCTATATACTTTTTAAAATTAATTAAGTCATTTTAAATAAATAATAACTGAAGCACCAATTAAAATTATTTTATATATTTATATATTTGAATGGTATGGTCACCAAATATAACTAACTTCCTTTAAATTATTAAAAGTATTTTATGACTCTAGTCCCCAAGTCAAAATTAGCTGTTGGAGGCTCTGGTCAAACTATTTAACATACAAAGTTGGATCTGTTTCTTCAACTTGTCGTGATGATGAACCCCACTCTTGTTGGTTCGAAACATGTCCACAAATGATACTCTTGTTGGTTCGAAACATGTCCACAAATGATACTCTTGTTGGTTCGAAACATGTCAACAAATGATAGATCTTATGATTTACGCCAAAAAATTTCTGATAAAACTAATATGGATCACAAAAATCTCAATTCAATAATAACTCCACATATTTAAGTTATTTTTCTTAGTCAAAACCTAAAAATAATTTAATAAAATGACTTGGATTTCTCCCCGTTATCTATATTAAATTTAGATATCAATAATGCTATGTTTGTCGCAACGTTATTAATTTCAATGAAACATCTATATATGATCGTTTATTCTCTTCCATGGATAACCGCAATCTGATTCCAATTTACTGGATTCAGAATCCGTCGTACAGCTTGTATACAGTCGAATCAGTTCCCAATAACCATAGATTCGACGACTATTTCACTTTACAGAACACTAGCTCCCTCTATTTATACGGATCTCGATCTATGACGTCCAACGCAAAGTGCTTCCCTTAGCCCTTGACAGAAGCTTGAATTACAGTTTCCGTCGGAAACCCTACTGCATCCAGTCCTGTCAAAGTTCAGTAAGTATTTATCTGCAATTTAATTTTGCTTTGAGTTCCACTGGTTTTACTGCCTGTCAGAGTATTTGGAGGAAGTAGTAGCTACAGATTCTAATTCTAGCATGTTTTTAGTTCCTTAATATGATGCGCTATTTTTGACTTACACTTTTCTGTTGAAATTCCAAATCGAATTATTCTTTTTTATTCTATCGTGTTCCCAACCTCCTATCGCTGCTGTAGCATTTCAAATAATTGGGTTCTTGCACTGGGTTTTAGATTTCTATTGCACTGGTTTTAGAATTGTATGGAATCTGGGTTTTAGATTTCTATAGCACTGGTTTTAGAATTGTATGGAATCTAAGAGGATTAACTGACTCTGCAGTTTGATATAGGGTTATATAGAGTTAACTACTTCCTATGTTCTTGTTAAATTTTCTTATTATTGAAAGGTTGGTAGACCATAGGGACCTACTGTAATTCTTGTCCATCTATAAATATTATATTTCAACTTGTGCTTGACGATATCCGTTCCAGACTTAGTACAATATGGCTAGCCGATCGGGTTCGTCCTCAGGGAAGGCTTCTTCCAGCAACAGCTCAACGATTTGGACTTCCAAACAAAACAAACTATTTGAGAAGGCGTTAGCCATCTATGAAAAAGACACTCCTGACCGTTGGAATAAGGTGGCTTCTATGGTTGGTGATGGGAAATCTGCAGAAGAAGTAAAAAGGCATTATGAGATTCTGTTGGAGGATTTCGATTCAATTGAAGCAGGCAAGGTGCCCCTTCCAAACTACAAAGAGTGACACTAATTCTCACAAATGGGTAGAACAGGCAAGTCTAAAAAATCTTAACTCTATACATTTAAGTATTTTTATTACACAACGTAAGTATTTTGATAAAGTAATATCTGGTATGACTTACCTGTGGTTATTGCTATTTTATATTTGACCCAATTCCACCGTGTAATTCAAATTTATTTTCAAGTATGGGAAGAGATTTATCATTTAGAAGATCCTAATAACTGGTTTCCTAAGATTTATCATCTGGAAGATCCTTGCATCTAGTTTTCCAACTTTAAACGGTCAAATGGTTGGGTGAAAAATAGTTCGTCTCATAAAAATGTCTATCATGATTCATGTGTTAATAATTTTATAATTTATATATAGAGTTGATTTTTTATTGGGTTAGATCCGATTTCTGATCGATTAGTTTCTTAACACTTAACAACTTTCTGCAGGCCTTTTCTGTGTATGACGCTACTACGATGTTTTTACAGTGATGTTCCAGTCCTTATTTCTCAGCAGCAGAAGTCGCAAATATAGGAGCCAAAATGTTATATGTATATTATATCTGAAAATCCCAAAAATATTGATACATGTCTGTATCAGCAATCCGTTGGTATATAGGTGTATATATGTAAAGAATAGTGTTTCCTCGTCCTGAAGGATATGCAGTTTTTACTTGTATGTACCTTATCGCCGCCCGTAAAACTGCACTATGTATAACTGCACATGTTGCAGCTGTTTATCATATGTAAGAAATATGTTTTATTAATTAAAAGTACTTATATTCTGTAATTAATGATACGATGAACTTTAATGTGTTTGGAGTTTCCAATGTCATGAATCTGAATAAAAAAGATTCAACAAAATGTAAAATTATGTCAATCTTCTCAAACTTGATGACATTTACAATTCGAAATTCAAAGTACGAGGAGATTTTGTGGGGCTATTAGAAAATAAGGACTTAATTTTTTATTTCAATAAACAACAGGATTATCGATATGACAAATCATCCTTAAGCATTCATTAGCACTTGATAATGAAAACAATATATATACTCACGGATATATGATATGTAACAATCATTGATAATCAAAATTGTGTTACGATAACTAGATTGATATCCACGATGCAGTATAGATTGTGCCTTTTATTGTTGATTAATTGGTTAAGGTTGTGTAGATAAAGCACAATGAAAACCTTTTCACACTTCTACATTACATACATATATCACCAAAAACAACACATAATACAATGAAAATTCAAGAATTAGTGCAAATTTTTATTTCATTAACACATGCTAGTAAGACAATGAACTTTTACTTACAAACAGTGATATATCACCAAAAGCAACACCTAATACAATTCATAATACAACCAACATTGAAGAATTATTGTAGATGTTTATCTGATTAACACATTGCAAATACTTATCAAATTGACACCGGTCACTGTTACATGGGCCAAAATCAAACATGTTATCCATATCATCTCTACAAGTCAAATCATATATCACTAGAACCAAGGATTACTTGTAATCATTAGTTCTTATAACATTATTACATGGGGCCAAAATCAAACATGTTATCAATAACATCTCTACCAGTCAAACCATATATCACTATAACCAAGGATTACTTGTAATCATCAGTTCTTATAACATATTATATGATATAATCTTTGTAATGATAATAGGTCACTTGCACATTGTTGGAAGTATTTAGTAGCAGAATATGTGGGAAAGGACAAGTGCGAAGGGCAACCACAAGCGGAAAAGTTGTATTGAGATGGAAATGCTTGAGAAGATGCGAGATTGTTTAGAGATGTATATTGATTACATTGGAAAAGATTACACAGTTAGTGTTGGAAAATTAATTAAAACTTAGAATTACTATTAATATTTATTCAAAGAATATATGCTCAATTATACCATTGCTCAAGTGCTTAATAGCATTTACTCTCATGCATTGAAGAATATATGCTCAATTATGCCATTGCTCAAGTGCTTAATAGCATTTACTCTCATGCATTGTGTAGTGATTATTAGCTATAAATATATCAATAAAATCATATCTATCTATATTATAAAATAGTATTTTCAACCTTTATTGGTGAATCCAAACTTAATTAGCACATTGTTCCAGTGCTTAATAACATTTATTGTTTGTAAACCCGTGTTAGTCATAACCAATTGAAACGATGTTCGTATTTCCTTCAATTACTTTTTGGGATTGACACATTTCTTCAGCACAACGGAACCTTTCTCCACACCTCCTAACTCACAAAAAATTTACATCTTTTAATTTCTTAATAGCATTTACTCTGCCACATTGTTTAAAGATTATTTGTTTTAAACATATGAAGAAGATCATATTTATAGGTATTATAAAATAGTCTTCTCAACATTTATTCCGCTAATTAACTGGTAATGAGCAAATCATTCAAGTGATTAGTTGCATTTAATGCCTGTAAAAAACTCAAGAACATGCATAAGTAGCATTTACTCTGCCACATTGTTTAATGATTATTTGTTGTAAAGATATGAAGAAGATCATATTTATAGATAGTATAAAATAGTCCTCTCGACATTTATTCGGCTAATCAATGGGTAATGAGCACATCATTCAAGTGCTTAGTAGCATTTAATGAGTGTAAAAAGCTCAAGAACATACATAAGTCTCTGCAATAAGTATCCAATATAGGCAGCATTTTGGCAAAACGTTACATAGATTCAATTAATTTCCTACTGCACACAAAACATGTAATGAATTCATTGTTCGATAGCATATTAAAATAATAATTAAGGCATAATCGTACCATGAACAAAACATCATTTCCAAGTTAACATAAGCATTTAATTGATGAATAAACGTGAAATTAGAATATCCTTGCAATGCTTAATAACATTAATGCATTACTTAATAAATACTATTTGCTAAAAAATTAGGAAGTTCTTATTTATTGATATTATAAAATAGTATTTTCGTCAATCCATGAATAAACATGGCTATGCAACCAGTATCCATTCTAGTAGTTTAGAAGGGTATGTGGAAGAACAATATGCGTGGGAAAACCTTTGTTCCCTATTTTTTTTACATGTAAGGATACATTACCCCTGTATACATATTAGCAGATACTAAAAACATAATCAAGTCTTAATCATGTGATTTACATATATCTTTTGAGATTTTAATGGAAAGTATTATTGAAATCATAAAAGTTCATAGTAGAGTAATGGTAAAATCACTGTATATTTAAAGCCTATGAGAATTCAAGTCTATTGAATTTTGATAGTGGTTCTTGTTTATTAGTGCACAATTGTCATATTTTTAAGTTGTTTACAATAAGAAAAAATGGTATTGGGTTCTTATGCTCTAAAGGTTTTTAAGTTTAGAATGAATAAGACAACACAAATTATTTCATATGGATCCCCGTTCATAATTTATAAACAAAATGGAGGATGAAGTTTAAGTATTCTTGTTTTAACATTGTAGAAAGCAACATGTCACAATATAAGTATAAATCAGTAAATGTACAATTTTTACAATATCAAAGGCCAAAGTTCAATACACAGCGAGGAATGAATGAGAAAGTCCAATTGAAATTTTTGAGAAACTCATAGTGCTGCTGTGAAAATTCTTAGCAAGTGTCAGAAATGTTTCACTTAAGTTATAGGTGACTTATAACCCTAACAAAAAAAAAATGGTTGCTTTGATGCTTAAGATTTGCAATAAAATAGGAGAGAAAACCCTGCAACAAAATAGATCATACAAATAGAAACATATAACAACATAATAGTGTAACAACCTAATGGAGGACTTGAATAACTGATAATTTTATTAATGTATATCCCTAGTGAGGGTATTACAAAATCGGTGAAATGGTCATGGAGAAGAATGGAGGGAAACCCCTCTTATTTATAACAAAGTGTTGAGCTAAATTGAGAAATGGAAAATAATAAAATATTACTGACCAAATCAAAATGTAGTTGTTGAGAATACATTATTGTATTTTTTAGAGAGGGCAAATATATTCAAATTGGTTAAATATATTTATTTAGAAAGTGGTTGAAGTAATTAATAAATAAATATGATTTATTAATCACATTGTGAGAATTAAGAAAGAAATGGTTATCAAATAGTCGTTTAATAACTATGCCATAAGGAAAATATAGAATCAATAAGGAGTAATAAATAAATAGTGATTTATTTAAATATTCCAAGGTGATTAATTCAAAATTAATTAATAATTATTTCTAGAGCAAATTAAATAAATAACCATTTATTCAATTATTCTCATGGGATTTTGGAATTTTATTGTCAAATAATTTAGGAAATATGGTTTACTAAATTATTTCCTATGGTTGAAGTGGCTTTACCATAGTCAAATTATTCCTACATGGTGTATTACGATCCATATAATAACAAATGTCTAGGTGGTCATTTGTTGGGTGATAACACATAGCTTATAGATGCACTCTTTATGGTAAGAGTATTTATAGTATTCTCTGTATTTTCTTCTTAGTTCTCATTTTGTTATGAACAAGGACACTGAATAAGTTGGAAGACATGTGTAATGGAGTACAAGAAGAGGAATTTGTTTCTAATTGTAGTTTTTTCAAAGCTCAAAGATAGTTGCCATTAAATATAAGAAATTAGAGAATGTGTTTCAATACAAATCCATGATTTGTATTGAAAATTACGTACTATGTGTGAAGTACTCGTTGTGAGATTTGTGTTTAGTTAAGTTATGTGCATATCAAGAGAACTTTCAAAAATGATGTAACCATGATCATCACTTGATCAATACTACCTTAGAAGTCTTGTGGATAGACCTCCATTTTCTACACCAGTTACTTAGATAGAATCACATTGAATATAATAATAAGGGATTAATTACTATTTTCCCAAATTGAATGAATTATAGGTTTTATTATGATTGCATGTAATCTAGTTGTTGCTTACTTATTTTTCTATCTATATTTGCATCAATATTGGAAGTTATTTTGTCCTTGCAATTGTTTCCATGACTATTAAGGGAAATGCAACTTATAGAGCATGTATATTTACCATGAATATTCAACCTTTGAAATAGAAAATTGATAAAAACAAGTTTAGTTTTATTATTGGCTTTTGGAAAATTGAAAGGAATGCTAAAATGCACAAACGAATGCATAAATAATGTTAAAAACATCTTTATTTTGGCATCTTAAATCAATTTATTTAATTAAATAAATAAACAATGTATAAATTCTATTATTAAACTTTGTGAAAAAACAAAAACATCTATATGATAAGTAAGGCACTTTGCGATTTGCAAATTTTAATGTGTCACATAACCATTTCATTATTAAAATAATATGACCATAATAATAGAAGGAGATATCTCAAGAGACATAGTGAAAGGAGCAAAAGAAAAACAATAAATAGATAAATATGCAAATTCTTTTATTAAGCACAGTGTGCATATGTGAGATAAGCTTTGATTGTGTAGACAAATATTTCATTGTGGATACAAATTTCTCATTATGTGGAGGGAAAACATGTACGAGTGCGGAAGTGTGAAAGAAATTGATGTATAATATTGCTCAGTATTTGCTCAATATGTATTTTTGGGCTTTGCACAATGTATGAATCTGCCCCTTCGCTCTTTACCTAATGTATCAATGGTAGCAGTGGTGAGAGATAATATCTAAGTATTAATATTACATTATAGTTCTAATATGGATTGTTGGGTAACCACATGTGCAAAGTGTGAAGGTGTGAAAGTGTCATTCATTTTGTGTATCACAGCGGTGCACAGGAAGGAATGAAAACAAATGGTATAAATTGATCTATATTGAACCATTATATCCTTTTCCATCCATATTGATGATTTTAGAGTGGAAAAGGTGAAGGAATTAGCTCTCAATGCCATTTTTACCGGTGAGACCAAGTTTGACTAAATTAGGGTTTGGAAACTTCTTGGAGATTTTTGATGCATCAAACAATGTTTTTCATGGGGGATGCAAAATATTTTGGCTTTAGAACTGTAACTCTTTTTCTACTCTACATAGAGAGACCTTTCCAACAATGCAAGAATCATGTCAATCATATTCCATATGCAAAATTTATTCCACTCAAAATTTGACCTTCTTATTTTCACCACCATAATTCGAGAGGATACCAGGTTAGCCCCCATTATTCATGAAAAAGAGGCTAGCCACATCATTATGATGTAGAATAATATAGAAGAGTATATATCATAACTATGGTTAAGAGTTGAGATAGTCAAACCTAACCACTAGTATGCTATCGAGATGTGTTATAGTTAGGCCACTATCAGGAAAAGAGGTTGCATTCTTTTGAGTGCGTTTTTTCCATTACTAAGAAAAAATGGCCAAGAGTGATAGGATGTAGAGGACAAAGAGAGGATTCATGCATTTTAATAGACCACAAGCCACATACCATACTCCTTTATACTGGTAGCCATATTTCCATTTAGAGAAAGAGAGGAGACCTACCTCACCTTCCACATGAGATTTTCTCTCGAAATGGTTTGCAAGTCATTTCATGTGTCAAATGTGTGTGTTATATTATACTTCGTTATTCTCTTTTTCCTACATAATTTGAAATTCGCATGCATGCACTATTAATAGTAAATCTACAAATCTAGAAATCTAATAAAATTGTAATAATGCACAATTTCATATTTTAAATATAATTTTATTATATTTGTTGTGACGAGTAGCCTAATGGAATATCCACAATCAAATTACAGGTCATATTAGTACCTAAGGAGGTTTATTTAACTGTATTATGGATATTTTCAAGTTATCTAGATTGGTTGGGCCAACAGTCATAAAATATTAATCATGGTTTATGAATCTATGAATAACCTTGCGCACCTATAGAGGAGAGGTTTTTGTAGCTATAATAACTAGTCGATGATATAGATCATAATGTAAATCTCCTCATGGCTGCCGTAATAAATAATATTGGGACATTAGAGAAGAAATGGGTTCAAATGAAGAGGACCAATTAGAAATGGGATCAGGAGATCAAGAAGAAATAGAGAGTCGGTCCATGAAAGAACTCGAAAAATATTAACCTAGTTTCACTGTCATGAATCGATCATAACCCCTATTTAAATTGGAAAAAAAGGCAGAGATTAAGTGATACCATGATGATATTGATTCTATGAAGCTAAATCACTGGTTGCAACAACTGGAAGTTTATTGTAGTATCCAACAAGTTAAGGAAGAACAAACGATTTCACTTGTGCAACTGAAATTAGAAGGCCATGCACTAACTTGGTAGGAAATCCATATAGAGGCCCTGAAGTTAGAGGGAGAGTCTTCAAGTGACTAAGTGGGATGAATTCAAAACCATCATTAAGTTATAGTTTTACCTTATTGGCCATATACAAGACTAGTAGATTAGGTGTCACTACTTCAAGTAAAAGTTAGGGCATACTATCTAGGAGTATACCACAAAGTTTAGAGAGATGGCCATAATGTTGGGTATCTCCCCAAAGAACCTAGATGTACTCCCTAAGTATTTGGGGGGTCTACATCTCCATATGATAGAGCAAGTGATGTTGTTTAAACCAAACCCAGTGGACGAGGCTTTTGTATAGGCACTGTACTTGGAGAACATAGGCCTAAAGAAAGAACAATCAAGTGGATGGAAGAAGAAGGAGGGGAGAAGAAGCATAAAGGGGGAAAAGATAAAAATATGGTAGCCATAACGCACTAGTGAAAAAATCCTAGCAACCATTGAAACATGGATGACCATACATAGGAGAAGATACCTTAAACACCTCCTCAAAACTAGGAAAGATTTGTATGAGTGGTTAGTCATTCCATTTGGCATATGTAATGCACCAACCATGGAAATTTTGGGAGCTAATGTTCGTCTAGTGGGCTAATTTTCCATGATTTTTTAACAAAAAGGATTCGGCAATTTCTAATTTTATAAACAAAGATTCGCCCAAATTTAAGAATATAAAATTATTTTACCTTAAAAATCGCCAACATTATATAGAGAATATATATAAAATCATTATAAATTTGAATAATTTTACAAATATATCAATAAACATTTTATAGTTTTCATATTAGGGGTTAGTGAGACTCGCCAATGGTTTTAAACTTCAAGAAAATTTTCAATCCTTAAAATTTTACTTCGCACCATCTACATTTATGAGATTAATAAATTATTAATTGCACCTTTTTATAGATTTATTTTTTATTTCCCATAAGGATGATATACACGTATATAGTTCTACCTGAGAGGAGTACATCTCACATTTGACACAGGTGTTGGAGATATTAAAGAAATACCAACTGCTAGAAAATCTCAAGAAGTGTGGGTTTACATAATAGTATTTAGTATATCTAGGGTATGTGATAGGTGTAGGAGAGCTAAAGATAGATCCTACCAAGATGGAGGTCATCATGAAATGAACAGTTCCTACTAATTTTTATGAGGCCACAACTTTAATTGGGGCAACACAGTACCTGAGTGTTGAGGGTGATGGATCCTGCTAACATATAGGGGATATCCCCAATATGAGGTCCCAATAAGACCTCATACTATTTGGAGTAGGAGTCTCATCTGATAATATGGTCCAACTTCCATTAATGTAGAGATTTTCCTTGACTTAAGCAATTAGCATGAGAGAGTAGCACACGTTCTTTTGAATGAGCAAGAGAATGTGCCTTGTGAATTGTTTAATTGTAGATGTATCAAGGCTCTTTTATTGCAAGGGAGAGAAGCTAAGCCTCTAAAGGAAAGGTAATAGTAACAATGTACTGGAGACACACAGACATAAGCAAGAAAGAAACATTGGATATCAAGTGAAATAGTTCACATAGATACTATGATCATTAAAATCATCACAACATATTTCCAACAAGTTCAGCACCAAAGTGACTGAAATATTTCAATTAATTTAGTAAATTTGAGAATCAACATAAACCACAAACATTAGAAGAGTAGTTTGAAAACATCCACAATATACTCATTAAAATGTGTTGGCCACATGGCTTTAAGTATTAAGAAAATGTTTTGAGATACATAAGTACAATGAACATCACTCACTCCAATAGTGGAGCATTAGATACACTACTTGCTCCCCAAAAGTATTATCTCTATCTCTCTAATGCCTTATGGTAGAATTCAAGGTTAAAGGTCCTTTTCTTGAGTAATGAGGATCCTTTTATAGCTTGAGGCATGATCTTTCATATCGTCCTGACTCTTGAGTTCCTCATATGACTTTTCAACTTTTAATGAGATTTGGACTTCTATGTAACACTTGGACTTCTAAATGAATTTTGGAATTGAATGATTCTTGAGATTACATGTCTTTTTTACTTCTTCACATGGCTCTTTTGTCCATACATGACTCTTGGACTTCAAATTCTTTGTCTTTATAATAACTACATCACTACATCATCATTTCCACTTCATCATGTGGTGAGGAAATAACAAGAGTTAGAGAAATTTTTAGCTCTAAAATGGACCTCCTAAGGAATATTATAAAATAATAGCGCAAATAATAAATTAAGATTAGATTACATCATCAAATTTTAGAGGGAAAAAAGAAAAAACTACTTTTTCAACTTGAATTTTCAACTTATATGCTTAATACTTTAATAACAGTTCGAGTAGGAGGACTCATTGGATGCATAATTTGATTCCTCATCCAAGGAGTATTCATGTTTCATAATTTCGATGGACCCCGATACCTGAAAATGAGAAATACATGAAAAAACATGATTGCAATCACTTTTCTCATGTATTTCTGATTTTTCTTGTAGCAGGGTCCATAAACATTATGCAACAAGGGTATTCCTTGAATGAGGAATTAAATTATTCATCCAATGAGTGCTCCCACCCAAAATTTGAGTAAAACCATAGGGAGATAAGTTGAAAATGTAGTTTTTTTTTATCTTTTTATTTTTTTACTCCAAAAATGTTGAATCATCCCCCATAGTTAACATCATCATATTGAATCCTATTGGTACTTATAAATTTTATTTTGGTTGTAATTTTTTGTTTTGAGGGCCATTTTATACCTCAAAATTTCTCTAATGGTCACTATCACTGATGAAATGGACTTTCTTGATAGGTGACAATGCTACCACTTGTATCTTCGATCTTGCATGAAACTTCCATGTTGTTGATGTATTCACCCTACAAACGGTGTTTGATCATATGGAGCCTTCTGAGCTTCCTCAATCATCAACATTTCATTGTTATTGATCTTATCTCATCACGTGTTCTTCATTCTTTAATCCTTATTTGACTGTCCTCTTTGTCAAATTCCCTTCATGCATCTTTGCCACAATGTTCTAGTTTACCTACAACTAAAAATACCAATGAAAATTATAGATTAGTCCTAAAAATATCATATTCTAACATGTTTCATGCAATTTTTGCATGTGACGTCATAATGCACTCGAGAGACAAAATGGAAGTTTTTGGGTGCAATATGCATTGCTAAGGAGGCAAGACTAAGTGCTTTTAGGCTTCGAGGTGTGCTCATGTGCTCAAATGGGAAAGGGAGTTGAAGGGAGGGCATAGGGCACAATTTCGAAGCATGAAGGAAGGAGATTAATGTTTTTTAAGTTTGTTATGCACTTAAGGAGACCAAGGAGGGTGCAGGGCGCATTGTCGAAGGTTGAAGGTATGAAGCTTTGTCCTTCCAAAATGTTCCATGCACTCAAGAGAAGTAAGGAGGGTGTGTGGTGCAAGGTTGAAAGCTAAAGGATTATGGTCCTGGCCTCCCAAGTGCACCATATTCACAAGTGAGCTAAGGATGATGCAGGGCGCACTATGGAAGGCTAAACGGATGAAGCTCCAACCTTCTGTTGGATTAGGGGGTCTTGACCCAGGTTTAAAGTTAATTATGCCAAATAAAACCCTACACTACTAGCCATTTCGGCATCACCCTGCGGTGCACGGACTGAAGTCTCACGTCAAGCAATATGGGGGGATGCTGGAACCAAGTTTCCACACGGAGAGATTAGTGTGATGTCATCTTGTGACCTGGATTTGCCTCCACACACATCTATAAGCCCTTGATGTTGGGTATTGTAACTTCCTTGAACGACCTCTAGACCTTCGCAAAGGTATAGATCGTCTTTTTTGGACCCTGAACAGATGAATTAGCTACTTACGCACACCATAGATTATCCTTAAATCAGTATTTAATCAGATCTACCTAAGCACCCAATAAACAAAACAGAAAGTATTATGATCTTCAGGTAATAACTTGACATTAATTGCGTCGAGTTAATTGGATGTATTGAGTAGATTTGTGCATCAATACATCATTGTTTCATAAAGACATGATTTCATCATAGCATATATCGCAATCATACATAATAGAATTAAAGAGATAAAAAATAGAAATTTTTGTAACAGTCTTCTTTATTGATCTTTAGTATAGGTTTATAGACTCAAAACTTCCCTGTGCACTTAGTTATAGGGGTCCGCGCACTCAACTGCAGACACTACTCTAGGCCTCTGTGCACTTAGCTGCAAAGCCTTTCCCCCCTCTAAGAATTACTTCTCTGCACTCACTCTTTAGGAATCCATTCATCGTACCCATAGACATAGGCTTATATCTGCCTTAGACTCACTGAGACACACTTATTTATACAATCCCATGGTCCAGGGACCATGGGTAGATCTCAAAAACTAAATGAAGTTTACATAAACGAGGGAAAAACCCTTTCTGACTCTTGAATATCTACGCACTCTCCATCTGCAATTCATGGAGACTTTACATATTTTTACATCGAAATTTGGGCTTTTGCCCCAAAACTGTCCCAGGGGACCCGATCCCAATAGGCCCCCAACACGAAGGTCATGACTTGCCCTCGAGTCACTCGGTTGGCACAATGATCTTGCTGCAAAGATCCCTCAGCTCCACCTACACAACAGTTACTTCAACCGCACTTTGCATGGCTACCTGCTTCACTTGTTCACCCAGCTACTTTGTGGCTGGTCCTTCGTCGACCTGCTTGATCTTCTACTATGTGAGCTGCATGTTCGTCAGCATTTCCTATATGTTGGTGGAGAAACAAAGTACCCAGCCTAGCTTTAAGCACTACCTCTTTCTTTTGCGTTGCTTCCACCTATGCGAGGAGTTGCTCCCCCTCCTGCAACTTGGCGAGGTACTCACTGTAGCAACTAAGCACATCATTTCCCTAACCTCATCATACTACTTTTGGAGTTCATGGATCCCAATACTCAATATCTGTAGGTTGGGGTCTTCCTGCAGGGTCATCGCCAACTCGATTTCCTTCTCAAACAAAGCTCTGTAGTCTATGACTATGAAATCCACAACAACCATCCCTTCCTTGATGGTGAATCCACGATGTTCCCTAACCTTGGGTGTAGTCGAAGGCTGTGACTTGAGCTCCAGCTCCATGATTTTCATATTGAGTTCAAATTGAACTCTTTCCATTGCTACCTTTGGATCATGGATGTCCGCAGTGAGAATCTAGATCTTGGCCTCTGGTTATGTGTCCTCTTGTATGTGCAACTCTAGCATTATTATGCATGCCTTTGCAACCGCGATCACTAGCTCGACATTCTATGCCTAGATCATATCACTTTTCCTCAGGGCCCGCATCTTCTCGGTGAAAATTTTATCATTTTTCACCCAGTAATCACTTATTAAATAGAGAGCGCACTACTCCCACGCTCTCAATTCTGTTGTTACACCTGTCTGCAGTGCATGAAGATACTTGTTAGGGAGCAGTGCAATATTGAGGCCGATGTTCTTTAGAGTGCTAACGATGATCTTGTCATCCATCGATTCCATGCTCAGGGACCCTTCTAGTGGAGCAACTGCCCTAAGGTTCACTGTCTTGATAAGTTCCGCAGCCTAACTTTGCCAGGCTCGTCTATGTGGCGCTCACCTGTCCTGTGCCCACCTGTATTCTGTGGGTTTGAATCTGTAGTTCGTGCAGCTCCTTCTGAACATTTCTTAATGATTACAGGTACTATTGCTTGAATTTCTACAACAGTTCGATGGTAGTGTCACGCACTTTATCCCTGATATCATCGAGAACACCCTCTGTCAGCGTGATGGGATCCACCTGCATTTTAGATCATTTTTTGTTCTTCTAGGAACCCACCTGCTACTATTATCTACGCTTCCTTATCCAGAATGGGGTGCTATGACCCTCATCTCCTCCATTTCCCTGCGTCAACTACACTTCCTCATCGGTTTTGGGCGAAGGGAATTTATCCCTGTGATCGGAGTCACGATGTTCCTCTTCAACCTACTCCTTTGTAATGTGCTCCTTTTTAATTCGGGCCTTCTCTTCAGCCTCCTTCCTCCTATGCATGGCCAAATTTTGCACTGCCTATTTCACTACATCCTTTCACTTCTTCTCCGATGAGCTCCCTGCACCTTTGCTAGTACCTTCAGCCAAGTTGGATGGAGTGTGCCAATCCACCAGCCATTGCTTGATCACTTCCAGTATGGCATCATCAGTGGTGAGATATGGCAGAGCAAACCACGTCTATTATGGGTCCTCCCATGCCTAAATATAAACGTGGTGGAGGTTTTCCTTGAACTCAACATATTTGGACAATTGTTCATACGTGGTTGGGGATAACCGTGGGTGCTATTTGATGGCCACGTGGATGCTCACCTCCATCGATACCCAAAAAGTCTTCATTTTTGTGACCCACGTGGGGTCCTTCGTGGCCTAGAGGGAGGTGAACTACGCATCCTCCAGTAAGCCTTCCATCAATGTAGGAAACTAGCTATCCTCTGGCAGTTCCCAAGCAACCAATACAATGAAGAGAAGCAACCATGTGTAGTGGAAGGTTTTTCTCTCATGTTTGGCCTTGCGGCAATTCGCAAGGAGCCCACTACATAAATATCATGACTAGTTAGACTGCATGTCCTCCGCGCATTGTGCAGCTTACAAGATCACAGGCACTGGAACCTTGTTCGCGTGACAGTTCCTCATAATCTTGAATTCCAGTATTTGGGTGGCAATCTTCACCGCAGGATCATTGATGGACGTGATGGAATATCTGTGTGGCTTCTTGACAAGCTCAAACTTCTTTTTCATCTTTTCCGCCAAGTTATTCTCGCTCGTCTTTCCGCCAAACTCCTTGGCCAGATTCAAGCCCTCATGCGGTAGGATCGTGATCCTGTGGATGAGCATGTCTATGATGGGGATAGGTGCACCAAGCCATAAGCACCCATCATGAGCCAAAGTAACTAGCTATTGGATACAGGTGGTATTAATGTTAGAGCGATGGCAGTGGCCCACCCACAATAGGTTCAACAACCCAGATTGCTTTACTCCGCATATCGATTCAATTGACTCCAACTCAGTGACGCTAGAGTCTTTTTAATACACTTGTTTCATATAATTATTGGTCGCGAGGTGGGGAAACCTTTCGTGGTCAGCCAAGTCCCCATCTTCCATTTCAGAGGGATCCGTGCCATGTGCAGACCTTCAAAGGTTATCTTTTATGGTAACAGGGGCATGTGAATCAGGGAAAATTTTAAGAACCACCCTAAATTTATATGTATAATAAATGGGCTAATCCCCATGATACATGGGAAGAATGGGATGCGATTTTATCAATAATATAATTTGTATATATAGTTATTTTGGAGAATCTCTTACCAGATTATATTATCTTGTATAGTGATGGAGAATCTTTCACTGAATTATAAAATCTTGGCAAATCTTTTACTGAATAATAAAACATTGTGAAGTCTTGGCGAATGTTTTGTTAAAGTATGAAACCATATATGATAATAAGAAAACATATTCATTAAATTGTAATATACTAACATACATGTTTGGAAAAAGAAACATAATTTTCTCTTCCTACAAACAATGCTCCAAGTTTGAGTGGTCATGTTTGTCAAGGTTCTTACAATACACTCTTTCATATCCTTCTATTAGTTTTGATAATATTCCACAACAAAGTTCTTGTAGGTGTTGATATTGACAACGAGTTCTGTCAAGGTAGGAGAGATTAATATTTTCTCTACAGCTTTTGTCAAGCTACTACTTTTTTCAAGTTATCAAATTTCTTTCTTATTCCATAGACTCCAACTGTGAGATAAAAAAAAACATATCAAGTTTGTTTACCCCAACACGCCAACAAGTAGCAAGCCCAAACTATATTATATAAGAAAGTATTAGGTATCCCAAGGGATGAAGGGGATCTAATTCAAATAAGTGACCATTGTGAGAATCCTTTCAATCAATATATGAATATATAAATGTAGATTTATTATTATTTTAATTGGAAATCTTCAATTAAATAATAAAATTTAATTACGTCTCTCCCAATCTAAATTGCTTATTAGCATAATTCACTACCCTCATAGGTATCGCATTTTTTAACAGCGTTGTCACATGTAGATTATTTTCCTTTTTGGTGAACAATCTCCACCTTTTAGAAAAATATCGTGTAGTGTCCGGAGCCCCTACAGATCATTAGGACAAACTAAGAATAGCATAGAAGATGAAAGGTTGTACAAACCAACTTATTTTTCAAACAACTAATCCAACATCAGTACCTAAAATTTTTCATGAAGATATCATATTGAGAATGTTTGAAAAATGGTGAGAAATTTTCGGCAATGGTGATGTGGAAAGAGTGATAAGGTTTCATTGTTTTGAATTTTTTTTGTTAAATCAGAAAAAGTTAAAAACCAATATTAATGGAGATATTAGTATTTTTTACTAAATTTTGTGAAGTGACTAAATGTAGCTTTAACCATTCACCTTAAGATGTTTTTACAATATAATTTCCTAAGTCTATTTAATATCTTTATTATCATAAAAACCAACCTATATCGATCTTAAATCCACATCTACCACTCTTAGGGGGATGAAATCTATTTATCTCTTTGAGCACTTGGTAGACCCACAATTAAGGTGGATCTAAGATGATAGAATTTCCCCTCTAAATAGTCTATGCTCACATGAATACCATGGTATTACCATGGGTCAATACCATGCGTTATCATAAACCTGGAGCTCAAAAGTTACTATTAGTAATTTATAAAAATTAATAAAATTAATAATTGATTTTTATTTTATTTTTTATCTTAACCAAGTTAAAATGTTTAACATACATTAAATTAAAATATCCATTTTTACTCCTAATGAGTAAAGATGGATCTATAACGCATTTTTTGAGTGTTCGTAACTTATGGAGTAAATATAAAAAAATGTTTTATTTGTTTACCATCCCTCTCATTTATTTATATTGTTATTAATTTACCATACCTCTTTTACAAATATGGTATTTGGCCCATAGGATTCACAAAATAAAAAGGGTTATGGACTAAATATAAAAAGAGGTTTTATTTATTTACCATACGTCTAGTTTATTTATATTTTTATTTATTTACCATACCTTTCGAGTAAGTATAAAAGGAGGCTTTATTTATTTACCATACCTCCACTTTATTTATATTTTTATTTGTTTACACCCTTGCATGTATATAAGGTGACTTATGGAATAAATATAAAAAATGTTTTATTTATTTACCATACCTCTCATTTATTTATATTTTTATTAATTTACCATATCTCTTTTATAAATATGGTACTTGGCCCATAGGATTCACTTAAATAAAACCTATTCATGAAAGTTAGGGCAAACGGAAAGTTGTAACTCCTAATTTCAAGGGCTAAATTTACCTTTTTTACCCTCTCCCTTAAAATAGGGTGGGATGTTTGAGGTGATTTGTAAAAATGTACTATGATATAAAATATTCGCCCACTAAAACTTTAAAACCCCTTAATTTCACCAAAGGGCGAACATTCGCCCCTAAAATTTTCCATGGTGTGAATGCAGAATTTCTTTGAGCCTGGGTCTTTGGTGACCTTCAAATTCCCTTTTCAGGGAGGGATATATTCTGGAAACTTGGTGGTGGGCTCAGCGCCCTCAGAATCTATGTCTCCAGTGCCCTCTTCAGCCTCCAAATTTGCAACCTTATAAGGCTGCTTGTCCTTTTTCTGTGCCTAGGTAGTAGAATGCTTCCTTGGCGACTCGCACACTAGCAATGACCTTTTTTGCTTGTCTTTCTTCATCTTTTGGGTCTCTCGCACAGGTGTAGGCTTCGGGCTTGGTGACCTTGGCATTGTAGGCATATGAGTCAAAGGCTCCATGCTCACAACTTCAGGAGCCACTCCTTCGGAGGTGACAGTTCCTCTGATGTTTGTAGTCTCATCGGGACCTCGTCCTAACATAGTGTTGCAAATGATATGTGAGGCTAAGTCGGGCAAACGATTGAATGTGGGGCTGTCAACCAAAGCTTCAAAGAACTCATGATTCATAAACGACATAAAATATAACCCGAAAATTATAAGGGTGCAAAGTGTTCACTGCTGGACCGACGTGTGTAATTTATAGGGAATTCTAAATTCAAATTCGACCGTTGCCCCAAAAATCGCTCATTAATCTTGATTTGGTAGCATATCTCCAAAGGTTTCAGCCTTAAATGCCACCCACCCACTCCTCTTAATCGTCTCCTGGCTTTCAAATCATGAACAATGACTCTTATGGTCATTTTCTAGCTGTGTTGCATGGTATCTTCTGCCATAGTGCATCTCCCTTCACATGGCCTGTGGTACTGTGACATCACACTTTTTCACGCAGCCCCTCTGTCACATACTTCCTCAAACCAGGAAGTGTATTTTATATTCTCAAACTCCCTTGCGGCTACCTGGAGCACTAAGACTATTCGGCCCTCATGTAGTCATTGAGATGTATCTCCTGTATACGGCTTCAATCGACTTCCATTTACTTTTCCTAGAAAATATTATTTATTTAGCTTCGTGAGCTAAACCAAACCTCCATCTGTAATTTCTTTCATTATATATGGCCCAAGCCAGTGCATCTAAAACTTTCCTGTAAACATAGCGAACTTACTATCAGATAATGCAACCAAGAAATTTACCTTGAATGTGCATAGCTTGATGTCTCGAACGTGCCAAGCCTTATCACGTTCCTTTTGAACTTGCTGAGGGAATCCATCCAATAACATGTCCTCTTTGAGCTCCTTTTTTTGTGCGAGTTGTTATTCCAAGGCTCCGCGGTCCGCCTGTTAGGCCCCTATAACACTAGTGTAACCCCTTATTGTTATTAGTACAACCCACTTATTATATTGATGTACCCATGTAGTGCCCATATTGTTACTATTGTGCCCCATAGAAGCCCACTATTGTTATTATTGTGCCCTTACATTATTATTGATGTCGGCTCTGATTATGTTATGACCCCTTAGACTCCTATATATAGAAAGGAGGTCTTTTCATTTGTATCATCCAAGAATTGTTCATTTATGTAATGTAAAGGAGGTTTCCCCCTCAAAGAGGCTGAATTCTAAGGCGTTGATATATATTTTCTATCTTTTCTTGAGCTGGTTCGATAACATTTGGTATCAGAGCTTTGGATTCTAGGGTTTCGCTGCTCAAAACAGGTCATCGTGGCATTTTCACTATAACTTTTTTTTTTTACGTTTCAGAAGTCTAAAAAAAAACCCATTTGAGAAGAAATCGCGTTGAACCTTGGGTCCGAATTGCAGATCTTTTCGCGTGATATTTGCGGTGATATGATCTGAGGAAGTTGGTCTTTTTGCAAACTCCTGAATTACATTCCAAACAGGTGACCTGGGGAAAATCGTCATAACTTTCTTTTTGAGCATCAGATTGAAATTTCACAAGAAGGTACAGAAAGAGGACGGACTATAATTGTCTTTTATATATTTTTCAGAGTCAAATCTTGAAACAGTGACACGTGGCACTTCATACAAGTTTTCTCTACTGAACTAGCCTACAATCAGGTCACTGCGAGATATTGTGCATAACTCTTTCTTGGAGAATCCAATTTAGATCAGACTAGGGCATTGGAAAGAGGACACAGAAGGCTACTATAGGTTGCAATTTCAGAACTTAAAAATCTAAAAGTACGGAGTTACAGTCATTTCAAGGTCGAGCTCCTAAAATCAAGAAAAAGCAAAATGAGGAAGTTTGATGGCAAGGATCCGGTAAATTGGATACTTCAGATGGAGCAATATTTTGATCTACATGGTGTACAACTGTTACAAAAGGTATGTATTGCATCTTCATATTTAGAACCAGATCAATTTTTATGGTACAAAGGGCTTTGTTCTCGTAAACAACTTGTTACGTGGTCAATTTTCACGGAGGAAATGATAGCACATTATGAGGATACAAAGAGCAACACCTTCATTAGAGCAACACCACAACAATTGGAAAGAGTAAAAGGGCTTTGTGACATAGTGGAAAGCAAAATTATGGAAACCAGGAAGTGTACCCCTCACAAATATAAAGATGGAAGTGTTGTTTCTCCTAGCCTTCCACAACCTACAAGGGTTACACCACAACAATTGGTAGAAAAAAGAGAAAAAGGGCTTTGTTACAATTGTGATAGTGAATGCACTAAAGGTCATAAGTGTGCTGAGAAGAAATTATTTTACATAGAATATGAAGAGGAGGAAGAAAAGGATCAAGAAACATCAAAAGAAGAAGATATATGCCAAGACCCCACCCTAGAGAAAGAAGAAACGAAACAGACCATATCTTGTAAAGCATTGGCAAGAATTACCACTCCTCAAACTCTCAAGATAGAAGGACATATCAAGAAGAAAAAGGTGCAATGAGTGAAAGGTCACATCGAGAAAGAAGAAATGAATCCAACCATATCTTGTAATTCATTGTTCAAAATTACCACTACTCAAACTATCAAGATAGAAGGACATATCAAGAAGAAAAATGTTCAAGAAGTGAAAGATCACATCGAGCATCAAGAAATGAATCTGACCATATCTTGTAAAGGATTGGAAGAAATTACCACTCCTCAACCTCTAGAGATATAAGGACATATCAAGAATAAAAAGGTTCAAGCAGCGAAATATCACATCGAGCATCAACAACAAGTTCTCCAACTTTTAAAGGATAACGCCACTTCGGTGCAAAATAAAATGAAACAACAAGTAGATCAACATCGTAGTGAAAAATGTTTTGATGTAGGTGATTGGTTATTTTTACCGCTACATCTCAAGCAAGCTATTTATGAGAAGGAAATGTTGGCAATACTACATGCACTTAAAAAATGGCAACCTTGGCGAATGGGAAGACTCTTCAAGGATGAGGATGTGGAAGCATTGTTTTGTGCTATTTCTATTATCCAACCAGATTGGATAAACAAAGCAAGGGATGAATGGAAGAAGGACGAAGAAGTATGGCCACTTATTCAAAAGTTGTAAAAGATCCCAATTCAAACAATATTTCCAGAAATTGAAGAGGAACGAAAAATCATATTGGAACCTGGAGCAGTCATAGAAACAAGAACCTGACAGCTATGAAATCGATCAATTTCAGAGTATCTCATCAAGTGGAAGAACTTACCCGCTGAAGATTCCACATGGGAGGACAAGAATTTTATACAGAAGCATCAAGAACTACTCAAGCATTGAGGACAACGCTTTTTGAAGGAGAGGGGCATGTTAGGCCCCTATACTACTAGTGTAACCCCTTATTGTTATTAGTACAACCCACTTATTATATTGATGTACCCATGTAGTGCCCATATTGTTACTATTGTGCCCCATAGAAGCCCACTATTATTATTATTGTGCCCTTACATTATTATTTTTATGTCGGCTCTGATTATTTTATGACCCCTTAGACTCCTATATATAGAAAGGAGGTCTTTTCATTTGTATCATCCAAGAATTGTTCATTTATGTAATGTAAATGAGGTTTCCCCCTCGAAGAGGCTAAATTCTAAGGCGCTGATCTATATTTTCTATCTTTTCTTGAGTTGGTTCCATAACACCGCCATTCCTAGGAATGCTGTTATGCGGAGCCTAGGAACAATATATTCCATAGGCATCACAACTTCTACACCATAAACCGATTGGAAAGGTGTCTGACCTATTAGCTTTTCACAAGTAGTCATGTATGCCATGATATTGTTGTTACGTGCATGTCCCAATCATTCTGTTGTGGGCTGCAAATATTTGTGAGTGCATTTTCCAATATAGTATTCAAGGCCTCAACTGTTCCATTAGCCCAAGGATGATATGGTGTAATTTTTTTATGGTAAACCGGGAACTCTTCAGTCAATGTGGTGATTGTTTCATTGAGGAAGTGCACATTGCGATCACCCATCATCAATTTTGGGAAACTGAACCTGGTTAACACATAATCAAATAGAAACTTTGCCATGGTGGCCCTTGTATAATCCTTCACAAGCTATGCCTTTGCCCATTCAGTCAGACATTCTGTTGCAGTGATGATATAGTGCACACTCATTTTCTTGCATGGGGGTTGAGTCGGTCCTACAAAGTCAATTGTCCATTTCTCAAATGGCTCCAATGACACCTAAGGGTTCAGTGGTAGCTCATCCCTTCGTGATGGTCTACCTATTCTCTGATATGCATCACATGCCTTACAATATTCTTTAGAATCCTTATGCAGCATAGGCCACCACAACCCTGCCCGCAGAATATTCTATGCCATTGTGTTTCTTGCATAATGTCCTCCCATAGTTCCTCCATGATCTTTAGCAAGGATGGTGTTTCGTTAAAAATCGGGCACATACCAACGAAGTATTTTGTCTGATCCCATCTTATATAAATGTCTTGCAATTACTGGGAAATCGGTCATATGCACTACCAACTCTTTCTTTTATTGGGTGGTGTATCCTTCTAGAGCCGTCCCTATGGTTATAAAGTCGATAATATCTGCAAAGTGGTTATCCACTACCTGCACTGTGAAGTGTTGCATGTCGGGAAACCCTACCTCCAAATTGGTAAACTCCTCCCTTGTTTCAATTTGTGACAAATGGTCAGGTTTTTCATTGAACTTTCCTGGCTTCATGATTACCTCAAAGTCATATTCTTGGAACAACAAAAACCATCTGCATATTCCCCCCCCAACATAGGCTTATTGACTAGATACTTCAAGGCAGAATGGTTTGTGTACATCTTGAAATGTCTGCCCAATAGATAGTGTCTAAATTTTTGGAGCACATACAACATAGCCAATCCTTTGCGCTTTGTTGTCGAGTAATTCTTCTCAGCCTTTGACAACTTTCTGCTCATGAATTCTATAAGATGATCCATCTCTCCTTCACTAGCCTGTGCCAACACTACTCCTAACACAATACAGAAAGCATCAACGTGCACATGGAATTCCTTCTTCAAATCTTGGAAGACGAAGATCTTCGCGGTGACCATCTTTTCCTTGAATATATCCAGAATGCGCCGACATTCTTCATCCCAACAGAATGTAGCGTCCTTCTATAATAGCTTCTCCATGGGTGCAATAATCTGAGAATAGGCCTTGATGAACTATCGACTAGTCCATTATTGTGTGAAGCTGCTTTACACTCCTTGGGGCCTCCAAATTGACAATTATCGTGATCTCGGCAGGGTCCACCATTAGTTCTTGTCTGCACACCAATGACCCAACAAAATCCCAAAGGGGACGCAAAATAAGCACTTCTTCAAGTTCAGTGTGATCTGATACCTTCAGAATGTATCAAACATTAAGCGTAGAGTGGCTACATGGTGCTTTACTAACCCAAAATTTTTCAAGTCATTAAAATATACCTCCATGAATTTGTGAATAAACTCCTTGAATGTTGTAATGACTACGTGCATGAATATCGCTGGCACATTCTTGAGTCCAAACAACATTACTATATACTGGAAATAATCCCATTCTGTCATGCAAGTTGTTTTTCTCCTATCTTTTGGCACGATCTTAACTTGATGGTACCCAGAGAACCCATCAGTGAATGAGTAGGCCTCCTTCCCTCCAACATTATCCAATACCTCATATGTAAACAGTGTCAGAAAGGGATCATGGACACAAACATCGTTTAGCTTCCTAAGATCTATGCAAATATGTACTTCTCCCTTTTGTTTCTTTTCTTAGACCACCATTGGGTTTACTGTTGGGCACGACATGCCCCAAGGTAATTTTTGGGGCTTAAAGCCCATATTTTGACCAAATCCAATGTAAATACTCCGCGTTTTGTGACCGTGGAGCACGAAGATTGTAAATGAGTCATAGTGTTGTCTGCCCTTATTTTTGTAATGTAATGTTGGCTTTAGAGATCTATCCATGGTTAGCAGACCGTGGGATTGTATAAATAGAGCGAGGCTCTAATTTGTAAATAAGTAAAGTTAAGAGAAGTAAGATGTAATGATGAAGAATTGAGTCTTATCTAAGTGTAGAATCGAATCTTTGGGTCGTAGAGTAGGAGAAGGCTCTACAGCTGAGTGCGCAGACTGCTGCAGCTGAGTGCGTAGGGCGAGTCAAGTTTGTAACCTTTTGAGAAGTAATAAAGAGAAGTTTTACATCATTTCTCTGTATCTTTTTCCTGTTTTGTGCATTGAATGTATCGGATATAAATTGCATTTCTACTATTTATATGATGCATGAGCTTATATGAATGTGTTGGTAGAGTGAATATAAGAGTAAGTACCTATTTACAGGAAGATAACTAACTGTTATAAGAAGATAAGTAAGCTATGCAGTGTAACTTGGTGAAGTAGCGCAGATCGCTGCTAGGAAAACATGAAGTCACCTTAGCCCCTGGCTAGGGCTGTGTGAAGGTGATTATAATAGAGCGCGAAGGCCTCGCAGATGAGGATAGTGTGTGAAGTGACCTATGGGAAGGTATTTACTGTTGGACTAAACCAACCCCTCGGACATCTCAAGGGTGTGGAAACTTGGTTCTAGCATCCCCCCATACGCATTTGCGTGAGACATCAATCCGCGCTCCATGGGTTGTTGCCAAAAGGGCCAGTAGTACATGGATTTCTTTGGCTAATTAACTCAGAACCTGGGTCAGGGCCCCTCAAGCCAACAAATGGTTCCGTTTCCAGGACCAGAATTTGCATAGAGATGTCTGATGTCATATCATTTGAATCCAACTAAGAAGGAAATTGAAAGTTGGTTGGATAGAAGAATTCACGAGTTCATGGCGTAGGAGAATAGGAACCCGTGACTAAAAAAATAAGAGTGGCTAGACTGCTACATGTACATAAATATCCATGAAATATTTTTCGCATCTTTCCCTGTTGAGCTGTATGAGTGGATCACGAAGCTAGTAGATAGCCAAGGAAGGTGGAAACTCGAAAATCCTATTGTGTGGACCCCAGAGTTGTGCACAGATTGGAAGCATTGGAGGATAAGATCGTGTGCATTGTTGATCACTGGCTTAGTCAAATTATAGGAGGATTCATTAGTGAGTTCGCAGTAGACACTTTAGCTAGTTATAGTGAGGCAGAGCGACGCTTTCTCAAAGGACCGCGATGTAAGTACGTAAAGTCTCTGAATACTTAGATTAAAATTATATTGTGTGAAGAAAGGGTTATGCAATTACCTTGATGTCCAGAGCTACACGAAGTGGGAAAACCTACAGAAACGAAGGAAGTAAGGGACCAGAGAATAGCCCTTCGATTTCACCTCCGCTAGTGGGACGAGGAAGAGCTCGCAAAGGTCTTGCCATGAAGTGTGATCAATTTGATAAGGAAAAGGACTCCGCACATACCACCTGCACCCACACAACCACTAGTTTCACCGCCTTCACCTCCATCTTCACACGTACCATCTTCGCCACCACCGCGAGGCAATATCGAAAGCACGATAAAATTGCATGTGTTCAAGGGAGTAGGAAATGAAGATTCGAACTAGTTTTGGTTTGTTATAAGAGACGTATGGGAAGTGCAGGGAGTTACAAATGATAATATAAAGAAAGTGACATTGGTCAGTGCTCTACACGATCGCGCGCTAACCTGGTATATTAAGAATTCTAATGACAATCTGAATGCGGGAATCACGGATATCCAAATTGCGCTAAACAGAGAATTTAGCAGGTCGAAGTCAGAAGCGTAGTCGATCATTAGATTCAAAGAGATGACAATGCTACTAGGCAAGACTACTTGGGAGTTGGATCAGAGACTGACGTGTATGATCTGCGAAGCTAATATGAATTTGACTTATGGACAACATCACGAATGGTTTGTAGCATCGCTAACGGTGCATTTGAGGAATGCGCTATCGTGACAGAGTTTAACAACTCAAGCATAGGCCTTGGAGATTGCAATGATGCTGCATGAAACCACGATGTAGGATCCTAACTTAGGAGTTTAGCAGATCCATGCGTAGTTGAAAAACTTGTGCCTTGAGATGTAGAGTCTGAAATAGGACACGCAACCCGACTAGAATTGTGCAAAGAGGTGTGGTGCGTAAAATGAAAGGGCCAAGGTCATGATAAGGACCACTACCCTATGTTCGAAAATTACCTCGCGGGAGGAGGACCGATGTTGTTAAGGCTAGAAGCACAAGAAGGACCTAGCACGGCACCTGCTTTGTGGTGAGCGATTTGTCAAAAAGGAGGAAAGCATGCTATGGACATCTTCCATTTGTTACAGAAGTATACGCAGAATTTGCAACAACTGTTCTGTAATTTTCGTAGATTGGTTCGACACGATGACTGCACTTGTAGAAGCTATGAGCTAATGATAGATAAAACTCGCACTTACAGAATTTAGGCTGAAACGTGGCCCCTAGACCAGAATGCAAGAGTGGCGTGAACTAGATTTCAGGGGCGCAAATGAGGTTGAGGTGGAGGAGGACCTTGAAGAGGTCGCGGACAGCTAATATACTACAATTATGGAAGGCCAAGACATTATGCTCATGACTATATGAATCCAACGCATCTATCATGTCAGTATTGTACCTTGTTTGATCATGAGACGAGGGATTGTCCTATTTCTAATAGCTAGGGTACGTGACAAGGGAGCGATAACACCTCCCCCAACTCAAGACCTATAGACGATGAGGTCTGAGCCACAAGAGGAAGATCCAAATGTGAACATTGTGCTGTAAAGTGGAATCACAGCGGGAGATGATAAGGAAAACAGCCTGAAGATAGTACTTGGGTTCGCAAGGCTCTGACGAAAGTAGGAGAGTTTGATTTGGAGCGCGCTAAGGAAACCTTCATGGAAGCTAAGAAGAGCTTCCCTGATGCCTCCACTTCAGGAAACAATGATAGACTGGAGCCGCAAATGGATTGTTGAACCTCAGAATTACCCTCTCCTTGACAGCTTTTCTCACTTCTTTCCCTTACTTTTCCATAAGATTACAAATCCCCATCAATGATAACTGATAGTTTTTGTCTTAAGGAGGGAAGTAAATGATTGACATGTTATATTCTTATGTTTTTTCTATTTGAATAAATTTTTGCAAATGAGCTACAGAACACAACCTATTCTGTAGCTAACTATGTATTTCGTAGCTACTTCCATGGTCTGGCAGGTTCTAGGTGTCAAATGAAGAAATTGGCCACATGGGAATATCTAGAATCATCTCCAAATGGATTTTATCCTGGTCACCTAGCCCAGATCGATAAGAAAGCAAGCTCAAGATCATAGTCAAAGGTGGAGTAAAACGTATGATACCCAGAAGCAATAAGACTCTTTGTCTACTCTTTCGTGGTTAATCAATAAATCCAACAGTTCTGTTGCAGCCTTAACTTGGATCAACCACTTGTGTTAACAGTTCTATTGCAAATGGCTCTTTCAAATTGAAGTCACCTATAGCTGATCAGACATTTATGCAGTATTGTTATAATATGTATAGGCCACTAGTAGCTAGTTTTCCTCAAAGGTATTTATGACTATCTCCTTTTAAATACTGGTTGTACAGAACTGAGAGGGGTTAGAAGAATTTTATATATTAAGTTTAGAATTTCAACTCTATATTTTTGGACTTTGTTCCTGTTTATAATATAGAATCATGTGTTGACCAATGATCATTTAAGAAGATCATTTTCAATTAGTTAGAAGCTCAACCGAGTCAGTTACAAAGGCACCCTACACTGAAGGAGGTTTTATTTCCATTCGTTTTCTGTTTAGTTTTAATTTCATCATTTTCCTTTTGCAGTATTTCTAACTTAGGTTGATTTCTTTTATTTTTAGTCTTGTTTCTCCAACACATTTCATGAAAGGAAATGATTTTGTTTCTAAACAAAGTAAGGTTGAAGTAGTGAGAATGCATTGTTGACTAGTTTACTCACTGTTTGGTTATTTATTATTTTTTAGTTGAAATTGTCAATACATTGCGTTAATGAATGTTTTTGAACACCATTTCAAGTTGATACCCATCCTAAACTAACTGGTTAAACATTAACTTCACACAATTTTTGAAATCAATCAGTTACTCTCTGCATGTTTTCATTTAGTTCTCTAGATCATAAAGTACAGAAAGTTGCTCGTATTCCATCTCAAGAAGGTTTTCTTTCAAAATTGAAGGTTAGAGTAACTAGAAGTACTTCAGTTGATTTAATTCTCTATATTTATTTCAACATGCATTACAACTTCACCTTTTAATTTTTAGAATTAGATTCATGACTTAGGATTAATGACAAGATAGGACAAATGCTTTGTTTTTCCTTCCTTTAAATTAGACTTTGACTAGCTTTAGCTCTTGGTTCACCATTAGTAAGTTTAGATTCAGTTTCTCATAGTTCAGATTGTACATCATTAGGAATCAAAGAACAAAAACAACCAAAACAATATAAAATACAAAAACAACGAAGTAAGAAGGGTTAACTAAGCACATATTGTGCACTAAACTTCATCAGATTACAAACCTTGGTTGATGATTTATGCAAGAAAATTAGGACACTAAATTGACTAAACATTTTGGTGCCATTGCCGGGGAAGTGTAATTAGGTAACCTCATCTCATACATTAAAAAAAAAATGATATGCATAGAGAGAGAGACTCTAGGGGTAGATTTATAGCTAGAGGTAGGAGTTCAATTCCTACAACACCACCTACTCCACCAAGAATAAGAAGGGATACACCTTCATCTCAAGCTCATACACCTAGTCATAAAACTTCTGAAGTTCTAACGTCAAAAATTCAATCAAGATAATCTCCTACTTCATCTACCAAGGTAGTCCTAGAGGAGAAAAATCTTGGGTCTCTAATAGGAGTATCCTTTTTTACCTCCACAGGGGAGAATATTTTACTTGAAGAACTAAGAGTACCTAGTGGGGAAGAATAAGTCTAACCTCTCTCCCACATACCAGTAATAGAGGAACCAGAGGAAGAGAAAGTAACCTTATAGGTTGAACCTTATACTGACTCTAAAGAAACTATCATGGTAGAAGAAGGAGAGGATGGAGAATTCGCACTGCTTGGAGGAGGGCGTAGAGGAGGAGGTAGAGGAAATAATGGAGGAGGGAGAGGAAATAGAGAAATAGATAATTCTTTTGGATTCCCTATAGTTGGTGAAGAAACAAATGTCACAATGAAAAATATCTCACCTTCTTTCCTCCCAAATTTCCATGAGTTAAAAAGTGAGGACCCTGAAACATTTTTATTCGAGTTTGAAGTATTCTGCAAAACCTATGATTACTTAGAAGACTCTCAAAAACTTAAGTTATTTCCCTCAACATTGAAAGGAGCTGCTTTGAAGTGGTTCATGGGGTTGGTCACTCAGTCCATTAGAACATGGAATGACATGAAGAAAGTGTTTTTGGACAGGTATTTGGATCATTCCATGCCTAACAATCACAAGGATGAAGTGTTCAAAATGATGCAAAGAGAGGATGAGAATTTAGAGGATTTAATTGAGAGATTCAACTATAACTTGAAAAGAGAAAAGATGGATAATTTAGATGAAGATACCTTAAAAGATCTTCTATTAAAATCCATTAGAGATGGGTGGATAGAATCCTTAATATGATGGGGAAGGGAGATATCTCTCAACTCCCATTAATTGACATAGGAGTATTATGTGTTCATCTCTCAAGATGGAAATCCAAAACTAGGAAAGGTCCAAGAGAGCCTTATCTTGTTAGAACAAATAAATCTACAACTGGATCAGTGAGTAGGGTAGATATTGGGAATATGCTTGACGAGTTCAAAATAAATATTCTAGGAAGCCTTAGTGAGCAAATAGACACCCTTAAGTTGCAAAACAAGTAGAAAAATGAGGCTGATGCTTTAGCTCTTTTCTATCCCAAATGTAGAAAAAAACACGCTTGAAGAGAATGCTCTTTTGATGAAAGGATCATAGATACTTGTGTGATTTTTTCAAAAAACCATGAGACCAAAGATTGTCCTTCAATTCAAAGTCTTAAGGTTGTTTTTCCAAGAAGAAAAAACTCCAAATTCAGCAGAATCTGTTTGCTTTGTCTCTAGAAGACCTTGGCAGGGGCCATAAAATCAGGGATTTAACAATCAAATGTATCTTCAGCCCCCACCAAATTGGAATTCTTCGCAGCAACCTTGTCCTCAACCTCAATCTCAATCTCAACCTTGGGCTTAAGGAATACAAAATCCTTATGGAAGATTTTCTTAATATTATCAATATCCTCCATCATATCAGAATTATCCTCCCCCACAAATTCCACAACAAAATTAGTAGCTGCATCTTCAAAATTAGAACCCTCTGTTATGCCCCTATACCAATAGGTGTCATATATCATGATTGACTTGATGAGCTATGTAATATGTTCATACCTTTACTTGTTTCAAAGGTTTTCCATATTTGTAAAAAATCAAAAAATTTAAAAAATATAAAGAGGGTATACCCTAAAAGAAAAATCAAAGGGTGAAAAGAATAAAAGATGGTCAAAAAATGAAAGAAAATGAACCCCAACAAAAAGAAAGGCCAAGGAAAGTGTGCAAGTCTAAATGCCATTATTTTTTCACTTTGTATAATGAACAATTGTGTGCAACTTTTCACTTATGCCACAAATTATGAATATTCAAACAGTTTAAACTTGGCTAGTTCATATTTCAATTTCATGATGTAGAAATAGAGAATAAAGTTAATTTATTAATTCCATTAAATCATTATTATTAAAAACCCTTTACTTATCCCTATGGATTTAAACGATTAAATAAATTAACAAGTAATTAAATAAATTAATATAAAAAATAGAAAATTGGGCGGCCGGATGAGGGTTTCGCAGACGAGAGCAACGCAGACGAGGGTTTCGTCAAAGAAAGGGAAGAAGGTTTGTTGAGTGCGGAAGCAGCGCACCAGGATAGATCTCGGGTGTGAGACTCAGAAGCAAAAGAACTTGAATAAGAAAAAGAAGAAAACCTAAAGATTGGGGGATAAACAGAAACGCAGGATCTGAGGGAAGAAATGGGAACGGAGCAGGGGAGGGGAGAGATCCCCTCCTTCAAAGCAGTGATAACGGGGGAAGCGAGAAAGGAACGACAGAAGGAAGGAGACAGAACCAATGAAGGAGAAACCTCAGCAGCGGGAGCGCAAAGGAGAACGGGAGCAACAAGCAAATGTTTGCCGAGGGCGACGAACAAACCCAGGTTTGTAATTCCGCATAACAGATTAGAGAAATATAGAAGTTACATGAAAGATTATGCTTTGATCTGTAAGTTCGTAGGATACTGGCCAGCAGAGAAAGACCTTCTAAGATGGATCCAGCAAAGGTGGAAACCAAAAGGACATGTGGAAGTAAAGTTGGGGGCGAAGGGATTTTTTACAGTTATATTTTCCAACCTAGAAGATAGGGAAAGAATCTTTGAGGAAGGACCCTACTTCATGAACAATGCTGGATTATTTATGAGGCAGTGGGTAGACTGTTACAACCCAGATAAGGAAAGAATGCTAGCAGCCCCGGTATGGATCAGACTCTTTGGCCTACCAACAGAATTCTGGGACCCAGAGATCCTTGAGGGTATAGGTAACGCAATAGGGTCATTTGTGAAAGTGGCAGAATCGACAAAGAGGGGAAGATATACAACATATGCAAGAATATGCACGTACATGAACATCACAGAGCCACTTCCAGATACAATAGAATTGGAATATCATGACGAGATCTGGCATCAAACAATTGACTACGAACATATTCCCTTTCGCTGCAGAAGATGCTGTGAGTATGGCCATCTATATCGATAATGCCCTATCACGCTAGCAGAAAAGGAAAAGGAAGCTGAAAATGAAAGGAGAAATGCAGCAAAGAAATCAGGTGAGGAGGATGAGGACTTCAGAGAAGTGCAGAAGAAGAAAAAAAGAGGAATCAGCAAGACCTAGACGGGCAAACAAAAAGGAGCACGTAACATAGAATCCCAAAACAAGTTACAAATACTCCAAGATGAGGAAGTAGAAACAGAGGAGAACGAGGAGGAGGAAATAGAGGGAATGGAAGTCATAAAGGAAAACATAGATAAAGAGTCAGATCAAATGGATAAAGATCAAGAGAGAATAGGGACCCCAATAGAAAACCAAGAGGATCAACAAGGAATGGAAATAGATCCACAGAAAACAAAAGGACAAGAAGAACAACAAGTAATGACGAAGCTTCTGCAGGAATGGAAGAGGCTCGATGAAATATTTATTCCAGAGGATCAGAAACAGATGTACAAAGAAGCCTTTCAAAGATATAAAGAGTAAAAAGGAATATTGGAAGAAAGAGAAGATGGGAAAATGGGGAAGCAGGAAACACAAAATCTAGAAATAAGCAGCATTGGCAAGGGAGGCAAAAAAAGAGGTAGAAGAACAATGAGGGAAACAATTCAAGAAGTTGGAGAGATGTTAGTAAATTTAGGAAGAGTGATACCTCTCTCATAGGTATTCCAAACTCCCCCGAAACTTCTGCGATGATCATCACAAGCTGGAACATAAGAGGCCTCAACAGTGGAGGCAAACAGAGGTATTTAAATGAAAGAATGAAAAAAGAAAAACCCAGCATAATGATAGTACAAGAAAGAAAAGTAAGTACTGAGAAAATGAGGGATATTTTGAATAGAAACAAGAATAGATATGAAATGATGGGACAGGATGCGATTGGGAGCGCAGGAGGTCTGGTAATAATTTGGAACCCTGAAGAAATTCAATTAAGCAATTGGATAAGTTATCCAAGAATTCTAACAGGGACAGCAAAGATAATAGGAACAATGGAGGAGATTATTATAACAGGGGTTTATGGACCCCATACCCAAGGAGAAAAGGAAAACTTTCTGCAGAATCTAAAAGCATTGAGAAGTCTAATCCCTGGAAGGCAGTGGATAGTAGGAGGGGACTTCAACCTGATTAAAAGCTCAGCGGAAAAAAGAGGAGGGCTAAGGAGAACGGATAAAACAATGGAACAGTTTGGAGATTTGATAAGGGAGCAGAAACTGATTGATATCCAAACGATAAATGGAAACCATACTTGGAATAACCGAAGAGGGGGAGTTAATCAAATAGCATCTCGGCTTGATAGATTCCTAATTTCTGAACAAATAATGATGAAAGATGTTTTCATAGAAGCCACAATTCTTCCGGTAGCAGGATCGGACCATTGGCCGATAAAAATGGAAATAGATCTCAAGCAAAGACCAAACAACAAACCTTTTAGATTTGAAGCTTTTTGGTTAAGAAATGAGGGACTGTTAGAGAAACTTGAAGAATGGTGGAGGAAGAGTGAACAAAGAGGAAAAAATAAAATGCATACCTTTCAACTCAAATTAAAGGAGATGAAAGACAAAATAAAAAAGTGGAATAAAGAAGAATTTGGAAATATACTGGAAGAGAAAAAGCACCTGGAGCAGAGAATGGAAGAGCTGCAGCAGATGGATATCCTAGAAGGCACACAGGAAGATAGAATAAAGGAAGAAGGAATTATACTAAACCAGCTAGAAGAAAGAAGGAAACAAGAAGAGATTTTATGGAAACAGAAGTCAAGGGTTCAGTGGCTTAGAGAAGGGGAAAAGAATACTAAGTTCTTCCATAAAGCAATGATACAGCATAGACAAAGAAACTGAATCTTCTCAATAAAAAATCAAGAAGGCCAGAGAGTTCTCCAGCATGAAGAAATCGAAAAAGTTTTGGTCAATCATTTCAAAAACTTATTAAAGGAAACTCAGGATAATAGATCAGAAGCTATAACAAAGATAAGCAGGGAGATCCCTAAACTGGTAACCAGAGAACAGAATTTGGCTTTAATGAGGAAAGTTACAATAGAAGAAGTGGAGGATACAGTCAGGAACATGAAAAGGAACAAAGCCCCTGGGCCAGATGGGTATACGGTAGAATTCTACCAAGCAGGTTGGCATTTCCTTGCTGAAGAAGTTCTAGAAGTGGTGGAGGAAGCTAGAATCAATCAAAGAATATGGCCAGGTATAAACTCAACCCTGCTGACTCTTATTCCTAAAACTACCCAAGCGGATCAAGCTGAAGGCTTTCGCCCCATAGCTTTATGTAATGTCATCTACAAGATAGTGGCATCAGTGGTGGCACAGAGGCTGAAATCGATTCTCCCAAGCATAATATCCCCAGAACAAACTGGGTTTGTAGAAGGAAGACAGATTCTGGATGGATTAGTGGTGGCCCAGGAAGTAATCCACACTTTGAAAATGAAGAAGGAAAAAGGAATGCTGATAAAATTAGACCTGTCAAAAGCCTATGATAGGTTAAACTGGAGATATCTAGAAACCATCCTTCAAGCCTTTGGATTCTGTGACAGATGGGTGAAGTGGGTCTTAAGTATGATCTCCACACCGAATTTCTCCATCCTGCTAAATGGAGCTCCATCTGCTACTTTTAATGCTACAAGAGGACTCCGACAAGGGGACCCCCTATCCCCCTTTCTCTTCATAATAGCAGCAGAAGGATTAGGTAGATACTTCAAAAAAGAATTAAGAGAAAGGAAAATCCAGGGTCTGAGACTATGGGGCAATCAAACTACAGTCACCCACCAACAGTTCATGGATGACATCATGATATACTGCAAAGCATCCATGAATGAGGTGAGAAGGATAAAGAAAATTTTAGAGGTATTCATGGAAGGCTCAGGTATGGAGGTAAACAATGAAAAATCAAGAACATTCTTCTTTAATACAGTGGAACCCATCAAAAATCATTTAACCAGGATCTTGGGTTATAGGAAAGGGGATCTCCCAACAAAGTACTTAGGAACTATGCTAGATTCCTCATCCCTCAAAATAGGAAACTGGAAAACCATCTTGGAAAAGATCATGAAAAGACTGGAAAATTGGTCCTTCCGCACTCTGAACCTGGCTGCAAGGGTCGTTTTGCTTAAATCCACCATTCAGGCGATCCCGATATATCCTTTATCAGTAATGGCAGCACCAAAAGGGATATGCAATAAGCTGATAGAGATATACAGAAAATTTCTATGGGGAGGACCTAAGCAACAAAAGAAATGGGCCCTCTGTTCATGGGACAGCCTAACCAAACCAAAAGAAAAAGGAGGTCTTGGCCTAAGGGACCCATCGATCCTAAATCAAGTTCTAGCAGCCAAATTAAGATGGAGATGGATGCAAGGAGGGAAGGATCTGTGGAAAGAAATATGGACAACAAAATATAATATGCCATCAACTCCTGAAGAAATACTAAGGAAACAAGAAACACCTCGGGGATCAGATATATGGAACCTGACCATTCAAAGCAGAGAATTAGTTGATGGTCATATTTTTTGGGAAATCAGAGGGGGTCAGAATGCGAGATTTTGGGAGGAAGCATGGCAACAAAGGGAGAAAATGTTGGACCTACAAGGAATGCAGGACATCTACAGAACAAGTATGGACAAAGACCTCATTAGGGTTAAAGATTATCAGATAGAAGAAAGAGGAAACGAAGAATGGAGGGAATGGAAATCAATGGAAGAATGGAACAGGAATGCAACGGAGGAACAAAAAACAATATTTAGCAAGGAATTAGATTCCAGGAAAATAAAAAATAGAGGAGGCAGTGACATTCTACGATGGGGTAAAGAAACCAAAGGAACGTTTACCATTAAGGAAGCATATAATGTAAAGATACAGCAAGAGCAGGGGGAGGAAGAGCAGAAGTGGAGGAAGCTATGGAGAAATAAATGGTGGCCGAAGATAAAGATGTTTGTATGGCTGGTAGGAAGGAAACGCATTCTAACTTGGGATCGAATACAAAAAAGAGGATTCTCAGGCCCATCAAGATGCTGCCTCTGTTATCAAGATGAAGAAGACCAGGAACACCTTCTCAATGGATGCAGCATGGCCCAATTCCAATGGGAAAAGACTAGAAATTTATTCTCGACCACTGAACGAAATCCACAGGATATAATTCAAACTCTATGTGACTGGGGAGAAGGAAAGTTTAAAAGCAAGGTGGTAAGAAGAGCTTGGAACATGGTGGCAGGCTTCAACGTGTGGAATCTTTGGAAAGAGAGAAATGGTCGAATCTTCAAGGGGAAAATATCAAATCCAGAAGAAGTTTGGAAAAGAACCCTAAGACAAATCAGAGAATCAATCCTCGCTGAAAATTGGGCAGAAGAAGACTGGAAGACCTCTGAGGAAGAAGCAGAAATCCTAAAAAGGCTGAACTTGGAACAAGGGATGATCTATCAACAAAAAGCAAAGCAACACCAACCTATCGTGGGCCAAAGTCATGCAGTCTATCGTAAGCCACCGGAAGGGTTTATCAAGCTTAACTTCGACGGGGCAGCAAAGGGGAATCCAGGTCCAGCAGGATTTGGAGGAATCTTTAGAAATAGACAAGGAGAGGTAGAATGGATCTATGCAGAACACGGAGGAACAATGAGTAATAACGAGGCGGAATTTATGGCAGTTTATCAGGGTCTCAAAATTGCTATAAGAAATGGATATAGGAAGATAGAGATCGAAGGTGATTCAGCCCTGGTCATAACCACCATAAGAAAATTAATACAAGGGAAACAATGGGAGAAGGTAGTTAAAAGCTGGAGAACAACGAGTATAGTCCAAGAAATCGAGGAAACACTGAAAGGTATCGATTACAAAATCACCTCGCATGTCAGAAGAGAAGGAAATAAGCCTGCAGATTGCTTGGCCAATTGGGGAAGTAAGGAATTATTGGCGAAAGTGGATGACAGCTGGACTAATCAAGCAACGATGACAAGATGGGACGGCTTAAAACAACTCATAGACAACGATAACCATGAAACAGCATAATGGTAATCAAAAAATCGCGAAGATCTGGAGAAGGAAAATAAGGCAGGTTTATTCGGCAGCGAAGACAGGACAGAAGGATGGCGGCCTCACCTCCCTGACATTAGCATTTAATGATAATTCAGAACAGCAGGTACGCAACCCAAAACAAAAACCGGAAAAAATCGAAGAAAGCATCATTCAAGGTGCAAGGGAGAAAGGAAGTGGAGAGAAAACCCATCATAAGTGAAAAGGTGGCGAGAATTCTATAAGGTGGAACAAGAGAAGAATGACAGAGAGCAAGAAGTCAAAGAAGGTGGCGAGAGAAGGTGAGACTTGGCAGAGGAACCAAAATCAACGCCTCAAACGTACCAAAATGGCTGAGAAATGGGATAAGACAGTCCAGGCAGAGAGGGAGGCAGTAGGCGACAGGCATTTCGAACGGGGTAGAGTAAAAATCGAAATCGAAAGCTCAGATGAAATGGAGTATAACCAGGGGGAAGGTTTCAGGAGCAAGAATTTTGAAACAGGGCAAAGCAGCAAAGGAACTAAGCGGGGCAGAAAGGATGGAAGAAGGAAGGCGCGTGAACAGAGAGGCAGAGGTAGACCCCGACAACCAATCATCAGCGAGGAGGGGAATCAGACGCAGGGAAGACGAAAAAGGGGGAAGAAATCGATTCGCATGGCGGTGCATGAAGCAGAACAGGCATACAATCTGGAGACAAATGTAGACATAAGGAAAATTATTGATGTTATGGAAGACAGAGTCTTGGAGGAACCGTCCGACCCGGAGATGGAAGAATGGACTTCTCAGCTGCCTGACCCAGGCAACACCCGAGGCAGATTAACTCTTTACCGCCGCGCTCTTCACACATACTGGGTGTTGAAGCATCTCTTGGCAAAGGCCATGGAGCAAGTAGCGGCAGAGATGGTGGAAATGGCTCAGGAAATGGCGGCAGCGAAGAAGGAGGTGGCGAACGTTGAAGGGCTGCTCCGTCAACAGAACGAACAACTTAAGGAAATTCGAGAGATGCTGAAGGAGCTGGGGAAGACCAACGACAGCAATGAAACCAGAAGAGGAAACGCGGAGAATTGAGAGGCCTGTTAACTGTCTTCTTTTTGAATTTAGATGATATTGCTCTGGTTTTTGGATATTAGTTTGCATGCCATAGCAGTAGTAGTAAAGTTAGGTCTTTTAGTAGATCTTGGAAAGAATAGTTTTTTGGAAAAATCTGGAGAGAAAGGGTTTAATGTCCTGCAAAGTTTTTTGACAGTATTCAGCATGAAAAACATTATTGAACGTCTGATGAAGAGGAGCCAACAGATCCGGTTTCCCAGTTGGGCGGATTGAGGTTCCTAAGTTTGTACTTTTAAATTTGATGTAGATAATAGAAATGCCGTAGCTTACAAAAAAAAAAAAATTAATATAAAAAATAAATAAAAATAAAATAAAATAATATATATTTCTAATATGTAAACCCCCTTTACTCATCCCTAGTAATTATATGATTAAATAAATTAAAAAGGAATTAAACTAATTAATTTAATAACCTAAGGAAAAATATATTAATAAAATAAAATAGAATAACTAATATATTATAATTAGTTATTAGAAGAAAATTATTTACTTTAGTTATAATATTATTCTATTACTCTATGTTACTACCTTTGACTTATTAACATATTAAATTATTATTATTATATAATCTAGCCATTTTATATAGTCGTTGATGGTCAACATAGTCAACCTAGCCATTCGGATGATCTGCTCTCCCTATTTAACTGGCAGCCATGATCTGACTCCTCAACTTGTCCTAATGATGAACCACACTAGTTGGTTCGAAACACATCGAAAAAGGTTTTCTACATATGATTTACTCCGAAAATCTTCTTAAAAGATGTTATGGATCACAGAAGCCTCAATTCAACAATAAATATCTCACCAAACATTGTAATCTTGGCAGATAAGTAGATAGGTACAGTCAAAAAAGGAGCTCAACAGTTTAATCTGAGCCCTTGGATGTAATAAGTGTAGACTTAGATAGGTATTTCCATGTAAAAGAAAAAAGGTTTGATAATGGTTTGCTAGTCTAAGTGCACCCAAATAAAGAAGTAAAAATGCTAGGTTAAAGTAGATAGGGTAGGTAGATGATGGTTGCAAATTTACATGTGGTGAATGATGATTCTAAATGTGTTAATATTTTACTTTCATCACAAGGCAAAGGCATGTATTACATTGAAAACATCTCAAGCAAAGAAAATTCAGGTAATTAACTCCCCTATTCATTTTCCCCAAATTTTCACTAATTTCCTCTAAGTACCAAGGTGTCTATCAAATTAGAGTGGCTCAGAGCATTTCTCTGACTTCTGGAGGGACTGGACCCTCTGCCCCATAATTTATAAAGCCTAAGTACTTAAGACCATTCATTAAACATTAGACCCCTTCAAAAAAATCATTCATTCCCTTGATAAATCTTTTCCTAAGTAAAATCCTATTTTACATAGGAAAATTAAAATGTTTTCACATAAACCCTTTTTTCACCTTAGCCTAAGTTTAAATACACACTTCTAATGTTTTATACTTAGCGCTTTTCATTTCGATGTCATATTAACTATCAACTTATTAATATATAAATCCCATATGAAAATCTACCCATTCCCATATTATCTAAATTATATAAAACCCTAAATTTCTATATATCTCACCCCTTTGGTTAGTTATAACCATAATGGAGTTTGAATGGGAATTAATTAGTTAATCAGTAACTAATTAATAGCCCTTAATCCCCCACCACATTAAGGAGGGATTAATTAACCCTCACGGTTAATTAATAACCTCCTCGACCAATCACCTCACTCCCAATATGATTTAAAAACACTTAAATATATTGGGCTTTCCTTTGTTAAAACCCCATCAACTTTCATCTTCGATAGCCGTACAATCAACGCACCCAGATCCAACGACTTTCGTGCATATCACACGACCCTTTGCAACCACGCGTTAGCATGCGATCACAAAGCGGTTTCATGAACAGTCCCTCGACCACGCGTCAACCACTCAATGGAATCACTGGCTCGAGGCCAAATACCGCCCTATCCCCATAAGCGGTGTGATATAAACCACTAACCGCCTCCGAACTAATGGACAAAAACATCACGTCGCTCTCCCAGTGACGTCAGCCATCCAAAACCTGCCAAACCTTGACTTTGCATATAAAACAAAATAATGTCATTTTCATCGTTTTATCCTATGAACCTGTACGCCCATGCAAACGATACGTCGAGGTCAACCAGCTTGAGTTTTCAGCCACCATCCTGCTCCAAACTTCATAGTTGACGCCGCACAGAGCCATCTAGTTATGCCCAATACCTGCATTTTGTTGCCCGCCCCCCAAAAGCAGGTATTTACCAATTCCCCAATGATAAAACCCTGCAAATACTTGTTTTCTCGGTATATTGATTAAAAAACCAAAATTCACCATTATTCTGCTATTGTACTTGTAAATTCAAGTACCCGGACTTGGTATTTCATCATTTCCACCTGAAAAACCTCAGTTTCCCTCTTCAAACCGACAAGAACTAGTATGAAAACTCGGGTAGCCATAAATGTTGCTCCCATTTCCACTCCTCATCGTGATTTGGACTATTTGCCTCTGGCAGATAAGGATTTCCAAATAAAAGACTTAAACACTTATAAAGACCACCTCAAAGTCTTCTATCAATGCCGAGACAACCATTTGAATGGCTATGATGCCATTGGACTATGGGAATCCAATATCCCAGTGTACTTTATCCCTTTTGTCCATGTTTTCCCTGATATAATCCATTAGTGCCATGCAAACTATGACCCCATTCACAGAGCAGTCATGTGTCCCAACCAAATAGTCCTTTTTTTAATAACTGCTAAAACAATTAATGAGATGCTACAATTTCACCCTAGTTAGGTCCTCACCCCCATTTCCATTGGGAATTTGGTAGAAAAACCAGCTGAATTATCCCAAGCTGAGCTCACTCGGCTCTGCCAAACTTTCATATTACCCCAATACCAAACTAAATATCCCCCTCCCTATATGTGAGTTTTCTTTACAGATACACCCAAAATCATAGTTGACATGATATCAATAGTCATGGGATTCAACACTAGTGAATATGTAGATGACTTAACCCTAGTAATGATGTTTATCCTTACCCCAGGACAGCCTCCTGTTGTCAAATATGATTATGCCTCTTATATTTATGATAAAATTAATGACCAGTTCATGAGATTGGAAAATGAAAAGGTTTTCAAGTTTTCCACCTTTATATACCACCTCATCCTTTACTATCAATCAGACGATTTCCCATTTTCTGTCAAGAAACTTGATACCAAGGGTAATCCAAGTTCAGTTTTCTTTTGGACTTCCATCTTCCATAAAAAATTTTCTTTCCCTTATTCCTATAATGAGTTTATTGATCAGTTTTTCCACTAAGTAACCACCTTGCTGATAGGGAATTCCTCTCCCAGAATAAGTGATGACATCAAAAGGATCCTTTAGCTCTCTAAACAGTACAAAGTGGGTGATTGGTATTTATACCAAAACCACACAGAAATTAGGGCATATGGGTGTGAGATTTTCCCATTCAAGCTACCTAGATATGTTCCAATGAGACTGTTCACATTGGAATACTATAGACAGATGACACATTCAGATTTGACACATTTTACCAAGGCCAAGAAGAAAGCTCAACTCAGAATCAGGGCTCACTTAGGCCCAATTTTCTGCAACACTAGAGAAGCATGGACAGAAGCAGAACGAATTCTAGAGGATGATCTAAAGTTAAACAAAAGTTTTAATTGGACTCCATATGACCCTCATAGTTTTATTTGTGATAGAAAGATGAAAAATAGATTATCACCATGCTTGCATCACAGAATTCCAGAGATTGAGCAATTTGAAAATATGGATGAATAAAGGGAAGGAACCCTAGTAGAAACAGATAGTGAACAGGTCAATATAGAAAATGTAACGAAGGATATTGAAAAAACACTTGACTTGGATTCTTTTGGGTAGGTAAATTTAGAGACTTCTCAAAACTCAGCATCAGGGATCAGTGCCTCAATAATTGATACCTCACAAAGGTTTCCACCAGAGACCAGTATACCACCAGTAGAAACACCGTAGGGAGGGGAAGAAGATAGTAGAAATCAGGCAACCAAACAATCGACCATGTCCAAACAACCTAAAAATTCTCAAAAGTAGGCCCAAGCATAGGCTTACCCTACTTAGATCAATATTGGAGAGCCCCCAATTTTGCAGACTCCTCTGAATAATGAAAAGAACAAAAAGAGAGATAGGGAAGTAGCTACTCCTGCTAGTGGACCATCAGACCAACCTATGCCTTCAGAGGAAAATAACAAAAAGAGAGATAGGGAAGTAGCTACCCCTGCTAGTGGACCATCAGACCATCCTGGTGCTAAAAGGCACAGGCTAACTCCTCATGCAGAAGAGGAATTTTTTGAAGATACTACTGATACTCAAAGAAAATAAGGTGTATACAGTCATCAAACCTTCCCTGTAAGTGGGACACCTTCTAGCTCATAGAGACAGGAACTGTAGAGACAACAATGTGCTGAAGTGTCTTCCTTCAAGTGCCTAGGAAATGACAACTTGGATATTAAAAAGAAATTCAAGGAAATAAAGGCTAGGAATGAGCCATGGAGGATCGAGGTCTACAACTAGTGTTTAAAAATGGCACCCACCAATCTGAACTGGCTGATGTCAGCTTATAACATCAAGGAGGGAAAAATGCAAACGAGCTTCTTCAAGCCCAAAGTGCAGCAACCTCAAACAAGGGCCAATTATCTTCAAATAGATTTTGAGGGTATGGCAAAGGATATTCAACCCCTGGACCAGATTGAGTTACACAATCAAACAGGGGAAATGGTGTATTCAACCTTGACAAGCAAAGCCATGATGGCAAAAATATTGGAAAATTCTTTAAATAATACAACTGCCCAACTACAGCTCGAAAAGCCTCATCACAGGCTAAAGAGAACATAATTAAATCTTTGGATGAATTAGTGATTGGATTGGGTCACAACCCAAAGGATGTAAAAGAAATAGAGGCCTTAATTAAGAAGAAATATGAAGACATCCACAAACTGCAGAAGTTGTCCAAAAGAAATATGAAGAAGAGCTTATGGACTTAGTCCTAAAGCTTAACGAGCAGTTGAAGGAAACTAAGAAAGAGTTAGAAAAATCATTGAAGAGAAAGAAGGGAGAGTCAACCTCCCAGCCTCCAAATGGGATTCCAGTGGTTTCCACTACAGTCCCCTCAACACTTGGAATAGCTCTAGCACCAAATGTCCCCTTGGTCACAACAGAAGTAATAACAGGAACAACAACAGCAGGAACACCACAGGCAGGTACTTCAGGTTTAAGCACAGAAGAATTAATAAAGTCAATGGAAGAGATGAAGCTCCAAGTCTCAGAATTACAGAAAGTAAAAGAACAATTTGTTAGTTTGGAACAAAAATATGATCTTTCCAAAATCAAGTTTGTTGAAAAGGTGAGGGAGAATAAAGGATTAGTTCAGTAGGTGAAATCACTAGAGAAGGACCTCACTTTTGACAAGTCCTTAGTAGACATTAGGAAAATTCTTTGGATCAACATCACTTAGTCAATAAATGATGCTTGGCCATCAATACAAATAATTTTTTAACAAATTTTGGTAAAAGTGGCTCTCAAAGAAATACAGAGGACCAAGGAAGAATTAGGAAGAAAGCTTGAGGAAGCAACCATACTCATAAATTTTTTGAATAGTAAGAATAAGTACCAACTAGAAGAGTTGGTCATTGAAGAGAGAACAGGGACTATTCAAGAATTCAAGAAGGTATTGACCAAAAGGTCTCTCATGTAGAATTTGGAAAGTAGATGCCAGAATATACAAGAAGAAATCAATGATTTTATGGAGAAATTTGGCATATTACAGAGCAAAGGACTTCCCAGTCCTTTAGTTATTAATGATAAATTGATGAGACATATAGACTATGTTGACAAGTTGGCTCAATATGTAGATAACCAGGCCAGCCCATCAGCTAGTGCATCTGCACCAAAGGCCCTACCTATAGGCAGAGTTCTTTATGACAGTCTAGAGAACCTCTTCTATGTGGAGCATCAAATAAAACATCTGTTCCCAGTTCAGCCTAAGTTTTTCAAATACATTGAGGCTGATGAGATCCTCAAAAAACTTCAAAGGACTAGAATACCACAGGAAAAATGGTGGACATATGTGACAGAAATTTTGTGATTTATCCTTGGTAAAAAAGTAAATTTCCATTTTTTACTATAGTCATTGGTGGTAATAGAAAGTAAACAAGGATCAAATAGGTAAAGAGTATCATAATAGGTCAAAGAGTATTAGTAAGAAGATGAAAAGCAGAACATACAGCATGGAATTACAAAAAAGATATCAAGTGCCCAATCATAGTGCCTGCCTCCAACTCATTCACAAAAATAGGGACAAGAAGCCATTAGTTTACCTTTATCTTCTATATTCGAGACCATCTATCTCTACTTTCATGTAACATAAAGTTAGTCATCATAGAATATATCTCTCTTTGTTATGAGATATTTCATTGTAAATTTTTGTATAAATACTCCCTCATTCGGAGAATTGAGGGTGGATTCTTAGACATTTCTGGAAGACTGATTATTTTGGGAAAGAAGTATTGTTGGACAATTTTTGTATGGATGGATGGATGAAGGAATAATACAAAGGAATTTTCATAGGATTCATGTGTCAAACACCCGACAAATAAGTATCTATATCTCATGTGTTATTGTTTTCTTGTTTAAATATTTCAATTATGTTCCATATCTAAATATTAAAATGAAAAAGTGTAATTCAGAAAGTGCTTAAGTGCAATCTATCTTTAAAATCATTTTTACTCTATTTTTTTTCTTCTAAACTATCATAGGCCGAGAATTCTTAATTGCTCTTGCTTCTTAGTTTATCATTTCAGTCATTTAATAAAAAAATCTTAATTGCTTTTCATTCGTGATCAGTCATTTCCCTCTCTTAAAACATGTTGAATGATTCTTAATTCCCTTCATCCCTTTTAAGTCCATCCCATCCTTTTCAAGTTACCATTTGTTCCCTATTTAGCTATCTTACCCTATGAAGCCATCCTTTTGTTTAAAATCTAAGTCCAGTTAATCCATATTTAGATTGATTCCATAGCCCAATGACCTGAAATACTCAGTTCTATCCATCTGCTCCTGAATTCTACTACCAAACACAATCAAAACTCCCAAGCTTTCATAACTAGCCTAATATCTAATAAAACAAAGCTAAATCTTAAAGAGAGAGCCCTCTCTGGGTACAGATTGACTAGATTCTATACCTAAAAGTTGGCTTGTGGTTACCTCGGACCCCTTTCCCTCTTCTTACAACTCCGGGGAAAATCTAACTGATAACATAATGGTGACTCCACTGGGGAACCAGTTAATCATGTCAAATAAATCTTTAAGAAATTTTAAATCCCATATCTAAAGCCTCTTAAAGAAATCATATAAGTTATTTGTTGATATCAATTCAGAAAAAACCAAAAACAAAACCAAAAGACCTGGCTTCAGAAAGGACTCATTACACCAGAGCCAATCCTAATCCCAATCCACCACAAATGTTTGAGAATCCTAATTGGATCCCCAGAATTCTTAGGAGACAGGAAAGTCAAGAAAGCTCTGCTAGTTCTAGGCCCACCTACAGATCAAGATCCTGTCTTGTTAGGTGGATTTATCTTGAGGACAAACCCTTTGATGAACATTTTGAAACCTATTTGTTTAGGACATCTTCCAATTCCAAATTAATTCATTTAGTCCTAGACCCAGTGTTCATCGAAGACTTACAGCTTGAAGCTATCAATTTTTCAATTGATAGATATTTGTAGAACTCAATACAATCTGATCTTACCACTAAAGGAACACCCAATCCCTCTGTAATCACTACTGCCTCTACAAGTTCATCACCATTTCCTCATACATCTCAACCTCAAACCACTCCACAACAAATCACCCCTTCTACCCCTCCATCTACAACTTAGACACCTATTGTTATCCCAACTCGAATTGTTGTTTCATCACTACTTGCTGCAATGGCAAACATATATGCTCCCTTGGTATTACCAGCCAACTTAGGTGCCATGCCCAAAGATTACCAAAGTAAAATCACTCCATTTGATGGTACTCGTAGCTTCACAGCCCAACAACATACCAAAAGGATGACTGATTACTTTGAAATATATGAAATAGATGTTGATGATGTATGAATGAGATTATTTGTTCAGAGTCTAACTAGGGAAGTCAGAACCTAGTTTAGAGCCCTAGCTACAAACAGTATGGACACCCTAGAAACTCTTTATAGACAATTCTTAAACCGATGGGAGAAAAGAAAGACCCTCTTCAAATTTTATCAGAGTATGAAAACCTAAAGAGAGGACCACAAGAAACTGTGCAGGATCACTGCACTAGGTTCAACAATGTCTATAAAGCCATCTCTCAAAACCTTAGACCTCTACCTGATTTAGCTTTAATAAAATTCCCTGATGGATTTGATTCTGACTTGGCCTTCCAGCTTAGAGAAAGAGCTCCTCACACTTTGGAAGATATGCAAAGCATAGCTGTCAGTGTTGAAGCCAACCTGATCTCTAAAAGAGCCAAGGTTAGGAGTGAAAGGAGAATAACTCTAAAATAAGAATCCTCACGTTTTGAACAAAAATTAGATGCCATAATTAAAGGGATTGATAGGTTAGGAGATAGAGTGGAAATAATTGAAGGGAAAGCTCCTTGGGATGGTCAGCCAACCAATACAGGGAGAAATCCCAATTTCAGAAAAAATCAAAACCAGAATACTCGGAAGACTAGTCCAGAACAAAAAATTAGGCCCCCTTTCCAAGAAAATTATGCAGAAGGCTCAAACTCTGAAGGACCAGAAGAGGACACTTAGATAAATTTGATGGGACTTAGTACTGAAGGAGAGGCTTTCTTGACCCAATATGATCAAGAGGCCCATATCCTTAAACAATTCCAAAATAAGTGAGGTGAATCATTTGACTTCAGGGAGGGATATGACACAACCATCTACGAGATGCATAAGCAGTACAACCTAAGGAGTAGAACAATTGATGTTCCTGAAGCCAACAAACAGAAAACTTCAAAACATCCCATGAAAGGTAAAACAATCACTACACCTGTACATATTCTGTCTAGATCAAATAATAAACCTTCTAACCCAATTATTGAAGATGTCTACGACAATCAACCAAACAATAGATAGCCCTCCACTTCTCCTCCTGCCAAAGAAAATGTGGAAGAACCTCCAGAAGTTGATTTAGGAGAAACTTCAAATCATAACCCTACTCTTGAAAAGGATAAAAACATAGAAAATACAGAAAATAGAGGGAACCCCATTGTTCGAAACATAAAAGCCCAAACATAAAAACCTTTCAATCTAGAGACTGAAGTAGGCAAGATAAAGATTGTTGTTCCATTTTCTGAATTAGTTAAACATGATGCCTACCAAAGTCAAATTAGCAGATAACTTAAAATCACTGGACTAAAGACTCAGTTAATGTTTTCGATGACCAACCTGAACTAATGTTTGGCCTAGAAGTGAATGGAAAACCATTAGAAGGAGGAATTCCTCCTTTCTGTGTGAGCATAAATATACGTCACAAAATTCCTCACAATGCCACGTTTGATTCTGGGGCATCTCACAACCTAATGCCCAAGTCTGTAATGGAAAAACTAGACCAAGATATCACTAGGCCATACAAAGACATTTTTTCTTTTGATTCTATTCAGGTGAGATGTTTAGGATTGATAAAAGACTTTGGTGTGTCATTGGTTCAATACCCTACAAAAACAATTTTAATGGATATAGTGGTAGCATATATACCACCAAAATATGGCATGTTATTTTCCAGATCCTGGGGTGCTAAGCTTCACGGGTCTCTTCAATTGGACATGTCCTATGTTACTATCTCGGTTTTTGGCCAACCTAAGAAGATATATAGAGAAACTTTGATGAAATATGTAGTAAGTAGTCAGGAAAAACCACAAAATTTTCCCATCTACTTAGTACACTCTGATATGGACTCATTTATTCTTTATAATGCTAAAACCAATCCTTCCAATGCTTTAGAAGTTTTAGCAGCACAATCGAAAGAAATTAGAAAAGGAAAATCAAGTGTTCACATCCAGGAGATCTTAGAAAACAATGAAATATCAGATTCCCAAGGAAAACCAGATGAAAATGAAAAACTAGATCTCACTATTAAACAAATTCCTACCACCCCTAACACCAATTATGAACATGAGATTATTTGGCATTTAGAATTTGATGGCTCAGTCAATAATTAGGTGCATGAGAAGGAGTTTGGGTGTACAACTTGGAAAACGACCATGTTGAAGGCCATTCCTACAGATTAAATTTTAGGTGCACCAATAATATGGCAAAGTATGAGACTCTCTTGCTAGGTATAAAACTTGTTAAAAGATTAGGAGCAATTAGAGTATCCGTCATAGGAGATTCTGAATTAATCATCAAACAGATCAAAGGGAAATATTTAACCAGAGATCCTAGATTAGGAAACTATAGAGGAACAGTCATAGAGATTCTTAATACTTTTCTGGAAACTCAGCTTGCTACAATCCCTAAAAAAGACAACTTGCAAGCCTACAGTATAGCAATGTTTACCAGCACCTGCAAATTACCTTTTTAACCTAATCATCAGTTTATAGCTGAGATTAGACATAGGCCAACCATCCCTGATAATTTAAAGAACTGGAAGGTGTGTGATATTGATGAGCAGATTAATAACTTTTTAATTTTAGATGAATAATTTTCTAATAGTTACAAAGATGTTGATACAATCATTAATCCAAATCAGATAGATGAGATAGAAATAAACATATCAGAAGAGAGTTCAATCCAAATGCTTCATCCCACAAATTTCACTAAAAAATAAGTGCAAGACGTTAAACAAATGGACCTTGATGAGATAATTGAACAAGAACAGACGTCATTGATCTAAAAGACAATCATCTACCTAAAGGATTAACTTCTTCGGAAGACCTCTTTGATTCCAATGACATTCCCAAAAAACCAAAGATGGAACCATTAAAAACAGACATTGAAGAATATAACTTAGGGATAGAGGAAAATCCGAAAATGATAAAACTATCAAAATCTTTACCTCCTGGCCAAAAGTTAAAATATGTTGAACATATGAGAGAATTCCAGGATGTCTTTTCCTAGAGTTATGAGGATTTGAAATCATATGAAACCTCTATAATTTAGCATACTATACCTCTAAAAGAAAATCAAAATCCATTTAAACAAAAACACAGAAGAATCAACCCTGTATTATTACCATTGATTGAAAAAGAAATTAAATGTATGTATGAAGCAGGGATAATAGCCACTATTAGATTTTTAGAGTGGGTGTCAAATCTAGTACATACTAGGAAGAAAACTGGGGAAATAAGATTATGTGTTGATCTGAGAAATGTGAATAAGGTTTCTCTAAAAGATAATTACCCCTTACCTAAGATGGATCATATTTTGCAAAGGGTAGTAGGTTCTTCTAGAATTTCACTTTTAGATGGGTTCTCAGGGTATAACCAAATTCTGGTTCATCTTGATGACCAAGAGAAAGCTGCTTTTACAACACCATGGGGCACTTTTATATACATCAAAATGCCATTTGGGCTCAAAATTGGAGGAGAAACTTTCCAAAGAGTAATGGACATTGCATTTTCCAAAGAGATTCATGATTTTATTGTTATATATCTGGATGATCTAACTGTTTTTTCTAAATCATATCAACAACATTTGGAGCATCTTAGACAAGCTTTTCTAAAATGCAGAAAGTATGGTATTTCTTTGAACCCAAAGAAGTCCTTGTTTAGCCTGGAGGAAGGTAAACTCTTGGGTCACATCATTTCCAAAGATGGCATTCGAATTGACCCTGCTAGAATAGAAGCTATTCTACAGATACCTCATCCAAGGAGTATAAAAGAACTTCAAGCTTTCCTGGGGAAGATAAATTTTTTGAGAAGATTCATTTCTAACTTAGAAAAAATAACTAAGTTACTAAATAACATGCTTAAAAAGGATTCAAGTATAAAATGGACAGTAGAGGCCAAGCAATCATTTGAAGAAATTAAAATGGCCTTAACCAGAACACCGGTCCTCACCAGTCCTCAATTTGATAGAGACTTCATCATTTTTTCCTTTGCATCAGAACACACCATAGTAGCTATTTTGCTACAAAAGGATGATCAGGGATGTGAAAAACCCATAGTCGTTTTTAGTAAAGCACTTAGACATGCATCACTAAAATACAAAATAATGGAGAAACAAGCTTTTGCCTTGGTAAAAGCCATTAAGGACTTCAGAGTCTACATATTATACTCTCATGTGATAGCCTATGTACCTAATGCAGTTGTCAAAGACATTCCGACTAAGGATGGAATTGAGGGCAAGAGAGGTAAATGGATTGCTACAATCTTAGAGTATGATATAAAGATAAAACCTACAAAACTGATAAAAGGACAGGGTTTGGCCAAACTTATGGCATAAACTAATTGTCAAGCCCTGGATATAAATGAACTGGATGATGAACAGGAGATGGCGACTCCACAAGTCAGCCAGGCCTTTTTAGACTCACCTTGGTATGCTGATGTAATTTATGTTTTACAAAACCTGCAGGCTCCTCCAGGGTTATCCAAAACAAAAAATAGGTCTTTAAAAATGAAATCTTCAAAGTTTTTTATCAAAGATAATACTCTTTTTTGGAAAAATCATGAAGGAATTTTAGTGAATTGTTTGTTAAAAGATGAGGCTAACAAGGCACTCCAAGAATTTCATGCAGGAGACTTTGGTGGACACCTCTATTGGAAGTCAACTGTAGATAAGATCTTAAGGGTTGGATTCTATTGGCCAACCCTGTTCGCAGATCTGAAGAAATTTGTAACTTCTTGCTATAAATGTCAAATTTTTGAAGGCAAGAGAAAGTTGTTACCTTTACCCCTGAAACCCATTTCCACTGAGAAACCTTTCCAACAATGGGGTCTTGACTTCATTGGTAAAATCCATCCATCCTCTTCAGGCCAACATAAATGGATACTCACTGTCACTGACTATTTTACCAAATGGATAGAGGCCATTCCCTCTATACAAGCCAATGACACAGTGATCATAGGATTCCTAGAGACCAACATATTGTCCAAATTTGGCTGCCCTACTAAAATCATAACTGATAATGCTACAACTTTTAAATCAAAAAAGATGATCAGTTTCTGTAACAAGTATCACATCACCTTAGGTCATTCCACAGCCTATTACACTCAAGGAAATTGATAGGCTGAATCTTACAACAAGAGTCTTATTAATATCATTAAAAAACTGTTGGAGGAGAACAAGAATACTTGGCACAAGAAACTAATAAACGCACTATGGGCAGACAGGTTTACAACCAAAAAACTCATTGGCACCAGTCCTTAGTATATGGCATGGAGGTTGTATTTCCTTCATCATTAGGAGTTCATGTAATGAAAATACTCCAATAAGCTGAAGTGGAACCTAATTATATACAAAGAAGGACAAACCAGACCATCAATTTATAGCAAAACAGAGAGGAGGTGTACCAAAAATCCCAGGTGTTGCAGGAGAAGCTCAAGAAGATATTTGACAAAAGAACCAAGGCAGATGATTTCTACCTTGGAGAGAAAGTCTTAAGATGGGATTCCAGGAGAGAGGAAAAGGGGAAACATGGGAAGTTTGACTTCCTATGGAAGGAACCATATATCATCTATGCTCTCCAAGGAAACAATATATATTTTCTAAGAAACTTGGATGGCATAGAAGCAAAAGAAGGACCAGTCAATGGTCTGATGTTGAAACATTACTTTGATCCTCCATATTAATGTTACCCTGATTGATTAACATGTACATACTATATCCTTAGTACTCTCACAATTTTGATTGGACAACAACTAATTACAATTGAAACCTGTAGAGAAGTCCCTAAACTTCAGAGGTATCATTGTCATACATGCAATAAAGGTAGCAAGTACATGAAGATTGAAGAGTGTAGTCAAAGGCATTCAGAGGCCATCTGATCTACTATTCTTGACTTTCCACCTGGAAAATCCATCCCCAAGTGGAGCCACTATTATGCCCCTATACCAATAGGTGTCATATATCATGATTGACTTGATGAGCTATGTAGTATGTTCATACCTTTACTTGTTGCAAAGGTTTTCCATATTTGTAAAAAATCAAAAAATTTAAAAAATGTAAAGAGGGTATACCCTAAAAGAAAAATCAAAGGGTTAAGAAAATAAAATATGGTCAAAAAATGAAAGAAAATGAACCCCAACAAAAAGAAAGGCCAAGGAAAGTGTGAAAGTCTAAATGCCACTACTTTTTCACTTAGTATAATAAACAATTGTGTACAACTTGTCACTTATGCAACAAATTATGAATAGTCAAATAGTTTAAACTTGGCTAGTTCATATTTCAATTTCATGTTGTAGAAATAGAGAATAAACATCTGACCAAACAGTGTAATCTTGGCAGAGAAGTAGATAGGTAGAGTGAAAAATGGAGCTCAACAGTTTAATCTGAGCCCTTGCATGTAATAAGTGAAGACTTAGATAGGTATTGCCATGTAAAAGAAAAAATGTTTGATAATTGTTTGCCAGTCTAAGTGCACCCAAATAAAGAAGTAAAAATGTGTTATGAAACCAACTCACAAAAAGATAGAAAAGATAGATCAACGCCTTAGAATTCAGCCTCTTCGAGGAGGCAACCTCCTAGACATTACACAGATGAACAATTCTTGGATTATACAAATGAAAAGGCCTCCTTTCTATATATAGGAGTCTAAGGAGTCATGATATAATCAGAGCTGACATAACAATAATAATGTAAGGGCACATTAATAACAATAGTGGGCTTCTATGGGGCACAATAGTAACAATATGGGGACTACATGGGTACAACAATATAATAAAGGGGATGTGCTAATAACAATAAGGGGTTACACTAGTAGTATAGGGGCCTAACATGCCCCTGTCCTTAAAAAAGTGTTGTCCTCAATGCTTGAGTAGTTCTTGATGCTTCTGTAGAATATTCTTGTCCTCCCATGTGGAATCTTCAGCGGGTAAGTTCTTCCACTTGATGAGATACTCTGAAATTGACCAATTTCGTAGCTGTCGGGTTCTTGTTTCTGTGACTGCTCTAGGTTCCAATATGATTTTTCCTTCCTGTTAAAGTTCTGGAAATATTGTTTGAATTGGGATCTTCTGCAACTTTTGAATTAGTGGCCACACTTCTTCGTCCTTCTTCCATTCATCCCTTGCTTCGTTTATCCAATCTAGTTGGATAATAGAAATAGCACAAAACAATGCTTCCACATACTCATCCTTTCTTGAGAGTGCATCTGCAACAAAATTTTTCTTCCCTTTTCTATAGATGATGTTAAACTCATAACCCAATATATTTGTGACCCATTTTTTCTGTTCTTCTACAGATAATATTTGTTCTAAAAAGTATTTAAGACTATCATGATCCAATTTTACCTTGAAGTGTCTTCCCATTTGGTAAGGTCGCCATTTCTTAAGTGCATGTATTATTTCCAACATTTCCTTATCATAAATAGCTTGCTTGAGATGTACTAGTAAAAATGCCCAATCACCTACATCAAAACATTTTTCACTACAATGTTGATATATCTGTTGTTTCATTTGATTTTGCACCAAAGTGGCATTGTCCTTTAAAAGCTGCAGGACTTGTTGTTGATGCTAGATGTGATCTTTTACTGCTTGAACATTTTTCTTCTTGATATTTCCTTCTATCTTGAGAGTTTGAGGAGTGGTAATTCTTCCAATGCTTTACAAGATATGGTCATATTCATTTCTTAATGCTCGATGTGATCTTTCACTTCTTGAACATTTTTCTTTTTGATATGTCCTTCTATATTGATAATTTTAGGAGTGGTAATTCGGGCCAATGCATTACAAGATATGTTTGGATTCATTTCTTCTTTCTCGATGTGATCTTTCACTTCTTGAACCTTTTTCTTCTTGATATGTCCTTCTATCTTGAGAGTTTGAGGAGTGGTAATTCTTGCCAATGCTTTATAAGATATGGTCAGATTCATTTCTTGTTTCTTTGGGGTTGGTTCCTGGTGCATATACTCTTCTTTTGATGTTTCTTGATCATTTTCTTCCTCCTCTTCATAATCTATGTAAAATAATTTCTTCTTAGCACACTTATGACCTTTAGTGCATTTGCTATCACAATTGTAACAAAGCCCCCTTTCTCTTTTCTCTTCCAACTGTTGTGGTGTAACCATTGTAGGTTGTGGAAGGCTAGGAGAAACAACACTTCCATCATTATAGTTGTGAGGGGTAGACTTCCTTGTTGCCATAATTTTACTTTCCACTATGTAACAAAGCTCTTTTACTCTTTCCAATTGTTGTGGTGTTACTCTAAAGAAGGTGTTGCTCTTTGTATCCTCATAATGTGCTATCATTTCCACCGTGAAAATTGACCACGTAACAAGTTGTTTACGTGAACAAAGCCCTTTATACCATAAAAATTGATCTGGTTCTAAATATGAAGATGCAATACATACCTTTTGTAACAGTGGTACACCATGTAGGTCAAAATATCGCTCCATCTGAAGTATCCAATTTACCATATCCTTGCCATCAAACTTCCTCATATCTCCTTTTCTTGATTTTAGGAGCTCAATCTTGAAAGGACTATAACTCTGTAATTTTGGTTCTTCCAGTTTTGAAATTGCAGCCTACAGTAGCCCACTGCGTCCTCTTTCCAATGCCACCAATCTGATCCAAATTGGATTCTCCAAGGAAGAGTTTGCCAAATCTCCCACAGTGACTTGATTATAGACTAGTTTAGTAGAGCGAAATTGTACGATGTGCCACGTGTCACTGTTTCAACCTTTGGCTCTAAAAAATATATAGAAGAAACTACAGTCCATCTTCTTTCTGTACCTTCTTACAAAATTTCAATCCAATGCTCAGAGAGAAATTTATGATGATTTTCCCTAGGTCACCTGTTTGGAATGTAATTCAGGAGTCTACAAAAAGACCAACTTCCTCAGATCATATCTCTATAAATATAACGCTAAAAGCTCTGAAATTCGGACCCAAGTTTCAATACGATTTCATCTCAAATAGATTTTTTTTCGCTTCTGAAACATCGCAAAAGAAAAGTTATAGCGAAAATTCCATGGTGACCTATTTGGAGCAACGAAACCCTAGAATCCAAAGCTCTAATCCCAAATGTTATGAAACCAGCTCAAAAAAAGATAGAAAAGATAGATCAATACCTTATAATTTAGCCTCTTCGAGGGGGCAATCTCCTAGACATTACACAAATGAACAATTCTTGTATGATAAAAATGACAAGGCCTCGTTTATATATAGGAGTCTAAGGAGTCATAATATAATCAGAGCCGACATAACAATAATAATGTAAGGGTACAATAATAGCAATAGTGGGCTTCTATGGGGCACAATAGTAACAATATGGGGACTACATGGGTACAACAATATAATAATTGGGTCATAATAATAACAATAAGGGGTTACACTAGTAGTATAGGGGCCTAACAAAATGCTAGGTTAACGTAGATACGGTAGGTAGATGATGGTTGCAGAATTACATGTGGTGAATGATGATTCTAAATGTGTTAATCTTTTACTTTCATCACAAGGAAAAGGCATGTATTACATTGAAAACATCTCGAGCAAAGAAAAGTCAAATAATTAACCCCCTATTCATTTTCCCCAAATTTTCACTAATTTCCCCTAAGTACCAAGGTATCTATCAAATTAGAGGGGCTCAGAGCATTTCTCTAACTTCTGGAGGGACCGGACCCTCGGCCCAATAATTTATAAAGCCTAAGTACTTAAGACCATTCATTAAACATCATACCCATTCATAAAAATCATTCATTCCCTTGCTAATTTTTTCTAAGTAAAATCCTATTTTACTTAGGAAAATTAAAACATTTCCACATAAACCCTTTTTTCACCTTAGCCTAAGTTTAAATACACACTTCTAATGTTTTATACTTAGCACTTTTCATTTTGATGTCATATTAACTATTAACTTATTAATATATAAATCCCCTATGAAAATCTACCCATTCTCGTATTATCTAAACTATAAAAAACCCCGAATTTCTATATATCCCGCCCCTTTGGTTAGTTATAACCATAATGCAGTTTCAATGGGAATTAATTAGTTAATCAGTAACTAATTAATAGCCCTTAATCCCCCGCCACATTAAGAAGGGATTAATTAACCCTCACGGTTAATTAATAACCTCCCCGACCAATCACCTCACTCCCGATATGATTTAAAAACTCTTAAATATATCGGGCCCGCCTTTGTTAAAACCCCATCACCTTTCATCTCTGATAGCCATCCGATCAATGTGCCCAGATCCAATGGCTATCGTGTATATCGCACGACCCTTTGCGACCACACGTTAGCACGCGATCACAAAGTGGTTTCATGAACAGTCCCTCCGCCACACGTCAACTGCTCAATGGAAACGCTGGCTCGAGGCCAAATACCACCCTTTCCCCATAAGCGGTGTGATATAAACCACTAACCATCTCCGAACTAAATGACAAAAGCATCATGTCACTCTCCCAGTGACATCACCCATCGAAATCCTGCCAAACCTTGACTCTGTGTATAAAAAAAAATAATGTCATTTTCATCGTTTTATCTTGTGAACTTGTACGCCCATGCAAATGATACGTCGAGGTGAGCCAGCCTAAGTTTTCAGCTACCAACCTGCTCCAAACTTCATAGCTGACGCCGTCTAGAGCCACCCAGTTACACCCAGTACCTGCATTCTGTTGCCTGTCCCCCAAAAGCAAGTATTTACCAATTCCTCGATGATAAAACCCTGCGAATACTTGTTTTCACTGCAGATTGATTAAAAAACCAAAATTCACCATTATTCTGCTATTTTTTTGTAAATTCAAGTACCCGGACCTACTATTTCATGATTTCCACCTGAAAAACCTCAGTTTCCCTCCTGAAACCCACAAGAACCAGTATGGAAACTCCGGTAGCACTAAAGGTTGCTCCCATTTCCACTCCTCATTGTGATATGCACTATTTTCCTCTCACAGATAAGGATTTCCAAATAAAAGACTTAAGCATTTATAAAGACCACCTCAAAGTCTTCTGTTAATGTCGAGACAACCATTTGAATGGCTATGATTCCATCACACTATGGGAATCCAATCTCCCAATGTACTTTCTCCCTTTCTTCCATGTTTTCCTTGATATAATCCATCAATGCCACACAAACTATGACCCCATTCGCAGAGCAGTCATGTCTCCCAACTAAATGGTCCTTTTTTCAGTAACTGCTAAAACAATTAATGAGATGCTGCAATTTCACCCCAGTCAGGCACTTACCCCCATTTCCATTGGGAATTTGCTAGAAAAATCAACTCAATAATCCCAAGCTGAGGTAACTCGCCTCTGCCAAACTTTCATATTACCACAGTATCAAACTAAAGATCCCCCTCCCTATATGTTAGTTTTCTTATAGATATAGGAAAAATCATAGTTGACATTATATCAGCAGTCATGGGATTCAACACTAGTGAATATGTATATGAATTAACCTTAGTAATGATGTCTATCATTACCCCAGGACAGCCTCCTATTGTCAAATATGATTATGCCTCTTATATTGCTGATAAAATTCATGACCAATTCATGAGACTGGAAAATGAAAGGGTTTTCAAGTTTTGCACCTTTATATACCACCTCATCCTTTACTATCAATCAGACCATTTCCCATTTTCGGTCAATAAACTTGATACCAAGGGTAATCCAAGGTCAGTTGTCATTTGGACTTCTACCTTCCATGAAACATTTGCTTGCCCTTATTCCTATAATGAGTTTATTGATCAATTTTTCCACCCAGTAACCACCTTGCTAACAGGGAATTCCCCTCCCAGAATAAGTGATGACATCAAAAGGATCCCACATCTCTCTAAACAGTAAAAAGTGGGTGATTGGTATTTATACCAAAACCACACAGAAATCAGGGTATATGGGTGTGAGCTTTCCCCATTCAAGCTACCTAAATATGTTCCGATGAGACTATTCACATTGGAATACTATAGATAGATGATACACTCAAATTTGACACATTTTACCAAGGCCAAGAAGAAAGCCCAACTGAGAATCAAGGATCACTTAGGCCCAATTGTCTGCAACACTAGAGAAGCATGGAGAGAAGTAGAACGAATTCTAGAGAATGATCTAAAGGTAAACAAAAGTTTTAATTGGACTCCATATGACCCTCATAGTTTTATCTGTGATAGAATGATGAAAAACATATTATCACCATACTTACATCATAGAATTCCAGAGATTGAAAAATTTGCAAATATGGATGAATGGAGGGAAGGAACCCTAGTAGAAATAGATAGTGAACAGGTCAATATAGAAAATGTAATGAAGGATCTTGAAAAAACACTTGACTTGGATTCTTTTGCGCAGGTACATTTTGAGACTTCTCAAAAGCTAGCATCAGGGATCAGTGCCTCAACAGTTGATACCTCACAAAGGGTTCCACCAGTGACCAGTGCACCACCAGTAGAAACACCATAGGGAGGGGAACAAGATACTAGCAATCAGGCAACCGAACAATCGACCATGTCCAAACAGCCTGAAACTTCTCAAAAGAAGTCCCAAACACAAGCTTACCCTACTCAGATCAATATGGGAGGGCCCCCAATTTTACAGACTCCTCCGAATGAGGAAAAGAACAAAAAGTGAGACAGGGAAGTAGCTACCCCTGCGAGTGGACCATAAGACTAGCCCGGTGCTAAAAGGCATAGGTTAAATCCTCATTCAGAAGAGGAATTTTTCGAAGATACTACTGATAGTAAAAGAAAAGAAGGTGTAGACAGTCATCAAACTTTCACAGTAGCTAGAACACCTTCTTGCTCACAGAGACAGGATCTGGAGAGATAATAAAGTGCTGCAGTTTCTTCCTTCAGGCCCCCAAGAAATTCCAACCTAGATATTAAAAATAAATTCAAGGAAATAAAGGCTAGGAATGAGCCATTGAGGATCCAGGTCTACAACTAGTATTTAAAAATGGCACGAACCAATCAGAACAGGCTGATGTCAGCTTATGACATCAAGGAGGGAAAAATGAAAATGAGCTTCTTCAAGCCTAAAGTGCAATAGCCTCAAACAAGGGCTGATTATCTTCAAACAGATTTTGAGGTTATGGAAAAGGATATTCATCCCCTGGACCAGATTGAGTTACACAAACAAGTAGGGGAAATGGTGTATTCAACCTTGACAAGCAAAGCCATGATGGCCCAAAGATTGGAAAATTCTTTAAATAATACAACTGCCCAACTACAGCTAGAAAAAGCCTCCTCACAGGCTAAAGATAACAGAATTAAATCTTTGGAGGAATTAGTGATAGGATTGGGTCATAACCCAAAGGATGTAAAGGCAGCAGAGGCCTTAATTAAGAAGAAAGATGAAGACATAGCTGCCTTGAGAAAGCAGCTAAAGTTTCCACCATCAAGACATCCACAAACTGCAAAAGTTGTCCAAAAGAAATTTGAAGAAGAGCTTATGGAGTTAGTGCTAAAGCTTAATGAGCAGTTGAAGGAAACTGAGCAAGAGTTAGAAAAAACACTGGAGAGCAAGTAGGGAGAGTCGACCTCCCAACCTCCAAATGTGATTCCAGTGGTTTCCACTATAGTCCCCTCAACACTTGGAACAACTCTGGCACCAAATGTCCCCATGGTCACAGCAGAAGTAATAACATGAATATCAATAGCAGGAACATCACAGGCAGGTACTTCAGGTTTAAGCACAGAAGAATTAATAAAGTCAATGGAGGAGATGAAGCTCCAAGTCTCAGAATTACAGAAGGTGAAAGAACAATTTGTTACCTTGGAACAAAAATATGATCTTTCCAAAATAAATTTTGCTGAAAAGGTGAGGGAGAAGAAAGGATTAGCTCAGCAGGTGAAATCACTAGAGAAGGACCTCACTTTTTTCAAACCCTTAGTAGACATTAGGAAAATTCTTTGGACCAACATCACTCAGTCAATAAATGATGCTTGGCCATCAAGACAAATAATTTTTGAACAAATTGATTTGGTAAAAGTGGCTCCCGCAGAAATCCAGAGGACGAAGGAAGAATTAGGAAGAAAGCCTGAGGAAGCAACCATACTAATAAATTTTTTGAAGAGCAAAAATAAGTACCAAATAGAAGAGTTTGGCATTGAAGACAGAATAGGGACTATTCTAGAAGTCAAGAAGGTATTGACCATAAGGTCTCTCATGCATAATTTGGAAAGGAGATGCCAGAATATACAAGAAGAAATCAATGATTTTATGGAGAAATTTGGCATATTGCAGAGCAAAGGACTTCCCAATCCTTTAGTTATTAGTGATAAATTGATGAGACATATAGACTATGTTGACAAGTTGGCTCAATATACAGACAACCAGGCCAGCTCATTACCTAGTGCATCTGCACCAAAGGCCCTACCTACAGGAAAAGTTCTCTATGACAGTCTAGAGAACCTCTTCTATGTGGAGCATGAAATAAAACATCTATTCCCAGTTCCGCCTAATTTTTTCAAATACACCGAGGCTGATGAGATCCTCAGAAAATTTCAAAGGACCAGAATACCACAGGAAAGATGGTGGACAGATATGACAGAAATTTTGTGATTTATCCTTGGTAAAAAAAGTAAATTTCTATTTTTTACTATAGCCAATGGTGGTAATAGAAGGTAAATAAGGATCAAATAGGTAAAGAGTATCAAAACACGTCAAAGAGCATCAGTAACAAGATGAAAAGCAGAACATCCAGCACAAAATTACAAAGAAGACAGCAAGATGCCCAATCATAGGGCCTGCCTCCAACTGATTCACAAAAATAGGGACAACAAACTATCAGTTTACCTTTATCTTCTATATTCAAGACCATTTGTCTCTGCTTTCATCTAACATATAGTTAGTCATCCTAGAATATATCTCTCTTTGTTATGATATATTTCATTGTAAATTTTTGTATAAATACTCCCTCATTCGGAGTATTGAGGTTGGATTCTTAGACATTTCTGAAAGACTGATAATTTTGGAAAAGAAGTATTGTTGGACAACTTTTTGTATGGCTAGCTAGATGAAGGAATAATACAAAGGACTTTTCACAAGTTTCATGTGTCAAACACCAGACAAATAAGTATCTATATCTCATGTGTTATTGTTTTCTTGTTTAAATATTTCAATTATATTCCATATTTGAATATTAAAACGAAAAAGTGTAATTCAGAAAGTGCTTAAGTGCAATCTGTCTTTAAAATCATTTTTATTCTAAATGTTTTCTTCTAAACTATCATAGGAAGTGAATTCTTAATTACTCCTACTTCTTAGTTTATCATTTCGATCATTTAATAAAAAATTCTTAATTGCTTTTTATTGGTCATTAGTCATTTCCCTCTCTTAAAACATGTTGAAGGATTATTAATTTCCCTTTATCCATTTTAAGTCCATCCCATCCTTTTCAAGTTACCATTTGTTCCCTGTTTAGCTATCTTGCCCTGTGAAGCCATCCTTTTGTTGAAAAGCTAAGTCTAGTTAAGCCATCTTTAGATTGACTCCATAGCCCAATGGCCTGAAATACTCAGTTCTATCCATCTGCTCCTGAATTCCACCACCAAACATAATCAAAACCCCCAAACTTTCATAACTAGCGTAATATCTGATAAAACAAAGCTAAATCTTAAAGAGAGAGCCCTCTCTGGGTACAGATTGGCTAGATTCTGTACCTAAAAGTTGGTTTATGGTTACCTCGGACCCCTTTCCCTCTTCTTACAACTTCAGGGAAAATCTGAGTCATAACACCCTCAACTTTCACTACCATTTCCACAACAAAACTACCAACGTCAACTTCAAAACCAAATCCTCAACTCTTACTACCATTTTTGCAGAGACGAAATCAGCTACCTACCCAACCATTACATAACCCCAACAATAAAAATCCTCAAAATACTTACATGGTGGAAGGACAACAATTTCCAACTTATATGATCACTCCTCTAGATCTCAATATGTTCAACTAAGATCTGGTAGGATATTAGAAAAGGAAAGGCCTTCTGTAGTTATTCAGGAACAAGACAATTCTGAGTAAGATTCTCTACAACCCAATAAAAGTTCTGAATGAACATCTCTCCAAAACCAAAATACTAAAAATGAACAATAGAAAGAACCAATGAACTTAGCTCATGTCATTGAGAAACTAGTATCTACTTCTACACCTCCTTTTCATGAAAGATTACAAGTTGATAGAGGAGTAGAAAATCATATTAGGTTGCCTAATTATGATTTTCTAGACGAATTGAAAAATGTCTGTATCAAAATCCCTTTGTTACGAGCCATTAAGGAGATTCCAATCCTAGCTAAAACAATAAAGGAGTTGAGCATAAAGAAACCAGGAAGAAAAACAAAAGAAACAAAAAGAATTCACTTGGTATGAAAAATAGCAGACATAATGACGGGAAAAATTGCCATACAAAAATATGTAGATCCAAGAAGTCCAATTGTGGAAACACATATCAATGGAGTTGAAATTACGAATACATTGATTGATTTAGGAGCAACAATAAACATCATGAGCAAACAAACCATCGAACAACTCAAGCTTCCTAATCTTCTTTACACACCTACATTACTGCAATTAGTAGATAGATCTATAATCCAACCAGATGGTGTGTTAGAAGATATTTTAGTATCCTTATATTCTTGGGAATATCTTGTTGATTTTATGATATTAAACCCCAAGAACTATCTAGGAGGACATCCACTTATATTAGGAAGACCTTTCTTGGTCACAGCTAATGCTTTCATTAGCTATAAATCTAGTGACATGTATATTTCTGATGGGAATTCAACAAAGAAATTCACTCTATATCCTCCAGCAAGAACAATCACAGAAATAGATGAGAAAGAATGGATTGATGATGAAAATGATATTCAGCCTCTCTTTGCTATTTTAGATATTAGTGAAGATAGTCAAATCTTAAATACAATGGAAAATTTTGAATCATCTCCAGAATATGAACATGACCAATTGTAGGAAAAATCCGATATTGAATATTTTTCATCTAGGCAGATGTCTCTTTATTCTATGGAAGAATTTGGTAGCTCTACAATTGAAATCTTTCGAGGGAGAACATTGAAATAAACAATAACTTGGAGAAATTACAACAGGAAAAGCTAATCAAAACATTACAACAACATTCTTCTGAATATGCATGGGAATATACTAACATGAAAGGAATTAGTCCTAAGACTTGTATACATCACATCTACATTGAGGAAAATTGTAAACCTATCATACAACCTCAAAGAAGGATGCATCCAAATCTTAGGGAAATTGTGAAAGAAGAGTTGCAAAAACTGTTGAATGTAAACTTCATTTACCCAATTTTAGACAGCCAATGGGTTTCCCCTTTAGTGATTGTGCCTAAAAACAATGGTAAATGGAGGGTGTGCATTGGTTATCAAGAATTGAATAAATCTACCCTTAAAGATCATTTTCCTTTGCCCTTTATAGATCAAGTGTTAGATATATTAGCAGGTAAGAAGTATTTCTCATTCTTCGATGGTTTTAGTGGTTATAATCAGATTTAGGTGGTCCTGTAGATCAAGATAAAACCACATTTACTTGTCCATGAAGTACCTGTGCCTACCGAGGACTTCCTTTTGCATTATGTAATGCACTTGCAACATTCCAAAGAGCAGTACCAGGAATTTTTTCTGATCTAATACATGATTGTGTAGAGGTATATCTGGATGACTTTACAGTCTATGGGAATGCATTTCAAGAAGCTTTGGAAAATTTGGAAACAGTTCTTAAAAGATGTAAGGAAGGAAACCTTTCACCAATCCATGAAAAATGTTTTATGATATTTGTAGAAGAGATTGTTTTAGGACATCACATTTTAGGAGATGGAATTAAAGTTTATAAATCTAAAGTTGAATTCATCTCTAAATTATCAATTCCAAATTGTCAAAAGGATGTTAGAAGTTTTATAGGATTTACATGATACTATAGATAATTTATAGAAAATTTCACTAAAATAGCATCCCTACTCCTCAAATTACTCACCAAGGATTGTGAATTCAATTGGAATCCTGATTGCCAGTTAGCATTTGAGACTTTAAAACGAAGAATTTCTAAAGCACCCATCTTGAGAGGTCCAAATTAGAAACTACCTTTTCACATTTCAACAGATGTTTTAGATATAGCTCTGGGAGCTATATTAGGACAAAACGATTTGATTCCCTATACCATCTACTATACAAGTAAGAATTGACTCCCACTGAGTTAAATTATACTGTAACTGAAAAGGAATTTTTAGCTATTGTTCATGCTATCAACAAGATTAGACACTATATAACAAGCTATGAAACCTTTTTTCATACAGACCACTCTGCAATCAGATACTTAATGAATAAACCTATTACTAATGACAGAGTTACAAGATGCCTATTACTCTTACAAGAATTCAATATTACTGTGCTAGATAGACTTGGAAAACAAAACACAGTTGTTGATTTCTTGTCCAGAATTCAAAATGTCAAAGATGACACTTCGGTTGAAGATAAGTTTCCTGATGAATATATTTTTGTAGTGACTACTCAGACCCCTTGGTTTGCAGATATTTCCAATCACTTAGTCATAAGGAAATTTCCTTCACATTTGTTTCCTACAGAGAAAAGAAAAATCATTCAAATAAGTGCAAGATACTCATGCATCAATAATGAATTGTATAAAATAGGTCCATATCTCATGATCAGAATATGTGTTAGGGAAGATGAAATGCCTGAAATTCTTAAGGCATGTCATGATGAATCGTGTTGTGGACACTTTGCTGACAAGAGGACAACCTATAAAATCCTTTCTTTAGGATATTATTGGTTATCCATCTTCATAGATGCCAAAGAATATTTCAGGAGGTGTGACAGCTGCCAAAGAGTAGGAAAACCTGCTTCTTCAAATGAAATGCCACTACAAATTCAAGTAATCATTGAACCTTTTGAAATATGGGCGTTGGATTTTGTTGGACCAATTAATTCCCCATCTATGTAAAATAAGTATATATTGGTATGCACTGTTTATGTCACTAAATGGGTGGAGGCTAAAGCATTACCTTTTGCTAATGAAAACTCTATAGATAATTTTATTTTTGAGGACATCTTCACTCATTTTGGTGTTCCAAGAGGAATTATGATAGAGCAACGATCTCAATTTACATCTAAAATGGTGAAGAGTCTTGTCAAATATTACAAGATCAAACATAGGAAATATACCCCCTATCATCCACAAGAAAATGGTCAAGTTGAATCCACAAATAAGGTGATTGAAGGAATTCTTAGTAAGACTGTGCATCTACATAGAAGAGATTGAGCAGAAAGGCTTCCTGAAGCCTTATGGGCTTATAGAACTAAATGGAGGAAGACAATGGGACACACACCCTATGAACTTGTTTATGGGAAACAAGTCATGTTCCCTTTAGAGTTTCAAATCAAAACCTTCAAGATGGCAGTCCAATCGGGACTGGATTTATCAGAGGCATAAAAACATAGATTGGAGCAACTCAATGAGCTTGATGAAATCAGGCAAGATGCAGTTCAAAGAACAAGTATATTCCAATAGCAAATGGCTAAATGGCATGATAAATATATCAAGGAGAAGAAGTTTCAAGCAGGAGATTGGGCACTTTTGTTCGATTCAAAATTCAAAGATTTTCAAGAGAAGTTTTAGAGTCTTGGCTTGGGCCATATGAGATTGAAGAAGTCTTTATTAACTGAGTAGTAAGGATAAGGACAATAGATGGAAGCAAAATACCTCTTCTTGTGAATGGTCATCAATTGAAGATATATCAGAAGCCAATTTCAAGAGAGAAGTTCATTAAAATTTTCTAGAATAACTATGAAATGAAGCTAGTGAGGAAGAATTCTTCTTCTCCACTAACTTAGCCTTTAGTTTTCCTAAAATAAATGAAAAAATATAATATATATATATATATATATATATATATATATATATATATATATATATATATATATATATATATATATATATATATATATATATATATATATATATATATATATATATATATATATATATATATATATATATATATATATATATATATAAAACAAAAGAAAAAAAAAATTGTATGAGTTTAAAAACCAATCATTGATTGGCATACTTATGCAAAAATTATAGGGTGAAAATAAGATATTTCTGACATCCTATATTTTCCATTTCCTTTTTGTAATAAGCAGTGACAAAATGCTACATTCATTTGTAGTTTAGAATCTGCAAATTCATAGTCTCATTCCATCTCATTGTCATAACCCATTTCCATTTCATTTTTACACTCATATTCCATAGCCATACTTCACTTTTCCTTCTTTTCACATTCCGCAGCTGATTCCATTCTGCAGCTAATTTGATTCTATAGCTACAACTTACTTATCAGCTCTGGCACAATTGTACAACTCACAAATAAATCATGAATGCAGGAAATTGAAGAATCAAGTTTTGGAGAGCAAACATGCTAAAGGTATCTACGGATCAACAACAAAAGCGTTATCAAGCAAAATATTAAGTTCTAAAGGTAAAATGAAAAATTTATTTCAAAAAACAAGTTAAAAAGATAAGGCGTGTATAATATGAATAATCATATGTCTCCTTAATGAGTCATCATTTGATTTGACTGCCACTTCATCATACCACATCTATGCCACATCTTCCATACTTGGTACCAAACGGTCCATTATTACTTCATTATACCACATCTCCGCTACACTCTCCATAGTTTGTACCTAAATGGTCCCTAATAACTCCATATGTTAATGGTCATGGCTATGATGTGACCAACTTATCCACATCTCTCCAAACCCTCACCATCTACTTATTACATGCAAACCTGTAGTTCTTTTTCACCATACCTGCAGTCAGTCCATTTCATAGACCAGGAGAGTAATTCCGAAGGTTAAGAAATTTTGCGAAATAGAAGCCATGGGACTCATTGTCAGGACAGAGTCAGTAGGAGCAAAATATATGGAGGGATACCCAAAACTCAAGGAGATGTTGCAAAAGGCTAGATGGCTCAATTTCATTGAAAAATTTAATGGCTTCCACAAAGAGGTCACAAAATATTTTTCTAGATCATTTTATGGCACCGAAGTAGAAATTGGAGACAGTAAGTTTGCAGTGATAGGATCATACATAGCAGAAGCTACAGAACTACCAAGACATGGTGAAAAATGGTTCAAAAACAAGGAATTCCACAGTGAAGCATGGAAAGTAATCCTCAGGAACCCAGGTATGGATGTCTCTGTGTTTAGAAAAGGAATTCCTATTTAAGCACTTAAAAGTAAACGGAGAAGCATGCTTTTGATATTATAGAAATTCATTACCTGTGAGGGGATATTTGGGTGCATGTATGTCTATCATATACGTTTATTGATGAAATTTATAGAAAATGGAGAAATCAATATCCGTTTCTTCCTGCTAAACTGTTTAAGAAGGACGGCTTCAAATGTATAGAAGAAAATAGAATTCATAGACACAACCATGTATCATCATGGGTCTGTAAAGATACTGGTTGAGTATCATTTGAAAAGAATAGGAGATACTTGGGAAAATTTCCGGATAAGAAACTACTTCCAACAGGCACCAGAATCACCTGAAGAGGGTAATGTCAGAAGGAGTGGGAGAAAGAAGACCGGTATAACCAATCAAAGAAAACCTGAGTCCTCAACATAGAAAAATGATGAAGAGCTAGTTTTTGAAAAATTTATAGAGATCAGAGAACAAATCAAACAAAAGGGGAAGATGAAAAAGAAAGCTAGTGAAACTGCTGGAAACAAACATGAATCTTCATTACAACAATATGATGAAAAATTAATTTCTAATGAGTTGACAGAGATTAGGAAACAAATCAAGAGAAAAGAAAAGATAAGAAAGGAGAAAAAGGGTACGAAGGAAGAGAACATAAGTCCTCTACAACATAGAAGGAGTTCTAGGCTTTGAGGTATGGTAAAGAAGATATCATCAAAGGGAACATAGTTCATAAATCTAGAAGAAGAAACCTCAGTACCATCTCCTCATAATGTTCCATCTACACAAAGTCCTCAAAATTCTCCTGAACAGTATTTCAAAGGCAGCCCCAACAAAAGATTTCCAGGCATAGACCCAGTGCAACAACAAATATATGATTATATAGAATCACTAGAGAAGAAAAGTGCCTCAATGGATCCATAATCCTCTGTCAATCTAGAACCCTTTGTCAATCCACAAGAACCTCTAATTGACTCTCTGAAACAGGAAATCTATGAGTTAGAGATATTAAACAGACATATCAAGAAAGAAAATTAAACCTTGAGGGAACAAAGTAAATTGGATAAGGCTATTCATGATAATACAATACAGCATCTAGGGCTATGGTATAAGAAAAATAGAAAGTTGAAGAGGAAGAATAGAAGCTTGATTAGAACAGTCATCAACCTTAAATAGAGGCTTCTTATGAAGAAACCTAGAATGACATCACTTCAAAGAAGAGCAAAAGAATAAAATTAGATGTACTAGCAGAAGTGTTTGAGCAAATGCAATAAGAAAGAAGAATTCACATTTTTGGAAAATTGCATGAGGACATGCAATGATTTTGGAGTGGGGGTATGTTGAACCTCAAATTACCCTCTCCTTGATAGCTTTTCTCACTTCTTTCCCTTGCTTTTCCATAAGATTACAGATCCCCATCAATGATAACTGATAGGTTTTGTCTTAAGGAGGGAATTAAATGATTGACATGTTATATTTTTATGTTTTTTCTATTTGAACATATTTTTTCAAATTAGCTACAGAACGTAGCCTATTCTGCAGCTAACTGTGTATTCTGTAGCTACTTCCATGGTCTGGCAGGTTCCAGGTGTCAAATGAAGAAACTGGCCACATGGGCATCTCTAGAATCGTCTCCACATGGATTCTATCCTAGTCACTCAGCCCAGATCGATAAGAAAGCAAGCTCAAGATCGTAGTTAAAGGTGGAATCAAATGTATGATACCCAGAAGCAATAGGACCCTTCGTCTACTCTTTCCTGGTTAATCAATAAATCCAACAGTTCTGTTTCAACATTAACTCAGATCAGCCACCTGTGTTAATGGTTGTGTTGCAAACATATCTCCCAAATTCAAGTCACCTGTAGTTAATCAGACATTTACGCAGTGTTTTTGTAATATGTATAGGCCACCTATAGCTATTTTTCCTCAAATATAGTTATGACTATTTCCTTTTAAATACTGGTTGTACAAAATCGAGAGGGGTTCGAATAATTTGATGTATTAAGTTCATAATTTTAGCTATATATTTTTGGACTTTGTTCTTGTTTATAGAATAGAATCATGTGTTGACCAATGATAGTTTAAAAGAGCATTTTCAATTAGTTAGCAGCGCAACCTAATTAGTTGCAGAGGGCCCCTGCAATGAAGGAGGTTTTCTTTCCATTCGTTTTCTGTTTAATTTTAATTTCATCATTTTATTTTAGCAATATTTCTAACTTAGGTTGATTTATTTTAGTTTTGATCAATAGCATAATGTTAAAACTCAATTGTGTAGTCTTGTTGCTCCAACACATTTCATGAAAGGAAATGATTTTCTTTCTAAACAAAGTAAGGTTGTGTTGAAGCCCCGAAAATCGGCTCGAAAACAAGGGGGATACCCACCCGGTCCGGACCTTGGTTGGCAACTCCTTATCCGTTCGGTATAGCGGGTCCGACTGGGGATAATGGGACTAGTTTCCCAATCTAAGGGTGTGTGTGTGTGTAGAGTTGGATGATGCTGATCTAAGATTACTTAAAGCTAATTTAATTCAAACTTCTAAACTAACTCTATGCTATTGTAATCTAATGAGAAACAACACATCTAATCTACGCTAACCCGGGGTGAATTTCTTCTATTATGCGATCTAAAGAGATTTCAAACAATAACTGGTAATAAATATCATTCAGCTATCATAAGAATAGAAATCAATTAAGATAAATCACTTTGCATAAAAAGTTAGGCAAAACAGTTGTGAACAACATATCGCATAATAATCTATTCATATATCAGACATAAATAAATGACTCCACCATACAAAAGTGCCAAATGGTAACTCATACATTCATGCATTAACATATAAACAACTAAAAATTGTATATCACTTTAAGAATATAAACAAAAACAGTCAAGAGATAAAAGTACCATTTATGATTGGTTCCACTCATAAGCTTCAAGCAACAATGATTTATCTCTCCTTGCTCTAACATCTACTAAGAGTACAGAAGTGCAACATCAGTAGCAGATATCAAATGCAAACATTAATAAACCTTGATCCATCCATTCATCAAAACCCCCTCCGAGGGTGCAAAAGTGCATGTTTTGAGGACAAGTTTCTTGACAAATTTCTGGACCCTTCTCCAAATGCATGAGAAGGGTTTAAATACTGCTAACTAATTAACTTAATTACATAAATTTAGGATACAGTTTTAAATGACCGCCCTTCTGCTAAAACAAAACTATTTCTAAAAATTAAATCTAATTCCTAACCATTTCTGTATTTGCTCCTTAGTGCTACAAGCATGCAACATTCACCTGGGAAGAGTCGGCTGGTCGCCTTCTGCTTTCATTTGAGCTATGAAAATAGAAATAACAAGCGCTGGCACCACTCTCTGGTAAACTAGAATATATTTTCGAGAATCTTCCTCTGGCTGGGTGTATTCACTGCGTGTATACTTGGTAATAACCCAAATTTCTCTCAAACTGATTCTGCTTTTGCTATTTCGATTTCCGCCCTTGCGAATGACTGAATAAGTTAGGGACTTTGCTCTCTGAACAATTTTCTGCATCAAAAAGTGCCTCTGTTTTCTATTCCGGGCTTTTCTGGTGCGTTTTCCTTCTTCAGCGTCTTTTTCTTTTTTCTTTACCCATAAGCTTCAGGATCTTTTGTAAACATGCTACTTTTGTGCGCCTTTGACTCTGAGTTTTGGATGGCCTATTGACATCAGCATCTGTTGAGTGATACTCTGGAATCTGTAGTCCTATTGCATGTGGCATCCATCTCTGAAGGGATCTCTTCTCTGTTCTCCTAGCATTGACGCTTTCCCCTTTTCCTTAGATGTTTCCTACACATTGCTTCATGATATTTTTGTCTTACAGCTTACGCAAAGGAAAATAATAACGATAATAAAGATTGACATGAAAGCTTTAAGCTCTTATGAATGCATAATCATGAAACTTATAACGAACTGACTCTTCGAAAAACACACAACTGTCCTTCTTGAATACTTTGGCATACAATCATTAATTTCTTTTAAGGCGTGCACCCAATTTTGGTTTACGGACAGCTTTCCTTGAATACTGCGCCGAGGAAAATTTGCGATGGGTGATTTCTGTGACTCGCATCGCAGCATCGCGGATCGTGTCATAAAGATGTGTCATCGCAGAAGTTTATGATCGCATTTATCGCAAATCGCACTCATCGCATATCGCAGATCACAAATCGCGCTTAGTCATTCAATCATTGTGTGCTGCTTACGCGATGTTGGAATATGTGACATCACATATCGGCCATAGGAGGTTTCTTAAGATTTTTCTTTTAAGAACGCTTCATAATGTATGCGTTGCGATGAATTTCGCGTCGCTTCTTCGCAGTTTATTATGCTCATAAAAAAAACATTTCATTCTCTTCTCGCGATGCGATACAACTTAAGGAGTTGAAATACAAAAATTTTCAAAAAATGTTTTTTGGATTTTTTATTAAGGGTCCCCATTTTCTTGGTGTTATTGCTAATATCAAACAAAGAGGGGGGTTGTTGGTGGCCACAACGATGGCGATTCACTGGGACAAACTAGTTATCTCTGCTTTTCTATTGAATTTTAACTTCCAAAGCAGAAAAATTTTCATAAGTCTAAATTTTGTTATGGACAGATAGAGTACATTATGCCTTATCCTATCAATGATATTTTGTTTCAACCTTTTCCTATTCCAATTGTTTGCTTCCTCAGGCTTAGCCCTTGCATTTACATCAGCCATTACTTGGTCTTTTAAAGATAAAATAAGGTCTTCTCTGTGTGCTGGCTTTTAAAATATGCTCATTTGTCGTAGGTAGAGCCTCTGCTGCCAGCAGGCGTCAATAGCCTCGACAGGGTTACCTGTTACCCAACAATGATCCTTTATCCTGCTTAAGGCTATTTACAACTTTTCAGAGAAAAACCCATTTTGACACTTTTTCCTTTTTTATTCTCTAAAGAACAATGTCTTGGTTTGGTGGCCAAATTATGACACAGTCATTCACTTGATTTACACTTTTGCTGAACAAGCTGGCTCGTGATGAGACCCCTTGTCTTTTGATTGCAACAATCTTGAGTCGTTGCCCTATTTTGGTGGACAGTATTGGCAAAGTCAACAAGTTATAATATCTGTGATCATGATAAGCCGGCTCGTGATGAGACCTCTTATTCTTTGAGATATAATGTTTTCTCGGATTGTTCCTCTGAATGCTGCGATTTTCTTTAGCAGGGAGGAAGTCATTGTTTTTCATTAAGAAATCTCTGGACGACAATAATAGAGTTTGAAAACAGCAGTTTTACAGAGAATATTTATTTTGTTATTGATACCTTTCATTGTGCTGACATAAAACAATTTCTTCGCTAAAGGTTGCTTTCATCAAATTTTTTGAAGTAGAAACTAGTATCATATCTAGGCTAAAGTTAACTCTATCTGTCAATAATAAAGATCAGATCTTTCGAAAATTTTACTTCTTGTACAAGCGAAAAAAAATCAAAATCTGATAGAGAATTGGTGTCTTTTTTGTGAGCCCCTGTAGTAACCATCTACAACTGGTTTTATTATGGAAAAAGAAAAAGAAAAACTAAAACTATCCTACAGAATAGAAGAGTAATCTTCTATGGAAAATATATTTTAAGGATTTACCGATTAATAGGAAAAGGATCCCTTCTACCTGCTAAATCCCGCAACACAAATGTTGATGGACCTATGACTTCTACAATCTGAAAAGTACCAAGCCACATCTTCTGAATTTTTGTATGTTTTCCCTTTTCTTCATGAGCCTTATCCCATTTCAAAACTAAATCTCCCATGTGAAAAATTTTTCTGGTCATTATGCTCGAGTCAAAAGAGGATTTTATTAGTGCTTGGTGATGAGGATGGGTTTTCTTAGCTTGTTCTTGTTGTTCTTCTAATTTAATTATTTCCATTTGTCTTAGTTGTATGGAGGAAGTAGATACTTCATCGATGTATTGTACTAAAGGCAAAGAGGGGATGACTAAGTGAGTTGGAAGAACCACTTATTTCCCATAAACTAAATTAAAGTGAGAAGTGCCGATTGAAGCTTTCTTCATTATTCTATCTGCCCATAAAGCATTTACCAAAGCTTTGTGCCAATTCTTTTGGTTCTGGTCAACTGTTCTTTTAATAATCATGATTAGGTTTTTATTTGTTAACTCAGCCAATCCATTACCTTGTGGATAGTAGTTGGCCGAATATTTCAGTTTGAACCCTCTTTTAAGTGCAAACTCAGTCATTGCATTCCCAGAAAAGTATGAGGCATTATCAAACATTAAAGCCGTTGGCAATCCAAACATAGTGATTATAAATTGATCTATGAATTCAATGGTGTTTTCAGAATTAGTTGTCTTGAGAGGAACTGCTTCTACCCATTTAGTAAAATAATCTGTTGCTGTGAGGATGTATCTATGCTGCTTAGAAGAGTGAGGAACGATCTCACCTATTATGTCCAAGCCCCACTGACTGAATGGTTGCTCGATGTTTACCGGCTGTAGTGGCATGGATGGTTTCTTTTGTCTCCCTGCAGTAGTTTGGCAGACTTGGCATTTCCTCACGTAACTGTGTGAGTCTTTGAACAACGTGGGCCAATAATATCCTACACGTAGGATTTTATGTGCAGTAGCGTCTCCAGCATAGTGTCCCCCTGCTGGTCCATCGTGGAGTTCCTGCAAAACCTTTTCGGCTTCAGTTTTCTCAAGACACCTAAGAAGAACAGAATCGTAATTCCTTTTAAACAGAACATCATTTATGAGCTGATATTGCTTAGCTTTCAATCTCAGAGCTCTTTTCTTGGTGTGATCCAGGTGTGATGGAGCATACCCATTCTTAAGATAATAAATGGTGTCAGCATATAATGACTCTGCATCGTTTAGGCTTACCTCATACATTTGTACCTCTTCAGATGAATTTTCAGGAATTTGCGATGCTCCAGCCAACATTTTGCAGAAGCCTTGACCTCTCACAATGCTTGATGGTTTGATCTCAAGTTCGTATTCTTGTAAAGCAGTGATCCATTTTGCTCTTTTTTCACCCACATCCTTCTGTATTAGAAGATTTCTTTCCGCTGGAAATGGTACTATGACCTTAGTACGGGTTTTAACTAAGAAAGGTCTAAAATATTTGACCGCTTTGAAAACAGCATATGCCTATTTCTCCACGTCTGAATAGTTAAGTTCAGCACCTTGTAAATTCGAGCTAAAAAATGCGATTGGAGCTTCCGCTTTCTCCTGATTTGCTTGACTTAGAATTGTGGCATATGATTTCTCTGAGGCAAATGTGTATAAGATAAAAGATTATGAAAAATTCGGGGTTGCTAAAGATGGAGCATTAATGATAGCTTGTTTGATCAGGTTGAATGCCTCATGCTCATCTTGACCCCATTTAAAATTTGAATTCTTTTTAATCATGGTTTGCAAAGGAGAAACAATTCGTGAAAAATCTGGGACAAATCTTTTCATGAAATTGATTTGACCAAGGAAAGATTGCATGGCTTTTTTGTTATGAGGTAGGGATATTTCAGAAATTTCTTTGATTCTGTCAGGCTCAATGTGAATACCAGATTTTGACACTATGAATCCTAGAAGTTTTCCTTCACTTAATGCGAAAAAAGATTTCTTTGGGTTAAGTGAAATCCCATACCTTAAACATCGTTGAAAGATTTGTTTCAAGTCTTTGAGATGGTCGCTTCGCTTCTTGGAGTACACTATTATATCATCCAAATAAATTACTACAGATTTATTGACTAAACCCTTGAATGAGATGTCCATGGTTCTCTGAAATGTAGCGCCGACATTGATCAAACGAAATGGCATCTTTTGATATGCGTATGTGCCCCATTTAGTTCGGAATGTGGTTTTTAACTGATCATCGGGATGTACCAGCACCTGATTGTATCCTGAAAATCCATCGAAAAAAGACATTAGTTCTGAGCCTGCTACTGCCTGTAATATCTGCTCCATAGGTGGGAGGGGAAAATTGTCTTTTTGACAGGCTTTGTTGAGATTCTGAAAATCGATGCAGATTCTAATATCTCCGTTTTTCTTTCTAACGGGTACCATATTGGAGACCCATTTGGAATGTCTGACGGGGAAAATTATTCTGGCTTTTAATAACTTATTTAGTTCAGTTTTTTTCTGATTTTCTAAATTGGGGTGGATTTTTCTGAGTTTCTGTTGGACAGGCTTTTCGTTGTCAATCATAGGGATAGTATGTTGAATGATAGAAGTGTCGTATGTCTTCAGCTCATCGTAGTTCCAGGAAAAAACATTTTTGTATTGTCTCAAAATATGAATATACACTAGTTTTTCTTCAGGGGCTAGGCCGTGGCCTAGATTAACGTTTTGTGGTTTATCATCGGTTCCTAGGTTTACTAATTCGTAGTTCAGAGTTGAACTATAGAGCTTCGATTTGGTAGACCTTTTAAACCGACTTTTCAAATCGTATAAGTCTTCCAACTTAACCACCGATTTAGGTATAGCATTATCAGTGCTGTCTTGTTGTATTTGTCGATCGTGATGGTCTTCGTCAATTATTTGATTGGAGTAGGATCCTTCAGAAGTGAGGAAATTTACAATATCAGGATCGTCATTGAATACTCTCCAATTTGTAATGTTGTGACGGATGGATGGTCTAAAGATTAATTCTATTGAGAATCTATCTGGACTAAAATCTTCGGAGGGAATAAGTCTAGAGGCTACATTAGCTAAAAGGTCTGCTCTCGCGTTTTGGAGTCTTGGGATTGACGAAATATTGAATGCTATAAAATTCTCAGTCAGATCTTGTACTAAAGATTGATAGTGTTTCAAATGACCCGATAGGCAATGTATGGTGTTACGTACCTGTTTGACGACAATCTCAGAGTCTCCGAAGACTTGAAGATACTTGACGTTTAGCCCGATTGCTTTATATAGGCCTTGCACCAAGGCCTCATATTCCGCTGTATTGCTTGTGCAATCGAATTCAAGTCTGCACGTAAGCATGGTCTTATTTCCTTCTGGACTAATCAGAACACATCCTGCTCCTGCTCCTTCATTACATTTAGAGCCATCAAAATATAATTTCCAAAACAAAGATGTATTTACAGGTTTATCTACAAAATTAACACACTTTGAATTATCAGTTTGGGAAAAAATTTCGACTTGGGACAAAACTGAATTTTCTAAGTAAGGTGATGTATGAGCATTGAAATTGCCGAGGAAAGAATCTACCGAGTAATTGCCTATGATACTGCTATTATATGCTATTGCTTCATTTTCTCCCTCCAATTCCGTCACTATGTACTTCTGGTGCAACTCTCGTTCAACCTTTATTTGATTCGGTTTACCATTGTAGGGTAACCACATGTGCGACCAGTTGGTTGAGAAGTATCCATGGAGTTTTTCGGACCAATCCCTGCTAAGAATCAAGCCATAGAATTCTGGGATATCAGCTACTAGAATGTCAATAACCTGACATACCTTCGGGTTAGACGACAATATTATGGTCACTTGATTAAGTTCACCAATCACTTCGACTTTAGATCGATCAAGCTGAACTATGCGCACTGCAGATTTTTGTGGTTGAACATTCAACTTGGCACATATTGATCTGGGTAAAATATTCGTTGAAGCACCAGAATCTACCAAACAATTGTGCACATTTTTATTGAAAATTTCATAAGTGAGAAGAAAAGGGGGAGTGTGAGACCTTGATCTTCCTCCAATCAAGGCGATGTCATTTGGATCCATCTTATTGATTGTGTTGGTTGGAGGTCTTCCCGTGTTGTGGGAAGCTACAGCTGTAGGCAAAGATGTAGTAGGCACGGCATGTAATTCTTTCATCATTATCTTCTGTTGATGTTTTAATTTGCTCAATTCATAAAGAGTGATATTAGCCCTAGTCTTTCTCATGTCATCAATAATATTGTATTCCATTTCATCCGACACTATCAGTGTTCTTGATGGAGGTGTTTGATCTGGTTGGACTGGGCTAGATTGAGTCGCTTTAACAGTCGTTTTCTTTGTTGCGACTTTATCTTTTGCTGCAGGGCTTGCACCCTTCTACTGAGGGGTAGTTTGGGGAGGATCAAGTTGATTTTTGCTTTGTGTGCTAACCGAAAATGCTTCTTGATCTTCTTCTTGTGGGAGGATGAAATCCCACATTCCTTGTAGTTCCACAACTTCTTCGTCATCGGTCTGCCCTTCAGTGGTACTCTCTTCTTCTTCCTCTTCTTTTGATTCGACATTTGAGATAGCGTTGGGTGGTTTCACATCCATTGAAGGGCCTCTTTTAAAAGCTCTGTAGGGCTTTTTTGAAGAAGTTTCTGCTACTTGTTTTTTTATGTCAATCATCTCATTAGATATGGTCTTTAATACTTTTTGCAATCCTTCCAAATCAAAAGGATCTTTCGTTTGTTTCTTCTTGGGGTCTTCCTTGAAGGTGACTTTTTTAGATTTGCGTTCCTCTATCGCAGATCTCTTTTCCAGGGCTACTACGCATTTCTCCACTGCTATCGCCTCTGTCAGGTTTTCAACTAAGGTTGTTTTATTTGTCCTATCCACGAAGATTGCTAAGTTTGATGGTAAGGCCGTAATATACCATTCACATCGTACTTCTTCACTGGGTTGGGAAGCAGTGGGAATTTTGTTGAGGATTTTATTGAACCGTAAATTGAAATCTTTGATGGGTTCTCTAGCCTCGGCTTTAAGATTGGATAGGTCATTGATTAACGTTGTCGTTGATCTGTCATCACCAAACTTGGTAAGGAATTGACTTTGAAAAATGTCCCAACTTGTGATAGACCCGGAAGGTAATGAAAAGTACCATGACCCTGCTGTTCCTTGCATTGTATAGGGAAAACGCTAGACAACAGCATCCTCGTTGGTAACTCCATTGAGATTGACAGAAAGCATGAAATTGTTAATGTGCTCTTCAGCTAGCATGCCTGCTTCTGGATTCAATTTGGGTAGCCATTTCTCAGGATGGGCCGGGATTTGGCTCAGGGGTGGAGGCATTAATACTACCCAAGGACTGTTCCATGGAGACTGGGCCATCATTGAGCTGCTAGTAAATGAAAGTGCAGAGGATGATCCCTGAGGCTGGGAAGATGAAGATATTATGATCTTAGATGATTGAAGAAGAGTGGTTGTGGAAGATGGATGAGTGGTTTGGAATGGAGATGTGGGTGGCTGACTTCGCGGTGAGGTAGTTGAAATGGACGATGTAGATGAAAGAGTCTCACTGTCAGACTCTAGTGGTGTTTTCCTTGCTCTTTTCCTAGTGGGGAGTGGGAATTCAGTTGGCTGGATGCCAAATTTTTCACTCTTTAATCTGGTCAGGGGATGAGCAGGATTGTACTACGAAGTCACGCTGCTTTGATATTTATCAGACCTCTACGTAAAATAGTAAATCCCTGGAGTTTGTGAATCAAAGTTTCAACTTCAAGGGATTCAATGGTAGATTGGTCTGAAATATTAGGGTATGTAGCAGCAGTTAATACTCGAGCGACTTCCGAATCCGGATTTAAACTTACCGGGGAAGTCGAGGGAGTTGATGAGGGCGATTTACTCTCAGAATGGTATTTAGATTTTGATTTAGGTGCCATTCATAGTTCGGGCCCTCCTTCTAGTGCCAACTATGTTGAAGCCTCTAAAATCGGGTCGACAACAAGGGGGATACCCACCCGGTCCAGACCTTGGTTGGCAGCTCCTTATCCATTTGATATAGTGGGTCTAACTGGGGATAATGGGACGAGTTTCCCAATCTAAGGGTGTGTGTGTGTGTAGAGTTGGATGATGCTGATCTAAGAGTACTTAAAGCTAATTTAATTCAAACTTCTAAACTAACTCTATGCTATTGTAATCTAATGAGAAACAACACATCTAATCTACGCTAACCCGGGGTGAATTTATTCTATTATGCGATCTAAAGAGATTTCAAACAATAATTGGTAATAAAGATCATTAAGCTATCATAAGAAAAGAAATCAATTAAGATAAACCACTTTGCATAAAAAGTTAGGCAAAACAGTTGTGAACAGCATATTGCATAATAAGTTATTCATATATCAGACATAAATAAATGACTCCACCGTACAAAAGTGCCAAATGGTAACTCATACATTCATGCAGTAAAATATAAACAACTAAAAACTGTATATCACTTTAAGAATATAAACAGAAATAGTCAAGAGATAAAAGTACCATTTATGACTGGTTCCACTCATAAGCTTCAAGCAACAATGATTTATCTCTCCTTGCTCTAACATCTACTAAGAGTACAGAAGTGCAACATTAGTAGCAGATATCAAATGCAAACATTAATAAACCTTGATCCATCCATTCATCAAAACCCCCTCCGAGGGTGCAAAAGTGCATGTTCTGAGGACAAGTTTTTTGACAAATTTCTGGACCCTTCTCCAAATGCATGAGAAGGGTTTAAATACTGCTAACTAGTTAACTTAATTACATAAATTTAGGATACGGTTTTAAATGACCGCCCTTCTGCTAAAACAAAACTATTTCTAAAAATTAAATCTAATTCCTAACCATTTCTGTATTTGCTCCTTAGTGCTGCAAGCATGCAACATTCGCCTGGGAAGAGTCGGTTGGTCGCCTTCTGCTTTCGTTTGAGCTATGAAAATAGAAGTAACAAGCGCTGGCACCACTCTCTGGTAAACTAGAAGATATTTTCGAGAATCTCCCTCTCGCTAGGTGTATTCACTGCGTGTATACTTGGTAATAACCCAAATTTCTCTCAAACTGATTCTGCTTTTGCTATATCGGTTTCCATCCTTGCGAATGACTGAATAAGTTAGGGACGTTGCTCTCTGAACAATTTTCTGCATCGAAAACTGCCTTCGTTTTCTGTTCCAGGCTTTTCTGGTGCGTTTTCCTTCTTTAGCGTCTTTTTCTTTTTGCTTTACCCATAAGCTTCAGGATCTTTTGTAAACATGCTGCTTTTGTGTGCCTTTGACTCTGAGTTTTGGATGGCCTATTGACCTCAGCATCTGTTGAGTGATACTCTGGAATCTGTAGTCCTGTTGCATGCGGCATCCATCTTTGAAGGGATCTCTTCTCTGTTCTCCGAGCATTGACGCTTTCCCCTTTTCCTTAGATGTTTCCTGCACATTGCTTCATGTTATTTTCTGTCTTACAGTTTACGCAAAGGAAAATAATAACAATAATAAAGATTGACATGAAAGCTTTAAGCTCTTATGAATGCATAATCATGACACTTATAACGAACTGACTCTTCGAAAAACACACAACTGTCCTTCTTGAATACTTTGGCGTACAATCATTAATTTCTTTTAAGGCGCGCGCCCAATTTTGGTTTATGGACAGCTTTCCTTGAATACTGTGCCGAGGAAAATTTGCGATGGGTGATTTCTGCGACTCGCATCGCAACATCGCGGATCGCGTCGTCAAGATGTGTCATCGTAGAAGTTTATGATCGCATTTATCGCAAATCGCACTCATCGCAGATCGCAGATCGTTCTTAGTCATTCAATCATTGTGTGCTGCTTACGCGATGTTGCGATATGCGACGTCGCATATCGGCCGTAGGAGGTTTCTTAAGATTTTTCTTTTAAGAACGCTTCATAATGTATGCGATGCGATGAATTTCGTGTCGCTTCTTCGCTGTTTATGCTCATAAAAAAAACATTTCATTCTCTTATCGCGATGCGATACAGCTTTAAGGAGTTGAAATACAAAAATTTTCAAAAAATGTTTTTTGAATTTTTTATTAAGGGTCCCCATTTGTTTGGTGTTATTGCTAATATCAAACAAAGAGGGGGGTTGTTGGTGGCCACAACAGGTTGAAGTAGTGAGAATGCATTGTTGACTAGTTCACTCACTGTTTTGTTATTTATTATTTTTAGTTCAGATTGTCAATACACTGCGTTAATGAATGTTTTTGATCACCATTTCAAGGTGATACCCATCCTAAACAAAATGGTTAAATATTCACTTCACACAATGGTTGAAATCAATCAGTTACACTCTGCATGTTTTCATTTAGTTCTCTAGATCATAAAGTACATAAAGTTGCTTGTATTCCATCTCAAGAAGGTTATCTTTCAAAATTGAAGGTTAGAGTAACTAGAAGTACTTTTGTTGATTTCATTCTCTATATTTATTTTCAACATGCATTACAACTTCACCTTTTAATTTTAAGAATTAGATTCACGACTTAGGATTAATGACAACATAGGACAGATGCTCTATTTTTCCTTCCTTTAAAATAGATTTTGACTAGTTTTAGCTCTTGGTTCACCTTTAGGAAGTTTAGATTTAGTTTCCCATAGTTAAAATTGTAAATCATTAGGAATCAAAGAATAGAAACCCCCAAAACAATATAAAATACAGAAACAATGAAGTAAGAAGGGTTAACTAAGCACATATAGTGCGCTACACTTCATCATCTTACAAACCTCGGTTGGTAATTTATGCAAGCAATTTAGGACACTAAATTGACTAAACATGGAATCATATATGCTTACGACATTCCAGGAAACCTTGATGAAGCTTCTACACAACAGTAAGGTTGTAAAAGGATTGTAGGAACTCATTAAGAGATGCGTTGGGACTGCGCCAGGAGAACCGCACGTAGTTAGAAAGATTGGAAAGCATGCGACGAGGACGGGAAGAGAAGTGAGGCTAACCACGCAGATTAGAGAATATGAGATGGAATAAGCAATTCTAGACTTAGGATCGGATGCAAACGTTCTACGAAAGCAGACATGGGAATGCATGGGGAGGCCTCCGCTACAATGGTCTCCTATTCAGTTACAAATAGCGAACCAACATAAGATAATACCCATGGGGCGATTGCAGGGAATCACGTGGATATTCAGGGAGCGAGCACACTAGCAGACTTTGAAGTGATAAAGATTGTTGACGACAGCAATACCTACCCCATGGTCTTAGGAATTTATTGGGCCATTAACATGAATGGGGTGATTAATCTGAAGAAGTGCAAGATGATTTTTGAGAAAAAGTCTTTGCACGTAGTTATACCCTTGGACCCAGCGGAAGGATCACGCTATACAGAGCCAGTGCACGACTATGAAAGTGACAATGATTTGGACTACATCTACAAGATAACCACGCGAGAGGAAGACTGGGTAAATCCCACTACAGACAGATGGATCTCATGGGAGCGTGAAAGCTCCGACACATTGGATTCTGATGAGGAGATAGATCGACGGCAGAACCAGTTACATGAGGTAACCATGCTGAGTTGTAATATGATGACAGGATCATTGCACTGCGTATAACCAAAAGTGAGGGATCTCCCTACTTATGATGGGTTAGGTGAGGTAGATGCTTTGTTGGATAGATTCGAAAGGGAGGTACCGGAAAAGAAACTTTTCCAGGCCTTGAATTGGGTATCGCGCGCTACGCCTGCGAGGTGGTGTGGTATGCACAGATGAAACTTTGAAGACTGGAGTGCATGTCGGAAAATGTTACGCTCATGGTTTGGGAAACCTATAGTGCACTTGGCAGATAAATACTGGTGGGCTTCAGTATTGTAGCAATAATGATATAACTCATGGGACTCCCTTCTTTACTTTTATCAACCCGGTAGTTCGTAACAAACTTGGAAGTGACGGTGCTGTATGCACAAGTACTAGCTCTTGCCGCAGCTGTCACTTGGTCAGCTGGCACAAGTCCGCTAGGGGCTTAAGCCAACTTCTATGAGCTCTTAGAAGAAGCTTTTTCACTGATGGATGAAAGCTAACTCAAAGGAAGCTAATCTACTTTCGGAAAGAAACTGAAAGCCAAAAAGTAACGCAAACCCTAGCAAACCCTAATTCTACCATCTAGTCCTACTGATGCAAAGGAGAGAATGCAAACTACTGGAAGGGATGCCATTACTTCTATGAAGGTAAAATACATGTGCCTAGACTACCTACCTGAAGAAAACATCTTTTTGTATTTTTGAATAAGTTGTCACAATTATTATGCATACAATTTAATTGTTTTTGACTATGCAGAGGTGGATTGGCGAGAGGAAATCCTTGGAAGAGGTCAGGAAGGTTCAGAGAGGGCCTAAGGGGTCCCTAACACCCTTCCAGAGAGTTTCACAGAGTTTTCCTATCAAGAAACCTCATTCGTGAGCTTCTACAGGAAGTCTGCACGGGTTCTACAGGATGTTTCGGGAATTTCTACAGGATGTTCAGAAATTTCTAAAGGATGTTTAAAAATTGGATTTTGGAGGATGGGTGATTGAGGGAAGATGCATGAATGGATATGGAGGTAGGATAGGGGTCTGAGGTGGCCCAAGGACTGGTGGATGGAGTGGTGAGAAGGTGTAGATAGCTAAGTTGGCTCAAAGAAGGCTGAAACAATGATGTACAAAAACTAGGGTTATGTGAGCAAATGTGGCAAACGTGAGGTAAGGATTCAAAGTAGAGGGTGGAGTGGATGGTGCTGATGGAGAATAAGCAGATGAAGGAGTGGTATAGGTGCTCTGCAAGTCATTTTTCCAATCTGAACCAACAAAGACTTGTAAATTCAAAGACCTAGTTACGTTGACCTAATATGCTAGCTGCCAGTAAAGAGAATGAACGGAAGTGTGACCAACAATGAAACCATGTATGTTAACTCATGCAACTGATAAAATGAAAGTCTGAACTTGTAAGCAACTTCTACACATGAAAATCAAACACTAGTGATTGCATGGCAAAGCAAAATCAATGTTTTTGTGGGCAGCAAAGTCATCCTAGACACAGCTCGTGATCCCACTGAGAAAGAGGTGAAACCATAGATGTTTGATGGCCCTTTTATTGAATCTTTCTCTGTTAATAGCTTATCAACTAAATCTAAGCATGAAAAGCTATTTTACTCATCAAAAACAACCTAAATAACAAAACAAGATTTAAATCTAAATAGAAGATTTTATTCTAAGAATGCAGCAAAGACACATGAACGTAAACAAAGGAGGTATTGGGCACTTGAGATGGGCCCAACCCCAAGAGCTACAGCCTCCTAAGAAAGATTTAGAGCTGGTGCAAAGCTGGATTCATCTTTAATGATCAAAAGAAATGTTACATTCCAAAAACTGTCCACAAGGAGAACTTGAAAATGTGTTGAAAGCAAAGCTAATTTACTGCCTAAAAATCAAACTACAAAATGACTACAAAATGAATACAAAATGACTAACTAATGGCTAACTAAAATGAGGCCCTAAGCCCTCTTATTTATACAAATTGAGGACCCCAACAGTCCTCCTAAACTTTAGGGACTCGGCTGCCCAAAACTTGCAATTAACAGCAGTCCTACTTGACTTGCTTGGCTGCCCTTGTGATAATTGATTTGGTGGCCTTTGAACTCCGAGCTGATGGAGGAGAATTCGAGGTAAGGGCCCATAAATGAAGGGGACACCTTCCTACAAATCCTCTCCCTTGTTCTCCCATGAATTTGGCTACCAAGTGTTCATTAAAACCTTCAATTTTGTTTCCAAGTTGACCAAAAAGGCTACACAAATGTTGTGGGGAAAAGTATCCGACTCGGAATGACCCTATCCCTACTCTAAGGGTGATAGTTCCTTAGCAACAACTGAAAGTAAAGCTTTGATATTTTTCCTTTATGAAAGTACAGAGAAGGAAGAAAAGATTGACCAACCGATGTCTTTCGCTTTTGTCGATCCTGTCTTCTCTCTTTGTCTCTTGTTCCTAGCTCCTTGCTCCCTTTGCCGGCCCAGCTACACAAAGATCCTGCAAAAGCAAGAGAGGGAAACTACAAGAAACATGTACTCATAACTGATGCATGGATTAGAATGAATCAAATATACAGATAAAAACAATACATCATTGCAATACAAGTATATAGGAGAACATCAAAGCTTTATTGATAGAAGAAAAAGGTTCTGAGAAGGTTACAACCATAAATGGCTCCAATCCAGCAGCACCTCCCCAGCAGCAAGAAATCTCCTCTTCCCCTCTATAAAAGCAATCACCCAATAGCTCTAACTATAAACCAACAGCACTTCCTTGCTTTGCACAAAATTCCAGCCCTCTCTAGACCTCATAGAAGAGCTCTATATATAGGAGATTTGGAGAAAGGATGAGTCAGCTTGAGACTGACCTAAAGCTGCCTTGTGTCCTTTCCCTCTTCAGTTAAAACTTCAGTTCTTGAGTCCACTTGGAGATCCTTGCTTCCACATGGAGATCAAGTACCTCTTACTCAACATAGGGCAAATTCCTTGAACCAAGTGTCAGTTTGGAAGCTTCCTGGGCAGTTGACACCTTGCAGAATGACTGTGCCACTTGGCCAATCTCGCCCAGCGCAGGTAGCCTTCATTGGTTTTGACTTTCAGCGCAGGTACAAGGAGGAGCAGTTGACATTCAGCGTAGATGCTCAGTGGAGCAGCTGACATGATCCAAAAATAGCCTATTTTTGAGTGTTTTCAGGTGGAGAACTGATAGGAAGTGCTGTGGTTTGCTGACCTTGTTCCTCTAGGGGTAAGAACAACATGTTTAGGGACTGAGGATCCCTGTAATTATTGACATTTCATGCTCCATGCTGCGAGGCACAAAAATGTCTATAACAGTTTCCCCCTAAAGTATGAGGCCGTTTACCGGGTGAAATGCTTTATCCAGAGGGTCCGAAGTTCATTCAAGTGCTGAGAGGTGCCCTGTAATACAATACAATACAATACATTATTTTTCATTCTGTTTTCATGATCTAGCTGAGGCGGGCATTCCCATGCTCAGCTTTATAAATACATTTTGGTACATAGAACAGACGATCGTCTGATGGTAGACTGATAATTCTCTGCTGAAATTATCATCCTTTGAGTAGGATGATCATCTGCTGCAATGATGTACATGACAAATGCTTTTATATTTCCTGAATATGTATCGCAGCCCGGATGGATGAAACTAGATCCGGGGTCTTCAAACTCGTTCGATCTTCACTCTAAGTACAAGTCGATCCATGTGAGAATTTCGCTGAAGTCGAACATGGAAAGACATCGCTTGATTACCGGTCAATGATGAAAACCGTTAACAAGCGCGAGAGGAATCACCGATAATGATAATGACCCTCAAGGTACTGCAGTACAATTCACGTGGCGTGAATAAAGGACTTGGCGTCGAACGCCACGCAAAATCTTCTGGTCGAAGGTCATTGATGTATACCTGTCGCCGGAAGTGAGAAACTTGCCATTGAGGCATGCAAGCTTCAAAGTACTGATGGGGTTGTTCCTAGATCAACTTCTTGGATAATGAGCTGAAGTCGACAAGAAGCGATCCGTCAAAGGAGGGCCTTAATGAATCCCACATCAATGACACGGAACGGAGCTAATGATTTTAGTGGAGGTGAAAACAAACTGTGACATATGATTCAGGGTGGCGATCATGAATGGATGAAGGATAATGTATGGCAGTGGATGGGACACGGTTGACACTTTTAGAATGACCTCTCTTGAACATATAACGACACTGATGCGATGGATCGGTAGCATTACCCCAAAATGTGGATGGTTTGGCGAAGACCATGGTGATGAGACCGGTGAATGAAACAACCCAACCCGATGTGGTACGGAAGAAAAGTGTCATGTTCAAGAGCGACTTGCTACCATTAAGCTTTGATGTTCTCCCAATTTTTCCCCAGTCATTTCTGACCAGTACCTCTTTATTTTTGTCAAGCTTGAGGAGGATAACATATGCTTGTTCTATAACCTGCCCTTCGGGCAAGCCCATCGCTATGATTTAACGAGCTTAGCGATAGGGAAACTCGTTCTCGTCTAAAGACAAGTTTGTCGCTATTTAATCATTTTAACGAGTCTAACGACAAGGAAAACTTGGTCCTTTTCATTTTTAGAGAGTCTGAAAAGGTACAGAAAGTTAACTCCATAATTCCTTTTTCGTCATCTAATCCCTTAAGTCCGAAAAAGTATAAAACAATACAGAAGGGATGGGTGTTCGGTACTTTTAACGAGCCGAACAAGACAAGCGCTCGATCTTTTTGTGTAATAATCCCTCAGGTCCAAAAAGATTAAAGTCTAAAAGAGGGATAGCTCTTCCGGTCCCTTTAACGAGCTGGAAGGCCAGAGCTCGGCAAACGTTTCATATTTTACGAGTCAGAAAAGAGCTCAAAGATGACTCGTCTTTTGAGGAACGAGTGATAAACAGGGATAGCAACTGATTCCAGGTACAAATTGGAATTTTCAAATCACGGCAGTGTCACAAGGATGGCTAGGTGAAATCACTCTTCGCAGATGTTCCTCAAAATGGGTAAACACACAAATGGAAGTGAATGATCGGCCAAATGACGGTGGAGGTGACGGTGCACAAACACGACCAAGGCTTTTATGGCTGATGAATTTATGATCTCAGAAGGTTGTTTACCGGGATAGGTTCTTTTTTTAGATAAAAATGAGCTTAAACTCTGGAGGGAACATTGCTCACTGCTTTTATTTATTTTTTAACGAGCATGAAGACCGCGTTAAAACTGCTCGGATCTTGCGTTTATTTTTTAACGAGCATGAACCATGTGCTAAAACTGCTCGATATACCAGTCATAAGATAAGAATGCCTCCTCTAAGGATCCATTTTTTATAGAGCTTGCGCCTTACCACAGTTATGCTCCAACTCATCCTTCCTTTATGTAAGTTCCGAAAACGGTTAATCTTAAAACCAGATAAATAACCGCCCCTAGCTTGCACTCCAAAAGGTTTGCATGCCCCCAGGTATAGGGTAGGATTTCGAGGCTGCCCCTCCTCTCCCCCACCTCTGCTTTTCTTTGGGTGTTCACAACTACTTGTCATCTTGCCAATCTAATGTTAACGATACTAGTCTTCTCGTTATTTTAAGGGGTCTTACGCGGTACTTGTCTTCCCGTCGGCCCAACTTTTAACGAACAGCTATTCGTGACAAGAGAAGAACACTACTCAAAGACAAAACATTGGTATTATTGAGGGAGGCTTGCCTCTTTCTTATTATCCGAAGAGGGTTCTATTTGCTGCCGCAAATCAATCTCTTTCTTCGGCGATGTCTATCATTGGGTTACTCAAAGATGGTTACCCTATGTCACAACAATAGAATCTCTTTCTTTGGAGGCTACCCCTACTTATCCTTCAAAACATTTGTTTTAATGGGTGAGGCTTGCTTTTCCCCAAAGATGGTTACTGCTTGTTGCAATAAGGGAATTCCTACTTGGGCATTGCCCACTTCTTTAGACAAAGGTGAATGACTCTTTTGCCAAACACATAACTTTAACAAAAGAATATTATTCCAGAACAACCCCTCTTCCATCCACGGACGGGGTACGGACTAGTCATATTCTTCTGCGGAAATTCTACCTTATACCCAGGGTTTCTTCTGCCCGAAGCAGACCAGGGTGCATGCCCCCTGGGTTCCAGTCTTTCTTTCTGAATCACTCGCACTCATCGGGAAGGAGGACTGGGGGTGGAGGCATATCTTGAGTGAACAGACCATTTAGGATTGGTATTTGACTATTTGCGATGCGAGATCCCGGAAATGAAAGTTGGTCTACGAGCTTGACCATCCTTCCTTCGTGTGGAAAACACATTACTCTAAAGAGTGAGGAGACTATCGCTCCCATGCAATAAATATAGTCACGTCCAAGGAGTAGGTTATAATCCAAGGGTCCTTGGACGACCATCACGTTCATATTAACGGTCTTCCGTTTCAATGTAACAGGCACATTGGGGAGGATCCCTAATGGTCGACTGGATCCTTTATCAAAACCTGAGAGATTTCTTAACTCAGGTAAAAGCGCCGGGGAACCCAGTGCTTTCCAAGCAACAGAGGAAAGGATACTCACAGACGCCCCTTCATCAATGATAGTACCAGCCATAATCATTCTATAGATCTGGACAATGATTCTGAATGGTATACTGGCTGGTAACCGGGGTCTGCCTAGTTGATTCCAATCAAAGGATACAACCAGGTTGCTTGGTGGTGGGACCGAATATACGGCCGGGTATGACCCTGATGATGTTCCTTCCTGCGATAAAGGAATGGGCGCGTTGCCCTGACGCTCATCAGAGTCGGTGCTAATGAAAAGAACCTGGATGGTGTCATCCTTATTCTCTTCAGTGAGGGTGTCGCATGAAGATGACTCTTCGGCGACGGTGTCATTTGAAGATGAAACTTCTGAAGGTAGAACCGGGTCAACTGCCGTATCGACCTTTGGACTTTCGTCCGGTCTGGATTCAGTAGGTTCATTTTCAGTGACTGACGCTTCAGCCGACCACTTGAGCGGGCCAGCTGTATTTTCAACCAACGAAGGACTTGGCACGAGTTTTTTGTATCCAGGAGGAAGTTTTACCGGTGAAACCGGACGATCTTCCAAAACTCTCTTCGCTTCGTCTAAGAAGGGACAACGGTGGATGGCATGACTTCCTTTACACAACTTACAGGGGAATCTTACTCCCCCTTTTTGTCTTGATCCTTCACTTTCGCTGGTTGACGGAAAGCAATCAACCTGATTGTCAGAGGTTGATGCCCCCGAATTGTGTAGACGAGGGGACCAGTCCCTTAGTATCCGGGGAATACAGGGACAATCTCTGTGGAAATGGTCTCCTCTACATATGACACATGGCGATTTAGGCCCGGTCTGTGCAGTGTGTGGATTTTTGTCAGATGCCTTTTGCTTGCCCCCAGTCACCTTAGGCTCCTTCTTCTTCTTCTCCTTCTTCTCCTTGGGAGGCTGACTTTTGCCGGCTCTACCTTGCGAAGATGAAGGATTGGAGGAAGAGTTATCAGAAGTAGAAGGCTGGTGGGCAGCTCTAGACTGATCTAATAGTTGACTCGATTGATCAGGAACCATGGTGGCCTGAACTACATTGGTCGAGAACAGCCAAACTGGCAGGCCTATTGTCAGTCCTGGAAGCGACAATGTGGCCATATGGGGCGCACCAACTTCTCCCCAAGAGGAGAAGGGACTAGGACTTCCATCTTGTGGACTTCCTTGGTTGGGGCGTTCCATGTTCTCAACTTACAGATCAACGCGGGAATGAGAGGTGATTATGTTCCGTTTAAAATGAATTTTATAACGACGCTTTATTAGACACAACTTTGCTTTTTCATGTTTTAAGAGTCGAGAAAAAGCTAAAGATGACTCTAGTCGCCTTCGATGTATTAACGAGCCCAAAGTGACAAATGCTCGGTTGGACTTTTTCAGTTATAGAGTTTGAAAAAGGCCAAAAGAAACTGCTCTGGAGATCTAGGCAGAGGGTGTGCCAAACCTTTCGCGAAACCACAGAATACGTTTTACGGTACGGGTGGTCGATCTTCGTGAATGCTGTGTTCACTGCATCGCGATCAGTAGGGTGGCCGACACGGCTTCCTAAGGATAAAGGCTTTATTCCTATAGGGGTCTCCCAATATACTCGACGGTACGCGGGAGCACAAGTCCGTATTGATACTTATCGCTTCACCGTGGAGGAATCACCCAACCACTCAACGCTAAGATATCACGTTTAACGACGCCGGAACACGTCTCTAGCTTAGACCTCTATGTGTTTGTGTTATGTTTCAATGTGTTGTTATGTAAATTCAATTCATTTTAATGTTGATCTTGCTTAGCAGTTTTCCTTTAAGGATCACCACAAGATGTATATATACAACTTCCTAAATGCAATCTAAGATGAGAAGCAAAACTTTTCAATCTTTCAACTTTGAAAACCTTAATCTACTGAGGGAAAAGAAAGACATCAACTTTTCACACAGATCATAGAACACACACTAAATGCACTTTTTCCTAAATCAACATGCAAACTGTCAATAATGCACATGCACAATGCAGATATTTCTTTTCTTTATCCTTAATGTTGATGTAAGACAAAAAGGAAACTGTTGTATAACTTTGAATCTAATTTCAAGCGAAAGTAAACAAGCTTGTCCAAAATCAAAAGACACCTTAAGATCGACTTGTTTAGACACTGGAAATGTATAGATTCAAACCACAAAATGAAAAACAAACAAACACAAACAGCCATGAACAGTAATAAAACTAACTCTTAAGATCACGACGACACTTTTACAGTTCAAGATCTAAGAGGCCACAGCTATACTGGTTTGCTTTTCACAATGGGAAACTGTAACTGAAACAAGATATACTGAAAGAACAATCACAGTTTCATCACACAACTGAGGCGGAATAATGTCAAGGAAAGTTGATTTACAGCAAGTACAAATGACAAGCAATCAGCAGCAAAACAACGGTGAAAACAGGGCCAAGACTCAGTAGGAAACCTCAGCAAGACACTGGCTAACTGGTCCAGCGCAGGCTTTGGTCTGTCAAACTGACTCTCAGCGCAGTTCCCGAAGGGAGTACCTGCGCTGAAATGCAGACTGCCTTTGGGCAGCCTGCACTGAGACACGAGAGTTGCGTTTACAAGGGTTTCCGGGTCATAAAAAGCTCAAAAATTCACTGTTTTTGCTGAAATAAAAAGCTATAGGTCAAGTACAAGATAAGGGATGATCAAGAGGATGAAAAGCTATCACAAAGAGCACAAGAGTCCTTGTGGATCAGCTCTTCAAATCATAAACTTGCTCAGAAACTGAGCCAGAGCAGCTGCCCTCTACTTTGCAATTGAAGGTCTCAATTGCAGTTCGATTTGGTGCTCTCCTTGTTTATGAGATGAATAGCAAGAAACACAATAAACCAATAAGATACTAGGTTTCCCCAGCGGAGTCGCCAGTTTGTTGTGGGGAAAAGTATCCGACTCAGAATGACCCTATCCCTACTCTAAGGGTGATAGTTCCTTAGCAACAACTGAAAGTAAAGCTTTGATATTTTTCCTTTATGAAAGTACAGAGAAGGAAGAAAAGATTGACCAACCGATGTCTTTCGCTTTTGTCGATCCTGTCTTCTCTCTTTGTCTCTTGTTCCTAGCTCCTTGCTCCCTTTGCCGGCCCAGCTACACAAAGATCCTGCAAAAACAAGAGAGGGAAACTACAAGAAACATGTACTCATAACTGATGCATGGATTAGAATGAATCAAATATACAGATAAAAACAATACATCATTGCAATACAAGTATATAGGAGAACATCAAAGCTTTATTGATAGAAGAAAAAGGTTCTGAGAAGGTTACAACCATAAATGGCTCCAATCCAGCAGCACCTCCCCAGCAGCAAGAAATCTCCTCTTCCCCTCTATAAAAGCAATCACCCAATAGCTCTAACTGTAAACCAACAACACTTCCTTGCTTTGCACAAAATTCCAGCCCTCTCTAGACCTCATAGAAGAGCTCTATATATAGGAGATTTGGAGAAAGGATGAGTCAGCTTGAGACTGACCTAAAGCTGCCTTGTGTCCTTTCCCTCTTCAGTTAAACTTCAGTTCTTGAGTCCACTTGGAGATCCTTGCTTCCACATGGAGATCAAGTACCTCTTACTCATCATAGGGCGAATTCCTTGAACCAAGTGTCAGTTTGGAAGCTTCCTGGGCAGTTGACACCTTGCAGAATGACTGTGCCACTTGGCCAATCTCGCCCAGCGTAGGTAGCCTTCATTGGTTTTGACTTTCAGCGCAGGTACAAGGAGGAGCAGTTGACATTCAGCGTAGATGCTCAGTGGAGCAGCTGACATGATCCAAAAATAGCCTGTTTTTGAGTGTTTTCAGGTGGAGAACTGATAGGAAATGCTGTGGTTTGCTGACCTTGTTCCTCTAGGGGTAAGAACAACATGTTTAGGGACTGAGGATCCCTTTAATTATTGACATTTCATGCTCCATGCTGCGAGGCACAAAAATGTCTATAACAACAAAGCACACATTAGACTTGTTGGCATAATGACTAACCCAATTCACTCTATTACCATAAATATAATAAAAAAAATGCAATAAAATAATGAGAATGGTGGATTAAGTCAAATTAGGAGGTTGAATGAGCCCATATAATTATCCATTTTTGGGGCTCATCATCACCCCCCACTGAAAGTGTTGCTCATCCTCTCAGCAAGCAATCTATCTCCTCATCTTTGACGGCCCTGGTGGCCTCCCTGTCATGCTAAGCTTCTGAAGTGATGTCCTCTTCTCGGTCATGAAATCATGCTTCTCTCTCTGCTTCTTCCCACTGCCTGCTCCTTTTCCTAGAGAATTCTCAGATTTGGTATGATTGTGCAAGTATATTCAATCAGATGGAGGCAATGGTGGTGAAAGGAGATGAAACCAGTGGAGGATGGAAGAAAAGAGTGGTTACATGCCTCCTCAATAGAATTCAAGCTTCAAATCCCTCTCCATAATCGATTCTAGCCTGCCCAAAGGCTCTACAGGATGTTTCTGGTAGAAATACAGAACTTCCTGTAGAAAGTCCTGTAGCTTCATGTAGAAGGTTGAATCATGACTAGATTATGTCTGAACCCTAAAAAAAATGAGTGTTCATGGAGGGGATGGATGTGAGGATGCCTGGGAACTTGGTAGGGACGCTTCTGCTTGTGTTGGGAGGCCCCCTTTTCGCATTGTGTTCCTGCAACCTGCAACAATTTCCATGGATTAAACTTGTTTTTTTTTCCTCTCTGTTTCTTCCTTCTTTTCCTATGTGAAATCAGAGATGCAACTAAATTTCCATCACTGTAATTGCCAATAATCAGATCAAGCTGACCTTTTATCTTTGCCATTACTTCATTTAATACATCCTTTGAAAATCTTTCCAAGTAAGGCCACACATCAAATCAAGAACCCCATTTTTGCAGAACTCCTTTTTCTGTTCTAAAGGGTACCCAGAGTATCCTTGAATGTTGTGTTCCACCAATTCTCTCAATTCGTTGATTGCATGTTGTACCATAGGCCTCAGGAATCAGTCGAGTCACCACAATAATTTCAGGTTTGATGTCCAACCCTTGATGTTTCATTCTCAGCAACATTTCATTCTCCAATGCACGAACTTGATCAAGTATATACACAACCTGTCCACCAGTATCCGACATTCGTAAAACATTTGCTTGGCTAAAATAACCCTGAGGTGAAAGAATCACAACATTAAAGACCATAGGAATCCTTCTTAGAAATGTTTCTAAAGTTGATGGATCAGGGGCCTGCAGAGTCTCCAAGAGCAAATTAATCATATCCAAGACATGTTCTGCATTGTCTCCCCATCCTTTTTCCAATCCCATTTCTTGTAATTTGTATTCAAACTCTGTATATGGTGTATTCTTGGGGAACTTTTTAAGATGTTCCTCTGCCTTTACCAAGACTGAGCGTAGCTTGGACAAACTTTGTATTCTCTCATTCAACATCAGCTTTTGGCCTCTGTAGCTGTGTGCTCGAAGGAAACCCAGCAAGGGCTGCATGCTTTCTCTATCATGGAATAATCTTGAGTACAAATACTGATTGAGAAATTGAACTCCACTACCAATTGAAGGTGGCCGTGTTGGGCGAGGAAAAGATTCATTGAAGGGCTTAAGGTCTAGCTCCAATGCATATTTATCCTTGACACTTTCATCCCCAAGGTGCTCCTTGAATTCCAAATATTCAGCCACAGAAAGTTGTTCAAAAACAAGTTCATCAACATTGACATCGACATAATCCCACACACCGGGCCTTGGTCGTACTGCAAGAACAATCCATGGTGGAAGAATGATGGCCCCCTGTGTGGACCTTAACACATCTCCAAATAGCCCATCTTTGAGCGTTTGAAGTTCATCATTCTCTCCCAATACCTCTGTTAGTCCATCTAATAAATGATGAGGCTGCAAAATCTTCTTCCCTTGTGCTACATATCTCTCTTCAGGCTCCAAATTTGATGAAGAAAAAATCGGGATTTTCTACTTTGAAAGGCTTTGCTATACTTCTTTGTAGGATGTATTCCTGTAGAAACACATGTAGAGTGCCCCTGCACCTCTGAGCGAGCCTGATACGCAGAAAAATCTCAAGGACAAGTAAAAAAAATCAATGGAGAACGATAGGTTAACCAATTGTGCACACTTCAGTTGAGGATGTGGAAAGTGCAGATGAATAGCAGTTCGTGAGTTTCAGCCGATCCTTCTTTAGTTGCTGCGTGATTTGTGGTGAGGTGGAAAAAAAATGTGCTGGCCGTGAAAACAGAAGTGCTGCCACAAATCGTCATATTTCCTACCTGTGATCACTCCATCAATCATGTTGAAGGTCAAATAGCCACCATTACTTGTTTCCCAATTTCCTCCTGAGATGGCTGAGCGCACGTGTCTTACTCACCCACCGAGCGTTGTTGAACTAGATGAGGGTGGCCAGTTAGTTGGCCACCAATTTTTTTAATCCCAACCATCTCATTGCTCATGCTATTTCCGAATTACATTCATGCCATCATAGGAATGAGTTTTAGTCACGTACCTGAAGTCAAATGGCTGCTGTGAGGTGCTTTTTGCTACTGCACGCATCTGTTTCGGTGGTTGCATGATGGCTCCTTTGTGATATAAGCTCTTTTCTGTCTAATGTGTGGTTATTTTGGTTGTGCAAGTATCCTCTACCCAGATCTAAGCTGCAGGAGTTCATTTCCACGTTCAGATCTGCACCCTCAAGCTCCTACTGCTGAATTTTCACAGGACCAAAACTTGTTTTCGCCATTGCTCACGAACAATAGATTGGATCGATCTGAAACTTGTTAAGCATGTTCCTATCATCATGATGCACCTCCCACAGGAAAATTGCGATCAATGGATGCACAGATTTAGAGAAAAATGGAAAATGGCTGAAGATTTCAGAGATCAATTTCTCGGAAACCATGCATCAGAATTTGCTGAAACTGCTTGGGTGGGTTACTATCACCCATATGCATCTCCCCATCAAACAGGTTTTGAAATGGATGCACGGATATGGAGAAAATGAAAAAATGGATGAAGGTGATGGAGGCTGATTTCTTGGAAATCATGCACCAGAATTGGCTGAAACTGCTCAGCCATGTTGCCATCACCCCTGTACAATTCCCCATAAAAAGTTTTTTCAAATGGATGCATGGTTCTCAAGTTAGGGCAAAAACAAATTCTGTTCTATGTATTTTTTCTTCAAACCATTCTGCATGTTTTTGCATGGTGAAAAAGAATGAGCTTGGGTTGTGATGCAGGCATGGAGATGATGGAGGAGGAGTTTGAAAATTGCAGGAGGACTTCTGAACCCTTGAGGAAGCTAACATGTTTGCCAAACTACTTTTTTTCAATCCATTTTTAACTTCTTGTAGTTTCTACAGGAACTTCCTGTAGAAAACACAATTTTGAGGAAAGAAGCACAATGACATGGAAAAAATGATGGAGAAGGGTGAGGGATGGAAACATGGATGCTTGCAGGCCTCATGGACATATTCCCAGCCTTTGGGTCTTCTTCAAAGATCAATTTGGCTTTTTTGTAAGCTTCCTGTAGAAGACACAAAACTTCCTGTAGAAAACACAGTTTTCATAAAAGAAGCACAATGAGGTGGAAAAAATGATGGAGAAGGGTGAGGAATGGAGACATGGATGCTTGTAGGCATAACTAATAGATTCCAAGCTTTAGATTCCCTTCCAAAATCGAATCTGGGTCGCCTGAAGGTTCTACAGGATGTTTCCTATAGAAATACAGAACTTCCTGTAGAAGGCACAAAAATTCCTTTGTCTTTGTTTTGAGTGATCCTCGTGACCTGAAACGTCCTTGCTGCAACCTGCAATTATTCAATCCAAATTAGGTTTATTTTTCTTCTTCTTTTTCTCTTTTTTTTTGAAAAACAACTAGGGCGGCTCATCGAGGTTTTCACCCTAATTTCCTGCCTTTGGCGCCTCCAAGGGAGGTTTTCACCCAGAGATCTTATTCTCTTTTCTCTTTTTTCCCAACCCATTGACTGCCTCATGGAGGTTTTCACTCAATGAGCAAATCTAAGGTGCCTCCGAGGATGTTTTCACCTTAGATTTTTATTTTTCTCTTATTTTCATTTTTTTCTTTTTTTTCTACCCTACCCTACTTGAAAAAAAAAACATTTTCAAGTATAAGAATACTTCCAATGGAGCCATGTGCACATCGATATTAGAGGCAAGATTATGTGAAGGCTCAAAATGCATTCTTTGACAGGCATCCAGATTTCAGAGACCAAATGATCTGACTTTGAAGGGATCAAACATAGTTGAGGAAGAGAGTACCGCTGCAACTTAGTGACCGTCTGAAACCATATTTCAGTATAGCTTTGATATCCTTGGTCCTTTTGCTAATCTGGATCATGTTTCATGTCACCTTCTGTCATGACCTTCACATCTTCCTCTTTGTGCTGATTTTTCTCTTGACTACATGGAGGGTTTGATGGTAACCATGAGGGAGCTTTCTTGATTTCTGCTCCTGATGTGTTCTGTTCATCAAGTGCAGCCCATGGTGCTTTGATCTCCTCTTTTCAATCTTCTTTTGCCTTTGGTCCTTCAATGTTGTCAATATACTCTCTGTTTTGCAATACTCTTCCTAAGCTATGGTGAAGATCATCGAGCTCAAGAGGAGTCATTTGGACATGTTATGCCTCAGCTTTGCAATTGGGTTGAGCTATTCGAATGTGCGGGTTTGGAAATGGTGGTATGGGTAGTTGAGCGGGGTGTATATTTGAGATGGATGTGGATGGGGTTGTGGTTGAGCAGGTGGTGGAGGTAAATGAGTGGGATGAGAGATGTACTGGGGCCTCCACCCCTGATGAGGTGCATTCCACTAAGGCTGTGGCTGAGCATAAGAGTGAAATAAATGAGAAACTAGTTGGGCATAATATGGATCTGTGAAGGAACAAGGAGGAGGTGTGAACTAGGAAGGATGAGCAGGGGGGCCCCACGAAGGCATGAAAGTGGCTTGATAGGGGTCATAATAGGTCTGGGATGTCCCTTGCATTTCCTGCTGGTAAGGTATGGGTCCATGTGGCCTCCTTTGGTTCAGATAATAGAGTGATTCAGTGGCTCCTTTGGCTCTCTGATATGCAGTTTTGATTCTAGGTAAGGAAGGGCACTGATCTGTAGGATGGTATTCTTCACAGACAAAACACACTTCTATGGAGTACAATGGACATTCGTTCCTAGGATGCTTTCTAGTGCACCTAGAACAAAAAATGGCCAAAGCCCTCTTGGATTCCTCTTGCTTCCTTTGGATCCGTAGGGTATCCAATTGCATGGCAAGAAATTGCCTCACATCACTCTTGAAATCTTCCATCTGATTTTCAAATTCATTTTTGGACAAGGCACTGCTCCCAACATTTCTTCTTGTAGCCATTTACTCCAGTGGAATGGTTTCTTCTTCTTCTTCCCTTGAGGTTCTTCAAATATGTCTTGCTGTCCCCCTAAGGTTCTTTAATCATAGCCATCGAAGAAGAGAGAATGTTGGCTGTGTGAAGCAGTGGGGGTGTTGTGCAATCATTTTTCTAACTTATCTCTACTCTTACAAGGCATGAAATGAAATCTTTTTGGTTGATTTTTGCTTCTTTTCTACTTCTACCTGCAAAACTGAAATAGATTGAACTGCAACTAACTATCTTGCTAAAATGAAAATGCGGAATTGAAATGAAAGCAGGAAAGGACTAATCTATTTTGCTCAAATGAAATTGCAGGAATGAAATGCTAGTCTATGCTTGCGGAATTGAAATGCTAATCTACTCTTGCAGAAATGAAATTGCAGAATTGAAATGCTAATCTATGAAAGCAGGAAATACTAATCTACTTTTGCAGAAACGAAATTGCATAATGGAAATGAAATAAACTACTTAGCAGAAGGTTGTAGTAGAAAATAGAAGAATAACAACAATCACCAATACTCTGACGCTTCCCCGGCAACGATGCCAAAAAGATGGTGGGCTCCAGTATTGTAGCAATAATGCTGCAACTCCTGGGACTCCTTTCTTTACTTTTATCAACCCGGTAGTTCGTAACAAACTTGGAAGCGACGGTGCTGTATGCACAAGTACTAGCTCTTGCCGCAGTTGTCACTTGGTCAGCTGGCACAAGTCCGCTAGGGGCTTAAGCCAACTTCTATGAGCTCTTAGAAGAAGCTTTTTAACTGATGGATGAAAGCTAACTCAAAGGAAGCTAATCTACTTGCGGAAAGAAATTGAAAGCCAAAAAGTAACGCAAACCCTAGCAAACCCTAATTCTACCAGCTAGTCCTACTGATGAAAAGGAGAGAACGCAAACTACTGGAAGGGATGCCATTACTTCTATGAAGGTAAAATACCTGTGTCTAGACTACCTCTACCTAAAAAAAACATCCTTTTGTATTTTTGAATAACTTGTCACAATTATTATGCATACATTTTAACTGTTTTTGACTGTGCAGAGGTGGATTGGCGAGAGGAAATGCTTGGAAGAGGTCGAGAAGGTTCAGAGAGGGCCTAAGGGGTCCCTAACACCCTTCCAGAGAGTTTAACAGAGTTTGGCTATCAAGAAACCTCATTCGTGAGCTTCTACAGGAAGTCTGCAGGGGTTCTACACGATGTTTCGAGAATTTCTACATGATGTTCAGAAATTTCTACAAGATGTTTAAAAATTGGATTTTGGAGGATGGGTGAGTGAGGGAAGATGCATGAATGGATATGGAGGTAGGATAGGGGTCTGAAGTGGCCCAGGGACTGGTCGATGGAGTGGTGAGGAGGTGTAAATAGCTAAGTTGGCTCAAAGAAGGTTGAAACAATGATGTACAAAAACTAGGGTTATGTGAGAAAATGTGCCAAACATGAGGTAAGGAATCTAAATAGAGGGTGGAGTGGATGGTGCTGATGGAGAACAAGAAGATGAAGGAGTGGTACAGGTGCCTTGCAAGTCGTTTTTCCAATCTGAACCAACAAAGACTTGTAAATTCAAAGACCTAGTTACATTGACCTAATATGCTAGCTGCGAGTAAAGCGAATGAATAGAAGTGTGACCTGAAATGAAACCATGTATTTTAACTCATGCAACTAAGAAAAAGAAAGTTTGAACTTGTAACCAAATTCTACACATGAAAATCAAACACTAGTGATTGAATGGCAAAGCAAAATCAGTGTTTTTGTGGGCAGCTAAGTCATCCTAGTCACAGCTCCTGATCCCACTGAGGGAGAGGTGAAACCATAGATGTTTGATGGCCCTTTTCTTGAAGCTTTCTCTGTTAACAACTTATCAACTAAATCTGAGCATGAAAAGCTATTTTACTCATCAAAAACAACGTAAATAACAAAACAAGATTTAAATCTAAATAGCAGATTTTATTCTAAGAATGCAGGAAAGACACATGAAAGTAAACAAAGGAGGTACTGGGCGCTTGAGATGGGCCCAACCCCAAGAGCTACAGCCTCCTAAGAGAGATTTAGAGCTGGTGCAAAGCTGGATTCATCTTTATTGATCAAAAGAAATGTTACATTCCAAAAACTATCCACAAGGAGAACTTGAAAATGTGCTGAAAGCAAAGCTAATCCACTGCCTAAAAATCAAACTACAAAATGACTACAAAATTAAAAAAAAATGACTAACTACTGGATAACTGAAATGAGGCCCTAAGCCCTCTTATTTATACAAATTGACGACCCCAATAGTCCTCCTAAACTTTAGGGACTTGACTGCCCAAAACTTGCAGTTAACAGCAGTCCTACTTGACTTGCTTGGCTGCCCTTGTGATAATTGATTTGGTGGCCTTTGAACTCCAAGCTGATGGAGGAGAATTCGAGGTAAGGGCCCATAAATGAAGGGGACACCTTCCTACAAATCCTCTCCCTTGTTCTCCCACGAATTTGGCTGCCAAGTGCTCATTAAAACCTTCAATTTTGTTTCCAATTTGACCAAAAAGGCTACACAAAGCACACATTAGACTTGTTGGCATAATGACTAACCCAATTCACTCTATTACCATAAATATAACCAAAAACATGCAATAAAATAATGAGAATGGTGGATTAAGTCAAATTAGGAGGTTGAATGAGCCCATATAATTATCCATTTTTTGGGCTCATCAAATACAATGGACATGATGGTCTGCATGCGCATCTGTCCATGTGGGTAAACGCATATGGTAAACAACTTGTGCGGATACACATGAACTGCACGTTGGGAAATATAGTCAATAAGCATGTGTTGGGAGGGAAAATGCACGAATGGTTCCTCAAGTTGGAACAACAAGGTTTGGAGAGAATGAGTGCAGAGAAGGTTATCCACGTGGAAGCATTTATCGAGATGTGCTGAGCACTAAACAAGGTATATAATGCACAGTAAAGTGATTGGGACCTGCACATACCTACATTATTATGGGATTATAGGATGTCATGCAAGAAACTGAAGAGACAGACACCTTTCCGGCTAGTCTAGGGAGTGGAAGCCATAATTCCAATGGAATACATCATGCCTAATCTGCGCATAGCAGCGCTCACAAGTATGATGGACCATAGATCCCTAGAGAAAATACTCGTGCAGTTGGAGGAACTCAAGGAAGAATGATTTCTAGTTGGCTTTCACCAACAGGTACAAAAGTAGCGCGAAAAGGCATGGCACGATTGACATATTAAGTTGTGAACCTTCAAGGTGAACGATTTGGTGTTATTGTATGATAGTAAGTTTGATAAATTTGCTGGAAAATTCAGAACTCATTGGCTGGGACTGTATGTTATTAAGGAAGTCACAGATGGAGGCGCAATGTAGTTGGTAAAGTTAAATGGAGAACCTTTCTCAAGAAAAGTGAATGCCAGTCAATTGAAGCCATACACGGGTGGCCTGGCTATCTAGCTAGCCCACCAAAGTATAGTGTTAGCACTCCAGGTAGCTAAAAGGCGGTGTGGAACTATAAAAAGATGTAGGGAATAAAGGAGAAGATACAAGGAACCAGTACAGTAGTCTATGAATAGCGTGTGCAGGAGATACAATAGGCAACTTCTCAGTGCGTTGTTGATCTTGTAGTAGTACAGATAGATTTTGGAGGTCTCCGTGTGAAGATCGGCACACTGAAAAAGTGACTCAAGGGTGAGTCACAATGTTTGTGTTGGGGTCTTGTTGGGTGCGGGATCCCCTAAGGCAAGTTTTGGGACTTAAAGCCCAGATTTTGACCAAATGCAATGTAAAGACTCCGCATTTTGTAGGTGTGAAGCGTGAAGATTGTAAATGAGTGATAGGGTTGTTCACCCCTCATTTTTGTAATGTAATGTTGACTTTAGAGATCTACCCATGGTTCGTGGACCATGGGATTGTATAAATAGAGTGAGGCTCTAGGTTGTAAATAAGTTAAGTTAGGAGAAGTAAGTAAGATCTAATGATGAAGAATTGATTCTTATCTAAGTGTAGAGTCGAGCTTAGGGTCATAGAGAAGGAGAAGGCTCTGCAACTGAGTGCGTAGAGGCCTAGTAGTCTACAATTGAGTTCGTGGACCCCTGTAGCTGAGTGCACAGGGCAGGTTGAGTTTGTAACCATCGGAGAAGTAATAAAGAGAAGCTTTACATCATTTTTGTGTATCCTTTTCCTGTTTTGTGCATTGAATGTATTAGATATAAATTTCATTTCTAATGTTTATATGATGCATGAACTTATATGAATCTGTTGATAAAGTGAATAAAAGAGTAAGTATCTCTTTAAGTGAAGATAACTAACTGTTATAAGAATATAAGCAAATATGTGGTGTAACTTAGCGAGGTAGAGTAGATCATTGCTAGGATAGTGCGAAGTCACCTTAGCCCCTAGTTAGGGTTTCACGAAGGTGATTATAATAGAGCGCGAAGCCCTTGTAGGTCAGGATAGTGTGTGAAGTGACATGTGCGAAGGTATTTATAGTTGGACTAAATCGACCCCTCAGACATCTCAAGGGTGCGGAAACTTGGTTCTAGCATCCCCCCATACTGCTTCTGGTAAGACCTCAGTCCATGCTCCACGGGCTGTTGCCAAAAAGGATAGTGGTACAGGGATTTGTTTGGCTAATTAACTTAGAACCTGGGTCAAGCCCCCTTAAGCCAACACTTACCCAGTTAGATTCGTCCATAGGCTCAATAATGCGCTCTTCAAGCATCTTGTCCAACTCTAAATGGACCTTTTTTGTGTATTTAGGATTAAGGCAGTATGGCTTCTTCTTAATAGGCTTCGCTTCCAGCTTCAAGGTAATCTTCATCATGCCCAAGTCTCCTATGATACCTTTCAGGTCTGAAAATTTTGTAGGAAGCAAATCCTGATACTCGTGGAGCAACTTGATAGCTTTATCCACTCTGGCATCATCCTAGTAATCCCCTATATTTGCAAATTTCGTCTTTGCTTTAGTACCAATGTTCACTTTCGTAGTATTTAATGGTGCAGTGATGTCCAGGTTCTCTATCTATGGACCTTGAATTGTGCAATGGCCTTATGCTTATGGAATATTAATATTTCACGGATCCTCATCTTCCCCTTCAACAATTACATTATATCATTCCAAAGCATGGCGTAGTTGGGTTCTCTAGTCTAGCTGAACTAGCTCTAAAGGGTCCTGTGGTATTCTGAAGATTGTAGCCTTAATCTCCTGCAACACTTCATCAATGCTTTTGAACCCCTCTTCAAAACCGAAGGTCATTAGGAATCATTCCCTTAATATATCCCACTCTACAATGCCATGGTAGAGCCCCGTTTCCAGGTACCAATTCATAGGGAATACATCTAGAGTGCGACAGAATAAGTGCACCCATTCTGTCTGCAGCTCCATTCCATAAACTTCAGTCCATTTGGATAAATGATCGCACGGATCATTCCTCCCATCATATTTCTAAGTCAGCCGAACTTTTGGGCGACCAAATCGCAACCTCATTATTATCCTATAATTGTGACATCTATCAAAATTGTCTTTGTGCGTAACCCACCGTCGTTCAGGCGTACTACGCAGTGCCAGATCCAGCGCTTGAAAGCGATGATCCTCAAGTAATTCTCTTTCAAAATAATCCAAAAACTTATCTACATCGGTTAAACCATCATAATAAGGTAAATTTCTTACCACTGATGACACGCATCACAACAATTTAGTCACATGTTGCAGTGCTACGTAGATACTTCATGCAATCTATTCTACCAATGCTCCAATTATTCATTTGAGTCTAAGGTACAACAATTTTCACAGTCCCATGCAATCCTTCCATCAACTATTGGGTTAATCCAGTCTTCGTCTTCCACTGTAATTTTATAGATTTGATCCAAATCATCATCACTATCCTCATAGTCGCGGACCTGTTCAGTGTAGTGTGGTCCTTCTGCAGGATCCAATTCTGCTACAATGCAGAGTGATTTCCTCTCAATGACATTTTCCAATTCTTCGAATACATGACCCCATTCATGTCAATATCCCAATCAATTCCAAGGAGCATGGGTTAAGGTTTGCTATCATCAAAAATTTCTATCACTTCAAAATCAGCAAGTGAGCTCACAGCTTTTGTATCTACGATGACTCCATGTAATCATCCCATAGATATAATCTTCTGTTGGTTCACCATCCTCAATTGAATCGGAGACCATTGTAGTGTAGGTCTCCCCATCCTCTCCCACGTCTGCTTAGGCAAGATGTTCACATCAGATCCGAGGTCCAAAATAACATGGTCCATCTCATAGTCTCATATTTGCACGGTGAGCCTCATCTCACGCCTAGTTCTCATCTTGTGTCTACCAATCATCCTGACCACGTGGTGTCCATCAAGAGAATTTTCCTTACCAACACACTTATTTATCAACTCCTGGAGCCCTTTTATAGTGTTTATGTCGTGCAAGTTTCTGAAATAGGTCTCTAAGAACGTGGTGAGTACAGAAGGATCAATCTCTATAGGTAGTTTCTGATAGTTTATCTTGACTCCCTGAGGTAGAGGCCTTGGCAAAGCTTTTCTTCACCTCCATAAACATTTCCTTCACATGCTCCAAATCGAAGCCATCTTCCTTTCCTAGGGCCTTGTGGACCCACTCACTTTCCTCAGGTTGTTTTCCTTTATCATCACCAGTTTTTATTTCGCTTTTGAGCACGATATTCACATTTGGATCTTCTTCACGGGGCTCAGCCCTCATCATCTGCAAGTTCTGGGTAGGCAGCTGAGGCTGCGCTTTCCTTTCCTGCATCTTAGTTATCAACATAGGGCATTATTCTATGTATGGTCGAACTGAGTCCAATATTGACATGACGGGCATGTCTGAGTCATACGCTCTTGTACGTAGTGCCCTGGTGTTCCACAATTATAGAAAAGGACTTGTCCCCGGCCTCTACCAGGTCCTCCTCCTCCTCGACCTCCTTCGCGCCCTTGATATCCTCTGGGTGGTCCCCCAAAAGCCTGATCTGAAGGCCACGTTTCTACTTTCATTTGATATGCAAGCATCCTTTCCATGATTAATTCATAACTATGGAAGCGACACACATCATGGCCCACTGATTTGAGGAAATCACATAACAATTATTATGGGGTCTGCACAAATTTTTGCAGCAAATGGCTATTATCTATTACATGTTTTCCCGCCACCTAACAAATAGCGTAGCATAGCACGGGTCCTGTGCTTGGTCCTGTCAGAGCTTCTTGCCTCATGGGCATTGCCCCCCCCTGGTGCTATAATTTGTGAAAATAGGGCAGTGATATTTATCATGCCCCTCGCTCTTACACTTGAGGCACCACACTTCTTCACACATCTCTAGCCTAACCTCCTTTTCTTTCTTCAAATTCTGCAATTCCAAATAGAGGTTCTGTAAATGTGAGTGAATTTGTTCGATTCCCAAGGATGCATATTGAATAAGTGTTTCATGCAACCTCATCACAATATCCAGAGATTCGGTCTAAGTCCCTATATTTTGCTATGATAAAGCAATCCTTAGGTGGGGTAGGAGCGAGGCTATAAATTACTCATGGTGCTGACTATCTATGAGATGCATATTAGCTTTGCAGATCATGTACTTCAATCTTTTATCTAATTTCCAAGACATTTCACGAGCCCTCATCGTTATTTCCTTGAATCTGATTGTGAGTCAGACATATTCTTACCAAATTCTCTGTTCAGAGAAGCATGAGTTTCTACTAATGATGCCAATGGATTATCGATGCAGTACTTAATGTACCATGTTAGTGTGTGATCTTGTAGAGCGGTAACCAACTGTGCCTACTTTATATTGTCATTCCTAATGATTTGTTCTGTCCAAACAGTCATCGCAACAAAACAAAACTGATCGCATCCTCACTTCCCAAGCCCTTGAAAACTGGCAACTTCATTGTAGACATGTTGAATGACAATGGTGGTGGCATTGTGGGTGAAGGTGTATGTTGTGGAGGTGAAGGTGGAGATGGTGTAGATGGATGGTGTATTCATGGAAAAATCTGCCTTATCAACCGTACAGTGCTCTGCTGTGAGGTCTGTGATGTTCCCTCATCGTCACTTGAAGGAGGTCCAATAAATGAGCTATATCTATGACCTACTTTTTCCTAATTTCTAAAGCTTCATCCACTTAGCGTAGATCCAAACAACAAGCAAATATCATAACCCACTTTTCACATAAGAGCATCTTAATCTGTGTATTCAAAGATCTCAAGTACTTACCTCATGGTCCTTTGAAGAATCATTGCTTTGCTTCGTTGTAACTGATTGAGGTATCAACCATGAATTCTATTACAAATCCTCCTATGACTTGATCAAGCTAGTGATCAACAACGTGTGTGATCTTATCTTTGGAAGCTTCCAATCTCTACACTAGCTTTGGGGTCCACACTATTGGACCATCAAGCCTCCACCTTCATTGGCCATCTTCCAACTTAGAAATCCACTTGTATAGTTCGATCGTGAAGGTGTAAAAGAAAATTTCTTATATTTCTGTGTACAAATACCTGTCCAACCACTTCTCTTTTGTCAGGCACAGATTTCTATTCTCCTGCGCCACGAATTCGTGGATCTTTATATTCAATCACTTCTCAATTTCCTTTTTTGTCATATTCTAGTGATGCGACATCACACCTCTTTATGCAGATCCCAGTCCCGACAACATAACCATTTTTTGGCTTAGGGCGTCGTGACCCAGGTTCATAGTTAATTATGCCAAACAAAACACTACACTACTAGCCCTTTTGGCATCAATCTGGGGTGCGCAGACTGAAGTCGCACCCGAAGCAGTATGGGGGGATCCTAGAACCAAGTTTCTGCACCTAGAGATCACGGTGATGTCCTTTTATGACCTGGATCTACCTGTGCATAGATCTATAATCCCTTGAGGTCAGGTACTGTAACTTCCTTGAATGACCTTTAGACCTTCGCAAAGGTCTACGATCATCTTTTGCGGACCCTGAGTAGACGAATTAGCTACTTACGCACACCATATATTATCCTTAGATAAGTATTTAATTAGATCTTCCTAGGCATCCAGTAAACATAATATAAGGTATTATTATCTTCACGTAATAGCCTAACATTAATTGCATTCAGCTAATTGGATGTATCTAGTAGATTCGTGCATCAATACATCATTATTTCATAAAGAAATCATTTCATCATAGCATATATCTCAATCTTACATAACAGAAGTAAAGAGATAAAACACAGGAATTTCCGTAGAAATCTTCTTTATTGATCTTTAGTATAGGTTTACAAACTCAAAACTTCCCTGCTCACTCAGCTGCATGGCTCCATGCACTCAGTTTCAAACACTACTCTAGGCCTTTGCGCACTCACCTGTAGAGCCTTTTCCCCCTCCAGGACTTACTTCTATGCGTTCACTCTCTAAGACTCTATTCGTCGTACCCATAGACATAGACTTCTATCTTCCTTAGACTCACTAATACACAATTATTTATACAATCCCATGGTCTCTAGACCATGGGTAGATCTAAAAAACCAACCCAAGTTTACATAAACGAGGGAAAACACCCTTTTTGACTCTATACTAGATAGGCGCTCCACGTCTACAATTCACAAAGACTTTACATCTTTTTACATCAAAATTTGGGCCTTTGCCTCAAAAGTGATCCAGGGGACCCCATCCCAACACCTCCCCAAGTGTGCCATGTGCTCAACAAGGAGGAAAGATTTCTTAAGGGCACAGTTTGGAACAAGGAAGGGGAACAATGCTTAGGATTGTGATATGCACTCTTGAGGCATGGGAAACACTTTTGAACAATAAAGGAGTCTTAGTCAAGGCTTAAGAGTGATCATGTCCTCCTATCCTTAATGTGTGACTTGTGCAACCAAAATTTGTCCAATTCTGGGAAATAGAACAATGGGCAAACACAATGAGTTATGAAATGAAATTGAGTGTGACACTTACCAATTCATGAATAAAACTTAGATAGGCTTAAAAAATGAGGGATACACATCAAAACTCCAGTTTACAAACACTCCCCAAGTACAATGAACAAAATGTGTGCGACTGTGACCAAAACTATCATTTTACAACAAACAAAGGTATTTTAACCATGAAGTGCACTAGAGATGTTATAAATAGTGTCATTACACTTAGGAATGATCAATAACACCTGAAACATATGGAGTGACTTGAAATGACACTTAAAAAACAAAGTGAATTTTGATGCGACAGTTTGGTAAGCTCCAAAATTTTAATGTAGTGAAGCTTCGGAGGGTGTTGTAGTAGTGAAAACACTTGGTGACATAAAGGGTGAACTTTAGCTTCTCTTCCTAGGAATAGATTTTCAGTTAAAGGTTTATCCCTTCAGAAAGTATGTATTCAGCAATTGGATTTTCTTAACTTCCCCTTTCAACCCACTTGTAAGAATAACATCTTACTTCCCTTTACTTAGTTCAAACACACAAAAGATATGCCATATTGCAATTGTTTCAATGTAGGAAATGGTAATATGCATGGAAATGTTAGATATTCAGAATATGAGTTTCATCTCTGGCCTTGATCTGCTACCAGCAGGACTAGAAAGTACCCTGACAGAATCACTATAGGAGCACAATTATTGTTTCACTACAAACGAGCATGAACAATACCCCGATGAAGTCGCTTTCTTGACCTCCCCGTGTAGGAAGATTGTTTTTCTTTCACCCTTTATTCATTTATTTAATAGAACCATGCTTCGACACATTATTTTAAATGAGTGGAAGAGGGATCATGGCTTATTGAGAGAAGAGGAGGTTTCACCTTTAGAGAAGTATTTATATAAACTCTAGTATTGGTTTTCTCACTTTATATGTTCACCTTATCCTTTATCTACTAGATTAGATAAGAATGTAGCACACCAAGTTGATTTAACACCATGTTAAGGGGTTTAGATAGTAGAATAGATGTGTATCTAGTAGGTTCCCTCTAGTTTTTTCCTTTTATATGTATAGTATTTTTGGTCTAGACTTAGCCTAAACTATGGAGAATTCCCAAAACAAAGAAGAAGAACTAACAGATAGCGAAGTGCTATGGTTACCAAATTTCTTCTTTATTCCACCACAAAACCTTTCCAAGTCATGCTTTTTTTCACAAAGGTATTATTTATGTACAGTGAACAAGAAACAAAAAATATGGGACATTACTTAAAAAACATGAGACTGAGAACAACAAAAATGATAAAGAAAAATAAAATAAGGAAAAAATGTACAAGAAACATAGCTTATAACAGCTACTAAAAATAGTGCTTCAAATCTTGACCATTAATGGGAAGAGGGTCAGTCCTTTGATTTAAGGACTTCAAGCTGAAATCATTATGACTAAGTTTCTCTTTAATGGTACAGGGTTCTATCCATAGTGATTGAAACTTCATTTGTTTACCTTTCTATTCATGGGATTTATCCCACTTCAATATTGAGTCAACCGCATCAAAACTCTTAGTCCATGCAAAGTTTTGATCGAGCTAGTGCTTAATACAAATTTGGTGTATGGAAAATATTTCTTTAGATTTGAGGCTTTCTTCCTCAAGTTTAAGCAATGTATCTATCTTGTTTTGAGCAAGAAGGCAAGGTTCGCCTTGGGACTCTTGCAAAATTTTTAAGTCTAGTAGATACATGTTTCGAGGAAAGATAGCTTATTTACGATATACCAGGATGTAAGGTGAGGTTTTGAGGGAAGGATTGAGAGTTACACGGTCAGCCCATAATGCATTTACCAAATAATTATGCTAGTTTTTTTGCTCAAAGAATTTTTTTTCTTGATTATGCAAATGATATATTTTTTTTATTCTTCTAATTCGTTTCCATGTGGATAATAGTTATATACATGATTTAATACAATGCCATTTTCTAATGTGAACTCATAAATTTACAAGGAAGAAAAATAAGTTGTATTATGAAAGACAACAGATGTTGGAACACCAAACCTAGTTGGACATGCAGCTGGGCAAGGTCATACTTCTTGGCTAAATCAGTACTAGGTATTTTGTATCCTAAGGTTGTTAAAATATCCTTCCACCAGTCACTATTCACCTTGTAGTTCGGGGTGTATGTGTGAGTAGGCAGCGAAAGAAATGGAAATTGAAACTTAATACCTATCCGGTGAACCCCATAGGTTTGTAGATAAGCCATATAGCGTAGAACCCTTTCTAATTCTCTGGCATAATTGTGGGTTCAAAAAGGATATCTAAGTTTTACTACATAGGAAGATAGGATCCACCTCCTTTAACAGGCATCCTTAACCTCTTCCTAACAAGATACTATTTCAGTAGTGCATAGTTGTATGCACCTTTTTTGCATTGTAATCATTGTTCCTTCTTCCCTTCAAGTTTTAGAAAAATCTTATGCTTATTAAGGATACTATCAGACTGGCAGTGTTCTCTTCAAACAAATAATGGTTGAGTGGCTTGGTTGACCTCAAAAGTATCAAAAGAATTTTTCCACCTGACTTGATTGATAGTATAAGAGGTGAATGGTCTAAGTTAGATGTCTCCCACATAAGGAGAAAGATTGAAATTTTGATCATCCTTCAAGTAATAGTCATGCATGTAAAGTTTAAAAAGAAATGATGTTCTAGAATGTCATGCACTCTCATGATCCAGAGGAACTGCATTGAGTCTTCAATCTTATGACTAAATTCATGGAATATATTCTTTAGACAAAATAAAAGATATTGTTCATGCAAGAACAGTGTGTAGCTATGAGCTGGAGGGTGGCAAGCAAGTACCTATTGTGCAAGATCAAACATTTCTTCCTTATTTGCCTTTAAGGTGCGCACTTCTTCTTCCAGCTGTGCAATTCTTCTTTGTTGTTTATCATGCTTCCCCCTCTCTCTATATCCCATGTCAATATAACCAGTGACTACCCTTGCTACTTGTTCTCTAACTGTTTGGATTCCATTTTGGTGATGTTGTACCAAAATAGATCCTTGTTGTAAGCACATGGCAATTACCTACCATTTTTTAGTTTCAAGCGTAAAGAAGAACTCCCTACTTTCAAATAAGCATTCTATTGGATCAGTCTGTGTCGCAACCGAAGTATTAGGAGGGTCTTTGGCCTAGAATGCTATGGGTTCTTCTACTCGATTTGCATGTCCATCTTTGAGGAAAAAAATATTTCTCCTATATCTTATTGTTTTCCTCTTTAATCCACAAATCCTCTTACTCAGTCGAATATTGTCTATATTCAACTACATGATTTCATTAAATTGAGACTGGTATCTCTCCTTGAAGGAGGACTTTCATTGTGTGCTATAGTCAATGAATTATTGTTTAATGGGGATTTCTCCCACTAGTTCTGTGGCTGATGTGGGGCTTGGTGAATCCTCAACATCTATGTCAACATGCTCCTCATTAATTCTTACTTCCTCAGCCTATCCATCAACTCGAATTTCATCTTGTAGTTCCAGAATTATTATATCCAAAGGCTCCATATTCACGGCTTCTGTTTCTATCATTTGCTTATCAATTACAACAACATTCGTCTCGACCCCTCTAAACTGTTTTGGGACTGTCACAGTCAGGATTTTGACATTCATAGCATCTTCCCCCTCTGTCCCTATATCATCTTGTGTTGGAACTGTCTTATCTTCTTGAAATTCAACTTCAATTGGTGGGTCCTTTTTCTGGGTTCTTGTGTCATCCTACAGAATGTTTCCGTCAATACTTTGTAATTTTACTTGATGATTTATTATTGGACCTTGAGCTGCCTCATATTCTTGTGGCTCATGCTCAACACAAGTCTCTTCCACCACTAATTGTTTAAGACTGCCCATATTCATGGATTCTGCAACTGACGTGTTTGCTAGCACTAGTTCTTGTGGAGTAGTGCTAGACTCCAAACCTTCAACCATCTTTTCCTGTTCTTCAATAAGAGTTTGTACTTGAGTCACAACTTCCACCATAGTATCCAATTTCCTGTCAATGACCTTAAGAATCAGCGGCACTGCCTTCTCAACCTTTGAATGACAAGGTGTTAGAAATTTTCTAGCTCCCCTCGGTAGGTTTGTGCTGAAAGGTGATTGAAATAATTTTTCCTTAGCCTTACATGTACATATAAAATCAACCTGTTTTCATTTTCATTTCACTAACCAAGTGACTCTCTTTGAGTTTTCTGTTGGTTCTTGAGAAGCACTGCTAACCATAGGTTCTGCCACTTGTACTGGTTCCAGTATTGTTTGTGCGGGTGGCACTAGTTCTTGTGGGGCAACACCACCTTGATCGGCCCTTGGGATTTCCATGGCAAGTGTTTCTTGTGCATCATTAGTAGCATTAGCAGCATCATCGATTTCCATTATGTATGTTTCCATGGCCTTCGTAGTCGATGCTAGTTCTTGTGATACAACATCGACTAAGGCATTTCTTCCTTCTGCATCCTGTTCATTGGTTTCCCCCTCCACCGGTAATAATCCTTTCAGTTCTTCCTCTACTAATTCAACAAACTATGGCAATGACACCAGAGTTTGGGCCAGTGCTTACAGAACTAGCAGCTGGACTAAACCATGGTTGGTAAGGACTCCCAGCACTTGCTGAGAATGATGAGTATAATGCGCCATCAATTGTCAGCTTTTCATAAGAAAAATGGCATATCTATCAAGTAAACTGGGGCATGTCGATATCGCAAGGATGTCAGAATCTCAAAATGATGTTTGAACAGAATAGAAAAACATCCTTCAAAAGTAATGTACCTCAATAAGAAATAGGCAACTTCTCCCCAATGATAGGGTAGCGATATTCAGTCGTATCCCTTGCACCTTTGAGCCACTATCTCGCCGGCTAGAAAAAATACTTCTAGATATTCCAGCAATGGGGCCTTTCGAGAAACCCATTTCAAGCCCCCCTATGGAAATTTGATGATAGCTGCAATGGGCTACTATGTAACTGCAACTCTCAGCCCTCGTACCTTCGAGTATTCACCTTCTAAATTTAAAGTGAATTTTGTTGTGATTGTTTCATCAAATCCCTGTAGTATTAGAAAATATCTATCCCAACCTACATCAAGGAAAACTTTCCATACATGCCAATTACAGAGAACCAACACCATTGTCTCTGGTTCATGTCGCACAACAAACCCCCATTCCTTCTTAAAATCTAGTAACATCATTCAAACTAGGAGCGAAATTGTTAAAGGGAGTGTCAGCAGGCTAGTTTCTTGCAGAAAAGGTCATGAAATAATATCATGCGAAGGGGTGGTGAATGGTAATACATAGGTATATAAGGGGAAATGTCCATGACCAATCATAGAAAAGGCACATAGAGCAAGTGGATTTTTTGGAAAATAGGAAGAATCCATGAACGGGTTATAATAATAATGGGATATCATGATAATAACTTTGCATGACAATCTGATGTAATTGGAAAATCATTCGCATGATGTTTCAAATCCATATGGTTATCGATTAATCATGCGAAACGTAATGGCATCATTATGGGTTATATATAGTAGCACAGGTTTTCATAAGTGACATGATGGATTATTATGAAAATTTAATTATTTGTCATATACCATAATGGTTGTACCTAGCCTCATTAAGAAATGACTATCCGCAGTCATTCCCAAGTCATGTCATATAATTATTAGTCATTATGTTAAGTCTAATTATGATCATACCTAGTGCTTACATGGAAGAGTAGCAGCATGCATGGTATAATGGCATTCGAGGATTCACAACATCAAGTACTTAGAAGATTTTTCTTACTAGTGTAACAGCACGAAACAGTAACAACACTGAACACTTAGAAAAATTTTCAGCTTCGGAGGAGTAACAACACTAAAAACTTAGAAAAAATTTCAGCTTTGGAGGAGTAACAACATCAGGAGTAACAACACCGAAGGAGTAACAACATCGGGAGTAATAGCACCGACAGAGTAACAACACCGAACACTTAGAAAATTTTTGTCCTCAGCAGCATAAGTTAGAAAAATCTTTATGCACCTATGGAAGTATCTACAACAAACAATGATTAGTATCAACATACATACATACATACATACATACATACATACATAGATATATATATATATATATATATATATATATATAGATAGATAGATATATTCATCATTTCTTTTTAAATAGAGGATGCATAGGAGGTATTCTCTGCACCAATAACCTTCAATCCAATTTTTCAGAGAGATGGTTGATGAAGGCTTCTTTCGAGGTTAGGCGGTGATAGATTCTAATTCGATGTCCATTTACAATAAAATAAATAGGTGAATCATCGATCACGACAAATATAACAGTCCCGTTGTCAAATACTGCATCAACCTCATATGGTCCCAACCATCGTGAGCAAATCTTCCCTTTAAAATCCTTAAAATGGGAATCATATAATAATGCCTAATCCCCTTTATGAAACACCTTATTTTTAATAAATTTATGATTCCATTTTTCTCTCTGCTGATGTATGGCAGCAGTCCTCTAGACAACCATTAAACAAATTTCATCAAGCTCATTTAGCTATTCCAGCCGATATTTCTGGGCTTCTGAGAGGTCCAATCCTACTTCGAGAGCTGTTCTGAGCATACTGATTTCAAATTCCACCAATACGAATGGGGATTTTCCATAGACAAGTTCAAATGGTGAAAATTGTGTTGTGTTCCGCCATGATTTTATGTATACCCAAAGAGCTTTAAGAAGTTTTTTAGCCCAATTCCCACGATGATTTGCCACAGTCTTGGTGAGAATGTTTTCCAATACCTTGTTTGTGCTTTCCACTTCACCGTTGACGTGAGGATGATATGGGGATGTTATCCTGTTCTTGATCCCATGTTTCTTCATAATATTTGCTATTATGTGTGATGTGAACTGCACTCCTCGATCTGAAACTATCTCACTAGGTGCACCATATCTAGCATACATTTCTTCAAACAAAAACTCTGAGACAACCTGCTTTGTTGCTTTCACTATAGCCTTGGCTTCTACCCACTTCATTACATAATCCATGCAGAATAAAATATGGACTTTTTGATGTGAAGATGGATTAAATTGACCTATAAAATCAATGGCCCATCTCTCGAAAGGCTCAAGAACTACCTATGGTTGTAATGACATTTCATCTGAGCGACCAAGCTAACCCATCCATTGGAAGCTATCACATCTTGGAACATAGTTCTATGTGTCATTGAAGATAGAGGGCTAATAATACCCCATCTGTAACACCTTGTGGCCGGTCCTTTTGTCTACAAAATCCACCCTGCAAGGGCCATCATGAGCATCCCTCAAGATCTCTTAGATATCACTTTCTAATACAGAACGACAGATCTCCTGATCACCCCCTGTATAAAAGAGTTATCATGCTATCCATGAGTAATGGTCACTATGATGAATGATCCTCCTCTATTCCCTGTATGACAAATGCTACAATATTTTTCTTGTAGCCAATAGTTAGCAATGTTTGCACACTAATGGGTATTAGTATAAATTGCAAACATATGTTCATCCAGAAAGCTATCTTCTACAGGTTATCATTCATTATCAATATTTAATCTAGACAGAAAATCCACAACTACATTATCCTTGCCTATTTTATCTATAATGGTGATATCAAATTCTTGAAGTAATAGCAACCACCTTGTTATACGCCCAGGAGTTATAGGTTTATTCATCAAATACCTGAATCATGCGTGATCAGTGTGTACAAAATTAGGATACCCAAAATGTAATGCCAAAATTTATTAACATCATAAATAATAGCCAAGAACTCCTTCTCCGTTATCGTATAGTTTAGCTCAATAGATTTTAAATTCTTGCTGACATAATAGACTGCCTATGACTTCTTCTCTTCTTTTTGTCCCAATACCACCCCTACAGTTGTTTGAGATGCATCTGTATGGATATGAAACAAAAGTTCCCAGGTAGGACCACGCAAGATCAAATCTTGCCCGATTAGTTCTTTGATTTTTTCAAAAGCTACTCCACAATCATCTGTCCATAAACATTTTGCATCCTAAGTTAACAACTGAAAAAGTGGGAATGATATCTTGGATTTCTTTTCTATAAAATGCCTATAGTAACCAATGCAACCAATGAAACTACATACCTAAGTCGGTGTCTTGGGTATAGGAAAATTCAAAATTACCTTTACCTTGGAAGGATCAACTTGTATTCCAGTAGCCAAAATAAAATGTCCCAACACTACTCCCTCTTCTCTCATCATGTGACATTTTGTTGTACTCAAAGAAACATGCATTTGTTTGCACTTTTTAAGAACTTTCTCCAAGTTTTCCAACCCTTCTTCAAATGAACCTCTATATGGCATGAAATTATCCATATAGATTTGAACACTATCATCGACTAAATCAGAAAATATCCCTAGTATTTCCCTATGAAAGGTAGCATGCGCATTAGAAAGACAAAATGGAAGTACTCAGTAAGTGAATGTTCCCCAAGGGCATGTAAAGGTGGTTTTTTCCTAATTCTCAGGAGCTATTTGGATTTCGTTATACCCACTAAACACATCTAGGAAAGAGAAAAACTTCTTCCCATCCAAGGTATCAAGGACTTGATCAATAAATGGTAGAGGGAAATGATCTTTTAAGGTTTCTTTATTCAAATCCCTATAGTCTACATAAATCTTCCATTTACCATTATTTTTAGGAACGATGACTAACGGGGATACCGACTTATTGTCCGAGATTGGGTAAATGAATCCCGCATCCAATAACTTATGAAGCTCATCTTTGACAATGTTTTTCAAGGCAGGGTTCATTCTTCATTGGGTTTGTATCGCGAGTCAACAATCTTCTTTAATATAAATATGATGAGTACACAAATTGGTAGGGATACCTTTCATATCAGTATAATCCTAAGCGAAAGCTTCTTTCTATTCCTGAAGGATATTTAGGAGTTGTTCAGTCTAGGCTGGTGAAAGATTCAAGTTGAAATTCAGTGGCTTCCTTGGCTCAATCTCCACCAGTATGATGTCAGAGAATGTTGTTACAGGAATATACTCATTTTTTTATTTCTGATTTGATAGTTTTATACGTTTCACAACTCATGAAAGATTCGAAAAACTATAGAGTTGGATCCAGAACAACATGAGGGTTGTTAATAAAAGTGCTGATAGTGTCATCGTCTGTCTCGTTATTAAAGTAGAGGGTTTGTCCCATGGTAATGATTGGCTGGGGTTCTTGATGTTTAGTTCCAATCCCATCCAAAGGCAGAGGGTTTTGCTTTAGATTTCTCTTGGAACTTGGTTCTATAGGGGGATAGAGAATAGGATTTTTTTTATTTTCCCCATTATAAATTATCATGTTTCCTAACCGACACCTAATATAGGCATCAACGGTTTCAAGCCAAGGCCATCCTAAAATAAGGGGGTGACCACCAGCTAGGCACTGTGTATGTAGGACTAGGAGATCAACCAAATAGTGCCAAGAATCCACTGAGATTGTTATGTCCAACAGTTCCCCTATCAGTATAATTATGGATCTATCAACTAGCTCTAATACTATAGGGGTAGGCTTAAGATCATGTAATCCCAATGTAAGAATGGTTTGAGAGGTAATTAAATCAATCGTCGCACCCGAATCTACCAGTACATTTCTAATATCTACCCCATCAATCTGGACTGTTATAATCAGGTTCCCAGGATCCCCATATTTTACACGCATAAATTTTCCCAACATAAAGTCAGATAATCTCCCCATAACATGAATTGTATGTGGATCCTTCATTTTCTTCCCAGGTCTCTTGGAACAATGTTTTCTGATAGTTTTAGCATAAATAGGCACATCTTTCATGGCTTGAGGTAGGGGAATTTTCACAAATATATTCTGCAATTCTCCTAAAAGATCAAATTCTGGTTGAGGGACCTGTTTACTAAGGGCTAATCATCCCAGATAAGGAGGATTAGTTTAACAAGCTTGAGTAACAGTGAAATGAGAAGGAGAATGTTCCATAGAATGTTGGGTTGTGTTGGGTAGTGTAGGTCCCACATAATGTCTTTGGGGCTCAAAGCCCATAGTTTTGGTAATAGTATGGTAAGGGCTCCGTGAGATGCAAGGAGCGTGAATTTTAATGAGTCAATTCAAAAGGTTGTTTGCTCGAAAATAATGTCAGAAAATAGAAAGTGAGCTGGCCTGATCATGGTCCACGGGCAATGAGAATGTATAAATAGAGCAAGGCTCTAAGGTTAGAAGTAGGTTTTTGGTTTTTGGATCTTGAATGTTATGGGTTTGTGAAGGCAATATTCTCTTTGCGTCTGTAAGTCTGAGTCAAGGGTGTTGGTAGATAGATAGAGGCTCTACATGTGTGTGCAAAGGCCGAGTAGAGTTCGCAACTCCTTGCACAGACCCCTGCAGCTGAGTGTGTAGGGCGAATCAGATTGTAATGGAAAGGAGATAAATAAAGATAAGAATTTATGAATCATTGTGTGTTTTATCCTAAATCTATCTATTGCTTATGTTCTGAATTTATGCACATTTTTTTTCACACTAGGTGTTACTGTGAAATGTTTTCTTAAAGACCGAAAGAAGTAGAATAGATCTATAATAAACTCATAATAACAAGAGCGCATTGGTACGGATCTACGTGGAAGCCTGATAATGGTACAGAGTACCGTGAGGTTGAAGATCAGTTTGCGACCCTTCCAGACACATCTAGACATCCCAAGGGTTCAGAAACCTAGCTCCAGCACCCTCCCCTGCTATCTCGGGTGAGACCTCAGTCTACACTCCGCAGACCATTGCTGAAAGGGCTAGTAGCACGGGATTTGTTTGGCTGATAACTCTTTTGAACTTGGGTCAGGCCCCAATAAGCCAACAAATGGTTCCATTGTCAGCACCAGGATCTGCCTAAGGGATGTTTGATGTAAGAACACTGGAACCCTACGAAGAAAGAGCTTGAAGATTGATTGGATTAGAAACTGCATGAGTTCGTGGTACAAGAGAACAGAAATCCCCGAATATCTGAGGAAAGGTGGTTGGATCGCTATATATACATAGAAATCCACAAGATCTTCTTCGTGACCTTTTCATTGGAGCTGTACGAGTGGATCACGAGGCTAGCTGATAGCGTAGGAAGGTGTAGACTTGATCAACCAATAGTGTGGACTCCCAAGTTGGAGCATAGGCTAGAGGCATCTAAAGATAAAATCACACGGGCAGTAGACCACTGGTTGGATCAAACAATAGGAGGGTTTATCACCGAATGTGTGATAGACACAACTGTAAGCTACAGTGAAGCAGAAAGGCGTTTTCTCCAAGGAACATGGGGTAATTACATCGAATCGCTGAATACGTGGATTAAAATGTTGTTATGTGAAAAATGGGTTATGCACATCCATTGGTGTTGGGGGTAACAATGTGCATAAGAGGTTACCGAGGGACAGAAGGATTAGGAAAAGTCCCGTGATTTCACTTTTGTGAGAGAGTGAGGAGGCACTCGCAGGTTTCTCTCCAAGAAGCTAGTCTGATTGATAAAGTAGGGCATTCCACTGATACCACCACCGTCCACGCCATCACCTACTTCACCTACATCAAATCCATCTTCACCGACCCCACCTCTGCCACCAACGAGGGTTGGAATGGTGAGTGCGATCAAGTTGCTGGTATTTAGGGGCATAGGAAATGAGGAACCGGAGTGGTTCTGGTTCATGGTAGAGGTTTTATGGGAAGCCCAAGGCGTGATGGACGATAACATCAAAAAGGCTACTCTGGTTAGCGTGCTACAGGACCGCGCATTGACACTGTATATAAAGTACTTGAGCAATCACCCGAATGCGGGAATAGCAGCAATCTAGGATGCATCGAACAAAGAATTTAGCCAGCCAAAACCAGAAATGCAGTCAATCATTTTGTTCAAAGAAATCGTGATGATGCCATGTGAAACCCCGTGGGATCTGGATCAGAGATTGAAGAATACAATTCGTGAGGCTAACATGACGCTGACGGATGCATAGCACTGTGCGTGGTTTGCGGCGTCTTTGACACCACATCTGAGGATGACGTTGTCATAGAAAAAGATCTCAACCCAAGATGAAGCATTAGAGACAGCGATGAGGTTGCATGAAACTCCAATACAGGATCTGGGGTTGGGAGTTTAGCAAGTCTATGCGCAACTACAAAACCTATGCCTAGATATGCAAATTTTGAAACAAGATAAGGCACCCCAGTCTGAGGCACGCACAGAGGTGTGGTGCATCAAGTGTAAAGGCCAGGGACATGATAAGGATTATTTTCCGATATCGCAAACTATTTGGTAAGGGGGGACCAATGCTGTTGCGATTAGAGGCACAAGTGGGGCCAAGCACAGCGCCCACACTCTGGTGTGCGATCTACCAGATGGGAGGAAATCACACCATGAACAACTGTCATCTCTTGTAGAAACTTATACAACCCCCTCACCAGCTATTTTCCAATTTTTGTAGATCAATGGGCCATGATGAACGAAATTGCCAAAGTTATGAATCGTTGATGGATCAGACACTTGCTTACAAGATGAAGACTGAGGCGCGAGGTCAGGATCTAGCTACAGCAATAACATGGGGTGGATTCCAGGGATATAGATGGGGATGAGGAGGAATGGGACTCGGATGAGGGCCGGGACAATTAATATGCTAAATTTTGGAGGACCTAGGCACTACACGTGTGATTACACAAATCCAACTAGAACATGTTTCCCATACTGTTACCAATTTGATCATGAAGCAGTAGATTGCTCCACACTAATTTCATAGATTCGGGAAAAAGGGGTGCTTCAGGCTACTCCCACTCAGAACGTCCAAATGATGAAGGTTGAACCATGCGAGGAGGATCTTAACGTGAACATGATGCTCAGATGTGCTGCAAATACAGGAGAAGATAAGGGGAAGTAGCCTGAGGAGGATGCATGGGTTTGCAAGGCCCCAATAAGGCAACCTGAATTTGATTTGGAACATGCGAAGGAAACATTTATGGAAGCTAAGAAGAGCTTAGGGGAGGCTTCTACTTCGGGTAGCAAGGATCAAACTGAGCTGGAGATCGATACTTCTATGCTAACTACCTTCTTAGAGACATGCGTGAAGCTACTACAGGACACTAAAGCGGTGAAGGGATTGCAAGAGTTGATAACTAGGTGCGTAGGGTTGGGTGAACCGTGCATGGTCTGGAAACTAGGCAAGCGTGCTTTGTGCACCATGTGGGAAATGGGGTTGACTGCCAAGATTGGTGACTATGAGATGGATCAGGTTGTTCTAGATTTGGGGTCAGATGCGAATGTCCTACCTAAATAGACTTGGGAGCCCATAGGAAGGCCCACACTATAGCGGTCTCCTATCCAATAACAGATGGAGAACCAACAAGAGATATTTCCTATGGGGAGACTAGAAGGAGTTACTATAGACATCGAGGGTGCAAGCACACAAACCGATTTCAAGGTAATAGAAACTGTGGATGATAGTATCTTGTATCTTGCATTGTTAGGGATAGACTGGGCCATGGATATGAATGAAGTCATCAACCTAAAGAGACGAAAAATGATATTCGAGAAAAAGTCTCGCCACGTAGTGGTTCCACTGGACCCAGCCAAAGGGGCTGGCTACACTGAGCCTGTGTGCGATGAGGACAGTGACAATTAACTAGACTGTATGTACTAGATCACAGTGCAAGATCAGGATTGGGTGAATCTGACAACGGACGAGAGAATCTCATGGGAACACAACAGTTCCTACACATCGAACTCAGATGAAGAGATTGAGTGATGGCATAACCGATTGCATGAGGTAACAATGCTAAATTATAATATGATGGTGAGATCACTACACTACGTATTGATAGAAGCAAGGGAGTTGCCAACAAACACGGGTGCAACGAACATGGGGGAGCTAGTATACCACTGCGAAAATGCAATTCTAGAGCAAAAGCAGCAGGGTGCACAAATGGGGCCGTTGTGAGAAACAACTAGCCAAGGGTGGAGGACACGCCAACAGACTAGGAGAACGTGGCATAGACGTAGAAGGCAGGTGCACATATGCGTTGGAGGACAAAGCAGGGGGAGCATCTGGCGGCAGCATAGGATGCAAGTTTATATGGTGCATGCACTGAACCGACTAAGAATCGAAAAACAAAATTCAGCACAACAATGCATTCTGCCAGCTACTCATGATAAAGTTAGTACGAAAACCAAGCGGAGCAGGAACAACATCTGCCTGATAAGGTGACCCAATAAGAATCTACAGATACCAGGGGTCTAATGGGTTAGACTGTGAAATTCACAGTTCACGAGGTCCTGGGCAAAGAAATTCGGTGGTTACAGGAAGCCCTTCAGCACGACAGCATCAGGCTTTGCGAAATTGAGGAAGAATGGGCACGATTGAGGAGGAAAACTGAGACGTTGGATAAGGATATCAACAAAATAAAAGCTGGTGTCTCACAAGTGGGCAGCGTGAATCTGAAAATATGAGAACGAGGCCTGGATGAGTCTAGCTTAGTACTAGAACAGGTTGCGTCCCTGCTATCATGGCTGCGACCACACCAATGAAGAAGTGTACCATATATAGCAGTGCCCATTAGGATAATGGATACAAAGGCACTTGAAAGGTGCCCTCAACCCGGGCTAGTAGGGAAGCGGAAATCTTACACCTGGGGTGCGACCACCTAACTAGTTGTGGAAAGGAGGCATGGGACTATAAACAAGTCCGCGGGAGGCTTGTGAGGAAAGAGGGTTCCATGCAGGGCCAGTCGGTCAGCAAGATCATGGTCATGCCAAAGGGGTTGTACTGCCATGTGCAGAGGCTTGGAGGTGACCGTTGTTGTCACTATTCATGACAAGAAGTTTGAGTTACGACATAGAGGAGTGGGCGGCGGGTCACTAAGACTGGAGCCCCAAGCTAGATACGGAAAGATTTATCGCCCAAAAGATATTAATGAATTGAAAACGGAGGGAAGGGTTCCATTCAAATTTATGCGTTCATCTAAAAACCCTTGGAAAACACTGGGATATTTGAGATTAGAACCAACACATAACAATGAACATCCAGCTACTAGGCCTCCCATGAGTACCATCGCTAGAACTTGAGCACAGTTCGCGGAAGAGATGTATCCAACCCAGGAGGAACCAGAAGAAGTGGTCACTGCCCCCGAAGTTCCAAAGTCCCCATGCACACCGCGACCTCGAAAAGACAAGTAGACTACGGGGCTAGTCTGGACATCACCACAATTAAACAAATTATCAGTGGCCAAAAAGGGCAAAGCAATCACCACTGAAATGGATGAGGATGAGGAAGATTTGCAAGCCCTGATCACTTAGACTGAAGCATAAGATGAGGAAGAAGAGGTTGCTTTCCAAATACCTTCACTACCACCATATATCTCTCCATGGAACAGGACAGCTAAGATATCGAAGGACCTAGATGCTGCGAAAAGTATGCTTTAGACCTCGCTTCTTTCGGATGAGATAAGGTTTGACGGTCTACCGCTGGGCCGAGTACTGAGTATCAAGTTTGAATATTGGGATCTTTCGGAAATTGAGAAGTTCACCCAGTTCGTTGAAGACAAATTATTGTTGTGGAAGTGGTTATGAGGTGTGGAGAAGGCGGGATTACTCAATCTGAGGTGGATACCCCACTATCACCATGCGGCCATCACCATTTTTGTTATCCGATAATTTCTATGTCTGGTACATGATGGGTATATCTAGTTGGAGGAGCCTGTTCCCATCACGACCGATTTAGTACACCGGATTACCCACCTACCTATTAAAGGGAACAAACCCATAGACATAGCCAGAACAAGTAGCGATGTGGGTCTCACAAAAGAAATGAAGGCTAAATATAAGCTGGAAAAGTGAAAGCGCTAGTATGTAATATCAAGAATCAAAGCTCAAGTCGTGCGAGTCACCACCCAAATACTAGCTAGTAAACTCATGAGGAAATGTTGCGCAGATGAGGTGCCAACCCTTATCATTGCGCTTGCAGAGCAGTGTGCAGAAGGGGTTCAGTTCAACTGGGCGCAATTTCTATGCGACAAATTTTTGAAAAATTGTAAGGAAGCCCAAGAGAAAGGTAAAACTTTCCATTATGCATGGTTGCTACTATCAATTCTTCTATTTCCAGGAGAACTACCATAGGGTAGCCAGTTTCCCAGCATTGAGAAGAACCTACCCGAAGCAATGCAATATAACTCACTCTGGGCTACAAAGGACACCATGAGGGTTCGTGAGATCAAAGTATTATGGATATTCATGCAGGCAAGTATCTGGACATGGATAGCTTGTAGAACATGGTTGTCCCTGAAAATATATAAAAAATTTCAAAGCACGGCTAAGTTCAAAGCAGACATGCATAACCTATATATTCGGGCACGGAAGGATCCACATCAAACATGGGTAAAGCTTTCATTCATCGCAACGGATGATCTGATTTACGAAATACTGGTAGCATGGCCTCCGGAGTAGCACACCCAGAATGTGGCCACCTTATAAAGGATGGCAGCACAACAGTGAAAGAAGGAAATCTAGCTGCAACTCATTAAACTGGCAGAAAAGACACGTCAAGGACAACAGGCAGCTTTGCAGCAGGCGGAAACCAAGGAAGTAACCACCGAGGAGATCAGGGAAGACCAGGAAGTGCTTACGGAATCGGGCATGCAGGGGGAAACAAAGACACAGGCACGCACGGACCTTCCCACCAAATCACTCCAAGTTAAGAGGTCGTGCATCAAGGAATCACCACATGCACGCAAAAAGTCAAAGACAGCTAAAACCTTGGAGAAAGACTTTCTGGAGAGCAGCGAACTGACATGTGATGTCACTACAGGTATTCTATAGGAATTTATGATAGAGCATACAACTGTGTTGGGGGAGATTCGGGCATAGTTGCAGGCATTATAGGTGTGAACCTAAGGAGGGATGGTTCCGACTCTCACAGAGGGTATAACCGCAGTGGAGAAAATGGTGTGCACCTCCACTATGAACAATTTAGTATTACCAGCGGGCACCATCGTAGTAGAATTTGAAGGTGACATGAGTGGTTGGGGGCTAAATTTGGTCGCTCTTCCTAGAGAAACCCTATACCAACTGCAGGATGGGGTAACCATGGAGCTCCATGCCAGGGAAGGTCATGCCTTCCAAATCATAATGTAGCACAGGACAAATATGGAGCACGTCATTCTACAGTGTCATGACTTGGTCATGCATAGCAAGGAGTTAGAATAGGCTATGTCGGAGGTTTGTAGCACGGTACCAGAGTTGGTTGTGCTAGCGGAACTTCCAATAGCCAACAAGATCCATGACATGGCCACAAGATTTTGTACAACCCAAGAGGAAGAAGCAAAAACTCAGTGCGAATTAAACTTAAAAATTGTGGAACTAAGGATGAAGGCGCTGCCACCTACACCTCCAGAAGTTTGAGAATAGCGCCGCAGAGAAATTCAAGTAGGATTGCAAGTAATCAGGCGCACTGTCCAAGATTTCTTGGAATTGCTGGATCAGTCCCTCCTTACGCTCACATTCCTTCAGGAAGACCCAATGCTACAACAGGTAGAGGTGGAAGCATGGGAGTTGCAATAGGCTTATGACCAAGTCTGGGGGACTGCACAAATAGTCACCATCACGTATTGTTTGGCCAAAATGAGGGAGGCCTAGGTTCTCAAGGCACAAGTTGACATCGCGTGACAGAAGGAAGCTGTGCTAAAACAACGCATATAGCCTTGGCTTGATGAGGCATTCGTGGTCTCTACCAACATTGAAGGGAAGTTAGGACACATGTAGGAAGTATATGAACTCAGACAAACACATGAACTGGATATGGATGCATCAGTGGCTCGCGTGCAATGGGTGCAGCAGATGGCAGAAGAATTTTCTGTGAGCATCAACAAAGCACAAAAGTTACTGATGGACCTTCGCGTGAAGATTGCCATACCATCCGAGTGACACGAGACAAGTCACGATGATTGTGTTGGGGGCCTATTGGGTAGCGGAGGTGCCACTTAATAGCTTTGGGGCTCAAAGCCCACAATTTTGGTAATACTATGGTAAGGGCATGGCGATATGCATGGAGTGCAAATTGTAATGAGTCAAGTCAAAGGGTTGTCCACCTAAAAATAATGTAAGAAAATAGAAAGTGAGCCAGCCTGACCACGGTCCACAGACCATAGAAATGTATAAATAGAGAAAGGCTCTAGAGTTAGAAGTAGGTTTTTGGTTTTTGGATCTTGAATGTTATGGGTTTATGAAGGCAATATTCTCTCTGCGTCTATAAGTCTGAGTCAAGGGTGTTTGTAGATAGATAGAGGCTCTTCAGCTATGTGCACAAAGGCCAGATACAGTCCACAGTTGTGTGCGCGGACCCCTGCAGCTGAGGGCGCAGGGTGGGTCGGGTTGCACTAGAAAGGAGATCAATAAAGAAAAGAATTTATGAATCATTGTGTGTTTTATCGCAAATCTACCTATTGCTTATGTTCTGAATTTATGCACATTTTTTCGTTCACTGGGTGTTATTGTTAAATGTTTTCTTAGAGACCATAAAAGGTAGAATAGATCTACAATAAACTCATAATAACAAGAGTTCATTGGTGCCAATCTATGTGGAAGTTTGATAACAGTATAGAGTAGTGCGAGGCCGAAGATTGGTTTGTGACCCTTCCAGACACAGCTAGACATCCCAAGGGTGCGGAAACCTGGTTCCAGAACCCTCACTTGCTACCTCAAGTGAGACCTTAGTTCGCGCTTCGCGGATTGTTTCCGAAAGGGCCGATAGAGCAGGATTTGTTTGGCTAATAACTCTTCTGAACCTGGGTCAAGCCCCAATAAGCCAACATGTTGTCTCACCTTGACTACTTGAGATTCTAGATTTTCATCGTTAAGATATTCAACAATAATGGACGATGTTGGAGCATTTACTACCCAACCAAATCGTAAAGTCATGTTATTAAATACTACGGTAGAAATGCTATATGAAGGAAAGTTGAGAGTATTAGCTTGTTGAGTGCCCTTATTGTTTGGATTTGGGTTTGGTTTAATGGGAAGTTGATGTCAGAGAGGAGGATTATTGGAGGGAACATTAGAAGGCATCTATAATTGTTACTTCTCTCTAGGTTGAGGAAATTGAGTCATAGGGGGGCTAGGGCTGTGCCAGTTTTGAGACCATGAGGAACTTGAGCTAGGTTGAGGGTGCCATGGTTGTCAATGTGGATACTAATAATGTTAAGGCCTAAAAGGCATTGACTGAGGATTCATATTATTATAATATTGAAAAGGATCCTGAGACGTACTTGGATTTAAGCCTGATGACCGTGGCTGCCATGGTTTCTTAGACCCCATAAAACACAATGATCTAGTTCCTCATTTGTCCCTTGAAATGCGGCCTTCAGTGTTGGAAGAGACGGACATGCACTAGTGGAGTGACTCTGTTCACAAATAGTACATTTCTCTACAGTGTCTAGTGAACACTCCTTCAGTGGATGTTTCTTTCTACATCAAGGGTAGAAAATGGCTTTGGTTCATTCTAGCTTCATTTGCTTCTGCTTCACCTGCAATGTATCCATCTGGGAAGATAATGTACTTAGGATATCAGTTTTTAAATTATCCAGTAGGTTTCCAATTTTTGCTTTTGTGATTCCCCTGCTTGATTCTTTGAAGGTCAAGACTCCCTATCTATTTCTTGCAACTCCCCTTGAACATTGAATATATAGCTCACAAATGGTGTCAAAATCTTGTTTATGTATGTCCCCTTTACCTACTATGTTTAACATCTCCAAAGATTATTCCCTCAGGGCCCACACAAAAATAATTTTCAGGATATCCTTATCCAAGTCATTGTGGCGAGATCTCTAGAGAGTGTACTTAAAATGCTCCACACAGTCCTCCATATTTTCATCCTCCTTTTGCATGAATTTAAAAATCTATTCCTTAATGTCCCGGGATTTATAGTAATCTTGATATTTTTCTAGCAAGGCATTCTTCATGTCTTCCCAGGTAGAGATGGATTTTCCTCCTAGACCCATAAACCATCATAACATTGTCCCTTTTAATGTAGCAGGAAAAATATTCATATTTTGAGCATCACTGATATAGTCATATCCTCTGCGAATAATATAAAACTCAAATAGGAAAGTGTTTGGATCTTCCGTGGAAATCCCTTGGAAGTTTGGTAGTGCGGTCAATGGAATAGTCTTCCTTTGTGCCTCACCCATGAGACAAGTGTTGGCATTATGAGACAAGTGTTGTCCTTGATGGAAAATCACACAGATGACAGATCATAGTGCAATAGGTCAGCAGCAAGGATTTGATGATCAGACTACAAGAATGAAGAGAAAATATATATACGCAGGTTCATCGTGACCGAGCCGCGTATACACGTGGGTTAGACGTTACAAAGGTGCATATGCGTATACATGCACTTTCATGCAAGGAAAAGCGCGTATATGTTGGAGAACTTACTTTTGGTCCGTGGTAGTTAGTCCTTGGTATTTGAACCTATGGTTTTGGACCATAGTATCTCGTCAGATGTGTTGATCCCAAGTATTGGGTCCATGGTATTGGTTTGTTATGGTTTTGGACCATGGTATTGAGCAAGGCCTAAGACTATAAAAGGAGAAGAAGATCATTAGGCAAGAGTATTGGAAAAAGTCTTGAATATATGATGAAGGATGAGATCTAGTATGCAGGTTATGGGTTTATGATACATTGCTTGATCTGAGCTAAGGAGGGATCTCACCAGTCGATGGAGAACAAGATCTAAGGATAGATCAGGATCAAATGGTTTGAAATGAACTATCTCTATATGATTGATTATGTTTATTCTAGATCTGTATATTGATGCATGTAAAGATCTAAACTGGGTATAACTTAAGTTTGAAATCACTACAAGTCATGATTGAATATTTATATATATGTACGTAGGTTGGCTTTAGTGAAAGCGCGTATGTACGCAGGTTTGGTTCATTGTAGTAGCATATAAATTTTGAGCTATGATGTTTGAAGTTACAGGTGGTTCTGGTTGTTGATGAGTTCAGATGACAGTTTCAGTATTTTGCATATCCTGTTTGGTTGATTATGTTTAGCTTCAGTATTTGATGGATGAGAACTAATATTGGATCAGGATCATAATGACTCATATTTATGTGATCTGATGGACTAGATCTAGGTGCTAACACACATATTAGCCTTGTATATGTAATGATCTCGGTATTTCTGAAGTCAGGAAGTGCAGCAAAGTTATGAATAAGTAATTAATGACATATACACTGGTTCGCTTTGGTGAAGCTGCGTATACATGCTGGTTCAGCACTTCCAAGTAGCGTATGCACTCATATGCATGTTTGTGATGATACAGTTGGTTCTTGATATTGTTGCAGAGTTCTGTGTTCTGCTCTGTGTTCTGGTGACTGTGTTGTTGATAGGTTTTCAGTGTTTTAGTGATTCAGAAATTGATGATGCTAGTATTGATTGTTTTGTGCTTCAATGATATTTATGGGTCCAATATGAAAATTTGGTGAAATGTGACCTTCAAATTATAGTTTTGTGCTTCAGGAGTATCCATTCTGAAAATGTATGAAATGTGGTCCCTGGAGGATGAAAGAAGATTGTAGGCCGGCGCCTACGTACTAGTACATCAACTAGTACAAGAGCAAAGGGGGTGGATGCTCCCTTCCAATAGCAGCTAAAGAACGAGTGAAGATTGGAGCATTCAGTAGGCAGGCACTGACGTACTAGTAAATGGATCAGCTAGTACAAGAGCTAAGAGGGTTGTAGCTCCCATCCATGAGAGTCTAGAGAACGAGAGAAGGTTGTAGCCTTCTACAGGTAGAAGCTTGCGTACTGGTATAAGACTGCACCAATACAGAACTATTGTAAAATGAAGTATCTTATTAAAAGAAGATAGAGACGACTTGCAGCAGGTGGTTTTCACCCACATTGGGTTTCCACCTTATATCATGGTGTTCATGTGTGCTTCTTGTGTGATGATCTGTTCTCTTTTACTGTTCATATGGTTAATGAAGTTATGATGCACTAACTAAAGATCAACATTTAATGGATTAACTGAATCATAAGTATTCTGGATATACGCTAGTTGCATTAGACACAGTTGCGTATACACACATGTTCCATGAACTGAAGTAGCGTATATGTATCTAAGTATGGAAATGGAAAAGTTTTGTTGATTTGATAATACTGATTCACCCCCCCCTAGTATTTTTTCCAACATCCCCAATTTGGAATTCGACTGAAGATGTTGGGGGTGCCATGAATACTTTCCAATACTCGCTTGAGATTTCAACAGGTTCTTTCTGTGTAACAACTAATGGTTGTGGAAGTTTAACAACACTCCCCTAATCGTGAGGTGAAGAAAATCCTCCAAAGTCTCCTTCTCCAATCCTTGGGTGGATCTCTTCTTTTGAACCTTTGTTGGCTACTTCCTCCCTGTCTGATACCGAGGGAGGTGTTTCTGATCCCTCTGATGCCCTACTTCCTACTTCTTTTTTAGCTGTTAAAGGGGTACTTCCACTTTTGAGGACAGTATAGGTTGTCCCACAGAATGCCCCTTGGATTTTGTGTGAACGTTTACCCTAGCAGAAGCTCGCGAACAGGCTTTTGATGCAACTCTTGCAATAATCTCTTAGATATAGGTATTACTACCCAAAAACTTCCTTCCTTGCCTTTGGGGTCCTCCTTTACCCCTTTTATTCAAGCCCTTGTTCATACATTTATTGGAAAGAAAAGAGTAAAACTCACACAGCTCAGGACTTGAAGCAGGGTGAAAAAAATTCTTCCCTCCCCAGGACGAGAGGATGATTCAAAAAGGGAAACAATAAACCAATAAAAAAAAAACTAAAGCTCGGGGCTTGGAGCAGGGTGAGAAAATTTTTTCCCTCCCTAGGACAAGAGAGTGGATCTTCAAAATCAAAACAAACAAAACTACAGGAAAATTCTAAGCTCAAGACTTCGAAAAGGGTGAAAAAATCTTTCCCTCCCCAGCACAGGAGAGTGGACCCTATAAAATCATAAAGAGCGACAAAAAGAAGAAAAACAATAGGAAACAAAACAAAATAAAAAATAACTACACTCAAGACCTAGAGAAGAGTGGAAAACCCTTTCTCTCTCTAGGATGAGAGATTGATTCCAAGATCAATGTCGGTTATGTTCTTGCACCTCGATAGCCTCCCCGGCAATGGCACCAAAATGTTTGTGTCTAAGTATGAATGTTTTGATTCAACCCTTTACCACATTAATATGTCAATCCAGGGTCATTTATTATTGAAAGGGTATTGTGTACTATATATGCAGGGGGAAATTCATAATCCAGCAATTGATCAGGAGTTCAATTAATTAATTAAACATGAAATATCAAATAATAAATAAATTTTGCATCAACTGTAACAACAATACATTTCACAATAGCACACTAACTCTCACAACAAAAAGGAAATAAAATGGATAACTAAAAACAATACACACATAAACACATAGGCACATCACCTGATGAGGAGAGTGGCCCCAACTCCTTGGTCAGGGCTGTGCTTAACTTAAAGATTCCGAAAGGAGATCAGAAATTTGGAATTTGCATTAATATCGAAAGTAATTGTTACAAAACTCAAAGATATCTAGCTAAGCCCGACTCCCAGCTTGTTATGAACCCAACTCACAAAAATATCGAAAAAGATAGATTAAAGCCTTAGAAATCAACCTCTTTGAGGGGCCAACCTCCTTTACATTACAAAAATGAAAAATTATTGGATGATACAAATGACAAGACCTCCTTTCTATATATTGGAGTCTAAAGGGTCATAATATAATCAGAGCCGACATAACAATAATAATTTAAGGGGAAAACAATAACAATAGTGGGCTTCTATGGGGCACAATCATAACAATATGGGGACTACATGGACACAACAATATAATGAAGGGGTTGCACTAATAACAATAAGGGGTTACACTAGTAGTATAGGGACCTAACATTCCCCTCCTTCAAAAAGTGTTGTCCTCAATGCTTGAATAGTTTTGGATGCTCCTGTATAAAATTCTCGTCCTCCGATGTGGAATTTTCAGTGGGTGAGTTCTTCCACTTGATGAGATACTCTGAAATTGATTGATTTCATAGCTATCGAGATCTTGTTTCAATCACTTCTTCTGGTTCCAATAGGATTTTTCTTTCCTCGTCAAGTTTCGACTATGTTGCTTGAACTAGGATCTTGTCACCTATAACCTTCTTTAAGCACGAAGCATGGAAAACTAGGGGCATTCGGGAAGATGTAGGAAGCTCCAAGTTGTATGCCATAGTACCAATATTTTGCAGTACCTTGTAAGGACCATAGTACTTTGGTGATAATTTATTATGCTTCTTAGCTTGCTTGAGAGACATTTGCTTGTATGGTTGTATTTGTAAAAATACCCTGTTTCCTATATCAAAACTACTTTCATTGTGATGTTGATTTTCTTGTTTCATTCAATTCTACACCAAAGTGGGGTTATCCTTTAAAAGTTGGAGAACTTGTTGTTGATGCTTGATGTGATACTTCATTGCTTGAACCTTTTTCTTATTGATATGTCCTTCTATCTTGAGAGCTTTAGGAGTGGTAATTCCTACCAATGCATTACAGGATATGGTCGGTTTCATTTCTTGATGCTCGATGTGATCTTTCACTTCTTCAACCTTTTTCTTCTTAATATGTCCTTATATCTTGAGAGTTTGAGGAGTGGTAATTCTTGCCAATTCTTTACAAGATATGGTCAGATTCATTCTTCTTTCTTCGGGGTTGGTTCCTAGTGTATATCCTATTCTTTTGACGTTTCTTGATCCTTTTCTTCCTCCTCTTCACAATATATGTAAAATAATTTCTTCTCAGCACACTTATGACCTTCAGTGTATTTGCTATCAAGACTGTGACAAAGCCCTTTTTCTCTTTTTTCTTCCAATTGCTATGGTGTAAATCTTGTAGGTTGTGGAAGGCTAGGAGAAAACACACTTCAATATTTATAGTTGTGAGTGGTAAAATTCCTTGTTTCCATCATTTCGCTTTCAATTTTTCTTTCCAACCTGAATTCCTTCTCCAATGAATCAGGTTCCCAAAGGTGAACCTCATTTTGAATGTTATCCTTTAAAGTTCCTATAAAGACATCAATCCCTTACTTCTCTGGAATATTGTTTACCCTTATATTCAATTTTTGTAGGTCCTCAATGTGCTCTGAGATTGAACCCTTTTGTTTGAGATTTATCAATTGGCTAAAGGAGGTGTTTCTCTTTGTAACGTCATAATGTGCTATCATTTCGTCCGTGAAAATTGACCAAGTGACAAGTGGTTTACGAGAACAAAGCCCTCTATACCATACAAATTGATTTGGTTCTAAATATAAATATGAAATATGTACCTTTTGTAATAGTTTTACATCATGTAGATCAAAATATTGCTCCATCTATAGTATCCAATATACTAGACTCTTTCCATCAAACCTCCTCATATAGCTATTTCTTGATTTTAGGAGATCAATATTTAAACGACTGTAACTCTGTAATTTCAAATCTTCAAGTTTTGCAATGTATGCCTATGGTAGCCCTCTAAGTCCTATTTCTAACCCCACTAGTCTAGTCAATATTGGATTATTGAATAAAAAGTTATTCCAAAACTCCTAAGATGACTTGATTATAGAATTGTTCAGTAGAACAAACTTGTACGAACTTCCACGTGTCACTATTTCGACCTTCGGACCTGAAATTGATACACTGAAAACCACCATCCATCCTCTTTTTGTAACTTCTTACAAAATTTCAATCGAATGCTTAGAGAGAAAGTTATGACAATTCTCCCAAGGTCACCTTTTTGGGACATAATTCGGGAGCCTGCAAAAACCCTAAATGTCTTTGACAATATCTCCTAAAATATAGTGAAACGAGATCTGAAATTTAGGCCCGAGCTTCACCAAGGTTTCGGTTCAAATGGGGTATTTTCTTAGCTTCTGAAATGTCACAGAAATAACGTTATAGCACAAATTCCACGATGACCTATTTGGAGTAGCGAAACCCTAGAATCCAAAGCTCTGATACCAAATGTTATGAACCCAACTCACAAAAAGATAGAAAATACAGATCAACACCTTAGAAATTAGCCTCTTCGAGCGGGAACCTCCTTTACTTTACACAGATGAACAATTCTTGGATGATACAAATGACCAGACCTTCTTTCTATATATGAAAATATAATGGGTCATAGTACAATCAGAGCCGATATAACAATAATAATGTAAGGGCACAACAATATAATAAGGGTGTTGCACTAATAACAATAAGGGGTTACACTAGTAGTATAGGGACCTAACACAACTACAAATCCCCTTTTATACAATTACATCCTTGAAAGCCCTAAAACCATGGTGGTTGTTCGCCTAAAATTACATGATAGTTGTAACAGCAAAACTGAATCAAAAGATAGACAAAACTAGATCTACAGTAGTTGCACTATAACGACTATGGGTTAACAATAGTACCGCTAGCCTTGGTAATGAATCTTGACCTTGTGGCTACAAATCTGCACAATTAACGAGATTAGCATCCATTTGGTGATGATTCCTTAGACTTAGACATAAAAGACTAAATAACTTGTGTAACATGACAAGGGTTAAACCTGTATGGATTTTAGGCACAAAAGTATAATTAGCTAGAAAAAAGGTAAGAAGATAAATAAAACAAAGCAGTTTTGGTCCCCAACAACATATTAGAAAGACACCATGGTGGTTCTTTCTAAAAATAACTCCATGAACAAGCTAATAAGACAGAGTTTTAAGGAAAATTTCCCTTGTTTTATTATTCGATAAATGTGTGGGCAAGATGTCATTCTCTAGGAATTTCTATATATTTGTATACCATGGTGTGATCGAGCTTGATTGGGGAACTTGTTCAACATTTTTAATCTCTATTCCTTCTCCCATCCTGGAATTTCTTTCTTCAGAGCATATCTTTCTTCTGTTGCTAATTGATAGAGGCCATGACCTTTAATAGTATGAACTAGCTTAAACTCCAGATCATATTCTTACAAACAGGTCATCAAATTTTCCCTCTTCTCACCTAGATCCTATTGCACAAAGAGGGTTCTAATTGTGGGATGAGGCATATATATGATTGTGTGAGGTTTAAGTAGGTAGGGCTTCAAATGTATGACTTCTTATATACAACATAAGATATTTTTTTAATGGCAGGGTAATTCATATCTAACCCCTCTAAGCCAGCACTCATGAAATAAATGGGTCATTCATTTACTCCAACATCCTTCTATGTCAATACAACTCCAATATATGAATCTAAGACGAATGTAAAACAAGAAATCCTTTCCATAATCAAGACTAAACAATGGATACACATCAATAATAGTTTGTTTAATATGAGAAAAAACATCATTTTCCCTTTTGTACCATTTATATATTGAATCTTTCTTTATCATCTCTTGCAGTGGTTTTACAACTTGAGCATAGTCAGAGATGAACTTGTAGAGGAAATTAATGTTTCCCAAGAAATATTGCATAGAATTTTTATTTACTCACAATGGGATTTGAGTTATAGATTTGACCCTTTTGGGATCATTTTTGATTCCTCTCTTTGCAATGATGTGTCCTGAGAGTCTTCCTTCTGACACACTGAAGAGGATTTTCTTAGGATTGAGAGAAATCCCATATTTGTGATAATGCTCAAATATCTTCTTCAAATGACACACATTGTCTAATATTATTTTAGAGAACACAATAACATCATCCAGAGAAACTACTACACTTTGTCCAATCAGGCCACTAAAAGTAATCTCCATTGCTCTTCGAAATGTAGCACAATCATTTATAAGCCTGAATGGCATGCATTTAGAGGCGAATCTTGCACACTTGGACCTAAAAATGGTTTTGAGGTAGTCTGGTTCTGCCACTAACAATTGATTGTAGCCAGAAAAGCCATATAGCATTAAGAACATCTCAGACCTAAATATTGTTTTGAGGATCTATTCCATCGATGGCACTAGATAATTGTCTTTGTCTAATGTTCAGTTGAGGTTTTGAAAGTCAAGAAATATCCTTACCTCATAGGAATTTTTCCAGATAGGGACCAAATTCAAAACCCATGTAGAATGTATGACCTTAGAAATGATCTAAACATCTAATAACTTCCTTAGCTCCTTTTGGATTAGGGGTTCCAGCATTAGATGGAATTTTCATAGCTTTTGCTAAAAAGGTTTCACCCATTCCTTAATAGGAATTACATGCTCGATAATATATGTGTCACATGTCTTCAAATCATCGTAAGTCGATGCAAACACATCTTGGTACTATTTTAAAAGGTGGACGAATTCTTGTCATTCTTGTGGATAACAACATCTACCGAGGTTTACATATCTCATATCATATTGAGTTCCCAAGTTTACTTGTTCAGATGAGAGATTTGAGATCTAAGTCTTAGTATTAATCAGTCCTCTGAATCAACTTTGCAGGTCATATAATTTTTCTAGTGACACCACACATTTAGGCATATTATTACCTTCCATTGTATCAAATGTTTCCTGAAAATTCCTTATCGTGATCATCCTCTTCGATGGCCTCATATTTGAGCACGTCTACATCAACCATAAAATGTAGTATCTATTACTTGTCATTGAAAACATGAAATTAGTTATTTTATCGAGTATAGATGGTTTATATATAATCTCTACTAAAAAACCATTTTTCAAAGGTGACATTCTAACAACTACAATAGCTAATGTGTTTGTTGCAGCATTTCTAAGTCTATGAACATAAATAATACTAAAATATTTAAAATAAGTAATTAATCGTCATACCTACTGTTAGTAGTTTTTTTAAACTTAGTGAAATAGAATGGATAATTTTTCGTACATGTCGAGTAACCACTAATGAGTCACCAATTACCTTGAGGAGCTATGCCTTTAGGTTGATGGATTTCTTTAATCCAATGAGGAGTGTTTCATATTTGGTAGTACTATTCATGCACTAAAACTCCAAACGACATAATAGGATGTACTTCTTATTATGTGGGTCTATGATAATGCAACCAGCTCTAGAGCCATCCTCCATTTTTGAAAGGTAAAAGTAGAAAGTTCAAATATCATCAACTACTAAAATGGTTCCTGTACTATTATTACGATGTACATCTATGCTACAAGAATAATTAGTACTAGATGGAGTACAAATAATGATATCTAACTGTGTATCTAATGGGACAGGTAATGGATGTACTTGATAACACATTCCAAAAAATAATTACCAATGATTAAATCTGTAAAGGAAACAAACTCATTATGATCCTCTAGTGGTGTCATAATATATTTCATGTTGGGTTCACTCTCCACTTGAATCTGTTTGTTTCTTCCCTTATATGGAAGCCATAAGCATGACTAATATGTAACAAAATACCCTTGTAATGTACTAGCCCAATCCCTACTCAAAAGTATGCTATGGGCTTGAGGGATGTCCACAATCACAATGTTTATGGATTGGTGTATGTGGTGGTCAGACGAAAAATAGATAGTAACATTCTTGAGATCACTAATAACCTAGACAAGGGATTTTTCGCACTGAATTATTTGTGTGTCAGTTTTACCTAATTTAGCATTAATTTTCTTAGCAACAGATAATGGCATCACATTCATAGATGCACTGATTTCAACTAATAATTATTGGCATTGTAATTGGAGATTTAGAATGTTAATAAAAATGGGGGTAGAGTTGTTAGCATCTAAAGTTACAACATTAACCATAGATTTGAGAGCTCCAAAAGACTTACCGGGCACCTTTTGAGAAGTAGAAGGTTTCTCACATGATGAAGGCTGTGAGAAAGCTTGGACAAGAAATTCATGTTGGCTTTCTATCTTTGCGACCTCAAAGATGGAAATGTTAGCACAACCTCTTTCTAATTCTTCTAAGATATTATAATTAATAGCTTCATTTTTAGAAGGCAGTGATGAAGTCTATGGCGGTGTATCTTTATTAGAAACTTTCAGAGTTATAAACATGTTTTTGCTGCTAGTGGAAGTGTTCTTAAAAGCGGTAGCATTTCAAGAATTATTTTGTTCATTCTGAGTAGGACTGTTCGTGGTGAGATCCTTCTTAAAAATTGGTTCTTCAATTTTTCTCTCATCATCTCCCATTCAAAAATAGGCCCTTTACTCCTCAAACTACAATGAAAAATTTGTTTCTAAGGAGGAGCTTCACTTTGAGGTGGTGCTTCAACACTCTTCTTGTTAGTATTAAGAATGAAATCAAAGGTGTTGATTGAATGCCTAATACCTATAATTTGCTTAGCCACTAATAACTCGTTTGTTTCTTCTGTTATCTTAGACTTCTCATCTGCTAATAAAGTATCAATAATATGTGCTTCCATAGCATTCCTGTTATGGTTCCAATGTGGGAAAGTTTTCGCTGTATGCCATTCCTAATGGAAGGAGAAGTAGTTATCCATCCCGATAATTTTGACATTGAACACAACATTTTAACTATGGGTAGATTTAGTTCATTGATTATTTTTATTACTTCTTAATAAAAAATACTTAGGGGCCTTTCTATTGGTATAAGCCTTACTTCACTTCCTCTTTAATTCTAAGAGTTCATTAGTAAGTGCCTTTAAAGATTTAGTCAAGATTTGAATATCAACATAATCATTTTCTTTAGCCTTAATTGAAGTAGGTTGAGACTTCTTTCCAGTCTCCTTGCAATCTTTAGATTCTTCATCACCAATAATAGCTCTAATGGTACATAGGTTTTTTTCCATGGAGATTGCTTTTGCAAAGTTTAAAGCCAATGTCTCCTTTACCCTATTAACAAAAGAAGAAATGTTTGTTGGCAAGGAAGTTGTATAATAATATATAGTTATTAATTTCATGAGGTTGCACATTTATGGGAAACATGTTTAATATACTATTGAAACTTTGATTGAAATCTTAAATTTTCTCCTTTTCCCCCATTTTAATATTTACGATTTGTTTTAATAACATCGTGGGAGTCTTATCAATGACGAATGTATTCAAAAATAATTTATCAAGATCTGTCCAACCATGGATTGAATTAATAGGCATACTATGGTACTATCTTGTTGCTCTACCTTCTAAAGTGAAAGGGAAAATCCTTCAAACAACATCATCATACAATACCTCTAGTATTCATAGATGCATGTATAAATCATCGACATGATCCTCTGCCTTAATCTTGTTTTGAGGATCAAACCTTGATAACAACTTCTTTGGATGTCTAGGAATTTTATGAAGCTTATCTAGAAGAGAAAGTGGCCCTTGGGTCATCCAATCTAGGTCTTGATCAACCATGTCTTTGTCCCTATGTTCCTCCTCCTTTTTTGAATCTTATGAGCCTTCTAGTTCACCATTTAAAATATCATTAAACTAAAAATAAATTGTTTACTATTATCTATAAGAATGAACAATATATTCCTCGTACTCTTCATGATTGGGTGGTGTTAGTGTCTGTCTATCCTGCCAGTCACCAGTGATCAAATTTGCTCTTTCAAAGTTTTTGTTAGGGTCCTAGGTCAAGTTTTTTATGGTTTGAGTAGGTCCTCAAATAAAAACTTTGATCATTGGTTTGTGTATCTAGTTCAGTGCTACACCCTTCAACATTCATGCTTATCATTATTCATCATGATCATGTCATTTGTCAAGTGTTACAGGTCATGGATTAGTCAAATAATCATATAGGTCTTGGTCTAGGTCATCACTTGCAATTGTCATCATTATGTCAATTTTAAGTTCAAAATATAGGTTCATGGTCTTGATTCCACACATAAGGGAGTTAGCATCTTAGGAGTCATATGTAATAAAGGTAAAGGTACTACTTCAGTTCATAAAGGTATTACTGCAAAACACCTCACTTTTGGTTTCAAAATGAAGGATGATGTCATGTCATGACATATGCAAAAAAGTGAATTCAACTCTTATAAGAGACCATACAAACATTTATTTCATTCATTCCATTGACATTGAGCACTACTTCACTAGCGAAGTCCATCTTAGACAACAAGCATCGAAGGACACTCTCGAAAGGTGACTGGCACCCCCTCCAAAGCTCCATGTTGCATTTTCAGCCAACCACAGTGTGTGTTTGGAGGTTTGCTATGTTTTCACTTATAGAGGCAAAGAATAGATATCGAGAGGTTTTATATGGCCAATGAATGTTCCATCAGCTTATTGACAAGTAAGTTAAAGCTCTTGCCACCTCTTATTAACATTTTTTTCATTTTCCCAGTGGAGAAACGCTCCCATAGTCTCCACGCTATGTTTTTGGTGGGTGAGCTCCATAGTTTGGATTGAAGGAAAATATACCTAGTTAAATACCCATTATACACTTATCCACACCCAAATACACTTCCCAAATCCTTTCTTACCCTTCCTCCCATTTCCCTGACCCCTAGACCTAACCGTAGCTTTTACGTTGTGTTTTTCACAGTTTTAGGGGTAGGACTGTGTTTAAATTCCCTACAACAATCCCTTGACTATTTTCATCATTTTACACCTCCATAAGTTTCATAACACACCTCCCTACCTCTCCAATTTTTCTTACCCAGATATCTTCTCCCTAACCCCTTCATCCCCTCACCTAAATACACTAATCCCAATCCATTCCTCCCTCTAAAAACTCCATTTTTCTCATCTCTTACACTAGGATTTTGCTTTGCAATTGTAAAAATGGAGGGAGGAAAGAAGCCATACAACAAAGGAGGTCAGGTTTCAAGGTTTGAGCCACTTGAAACCAAAGAAATAAGGTCTTCAGCATTTTCTAGACAATGTTTCCAAAAGGTGGGTTGTTTAGGGTTTTGTGATCAAATTCAACAAGTAGGATATCATGCTAAGTTAACCAGTCTTTTTGCCACAAACCTTATGAGTGATAAGGTCAACATTACAGGGTTCAACTTCATCATTTCAATTGATTCCATCACTACACGTATAGGGATACCAAATAGGGGAGAAAAATGCTTTAAACACTCAGATTTGGATGTTCTAAACTATAGAGCTTTCACAAAAATTCAGTATAAAGAGTCTCCCAAGAATGTTTTTCCTTTTGGACTATTTCTTGAAAATGTTTCTCAATTAATGAAGTTCATTATGAAATATTTTACATGTGAGGGCAGGTTTTCAATAATGTACAAAGTATCATATCAGATTATTGATCCACTTCACCGGTGTAAAGCCTCTCAACCTACCTCACTACCCCTAGAGAAATTTAGTTAAGATGGCAAAGAAAGTGCAAAACAAAAAGGGTGATCACCAAACTAGTCTCTACCATCATGCTTTAATTAAATTCATTGTCCTACACCAACTTGAACAGGTGAACATCTCTTGGGAAACGTTCATGCAATCCATAGTTTTTAAGCCTTCTATTAGTCAGCCTACTAGCCACAGTACACCAGCAACATCATTCAAACTAAGGGAGGTTGGCTCATCTAGCAGAGTTTCAATGAAGGGGACACCTAGGGTAGAAATCACTCAGACATACATTAGAGGGAAGAGGATTGTGTTTTCTCCTTTGATAGGGAATCATTTCCACATCAGCATGAGACATCATTCCATGAGCATATTCATGAAAAGCACGGAAAATAATTGAAGAAACTTGTCATGGAGATAGGGGCTGATATTAGAGGTTTGAAAGATGATTTGGCTAAAGGAAACTTCATGATTGCATTTTTGGAGCAGGAAAATATGCAACTCAAAGCGAATCAAATGCTAATGTCAAAAACTAGAATGGGTGTGGAGGATGAGCGAGGAGAAGGTAAGAAAGTCATTGGTTTAGAGCAAATGGAGGGCATTGAAGTTCAAGTGAATCCAAGGAAAGGAGACGAAATGAGTGATCCATCTACACTTTTGGAGCTGTAAGACATTAACAAACCCATTGAATGCGATTTTGAGAAAAATAGGGAGTATTTGTTGGATAACGTTAATTTCCACTTGGAGGAGCTCATAAAAGGGCCAACAGAGCCACCAACTTTCAAAGGCACATGGCTATACATTATTACACTAGAAACAAGGTTGCCCAAATCAAAATTCAAAAATGAAGAGAAAACTAAGGGAAACCATAATTCAGCAAAACAGGTGGGGATGAGATCATTACCTAGCTCCAAGGAACACATATCTTGAAGAATCATTACCTAGCTCCAAGGAACAAATTTTAAACATGTTGAACAAATTTTAGATTTTTTTGAAGATTTTGTGCATTTAGGAAATTTTACGCAATTTCTCGGCAGAAAAGGTAACGTGTCCCATGCTATGTTTTTAGTAGAGGCCTACAAATCATGAAAATTTTCATTTTTGGATTCCTTATGACCTGCACATTAAAATTATGTAACCGAATATCCATGTCAACAAACTTTTCAAGGTCAAAAAGTCAAAAAGTACCAAACAAACACCTTTCTACCATGTTTTTTAGAAGTACGCTATGTTTTTGGCATAGTTGTGGTAAAAATGGTTTTTAGAGGTCTAGAAGCAGTCTTTTTCAGTGCTTGAAGATTCTATGGTGCAGTAGACAGGAAAATATTTCTCCATCATTTTCTAGATCTTGATTTGGAGCTTAGGAACCTCTCCAAAATTCACTTACAAGCAACACACTACATTTTCTCCAAGCACGCTAAGTTTTCAGGCAATTCACTACATTTTTGCCTGGAGCTTAGTTTTCTGAGTTTGCTCAGTCTAGTTCAACCTTTGGTGATGTAATTTGTTATTTTAAGGATTGTGATGATGAATTGGGAGGTAATTATGTTTTTCAAAGTAAAAATTAAATAGATTCATGCTTGTATAGGTTCTTATGGTCAAATGAATCAGTTTTGCACCAAATTGGGAGTTGGTTTGTAACCTCCCTAGACTTAGGTATGGTTGGATTTATTCTTGTAAGAAGTTACTTGAATGTTGGATTTGACCTATGAGAGGGGGAAACTGATATTTTTATCTATATGTAGCCCAATCTAAGTTATAGAAAGGGTTGGACATCAGTGAGTATAACTCTTCGAGCTCGTATTCAATTATCTTTCTTACAGGAAATCAAAGGACATTTGCAACTATTATTCAAGAATTATTTCGTTGTGAGTTTGTGACAATGTTTTCTGTATGTTATAGTTTTATATCAATGATAATCTCATCTTCTTTACATATCTATGCTTTTGAGTGATCTTCCTAAGAGATTTTAAACAAAACTCTAAAGTTTAGGCTCTGTTTTGTTAGGAACTTCATGTTTATGTTACCTATCTTCTAATAAATGAATTCATGCTTTCCATGCTCATTTTAAATCTGCTCTTTTTCACCCTACACTACATCGGAAAACCTCAAGGTATCACAAAGTCATACCTACCCTGCTCCTTTATATCTCTTGCAACTAAAACCTTTGATATTTTGACCTAGTTCCGTGATTTCCACTCCTGATCTAGCGAAACCATAAATTTTACAAACCTAGAGTTGAACATATCTAGCCTAATATCGTTTTATCACTCCAACCATATTTGGTTGTGAGCTTTATAGTGAGATCCCTCTCTGGTTTAGTAAGGCTAGCTGTTGAACCCTATGTGATTTGAGGTCACCTCCATCGATTTCCTTTCAGCCTTGGGATATTGTGGAGGATAACATTTTGGTGTCATTTCTGAGGACATGATTGATATATTTTTCTTGGGATTAGTTCTACAAGTACATTCAAGACTGGTCATGTGGGTGACAGGTTCGAGTACTCGAAGAAGGATGATTTAAATCACGTAAAGTTAAGGTGTAAAACTAGGGCCCCTAAAAGAGACACGAGGTCAAACCCTAACCAAAATCCACCTCCTATTGTTGATGATCTAGAGAAATTTCTAGGGAAACTCAAATCTTCTCTTCTTGAAAGTGGAGCTCATAATTGGTAAGAACTACTTCTTTTCTTGATCAATTTTTTACTATCGAAGATATTTCTTTTGATATCCAATTTGAGCTATCTCTTTTCTGATCAAAGTCTGAATCTTTCCTTTCAGAGGTAGTATTTGACCCTATCAAGTTTTATTCTTACTTGTGTTCTTTGAAATCCATGTTTTCTAAATCTGATCATGAGCTTTGGTAAAAATTTAATAAGATTTAAATTTTAGCTGACCAGCTTCAGATCACCACCAAGAAGGCCTATATTCAATATCAACTTGAGAATCTATCTACCACTACTTCCTATACCATACCTCCAAATACATTAGGCACATAACCTATCATTGCTAATCCATCACCACCACCTCCATTGATATCATCAACCCCATCAACATAGCGAGTTGCAGTTCCTGTAAAAATTCCTCTAGTAATCATGGCAAGGTTTTCCCCTCTAGCATTACCTAATAAAGTTGTTTCCCTACCTCAAAACTATAGACAATGGCTTCCCTTTTCTTATGTAACTTCAGAAATCATAGCTCAGCAGCATGTTGACAAATTGGTGGATTTCATCGATCTTGAAGAGGTTTATGAAGAGTTTGATGAAGAGGATGATAAAATGAGAATTAAAGCACGAAGCTTTTTCGAAGAGGTTAAGAAATGGTTTGATGGTTTACAGCTGGTTCCATCAACAACTCTCAGCATCTAACAGATTTTTTTTTATCCCAGTGGGAAGAAAAGAAGAACTCATTGCAAATTTTGGCTGAAAACAAATCCATGAAGAGAAATCAAAATGAAACAGTGCAGGAGATCATAACTAGATTCAATAAGGGGTACAATTCTATCCTTGAGGACATGAAACCTCCCCTTGGTCTAACACTTCTCCACTATCCTGATGACTTTGACCTGGATATGGCTTATCAACTTAGGGAGAGAAACCCTACCACTTTAGAAGACATGCAGAGAAATGCAGTGAGTGTGGAAGCTAATTTGCTGATTCAGAAATCCAAAATAAAGCCAGAGAAGAAAGTTACCATTAAGGAGGAGTCCTCCTCTTCTTCTGGTGGTAAACTCGATCCTCTTATAAAAACCATGGAAAAAGTGATGGAGAGAATGAGCATTGCAAATTGACAAGTGGAGCCTTCAATGAGGAATCCTAATTTTTTGGGTGTGGAGCTTGATTATCTTCTTTATTCAGAGGTATCACTGAATTGGACCCCAATTCGTAATGTGGCAGCAATGCCACCCGTAATATTTTCCCTACAAGGGGGGTCCAAGGGGGTCAACGTGGGTCCAAGGGGAGCCGACCCCTGGTGGGGGATCGGGGGCAGCACCCCCGAAGCTAAAAATAGATATAAAATTGTGTTGTAAAATATTGTAATTTCATACTCAATCTAGGCCATTCATTAGACAGAGATTTGACGGTAGAAGTTATGTTTAATTTATGGTTTTTTTTCCCTAGAAGGAAACCCCTCGCTATATATGAGGGAATTGTATTGCATCTATGTAGATCTGTATTCTGAGCGAGAAAGAGAGAGGATATTGAGCGAGAGAGAAGAGGGAATTACAATGGATCTTTTGTAGTTGTATCTCTTTAGTTTGCTGGATAATATAAATGGAAGGATTGACTATTTCTCCGTGGACGTAGCCCAAATTGGGTAAACCATGTTGTTAAAATTGGTAACCAGGGAAAAACTTCATGTGGGTCATCTTATTCATGGATAATAATATTTTTATTAGATTCCTGTCATCGAGAGGTGTAGGATTGATATAAAGATCATCCAATTCCGATAAGTATTCATGGAGATATGAATTTATTTTGATTATGGAATTATTATCAAGCCGACCTACAACTCATGTAGGCTCAGAAGCCCAACAGTCGCATCTATTCACCCACCAACGTTGTGTATAAATATAAGAGGACTTTTCCTCATTTGGACTCACTCATCTCATCACATCTCTCTCTCTCTACTGCGCAGATATGAGTCTCTTCTCTACTGCGCTGAAATGGGTCTCTCTCTCTCACACATGTGAAGCCGAAAGCTGTTGAATTTGAAGCTGCAACTGCAGAAGTAAAGATTGACTTGCATAGCCTAGAATATCTCCTCTTTGGAACTGCACTGTAGGTTCATCTAAACCTTCTTTGAAAGCTGCAACTTTTGGTGGTGGAATGAAGTCAATCCGACGAACGGTTTGCAAGATATCGACTGCCCTAGTTTGAAGCCGGAAACTGCTGAAACTGAAGTTGCAACTGCAGAAGTAAAGATTGACTTGCGTGGCCTAGAAGATCTCCTCATCTGAACTACGCTGTAGGTTCATCTAAACCTCCTCTAGAAGCCGAAACGTTTGGTGGTGGAATGAAGTCAATCCGACTGTCGGTTTGTGAGACATGGCTACCCTAGTTTGATAATGAAGTCACTAACGTTGATGCTACTGATCTAGGGTTTGCTACTACTGATATGAATCAGAGTTATTGTACTATTTCTCTCTCCTGAATTATTGAACATAAAAGAAGATTTGATCAAAGGGTTTCCCCACACATTGTGGGGTTTGTCCCTGGCTAGCTGCCACATCTTGTGTCTCTTGTCTTGGCTTGTTTTCTGTCGATCATTTAATGTTCTATCTGCACTTTACTTTATGTACATGTGATTGCTAATCGGTGGAATATAATAAGAAAAAGAAGTAAACTGTTATAAGCATAGAACATACCATAACTTAACATGGTATCAGAGCTGAGGTGAAGACAAAGCCCGAGCGAGAGCAAGAGAAATCATTGAAGAGAAGATTGGCAAGGCTATCCTAAAAGAACTATGGGGTCCTCAAGACAAGCTCCGTGAGAAAGCTGACTATCACGGATGAAAGATGTCTATCGATCTAACCCTTGAAAATCAAGGAGTGTTGGACCATGTAAGAGGCAATATTGTTGAGCCTTCATCAAATGCATCTGCTGCTGCCTGGAACAAACGGAGAAATAGAGAAGTCAAAACAAAGAAGATCATCCGGGACTCTATCAACAAGTGCTTGGTGGCCTACATCTCTGATCTAGACACCTCCAAGGAAATATACGATAGACTGGTGAGTTTATTTAAAGTTAATGATGCAAATCAAGTTTTGTTTTTTATAAATAAGCTGAGGGAAATCAAGAAGGGTAAAGATGAAAGTATGGAAGCATACTTCTTAAGAATCACCGAGATCAAGAACGATCTCCTATCTATTGGGGAAACTATTACTGACAGAGAAATGGCACTCACAACTCTTGAAGGATTACCATCTAAATGGTATGTGTTCAGGACTACTCTTCTGAACTATAATGTAATTCTTGGTTTCGAGGAATTAATGGCTAGATGCATTCAAGAAGAAACAAGGGAAGAAGTGTAAGAAATGCCCATCCCTAAAGGTCCTCCTACTACCTTTTCTTTTCATGCAAAGAAAAGAAATAATTTGGGGACTAAATCAAAAGGAAAGGCTGGACCTAAGGCTAGAAGAAAATGACGATGTTACATTTGCGATAAAGCAAGTCACTATGCAAGGGAGTGCCCTGATAGAAAGGACTCACTCTAGGACGATGATCAAAATCCCTGTGATGGCAATCAAAGGAATGACAAATTCAACAACAAAGGTAAGAGAAGAGCTAGGAATCAAGGAAGAGGACAAGCATTCAAGAAGGCCAGAAATTCCAGGATGTATTAAATGCACCTGACCTCAAAAAGAACCTAGTGTCCATCTCGGGAATGGAAGACAAAGGCTACAAGGTAACCTTCAGCGATGGCAAGGTATGTATATGGAAAAATAATGTTAAAGATGCCTTTACTCTTGGGTTTAGTGTTGATTCATTATATCAGGTCGATGGAAGTCTGCTAGGTGTCATGTCTTATGACACATCTCTTCAGTCTGAACTTTGGCATCGGAGGTTTGCCCACCTACATTATAAAGCTATACTCGGTGTAAGACAAATGGTGATAGGGATGCCCGAATTATGAATAGAGAACGAAGGTGTATGTCCAGGATGTGTTGAAGGAAAGCTCAAAATGGGACCATTCCCCTCAAGCCAAAGCAAGACCTCTAATATATTACAATTGGTTCACTCAGGCATACTTGAGGTTGGCATTAAGAGGGAGACTACTACACCACATACTCCTGAGCAGAATGGTGTGGTGGGAAGGAAGAACTGCACGATGATGGAAGCTATCTAGGCCATTGTTACACTAAAAAATGTCACCATGACCACTTACAGTTAGTATGACTCAAATCAACAGTCATGCTACCCTCTTAGGCAAGTCTTATGCCTCTGCTATCCATCTCAAACTCAAAGAAGAGAGAAAGTCTTGTCAAAAATATGTTTATCTCTGGGGTCGCAGGTTCTCTCTAGCCTTACCTGCGGGGATGCTGGCCATGTTCACAAAAGGTGCGTCCTTGGACGCTCTGTATGTTAAGGGACAGGTGCGTCCTTCTGTAAAAGGCAAAATGCGCGAGTTTCATCTTAAAAAAGTTACTTGTGGTTACTTCTAGAACTTTCTAGAGGTCGGTTTGATGAATTGGATGCGCCTCCAGTTGGTTCATGTATCTCTATTAAGGGGGAACTTATCCCATCAATAAGGGAGCTATCCCACCCAAAGAGGGGGATTATCCCATTGATGGTGGACCTGAATAACCTCTTTACAGCACTATAAATAAAGACATTGAGCCAGAGGGAGGAGAGGTTGGAGCTATACATTTTCTTTGGGTAAATGCTACAGGAATTAGGACTCCCATTTAGAACCTTGTGAGGAGAGATTGTCTTTGCTTGATTCTACTTGGAAGTGGGTGAGCTTTGTCAAAGTAGAGGAAAACCCTTGATGGACCCTGGGAGGAACTTGCACAACACCAAGGCCAGGTTGTAAGAGTTTCTTTGTTTCGTTATTAATACAAACTGGTTTATTTTTCTCAATAGCTTGTGTTAATGAGTTATTTCATGTGTTCCTTGGTCTGCATGTTGAATATATGTTTTATTATATGAAATGCAAGTGCTTGGTAATTGTTTGATTGTTTGTGGTTGCAGGAATTGACCTGAAGGAGGAGCTCATCTGGATCGGCAAGGACGGACTACAACAACCGCGTTTTGGAATAAGGTAAGCCTAAACACTTGTAGTTTTCATGCTTTAAAAGGTATATTTAGAGAAAGATCACTCCATTTTGTCTTGTTTGTCGCTAGAGAGTTTAGACTCCTAGGGAGGTCAGTTGTGTCCGCACAAACGACTTTTTCCGCCACGACAAATTGGCGACTCCGCTGGGGAATCCATTAATGTGAAAGTCTTTTCCTTTGTGTGAACTTTGCTCTGAGAAAATCATTTTTATTTTCTGGTTTTTGACTGTGAGAATTAGTATTTGGGTGGCTTAGCTTTAGATTTAGTTAGATTTGGTTTTTCTTAACTTTTCCAGAAGGACGCACCCTCTGAGTACTGCACAGTGCGTCTTTGGACGCGCTATTGCCGTTTGCATAGAGCGGGCCCGCGCCTGTTCTAACGGGTTGCCTGCGTCTTCCTGTAAAAATTTAGGAAAGCTCCATTTTTGCTTTAATTGCTTTTAGATTTTGTTTTTTCTTAGTGTTTTCTGCCCAGATCCTTTAGTACCCTGTCAAAAATTTTCACCTGAACTTGTTTCATTAGCATTCCTGCTTTTAGCTTTCATCAATTGGGTGTTTTGAGTCTCTTTTTTGAGAAATTCTTAATTTGATTTCCTTTGGTCATTACTTGGAGGTTTCTCTCAGTCTTTTCACAATTTTGCATCTTTTTGCTTTTGTTTTTGCAAAAAAATTTCCCCCTCATTCGCCGGGGGGGGGGCTAAATTGTGTATGAGTGTTAATCGCCTTTGAGTGTTTTTATGTTTTGATCTTTGGAACTCTCACCCAATGTTCTCGACTTGCACTTGATTGGTTCTTAGATTACATTAGAATCATCTTGTGTTTGAGAATTCTCTTGCATAGATCACATTTTCATAATTAGAGTTCTCAGTTTCAGAATATGAATGAAAAATGTGCATAGATTACATTTGCATACTTTTCATGTGAATTGTGCATAGATTACAATTGCATAGTTTACATTCTGAAAAATCAATCGTAGATTTAGATCAGCTTTCTTTGATTTGAATTTACACAAAAATAAAAATAAAAAAATGGTTTGGAATTGATTTGCATTAGTTTTTCTTGATAAAATTAGCGCATCAATTTTTTGCATTGTCGGAAGTGAATGGAAACTCTCTCCTTACTTTAGTTAGGATTCATCGAATTGAAAGGATTGCATTATCATATTCGATTGCATTCAGTTGAGTCGGGTCATAACACCATTGGTTTCATCTCCATTTACCCATTTGAGTAATAACAGCCTTAATAACACAGCGCTTAATTAAAATTCATCTAGTAATTTTTACATTTCTAGGGCTCTGAAGCACCAACATAGCTTAGGCTAGGGTCTTGGAGTAGGTGAGTACTTAACTCTCCAAGACTACAAAACCAAACAGATAGTTTATCTTGAGTAGAATAAATCCAATTGTTTCAGTTGCACTCTGGGAAAGCTCCTCTTAAAGGAGAAGCACGAGCTCGTGTCCGAACCAGTGAGGGGATCATTCCCCCCTCGTTGGGAACGACGCCAGACAGTACGTATTACAAACGGTAAACCTCGGATTAACCATTGTCGAGGAGCCAGGGGTCACTTATCGGTAAACCTTGGATTTTTGTCAAGGAGCCGGTAAGGGGATTGAGCTTGTTACTCTGCCCTTGCGTGCTGTCGGAGTTTAGACTGTTCCCCCAGGTGTAATTGTTGTGATTGGTAACTTTAGTGACCATAATCTTTATGGTTCTACCGAGGTGACGGTGGAGGGAAGGTCCCACTGTACCTGGAGCAGACGTCGGTTATACTCACTTGGATTTTCCGGGGGGTTCACTTCACTTCGAGACGGTTAAAGTGGAGGAACTTGTGCCGGTCTATTCATTAAGCAGGTTGCCGGGGTAACTGTTCCACCCGCCATTTCTGTACTGAATTTTGCGAGGTTGGGCTTCATCACCAACTAGTGTTTTCGGTCCGGAGAGCTTACTGTTTGTGTGTTGTTTGACTCCTAGATTTGATAGCGCGTGTTAATTTGTTTGTTTTTACTTTTAGAGACCATAGGTGTGAATTGTGAATTTTAGTTGTTAAGTGTGAATTGTGAATTGTTAATTTTAGTTTTAAATTGTTAATAAAATTCACTGAAGTTGAATATAATGGCAAATGTTCCGGAATTTATCAACCTAGGAACCCCTCCTAATGAAAATCCTAGTACTTTTCCTTACTTTGGAAATGTTGGTCCTCCTTATATGGCTACTTTGTCATTACCTGGATTTACAATAGGTTTACCGATATGGTTATTTTCAACTTCGTTGGCCCAAAGTACTCCAATTGTTCCACCTCAACCGGATGCTTCACCTCAACAGAGTTCATCATCTCAACATCACCAACCTTCTGTTGACCCTTTACCTTCTTCGCCTAATTTTTCTTCCTCCATTTCTTCCTCTTCGCCTGGTAAAAGCCTTGATGCTAGTAACCAGGAGGCTAAGAAGAAGAAGAAAGGGAAGAAGAAGAAGAAGAAGAAGAAGCAAGATAAGAAAGAAGTCAACCAACCAACCATGGCTGTAAGTGTTAGTTGTGTTGAGGAAAATTCCGACATGCATCGTAAACCCAAATACCCTTGCAAGCTTTGTAAGGGTGACCACTTCCTTGTCAATTGTCCTGGAATTCCAAAGGTCTTGGAAGTATGGTCAGAAAAATCTCATCAACTTTCCATTGATCCATCAACCAGTGATAGTCAGGTTCCTGGGAAAAAGGGTAAAGTTAGGTTTCCTTGTAAGTTATGCAAAGGGAGTCATCAAACTCACATTTGCCCTCACATGGATGAAGCCTCAACATTGTTGGAAAAACTTACTGTTCTACAGCAAGAATTTCCAAGTGGTTACCGTAAACTTTCTCCCAACCTACCGTCAACTGACGGAGTGATTGATCTAAATTCAAGTACAGTCGATCACACTCTCCCATTGGAGAGTGAAACTCATGTCACTCAGGTTGATGATCCATTAGTTGATCAAGTGGTCGATTCAATTTCACATTCGGTCGATCACACTCTCCTTTTCGAGAGTAAATTTCATACCGCTGATGTTCTTCTTGTTACATCGGATTCTTCTATGCCGGGGGGCATTTCACCTGTTTCTACAGAACCCCCTCCAAGTACTGAGGTCTTTTCCTTTGATTGGAATAGACTGACAGAACCTCGTCTTCCTTCCTCCATCCCTTTCCAAATCATTGTCAAGGCTAGTGGTAGGGACATACATCGTACTCAGGTAGATGAAGGTGCTTCTGTTAGTATTTTATCCTCAGCTGTTTGGAAAGCTTTGGGTTCCCCTCAGCTTGCGCCTATTACGCAGAATCTGAAAGCTTTTAACAGAACAATTAGTGAACCTTTAGGGATCCTTCCTAAGTTTTCTATTACCTTGGAAGGTAAAACTGTTTGTGTTGATCTTATGGTAGTTCGAGGTCCCTTGGATTTCAATTTACTCCTTGGGCGAGACTATGTTTATGCAATGAAAGCTGTCGTATCGACACTCTTTCGCGTGATGTCTTTCCCTCACAATGGCAGTATTGTGACTGTAGACCAGCTTTCGTTCCCTATTCTTTTTTCAACTACCAATAATATGACACCCCTAAATGTTCCTGATTCTAAAGTGGTATCTACCCTGCCACGGGTTAATTATGTGGCAACCGGTCCCATGATTTCAGTTACCGATGTAAGTGAGCCTCTCACTGTTTGCTCATCTTCCTTTGATTTAGCTTCGGTAATTGACATGGAAAACTCTATGGGATTACTTGAACACGATGTTCTTATCCCTTTTGAGTCCCTTGACATGTGTTCCTTCCCAAGAAGTATTCTTCCTTCGGATGAAGACCTCTTGGAAGCCATGATCAAGGTGTGTCCATTGACATGTCTTTCCTCCAGTTGGAAGCCATGATCAATGTTACGAGGAAAGTTCCTTTTACTATGTCAACCTCATTAAAAAATGAATCAGGGACAAGGATAGTTTTTTCCTGTATCAACCTCGTTAAAAAATGAAATAGGCTAGCATGAGGACAGTTCTTTTACTGAGTCAACCTCATTAAAAAATGAATCAGCTAGATTTTAGGATATGTAGGTAGATTGTAGAAAGTAAGTGTGTTTGAGGATAGTTCCTGTTACTGAGTCAACCTCGTTAAAAAATGAATCAGGTTTGAGGATAGTTCCTGTTACTGAGTCAACCTCGTTAAAAAATGAATCAGGTAAGAGGACAGTTCTTTTCTTGTGTCAACCTCCTTAAAAATGAAACAACTCCCTTTTCAAGTTAAATATTGAAAGTAAACCTTCATTTCATCCAGCCGGTTGAATGCAATGAAGCCTGGGGGGCATGTACCTCGCTTTGCATCATTATCCTGGGGGCATGCGAACTTCTTGAGCATAGTTCCTTGTCTTGTGTCAAGCTCGTTAAAAAATGAAACAAGGGTAGGTTAAGTAGGTAGATTGTAGAGAGTAGTCATGAGCATCGTTCCTTGTCTTGTGTCAAGCTCATTAAAAAATGAAACAAGGGTTTTAGAGCATAGTTCCTTGTCTTGTGTCAAGCTCGTTAAAAAATGAAACAAGGGTAGGTTAAGTAGGTAGATTGTAGAGAGTATTCATGAGCATAGTTCTTTGTCTTGTGTCAAGCTCGTTAAAAAATGAAACAAGGATTTTATGAGCATAGTTCTTTGTCTTGTGTCAAGCTCGTTAAAAAATGAAACAAGGATTTTAGAGCATAGTTCCTTGTCTTGTGTCAAGCTCATTAAAAAATGAATCAAGGTTTTTAGAGCACAGTTCCTTGTCTTGTGTCAAGCTCGTTAAAAAATGAATCAAGGCTTTTTAGAGTATAGTTTTTTGTTAGGTAGATTGTAGAGAGTAGTTACGAGCATAGTTCCTTATCTTGTGTCAAGCTCATTTAAAAAATGAAACAACTCCCACAAGTCTTTCCAAGATCTGGAAAGTAAAGCTTCATTCCATCCACCTCATTGAATGAAATGAAGCTAGGGGGGCATGCGCTCTAACAGTTATGCTTAGGGGGCATCAAGCACAGTTTTATCTCTGTTTCAAGCTTGTGTAAAAATGAAACTACTTTGAAGCATAGTTTTTCTCTGTTTCAAGCTTTTGTAAAAATGAAACCTATCTCGAGTCAATTTCAGTTGTTTTCAAGACTCGTTAAACTCATGAAAATACCGAGATTATTTTGCTATCTTTCATTCTCGTTAAACAAATGAAAATGCCGAGTTCTTTCCGTCTTTTCCTGCTCGTAAATTAAATTGAAAGTCGGCCACATGAGTACATTTTTATCATTTTTTCGAACTCGTTAAAACTTACGAAAAATTGAAAACCATGAGTACATTTTTATCATTTTTTCGAACTCGTTAAAACTTATGAAAAAGTGAAACCTCAGAGTCATCTTTTAAGCCCTTTTCTGACTCCTAAAATATGAAAAGATCGCCGAGCGTTTCTTTTACACTCGTTAAAACGGAATTAAAAGACGGTCCCCTTATAGCTCTTTTCTGACCGTAAAATCAGGAAAAGATTGTCGGGTTTTTGTCGTTTCAAACTCGATAAGGAAATAAAACGACGTGTCCTTGATCGCTTTTTACTTTTCAGGTCAACGACACTATTATGAAAGTACTCCTTGGTCGTAAGATCAAGCGGTTCCCCCAGGTATTATTTTATACTTTTTCGGGCTTGAGGGACACAAATGTACGAAAAAGTTCAACGTGGAGTCTCCTTTAGTTTTTTCAGACTCTCTAAAATTGAAAAACGCCGAGTTTCTCCTATACTGGGCTCGTTAAACTTTTACAGTAGAGGACCTGTTCAATTACAAACAGGAACGAACCACTCCTTCCTAGGGTTCGAATTTAAACTAGGTTGGACTCGTCCGAAGGATGAGCTTATAATCAAGCATATGTTATCCTCCTCAAGCTTGTTAAAAATAAAGAGGTACTTGCCAGAAATGGTGGGGGAAAAGAGAGAAGAATGAACCTGTTTGTTACCTTTTATCTCAAAAGAAACTTTATTACCACTCTTGAACACGACACTTTTCATTCACCTGGGTTGGGAAATCTTTTACCTCACAGTTGATCAAACCACTTTGAAAGTCTTTAACCGGGTTCCGGGGATTAACTTTGAGTTATTCGTCACCAAGCCATCTGTCGTGTCGTTATGTGTTCAAGAGGTCTGCAAGCAAAAACTTTCATATGCAAAATACTTGTCATCCATTTGACCATCCCTGAGTCAGTCCTTACAGCAACATTTCTTCAACTTGAACAATGATTTTGTGTTGTGGGCTTGCCTGCAACGGGTCGCTTTCTATCGACATCGACACATTATCTAGAAAGATGACTTAGGAATCGACAGCACCTTGAAGTCTGCATGCATCAATGGCAGGTTTCTCGCCTTTGACGTCAGTTTACATCATTGACTTTCGATCAAAGGATTCCGTGAAGTGTTCGACATCAAAACATCTATTCACATTTCACGGGTTGTGCTTGGTACTTTGAGAACCATTGACATTACTGGTGGTTTCTCTCACGCTTGTTAACAGTTTACATCATCGACTGGTAATCAAGTGGTTTCTAACATGTTCGACATCGAATCATTTAATCACATGGCTAGAATCGTACCAATTCGGGAAGTAGAAGTGAAGACCCTGGATCTAGTTTCTACCATCCAGGCTGCGAGGAGTTTTGTATTCATTATCTATGTAGACTAATCATAAACAGATGGCTGCATCCATACTGTGTCTACAAAAGTCTATAAAAATGATGTACTGCAAGATCATTCCTGTATCAGAATAGTTAGTCCATTAGTTAAAGTTTTGAATCTGAGTATGGGAATGCCTACCTCAGTGATGATATAATCTTATCCATGTATTTTGTGTTGAAAATTGCAGGTTCCAACCAGGCCATCCACAAGACAATCCTTGAAATGATAAAGCGCTTCACCCTTCCTAGAATTACAAAACCCTAAATCTATTCCAGGCTTCGCACTTTAGGGGGCAATCTGTTACACTAAAAAATGTCACCATGACCACTTACAGTTAGTATGACTCAAATCAACAGTCATGCTACCCTCTTAGGCAAGTCTTATGCCTCTGCTATCCATCTCAAACTCAAAGAAGAGAGAAAGTCTTGTCAAAAATATGTTTATCTCTGGGGTCGCAGGTTCTCTCTAGCCTTACCTGCGGGGACGCTGGCCATGTTCACAAAAGGTGCGTCCTTGGACGCTCTGTATGTTAAGGGACAGGTGCGTCCTTCTGTAAAAGGCAAAATGCGCGAGTTTCATCTTAAAAAAGTTACTTGTGGTTACTTCTAGAACTTTCTAGAGGTCGGTTTGATGAATTGGATGTGCCTCCAGTTGGTTCATGTATCTCTATTAAGGGGGAACTTATCCCATCAATAAGGGAGCTATCCCACCCAAAGAGGGGGATTATCCCATTGATGGTGGACCTGAATAACCTCTTTACAGCACTATAAATAAAGACATTGAGCCAGAGGGAGGAGAGGTTGGAGCTATACATTTTCTTTGGGTAAATGCTGCAGGAATTAGGACTCCTATTTAGAACCTTGTGAGGAGAGATTGTCTTTGCTTGATTCTACTTGGAAGTGGGTGAGCTTTGTCAAAGTAGAGGAAAACCCTTGATGGACCCTGGGAGGAACTTGCACAACACCAAGGCCAGGTTGTAAGAGTTTCTTTGTTTCGTTATTAATACAAACTGGTTTATTTTTCTCAATAGCTTGTGTTAATGAGTTATTTCATGTGTTCCTTGGTCTGCATGTTGAATATATGTTTTATTATATGAAATGCAAGTGCTTGGTAATTGTTTCATTGTTTGTGGTTGCAGGAATTGACCTGAAGGAGGAGCTCATCCGGATCGGCAAGGACGGACTACAACAACCGCGTTTTGGAATAAGGTAAGCCTAAACACTTGTAGTTTTCATGTTTTAAAAGGTATATTTAGAGAAAGATCACTCCATTTTGTCTTGTTTGTCGCTAGAGAGTTTAGACTCCTAGGGAGGTCAGTTGTGTCCGCACAAACGACTTTTTCCGCCACGACAGCCATGCTACATGATCAAAGACTTCTGATGTTTCTATGGGCTGAAACTACAATCATCGTCGTATATGTACAAAATTGATGCCCTCATCAAGCATTGGGTTCCAAGACTCCTGAAGAAAAATTCACCGGTAAGAAACCTGATGTTTCTCATTTTAAAATTTTTTGAAGCCCTGTATACTTTCATGTGCTGAAAGAGAAAAGAAATAAATTGGGAGCATCTAGAAAGAAGGGAATTTTCGTGGGCTATGGTGAAAATACTAAAGGCTATAGAATCTATGTAGCCGGTCAAAGAGAAGTCATAATTAGTCATGATGTCACCTTTGATGAAGAGATGGCTCTCAGCAAGGTGATCAATCTTCCGACTTTGAGGAGCTCTCAAGAAGCCGACACCAGGGAACCGAAAGAAAAGGATGATGAATCAATGCCTGATGTAGAAGAACCCATGGATCCGATTGATCCTCCTCCATATGAGCCTTCCTCTTCTAGGAAGAGGCCTTCATGGCTTAAGGGGTTACTTGATGATGCTAAAGGACATGCTGCACCCTGAGGAACCTTCCGTCAAAGTAAGAAACTTAATAGGTATCAAGGATACCTGACCATCATGAGCACGATCATATAAACTGAGCCTTCGTCATTCTCAGATGCCGTCAAGCATCCAGTATGGAAGGATGCTATGACCGAAGAATATGAGTCTATCATAAAGAATGATGTTTGAGAAGTATTTCCCAAACCCCAGGACAAGACTGTTGTTACTTCCAAATGGCTTTACAAGATAAAGCATGCAGCAGATGGAAGCACGGAAAAGTATAAGGCTCGTTTTGTTGCTCGAGGTTTCTCCCAAAAGGAAGGTATAGACTATGATGAGATATTTGCACCTGTTGCCAGATATACGACCATCCGCTCGATCATAGCCCTTGCCTCTTCACAAGGATGGAACCTACATCAGATGGATGTCAAGACTACGTTCTTGCATGGCTCGATCAAAGAAGAGGTCTACGTGGAGCAACCCGAAGGATTTGAGATTTATGATCGAAAATCTCATGTATGCAGGTTGAAGAAAGCTCTCTATGGGCTGAAGCAAGCACCCTGAGCATGGTATGAGAGGATCGATAGCTACTTGATGAAGCTGGGATTCACTAGGAGTGAAGTCGATCCTAACCTTTACTTTAACGTTGAAGATGACAAGCCTCTCATACTGGTGTTGTATGTGGATGACCTCTTTCTAATAGGTGCAGACCCTCTCATTCATAAATGTAAGAGGGAGCTGGCCTCTGAATTTGAAATGAAAGACCTAGGACTGATGCACTACTTCCTAGGACTTGAAGTATGGCAGAAGCCAAGGGAAATTTTCCTATCTCAAGGGAAATATGTGGTAAAGATATTGGAAAGATTTGGTATGATGGACTGCAAGCCTGTGACTACCTTGAGGATCTTAACTTTTAGAAGTTATATGGTAGTGATGTCAGACCAGATTTGGGAAATGCCTCTAAGTTTCATAAACTCATTCGCATTGATGTTCTTGGTGAACCTCCGTCGGAACATATTTTTTTGCAGTTAGCATTGTGAGCTCATATTTGGTTGAGCCTCACTGGATTGATGCCAGGAATCTTCTGAGATGTCTTTAGGACACAATCTCTCATGGATTAAGATACACTGCCGGAGATGTGAGACTACTTTGATATACTGATGTTGATCGGGAAAGCAGTGTGGTGGACCGTAAGAGCACTTCCGGGTGCTGTTTCACCTTGGGATATGCTTCGATATCTTGGATGAGCATGAAGCAGAATTCGGTGGCTTTGAGCACCGCCGAAGCAGGATATATTGTTGCTAGCATAACCTCGTGTGAGGTAGTCTGGTTGCGAAAGCTCTTCAGTAAGCTGTTTGGATTTACATTGGATACCACTGTGATTCTCTATAACAACCAGAGGTGGGATTCGATTATTGAGGAATCCCGTATTCATCGATTTCTCCAGCAGATAGACATCATCTTGGATATGGTAAGTTGATGAGCAAGGTGGCTCCATCGCATTAAGATGATGTACAGGTTGATACACCTTGTCAAAGCCCCGAGGAAAGATCTAATCTGTGATTCTCCCAAACGACTTGGAGTCGGTAAGAAACCCTTGTACAAGGGTCCTGCATGTTACATACATTGAGCTCTGGGAGCTCTGAGGGCTTGCAGTTATTACTGGAGCAACAGACGACCACAGGGTGACTCACCCTCCCCTGGTGGTGCACACTGGAACAAGATGATTCGCTCTCTTGTGGGACAAGATGATTCGCTCTCTTGTGGAACAGGATGATTTGCTCTCCTGTGTAGCATGATGATTAGTTCTCCTGTGAGGCCTGGATTGATGTGTTCTCCATGACGATTGTAGCAGGATTGATGTGTTCTCCTGTGAGGCCTAGATTGATGTGTTCTCCATGGCAATTGTAGCAGGATTGATGTCTTCTCCTGTGAGGACAGGATTGATTAGTTCTCCTGTCGAGGCATCCTACCCATGCAGTCTGGGACTCATGGGAAGTACCTCTCATCTGATCAATGAGCAGGGAAATGAAGTTAGGGACCATAATAGTACCGATGGATGCATCGTTGTAACTACCGTACTCCCTACGCTAGGATGACCTCCATTGATCTGGGATCAATGATACTGGTCTGGGACCAGTGGTAGGAGTTGTACCATACTATGACGCTGACTTCGGGTCAGTTGAGACTGGTCTGGGATCAGTGGTACATACTCTGAGACTGACTTTGAGTCAGTGGAGGATGATATTGGTCTGGGACCATTGGAGTTGTACTCACTATGACACTGACTTTGGGTTGGTTGAGACTGGTCTGGGACCAGTGGTACATACTCTAAGACTAACTTTGAGTCAGTATGATACATCCTCGATGATTTCTTCTTCTTCATAATTCAGACAAAAGTAGAGTAGAACAGAACAATGCAAGAGTAGAGCAGAACAGAACAAAACAGTACAGATCAGTGCAGGGCAGAACAAGACAAAGCAAAACAGGCAAAATAGAGCAGAGCAGGGCAAGGGTCAGGCTGTACAAGGCCGTGCATTTGATGGATGAATAGTAACGACCAAAAGACAGATTGCAGATGAAGTTCTCCATGGTTGAGACGGAGTGTTAAAATTGGCAACCAGGGAAAAACTTCATGTGGGTCATCTTATTTATGGCTAATAATATTTTTATTAGATTCCTCTCGTCGAGAGGTGTAGGATTGATATAAAGATCATCCAATTCCGATAAGTATTCATGGAGATATGAATTTATTTTGATTATGGAATTATTATCAAGCCGACCTACAACTCATGTAGGCTTAGAAGCCCAACAGTCGCATCTATTCACCCACCAATGTTGTGTATAAGCGGACTTTTTCTCATTTGGACTCACTCATCTCATCACATCTCTCTCTCTCTCTACTGCGCAGATATGAGTCTCTTCTCTACTGCGCTGAAATGGGTCTCTCTCTCTCACACATGTGAAGCTGGAAGCTGTTGAATTTGAAGCTGCAACTGCAGAAGTAAAGATTGACTTGCGTGGCCTAGAAGATCTCCTCTTTGGAACTGCATTGTAGGTTCATCTGAACCTCCTTTGAAAGCCGCAACGTTTGGTGGTGGAATGAAGTCAATCCGACGAACGGTTTGCAAGATATCGACTGCCCTATTTTGAAGCTAGAAACTGCTGAAACTGAAGCTGTAACTACAGAAGTAAAGATTGACTTGCATGGCCTAGAAGATCTGCTCATCTGAACTGCACTGTAGGTTCATCTAAACCTCCTCTGGAAGCCGAAACGTTTGGTGGTGGAATGAAGTCAATCTGACTGTCGGTTTGTGAGATATGGTCTGCCCTAGTTTGATAATGAAGTCGCTAAAGTTGATGCTACTGATCTAGGGTTTGCTACTGCTGATATGAATCAGATTTATTGTACTATTTCTTTTTGCTGAATTATTGAAGATAAAAGAAGATTTGATCAAAGGGTTCCCCCACACATTGTGGGGTTTGTCCCTGGCTAGCTGCCACATCTTGTGTCTCTTGTCTTGGCATGTTTTCTGTCGATCGTTTAATGTTCTATCTGCACTTTACTTTATGTACATGTGATTGCTAATCGGTGGAATATAATAAGAAAAAGAAGTAAACTGTTATAAGCATAGAACATACCATAACTTAACACATGTATATCTGTGTCTCTCTTGTTTTATGCATTTTCTCTGTTTATATTTCTGTAATATATTTTATGTGTTCCATTGCTCTATAATATATAATTTTCTAACAACTAGTATTAGAGCGAAAGGTCTATTTGGCTGATAAATTCATAGGAGAGAAGGGTTCTTGGTTCAAGTGGGAGTAATGGTGGAAGATGGTAGGTTTAGGGTCGAAGATTTTAATGGACAAAACTACCATCTATGGAAGATGCATATGGAAGTTTATCTATATCAAAGAGATTCGTACCTACCATTGAGCGGAAAGGCAAAGAAGTTGACAAGTATGATAGACACAGAATGGGATATTCTCGACAGAAAGGCACTTGGAACAATATGGTTGTGCCTAGAAGCGTCGGTAGCATTTAATATTTCAAAGGAAATGATAGAAAATGGTTTAATGTCAGCATTGGCCAAACTATATGTAAAACTCTCTGCCTCAAATAAGATATTTCTTATGAAGCGTTTATTTAATATGAAGATGTCAGAAGGTGGATCTGCTATTGATCATTTAAATTAATTTAATACTGTTACTAGTCAGTTAAGTTCTGTAGGGGTAACTTTTGATGATGAAGTTAGGGCTCTATTATTTCTATGCTCATTCCCAGAAAGTTGGAATGGTTTAGTTTTGGCCATTAGTAACTCTGCCTATGGATCTAGTACTTTAAAGTTTGATGATGTTGTTGGTGTAATCCTTAGCAAGGAAATGGGACGTAAAAGCTTTGGTGAGACATTAGGTAATTCTTTCACTGTAGAGACTAGGGGAAGAAAAATGGAAAGAGGAAAGAGCCCAGGATATCGCAGTAAGTCAAGGAAAGACAGATCCAAGTCCAGATCGGGGATAGTGTGCTAGAAATGCAGGAAGAAAGGACACCTGAAGAGAGTCTGCAAGTCTCGAAAGGGAAAGGAACGAGACGTGCAACAAGAAAACAATCATGAAGCGAATGTGACAAGTGACGTGTTGCAATATTCTTTGATTCTTTCATTAGAAAATATTGTTGATGCTTGGGTGGTAGATTCAAGGGCCTCATTCCATGCCACACCTGATAGGAAACATTTTCATGATTATGATCAAGGAGATTTTGGATAGGTACGATTGGGTGATGATAAACCCTATAAAATCATTGGAATGGGTATTGTTTTCATAAAATAGGAGAATGGAAATCAATGGCTATTGAAGGAGGTAAGCATGTTCCAGATTTGAAGAAAAAAATCTTGTTTCAATAGCGCGGTTGGGAGCTAAAGGCTATGTGACTACATTTACGGATAAAACTTGGAAGGTCACTAAAGGAGCCCTAGTAATAGAAAAAGGAGAAAAAGTTGGTACATTGTGTTAATGCAATGGTATTTCTAATTCTGTTAATGCTTTAACCTCTACATGAGAATATATGGAATTGTGGCATCATAGGCTTTGGCACATGAGTGAGAAGGGGATGCAGATTCTTCACTCAAAATTTTTTTTCCATGTTTGAATCATGTTGATTTAAAATTCTGTGAGAATTGTGTTTATTGAAAACAGAAGAGAGTCAAATTCCCCAAAGTTGGGAAAGAAAAAAAGAGCGAAAAATTAGAGCTTGTGCATTCAGATGTATGGGGACCTACTCAGGAATCATCTCTCAGTGGCTTTCATTATTATGTTATCTTTATTGATGATGCAACTAGAAAAACCTGGATTTATTGTATTAAAAATAAATCTGATGTATTTTTTACTTTCAAGAAATGGAAAGTTTTGGTTGAAAATGAGATAGGAAAAAGGTTGAAGTGTCTCATATCAGATAATGGAGGTGAGTATTGCAACAACGAGTTTGATAGGTATTGTTCAGAGAATGGAATTCGCAGAGAGAAGATAGTTCTAGGAACACCACAAGAAAATGGTCTGTCAAAAATGATGAACAGGAGAATCATGGAGCGTGCAAGGTGCATGAGATTGCATGCAGGTTTGCCTTTACAATTTTGGGAAGATGTTATAGATACTGTTGTTTATCTCATAAACAGAGGGCCTTCAAGTCCCTTGGATGGTGGTATTCCAAAGGAGGCATGGACAGGTAAAAAGGTAAACTAATCATTTTTAAAGACTTTTGGTTGTGAAGTATTTATCCACATGAATAAAGAAAATAGAACAAAGCTTCAAGAAAAATTAAAGAAATGTATCTTTATTGGATATGGAGTTAATGATTTTTGGTTATCGCTTTTATGATTATGAGAAACAAAAAATCATTAGAAGCAAGATGTCATATTCAATGAAAAGGTTTTGTATAAGGATCATTTGCAAGAAAAGAAACAAGAGAAAGAAAAAAGAGAATACACAGTGCTTGATGAGATCACAGAAAGAGTGATGGTGCCTGAAAATCATAATGATCAACAACTAGAAAAGAAACAATAACCACAACAGAAACAAGCACCTCAAACACCTAAAAGTGGCGTTAGAAGTTCTACCAGGATAGGTAGACCCCCTGAATGATACTCTCCTTCGTTATATTACATATTGTTGATTGATTTTGGTGAAACAAAATGTTATGAAGAAGCAGTGTAGGTAGAAACTAGGAAGAAGTGGGAGCAAGCCATGAAAGAAGAGTTGGGCTCCTTAGCACAAAAGAAGAATTGGGACTTAGTTAGGTTGCCTGCAGGTAAAACAACATTGCAGAATAAATCAGTTTATAGGTTGAAGGAAGAAGATTGAGGTAGAAAAAGGTATAAATCTAGACTTGTGGTGAAGGGGTTTGCACAGAAAAAGGGTATGGACTTTGATTAGATATTTTCTCTTGTTGTTAAAATGACTTTAATAAGAACCATTTTAAGTTTAGTAGCAGTTAAAGACTTGCATCTCAAATAATTAGATGTAAATACAACATTTCTCCGTGGGGATTTGGAGGAAGAGATATATATGCAACAACCACAAGGATATGAGGTAAAAGGGAAGGAGAAACTAGTGTGCATGTTGAAGAAGAGATTGTATGGCTTCAAATAGGCTCCAAGGCAATGGTATCTTAAATTTAATAGGTTTATGCTTGAACAAGGTTATACTATATTTCACTTGGATCATTGTGTTTATCTCAAAAGGAAAAATGATGGCAGCTATATTATATTGTTATTGTATGTAGATGACATGCTTGTTGTAGGTTCTAACATGTAGGAAATAAATCTTCTCAAAACAAAATTGGCAAACTCATTCGCAATGAAGGATCTAGGTGCTACAAAACCAATCCTTGGTATGAGAATAACTAGAGACAGGAAGAACTGAAAATTAACATTGTTGTGTGTGGAGCATGATTGTTCAGAGGTATTTGTTTAAGCTGGATGTATACCCCAGGAAGTTTGTACACCCCTCCACGTGGGGGAGTGAGGGGGGGCCGATCCTCCCTGGGGGGTTCAGGGGTAGTGCCCTCGAAGCCAAAAATAGATGTAAAATTTCCTTGTAAAAGTATAGTAATTTCTAGCCAATTTGGACCATTCATTAGGTAGATGATCTGGAAATAGGACTTATGTTTAGTTTAGGGTTTTTTTCCCTAGAAGGCAATCCCTCTCTTTGTATGAGGGCATTGTATTTGAGGATATGATATAGATGTGTATTCTCTGAGTGAGAAACAGAGAGGTGAGACTGTGAGAGAAAACAGAGGATATTACAGTGGATCTGCTGTAGGTTGTGTCTCCTCATTTTGCTAGATAATAGAAAGGAAGGACTGGTTTTTCGGGATGGACGTAGCCCAAATTGGGTGAAGCACATATATCTGTGTCTCTCTTGTTTTATGCATTTTCTGTGTTTATATTTCTGTAATATTTTGTGTGTTCCATTGCTCCGTAAAATATAATTTTCTAACAAACATTGTCTCAGAGTGACTACATAGAAAAGGTGTTGAAAAGATTTAATATGCAGAATGCAAAACTAGTTAGTATACCTTTTGCTAGCCATTTCAAACTAAGTAACTAGGTGTATCCCAAGACTGAGGAAGAAGTGGTTTATATGTCTAAAGTTCCATATGCATCAGCAGTTGGAAGTTTAATGTATGCAATGGTATACACAAGGCCTGATATTGCACATGCAGTGGGAGTTGTAAGTAGGTACATGAAGAATCCAGGAAAAGAACATTGGATGGAGGTGAAGTGGATTCTCATGTATTTGAGAGGTACCAAAAATCAAGCATTATGCTTTGGTGGTTCAAAAATTGCTCTACAGGGATATGTTGATGCAGATATGGCGGGTGATAGATATAACAAGAGGAGCACAAAAAGGTATGTGTTTATTGTAGGTGGAACAACTATTAGTTGGGTTTCAAAATTGCAAAGTGTTGTTGCACTCTCAACAATAGAAGTAACATATGTTGTTGCTATAGAGGCTAGTAAAGAAATGATTTGGTTACAAAGGTTTCTGGATGAATTTGGTAAGAAACAGGAGTTGGGTAGGTTATACAGTGACAGCCAGAGTGTCATACATCTTGCAAAGAAATCTGTATTTCATTCCAAGACTAAAAATATACAAATCAGTACCATTTCATATGATTAGTGTTGGAAGATGGACAGTTGAAGTTGAAAAAGATACACAGTAGCAAGAATCCTGTAGATATGTTAACAAAAGTTGTAACCACAAAGAAACTGAGATTCTACTCAAATTCAATTGGTCTTTAGGTATGATGAAGAAGATGAGAAACAACCAGGTCCAATGTGGACTCATTGTCTAGCAAAGGAAGCAGTAGTGGAGTTTCTATAATCAGTCTCCAAGTGGGAGATTGTTGGGTGTGCAGCGAGATTATCTTCTTTATTCATAGGTATCACCACATTGGACCCTATTTCGTAATGTGGTAACAATGTTGCCCGTAATATTTGCGCTGTAAGGGGGGTCCAAGGGGGCTTGACTGCAATCTCTAGGAGCCCTCCCCTGGTGTGGGATCGGGGCAACACCCCCGAAGCTAAAAATATATGTAAATTTTCTTTGTAAAATGTTGTAATTTCCGTAGTCAATCTGGGTCGTTCATTAGGTGGAGATTTTATGGTAGAATTTCTGTTTAATTTAGGGGTTTTTTCTCTAGAAGGAAACCCCTCGCTATATATGAGGGAATTTTATTGCATCTATGTAGATCTATATTCTGAGCGAGAAAGAAAGGAGATTGAGCGAGAGAGAAGAGGGAATTATAGCAGATCTATTATAGGTTGTATCTCTTTTGTTTGCGGGATAATATAAAAGGAAGGACTGACTATTTCTTTGTGGACATAGCCCAATTTGGTTGAACCACATATATTTTTGTCTCTCTTGTTTTATGTATTTTCTGTGTTTATATTTCTACAATATATTTTATGTGTTCCATTGATCTGTAATATATAATTTTCTAACAAAATTATAGCGGTCAACAATAGTCACAATTTAGAAATAAGCAGAAAGAGTAGAAAAATAAAGATCCCTAGGGACAAATCAGAACTACGTTTCAACAAAATTATACTCAAGGTTGAGAGGAAGACAAAGAAGAACATATTTATGAAGCAAACCATTTGTTTGAGGAAGATCAAATACCTATTTTTCTAACTGAGGAAGATCAATTTTCTCAAGATTATTTTGTACCAAGTGATCAAAAATTTGTCCTTGCAAATGATGATATATTGGAAGTGTAGACAAAAGAATACCAAAGGGGTTATTAGAATTCTCTTAGCCATTTGCAAAAGAAGTACAATTTTAGGAGCAGGAATGTACCTGTTACATTGAATGAAAAGAGGAAAAGTGCTTAGAGAGATGCGCAAGACAAACAAACAACCCTTGTACATCAAAACAAAGAAAAGGATATTGTTATTCTAAGTCGGGACAAGACCAATGAAGCCTCTACTAGCAATGTAAGGAAGGATAAGGAGACCCAAAGTGAAGGTCATAGAAAGGAGTCTTATACGAAAGGAAAACCCGAAAAGAAGGACACCACTTCAAAAGAGTTAGAGAAGCAATCTAACTTATTTATTTTAGAGAATGAAATTTATAAGTTGAAATTTTATATCCCTATAACTAAACTAGTCAAGAAAGATAAATATTGACAAGATGTTAAAGGTAGATTAGATGACAGATATGGTTAATGTCATCGACGATGAGCCTGTAATTCTGTTTGGTCTAGCTATAGAGGGGAGTCCAGAAGATAGTGAAGTCCCACCATTCTAGCTTAATCTAAAACTCCATGATTTTATCCTTCATAACACCATGTTAGATTCTGGAGCCTCACAAAACCTTTTGCCTAAAGTCATTATGGAAAACTAGGATTAGATATCACCCGATCATACCATGACCTCTATTCTTTTGATTCAGGAAGAGAGAAATGTCTCGGTCTTCTCAAAGACTTGGTAGTGTCTCTGGACCAGGTTTTGGCAAACAATGTGTTTATGGATGTGGTTGTTACTTATATTCCTCCACTATTTGTCATTTTTCTCTCACATTCTTTGGGATAAAAGTTGAAAGGCACCCTATAACTTGATTTCTCTTATGCTACTATACTGGTATTTAAGTACCAAGAGAAAAAGATGAAGTTTATGATTAGTAGAAATGATAGACCTAATAATCACCCTATCCATGATGTACATATAGACTTGCAGTCTTTTATTTTGTATATTGATATGAATCCAGTAGACGATGACAATCATATTGTTTAAATTTTAGAAGTTTCAGAAGTTAGAAGTAGTGTACATAAAGATTTGATTGCAGAAAAAGAGAAACTAGATGTATATTGTTTGCAGTCGGAAAGTCCACCATAAAGGATTGTTGAATAAGTGCAATAAATAGAAACTTTTGAGACAACGAGTCATACTCCAACAAGTCAAATAAATCAGACCTCCAAATTTCAGTTTTCTGATGAAGAAGATGGTCTTTGGACCCTGCAGTTTGATGGAGCAATGGGAAAGGAACGAGCTAGGATTGGAATCTAGATTCATGGTCCCTTGCATTAGTAAGGTAAAGTCCCTCGCTATGTAAGATTAAGTTCATATAAGTTGGATTTTGATTTCTCAAATAACGAGGTAGAGTATTAAGCACTGATTGTTGGCCTTAAAATTCTCAAAAAACTGGGAGAAAAGAAGATTTCAGTTTATGGCGACTCTGAGTTGGTTATTAAATAGGTAAAAGGGGAGTACCATGCCAAGCATCCAAGGATGTGAGCTTAGTGAAATTTTGTCCTTGATATTCTAATTTCTTTTTTCAGAATATATATTGTCTTTGATTCCTAGAAGTCAGAGTTTTATGGCTGATTCCCTTGCCACTGCATCAAGTATGTTTACGATCCCCATCCACTCTAATAAGATGTTTTCAATTCATGTGAAGCAATGTCTAGATGTCCCTAACAATCTGAGATATTGGAAGGTGTCTTGGGATGATAAGGAAATTAATAATTTTCTACAAATGGAAGATGAATTCTTGCATTCCCATATTGGTGATGTGCATGCTGAGAATGATCAGGAAATTGAGACCACTGAGGTTGAAATGTTGCAGCTGAAAGAAAATAACATTCCACGAGGTCTCATGCATTTGGAAGATTTATTTGATCATGATGATGTCACAAAAAATCCAACAATGGTCCCCACAGAAAAAGGTGTCGAAGATATAAACATTGGCACGACTGACAAGCCAAAAATGGTCAAGTTGTCGAAGTCTCTATCCCCTGAGATGAAGTGTAAATACACTGCTTTAATGGAATAATTTTCTGATTTATTTTCTTGGGACTATTCATACTTAAAGATGTGTGACAAGAACATCATCCAACATACTATACCAGTCAAGCCTCATCATAATCCATTCTGCGAGAAGCTGAGGAGGATTAATCCCAAATTGCTACCATCTATTGAGAAAGAGGGAAATATACTTTACAAATCTAGTATCATAGTTCATATTCATTTTTTTTGAATGGATGTCAAATCTTGTGCTAGTAAGGAAAAATACGGGGGAGATTCATCTTTGTATTTATTTTAGGAATTTGAAAAAAGTGTCCTTGAAGGACAATTATCCTCTTTCGAAGATGGACCATATTTTGTAGAGGGTAGTTGGGGCTTCAAGGATGTCACTTCTCGATGGATAATCTGGATACAACCAAGTTTTGTTGCATGAAGATGATCAATTGAAGACAACCTTTACGACACCATGGGGTAATTTTATGCACGTCAAGATGCCATTTGGGTTGAAGAATGGAGGGGCCACATTTCAGCGAGCAATGGACATTAATTTCGACAATGCAAAATATGTGTTTTTGGTTATTTATTTGGATGTTCTTGCATTTTTTTCCAAATATGATGAAGAGCATTTGCATCATCTAAGAATTTTTTTCAGAGATGCCAAAAATTCAGCATTTCGTTGAATCCAAAGAAGAGATTATTTTCCATGGAGGCGGGCAAACTGCTGGGGCACATTATTTCCAAAGATGGTATTCAAACCAACCCTGCAAAAGTTGAAGAAATCCAACAATTAGATTTCCCAAGAAACAAAAGAGAGATTCAATCTTTTAATGGAAAATTCAACTTTTTGAGGAGATTCTTCCCCAACCTTGTTGAACACTTGAGAGAGATGACTAATATTTTGAAGAAAGACATTGAGGTAAGATGGTGAGAATATGCAAAGAAATCATTCAATGCAGTTAAATTTTCATTGTCTTGTGCTCCCACCTTGATCAACGTAATTATACTTTATATTTCATTATATTTTCATTTGCTTCCAAGCATACTTTGATTGTTGTCCTAACGCTGAAGAGGGACCAAAAAACTAAACAGATCATATTTGCTTTTAGTTGAACTATAAGAGATGCACCACTAAAGTATAACATTATTGAGAAACAAGATTTAGCCTTAATGAAAGCTCTAAATGAATTTCGGGCATACATTCGGCATTCACACATTCTGGCTTATGTTCCAACTACAGCAGTGAAGGAGGTTCTTATGCAGACATATCTAGTAGGTAGGTTGGGAAAATGGATTGCAGCAATGCTAGAATATGATATGGAGATAAAACCAAAAAATTTGATCAAGGGACAAGGTTTGGCAAAGCCCATGGACAAATCTAACTTGCACACATTGGATATCAATCTAATTGTTGCCCTCTTTGAAGAAGAAGTTGAAGAATTTCCAGTACAGGTATCAGAAATGTTTACTTCTTCTCCTTGGTATTGTGACATTGTTTATGTATTATAACATTTGAATCCTTCAGTGGAAGTGAAGGAAGTAAGAGTAGATCATTGAAATTAAAAGCTTCAAAATACTGCATCCTTGATGGTGTCTTATTTTGGAAGGATCTCGGAGGTGTTTTGTTAAATTTTCTTGTTGAAAGTGAGCCAAAACAAGTGGTGGGTGACTTTCAAAAGGGAGATTGTGGCGGTCACCTCTTCTAGAAATCCATAGCCAACAGAATTTTTAGGGCTCATTTTTATTGGTCTACTCTTTTTTCTGATGTATATAAGACTGCGATGAGTTGTCATGAATGTCAATTTTTTTAGGGGAAAAGGAAACTGATACCATTTCCCTTACAACCATTTCATCTCGGCACCATTCCAGTAGTGGGTCTTGATTTTGTTGGGGAGATCCATCCTTCATCTTCACCCGAGCGCAAATGGATCATAATAGCCATAGATTACTTCAAAAAATGGATTGACGAGATCCCAACCAGGTAAGCTACTAATCCTGTAGTCATTGAATTCATTAAATGTAATATCTTGTCAAGATTTAGTTGCCCACAGAAGATAACCACTAATAATGCCGCTGCTTTCAAGTAAAAAAAAATGATGGAATTATGCGGAAAGTATCATATCACATTCGGGAATTCAATTGATTATTACCCATAAGGTAATGGACTGGATGAATATTACAATAAATAATTGGTAAATATAATAAAGAAAATGTTGGAGGTCAATAAGGAGAACTCACATAAAAATCTTATCAATGCTTTATGGTTGGACATAGTAAGTAACAATAAATCCATAGGTATTTCACCTTTTCAGTTGGTGTATGGGATTGCTACTGTGTTTCCTTCTTCTCTTGATGTCCTAGTCATGAAGATTTTGCAGGAAGTTTGGAGCAAACCAAAACATGTGCAAAGAAGAATAAATCAAATGATTCATTTAGATCAAACTAGGGAGGAAGTATTTCATAATACTTCTAAAATTCAAGAAAGAGTAAATAAGATTTATGACCGCAAGACTAAAGTAGATGATTTCAACATGGGAGATATACGTCTTCATTGGGATGCACCAAATGTAGAGAAGGGAAAGAACAGTAAGTTTCAAAATATGTGGAAAGGGTCATACATAATCTCAGCTTTGAGAGGAAAGAATGCTTATCTGCTAGAAGAAATGAATGAACAAGGTTATTCAAGGGGGGAAATCAATGGTAGGCTTTTCAAGCACTACCTTACTCAATGAATTTCTTAAAATTTTCAATATCATTATACATACTAGTTTACCTTCCTGTTAGAGTGTGAAGTAGCTTTCATGGGAGCTTGAAGCCCATGGAGAAGGCAATAAGTCTTCTTTGACAAACTACTGGTTTGAAAGATTCAGTTTGTTTTTTTTATTGTCGAAGTCAATTAGTCAGTTAGTTTTCAGTTTGGTCTTTGTGTTTTTTACTCCATGCCCAATGGATTAGGCTACTTGGTGTACGGTGTTCTTGACACCTCCTAAAGGAGCAACCATCCCCAGCTGGATCTAATGTTAGTGTTTGTCAATCCACCAGTCACTAGTGATCCAATGTGCTCTTTCAAAGTTTTTGTTAGGGTCCCAGGTCAAGATTTTCATGGTTTTAGTAAGTCTTCAAATAAAAACCTTTGATCATTCATTGGTGTGTCTAGGTTAGTGCCACTCCCCTTAGAATTCATGGTTATAATTACTCATCATGCGTATTTCATTTCTCAAGTGTTACAAGTCACAAAGCATTCAAATAATCATATAGGTCTTCATCTAGGTCATCACTTGTAACTGTCATCATTATGTCAGTTTCAAGCTAAAAATCCATGTTCATGATGTTGAGTCCACACATAAGGGAGTTAGAATCTTAGGAGGTATATGTAATAAAGGTAAAGTTACTAGTTCGGTTCATAAAGGTATTACTGCAAAACACATCACTTTTTGTTTCAAAATGAAGGATGATGTCATGTCATGACATATGCAAAAAAGTGAATTCAACTCTTATAAGAGACCATAGAAAAATTTCTTTCACTCATTCCATTCGCATTGAGCACTAATTCACTATAAAATTTCATCTTAGTATAACAAGAATTGAAGGACACTCTCAAAAGGTGATTGGAACCCCCTCCAAAGCTCCACACTGCATTTTCAGCCAACCACACTGCGTGTTTGGCAGTTTGCTACGTTTTCACTTCTATAGGAAAATAATACATCTCCAAAGGTTTTTTGTGGCCAATGAAGATTCCATCAGCCTATTGACAAGTAATTTAAAGCTCTTTCCACCTCCTATCAACATTTATTATATTTTTTAGTCGAGAAACCCTCGAAGAGTGCCCATGCTTCATATTTGGTGGGATGGCTCCATAGTTTGGATTGCAAGCACATATACCTATTTCAATAACTATTATACCCTTCTCCACACCCAAATAAACTTCCCAAAACCCTTCTTACGCTTCCTCCCTCATTTCCCTAACCCCTATACCTAACCCTAGCTTCTACATTGTGTTTTTGGCAGTTTTAGGGTTAGGACCATGTTGAAATTCCCTGCAACAATCCCTTCACTATTTTCATAATTTTCCACTCCCTACGTTTCCTAACACACCTCCCTACCTCCCTAGTTTTTCTTACCCACATATCCTCTCCCTAACCCCTTCATCCCCTCACCTAAATACACTAATTCCAATCCCTTGCTCACTCTAAAAACTTTGTTTTTCCCATCTCTCACACTAGGGTTTTCCTTTGCAATTGTAAACAATGGAGGGAGGAAAGTAGCCATATAGAGAAGGAGGTCAAGAGTCAAGGTTTGAGCCAATTGAAGCCAAAGAATTGAGGTCTTCATTATTTGACAGAAAATGTTTCCAAAAGGTGGGTTGTTTAGGGTTTTGTGAGCAAATTTAACAAGTAGGATGTCATGCCAAGTTAACCAGTCTTTTTCCCACAAACCTTAGGAGTGATAAGGTCAATATTGGAGGATCCAACATCATCATTTTAGCTGAGGCCATAGATATAGCTATAGGGATACCGAATAGTGGAGAAAAATGGTTCACAAACTCAGATTTAGATGTTCTAAACTATAGAGCTTTCACAAAAATTCAGTATAAATAGGCTCCCAAGAGTATTTTGATAAAATATGAGAATCTAGATTACTTTATTGATAAAATGCAATTACACATATACAAGAAGTGTTGTCTCAAGATAGGTACACTATCTTTGACAAACAATCTGTTGGTTGAGAGATTATCTCAACCACACAGCAATGTAGGAAATAGATCCTAACTACTAGGAACAGACTCCTTTACTTAGTAAGAATCACAACTCAGACAAGTAGCAATTAGATATTCCAACACTCCCCCTTAATGAGTACTTGTGTCCTTATCAATATGTAAAATCTAGTTGTGGTAAAATATACCGAAAGGAATATGTTAATGTCCATATAAAGGAACAACCATCTATCAGATTTCATGGGTGCCAACCACTACAACCACCATTCTTGTAGGATGTCCTTTGCTTACATGGTTCTATCGACCATTATAACTACATGCATGTACCTATAAGTGTAAATCCCCCTCCATCATTGTTAACCTGGGTTTTGTCGGATTACCCGTAACCATGCATTGGGTTTTATTAGATCACCCTCAACCATGCCACCAAGGGCTCTCAGCCACCAAGGCTCAAATCAACCATGAAGGTTCAACATAGCCACGAAGTCTCAACACAGCCACGAAGGCACTCCAGCAACTATGGGCCACAAACATGCCACTAGGGCACTCTAGCCACTCTGGGCTACAAACCTGCCACTAGGGCACTCCAAATACCTAACTAAACCAGGCCGAGAATTTTCTTGGCTAACCATAAACCATGCCAACAGGAATATCTATCCCACTTCACTCTTATACGTGGCTTCTAGCTTACCACAACCGACAATTCAAATACAAAGATGTTTTTAGATTACCATGAATTGTATGAGGATACACATGCCTTACAAGGCTTACATTTCACACTCCAACTCTAGAGTTACTAGGTACATAGCTTACAAAGACCACTATAAAACACCCTAGACTTGCTTACTAATAAAATGTGACTCATAAAATAACATGCTAGTAAGTCTATTCCACAAACTCACACTAACTCACACAAACTTTCACCTAGTTGTCCATCATCATTTAATTTCCAGTGTCAATGTTGCACAAAAACAATATTTATTGCACTTCAACCTTGACCACAAGTGCCTTTAGTCTATTCTTTCTTTTTCTGGTTTAATTGTCTTGGATTCACCTGCATGATTTGTTAGAGTAGCTAATTCTAACAAAATCACTCCATTGAGTTAGCTAGCCTCAATGCTTCTAATTCCAAAACATTTATAAATACCATTTATTGGCTTACCAAACTCCAAGTAAATTCAGAGAAAATTACTTTTCATTTTACCGTTTTATGGTTTATGTCACTGATAAGGCCATGGAATCACTGAATCTCACAAATTCGAAAGAGTTTGTTCCCTGTAGCACGGTTCCCAATTCGGCTGCTATGATGTACCCAGGTCGGTGTCGAAGAGGTTGAACACCTCCCACATTGGAGTGATCTGCTCCTCACTCAAATCTTTCCCCATTTCCAGAGATTGTTATGACTGTGATTATGCCCTTGCTCAAATCAACCCTATTAATGCCTATGAAGGGAAGTCAACACGATCTCAAACAAAGCAATGATTTTTACCATCCTTAAATCCAATCAGCTATGAGGCCACAAACACTGAAGAATCACAAAGCCATATAACCATATGCAGAGAGAGTGAGGCTAAAATATTTTTCTTTTTGGATTGTTGCTTGAAACTTCTGCTCAATTAATGAAGTTAATTATGAAATATTTTACATGTGAGGGAGTTTTTCAACGGGGTATAGGTATCATATCATATTATTGATGCAATTCACCAGTGTAAAGCCTCTTAACCTACCCCACTACCTCTACAGAAATTTAGTTAAGATGGAAAAGAAAGTGAAAAATAGAATGGGTGATCAACAAGCTAGTCTCTACCACCATGCTTTAATTAAAATCGTTGTCCTACACAACCTTCAACAGGTGAACATCTCTTGGGAAACCTTCATGCAGTCCATAGATTTTCTACCTTCTACTAGTTAGCCTACTAGTCATAGAACACTACCAACATCATCAAAACCAAGAGAGGTTGGCTCATCCAGCAAAGTTTCATTGAAGAGGAAACCTAAGGAAAAATCAATCATACCTACATTAGAGGGAATAGGCTTGTGCTTTCTCCTAGAGGAGAGTAAAGGGCCAAGACTACTTGTTGGCTCGATAAATCAATCTTGCAGACAAGACCGATCTCCCTAGTATCACAAGATAATCTAGCAACAAACAACCAAACAAATCTATCTTTCTCTAGACATATGCAATTTACAAATAAAGACTATATAGGTGTTACGATCCTACCTTAGATCCAACACTTGTTCGTTGTAGTCATCCCTTGATTGTCCGAAAGAGTTATACTCAAAGACGTGCAATCACAAACAAGCAAACATCAAATAGCACCTGAATAGCAAATATCGTAAATCATGTCTATTATGGTGATCAAGGAATCCATAAAATAAACCATTAATGAATAGCTTATTGAGAAAAGCGAACTTATTTGTATTAACTTTGAAGTAGAAGAACCTTACAACCTTTTCAGCCTTCATGTTGAACAAGCTCTTCTTGGGGTCCGAAACAGGAATTTCCTTTACTTTGACAAGCCTTGCACTCTTCCAAATGAGTTTTTAGAGGTATGTAATCTCTCCTCATAAAAGCTCAACTAAGAAGACTAAGTTCCAACAACATTTCACCTCAAAAATATTCATCTTCCAACATCCCTAGTAACTAGTAGTGTAGAGGAGGAGGTTATAGGTCCATCTATAAAGGGATAGAATCCTCCTTCAAAGGGATAAGCTCCTCACATCAAGGGTTTAGCTCCTTAAGCTATGGGATGCATGAACCTTAAGAGAGCGAACTTGCCACCTAAAGATTCCTTCTAGAAGCTTCTAGAAATGACTGAAAGTGAGTTTTTTAGAATGTACTCATGCCTTTTTAACTTTTACAGGGGTCCGCACCCATAACACAAGGACAGATCGGTCAAGCGCATAGGGGACATGACGATTAGGTGCGGGACCATAGGTAAGACTAAGAGAAAGTGTGAAACCATAGTTATAAATACTTTTAAGGATTTTCTCTTACTTTCAAGGCTTGATATGAAGAACTGAGCCTTTAGAATTACGAAGGAGGAAAGTATGAGTGGTAATGGACTCGCACACATTGGGGAATGTAAAGGTGACAATTTTTAGTGCTACAGATTGCCCCCTAAAGTGAGAATCCTGTAATCGATGACGATGAAGTCTTTCATGTATGAAGACTGAAGTACTTTATCATTCCAAGGATAATCCTTTGGACACCCCAATCGGAACCTGTAAAAGCATTCAATGAAATATATATATATATATATATATATATATATATATCATCGCTGAGGTAGGCATTCCCACACTCAGATCAAAACTGACTAGAAAACTGACTATACTGTTTTAATACAGGAATGATTTTGTAATACATCAAGAGTATAGACATGTGTAGAATAACCATCTATTTATGAATAGTCCACTGCATAATGAACAACAAGATTCCTCACAGCTTGGATGGTAGAAACTAGATCCAAGGTCTTGATTTTCGCTTCTCGAACTAGTATGATTCTATCCATGTGAATGAATGTGTCGAAGTCGAACATGGTAGAAAACACTTGATTACTAGTCAATGATGTGAACTGTTAACAAGTGTGAGAGAAACCACTAGTAATGTCAATGGCTCTCAAAGTACCCAGTACAATCCATGAAATTTGAATGAATGAGTTGAAGTCGAACATGGCATAGAATCATTCGATCTAAAGGTCAATGATGCAACCTATCATTGAATGTGAGAAAACTGCCATTAGGTCATGCAGCTTTCAAGGTACTGATGATTTCTAGATCAACTTTTTAGATAATGAGCTGAAGTCGATAGAAAGTGATCCGCCGTAGGCAAGCCCACAACATGAAATCATAGATCAAGTTTTGAAGAAATATATTAGTAAGGACTGACTCACGGATGGTCAAAGTGGATGATAGATATTTTGTAGATGAATGGTTTGTTTGAACTGATCTCTTGAAAACATAACGACACTGTGGATGGTTTGGTGGCAATTGACCTAAAGCTAATACTAAAAAACTGGCTGAAGACTTTCAATATGGGTTGATTGATTGTTAGGCAAAGGATTTTCCCAACCCAGGTGAACAAAAAGTTTCATGTTCAAGAGTGGTTGACGAGTTTTTATAAAACAAAGTGTAACAAATAGGTTCATTTTTCTCTCTTTCCCCCATCATTTTTGGCAAGTACCTCTTTATTTTTGCCCAGCTTGAGGAGGATAACATTTGCTTGTTTATAAGCTCATCCTTCAGATGAGTCCAACTTTGTTTAAAATTCGAACCCTAAGAAGGAGTAGTTCGTTCCTGTTTGAAATTGAATAGGTCCTTTACTATTAAATTTTAATGAGTCCAGTATAGGAAAAACTCGGTGTTTTTCAATTTTAGGGAGTCAGAGGAAAAACTTAAGAAAACTCCATGGGGGTACTTTTTCATAAAATAATCCCTTAGGCCCAAAAAATGATAAAATAATACAAAAGGGATGACTTTTAAATACTTCAACGAGCTCAAAAAGACAAGCACTCGACAATCTTTTCATATTTAATGAGTCTGAAAAGGGTTTAAAGTGTTGGAAATAATACTGAGAGGGGGGGTGAATCAGTATTATCAGATTAATCAAACTTTTCAAATGCCCAGAAACATATACGCTACTTCAGTTAAGTGAACCAGCGTGTACACACTACTGTGACGAAGTAAAACAGCGTATAAGCAGAAAACTCACAATTTAGTTAGCTTATTCTTCAATTAAGTGCATCAGGACATTATTCATCATATTAACAGTAAACATGTGCAGTATAACAGAACAGATAAAAAGCCACACACATGAACACCAAGATATAAGGTGGAAACCCAATGTGGGTGAAAACCACCTGCTGCAAGTTGTCTCTATCTTTCTTAATATGAAACTTCAGTTTACAATCTTTTGTACTGGTGCAGCCTTATACCAGTACGCAGGCTACAACCTACAGAAGGCTTCAACCTTCTCTCGTTCTCCAAACTTCCTTGGAAGGGAGCTCCAACCCCCTTTGCTCTTGTACTAGCCAAGATACTAGTACGTAGGTGCTGACCTACAATCTTCCTTCTTCCAGGTATCACTTCTCATACATTTTCAGACTTGGATATTCCTGAAGCACAACATTACAATCTGAAGACCACAATTCATTCAATTTCCACAACAGATCATTGAAGCATAAAACAACCAAACTTTGAATCACTGAACCACTGAACCCTGTCAATCACCAGTTACCAGAACACAGAGCAGACTACAGAACTCTGCAATAACAGTCAGACCCCACTGTAAACCCAAATCAAGCTTCAAAAGATATACGCTACTTTAATGAGCAGAACCCGCGTATACACGCTCTTTTACCGAAGCCAACCTGCGTACAGATCTAAAAATAAACTTTCTCAATTTGCAGCTGTACCAGACATTAGTTAGACTCAGAACGTAACATTGCGACAATATGCAGATCTAGAAATACGCATAATCAACCATATCATGATAGTGCATTTCAAACCATTAGATCCCGATCTATCCTTAGATCTAGTCTTCCATTAACCGATGTGATCTCTCCTTGGCTTAGATCATGCAACTCAGAACCTGCATATCAGATCTCTTTCTCTCTTAGATATTCATGCCTTGTCGAAAGATAATGTTGCCTAATGATCTTCTTCTCCTTATATAGCCTTAGGCCTTTCTCAATACCAAGAGCCAAAACCATAGTAACACAATACCATCAACTTTAAAACTAGGGATCGACACGCCCGTCGAGACATAATGGTCCGAAATCATAGGCACAACTTCCAAGGACTAACCACCATGAACCAAAGGAACCTTTCCACATACACGCGCTTTTTCTGAATCGAACTAGCGTGTACACGCGACTTGGGCTTAACGAAACAGCGTGTATGAGCTTCCTTGGCATGCTGTACTGAGATCTGTCTTCTGATTAAGTTGCCATCACCTGTACTAACCTCTGAGCACCTGTACCATCCACTGAGTGAGTTGCCATCAAGGACAACACTTGAATCATAATGCCAACAATCTCCCCCTTTGAACTTGATGGCAACCACCACACCAAGTCACTCTCCCCCTTTGACATCAAGGGCAAAGGGCTATGCTCCCCCTGAGGACATGCTGATACCTCTGCTTGGCTGTGCTGACTCGTGCTCCCCCTGACAGTAGGCCAGATCTGCAAAAGATGTTCTTCAACAAGAACCAAGACTTATACACCATATGGGACCTTTCTATCACCAAAGGACTCAATACATACAACCATAACATATCAGAAACAACCAATTATATTACAGTATTCATCCCAGGCATAGTGGGGAAACCAACAAAGGCCGTTACATGACCTTGACACCATAAAAGAGACAAGAGAGATACATGACATAGAGACAACAGATCTAGACCAAGACTTAGGAAAGACATCAGCAGCATCTGATAAACATCTTGTTAGATCAGCAACTAGAATTTCTTTCTGAGCTCCTTCTCCTGAAACCAAAAACCAAAAACATCTGAATGCCAACAATGCTTTATGAGACTTTTGAGCTGCTCCCCCTGAACCTGTGCCTGTTGCACTCCCTGAAACTGTGCCTGAATAATTCTGACATTCCTATTGCTGTTCAGAACTTCAGAGTTTTCCCTTGCTGTTCAGAACTTCATATACGCGTTTTATCCTGTAAAAAACAGCGTATGTACGCGGATATTCTTTCTGCAACAAGCGTCCAGCATACACGCGACTTACCCAGCATGAATCCGCGTGTATACGCTCATATCCCTTCCGTAACCTGCGTATACCAACTTTTCTGTAGAACAAACAAATTTCAACAACAGGATGAAGCATTAACTACTCCCAGCTTTTGTCTGAGATATTCAAAAGTTTCCCTGGGCAGTGGTTTTGTGAGAATATCAGCAACTTGCTCCTTAGAAGGAACATACTCCAACTTGACCTTCTGCTCAAGCACTTGTTCCCGAAGAAAATGGTACTTGATTGGTATGTGCTTGGTCTTTGAGTGCATGACTGGATTCTTTGAAATGCTGATTGCACTTGTATTATCACATAAGATAGAGACAGGTGGAGTGCAAGTGATTTGAAAGTCCTGCAAGGTCTGCATCATCCAAAGAAGTTGTGTGCAACAAGATGCTGCAGCCACATATTCTGCTTCAGCTGTAGATAAGGCAATCGAACTTTGTTTCTTGCTGAACCAAGATACTAATCTGGAACCCATGAAGAAAGCACCTCCACTTGTGCTTTTCCTATCATCCACACTTCCAGCCCAATCTGCATCTGTGTAAGCATGAAGAGTGAGATCTGTATTTCTAGGATACCATAAGCCATAGTTTTGGGTCCCTTGAAGATATTTGAAGATTCTTTTGACTGCCTGAAGATGAGTTTCCTTTGGGTTGGCTTGAAATCTTCCAACCATTCCTACTGCATGTGTAATATCTGGTCGAGTACCTGTCAAATAAAGCAAACTCCCAATCATGGATCTATAAGTGGGTTGGTGGACTGCTGCTGATTCATCATTTGCACTGAGGCTGCATCCTGTAACCATGGGTGTACATACTGGTTTTGACTCTTCCATGCCATACTTCTTCAAGATCTGCTTGAGGTATTTGGTTTGAGACAAGAAGATACCTCCTTCATTTTGTTGGATTTGCAATCCAAGAAAATATGTCAATTCTCCAAGAAGTGACATTTCGAATTCTTTCTGCATAACCAAGGCAAAGTTTTGACTCATAGTCTCTTCATTGCTGCCAAAAATAATATCATCTACATAAACAACAAGAATTAGCAATTTGTTATTTTCAACTTTTATATAGAGATTGCTATCTGCTGATCCTTTTGAAAAGCCTTGTTGGTGAAGATATTTGTCCAACCGATAGTACCAAGCCCTTGGAGCTTGTTTGAGCCCATAGAGAGCCTTTTTCAATCTGCATACAAGGTTTGGATCATTCCCAAGAATGAACCCATCTGGCTGCTCAATATATACTTCTTCTTCTAAGTCTCCATTCAGGAAGGCTGATTTCACGTCCATTTGAAATACCTTGAAGTTTTGAAAGCTTGAGAGAGCAAGGAACATTCGGATGGCCTCTAGTCTTGCCACAGGAGCAAAGGTCTCTTCAAAATCTATTCCTTCTTGCTGTGCATACCCTTTACAAACAAGTCTGGCCTTGTTTCTAATTACTTCTCCATTTTCATTTAACTTATTCTTGAAGACCCATTTTGTTCCTATTACATTCTTATCTTTTGGTCTAGGAACTAATTCCCAAGTGTTGTTCCTTTCGATTTGCTCAAGTTCTTCATCCATTGCTTTGACCCAACATTCATCTTTGCATGCTTCTTTCACATTTTGTGGTTCAATGGAGGAGAGTAGAGCCAAGTAGCTTGAAGCTTCTGCAAGTGTCCTTCTTGTTTGTACTCCTGCTTCTTTCTGCCCCACAATCTGAGTTTCTGGATGATTCTTTTGGACATATCTGGATGGAGTCTTCTCTTCTATTCTTGTCTGCTCCTCTGGTTCTTCTTGAGATTCTTCTTCTTCTTGAGGTTCTTCTTCTTCATCATTTCGCCTTTGAGAGTAACCTTCATCTTCTTCATGATGAACTTGCCTAGGAATATATCCCTTCTCATCAACCACTATATCAATACTGTCAACAATTCTGCCAAGTCTTTTATTGTAGCACTTGTATGCTTTGCTATGTGGAGAATAACCAAGAAGAATGCCCTCATCTGCTCTAGGTTCAAGTTTGCCAAGTTGCTCATCAGTATTCTTAATATAACATTTGCTCCCAAAGATTTTGAAATGCTTCACGGAAGGAGTTTTACCACTCCAAAGCTCATGAGGTGTTTGAGTGCTGTTTACTCGGACATTTGTTTTGTTAAGAATGATAACAGCAGCATGTGCGGCTTCTCCCCAGAAGGTTGCAGGAGTACCTGATTCATCGAGCATAGCACGAGCCATTTGTTGGATAGTTCTGTTCATTCTTTCCACAACCCCATTTTGCTGAGGAGTTCTAGCTGTAGAGAATTCTCTTCTTATCCCATGTTCATCGCAGAAATCAAAAAATTCATTTGATGTGAACTCCCCACCTCTGTCAGATCTGAGGCACTTGATTTTGTGTCCTGATTCATTTTCAGCCAATGCTTTGAAGGATTTGAATTTTTCGAATGCTTCATCTTTGTGCTTCATAAGCCCTAACCAAACAAACCTTGAGAAATCATCAATGAATAATATCAGATATTCTTCTCCTCGAGGTGTCCTTTTCCTAAATGGACCACATACATCTGTATGGACTAGCTCAAGAGGCAAGCTAGCTGATCCTTCCTTCTCTGGAAAGTTAGTTCTGGTCTGCTTTCCAAACTGACAAGATTTGCATATGGTGTTGTCTGGAATTTTGATATCTGGAAGATCGCGAACTGCCTGATATTTGCATGCTTTCCTTATTTGTGAGAAGCTTAGATGTCCCAACCTTCGATGCCATAACCAGTGCTCTTCATCCTTGCTAAGATAGCATTGTTGTTGTCCTTCTTCAAATATGTACAGATTATTTGGAGTTCTTTTGCCTTTGAGAACTGTTTTACCTGTATCAAGATCACGAACAAGACATCCATTCGATCTGAAAATAACCTCTGTTTTTTGATCACACATCTGGCTGACACTTAGAAGATTATGCTTCAATCCATCAACATACAAAACATTTCCAGCCTTGACCTTTTCTTTCAAAGGAGCAATACCTTTTCCTTTTATAGTTGCAGGAGTATCATTTCCAAAAGAAACTTTCTTTCCCTTTTCTAAAGTAGAATAAGATTCAAGTTTTTCTTTATCACCTGTCATATGTTTCGAACATCCACTGTCAATGTACCATAGATTTTCCTGTCCTTCTGCATAAAATGCTATCCCACATCTTTCTGTTTGAGGTTCCTTTATTCTCCATGTTTTGGTGCTTGTGGCTTGTTCCTTTTTCTCCTGAAACCTGCTCCTGCATTCAGAGTCTTTATGACCAAAATTATTGCAAATAGAACATTCAACTTCATTTTCAAGCACCGAAAAGTTGTTATAGGTCCTTTTTGTAATCCCTGTCATACTTCTTTGTTTTTGAGCTTCCCTAGTCATGATTGTTTTATATGCAACACATTGAGCTGCTCTGTGACCAAAGTTGTGGCAAGAAAAGCATTGTCCATTGAAGAAGCTTCTGCGGTTATTGAATCTACCAGCCAACTGATTGTAATTTCTATTTTCATCTATTCTTGAGCCAAACTGAGAAGATTTTACCTGTGGTTGGTTGTAGCTTTTGTTCATCCTTAAGGAGGATTGTCCCTGATAGTTTCTGTTTGTAACTCGTCCCTGCTTTACCTGATTATCTTCATTGTTCTTCCGCTCATTTCCTCTTGCTGCATCAAGATAACTTTTTGAGGTGGATGCTTGAGAGGTTTCTCCATTATAGCCCAAACCTGTCTTGTTTAGAGGAGACCGCTGCACACTGATAATCTCATCCAAAGTTTCAGATCCTTTGACAAATTTAAGATTAATAGCTTTTGTTTTCTCAATTTCTTTTCTGAGACCAACAATTTCACCTTCTAGTTTTTCAAGATGTTTTTCCTTTTCATCAATCTGAAATTGCAAAGTATCAATGATCACATTCTTTTCTTCTATGCCTCTCTTGAGTCTAGTGATTTCATTATAGAGATTATCCACATCTATAGCATCCTCATAATCATCATCTTCAAATGCCATTAACAGCTTATATTTATTACCTTGTTCATCTTCATCACTGTTTGATAAGCCATCACTATCTTCATGGGTGTAGTAGCTTTTCCTATTTGCACTTTGTTTCTTGTTCCATCTAGCAGGTTCTTTTCCTTTATCCTTATAAGGACATTTTGCAGCATAATGACCTACTTTCCCACAAGCAAAGCATTTGAAAGGTAGCTTACCTCTGAACCTTCCAGAACCCCTTTGAAGATTTCTGACAAAATTTGATTCTTCTTCCTCTTCTTCTGGAACATGGCTTGCTTCATAGTAATCTTCTTTTCCTGATGCCTTAAAAGCAGCTTCCCTTCTGTCAGATGGACCTCCCTTTCTCATTTCATAAGCGGTTAGAATTCCATGTAGCTGAGACATAGTGAGAACACGGAGATTTTCTTTTTCTTCTATTGCAGATACTTTAGATTCAAACTTGGGGGATAAAGATCTTAGAATCTTTTGAACTACTATAGTTTCTCTTATTTCTTCACCCAAATTTTTCATACAATTAACAATCTCATCTACCCGAAGAAAATAATTAGCCACACTTTCATCATTATACATCTTGAGAGTCTCATATTGAATCCTGAGTGTTTGAAGTTTAGCTTGCTTTACCTGTTCATCTCCTTCATAGCTAGTGATCATTTTGTCCCATATTTCTTTTGCTGATTTGAAGTGCATGACCTTCATGAATTCTGTTTGAGATATACTTCCTAATAGAGTACTGACTGCTTTTGCATTTGTTTCATATGCCTTTTTCTCAGCTGGATCTGTAGGAGTAGCTGAAGGAAAAGCATAGCCTGTTTCTACAATGTCCCAAACTTCTGTACCAAGAGATTGAAGATATGCAGTAACTCTTACCTTCCAATAATTGAAATTTGTTCCATCAAAAACCGGTGGCCTGATTGATGCTTCTTTCTCGTAGTTGCTCATGATGAATGATCTTCCTTCAAGCGATCAAGCTTCTCTGAAGGACCTGCTCTGATACCAATTGTTGGAAATAATACTGAGAGGGGGGGTGAATCAGTATTATCAGATTAATCAAACTTTTCAAATGCCTAGAAACATATACGCTACTTCAGTTAAGTGAACCAGCGTGTACACGCTACTGTGACGAAGTAAAACAGCGTATAAGCAGAAAACTCACAATTTAGTTAGCTTATTCTTCAATTAAGTGCATCAGGACATTATTCATCATATTAACAGTAAACATGTGCAGTATAACAGAACAGATAAAAAGCCACACACATGAACACCAAGATATAAGGTGGAAACCCAATGTGGGTGAAAACCACCTGCTGCAAGTTGTCTCTATCTTTCTTAATATGAAACTTCAGTTTACAATCTTTTGTACTGGTGCAGCCTTATACCAGTACGCAGGCTACAACCTGCAGAAGGCTTCAACCTTCTCTCGTTCTCCAAACTTCCTTGGAAGGGAGCTCCAACCCCCTTTGCTCTTGTACTAGCCAAGATACTAGTACGTAGGTGCTGACCTACAATCTTCCTTCTTCCAGGTATCACTTTTCATACATTTTCAGACTTGGATATTCCTGAAGCACAACATTACAATCTGAAGACCACAATTCATTCAATTTCCACAACAGATCATTGAAGCATAAAACAACCAAACTTTGAATCACTGAACCACTGAACCCTGTCAATCACCAGTTACCAGAACACATAGCAGACTACAGAACTCTGCAATAACAGTCAGACCCCACTGTAAACCCAAATCAAGCTTCAAAAGATATACGCTACTTTAATGAGCAGAACCCGCGTATACACGCTCTTTTACCGAAGCCAACCTGCGTACAGATCTAAAAATAAACTTTCTCAATTTGCAGCTGTACCAGACATTAGTTAGACTCAGAACGTAACATTGCGACAATATGCAGATCTAGAAATACGCATAATCAACCATATCATGATAGTGCATTTCAAACCATTAGATCCCGATCTATCCTTAGATCTAGTCTTCCATTAACCGATGTGATCTCTCCTTGGCTTAGATCATGCAACTCAGAACCTGCATATCAGATCTCTTTCTCTCTTAGATATTCATGCCTTGTCGAAAGATAATTTTGCCTAATGATCTTCTTCTCCTTATATAGCCTTAGGCCTTTCTCAATACCAAGAGCCAAAACCATAGTAACACAATACCATCAACTTTAAAACTAGGGATCGACACGCCCGTCGAGACATAATGGTCCGAAATCATAGGCACAACTTCCAAGGACTAACCACCATGAACCAAAGGAACCTTTCCACATACACGCGCTTTTTCTGAATCGAACTAGCGTGTACACGCGACTTGGGCTTAACGAAACAGCGTGTATGAGCTTCCTTGGCATGCTGTACTGAGATCTGTCTTCTGATTAAGTTGCCATCACCTGTACTAACCTCTGAGCACCTGTACCATCCACTGAGTGAGTTGCCATCAAGGACAACACTTGAATCATAATGCCAACATAAAGAGGACTCTATCGACCATAATTAGTCAACGTGTACCTTTTTTGTAAGTAGTCCATTTCAGTCCGTAAAAAGGGTAAACTTATACTGAAGGGATGATTGTTCATTTATTTTAACGAGCTCGAACAATCAAGTGCTCGACAATATTTTCAATTTTTGAGAGTCTGAAAAGAGCTTAAAGAGGACTCCAATGTTTCAATTTTTTGTAAATTTTTGAAACAATCCGAAAAAGTGATAAATGTATGCTCTGTTTTGAAAAATGATAAATTTTCCCGAAAAATCCAATATTTTGCACAAAAACTCAAAACATTACACATAAATGTTTAAGATAAATAAAAATGATTTAAAATTTGCCTTTTTAAAGTGAAAAATAAATAAATTAAAAATTCCTTTATCTGAAAAAACTTATAAAAAGGGGTTTTCCAACTTCATTTTTACAATTTGAGTTCAGAGTGAAAAGTGAGAGCTTTTGGGTAAGAAAGTTCCTGTGAATATTTTGGAAAATCCGTCCATCGGAGTCAAAAACCGTCAGCTCCAGGTAATCCACGATCTCCTTATCTTGCATTCTATTCATTTATATTTTGATTTTAGGCTTTAGATTTAATTTTGTAAGGGAAAAATTGGTTTAAAAATTCACTCGCAGGGCTTCGCAAGTGTAACATGTGGTCCCTGCGAACCTCGACTTTCTTTTACAAAGAAAAAAGTCATGGGTCTGCACCTGTTGTTCACAGCCCATGCAGACCTACGCACTATCTATAACTGGTAGGTGCCGACCCCACGCAAATACTTTTAAAATTAATTTTTTCTCATTTTTGACCAAATTTTTTTGAACAAGCTTGTTCTAATATATCTTTTGTGCATTGTAGGACATTCAAAATGCTTATTGGCGAGAACTCGAGCATGAGGATGTGGATTTTTCCACATTAAATCATATGCCCACAATGCAGGCATTGCGAGCATGCAGATTGCTAAAATTTTGGGGCATACAGGGTATGAGGGCCCAAGTAGACCTCTTGCAATGGATGGTAGATAGGTGGAACACACAGGACCAGTGTCTCATCATTGGTGGCCACTAGCTCAAAATTGAGTTGGAGGACATATATTTTTTGACTAGTTTGTCCAAGAGGGGTGAACACTTATCTCTTTTCAGGACTAGGCCAGGTGGCCAGTCTGTCGCTAGTCTCTGATTAAAGTTTTGTGATGATCAGACGAAGCATAAACGGATTGATATTAAGACTATCAACTGTCTTGAGCTTAAGGTCATTGCATTCACTGTTACTAGGTTATACAGGAGCGTAGCATTGCATGTGGCTACAAGATCCCAGATGTAGATGACAGTAGACTATTTTCGAGGAAAAATATTCAATTGGTTCAAGGCTAAGTTGGCAAATGTGAAAGGCCAACTAACCAGAGCAAAGAATGGACAGCTGAAAAATTTTGGATATGGATTCATCGTGGTCAGCTTTTCTCTAGAGAGGATCCCCATTCTAGCTTCGCAACATATTCTAGTTGATGTTGGTCTTCCTTGAGAGCCTAAGATAGTTAGTTGGGTTTCCTTGATGGCCCACCACCCTGAGGAGGGTACAGAGGTTGTTCGATTTCTGCCCGAGTACTTTCGTTGGTTGAACAACCAACTTTTTGCGATTCAGGATTTTCCATATGCTAGGATGGATTATCGTGGTGACCCAGACATGATTGTCATGCTAGGAGAACAATGGGATGATTCAAGTAAAAATCATTTTCAACATTTTCTAAGTTCTAATTTTTTTTACTTTTAAATCGTCCAAAACTGATAATGAAAAGTTTAAATGCAGATGTGGGTCCATGACGACCAGCCGCTCTCCAGCCTTTCAAGAGGAGACATCTAGCTACAACAGCACCAACCCCACAGGACCAATCAACAGAGATCCTAACCGATTTGTAGCATCATCTAGAGCGCTTGACACTAAATATTCCAGAGACAGATATAGATGATATTCCACTTAGGTTATAGAGATATGTGATCGGGGTCCTAGGACCTTTTAGGAGGTTGCTATGTAGAGTGGCCCGAGCAGTGGTTTCTTATCGTGATCATCGCCAGGGATAGGATGATCGACTTTGTAGACTCATGACATTTTGACTTTTGTATTTATCATTTTTGCCGATCATAAGGTGTTTTTCAACCTATGATCGAAGACGACGTATATTTTGAAACACTACTTCCATGCTATGCTATATCATTATTACCAGCTACCTTATGTAACATGTTTGTCGAATGTTTTTAAATTTATTGTTTTGATTATTGCAAATGTCTATTTATCATACTAGAAGCAACTACATCTGCTAATGTATTTAAATGTCTTGGAATATGCTAATATTCAATGTAGTCAAATTCACTTTCCAAGAGACGAACTCTCAAAAATAACCTTAATAGCACTAGATTTTTAATGGCATAAATTCTGTTAAGTTGTAATACAACGAGTTTAGAATCCAACCTAACAATCAAACACTGAATCCAAAATGAGATGGATTCAGATAATAACTCAATCATTGCACTATACTCTGCAATGTTATTCATTGTTTGACCGAGGCTTACCCCATGCATAGATATTAACTCATCAGAGGGTGAATAGATAACCCAAGCTGCGGAAGAAATGTTCTGTGTATTACGACAAGCACCATCAACAAAACCAATGTATGTTTGAAGAGACGTCGACATCTGCAATATCAAGAGTAAAATCAAGATAAGCAGGAATAATGGTAAGAGCACTCTCTAAACTAGGCACACTTTTCTAATCTAAAACACACTAGTAGTAAAGAAACTAATCTAAGAAAAAATCTCCACACCAAATTTAAGCATAATATCTCTTTAGATAAAGTCCATTTCTGGGTTTACCCAAAGAGACACTGTAAAAATTTATTAATTCATAAGCCCCTTTTGACAGCTTTTGCTTAACAATGTAAGGACCATGCCACATAGGTACAAATTTTCTAGCCTCTAGCTTACCGTTTGCTTGATCATATAATAAAACTAGGTCTCCTTCCAAAAAATTACGAAGTGTAACATTTCTATTTTACTGAGCTTTCACTCGTTTCGCATGAGTCTCATTTGCTACAGCGACAGCGCGTTGATTCTCATCTAGCTGAGCTAAGTACAAAAAGCATTTCTCCTCTTGAGAAGTAGTTGGGAGTAATTATATGGCTAATTTCAATGATAGAATTTCGCATTCAATAGGTAACACTCCTTCCAAACCGTAGACCAGTTGAAAAGGAGTGAAACCAGTCGATGTTTTTACTGAGGTCCGATATGCCCAAAGTGATGAAAATAGCATGGTATGCCAATTTGACTTATGAATACCAATGATTCGTTTGATCATAGTGACTAAAACTTTATTGATAGCTTCAACCACACCATTAGCCTATGGGTAATACAGAGTAGAACTATCATGGTGTAGGTCAAGTTGATTTGTAAGTTCAGTCATCATGATGTTTCGAAAGTGACTTCCATGATCAGTAATCATAGCTTGAGGAACACTGAACCTAGCAATTATATGATTGAATACAAAAGTTGCAGCAGTCTTGCCATCTGCCGAAAATGTAGGCATCGCCTTGGCCCACTTAGTAAAATAATCTACCGCTAGGATAATATACGCATGCCCCCCGGCTAAGTGAGAGTTACATGTAATAAATTCAATACCCCACTTTGCGAAAGGATCAACAACAATTATAGTTTGAAGAGGATCGGGTGGAGCGCGCATCTTACGATCAAAGATTTGACAATTGTGGCATTTCTGGATTGCATAGATACAATCTTTGAATAAAGATGGCCAGAAATAACTAGCGGGCAATATTTTTTGGGCTATGGCATACCCAGACATATGACCGCCACATGCTCCAGAGTGACAGTCATTTAGAACCTTTTCAGCTTCTTCATGAGTTAAACAATGTCGGAAAACAGAATCCGCTCCACGACGATAAAGTGTATCACCAATAATATTGTATTGTTGGGACTGGAAACGTATTTTCCATCACTGAGATCATGAGATTTCAGGCCAAAAAGATTGGGTTTGGAGATAAACAATAATATATCCATACCATGGATCAATAGTACTGATAAGAAACAAGGATTCCTCCTCAATGGGCTCTTCTGCCACAGTTTCAGTATCCATATGTGGGAAATCACACATCAGTTCGGCAAAAACCAAAGGTTTCCTTGCCCTATATTTTTCAAATTGCATGTCAAATTCCTACAGGATAACTATCCATTTGGAATACTTGCCCCCTAGAAATTGTTTGGTCAAGATATACATCATAGGGTTACAATTAGAAATTACCGTGGTTTTGCGTAATAATATGTAGTGACAAAATCTTTGGACAGCTTGAAAAGCTACCAAGGCCAATTTCGCCACATGCGAATATTTAATCTCAATCGGATGCAGAGTTCGACTAAGATAGTAAATCACATGTTCACTTTTGAATTCATATTCCTGAACTAAAACCATCCCAATGGTGGAATGAGAAACAGCGAGGTACAAAAATTAATCCTCGTTGTAATCGAGAGGATGCAGTAATGGTGCATGGGTCAACGTGTGTTTGAGTGCATCAAAAGATCGATCAGTGTTCTCATCCCAAAAGAATGGAATATTCTGTTTTAACAACCTAGTAAAACCTTTCGTTATCTTGGCGTAGTTAGGAATGAAACGATGTAAAAAGTTTGCTTTGCCTTGCAAACTTTGGAGTTGGCAAAGAGTCAAAGGAGGAGGTAAATTGACAATAGCTTCCACCTTCGAGGGGTCAACATGAATGCCCACATTTGATACTGTAAATCCCAGTAAGCTACCCATTTCTACACAGAATACACATTTGTGTGGATTTAGCCGAATTCGATAATGCTTACATCTCATAAAGATTTCTTGTAAATGAATGAGATGATCAGCTCTACGTAATGAGTGGGTAGGTAAATTGTCGAGATAAGGCTGCACAATATGCTTGATGTCATGAAATGTGTAAGACATAGCCTTTTGAAAAGTTGCTCCAGCGTTCTTCAATCCAAAAGGTAATTTACAATAAGCAAATATCCCCCATGGAAAAATGAAGGTTGTTTTAGCTTGATCAATGCAGAGTATGTTTATTTGATTGTAACCGGAAAAACCATCCATAAAGGACAACATTTCACTGTCGAGACAATTATCAATAATTTGATCGATATAGGGTGTTGGATAAGTGTATTTAGGAGAAGCTCGATTAATATCCCTATAGTCGATACATACTCTTATCGTTCCTTGTTTATTGTTGACAGGAACAATACTCGATACCCAATCGGTTAAAGGAATTGGATAAATGAAACCTACATGAAGTAATTTCTCAATTTTAGCTTTGATAGCAGCAGCTTTTCGTGGATGTATCTGACGCAAGCATTGTTGGATAGGTTTAGCATCCGGGTATGTTTTAATTTCATGGACAATAATTGACGGATTGATTCCTGGCATTTCTTCATATGACTAGGAAAACACTTCACAGAATTCTTGAAATAGGGCTTTGTAAGTTTGGATTTCATCGTCCATACAATAAGCACCTATATGAATGTTTTCAATAATTCCAGGCTTAACTCAAATATCAATAGGAACCATTCGAGAGATATTTTCCAAATTTAACTCAAAATCAGAATGCTGCAATGGATTCTGCAGTTCTTTGACATAGTCAGTCGTAAAAATAGAAGAGAAATCATTTTCAAAATGATCAAGCTCAGTTAAAAATGAAGATTGGTGATGGAGATCTTCCCATGGTAAATCATCAAAGACAATAGTTCATGAATCTGGTCATCCGAATGAACAAGATCAGAAAGTGTTGATGAGGTTGAGTTTTATATTGAAAGTGACTCTCCATGGATCACATTCATTGGATTAGTTTCGGTTGAATAAGCAGTGGAAAATGACTGTATGGCCTGATATGCAATTTCAAAGGGACTCAGAGGCATCACACCACTAAATGAATCCACTTCAGAATTGGAAGGTATGATCCAAGGATCATCAAATGTAAGAGTATTCGATGAAATCATATGAATAGTTGCAATAGAAGGTGATACGTTAGGAGGAGGGAAGGAAAAAGTTCCTAGTAAACCAGAACCTTTATCGATTTCCAACACTGGATCGACATAATACACGTAGAAGCCCCTTCATCAATCACAGTCCTAAAGCAAGGTCTGATTTTGACTAACACTGGAATCTGGAAAGCCATTTGATGAGGGAGGTGGGGTGTATTATTCTCTAAATCAAAGATTATTAGGTTCGAATCTTGAATATCGACAACTCCTATAGCAGACAATAGTAATTTACGTTGTGTTGGGCACAATTGCAGCACTTCCAAAGCCCACATTGTTGAATGGGAAATAGCTAAGTCTTCAATAATGTTATAATTCTGAGCAGCTCTCGCATGTGGATTGAAAGCTGACTTCCGAAGTATACCTTTAGTAGGCAGTTTGATTACTAAGTCAGGGTTGGGTTTCTCGATCCGTAGTGGACCGGAACCAGAAGGAGGTGTAGTTGATGTGTTTGAATTAGAAGAATTTGGTTCTTTACCACTGATAGGATTTTTACTACCATAATGTTGCGATCGCGTCATGATCCTGACATGAGACATCATCATAATGGGTTTTTCTAAGGCATTTGAGGAGGAACCAATCATCTTACTATCTTGAGTAGGAAAAGGATCCTTCAAGACAACAAGAATTTGAGAACCTTTAATGATTTTCGAAACCTCTGCTCGATGTGGGCAGTCTTTGGTAAAATGATCCTCATCACAAATGAAACAAGGATAATGAGGTTTTCATTTTTTGTCAATAGATTCATTTTTATCTGTTTTATATTTTGAATTTTGTTTATTTTTCTTCTTCCCCTTATTTTTACTACTGGATTTTGATTTGGCCGTAGATGATTCTACGACATCGATGTCGGTAGAAATTTCTCCAAAAGACTCTCCTGTCGGGGAATCAAGTAAAGTTATTATAGGAGAAGAATTCTTTGAAGACTTCTTCTTACTTTTAATGCTAACTAAACCAATCATACCATCAGTGGCATGAGACCCTGAAGGAGCTGCAGTTATTTGACCATGTTTTGGAAGATCAGGGATTTTTTCATGTAAAGTACTTGAACGCATATAAACGAGGTCAAGGTACTGAGCTTGAGAAATGACTTTCTCTTCAGTAACAAATCCTACCTTAGCTACATCTTCAGTGATTTTAGGTAACAATTATTTAATGAACCATTCCGCTAAAATTTGATCTAGAATGAAAACTTTCACTAAACGCCTTCTACGTCACCATTCATGAATATGATCAAAAATATATGTGGATGTGGATTGTTTCAGTGAAGTTAACAATTCCGTGCCATTATCATATTTGAAAAGCAGCTAAAAATGAGTTAAGAAAGCGGTTGCTAACTGATTGAAATTATAAAAAGAGGCTCGTGGTAACTCAATGTACCATCGGGCTGCAAGACTAATAAGAGTTCGTTGAAAAAGACGTAATCGAATTGAATCATCTATGATGGAATTAGATGCACACCAGAGGTGATAAGTCATAACATGATTTGATGGATCCTCTCCTAACTTACCTTCGAATTTCAGGATATCACTAGGAAACTTATTAGGCATTGGCGGCCAATACGGAAGATAGTAAATGGGATCATTCGTAAGGTGTGACAAATCAGGTAAATCCAAAGTTGCAATAAATGGTAATTGACGGTTATGGTCGTAAAAACCTTGAGTAGTGAGACCAGTTCTAGGAGGAGGATATCCAAGGTAACCTGTAATCGGATTTGCATTAGGAATGTTGTAACCTCCTAGGAAACCAGGATTAATTGGATGAAACTAGGGTTGTTGAGGCTATTGATAAGTATAGTCAACATATGGTTGATACTGATAAAATGGGTTTTGCACAGTAGGACCGAATTGATACTACCCCTGGTATGGTTGATACGTAAATTGTGGTTGACTTGTAGCAATGGTAGCAATTGTACTATCTTGTCCCACAGGCATCTAGACTGAAGTCTAAACTGTAGGTCCTGAATGATGCATAGAGAATTGAGGAATTTGCACTGATGCAGGGGTAGTAGAAACCAAAGCTGCTGATACTCCAGAAACAGGTGATGTAGGTTGAACAGAGGTTGCAGTAGTTGCAGCAATTTGGGGCAGAGTACGAGGTGAACTAGGCCCAGGTTGCTAAACTGTACCAGATGCAGGGGTTTGAATAGTAGGTTGGACATGTTGCTGGGTTGGACCAGAAACCTAGGCCGTCCAGGTTGATTAATTAACTGCACATTAGGTTGCAAAGTCCGTTGAGCTTGAGAGAGATCCCACACCATGTTCATTCTGGAGTATGGACCCACAAAAGGTTGAATGTAGGGTTGATAATTAGGTGGCACATTCCCAGTTCCTTGAAAAAATGGTTGACTAGATGGCGGTTGGAAACCTTGAGTTGGGTACTGACCTTGGGGTTGATAACCCTGAGGCAAATACTGAAACTGCGGTTGACCTTGAGGTACGTATTGAAACTGGGGTTGACCTTGGGGTATGTATTGAGAATAAGGTTGACCTTGGGGTATGTATTGTCTTGAAGGTTGATAAACTTGAGGAAGCCCTTCAGGCGGTAACTAACTATCTTGGGTTTGCCCTCCAGGCAGTAACTGACTACCTTGGGGTTTCCCCCCAGTCAGTAACTAACTACCTTGAGGTTTCCCCCCAGGCAGTAACTGACTACCTTGAGGTTGAGGATTTGGAATACTACCAGACAACATAAGGATCTGTTTTTCATTCAACGCTTGAGTTCCATTATTTCCAGATCATAAAACTTGTTCAATCAGTCGAGGAGATGCTCCTGAAAAAGTACCCGAGAGTGACTGGTACCCCATAGGAACAGAAGGACCACCAAATAAAAATGTTTCCGGTGTTTGGGAAAACATGGATGACTGTCTTGAAATAATCAATGAAGGATAATAACCTCTTGGCGTAGGATGAAAATGAATTCAAGGTGGAGAAAAACTAAGACCTGGGTTTTCTAAAAAAAAAATCAATGAAACATACCAAGCATCACTCCTAAAAGGACTATAGAATATTGATTCACGCTCCTTAAGATTTAAAATCTATTGGATGTCAGGAAGAGTCATGTCTTCTTCTGGATTAACAAGTTCTTCAATAGAAATGAGGCTAAAAGGAATATTTTGAGTAATGATATTGCTTACCCTAGGTGAACCAAGATTACTAGAAGTTGGAGAAGCAAATCCTGAAGTTGGAGTAACAACAGGTTTAGTGTTAGGCTCAGAAATTTCAGGTTCGTCAACTAATTCACTGGAAGGATAAATACTATCAGTAACTTTGGAAAATGAAATTAGCTCTTGAATGGACTCTGTTGTTTGTATTTGGTAATCAGGATGAAAAATTAAAGATGACTCTCTGGCCTCTGGTGATCGAACTCTACTGTCACTAGGTGATACAAGAGCTCGTAGCCCTTCAAGCTGGCTTGGTGAATATTCAAGAGGTTTCCCCTAAAGTCTACGAGATTGCGTCGGTAATTCAGCCACGATTAAATATTAATTACTCACACGCAAACAAAGAAAATTTCAATAAAACCACCTAAAGTCTCTAAAGAAACAAACAATTGAATCACATGCCTAAAAAATCTAAGAGTTCAAACCACACACAAACAATAACTTCCGTTACTAAAAACACTAGTTGGTGATGAAATCCAACTTAGTAGAAGTTTAATACAGAAAGGGTGGTTGGAACAGTTACCCCGACAACCTACTTAATGAAACAGACTGGCACAAGTTTCTTCACAAAACCATCTTGAGTGAAGAGAACCCCATAGAGAGTCCAATTGAGTCTAGTCGACATCTACTCCAAGTACAGTGAGACCCATCCTTCACCGTCACCTTAGGAAATAATCTTAAGTTTATGGACACTAAGGTTACCAACAGCAACAAATACAACTGGGAGAACAATCTACGATCCGATCTATGAGCAAAGGCAGAGTAACAAAACTCAATCCCCTTGAAGGCTCCTCGACATGATCAATCCGAGGTTTACCAACAAGTGACCCTAGGCTCCTCAACAATGGTTAATCCAAGGTTTACCGTTTATAATACGCGCAAATCTTCTATCTTTCTGAATGAAACAGACTTGATTGTCTCAAAGGTTCAGACATTATTTCGTGATTGAATACTTTAAGAGAAGCTTCCCAGAATGTATCAATTACAATTGGATTTATTTCCTACCACAAGATATATATACTTTTTTGTTTTAACTATCTTGGAGAGTTAATTACTCCCTACTCCAAGATACTAGCCTAAGCTATATTGGTGATAAGAGCCCTAGAAATAAAAAATATTACTAGATCAATTTTAATTAAGCGTTGCTTTTATGGGTTGTTCCTTAATTCAATAGGTATGGAAATGAAACTTTGATGGTGTGAAGACTCGACTCCAAATGCTAAAAGATGCACCTAAACTGAGAAGCAATTCATTTTTCTCTCAATGAAATTCTAGCTAAAAGAAAGAGTTCGAGAATGCAATTCTTTAAGAAACAAATCTTTCTTTCAACATGGGAATGAAAAGAAAATCTTTTTGTCTTTTTCAATAAGAACTCATAATGAGACTAATAATGAATGCTCACAATAAATCCCTTTCTTTTTCAAAACTCGAAACTACAAGAAAAACAATTTTCCTTTCAAAAGAGATCTACAATTTCTAGAAAAGCACTCAAAACTACAAAAACTAATTTTGAGATCTAAAAACTTTAGAATCCAAATAAATGAAAGATTCAATTCTTTTTGAGGACATTTTACTTAGTTGTTTGGTAAACTAAGGATTCATTTGTTCAGAATAAAAAACCAATAAAAAAACATCCAGATATGTTTTCTTTTGTAAAAATGAAATTCAAAACTTATAACAAAGTTTGTTCAAATATTTGTAATAAGAAAACTGAATCTATTTCTCACAGAGGATAGATTTCACAACCAAGTCAGACTCATCAAGAAGACAAAAAGACACCAGGGTAATCTAAGGTTTCTCAAGCTTCTAATCTTTGAGTCACTACAGAGACCAAGTGAAAACCACTCCAAGCATGAAAAACTTCTAGAAAATCATTTAAAACAAAAATACTATCGGAACTCCCTCACAAGAGGTTTTTGAAAAGAAAAACATAGATCTGGGTAGACCCTAAAGCTTTTAAATCAAACCTACACCTAACTGGAAAAAGGTATTTTAGGTTTTTCAAAAAAATTTATAGGGTCCGCAGGTTCCAAAAGAAATAGGTGCGGTCTCGCTCTGTTTAGTGTAGAGATCCCTGCACTGTCTGTGAAGAGAAAGTGCAGTCCCCTGAAAACTTTGAAAAAAAACAAAAAATGCTCCCAGATTTAAAAACTACCCAAGCCAGTATACACCAATCAAAAACCATAAATGAAAACACTTTTCTCAAGTCAAAACAAAGGAAAACCAAAAACCAAATCCATCCCGAGTGGAGTGGCCAATTTGTTGGCTGGATAGATCTATTGTGCGGACAAGACCGATCTCCCTAGTATCAGAACATAATCTAGCAACAAATAGACAAACAAATCTATCTTTCTCTAGACATATGCAATTTACAAATAAAGACTATAGAGGTGTTACGATCCTACCTTAGATCCAATGCTTGTTCATTGTAGTCATCCCTCGATTTTCTAAAAGAGTTATGTTCAAAGACCTGCAATCACAAATAAGAAAACATCAAGTAGCACCTGCATAGAAAATATCATAAATCATGTCTATTATGGTGATCAAGGAATCCATAAAATAAATCATTAATGAAAAGCTTATTGAGAAAAACAAACTTATTTGTATTAACTTTGAAGTAGAAGAACCTTACAACCTTTTCAGCCTTGATGTTGAACAAGCTCTTCTTGGGGTCTAAAACAGGAATTTCCTTTACTTTGACAAGCCTTGCACTCTTCCAAATGAGATTAATCTCTCCTCATAAAAGCTCAACTAAGAAGACTAAGTTCCAACAACATTTCACCTCAAAAATATTCAGCTTCCAACCTCCCTAGTAATGAGCCCAATGCTTCATTTTATAGTGCAGAGAAGGAGGTTACAGGTCCATCTATGAAGGGATAGAATCCTCCTTCAAAGGGATAAGCTCCTCACATCAAGGGGTTAGCTCCTTAAGGTATGGGATGCATGAACCTTAAGAGAGTGAACTTGCCACCTCAAGATTCCTTCTAGAAGCTTCTAGAAATGACTGAAAGTGAGTTTTTTAGAATGTACTCACACCTTTTTAACTTTTATAGGGGTCCGCACCCATAACACAAGGACAGAGCGGTCAGGTGCATAGGGGACATGACCATTAGGTGCGGGACCGCAGGTAAGACTAAGAGAAAGTGCCAAAACATAGTTTTAAAGACATTAAAGGATTTTCTCTTTCCTTCAAGGCTTGATATGAAGAACTAAGGCTTTATACTTGCAAAGGAGGAAAGTATGAGTGGTAATGGACTCACACAGATTGCAGAATGTCAAGGTGACAATTTTTAGTGCAACACTACTTCAGTTGATAGGGAATCATTTCCGCATCACCATGAGACATCATTCCATGAAAATATTCATGAAAAGAATGGAAAATCATTGAAGCAACTTGTCATGGAGAAAGAGGCTATGATTAGAGCTTTGAAAGATGATTTTGCTAAAGCCCATTTCATGATTGCATTTTTGCAGCAGGAAAATAGGTAACTCAAAGTGAATCAAATGCTAATGTCAAAACCTAGAATAGATGTAGAGGACAAGCCACGCAAAAGTAAGAAATTTATTGGTTTAGAGAAAATGGAGGATACTGAAGTTCAAGTCAAGCCAAGAAGGCCTAGAATCAAGGATATGAAGTGGAAAGGACACCAAATGAGTCAACCATATACACCTTAGCAACAACAAGACATTAACAAATCCATTCAACAAGATTTTGAGAAAAATAGGGAGTATTTGTTGGATAAAGTTCATTGCCACTTGGAGGAGGTCCCAAAAAGGGCCAAAATGGCCACCAACTTGTAAAGGCACATGTATAGACAATAGTACACTAGAAACGTGGTTTCCCAAATCAGAAATCAAAACATGAAGAGAAAACTAAGGGAAACCCTAATTCAGCAAAATAAGGGGGACAAGCTTGTGTTGTTGGCTAAGGCTTCACTCATAGCTTGAAGAATCATTACCTAGCTGTAAGGAACAATTTTCAAATAATTTGAACAAATTTTGGCATTTCTTGAAGATTTTGGGCATTTTGGAAATTTTACACAGTTTTTGGGTAGAAAAGGTAGCGTGTCCCACGCTATGTTTTTTCTTGAAGGCCTTCAAACCATGAAAATTTTACATTTTTGGATTCCTTATGACCTACACATTAAATTTATGTATCCGTAGATCCATGTCAGCAACTTTTTATAGTTGAAAAAGTAAAAAATCACAAAAAAACACCTTTTTGTCATGTTTTTCAGAGGTACGCTACGTTTTTGGAGTAATTGTGGGACAAATGGTTTTTCGAGTTTTAGAAGAAGTTTTTTTGAGTGCTTGAGGATTCTATGGTGTAGTAGACATCCAATGATTTCTCCAACATTTTTCAGATATTGATTTGGAGCTCAGGAACCCCTCCAAATGTCACCTACAAGAAGAACGCTATGGTTTCTCTACGCATGCTACGTTTTTAGGCAATTCACTACGTCTTTTCTTGGAACTCATTTTATCAATTTTCTCAGTCTAGTTAAACCTTTGCTGATGTAATTTGTCATTTTAGGGATTGTGATGATGCATTGAGAGGTATTTATTTTCATGAAAGTAGAAATTAAGTAGATTCATGCTTGTATAGGTTCTTATGGTAAAATTAATCAGTGTTGAACCAAATTGGGAGTTGGCTTCTAACCTCCCTAGTCTTAGGTATGGTTGGAGATATTCTTGTAAGCATTTCCTTGAATGTTGGATTTGACCCCTGAGAGGGGGAAACTGATATTGTGATATATATGTAACGCAATCTAGGTTAGAGAAAGGGTTGGACATCAGTGAGTATAACTCTTGTTGCTTACATTCAATTATCTTTTATAGGAAATCAAAGGACATTTCTAGCTATTATTTAGTAATTCTTGTGTTGTGAGTTTGTGATTATTTTTTCTCTCTGATATAGTTTTATATGAATGATAATTTCATATTCTTTCCATATCTATTCTTTTTAGTCATTTTCCTAAGAGGTTTTAAACAAAATTATTAAGTTTAAGCTCTGTTTCGTTAGGAACTTCATGTTTATGTTACTTATCTTCTGATAAACGAATTCATTATTTCCATTATCATTTTGATTTTTTTTTTAGCTCTACACTACATTGACAAAACCCCAAAGTATCACAAAGGCACACCTACCCTGCTCCTTTATATCTCTTACAACTGAAACCTTTGATCTTTTGACCTAGTTCCCCAATTTTCAATCCCCATCCAGCAAAACAATAAATTTTAAAACCCTAGAGCTTAACATATCTACCATAATATCTTTTTCCCACAGCAGTCATATTTTTCTATGAAATTTATAGAGACAGACCTCTTTGGTTAAGCAGGGCTAGTTGTTGAACCCTAAGTTGTTTGAGGTTACCTCTACCGATCTCCTTTCAGCCTTGGAATATTGTGGAGGATAACAAGTCGAAGTGGCTATTGTTGGAATGTGTCTTCTAAAGACTCTGCTAATTCCTCAAGAGTGGAAAAAAAAAAATCTTCCACCGATTCCACCGATTCCACCAATACACCAATTTGAGTTATTTGATTCTTATTGGGATGATGATGAAGATTATGGGTAGCAGAAAGTAAACCCATAGCTTTCACAAACCAATGGGTAATTGGATGAATTTCCCAAAGCTCTTCATAGGTAACTTTGTAGGCCAAATCCAGACTAGGTTAAGAAGACTCTCCTACCTCAGGAATATGAGTTGGGGTGGTTCTAGGGATAATGCTTGTTATGAAACCAACTCACAAAAAGATAGAAAATATAGATCAATGACTTAAAAACTAGCCTCTTCGAGGGTGAAAACACCTTTACATTACACAAATGAACAATTCTTCGATGATACAAATGGCAAGACCTCCTGTCTATATATAGTAGTCTAAGGGATCCTAATACAATCAGAGCCTACATAACATTAATATCGTAGTGGAACACCAATAACAATAATGGGCTTCTATGGGGCATAATAATAACAACATGAGGACTATATGGGCACAATAATACAATAAGGGGGTTGCACTAATAACAATAAGGGGTTACACTAGTAGTATAGGGACCTAACATGCCCCTCTCCTTTGAAAATTCTTATCCTCAATTCTTGAGTAGTTCTAGATTATTTTATATAAAATTCTCATCCTCCCTTGTAGAATCTTCAGCGGGTAAGTTCTTCCACTTAATGAGATACTCTAAAATTGATCGATTTTGTAGCTTTCGATTTCTTGTTTTTGTGACTACTTCTGATTCAAATATGATATTTCCTTCCTTCTGAAGTTCTGGAAATATTTTTTGAACTAGAATCTTCTCACCTATAACCTTCTTTAAGTATGAAAGATGGAAAACTAGGTGCACTCAGGAAGATGCAAGAAGCTCCAATTTGTATTCCATAGTACCAATATTTTGCAACACCTTCTACGAACCATAATACTTTGGTGATACTTTATTATCCTTCTTATCTTTCTTGAGGAACATTTGTTTGTATGGATGTATTCATAGAAATACCTAGTCACCTACATCAACAATTCTTTCGTTGCAATGTTGATCTGCCTATTCTTTCATTCTATTTTGCACCAAAGTGAGGTTATCCTTTAAGAGTTTGAGAACTTGTTGTTGATGCTTGATGTGATATTCCACTACTTGAACCTTAGAATTTTATTTTAAAGATGATGTGATGGACAGTGGATGATATCCATAAAGTGCCATAAATGGGGTCATTTTTGTTACAGTATGGAAGGAAGTCTTACACCACCATTCAGCCAAATGTAGCAACTTGACCCGTTGTGTTTGTTTATCAGATACAAATAAACGAAGATATCCTTCCAAACATTTGTTCCCCATCTCAGTTTGCCCATCAGATTGAGAATGATAACATGAGTTATGAGCTAACTGAGTACCCAAATATTCCACCTCTTGTACTCCAAATAAACATTCGGAGCTTTTGCATATAATTTTTTTTTGTCCAAAATTTTGAGCACCTTGTCAAGATGTTGAACATGATCCTTCTAAGACTTGTTGTAGATTACTATATCATCTAAAAATACTAACACAATTTTCTAACGAAGGGTTTGAAAACTAAATTCATCCAATGTTGAAATGTAGAAGGTGCATTGGTAAGGCCAAATGACATGACCAAAAATTCATAATGACCCTCATGTGTTCTAAATGTTGTTCTTGGAATGTCTTCAATCTTCATTCTAATTTGATGGTATCCTAAATGAAGATCTGACTTGGTAAAGTAAATTTATCCATGTAATTCATCCAATAATAAATCAATGACAGGAATGGGAAATTTATCTTTAATAGTAAGCTTGTTGAGCTTCGTATAATCTGGACACATGCACCATGATCCATCCTTATTGTGTACCAATACCACTGGCGTAGAGAAAGAACTTTGACTAGGTTGAATTATAACAACCTCTAGCATTTTTGCAACCATACGTTCAATTTCACTCTTTTGGGCACATGGATATTTGTAAGGCCTGATGTTTGGGGGAACACTTCCTAGAATCAAATGAATAGCATGATCATGATCACGAATAGGTGGGAGGCCTTTGGTAGTCTCAAATGCGTTGGAATGATCGTCCAAAACGTTTTGGAGATCTAGAGAAATATATGATTTCGATGTGGGAACCTCCAATGAACATAATTGTGCAATTACGCCATGTTGTTCTTTATTTAGAATCGTTTTCATGTTGTTAGAGTTGATTATCTTTCCCGATTTCCTTCCGATGCCCCTTAATTCAACTTCCCTTTGTTCCCAAAAAAAAATCAAGAAATTTCTTGAAAATTAAAAGCCATTGTACCCAAATATTGTAGCCATTGAACTCCTAGTACAACATCTGCACCACCCATTGGAATGGAAAGCATTGGACTATTCAAGACATATTCTCCCATGGATAGCTTGATATTATTGCACTTTCTAGAGAAATTATGGGTACTACCCATATCAATCAACACTATTACCTTTTTCTTCTTGATATGCCCTACTATCTTGAGAGTTTGAGTGGTAATTCCTGTCAATGAATTACAATATATGGTCAAATTCATTTCTTCTTTCTTTGGGATTAGCTCCTAGTTTATATCATCTTGTTTTGACATTTCTTGTTTCTTTTCTTGCTCTTCCTCCCCATCTATGTAAATTAATTTATTTTCAGCACACTTATGACCTTTACTATATTTTCTATCACAATTGTAATAAAGCCCTTTTTCTCTTTTTTCTTCCAATTGTTTTGGTGACAAAATTTTAGGTTTGGAAAGACTAGGGGCAACAATAGTTCCATCTTTATAGTTATGAGTGGTAGGCTTCCTTGTTGCCATAATTTTTCTTTCAATTTTTTTTGCCAACTTGTATGCCTTCTCTAATGAATCAGGTTTCCAAAGGCAAACCTCCTGTTGGATGTTATCATTTAAATTCCATATGAAGACTTCAATCCTATGTTTCTTTGGAATATCTTTTACCCTTATATTCAATTTTTGGAAGTCCTCTATGTGCTCTGCCATTGAACCCTTTTCTTTGAAATTTATCAATTGGCTAAAGAAGGTGTTTCTTTTTGTATCCTCATAATGTTCTATCATTTCCTCCATGAAAATTGATTGGGTGAGAAGTTGTTTACGAGAATAAATCCCTCCATAACATGCAAACTTGATTCGGTTCTAAATATAAAAACAGAACACAAAATGCAAATGCTTTGGGTGAGACTTCGGTCTACTCTCTGCAAGTTGATGCTGAAAGGGCCAATAGTGTAGGGATTTGTTTGGCTAACTAACGCTAAACCTGGATCAGGCCCCACAAAGCTACGAACCACCTGGAAAGAAAACGGGTGCGCACTACATTATCATTGGGACAGAGTATTTAACACGATGGGTGGAAGCATAACTAGTAAAGTATTGTATAGGCTTTATGGCATCAAAGTTATTATTTGAATATGTATTAACACAGTTGGATGCCTGAAAGTATTAATGAGTGATAGGGGAACACACTTTCTAAATTAAATGGTTAGCGCGATGATAGATGAATTTAAGGTCTACCATCAGAATATCACACCATATCACCTGGAGGCAAATGGGACTGTCGAAGCTTTTAACAAAATTTTGGAGAACGCATTGACAAAGGTATCTAACGTGCAACGGAATGACTAGGATGTGCGCATGCCTGCAGTATTATGGGCCTATAGGACAACCTGTAAGAAGATGACAGGGAAAACACCATTTAGATTGGTTTATGGGGTCAAAGCGGTGATGCCTATGGAGTACATTGTACCTATTATATGCATAGTAGCCTTGACAGATATGCCGAATCGCGAGATCTTGTAGGAACAACTTGCACAACTAATGGAGTTAGATGAAGATGAATTTATGGCAGGATTCCACCAACAAGTACAAAAGGAAAGTGAAAAATAATGGCATGATCACCATATCAAGATTCACACTTTAAAAAAAAATGATCTTTTGTTGTTATATGATAGCAAGTTCACCAAATTTCCACGTAAATTCTAGATGCATTGGTTCAGACCATATATTGTCAAAATATTTCTCCATATGTAGTATCCATGTTACAGGATCCCTACCATCAAACTTCCTCATGTCTATCATTGGAATATGTTGGGTATTCAATCCAACATTAGATTATATGAAATCATGATTAACATTACTTTTTTTCTCTTCGTGAGTTTCCTCTACTACCTTTTCACCATTAGGAGGCCTTTCTTGTAACAACTTTGTCCCACCTTCCTTCAAACCTTCCATGTCTTTCTTCAAATCTTCTATACCTTTCTTCCAATATGCTTCCATACCATTGATATTAGCTTCCATGGCATAGATAAAAATATTTAACTTAGCTTCAATCACATTCTTCAAATCATCCATCCAATTTTGATTACTAGGTGTCTCTATTTCTTTGATTCAAGTGATTATTTTTCTTTCTTTCAGGATCTCGATCTTGAATCTATTGTATCCCTAAAAGTTTGCATCTCCAAGGTATGGAATTGCAACCTGTGGTATCCCTCTACGCTTCCTTCCAACGCCACAAGTCTGATCGAAATTGGATTCTCCAAGAAAGAGGTATGGCCAATCACCCAAGATGACCTAATTATTTACATTTACAGTAGATAAAACTTGTACGAAGTGCCATGTGTCCCTGTTTCAACCTTCGGACCTGAAAATGATACACAGAGAAGTACAGTCCATCCTCTTTCTATAACCTCTTATGCCATTTCAATCGAAATCTGAGAGGGAACGTCATGATGATTTTCCCAAGGTCACCTATTTGGGATGTAATTTGGAAGCCTGCAAACACCCTAAATGTCTTGGACCATATATCCAAAAATATCATGAAACAAGATCTGGAATTTAGGCTCGAGCTTAACCAAGATTTCAAATCAAATGGATTTTAATTTTAGAGTCTAAACCTTCATAGAAATAAAATTATAGTGAAACTTCCACGATTTCTTGTTTCAGATGGAATTCTGGAGCTTATGAAAACCCTAAATTCCTCATATCATATCTTTGAAAATGTAACAAGAAAAGATATTAAATTCGTACTTCAGGTTATGAACAATTTAGGATCAACTAGGTTTTATTTTGAGCTTCTGAAATTTTGTAGAGAAAATGTTATAGATAAAATTCCATGATGACTTGTTTGGAGCAGCGAAACCCAAGAATCCAAAGCTCTGATACCAAATGTTATGAAACCAACTCACAAAAATATACAAAAGGTAGATCAATGACTTAAAAATCAGCCTCTTCGAGGGGGAAACCTCCTTTACATTACAGAAATGAACAATTCTTCGATGATACAAATGAAAAGACATACTTTCTATATATGAATCTAAGGGGTCCCAATACAATTAGAGCCTACATAATAATAATAATATAGGGGCAAAACAATAACAATAGTGGGCTTATATGGGGCATAATAATAACAACATGGGGACTATATGGGAAAAATAATACAGTAAGGGGGTTGCACTAATAATATTAAGGGGTTACACTAGTAGTATAGGGACCTAAGAGTACTACATTATCTAGAAGATGGATAATTGGGATGTTATGAGTTATGAACCATAAAAAAACTGGCATCACTCCTTCTAGTGCCAAAATGTTGGTGGTGATGGATCTCGCCAACATATAGGGGATATCCCTGATATTAGGTCCCAATTAGACCTCATACCATTTAGTGTAGGAGTGTCATTTGAAAATATGGCCTGACTTCCATCACACTTCCATTAACTTGGATATTCTCCTTGGCTTAAGAAATTAGCCCGAGAGAGTAGCATACATGTTCTTTTAAATGAGAAAGAGAGTGTTTCTTGTGAACAGTTTAATTGTAGATGTATCAAGGTTCTTTCACTACAAGGGAGAAAAAGTGATCCTATAAAAGAAATGTAAGAGTACTAATATAGTGGAGATGAACACACAATCTAGCAAGAATAATTGGACATCAAGATAAATAGTTCACATAGATTCTACAATCATTAAATTCATCGCAACACATTCTCAACATGTTCAGCACCAAAGTGACCAAAATATTACTTTAGTACATATGAGAGCCAACATAAGCCACAGACATTAGAAGTGTAGTCTCAAAACATCCATGATATATGCATGAAAATGTGTTGACCAGATGGCTTCAAGTATTAAGAAAAAGCTCCAAGATACATAAATACAATGAACATCACTAGCTCCAATAGTGGAGCATTAGAGCCACTACTTGATCCTCAAAAGTACTACCTCTATCTCTCTAATGACTTATGGAAGAAGCCAACATTAAAAGTCTTCTTCTTGAGTAAACATGATCTTTTTATAACTTGAGGTGTGACCTTTCATATTCTCAGGACTCTTGAGTTCCTCATATGACTTTTCAACTTCTAATGATATTTAGACTTCTATGTAACCCATGGACTTCTAAATGATTTTGGAATTATATGTGACTTTTGGAATTACATGACTCTTGAGATTACATATCTTTTGGACTTCCTCACATGGATCTTTTGTCCATACATTACTCTTGGACTTCTACTTTGAATATAAATAATTACACCATTACACCATCATGTGGTGAGGACATGACAAGCCACTATCATTGATGACATGTCATTTCTTGATAGGTGACAATGCCACCACTTGTATATTCAATATTGCATGCAACTTCCATGTTGTTGATTTATTCACCCTCCAAAGGGTATTTTATCATATGGAACCTTTTGCACTACTTTGTTCATTAGGATTTTAATGTTCTTCATCTTGTCTCATCATGCGTTCGTTGTTCTTGAATCCTTCTTTCCTTGTCCTCTTTTTCAGATTCAATTCAAGCATCTTTGCCATGTTGTTCTAGGTTACCTGTAACTAAAAATAGTCATGGGAAGCACACATTAGTCCTAAAAATATGCTATTCTAACATGTTTCATATAAATTTTTGTTTGTGACATTACAGTGCGCTTGGGAGGAAAAAGGGATGTTTTGGGGTGTAGGGTGCATTGCCAAGGATGGAAGACTAAGTGCTTTGAGGCTTCCAAGCTGTAGGGTGAGATCATGCACTCAATTGGGAAAGGGAGCTCAAGGGAGGGTGCAGGGCATGCTATAACTTATTCTGACACCTTTAAACGTTACAAAAATTTTCAAAATATGTTAAGTGAATTCTTGGCTAAAGATATATATAAATTCTTGTCAAGTTCCCATCACCTAAATCCTTCATATAATTAATATTCCAAAGAGTCATGTCCTCCATGAGTCAAAACTGGCAATATCCTTTTTCATTTCTAGCCTTCATCTAAATATGTCTATCCCGAACCCATATCTAGCCTTATTTTTTATCTAAATTCCTTAGTCCCATTCTACCTATTCCCAAATTTTATATTTCTTTCAAAAATAATATTTTTATTCCCACGAGCAGCAAATGTGCTCACTCCAACAGAATATCATCTTGGAGGAAGAACAAAAGATCATGCACAATAGGAGCAGACCCTCTTGACCGAAATTGAAGCATGAAGGTAACAAGAAGAAATCCTATGGCGACAAAAATCCAAAATCCGGTGGCTTAAGGAAGGGGAGAAAAATACAAAATTTTTCCATAGATCTACCATCCAAAGGAGAATGCATAATAATATCGCCTTCATTAAGAATCGGCAAGGGGAGAGATTAGAAGTGCATGAAGAAATGGAATAGGAATTCAAAGAGTACTTTCAGGAAATTCTCAGGGAACAACGAGGGAGTAGGGAACAAGCCATTCGATCAATCACGCAGCACATCCTAAAATCATCACAGAGGACCACAACAATAAGCTGCTCCAACCCATCTCAATGCAGGAAGTGGAAGATGCTATGGCCCAAATTAAGGATGGCAAGGCGCCTGGTCCTGATGGGTTCACAACCAACTTCTTTCATGAGTTTTGGGAGCTCATCAACACAGAGGTATGGGAATTAGTAGAGGAATCAAGATCCATGCACTGGATCCTCCCCTTCCTAAATGCTACTTTTTTAGCGTTAATTCCCAAAGGGGATGAACCCAACACGTCTGACAAATATAGGCCAATTGAATTGTGCAACGTCATCTACAAACTCATATCCAAAGTCCTAGCGAACAGGCTCAAACCACTTCTCCCTCTTCTCATCTCGCCAGAGCAGACTGGATACGTAGAAGGGTGATAGATAATGGACGGAATTATTCTTTCAAATGAAGTGATCCAATCTCTTAAGCTTCTAAAAAAGCTAGGTATGATTCTTAAGCTAGATCTCTTCAAAGCTTTTGATAAACTTAGCTGGAACTATATCCATTAGATGTTATTGGCATTTGGTTTCAACGCAACTTGGACAAGGTGGATCGTGAATCTCATCTCTTCTCCCTATTTTTCAATCCTACTTAATGGTTCACCCTCCGTGCCCTTTCGTCCATCCCACGGAATCCGTCAAGGGGATCCTCTTTCCCCTTTCCTATTCATTCTCATGGCCGAAGGCCTCAGTCGCTTGCTTCATTCTACCATCTCCTCTCACACCCTAAAGGGCATTTCTCTTCATGGTCTTCACCCCTTATCCCACCAACAGTTTGTAGATGATACTATGCTTTTCAGCCACCCGTCAGCTCAAGCGGCTTCCGCCTTCAAGACCCTGCTCAATCTCTTCACTGAAGCCTCTGGAACCTCCATCAATGCCTCCAAATCTTAGCTCTTCTTTTTCCATACCCCTTCCATCACTCAAAGGAACATTGCTAGGATTCTGGGGTTCCCTATAGCCATGCTTTCCTTGAAATATTTGGGAGCTCCTTTGTTGGACTCAGCCATAAAACACGCCTCTTGGAGAACCCTCCTCGACAAGTTGGAATCCAGACTCTCTTCCTAGACCTTCCTTTCGCTCAATATTGCTGGTAGACTCATCCTGATCGAATCAGTTCTCCAGGCTATGCCTCTTTATCTCTTTTCTATTTTGGCAGTGCCCAAATGGGTTCTCAAGATCATCCATGATCTAGAGAGAAACTTTCTTTCGGGATCCTCTGGTCTCAACAGGAAATGGGATCTTGTCAATTGGAATGAGGTCTGTTAGCCAAGATCATTCAGTAGGTTAGGCTTAAGGGATCCCCTTCAAATCAACAACACAATGGGAGCCTGCATCTGGTGGAATTGACTTTCCGAACCACATATACCTTGGGCATGGCTATGGCAAGCAAAATATGCGCCAGGTAGTCAATGGGAAGACCTTATCAAAATTAGTACAACAACTCCTGGCTCTTTGATTTGGAATGCTGCCAAGCTACATAGTGCCTTTATCCAACAGCAGAGTTTTTGGGAAATTCATTATGGCACCACAACTAGATTTTGGTAGGACTCATGGCAACAACGCCCTAAACTAACCTCACTCTTCCACAAGCCCATCTGGCAAGCTTCTATGCAGCAAGCTAATCAAATCCATGTTCATCAGTTATGGCAGCAGCAAACACCCCAAGACTTTCAACTCTGGAAATCAGCTCACACTTGGGAGGCAAATTGGCAAGGGGAAACCTACATAGAGATCGATCAGGAGCTAAAACGCAGAAATATTAAATTCTTGGATCAAAAGGACAAGCTGTGATGGGGACACATGCCAAAAGGAATGTTTACTACCAAGGAAGCATACCAACTTCGCTATCTACCCTTGCAGGCAGACAAGGATCAACTTTGGGACCAGGTATGGCAACCAGGAATCTGGCCTAAGGTTTCCATTTTTCTATGGCTTTTGAGCAAGCGGCGAATCCTCACTTGGGAAAATTTGCAAAAATGAAGATTCATTGGACCTTCTAGATGCCCCAACTGTATCTCGACTTTGAAACCATCCTGCATCTCTTGGATACTTGTCCTCTAGCAACTCAATTATGGGAGAGAACTGCCCAATGCAACAAAAGATCGGGCAGACGTTTGGGAGATATTACAGACACCATCAGAAACTGGCCAAAGCACCCTTTCCAAAGCCTTCTTATCAATTCACTATGGAACCTCCTCTCGGGCTTTATCTATTGGATCTTATGGAAGGAGAGAAACAATAGAATCTTCAACAACATCAGCAGGCCAATTGACACTCTGTGGCTTCTTCTTAAACAAAATCTCCAAGAAACTCTTGCTCTAAGACATTGGCAAGACTCGGACCTACCAGACTCTCCTCAGGAATGCCTCATTCTGAAAGATTGGAACCTGGACCTCACTTTTTTGGCTCAAGCCAAGTCTAGACCCCCAATCAGTTCTGCCTCTCCCCTCAATTGGTCCCCTCCTGCTTCCAACTCTTACAAATTGAACTTTGATGGGGCAGCCAAGGGCAATCCTGGGCCAGCTGGTTATGGCGGTGTCTTCGGGAATGAAATGGGCACAATATTGCATATATATCATGGAACAATAGGCAAATACACTAACAACGCTGCTGAATTGGAAGGATTATGGAAAGGTATTTTCATAGCAGAACAGAAAAACTTTTTCCCTCTTGAGGTAGAAGGGGATTCTCTTATCCTAATAATAGCAGCCACAAGGATTCAATGAGGCACTTCGGCAACAAACATTGCCTCAAGTTGGAGGTTGCTCAGTAGACTGGAACAAATTGAAGAACGGCTGAGGACTCCCCGGAGCATCACCTTCAAGCATATAAGACGCACTGCCAACAAGGTAGCAGACAGATTAGCCAATCATGGGGTCAATTAGCAGCTCCCATTCTTCTCAGGTCCTCTATGTGACTCAGATGATGCACAACTCAAACATGAGCACACTTCTTTGGTGCAACAAGATTATTCTCTCCCTGATGTGGGTGAATAGTCAAGTCAGTGGTACGAAGGTGGTGTGGAGGCTGGGCGTGTGGCCACTCACAATCGCTAGATGGATTTTCAGGAGGACAGAGACATGGTCTCACACATACTTATCAATTGCAACATTAATGCTGCCCTCCCTTGATTACGACTTATCTACGATGGCGCCTGGCCTGGACCTCATTCCTGCTTCTCTTCCACCCGCTTTCAGGTTCAACGAGGTGGCAGCTCCTTGATGTTCCTCAAGCGTCAACCCCATCCCCTGCTTCCCTTCGACTCTGGTTCAAGGTGCTGACAGTTATCAACGCGCTCATGCTCCATTACATCTGGTTTGATTACTCCTTAATCGCCTCCTTTCCATTCCCTCTCCATTTGTTTGTCTTTATCTCCTCAAACTACCAAGATAATGCACCAAGATGGGATGCAGATGGGGTAGCTCCCGTGGCTGAGTCTCCCGCCAGCCTTCCTCTATCACTTCGAACCCCTCGTCTGAAGCTTCGGAGTTCTACTGCAATAGATATCTTGCAACAAGAAGTGGCAGGGGCAGGGGAAGAGGGCAAGTCATAATAGAAGTATGTTCACATCATTCTCACTCGCATACAACCCGATTCCATATCCCCTGTTCTCTAGTAAACTCATCGTTCATCGTGTCTGTTACCGTCGAGATGTGCGAGGATGCTGTGGGTTCGGGGGAGGTTAATCCTGGGGCTCCTCTGGAACCTCATATGACAGACCAGAACATCTCCCAGTGCAAAGATTCAGGCGGTTTTCCAATTCTGAATTCAAACGCAAACGCCGGCCCAAGTGCACTAGCAGGAGGTGACCCTTCAGGTTCTGAGGCCCATCCTTCTGAATTCAAAAACACATACCAATTTGGGTGCCGAATTGTAGAAGAACAACCAACAACCTTGGATGAAGATTGAACGAGTCCGCGCCTTTGGGTTTTGGTCAGTTGCTGAAGGAAGAAGCTCAATTCCCTCCGATACATAGTTTTTCATGCTTTTAAGCTCTCAGAATCAAGTCTCTATCAACTCTATATGTCGGTTTCCACTATGAGGGTGGCATTCTCTTGTATGTTGGCGTCTGTTTATGTTGGCATCTGTCTAAGAGCTAGTTGTTTACAGGTCAGTCTTGGTCATTGTATGGGTCAGTTTTTGGTCACTGTCATGATTCTGAGTCTAATGTTTTCAGATACTTCAAGTCCTGAAGTAAGTCAATATGCAGGTCCTCTAGTAAGTACTTCAAGTGTCTTTTGTAAGAATGCCAACTCCTTGGCTAGAACTCTCGAGGCATCAGCCTCTCTGTAATAACATTTTTGTATCAATATAGGAGTAGACCAATTAAGAAAAAAAATATATTTTTATTCCCACCTTTGTTATACTCACCACTACATTCAAATTTTACCCTTATTAGAATATCGCCATTTTTTTTTTAATTTCGTTATACCCTCCAATTATTTTTATTCTTCATCCATTTTTCATTTTTACCACAATCTCACATTAAAATTATTATATTTTAATTTATTCTTTATCTTGTTCATTTATCCCATTTGTACATACTCCACATATTATAAATATATGATTCTTGTTTTCCATCCAAACTTATGTCAACACCCCTCATTGCGCACATTAAAACAACATAATATACAATGCCTCGAGATGTGTGAAGTAATAATAAATTGTTTGTCAGAGTCCTTGCCTATCCAACCAGGTTATTATCACATTGTATAGAAGATGGATAATTGGGATGTGATGAGCTATCAAGCATGTTATCAGATTAACTCTGTTTTTATTTTTTTTAGAAAATGTTGATAGTTTCAGTGTTAGCATTTTAGTTGTAATAAACAGGAAAGTCATTGATAGTGGGGTTATCATAGCTTTAATGTTCTGATTGTTTTCTAAATAAATCTGCTGACAATGGGTTTATCAAAACTTCCATTTTGACTGAAAAGCAACTGTTAGCAGTAAAACAAAATTTAAATTTTAAAGTTTGTCTCTATCTGGCTCGAAGGCGTAATAAAAAGTACTAGTTAATAAGTGTTCTCGGCCACTATGAGTGAATTTTATTGTAATTATTTTACCATATGATACAAACTTCATTGTGTAATTATCACCTCAACTCTGTAATCATTCACCTGCATACCTTTAATATTTTGTTATGCATGTCAAGATATTTTGCCATGTACAGTCAGTAATATTTGTTTTCATTTTGGAGTCAATCACACATGGCATTGTTGAATCCATTTTACTCACAGGGATTGAAGATTGAATCCTAGGAAGCTCGCATTGCAGAATGGGATAAGGAGGTAAGTCAAATCATTCTCAACCCAAAGCACTGAATTTGTTAGATATATATCTTGATATTGAGCAACAGTTTTAGCAAGTGGTTGAAGTGAGGTTTTCCATTGTTGCACCAACTACCATGATGTCGTGGCTTGGTCCTTTTCTCAGGGTTTTGATGGGAATCACGTGGAGTTTGGGGGTCCATCTTTTACAGTTACATATCAGCCAATTTCTGATTCTACAACCTTACCAGTAGATGGAGAAAGGATTTTTCATAGTCACATGTTGGTAGGGATCAATGTGCCCTTCTTTCTCAGGAAGGAATTCAAGAATTCCAATTGGAGAACTCGGGTTCAGAGGGAATAGTTATAGGACAAATGGCACGACCTTCTTCACCTCTATCAACAATTTTGGAGAAGCTAACATTCTCACTATCAATGAATTGTGAAAAACAAGTGGAGAAGAAATAGAGACAGCTAGTGTGTCAGAAAAATGCACAATTCAGAAAACCAAAGGAGATGACAGCCGTAGTATCAACAATTTTCACCAAGAGGTCCGAACTAAAGAAAATATCGAACATAAAGGTAGTCTTGGTGAAAAATTGATCCTATTTTGTACAGGGACCTAGTTTTCCAACTAGGATGTTATGTTATCAGTTAGGGACATGTTTCTATTTTCATGGAAGATAATTCGAAATATATTCCACCTAACCTATATATCAGCATATTTTCCAAAATATATTTTTAGAAAAAATTGGATGTAGTTAAGGTTTTTCTTCACATGCATGAACTTGGAGATATTTATATATTTTTTGATCTGGATCTTGGGGCGAGGCCCTCAATATCTAAAAGATTGAAATGGATCTTCGGGGGGGAGGCCCCTAAGATCTAAAAAATTGAAATTGCCAGAAGAGAAAGAGTAGAATGCCCAATAAACAAAACCACAAAGAATTTGTTTATTAAAATAGATAATAACTGTAAGGACTATATTGTGGCGGACATCTGTCCTTTTAGAAAATGTGATGTATTACTTATAGTATTTTTCAGTTACAATACAACGAGTCAATTCCATGGGCATAGAAAATTTTAGGGGCAAATGTTCGCCCTCTAGCGAAGTTAAGGGGTTTTAAATTTTTAGTGGGCGAATATTTTGTATCACAACACATTTTTACAAATCACCTCAAATAGCCCACCTAGGGTAAAAAAGGTAAATTTAGCCCTTGAAACTAGGAGTTACAACCTTCCATTCACCCATTTTCAAGAATAGGTTTTATTTAAGTGAATCCATTGGCCCATTTTAAAGAATAGGCTTTATTTAAGTGAATCCTATGGGCCAAATACCATATTTATAAAAGAGGTATTGTAAATTAATAAAAATATAAATAAATGAGAGGTATGGTAAATAAATAAAACATTTTTTATATTTACTCCATAAGTCACCTTATATACATGCAAGGGTGTAAAAAAATAAAAATATAAGTAAAGTGGAGGTATGGTAAATAAATAAAACGTCTTTTTATGCTTACTCAAAAGGTATGGTAAATAAATAAAAATATAAATAAATATACGTATGGTAAATAAATAAAACCTCTTTTTATATTTAGTCCATAACCCTCGTTCTATTTATGAAGGCTCAAGAAAGAGGTTTTATTTAAGTGAATCCTATGGGCCAAATACCATATTTGTAAAAGAGGTATGGTAAATTAATAAAAATATAAATAAACGAGAGGTATGGTAAACAAATAAAACATTTTTTATATTTACTCCATAAGTCACCTTATATTTAAGAACACTCAAAAAATGCGTTATATTTAGGTGAAACCTATGGGAAAAATACTATGGGACAAATACCATGGACTAGATTGTTATTAATACCATGAAAAAAAACATTATTAACCCTAATATTAGTATTAATAAAAATAAAAATGGCACATGGTATTGACCCATGGTATTCACCAAAATGGCACATGGTATTCACCCATGGTATTCACTTGGAATGTAGCCTATTTAGATGGGGGAATTAAACCAACATAGATCCATATTTACTTTGGATCTACTAACCCCCGAGAGGTATCAAATATCGTGATATGCAAACTAGCATAGAGTGAAAAAATATTTGATCCCTCTCGGGGCTTGGTGGATAAGAGTAAAAATGGATGTTGTAATTTAATATATGTTAAACATTTTAGCTTGGTTATAATAAAAAATAAAATAAAATTCAACTATTAATTTTATTAATTTTTATAAATTACTAATAGTAATTTTTAAGCTCTAGGTTTATGATAACCCATGGTATTGACCCATGGTAATACCATGGTATTCATGTGAGCATAGACTATTTAAAGGGGAAATTCTATCATCTTAGATCCATCTTAATTCTGGGTCTACCAAGTGCTCAGAGGGATAAATAGATTTCATCCCCCTGAGAGTGGTAGATGTGGAGTTAAGATGGATATAGGTTGGTTTTTATGATAATCAAGATATTAAATAGACTTAGGAAATTATATTGTAAAAACATCTTAAGGTGAATGGTTAAAGCATAGACATTGGACAAGTATATTTGTATACTTGTTTTAAACTGAAACAAATCCAGGGCTAAAAGGAATGGATTGATTGCACTAGTCATCCTTCTATAACTTTCCAACATATGCTCGAGTAAACAGATTTTAATTTGGGTAATTTTTCTAACTGCAAACAGGAACATACTTGTGTATTGGCAGGGTGGCTACGAGGTCCCTAGAAGTGATGAATTTGAATTTTTCTAGGTTTTCTATATAGTATTAGGTTTTTTCTCATGCTTTCTGTGAATGACACAGGTGAATTTTATCCTACACCCACTAGGTTATCAATATGTAATTTCAGTAATTTTGATTTCAAAAGATATTTTAAATAAATGCAATGATTTCATTTGTGTATTCAATAAAACACAATATTCTAATGGAATTCTGCATTTGTGGTTTACCTGTATAGATTCCATGGAGAAGTGTTAGTGGTGTGACATCAATTGTCGTGAAGCAGAGGCTTTAGTTTTACTCTTTTTGGAAGCAAATACTTTCTTCCAACATTTTTGAGTTCCATGAAAAATTTGAAAGTCCTAATAGTACTCAATTATGGGTTAAAGAGATCCACACTGAATGATCCATCGGCCTTATCTTCACTTAGTTTAAGACTATTCACTTGGAGAACCTCCATGTGCCCCCACTTCAAGAGCATAGTAAAGTCATGTTGAACTTAGAGAAGCTATCTTTAAGCTTTTAGTGAAGAATGGAAAAATGTCTAGGTTCAATAACAACCAGTCGAGCATTAACCTTCCAATAATGCTAGATTTTAACCTGGAGCAATTTTGTGATTTGGAGGAGATGCCCCCTCGTATTTGTGACACATCTTCAGTTGTGAATTGGTCTATTACTAACTGTCATTTCCTTCAAAAGTTACCTGATGACTTGGGGAACCTCTACTCTTTAAGAATGTTAAGGAAGGAAAGAAAGTACATTATGCTATGTTCTCTTATGCTTTTCAAGTTTTTCTTGGATATCTACAACATTTCAGGTAGGAAAGTACATTCTGTTAATGAAAATTTGTCTCGATAGAAAGGCCCAATTTCAAATTCTAATGCTTTAAAAACACATTGTATAATTGCAATGTTTCTAAAAGGAAAGCATATTTTTTCAATTTAAGTATCATGATCCCATATTCCAACTTATTTTTCAGTAACCCATTAGGCTTTGTAGCTTTGAATAAATCCATGTCTTTTGATAAGATCCTCTTCCAAATTAGAACACAGTTTCCTTTTGGCAATAACCACATACAATGTCTTGATTTTTTTATTGAGAAAATAGAGGTTTTGAAACAAGCTTGTGCCATACAAGGACTTGATCCATTGATTATGTATCAATTATGGCTCTTGACGTAACAATGTCTTGATTTTGTTGGTTGAAAATAGAGGTTACGCTTTACTATTTCACAAAATTTCTTACAATCTTTCCATAAGTATTGATTTGTAATCTTAGTCACTGAGGGATGACAGTAATGACAAAGGTAATATTCCATGGTTTGAAGTTACCCTCTTACTAAATATTTAAATATATCACCACAATTTAACTGTTAGTTAAAGGAATTGTATTTGATTTGTAAACAATTCATTGCTTGATTTATAGATTTTGATTTTTTCCCTTTTTTATTTTTTTCTCGGATTTGGTATGAGATATCTTCCAATATTTGGGTTCCCTAGTTCCCCACCATAGCTATGAGGTTCAGATGCTATCATTAAATATTCTCAGAATGTTACAACTTTTCTAGTAAGTGTACTTTGAAACATTGTTGTTGCTTTTCCATGGTGTTAATGCAAATACGCACTAAAACTAGTGCCATTATTTAGATTAAGTGCCGAAATCTAGGTTGTCTTGTAATGATGGAGTGATTATTTTATAGCTACTAAGGCCATATGCATTTTTATCTCTTATGTTGTCCTAATATATTCAAATTCAGAATAAGAATTGAGGTCTAATTTCCACTGTAGATTGCAGTCAGTTTCTTGAACATAATATATAGTAGATTATATTTTACTAATCAACTGTGGATGTGATCCGTTGTAGGAAAGAAAATTCAAAGTGACTTTGATTTCACATTGATTTGTCAGAACATCCACACAGGAAAGGAGATTCAAAGTGGCATTGATTTCACACTAATTTGTCAAAATGGAGGCAAGAGAAAAGGAAACTTTGTATTCAACAATGCTCTTAATTTCATATGTACATGCACAGACATATTAGTAGAAAATATTGAAGGGTTGCCTAAGTAATATTTTCCATTCCACTGCATTCTTTACAGCTTGTAAATAAATAACTTGGAATAATTCATTACACTATTGTTATTCTTTACGAATCAGTGGTTAAGATTTTGATGTTGAACAAGCTAAGATTTTTCTTCCTTCTGTGAAATTGTCTGTACTATAATGCTTCTTTTCCATTCACTATGTATAGCATGTAAAGTGTGTCTAATGGAGTAGGAAGATTGGAAAGTCTTATGATCCTTGAACTATGTTACAAGGCAAAAACCCAACGAGGCAGGGTAGGTGCATCCCCACAAAGGGGTCACAAACACCAAATTTGGTATTGGCTAGTGCCTTGAGCTAGAAAATTTCCTTTACCTTTGTATTAACAGTGAATCCAGAGAGGATTCTAATATTATCTTTATAAGATTTATATTAGTTAAGATTGATGAATAAAATTCATGAGACATGAGCTAGGATGTCCTTGCAAGGTGGTTGTTGATTATTGGAAGCTATGATGGCCATTATGTCAGGCTAGGTGGTTGCACTCCCTTGATCGTGAGCACGATTGTGATAAAGATGGAAGAATTCATAGTCTGGATTGATTGTTTAGCAGTGATAATTAGAGGGCTCATTCACAAAAGCTTCTATTTCACTAATCCTTTTTATAGAGTTGTCAGATTCAATTTCCAAAGGTTTTAATTAAACTATAGATTTGAGTTCTAAGAGAGTTGTGATTCACAGTGTTAAGTATAGCAGCTATGACACTTGAATGAAGACAAGCATAGTAGATGTATCAGACTCTGTTATAAGCTTACTTGCATATTATAAGAGACTTGGTTGGCTTTTTATAATTTTATAAACAAGTTCCATTTCGTGGAGATGTGAAAAAAATAGTGATATTGCCACCATGTGGCTCTTGTCATATATGGTTTTATACTTTTTCAAAAAATTCTCTAAGAGTTCACAATGCTAAGATTCACTAGGACCTTACAAAGTTTTATTATTTAGTGAAAGACTCACCAAGATCTTACAAGATTTTATAATTGAGTAAAATGTTTGCCATGCCTGGTGAGAGATTCGCCAAAAAATTATATATACATATTATATTATTGATAAAATCGCCTTCCATTTTTCCTATATAACATGGAGATTAACCCATTTATTATACATATAAATTTTGGGGGGATTCTTAAAATTTTACCTGTCCATGGGTGAATGAATACCATGGGTGGATGAATAACATGGGTGGATGAATACCATGGGTTGATGCTATTTTCCATTTGGATCATTCCTCCCTCATTAAGAAGCAATGGTCCCCATTGTGTGAAGTTCCCTCCTACGAAGCCTTTGTTGAATATGAAGAGCCATTGGAGAGAAGGGTTTTATGTGGTTAACCCATAACCATGATGAATGAAGATCCAAGGATAGAGATACCCTGTAATGCTTATGACCAACTGTGATGCTGACAATGTGCGGCATAGAAAATGGACTTCGATGAAGTGTGGGTTTGTGGATGACCCATAACCATGATGAATGAAGATCCGAGGGTAGAGATACCCTGTAATGCTTGTGACCAACTGTGATACTAACATTTTACGACCTAGCAAATGGACTTTGATGACAAGGATTTTGTGTAGTTGACCCATAATCGTGATGTTAGTTATTGCTGAAGTAGAAAATGCCTACATAGCCTAGGGTGGGAGGGAATTTCTCCAACTGACCCAAGTCAAACGCTACTATGCTGAAATTGATGAATGTGAAGCAGGTGCCTACTAAAGTGGGGTGGAAGGGAATGTCTCTAATGGGAACCCACTCTAAATGCTGCTCCAGAATTAAAATGGACATAACTCAGTCAATATAATTCATAATATTTATTATAACCTATTTTTGGAAGCAGAAGGACCATTTTGTATCTTCCCATGTGTTGGAAATCCTTATGTAGACACTCTAGAATCTCAGATTCACATTACAATTTTTCTACCATCACAAAAGTTCTAAAAAAATAGTTGATTTTAAATCAGAAATATCTCCCACATCCGAACTCTGATTCAACCCAATTTTTTTTTTTAAATTGGGTTATTTTTCAAGAGGAGCTCGGATCTACAATTCGTTTTCTGAAATTTTGCACAAAAACTTCAAAAAGTTATAGGAAGGTCTTCATCCACCAATTGTCATCAGCAAAAAAATTCTACAACATAGCTTATTTTAAATCAACGATATCTCCCTCATCTAGACTCCAATTCGGCCAATGTCTTTTTTGAATTTTGGTATTTTTCTGCAAGGAATCTAGATCTATTATTTGTTTTCTTAAATATTTCACCAAATGTTTCAGATATGATCTACAAACACACTGCCCAAAAAACAAATCCTTCAAAAAATGAAAAAAGAAAAATTATTCTTGCTTGTCCCAAGAAAGTGCTCTATGGAGGTCACAGTGCATGCCTGAATTTTGTTGAATATTGCTGCAAAAATTTGAACCTGAAATACGCATGAAACCCTCATTCCCATGGAATCGTAACCTACTTTGATACCAGTGATCTGGATCTTGGGGGGAGGCCCTCAAGATCTAAAAGATTGAAAACGATCTTGGGGGGAGGCCCCCAAGATCTGAAAAATTGAAATTGCCAGAAGAAAAAGAGTATAATTCTCAATAAATAGAACCAATTTTTTTTTTTTTTATTAAAACATATAATAATTGTAAGGACTACATTGTGTTGGACATCTGTCCTTTTACAAAATGTGACTTGTTACTTATAGTATTTTTAGTTACAATACCATGGGTAAATTCCATGGGTGAATGAATACCATGGGTGGATGTCACAATACCACAAGACAATTCCATGGGTGAATTAATACCATTGGTGGATGTCACAATACCATGGGTGAATCAATACCATGGGTGGATGTCACTTACAATACCATGGGTGGATAAATACCATGGTTGGATGCCACTTACAATACCATGGGTGGATGAATAACATCGATGGATGAATACCATGGGTTGATGTCATTTTCCATTCGGATCATTTTTAGATTATTGTAATTAATTTGAAGACTATTATTTTATATTCAGTTGATGTAAGGTCTATAAAGACACTTTTTGAAGAGTGAAATAAGGTTGGATTTTATTGAAAACATTTGTATTCTAGTATATTTGAGCAATCTTAAATATATTACAATTTTTTATGAGCATTTTATAGGAAATTAATGTGTTGTAGTTCCCTATCAGATTTTTCTTTGTTTATAAAAACTTTTCTTCATGTCTAGAAATTTCAGTGTATGAGATCTGGATTCATCTATGCTCTTTCTCACAATTCTCAACCATTTGTATTTGTTACCTCATTCAGCTATAATTTTGTCTCACTTCATGTTATGAAACTAGCTCACAAAAAGATAGAAAAGATAGATCAACGCCTTAGAAACAAGTTTCTTCAAGGGGGAAACCTCCTTTACATTACACAAATTAACAATTCTTAGATGATACTAATGACAAGACCTCCTTTCTATATATAGGAGTATAAGGGGTCATAATATAATCAAAGCTGACATAACAATAATAATGTAAGGGCACAATAATAACAATATGGGGAATACATGGGTACAACAATATAATAAGGGGGTTGTACTAATAACAATATGGGGTTACACTAGAAGTATAGGGACCTAACATGCCCCTCCTTCAAAAAGTGTTGTCCTCAATGCTTGAGTAGTTCTTTATGCTTATATATAAAATTCTTGTCCTCCCATGTGGAATCTTCAGCGGGTAAGTTCTTCCAATTGATGAGATACTCAGAAATTGATTGATTTTGTAGTTGTCGAGTTCTTGTTTCTATAACTACTCCAGTAACCAATATGACTTTTCCTTCCTCGTTAAGTTCTGGAAATATTGTTTGAACAGGGATCTTCTGCAACTTTTGAAGGAGTGGCCACACTTCTTCATCCTTCTTCCATTCATCTCTTGCTTCGCTTATCCAATTTAGTTGGATAATAGAAATGGCATGCAACAATGCTTCCACATCCTCATCCTTTCTTAAGAGTGCATCTAAAACAAAAAAAATTCTTCCCTTTTCTGTAGATGATGTCAAAGTCATAACCCAACATATTTGTGAACCATTTTTTCTGTTCTTCTAAAGAAAATATTTGTTCTAAAAGGTATTTAAGACTATCATGATCCATTTTTACATTGAACTGTCTTCCCATTGGGTAAAGTCACCATTTCTTAAGTGCATGTAGTATTGCCAACATTTCCTTCTCATAAATAACTTGCTTGAGATGTAGCCGTAAAAATACCTAATCACCTACATCAAAACTTTTTTCACTGCAATGTTGATCTACTTTTTGTTTCATTCGATTCTGCAACCAAAGCATCATTATCCTTTAAAAGTTGGAGAACTTGTTGTTGATGCTCGATGTGCTCTTTCACTCCTTGAACATTTTTCTTCTTGATATGTCCTTCTATCTTGAGAGTTTGAGGAGTGGTAATTTCATCCTATGCTTTACAAGATATGGTTAGATTCATTTTTTGATGCTCAATGTGATATTTCACTTCTTGAACATTTTTCTTCTTGATATGTCCTTCTATCTTGATAGTTTGAGGAGTGGTAATTCTGATCAATGCATTACAAGATATGGTTGGATTCATTTCTTCTTTCTCGATGTGATATTTCACTTCTTGAACCTTTTTCTGTTGGCATTATGATACAAGTGTTGTCCTTGATGGCAACTCACATAGATGACAGATCATAGTGCAGCAGGTTAGTAGCAAAGAATTGATGATTAGACTACAAAGAATGAAGAAAGAAAAGTATATACGTAGGTTCACTATATACCAAGTTGTGTAGACACGCAGGTTCACTATATACAAAGTCACATATATATGAAGGTTCTCTATATACCAAGTAGTGTATACATGCAGGTTATACACGTAGGTTCACTATACAAAAAGGCGCGTATACACACGGGATTTCTGATCAAAAGTCGCGTATGCGTATGCACGGACTTTCATGCACAGAAAAGTGCGTACATGTGGGAAAGAATATTTTTGGGTCCGTGGTATTTATACCTATGGTTTTGGACCTTGGTATTGCGTCTGAAGTGTTGAACCCAAGTATTGGGTCCCTATTGGTTCTAAATGGTTTTGGACCATGGTATTGAGTAAGGCCTAAGACTATAAAAGGAGAAGAAGATCATTAGGCAAATGCATTCAAAAAATCTTGAATATCTGATGATGTATGAGATCCAGTATACAGGTTATGGGTTCATGATACCTTGCTTGATCTAAGCTAAGGAGAAATCTCGACAGTTGATGGAGAACAAGATCTAAGGATAGATCAGGATCTAATGGCTTGGAATGAATCATCTCTATACGGTTTGATCTTGTTAAGTCTAGATCTGTATACTGATGCATGTAATCTTATGTAAATATTATGATCTGGGTATAACTTAAGTTTGGAATAGCTGGAAATCATGAATGAATATTTACAGATGTATACACTGGTTGACTATGATAAAAGCGCTACATACGCAAGTTAGATGCATCTAATTAGCGTATACCATATGAGCTATGATGTTTGAAGTTACAGGTGGTTATGGTTGTTGATGAGTTCTGATGACTGTTTACTAGTGTCAATATTCTGGATATTCAGTTTGGTTGATTGTGTTTAGCTTCAGTGTTGATGGATGAGATCTATAATGAATCAGGATCATAATGACTTATCTTTATGTGATCTGATGGACTAGATCTGGTTGCTAACTTATGTATTATCCTTGTATATATAATTATATGGGTATGTCTGAAGTCAGGAAGTGCAACGAAGTTATAAGTAAGTAATTGATGACATACACGCTGGTTCGCTTTGGTTAATTTGCGTACACACACTGGTTCGGCTCTTCGAAGTAGCATATGTGCTTTGATGCATGATTTTTGATGATACAGTTAGATCTGAACGTTGTTTCATAGTTCTGTGTTCTGCTTTGTGTTCTGGTGACTGCAGTTTGTTTATAGGGTTTCAGTGATTCAATTTTGGGTGATTCAGAGATTGATGATGCTAGTGTTGATTGATTGTGTACTTCAATGATATTGATGGGTCCAGTATGAAAATTGGATGAAACGTGGCCTTCAGATTATGGTATTTTTCTTTAGGAGTATCCAGTCTGAAAATTTATGAAACGTGGTACCTGGAGGAAGAAAGAGAAGGTTGTAGCCTTCTGTAGGTCGGCACCTACATACTAGTACAGCAGCTAGTACAAGATCTCAGGGGGTGACAGCTCCCTCCCAGTAGCAGCTGGAAAACAAGTGATGGTTGGAGCACTCACTAGGCCGACACTTACATACTAGTAAAAGGATCGACTAGTACAAGAGCTAAGGGTGTTGTAGCTCCCTTCCAAGAGAAGTTGGAGAACGAGAGAAGGTTGTAGCCTTCTGCAGGTAGAAGCCTATGTATTGGTATAAGACTGCACCAGTACAGAAATATGGTAAAAAGAAGTTTCTTATTAGAAGAAGATAAAGACGACTTATAGCAGGTGGTTTTCACCCACATTGGGTTTCCACAATACATTATGGTGTTCATGTGTGCTTCTTGTGTGTGATGATCTATTCTGTCTTACTACACTTGTTTACTGTTCATATGGTTAATAAAAGTTCTGATGCACTAACTAAAGATCAACATTTAATGCATTAACTAAATCATAAGTTTACTGGATATACGCTAGTTTCATTAGACACAGTTGTGTGTACACGCAGGTTCCCTTCACTGAAGTATTGTATATGAATCTGGGTATGAAAATGGAAAAGTTATATTGATTTCATAATACTGATTCACCCCCCCCCCCCCCCCCCCCCAACCTCTTAGTATTATTTCCAACAATTGGTATCAGAGCAAGTCTTTTGGTAGAAGCTTGATCGCTTGAAGGAGATCCGTAGAACAATGGGAAAGAAGATTAAGAAGAAAGCGCCTAAGAAGAAGAAGACATCTCAGAAGAACTATGACAGTGGGAGAATCGATTGGGGAATATGTGGAAGAAGCACTTCAGAATGAAGATGAACAAGCAAAATAAATATCATGTATGAATTTGTTATCCTCTGGTGATACATTTATCCATCCATTTGAAGATGATGAAAGTGATAGTGAAACAACTGAATTTTTTCTTATGGGTGAGAAAGAAAGATATCAAATAGAGGCAGAATTTAAAAGACTTACAGACAAAATTAGGGATCAACAAGATCCATTGCACAAAAGGGAATGTATCTCTAAAGAAGAAGTTACTAAACTAAAAGCTCAACTAGATGAAGGAAACAAGGTAAGGAAGCTATTTAAGGAAAATGAAGATCAATGTCAAAAGTTATAGGATGAAGTGACATCATTAAGAAGTGAAGTAAATGAAAGGAGTACAACAATCAAGAAACTCAGAGAAAGATCTAGTTACTATGAAATTCTTGAAGCTACGATCCTCTCGCTAAAATAAGATCTTGAAGAATCAAATTAGCAGAATAAAGAACTACTCCAAGCTCTTGAAAACAAGAAAACGAAGTTCTTGAATTAAGACACCAATTGGAAGAAGGAAGAAAAGCTGAAGAAAACATGAAGAAGCAGTATTGTGAAAAGGAAGAGAAACTTCAGGTTGAGGTAAATATTCTAAAATATAACTTAGAAGAAAAGGATAATATATTACGATTTCAAGATAATACTAAGATCTTGGATGATATTCTTCGTAGTCAAAGGTCTCCTGCTATCAAAACTAGTCTTGGCTTTCATGAATCTTTTGAATGTGAATCTAGTTCACGAAATAAGAAAAGGAACACTAATGCACAATCTAAAATACTCAACAATGAGATGAGAGGTCAATCCCATCAACAACCTGTTAGCTACCTATACCAATAGGTTTCATTTTTCATGATTGGCAGGGGAAGTGCCAATATGATCTACTTTGACGATGCAAAGATCTCATATTCTTGTGAAAGACACATATCTACAGTTGGTTGATGTTGTCCTACTTCTGAATGGGTGATCCAACAGTCTAAGCTAGGTCATGCCATGTTTCAATTGTTTGTTGTAGATTAGAGAAAGAAATCTGTCCAAACTGTTCAATCTTGGCAGATAAAGTAGTTTGGTAGAGAATGAAGGTTCTCAACTGTTTAATCTGGGGCCTTGGAAGTAATAAGGGTAGCCTTAGATAGAAAATCCAAAGAAAAAGCCAAAAGAAAAGAAAAGGCACCTGAGGGTTTACAAGATTAAGTGCACCCCCCTTGAATTAACAAAAAATGCTAGGCAATAGAATGGGTAGGTAAATGGGGTTGCAGAAGCATGATTTATGACATTTCACTGGCCTAAGCAGAGGAAAAAAATGGTGCCAGTGTAGATCTTCCTATTCAGCAGTGTTGCGGCAACAAAATAATGCATGTCTAACTTCCAAATCATCCCCAATCATATTCCTTGCTAACATCCCAGTACTACCTCTGTTCATGAGAGCAGTCAAATTCTTTTGTTGACTCTTGTTTTATAAAGAGCCACATTTCTTGTGTAAAATTCTTTTCATTTTGATCTACTCCCTAACTAAGTTTACTTCCTAAAAAACTTAGTATCTATCACTTCCCATTCATATTCCCCTCCGAAACTAACTACTGACTCTATCTATACTTAACTCCCTGTGCTTCCTCCCTCCCTATTACTATAACACTATTGTGTATAAAACACCAGAAAAATGTATATTCCCCCCCTTTGGCATTATAGCCATATGTCCAAATATTGGACAGATCATGAAAAATTCAAAGTTTGGTTCAAGATGCTTTGTGCAAAATCAGGGATTAAACTAACCCCAAGTTAGTTTAATAACCTAAGCCCTACCCCTTTTTCCCTTTACAACCCTTTGAAATCACTTTCCCACTTTACTTACAAAAAGGCCTTGTAAAAACCCATTATTACCCCTAACCCGCGCTATTTGCAATAAGCACTAAAAACCCATTTTTCCGCTTTGTCCAAAGTTTATTTACAATGCGCATTTTTTACAAAAAAAAAAATTGAAAAACCTGCAAAAACCGCCAAAGCTTAAAGTTCTGCCTGGGTGCGCATTTCAAGGAATATAATAAAATATTCCCCGCCCGCTGCCGTATCGTACTTTCATCTTATCGACCCGTCGACCGTCGGATCTGGGCTTTCCCATCCGATGACCCATATCAATATCGAGGGGCCCCCGATTACTGGACGTTACCTCCCAAAAAGTGTCAGAGGGTGACGTCAGGCCCTTGCCACGCGTCGCTCCCAAATCTTATCGGGAGGCCGCCTGCCAATACCACCACCGTATCATAAGCGGTCTGATAGAACCGCTTACCGCCCTCCGTATACCGTCTGCCCGCGTCAGCGCCCGACCCGCCATCATTCCGACCTGTCCGCCACCTCACCACTCCCCGTGGACCACTCACAGGCTGCCACATCACCTGTCCGTACTCGACCCCACCTGGTGACATCATGCTGACATCATCCAAAAAGGCGCCAATAACCCAAAAACTCCATATCTTCACCAAAAATCGCGTTGTTTGTCACTTTTGCAAAAAATAACTATTTCTGCTCTCTGCATGCATATTACAACCATTCCGCCACCAACCTGCAGAAATTGACTTGAAGACCGTGGGCGCCCTCAATTTACCTACATTTGTCACCATTGCCAGAATCCACCAGGTATTTCTCCAATTTTCCCTCCGCACCTGGTTTTGTGCACAATTCACCAAAGCAAGCGTAAAAAGAGTGAAAAAACACTATAATCTCCAATATTTCCCCGGTGACCAGCATTTATCTTCAGTTTTGAAGTCGAAATTCACCTGCAGAAGTTCACGTTGAGTCGAGTCTCCATAAATTTACAGTCAGTTCGCGCATTCGTGAACTTAAAACCTTTGCTGCACTAATCCACCGGGAAAGCCACCTGTGATATCTCAAATGTCTGCTCAGTGAACCTCTTTCAGGGGCATTGTGACCTGTTTTCGCTATAATTCCCTTGTTTTCCTCTGCAAATCGCCCTGTTCTTGCAAATTCACTGCCCTGTGTTGCTGTGCCTACAAAATCAAGCTCAAATCCATTTCCAAGCAGTAGTGAAACATGGAGACCCCAGTTGCACTGAATGTTGCACCTCTTTATGCCCCACATAGAGAGCTGGAATGGCAGGCCCTGGGTGATGTAGATTACCAGATGACGGAAACACTCTCAATGCGCACCAAATATAATATTCATATGCTCAATGAGCTGAAGGCCCAGCACCTCAGTGGGACTGATATTCTAGGGATTTGGGACTCCAATTTGCCCATTTACAACCTCCCTCAAGTCAATGTCCTCCCAGATTTAATTCACAGATGCAGTGCCAACTATGACCCATGTCAAAGAGCTGTCCTCAATACCTCAGGTGCAGTCTTGTTCCATGTCACCCCTGAGGCTATAAATCAGATGCTGAACTTTCATTCTACAAGGCCATTGACTCCCCTTTCCATGAAGGACTTGCTAAAGAAAGGAGGCAAGCTGTCTAGTGCCCAAATTTTAAAGATTAATCAGCTATTCATTGAATCAGGCTCTGAAACTGTGAGAACCCCTCCTATAGGAAATGTATATTTCAATGAGTTGGGCAAGTTGCTTGTAGATTTGATCAGTTATGTCCTGGGTTACAGATCAGCTGAGGATGCTGATGAAACCATTCTGGCAATGATGTCTATCTTCCCCCATGGAATGCCTCCTGCTGTGCACTATGACTGTGTTGCATATATTGCCGATAAGATTCATGAACAATTAATGAATCTAGAGAGGGAAAAGGTGTTTAGATACACTTCATACATCTATCACTTGTTCCTGTTTTATCAACCTGATGGCTTCCCTATTCCTCTCAAGAAGTTTGATGCTCAAGGGAACCCAAGGTCTGTGGTATTTTGGATTTCAGTTTCTCACCACACATCTTATTCACCATACAGCTACTGTGAGTTCATAGACCTCTTTATCCATCCAGCTATGTCCTTGCTGTTGGGTACCCCTCCTCCAAGATTGACAGATGAGATGCAAAGGATTCTCCAACTCTCAAAGGCCTACAGCATTGGGGATTGGTACTTTTACCAAAACCATACAGTAATCAGAATATATGGCTGTGAATTGGCCCCATATAGACTGCCAAGGTATGTCCCTATGAGACTCTTTGCCTTAGAATATTTTAGGCAATTTGGAAATGCATACATGGTCCATTTCCACAGCAAAAACAAGAAAGTACAGCTCAAAATCAGAAACCAGCTAGGCCCATTCCTTTATAATAAAAGAGAAGAAGGATGGAAAGAAGCAGATAGGATCCCTGAGGACCTCCAATTGAAAACCAGTTTCCTGTGGTCACCCTATGACCCTAATCATTTCATTAGTCTTAGAAGGGTCAAGCATAAATTGGCTAGTTATGATCATATAAGGCTGCCTCACATTGAAAAATATGCTAATCTGTTAGGATGGAAAGAGGGCACTTTAGAGGAAGCAAGTCCTGGAGAAGAAATACTACAAAGAGAAGCTAAGAATCTTGAGAAAGAAGCTGACTTGGAAACTTGTGGGCAGGTTTCCTCTTCTTGTCAAAGGCAACTTGGAGCAGCTGCCTCATCCTCTACAGCCCACCAGCAAGCAGTTAAAACTACTCATCAGGCAGCTAGGAAGGGTAAAGAAAAGGAGATGGAGCAGGAATAGCCACCCCCTACAGCAGAACAACAAAAAGAGCAGCCAAAACAGCAAGAACAAGTGGCTGAAGCTCCCATTTCTACAGAGCAACAGGCTCAACAAAGTGTGCCTCCCAGGAAGGAAACAATAGTGGAGACCTGAGTGCTCCAAACACCAGCGAATGAAGAAAGAGGCAAGAAGAGGAACAAAGAGCAAGAGACTCCCCTCACCACATCTACAACTCAAGGGGAGAAAAGGTAGAGATTAAATCCCCTCTCTGAAGAAGAAATTCCTATTGGGCAATCCTTGGGCATGGGCCCTCCTAGCATGGAGGCATCTGCCAGTTCCTTTTAGCAGGAACAAGAACGAACCCTTGGAGGAGAGGTCAGGTCCTCAAGTCAGCAAAGGAGAGCTGAATCAGGCATTAAGCAACAATTCATTGACATCAAGAAGAGAAATGAGCCAGTCAGGCTCCAGCTCTATAATCACTTGCTTAAGATGGCCCCTACAAACCAGCAGAGGCTTATGTCAGCATATGACATAACAGAGGGGAAAATGACAATGAGTCATTTCATGCCCACCATGCTGCAGCCACAGTCAGCTGCAGACTATATAAGGACCAACCCTTAGGTACTTGCAAAATACATCCACCCTATGGACCAGATAGAGCTTCACAAGCAAACGGGTGAGATGGTCTATTCAACGCTTGCAGACAAGACCTTCCTGGCACATAAGTTGCAAAATAGTCTGCACAATACAACTGCTCAACTTGAGTTGGAGAAAGCATCCTCTCAGGCCAAAGACAACAAGATCAGGTCTTTGGAAGACATCATTATAGAGCTTGGGCATGACCCAAAGGATCCCAAAGCTATAAAGGAGCTGCTAAAGATAAGAGATTCAGACATTGCAACTTTAAGAAAGATGATAAAGATCCCAACAACCCTTCACCCTCAAACGGAAGAGGTTGCTCAACAGAGAAAAGACCATGATGTAGCAGCCATGCTGCTAACACTACATAAGCAACTGTTGCAAATAGAACGAAAGCTGGTAGAGACAGAGGCCGCATTACAGGAAGCACTAAAGCAGAAAGAGGGTGGCCAGGCATCTCAGCCCCCTTAGCAAGTCATAAACCTTGAGGAGTCCCCTCAAACTATTATTCCTCCCACAAGGCAGACAGCTGAAATAGCTCCATCAACAACAACACCAGCAACGACATCAAAATAGGCTCAAAGCCTTGACATGGAGAAGATGATGAAAGAAATTCAGGTTCTAGAGGCACAGATGGCAGAGCTGAATGAAGCCAAGGAGAAATTGGCCACACTCAATGAGAAATATGACAAATCAAAGCAAAATGTAGCTGAAAAGGCAAGAGAGGTGAAATCTCTTAAGGAGAAAATAAAAGAGCTAGAGAAAGAACTCACCCTTGAGAAAATAGTGGCCAAGATCAAGAAAGTCCTATGGGCCAATATTGGCCAATCAATAACAAATCAATGGCAGTACATAGAGACCATCCATGAGCACATGGGGCTCATAAACAGAGCACACAAGGAAAATGAAAGAGCAAGGGCATCTCTAGGCAATATGCCTGAGATAGCCAACAGAATGATAAATGTCCTTAATAATCGCACAGGCCCTCAGCTGGCAGCAATAGGGATCACTAATAGAATTGACACCATCTTGATGATAAAGAGGGTCCTAACTTTGAGAAATCTGGTGCAGACATTGGATAGAAGGTGCCAGGAGATGCAAACAGAAGTAAATAAGTTCACAGTTAAATTCACAGCATTGCATAGCAGAGGCCTTCCCAGCTTACTGAACAGCGCAGGAAGGCTCCTATCACATGAAAATTATGCTAAAAGGGTAAACACATTTGCCACCAATCAAATAACTGTAGGATCAAGTATCCCAGAGGAAGCAGGGCCTGCGTCTTGGCAGAGCCTCTATGAGAAAGTGGAAAACTTGTTTTTTATTATGAATGAAATCAGACATTTGTTTGAAGTACCTCCAAATTACTTCAAATATACAGAGGCGGATGAAACATTAGGCTCAATTTTGAGGCATCAATTGCCTACACAGGAATGGTGGACCAGCACGATACAGCTATTGCTGTGAACCAACAGGTATCCATCAAGTTTTTGCATAAAAATAAATAATCAACAGGTTGAGAAAGTTAATGCATTCAGTATGACTGAAAAGAATGGACTGTGCCAACTCAGTAAACCAATTTGGACACTAAAGCAACACTGACAGCTACATATGACAGGGTCGAGAAAGCTACAGCACGACAAAGCCATAAAGACATATCATTCAGCATTAATGCAGAAACGCTCAACCGACTCAGTGGCCTCCAAAGGTCAAAAAGACTTCTGACAGAACTAAAGAGTATTTATTTCGTATTTAGAGCATCAATAACTTCCTTATCTGCTATTCTAAAAGTTGGTGAACGTATTTATTAATCAAATGACTCAGCGGTTCAGATATTTTTGTAAAAATGATTGTATATATTCCCCCTCGCATAAGCTAGCAGGGGTTGTTGATTTTCTCTTCATAAGGGCCTATGTTGTAAATTTCAGAGTCTAATACAAGGGGCCAATGGAATTTCTAGAGTTCTGTGTTGTTTGATGCGTTGTGGTGTATTTGCTAACTGCTACAGGATTCCTGCATATTTCGTGGAACAATAAGTTTCGTTAAACCTTCTTGTTATGTATGTCATTCTTTCATAATCCGTTCATGCTCTATGTTTCACAGTTTAAAAGCACAGAAAAAGAATAGTTTCAGGATTTATTCACTGAGTACCCTGAACTCAATCTATGCTGTTATGAATGTTTTTCTCCAGGTTATAGTTGTAAAAGTGCAATTCTTAATTGCTGCACCTTCAGACTAAGACTTTTCACAGAGACTATTATTCAGGAATTCAAATCCGCTCCTGGGTGATATGTCTCTTTCTCATGTCATCAGCTTAGTGAAAAACTCTTAATTGCCTTTCACTGGCTATTCATACTTCATCACCACAACCTTAAGTTTGTTTCATGACCTATCTAAAGGCCCTGTAGTTCCAAGCAATCGTTGCAACACCTCAAACAACCCATAATCACAGACTCCATGGCCCAATGGACTGAAACTGTTTGAATACCCCATCTTAAGCCACTGAGAGACATCATTCAACCAAAAATTTAAATCAAAATCCATACCTCATAACTAGCTTAAGATCTTCAAGAAGTAAAAACTAAAAGAGAGAGCCCTCTCTGATTACAGGTTGGCTAGAACCTGTAATCCAAAGCTTGGTTAGTGGTTACCCCAGCCGTATTCCCTCAGGAGTCAAAGGGAACAACCTGGGTGTTAACATAAATGGCGACTCCACTGGGGAACTGAATAAAATTTATAACCCTCTGTCTGATCCTTAATACTGTACATAAAGCTTGAATGACAGCCAGCAGCCAGACAGCCGTAGAAACTACCGCTGCTTTGCATTTGCGGGAGTACATAAAAGCAGCCTTAGTCAATCTTTATTCAGTATTAAGTTCCATACAGATGTGCTATGCCTGATCAGTCCTTGTCAAATATCACTATCTCCGAGAAAACTCTCCTAAAGAAAATCACAGAAACTGGCTCCTAAGAAGAAAACCCGATACACTAGGTCAAACCCAGACCCTGATCCATCACCTGAATTTCAAAATCCAAACTTGATTTCAAAAATCCTCAAGAGACACAAATCAGAAGGGACTCTTTCAGATTCAAGTTCCGAAGCAGGTCCTCAAACTGATATTCCGACCCCTGTTAAGGTTTCTCTACATCCTCGTACAACTTTCCAACCACCTCCTAGTTCTTCATCCACTTCACAAGGTATCCTTTCAGTTACTCCATCAACCACTCATACCCCTCTCATCCCCTTTCCTCCACTTGTCCCATTCATTCCGGTTATCCCTATTGTCCCACCAAACATGGCTAATAGATATGCTCCACTGCAGTTACCTGCCAACCCAGGGCCTATGCCTCAAGATTACCAATGCAAGATTTCATATTTTGATGGTACTGGCTCTTATCTGGCCCTCCAACATACCAAGAAAATGCAGGACTACATTGAAAATTATGAGATAGATGATGATGGGGTTAGGATGAAAATTTTTGTGCAAAGCTTGACAGGTGATGTAAGAACATGGTTTAGAGGTCTCCTAGTAAATTCCATAGGTGACCCAGAAGCCCTGTATCAAACCTTTATTAACAGATGGGAGAAGAAAAATTATCCACTTCATATTTTATCTGAATACAATACAATCAAAAGAGGTCCACAAGAAACTGTCTTGGACTACTGTGCTCGATTTAACAATATCTACAATGCTATTCCCCAAAATCTTAGACCCCCACCGGATCTGGCCCTATTTACCTTTCCTGATGGGTTTGATTCAGATATGGCATATCAATTAAGAGAAAGAGCTCCCCAGACTTTAGCTGAAATGCAAGACATAGCAGTAAGTGTAGAAGCCAACTTGATAGCTAGGAGAAATAGGACCAGAACTGAAAGAAAGACTACCTTCAAAGAAGAGCCTTCAGGCTGGGATCAGAAGTTAGATGCAATAATCACGGGCATGCATAGGTTAGGTGATAGAGTAGAATCAGTTGAGAGGAAGTCATCATGGGAAGCACCACAAAATAACCCTATCATGAATCCCAACTTTAGGAGGAATCAAAACCCTAACGCTGGCAAGGCCAGTTCTGAACCAGATATTAGACCTCCGTTCCAAGAAAATTATATAGAAGCATCCACTTCAAATGAGCAGATAGATGACACCCACATCAACCTGATGGGCCTGAATGATGATCAACAAGTTTTTCTGAGTCAAGAAGATCATAAGGAGGATGACATTAAGCAGTTCCAAACTAAGTCAGGTGAGTCATTTGACTTTAAACAAGGCTATGACACAACTGTTTATGAAGTTCATAAGCAATACAAGCTAAGGAGCAGAACTATAAATGTGAAATAGCCTGAGAAAACAAAGGACACTCCACTGCCTAAGAAAACCATTTTCATAGAGCCAATTGACAAAACTGATTTGATTACAAATGAAGTAACATTTGAAGAAATAACTGAAGCATCTCCCTCAAATCAACAACCAATGGCTACATCACCCTTGCAGCATAATCCAAGCAACACTTTTCAAAAGGTAAACAAAAAGGACAAGCCTCAAGATCAGAGTGAGAGTCAGAAAGAAAACTTAATTAACAAAGAAAAGGTTGCTAAGCAAGATGTTAACTCCCAGGTTGTTCCCTATGACTCCCAAGGGAATACGGCCGGGGTAACCACTAACCAATCTTTGGGTTACAGTTCCTAGCCTAACTGCAACCAGAGAGGGCTCTCTCTTTATGATTTGTCTCTGTTATGATGGTGTTTTAGGCTAGCTATTATGCTCAGGTTTTGTTTTGTGTTTTGGTTGAGGGATCTCTTTCAGGTCTTATGATGTAATGCTTTGATGGTGAGTTTCCATTGGGCAATGGAGTCTAGATGCTGTTAGATGATCTTAAATGTTGAGTACTGTTCTAACTGCAAGGCCTGTTGTGTATTTAACAGACAAATTTAAACTTGAGTGATGATATGTGTCAACCAGCAGAAATCTGTTAAGAATTTTCTGTTATGTTGGTGAAATGAAAATGAACGCAGAGCACAGGAGCAAAGTATGAATTCCTGTGTCAGTGGCCAATATGAAAGATGTATTCTGAAAGTGCAGCAGCTTAAGAATCACACTTTATATAGATTACACCTGAAGAAAACATTTAATAAACAACACAGACTGAACTCAGGGTGCTCAGTGAGCAAATCCTGGGAGTTATTCTTTTTCTCTGTTGCTTAATATAAGAAATCAGATAGCGTATATGGATTTATAACAAAACAAACTAAACATGGAGAAAGTTACAGAGACTTATTGCATGGTAAGATACGCAGGGATCCAGCAGTCATGAACAGGAACAGAACATCTTCAACACATCAAGCATCCATGAAATTCCATTGCTTTCCTTTATTGCCTTTTAGAAAACAATTACAGCATAAGAGGCTCTTCAAGAGAAATTCACAACAACCCTTGCAATCTCATGCAAAGGGGTTTATATAGAAATATGTATACAAAATATCTCAGGTATTGAGTCATCTGAGAGAGAGAAAATATCTTCAGTAGTGTTTCAGAAAGTAGGCAAGAAGTTATTACAATGTTAAATGCAGCGTAAATGCCCTTCATGTCTGTCAGAGGATTGTTTTGACTTTTAGGAGTCACTGAGTCGGTTGCATTACTCTGTATTAATTCTGGAGGTACGCATTTACTTTTGCCTGCGCAGTGAGTTTTCGGATTTGCCAGCTGTGGTTCTCTTTTTCTGCTTTGTTGGCCGCTACATCCGCTGAGTTGGCTCAGCTTTGATTTTATGATGCCTGCTGACTTTGTTGACTTTTCTTTTCATCAAAATTTGTAGAAAAAACAGAAGTTGGTGAATGACTTACTGTTTACAAAATTCTCTGAATTGCATCTGTCCACCATTCCTGTGTAGGGAGCTGATGCTTGAGGATGGCCTCCATTGTCTCTTCAGCTTCTGTGTATTTGAAAAAATTTGGGGCCACATCAAACAAGTGATTAATTTCATTCATTATAAAAAGTAGATTTTCTATCTTACTATAGAAGATCTGTCCTGTAATAGGCCCTGTGTCTTCTGAAGTGCTGGCCTTCTCATTGACCTGTGCTGAGGCAAAAACATTTACTCTTTTAGCATACTGTTCATGGGTGAATAATTTCCCTCCGCTGTTCAGTAAGCTAGGGAGTCCTCTACTCTGCAACACTTGAAACTTCTCCATGAACTTATTTACCTCTGTCTGCATATCCTAGGTTCTCCTGTCCAATGTCTGCACTAGACTTCTAAGAGTAAGAACCCTCTTGATCATTTGAATAGTCTCAGTTCTATTTGCAATTCCCATGGTGGCCAACTGAGAGCTTGTTTTGTGATTGAGCACATTGATCATTCTTGTAGCAACTTCAGGCATATTTCCCAATAAGGCCCTTGATGTTCGGATTTCCCTCTGTGCCTTTGGAATGAGCTCTAGTTGCTCATGGATTGTCTCGATGTATGGCCATTGGTTGTTGATGGATTTACCAATATTGGACCATATCATTGCTCTGATCTCAGATATGATTTTATCTAGCTTGAGCTCATTCTCAAGCTCCTTGATCCTGTCTTTAAGAGCTTTGATTTCCTTGGCCTTTTCTCCCACTTCTCTCTTTGTCTTATCATGCCTTTCATTTACCTTGGCCAGCTTTTCCTTAGTTTCATTCAGCTCTGTCATCTGGGCTTCCAAAATTTGTATTTCATTCTTTAACTTCTGCATATCTAGGCTCTGATCTATGCTGATGGGTGCTGCTGAAGTAGATGTGGCTGTTTGTTCAGCCTGTTGAGGTGGAGGCACAGTAGTAGGAACAGTCTCCTCAAGATTGATGACTTGAGGAGGGGGCTGAGATGTCTGCCCTTCTTGTGCTTGTTTTGATGATGCTTGTAGAGGTGCTTGTGTAGCTTCATATTGCCCCAATTTTTCTTGTGCCTTCACAAGCTCTTTGTAAATGGAAATTAGCAGGTCAGTAGAATCCTGCTCATACCTTTGCTTTGCTACCTCATCAGTCTGTGGATGGATAGTGGCTGGAATTTTGATCTTCTTTCTTAGTGCAGCCATGTCAGCATCTCTAAGTTTCAGGATCTCTTGTATCCCTTTGATGTCATTGGGATTGTGCCCAATTTCTACAATGATTTCCTCCAGGGCTCTTATCCTGTTGTCTTTGGCCTGAGAAGAGGCCCTCTCCAGTTCTAGCTGGGAAGCTATGGCATTCAGACTGCTGGTTAGTTTGTAATTATCCAAAGTCTTGTCGGCCAATGAAGCATACACCATTTCTCCAGTTTGCTTATGCAGCTCAATTTTGTCCATAGGGTGTATGTCTTTGGCAAGTACCTCTAGGTTGGTCCTAAGGTAGTCAGCAGTGGATTGTGGCCGGAGTGCTGTAGGCATAAAGTGACTCATTGTCAATTTTCCTTCACTTACATCAAAAGCAGACATAAGTCTCTGCTGATTGGAAGGAGCCATGTTTAGTAGGTGATTGTACAATTGTACCTTGATGGGGTCACTCCTCCTCTTGATGTCTATAAACTGCTGCTTGATGCATACTTGTCCCTCTTTCTGCTGGCTGGAGGAGCTGACCTCCCCTCCCATGGTCCTGTCTTGTTCCTGCTGGAAGGAACTTGCTGAAGTTTCTCTGCTGGGTGGGCCCATGCCCAATGCCTCTCTTATTGCTATATCCTCCTCTGGAAAATCATTGAGTCTCTGCCTTTTCTCTCCCTGGTCTATAGAGGATGTCAGGGGAGTCTCTCTGTCTCTTTTTCTAAAGACAAATGTATCCTCCTTTTGAGGGGTTTGGAGGACCGAGGCATCAAAGGTAGTGTCTTGTCTTGTAGGCCCCGTTTTTTCAGTGGTTTGAGGAGTCTCCACTGTTTCCTTTTGCTGGGCAGACTGCTCCTGCCTTTGTTCTTCTTGATGTTGTTGCTCTTGTTGTTCTGGTTCTTCTTGATGTTATTGCTCTTGCTGTTCTGGTTCTTCTTGCTGCCCTTGCTGCAGCCCTTCTGCTTGCTGCTGTTGTTTTTGTTGCTGCTCCTGCTCCATCTCTTTGCCTTTGCCCTTTTCTGAGATGTTTTCACCAGTTCTTGTAGCTTGATGTTGGGCAGTTGAAGAAGACGCTGCTGCTCCAATTTGTGTGCCTGGCAGTGAAGGGACCTGTGAATAAAACTCAAGGTCAGCCAACTTCTTAAGGTTTCTTAGAGCTCTTTGATTAAGCTCTTCTTGGGTCACATTTTCTTCTAAAGTTCCTCTTCTCCACTTGCTTTGGTTGGCATATTTTTCTAAGTGAGGAAGGCTATAATGACCATAGGCAGATAATTTGTATTTGAGCCTCCTCATTGTAATGAAGTTGTTGGGGTCATAGGGTTTCCATATGAAGCTGTATTTGAGACCAAGGCCCGCAAGCGTTCTATCTGCCTCTCTCCACCCTTCATCCCTTTCATTGAGAAGGAAATGGCCAAGTTGATTTCTGACTTTTAACTGTGCCTTCTTACCTTTTCCTGAAAAGTGGAGCATATCCACATAACCAAACTGCCTGAAGTATTCCAAGGCAAGTAGCCTCCTAGGCAAAAATTTAGGTAGTTTAAATGGGGGCAACTCACACCCATATAGTCTGATAACGGTGTGGTGTTGGTAGAAATACCAATCCCCAATACTGTATGCTTTTGATAAATGCAGGAGTCTTTGCATTTCATCTGTCAATCTGGGAGGAGGTGAACCCAACAGTAGAGTCAAGGCTGGATGGATGAAAAGATCAATAAACTCGCAGTAGGTGTATGGAGAACAGCTTACTATGTGAAAAACGGATGTCCAATACACTACTGATCTCAGATTGCCCTGTGCATCTACTCTCTTCTTTGGGAAGGAGAACTTATCATGCTGGAAGTATAGGAGCAGATGATATAGGTACGAGGTGTATCTAAATACCCTTTCTCTTGATAAATTCATCAATTGATCATGCATCTTATCTGATATGTATGTGGCATAATCATAGTGGATTGGCTTCTTTCCTGGGGAAAACATAAGCATCATTTGTATAACTGTTTCATCCACATGTTCTATTGAATCATATCCCAGGATGGGACTGATCATGTCAACCAGGTCTAGGCCCAATTGGTTGAGGTAAACCCAGTTGATAGGAGGAATTTGTAGAGGGTCAGCCTTGATGAACAGCTGGTTGATCTTAGTAATTTGGGCCTCTGTGGTTCTGGCTCCCTGTACTATTAAATCAGCTAATGACAGAGGGACCAACTTTTGATCTGTCTGGAACTGCAACATCTCCCTGATGGCTTCAGGGGTAATGAGGAACAGAATTGAGCCTGAAGAGTCCAGCACTGCCCTCTGGGATGCATCATAGTGGTCAGCAACTAAGTGTACAAGCTCAGGGAATTGATTAACCTGAGGAAGCTTGAATATTGGGAGGAATGAATCCCAAATTCCCAGGATGTCTGTCCCCCTCTCATGTTTGATCTTTATTTCATTTAGGATTTGCAAATGGAACCTGCTTCTGCTCAACATCTCCTCTGATATCTTGTAGTCCAAGTCTGCTAATGCTCTGGTGTCCAATGTTCTATTAGGGACATTCAGGGGAGCCACATTGAGGGCTATAGGAGCTACAGGGGGGTCCATGGCTCTTCTTTAGGATTTCTGCTTGCTCAAGGACTGTGTTACTATGCAGAGTAACACCAACAAGGTTTCTTTGCAGAGAATGATGGTTTTGTAAGTGAAAGGTGGAAGTAAGGCTGCAGCAGTTGAAATACTGCCTCTGTGTGATTAGGTGGGTGGCGGAAATGTTCAGAGGATACTCTTTTGCGGTGTATTTGTCTCCTGCAGGTGACGGGTTCACGATTGCGCGAACCAGTGACAGTTTTCTTTCGAATTGCCTACAATTGGCTTGACAGTAGCTTAGTGACGGCTCTGGTTCAATTTAAATGTCAACTTGATGGTATTTAACGGTGAAATTGGAGTCTTAAGGTCTGTTACTCATTGACATGCGAAATGCAGTGAAAATGGAGTTTCAGAGCTCAAATGAGGAATACCTGTAGATTTGGATCGGTCAGAGCTTGTTGGCGCTGAGGAAATTGACGTTCCGGTGGTCAGGAAACTCTTTTCCGCGGCTGGTGCAGGTTTAAACGTAGTTTTGCATGCAGAACACAACAACGACGAATGCACAAAAATGGTAAAAAACACGAATTTTTGGCTAAAATAGACCTTTTGGGGCTTTTGGCGCGAATCCGTGCTGACGTCAGCATGACGTCATTGGTGGGGTCAAGGTCGGATGACGTCATGCTGACGTCATTGGGTGACGTGGCGGGGTCTGGTTGGTCCACAGGGGCAGTGAGATGGCAGGACAGGTGGACCAATGGCAGGGCAAGAGACTGACGGGACAGCGTACCTGGGTGACGGAGCGATGACATGTTGATGACACGGCGATGACGTGAGCAGGCGGGATGGGGAACCCGGAAACCGACAGTGGTTTCGTATCGCACCGTTTCCTGTACGGGGGCGGTATCCGTTGGTTGTACCTCCGACGCATTGTGGTGAGGGCGCGTGGCAGCGGAGTGACGTCCTCAAAATACGGACGTCGGGAGATAAGTTTCGGGCATCGGATGAGCTCCGACGTCATGGTGATCGTTAGATCTACGGAGGTTGATCGGACGGTGGTCGGATGGCTGATATGACAGGGGGATAGTACGCATAACTGTCGGACGTCGGAAGGACTCCGATGCGATCAGGGCCGTCGGATCTGGAGGGCCTGATCCAACGGTCATCGGGGAGGTGACATGGGCAGTGTATACGGAAGCGGGCGGAGGCAATAAAACATGTTTTGAACGGGTTTTCAATGTATTTCGAAAAAACGATTTGCATGCGCTTAACCTTGGTTATACGGCGGAAAGTGGGTTTTTTCATGTTTTTTTTTTTTTTGCCCTTTGAAGCGGGTAAAGGTGGAATTTAAGCCCTTTAGGGGTTTTTATGTGCAAAAGGGGTAAAATAGAGGAATCAGCTCATGAAGGGGAAGGGGTAGTTGGCATAGGTTCATCAACATGACCTGGTGTCATTTGATTCCTGACTCGAGACTTTATTGGCTATAATGCCAAGGGGGGGGTATTTATAAGATTTTGGGATTTATACACCTTGGTGTTAGTAATATTAGGGAAAAAGGTGATATAAGGGATTTATATAGTAGGGTTAGTGTTAGTATGGAGGAGGGGGTAAGTGGAGGAGAAACCATTAAGTTTATATGAAACAAACTTGGTTTTAAGAGTAGATCAAAATGAAAAGATCTTTAGACAAGAAATGTGGCTTCTTAAAGGTTAAGAACCACCATGAAACCTTAGTCTTTTCCATGAATCTTAGCTGATGGGGGAATGTTAGAAATGAAATTGGAGGGGAATGAGGGAAATTAGTCATGCTTCCTGCTGTAATCTTTTGCTTTGATGCCCACCATCACCGTTCTTGCAATGATGGGGATAACCTTTCTGCAACCCCAACTACCTACCCAGCTACTTACCTAGCATTTTTATTTCTTCTTGGAGGGTGCACTTGGACTTGCAGACCCTTACTTGCCTTTTCTTTTCTTTGGCTTTTTCTTTTGCTTTCTCTATCTACTTCTACCCTTATCTCTTCCAAGGTCCCAGATTAGGCTGTTGGGAGCCTTTTCTTCTCTACCTAAACTAGTTGTCTGCCAAGATTCAGCTGTTTGGACAGACTTCTTTCTCTATTCTATAGCATAAAATTGAACACATGGCATGATCCAGATTAAACTGTTGGATCATCCATCAAAATTTGAAAATAAGGTCATCAACATTGAAACACTTTACACACCTTCTTGTTCTCTAGGAAATATGGGATCTTTGTGAACTCAAAGCAGAGCATATTTGGACTTTCTCTTGCCAATCATGAAATATGAAACCTATTGGTATAGGTATCCAACAGTGGCTCCACATGGGGATGGTTTTTCCTTTGAAAGACCAAGAACAGCAGGTCAGATTGCCTTGCTCTTTAGCTGCCCATACCAATCTTTGAAATTTGCTGCATTAATGTGTCAAAATTGTGTGCTTCTTTCTTGGAAGACCTCTGATTCTATTTGCCTTATTGCTGGTTGGTGAATTACTTAGAAAACTGCATTTTACAATCTAAAACAGAAAACAATATGTACATCTGCATATATACAAGGAATCCTTAGATTCCACTCATAGAGAATAGTCAAAGTAGTGCTTTAGCATCCTGCCATTGACAGGACCTTCATCCAAGTCAGTTTCAGTCAGACTTTCAAGGAAGTAAGTGTTGTTACCTTGTACTGCTTGGACAGTAAATGGTCCTCTCCATAAAGAATCAAATTTTCCATGTTTTCCTTTCTCTTCTCTTCTTGCATCCCACTTTAAGACTTTGTCCCCCACATTGAAATCTTCTGCTTTGGTTCTTCTATCAAAGGCCTTTTTCAATTTTTCTTGTAATATCTGCACTCTGCTGAAAACTTGTTCTCTAGTTTGCTGTAAACAGATTATCTGATTGATCCTCCTTTGCATATCATTGGGCTCTGCTTGACTCTCTTGCAGAAGCTTCATAACCGGCACTCCTAGTGATGAAGGAAATTTGGCTTCTAATCCATAGACTAACTCATATGGGCTGGTCCCAATTGATCTTTTTGTTGTTAGTCTGTCTGCCCATAAAGCATTGACTAGTTTCTTATGCCAGTTCTTTTTGTTCTCTTCCAGCACCTTCTTTATGATATTGATTAAACTTTTGTTTGATGATTCAGCAAGGCCATTTCCTTGAGGATAGTAAGCAGTAGAATGGCCCAAAGTAATGTGAAATTTATGGCAGAAGTTCACCATTTTCTTGGATCTGAAGGCAGCAGCATTGTCTGTTATTATCTTGTCTGGACAGCCAAATCTAGCCAGTATATTGTTTTCCAAAAACTGAATGATTACTGAATCATTTGCTTGTCTGCATGGGGCAGCTTCAATCCACTTGGTGAAGTAGTCTGTTGCTGTTAAAATCCATCTGTGTTGGCCTGAAGATGAGGGATGAATTTCCCCAATGAAATCCAAGCCCCATTGTTGGAAAGGTCTCTCTGTTGCAATGGGTCTTAAGGGAAGTGGCAGCAACTGTCTTTTGCCCTCAAAGAGTTGGCATTTGTGGCATGAGGCTGTGAATTTCTTCACATCAGAGAACATGGTGGGCCAGTAATAACCAGCCCTCAGTATCTTGTCCACAGTGGACTTCCAGTACAAATGTCCACCACAGTCTCCTGCATGGAAATCTTGCATGATATTGTTAGTTTCATTCTCCATTAGACAGTGCAGCAATATCCCTTCATGGTTTTTCCAAAGTAAATTTCCATCCATCACACAAAATCTAGATGTTTTCATTTTTAGGAACCTACACTTAGTTCTGGACAGTCCTGGGGGAGCACACAGGTTTTGTAACACATAACAGATATCAGAGTACCAAGGAGATTGTTCAAAGGCTACATTGATCTTTGGAGTCGCCAGCTCTGTTTCACTGTCCAGTTGATTGATATCTAAGGCTTGGAAATTTGCTTCTGTCATTAATTTGGCCAAACCTTGCCCTTTTATTAGCTTTGTAGGTTTTATTTCAATGTCAAATTCTAGTATGTTTGCAATCCATTTTCCTCTTCTGCCCTCTAAGTTTTCTTGGGTGAGAATGTCTTTGACAATAGGACTTGGTACATAAGCCACAACATGGGAGTAAAGGATGTAAATCCTAAAGTCTTTAATAGCTTTGATCAAAGCATAGGCTTGTTTCTCCATAATTTGATACTTTAGAGGGGCATCTCTAAGAGCCCTGCTGAAGAAGGCAATAGGCTTCTCATTCCCTTGATCATCTTTCTGTAATAAAACAGCAGCAATAGTATGCTGGGAGGCAAAAGAGAAGATAATGAATTCTCTGTCAAACTGCGGATTGGTCAACACTGGGGTTTGGGTAAGGGCCAGTTTTATACCTTCAAAGGCTTGCTTGGCTTCAACTGTCCATTTTACTTTTGAATCCTTTTTTAACATGTTGTTCAATAATCTGATTAGTTCTGCTAAATTCGGGATAAACCTTCTTAAAAAGTTAATTTTTCCTAAGAATCCTTGCAACTCTTTGACATTCCTTGGGTGAGGCATTTGTAGGATAGCTTGTATCCTATCTGGATCAATTCTTATGCCATCTTTTGAAATAATGTGCCCTAAGAGTTTCCCTTCTTCCAAGCCAAATAATGATTTCTTGGGATTTAAAGAAATACCATATTTCCTGCATGTTAGGAAAATCTGTCTCAAATGTTTCAGATGTTCTTGGTCGGATTTTGAAAAGGGTGTAAGATCATCTAAGTAAATGACTAGGAAGTCATGAATCTCTTTTGCAAAAGCAATGTCCATTGCTCTTTGAAAAGTTTCCCCTGCGTTTTTCAATCCAAAGGGCATTTTTACATACTTGAAAGTTCCCCATGGGGTTGTAAATGCAGTTTTGTCTTGATCATCAGGGTGTACTAGGATTTGATTAAAGCCTGAGAATCCATCAAGCAATGACATCCTTGAAGCCCCCACCACTCTTTGGAGAATGTGATCCATTTTGGGTAAAGGGTAGTTATCTTTGAGTGATACTTGATTCAGATTCCTTAAGTCTACACAAAGTCTAATCTCACCAGTCTTTTTCCTTGTAGGGACTAAGTTGGAAATCCATTCAGAGAATCTGATTGGTGCTATGATGCCAGCTTTGAACATTTTTTGCAATTCCTTTTCAATGGAAGGAAGGAGTACAGGATTGATCCTTCTCAATTTCTGTTTGAATGGTTTTTGATTAGGCTTGAGGGGAATGGTATGCTGGATGACAGAAGTATCATAGGACTTTAGATCCTCATAACCCCATGCAAAAACATCTTGAAACTCTTTAAAGAGGTCAATGTATTTGGGTTTTTGATTAGGGTCAAAGAAGCAGATAGCTTTATTATTTTAGGCTTGTCAATAGTACCAATGTTGCATTCTTCAACTGCTGCATCTAATGGCTGCATCTTTGGTTTCCTGGGGACATCATTTGAATCAAAAATGTCCTCTAGTGGGGTAAGGCCTACTGGAAGGAAGTTGTCTTTGAGTTGTATGATTTCAGCTTCAGCGTTGCTCACCTCTTCACAGTCAATTTGGTGAATTTGCTGAATGTTTTGATTATTGAAAATGGTTGGATTCAGTAATTGTTTTGCTGTTCTAGGTGATATTGGCTGAGCAGTCTGTTGGAACTGTATTTGTGATTGACTTGCTTCATCAAGTATTTGTGATTGACTTGCTGATTCAGTGTCAATATTTAATCCTGCAAACTCTTGTTGTGAGGTTAGAAAATTGTTTATTTGCATATCATTCTCAAATACTTGCCATTCTTTGACATTGTTTGGAATAGAGGGTCTGTATCTGACCTCGGCTGTGAAACAGTTATTGGGTTCTAGTGGGAATTTGAAGGTGCTGGCAAATGTTGCCAAACTGTGTGCGTGGAGATTGTGGCCCCTTGAAATTTTTGTGATAAAGAACTCAGAGAAAGTCTCCAATATTTCAATTACAGCAGACCTGTAGGACCTCAATCTTTTGTCATTGGTGACAAAACTTCCTTTCACTTGTTGAATTACTAGATCAGAATCTCCCATGATGGAAAGCCTAGGAGCTTGTAATGACTTTGCTAGTTTGAGACCTAGTAACAGAGCTTCATATTCTGCCATGTTATTAGTGCATCTAAAATTTAATCTATAAGCCCTGCCTTCTGCATGGTCTTTCCCTTTGTTATGTATCCAAACTCCAGCTCCTGCCCCTAACTTGTTAACCGAGCCATCAAATTCTAGGACCCACAGGATATCTTGTTGAAAAGGAGGTTTAAAAATCTGTTCATGGGATGGCCATGTAAGCAGGAGTTGGGGTTTCTTTTCCCGCTTGTTTTCTAGGACAGTTTCATCACTCTTTTGACAATCTTTGACAACTAGAGGAGGGATAACGTCTATTGTTGGACTGATTGATGTTTTATGGGTGCTACTTGCTTGATTAATGTTTTGTTCTTGCAAGAGTTTCTTAGTTCCAATATCATTGTTTGAGAGGCTTGCACTGTCATTGAAGAGAATGAAGGAGTCTATGTCTGAATGGACAGCATATATTGGAAAATTTTGAGGCTTTTCTTCACTGCTGACCATGTACTTCATGAGTGTCTCCCTGTAAAGTCTTTTTGGTTGTCCAAAGACAGAGATGGTGGCATATGACATATCTAATTGCAGGGAGCCTTGGAGTTTGGCTCCCCATGATCTTGATAACAGCATCCCATATTTAGGTGGGATATCAGCGACTACAACATCCATTAGAATGGTTTTATTAGGGTATTGAACCAGGGATACACATAAATCTTTTATTAGGCCTAAACATTTGACTTGGCTAGAATCAAAGGAAAACAGGTCTTTGTATGGTCTTGTTATATCCAAGTTCAATCTTTCCATGACTGCTTTTGGCATAAGGTTGTGAGAGGCGCCTGAGTCGAACATTGCATTATGCAGTATTTTATCATGAACATGCAAGCTGACATAAAAAGGTAATATCCCTGTGACCATTGTTTTTCCATCTACCTCTGGGCCAAACAGTAATTCCGGAGTGTCATCTAGCACATTTACATCATCTTTGCTATTAGTGAATTGAAGAGATTTCTTGATCTGTTGCTTATAGATGTCATGCTTGGCTAGCTCTGAGAGGGGAATTGCTATCTTTAGCTTGCCAATCTCTGTGCCTAGGTCAAAAGGTTTATCAGCTTGGGTTTTGGAGTTATGGATAGCAGCCCTTTCTTTGCTCATTACATCTTCTTGTTGGTTTTCATCTTGACTTTGAGACCTGCCCCTTTTGCTCATGTCTGGAGGGGTGATATCTAAGTCAGGGTGAGAGGACGAGGTTGCCATAGGCCATTGTAGTGGTGACAAAAGTGTGGTGACCTCTTCAACCACCACTTCTTCTGTAGGCAAGTTTGTTTTGTCATTAGGTTCCGTGACTATGGTTCCTTTAGACTGTTGTTTATCTTTTATTTTTTCAGGCTGATTTACATTTACAGTCCTACTCCTTAGCTTGTATTGTTTGTGGACTTCATAGACGGCACTATCATATCCTTGTTTAAAATCAAAGGATTCTCCTGATTTAGTTTGGAATATTTTGATTTCATCATCCTCATGGTCCTCTTGTGTTAAGAAAACCTGGCTTTTACCATCTAGACCCATTAGATTAATCTCAGGGTCTTCATTAGGTTCAGTTGATGTTGAAGTTTCTGCATAATTTTCTTGGAAAGGGGGTCTAATGTCTTGGTCAACACTTGTTCTACCAATGTTTTGGTTTTGGGTTCTCCTAAAATTCGGATTTCTAGGAGGGTTGTTTTGTGGTGCTTCCCATGATGAATTTCTTTCAACTGATTCCACTCTTTCACCCAATCTCTTCATGCTATTTAGTATTGCATCCAGCTTTTGATCAAAGCCCGAAGGTTCTTCTTTGAAGGCAGTCCTTTTCTCCAATTTTGCCCTGTTTCTTTTGGCAATTAGGTTAGCTTCCACTGTGACAGCAACCCTTTGAGCTTCTTCAAGGGTTGGAGGATCTCTTTCCTTCAACTGATAGGCCATATCAGGGTCAAAACCATCAGGGAATTTATACAGGGCTAAATCAGGAGGAGGCCTTAAGTTCTGTGGAATAGCATTATATACATTGTTAAACCTAGCACAATATTCCAAAACTGTCTCCTGGGGACCTCTCTTAATAGTGTCATATTCACCAAGTACGTGGAGAGGATCTTTCTTCTTCTCCCATCTCTCAGTAAAAGCTTCGTAAAGCTGATCAGGTGTTGTAATGGAGTTTGCATTGAGGGATCTGAACCAAGTTCTAACATCCCCAGTTAAACTTTGAACAAAAATTCTCATTCTGACAGTGTCATCATCTATTTCATAGGTCTCAAAGTGGTCTTGCATCTTCTTGGCATGCTGGATAGCTGTTAGAGAGCCATTTGAGTCAAAATATGAGATTTTACTTTGATAATCTTGAGGTAAGGCCGCAGCATTAGCTGGTATCTGCAGAGGTGCATACCTGTTAGCCATATTTATGAGGTTTAGAGGGTTAATAGGAACAAATGGGACAGCAGGGATCAGTGGTATAAGAAGGTTAATGGGATGGGTAACAAATGGGGGAGTGGTTGAAAGGGTATGTGCAGTGGGTGAAGATGTGAGAGGAGGACTTTGAGGTGTTGATGATGAACTAGGGGAACTAGGGGTGGACCGGAAAAGAACTTTGCAGGGAGTGGGAATGAGGATAGGTTGATCTGAACTTATATCTGAATCAGCAGGCTTCTCCTGCTTTTGCTGTCTCCTAATGTTTTTTGGAATGGTATTTGGATTATCAACAATGATGGGTTGATTAGGGTCAGGATTTGCCCTAGTATGCCTTGGGTTTCTCTTGGGAGCCAGCTTCTAATTTTTTTTAGAACTTGTACAGGAAGTTTTATATATGCAAGGACTGGATGAAAGTTTTGGAATGGCTATATATGTTCCAAAGCTAGGATGAAGATTCCCTAACTAGCTCTTCCCTAAAGCTGTCCCTGTATTACAGAAACAGTTCTAAGGCCTCTTGGCTGGTTTCAGGCTTGCTGGTAGCTTTGGAAGATAGATAGTAATTGAAAAAATTTTAAGAAGTCCCCAGTGGAGTCGCCAATTATGTTAACACCCAGGTTGTTCCCTATGACTCCCAAGGGAATACGGCCGGGGTAACCACTAACCAATCTTTGGGTTACAGTTCCTAGCCTAACTGCAACCAGAGAGGGCTCTCTCTTTATGATTTGTCTCTGTTATGATGGTGTTTTAGGCTAGCTATTATGCTCAGGTTTTGTTTTGTGTTTTGGTTGAGGGATCTCTTTCAGGTCTTATGATGTAATACTTTGATGGTGAGTTTCCATTGGGCAATGGAGTCTAGATGCTGTGAGATGATCTTAAATGTTGAGTACTGTTCTAACTGCAAGGCCTGTTGTGTATTTAACAGACAAATTTAAACTTGAGTGATGATATGTGTCAACCAGCAGAAATCTGTTAAGAATTTTCTGTTATGTTGGTGAAATGAAAATGAACGCAGAGCACAGGAGCAAAGTATGAATTCCTGTGTCAGTGGCCAATATGAAAGATGTATTCTGAAAGTGCAGCAGCTTAAGAATCACACTTTATATAGATTACACATGAAGAAAACATTTATAAACAACACAGACTGAACTCAGGGTGCTCAGTGAGCAAATCCTGGGAGTTATTCTTTTTCTCTGTTGCTTAATATCGGAAATCAGATAGCGTATATGGATTTATAACAAAACAAACTAAACATGGAGAAAGTTACAGAGACTTATTGCATGGTAAGATACGCAGGGATCCAGCAGTCATGAACAGGAACAGAACATCTTCAACACATCAAGCATCCATGAAATTCCATTGCTTTCCTTTATTGACTTTCAGAAAACAATTACAGCATAAGAGACTCTTCAGGAGAAATTCACAACAACCCTTGCTATCTCATGCGAAGGGGTTTATATAGAAATATGTATACAAAATATCTCAGGTATTGAGTCATCTGAGAGAGAGAAAATATCTTCAGTAGTGTTCAGAAAGTAGGCAAGAAGTTATTACAATGTTAAATGCAGCGTAAATGCCCTTTATATCTGTCAGAGGATTGTTTTGACTTTTAGGAGTCACTGAGTCGGTTGCATTACTCTGTATTAATTCTGGAGGTACGCATTTACTTTTGCCTGCGCAGTGAGTTTTCGGATTTGCCAGCTGTGGTTCTCTTTTTCTGCTTTGTTGGCCGCTACATCCGCTGAGTTGGCTCAGCTTTGATTTTATGATGCCTGCTGACTTTGTTGACTTTTCTTTTCATCAAAATTTGTAGAAAAAACAGAAGTTGGTGAATGACTTACTGTTTACAAAATTCTCTGAATTGCATCTGTCCACCATTCCTGTGTAGGGAGCTGATGCTTGAGGATGGCCTCCATTGTCTCTTCAGCTTCTGTGTATTTGAAAAAATTTGGGGCCACATCAAACAAGTGATTAATTTCATTCATTATAAAAAGTAGATTTTCTATCTTACTATAGAAGATCTGTCCTGTAATAGGCCCTGTGTCTTCTGAAGTGCTGGCCTTCTCATTGACCTGTGCTGAGGCAAAAACATTTACTCTTTTAGCATACTGTTCATGGGTGAATAATTTCCCTCCGCTGTTCAGTAAGCTAGGGAGTCCTCTACTCTGCAACACCTGAAACTTCTCCATGAACTTATTTACCTCTGTCTGCATATCCTGGGTTCTCTTGTCCAATGTCTGCACTAGACTTCTAAGAGTAAGAACCCTCTTGATCATTTGAATAGTCTCAGTTCTATTTGCAATTCCCATGGTGGCCAACTGAGAGCTTGTTTTGTGATTGAGCACATTGATCATTCTTGTAGCAACTTCAGGCATATTTCCCAATAAGGCCCTTGATGTTCGGATTTCCCTCTGTGCCTTTGGAATGAGCTCTAGTTGCTCATGGATTGTCTCGATGTATGGCCATTGGTTGTTGATGGATTTACCAATATTGGACCATATCATTGCTCTGATCTCAGATATGATTTTATCTAGCTTGAGCTCATTCTCAAGCTCCTTGATCCTGTCTTTAAGAGCTTTGATTTCCTTGGCCTTTTCTCCCACTTCTCTCTTTGTCTTATCATGCCTTTCATTTACCTTGGCCAGCTTTTCCTTAGTTTCATTCAGCTCTGTCATCTGGGCTTCCAAAATTTGTATTTCATTCTTTAACTTCTGCATATCTAGGCTCTGATCTGTGCTGATGGGTGCTGCTGAAGTAGATGTGGCTGTTTGTTCAGCCTGCTGAGGTGGAGGCACAGTAGTAGGAACAGTCTCCTCAAGATTGATGACTTGAGGAGGGGGCTGAGATGTCTGCCCTTCTTGTGCTTGTTTTGATGATGCTTGTAGAGGTGCTTGTGTAGCTTCATATTGCCCCAATTTTTCTTGTGCCTTCACAAGCTCTTTGTAAATGGAAATTAGCAGGTCAGTAGAATCCTGCTCATACCTTTGCTTTGCTACCTCATCAGTCTGTGGATGGATAGTGGCTGGAATTTTGATCTTCTTTCTTAGTGCAGCCATGTCAGCATCTCTAAGTTTCAGGATCTCTTGTATCCCTTTGATGTCATTGGGATTGTGCCCAATTTCTACAATGATTTCCTCCAGGGCTCTTATCCTGTTGTCTTTGGCCTGAGAAGAGGCCCTCTCCAGTTCTAGCTGGGAAGCTGTGGCATTCAAACTGCTGGTTAGTTTGTAATTATCCAAAGTCTTGTCGGCCAATGAAGCATACACCATTTCTCCAGTTTGCTTATGCAGCTCAATTTTGTCCATAGGGTGTATGTCTTTGGCAAGTACCTCTAGGTTGGTCCTAAGGTAGTCAGCAGTGGATTGTGGCCGGAGTGCTGTAGGCATAAAGTGACTCATTGTCAATTTGCCTTCACTTACATCAAAAGCAGACATAAGTATCTGCTGATTGGAAGGAGCCATGTTTAGCAGGTGATTGTACAATTGTACCTTGATAGGGTCACTCCTCCTCTTGATGTCTATAAACTGCTGCTTGATGCTTACTTGTCCCTCTTTCTGCTGGCTGGAGGAGCTGACCTCCCCTCCCATGGTCCTATCTTGTTCCTGCTGGAAGGAACTTGCTGAAGTTTCTCTGCTGGGTGGGCCCATGCCCAATGCCTCTCTTATTGCTATATCCTCCTCTGGAAAATCATTGAGTCTCTGCCTTTTCTCTCCCTGGTCTATAGAGGATGTCAGGGGAGTCTCTCTGTCTCTTTTTCTAAAGACAAATGTATCCTCCTTTTGAGGGGTTTGGAGGACCGAGGCATCAAAGGTAGTGTCTTGTCTTGTAGGCCCTGTTTTTTCAGTGGTCTGAGGAGTCTCCACTGTTTCCTTTTGCTGGGCAGACTGCTCCTGCCTTTGTTCTTCTTGATGTTGTTGCTCTTGCTGTTCTGGTTCTTCTTGATGTTGTTGCTCTTGCTGTTCTAGTTCTTCTTGCTGCCCTTGCTGCAGCCCTTCTGCTTGCTGCTGTTGTTTTTGTTGCTGCTCCTGCTCCATCTCTTTGCCTTTGCCCTTTTCTGAGATGTTTTCACCAGTTCTTGTAGCTTGATGTTGGGCAGTTGAAGAAGACGCTGCTGCTCCAATTTGTGTGCCTGGCAGTGAAGGGACCTGTGAATAAAACTCAAGGTCAGCCAACTTCTTAAGGTTTCTTAGAGCTCTTTGATTAAGCTCTTCTTGGGTCACATTTTCTTCTAAAGTTCCTCTTCTCCACTTGCTTTGGTTGGCATATTTTTCTAAGTGAGGAAGGCTATAATGACCATAGGCAGATAATTTGTATTTGAGCCTCCTCATTGTAATGAAGTTGTTGGGGTCATAGGGTTTCCATATGAAGCTGTATTTGAGACCAAGGCCCGCAAGCGTTCTATCTGCCTCTCTCCACCCTTCATCCCTTTCATTGAGAAGGAAATGGCCAAGTTGATTTCTGACTTTTAACTGTGCCTTCTTACCTTTTCCTGAAAAGTGGAGCATATCCACATAACCAAACTGCCTGAAGTATTCCAAGGCAAGTAGCCTCATAGGCACAAATTTAGGTAGTTTAAATGGGGGCAACTCACACCCATATAGTCTGATAACGGTGTGGTGTTGGTAGAAATACCAATCCCCAATACTGTATGCTTTTGATAAATGCAGGAGTCTTTGCATTTCATCTGTCAATCTGGGAGGAGGTGAACCCAATAGTAGAGTCAAGGCTGGATGGATGAAAAGATCAATAAACTCGCAGTAGGTGTATGGAGAACAGCTTACTATGTGAAAAACGGATGTCCAATACACTACTGATCTCAGATTGCCCTGTGCATCTACTCTCTTCTTTGGGAAGGAGAACTTATCATGCTGGAAGTATAGGAGCAGATGATATAGGTACGAGGTGTATCTAAATACCCTTTCTCTTGATAAATTCATCAATTGATCATGCATCTTATCTGATATGTATGTGGCATAATCATAGTGGATTGGCTTCTTTCCTGGGGAAAACATAAGCATCATTTGTATAACTGTTTCATCCACATGTTCTATTGAATCATATCCCAGGATGGGACTGATCATGTCAACCAGGTCTAGGCCCAATTGGTTGAGGTAAACCCAGTTGATAGGAGGAATTTGTAGAGTGTCAGCCTTGATGAACAACTGGTTGATCTTAGTAATTTGGGCCTCTGTGGTTCTGGCTCCCTGTACTATTAAATCAGCTAATGACAGAGGGACCAACTTTTGATCTGTCTGGAACTGCAACATCTCCCTGATGGCTTCAGGGGTAATGAGGAACAGAATTGAGCCTGAAGAGTCCAGCACTGCCCTCTGGGATGCATCATAGTGGTCAGAAACTAAGTGTACAAGCTCAGGGAATTGATTAACCTGAGGAAGCTTGAATATTGGGAGGAATGAATCCCAAATTCCCAGGATGTCTGTCCCCCTCTCATGTTTGATCTTTATTTCATTTAGGATTTGCAAATGGAACCTGCTTCTGCTCAACATCTCCTCTGATATCTTGTAGTCCAAGTCTGCTAATGCTCTGGTGTCCAATGTTCTATTAGGGACATTCAGGGGAGCCACATTGAGGGCTATAGGAGCTACAGGGGGGTCCATGGCTCTTCTTTAGGATTTCTGCTTTCTCAAGGACTGCGTTACTATGCAGAGTAACACCAACAAGGTTTCTTTGCAGAGAATTATGGTTTTGTAAGTGAAAGGTGGAAGTAAGGCTGCAGCAGTTGAAATACTGCCTCTGTGTGATTAGGTGGGTGGCGGAAATGTTCAGAGGATACTCTTTTGCGGTGTATTTGTCTCCTGCAGGTGACGGGTTCACGATTACGCGAACCAGTGACAGTTTTCTTTCGAATTGCCTACAATTGGCTTGACAGTAGCTTAGTGACGGCTCTGGTTCAATTTAAATGTCAACTTGATGGTATTTAACGGTGAAATTGGAGTCTTAAGGTCTGTTACTCATTGACATGCGAAATGCAGTGAAAATGGAGTTTCAGAGCTCAAATGAGGAATACCTGTAGATTTGGATAGGTCAGAGCTTGTTGGCGCTGAGGAAATTGACGTTCCGGTGGTCAGGAAACTCTTTTCCGCAGCTGGTGCAGGTTTAAACGTAGTTTTGCATGCAGAACACAACAACGACGAATGCACAAAAATGGTAAAAAACACGAATTTTTGGCTAAAATAGACCTTTTGGTGCTTTTGGCGCGAATCCGTGCTGACGTCAGCATGACGTCATTGGTGGGGTCAAGGTCGGATGACGTCATGCTGACGTCATCGGGTGACGTGGCGGGGTCTGGTTGGTCCACAGGGGCAGTGAGATGGCAGGACAGGTGGACCAATGGCAGGGCAAGAGACTGAAGGGACAGCTTACCTGGGTGACGGAGCGATGACATGTTGATGACACGGCGATGACGTGAGCAGGCGGGATGGGGAACCCGGAAACCGACAGTGGTTTTGTATCGCACCGTTTCCTGTACGGGGGCGGTATCCGTTGGTTGTACCTCCGACGCATTGTGGTGAGGGCGCGTGGCAGCGGAGTGACGTCCTCAAAATACGGACGTCGGGAGATAAGTTTCGGGCATCGGATGGGCTCCGACGTCATGGTGATCGTTAGATCTACGGAGGTTGATCGGACGGTGGTCGGATGGCTGATATGACAGGGGGATAGTACGCATAACTGTCGGACGTCGGAAGGACTCCGACGCGATCAGGGCCGTCGGATCTGGAGGGCCTGATCCAACGGTCATCGGGGAGGTGACATGGGCAGTGTATACGGAAGCGGGCGGAGGCAATAAAACATGTTTTGAACGGGTTTTCAATGTATTTCGAAAAAACGATTTGCATGCGCTTAACCTTGGTTATACGGCGGAAAGTGGGTTTTTTCATGTTTTTTTTTTTTTTTGCCCTTTGAAGCGGGTAAAGGTGGAATTTAAGCCCTTTAGGGGTTTTTATGTGCAAAAGGGGTAAAAATAGAGGAATCAGCTCATGAAGGGGAAGGGGTAGTTGGCATAGGTTCATCAACATGACCTGGTGTCATTTGATTCCTGACTCGAGACTTTATTGGCTATAATGCCAAGGGGGGGGTATTTATAAGATTTTGGGATTTATACACCTTGGTGTTAGTAATATTAGGGAAAAAGGTGATATAAGGGATTTATATAGTAGGGTTAGTGTTGGTATGGAGGAGGGGGTAAGTGGAGGGAGAAACCATTAAGTTTATATGAAACAAACTTGGTTTTAAGAGTAGATCAAAATGAAAAGATCATTAGACAAGAAATGTGGCTTCTTAAAGGTTAAGAACCACTATGAAACCTTAGTCTTTTCCATGAATCTAGGCTGATGGGGGAATGTTAGAAATGAAATTGGAGGGGAATGAGGGAAATTAGTCATGCTTCCTGCTGTAATCTTTTGCTTTGATGCCCACCATCACCGTTCTTGCAATGATGGGGATAACCTTTCTGCAACCCCAACTACCTACCCAGCTACTTACCTAGCATTTTTATTTCTTCTTGGAGGGTGCACTTGGACTTGCAGACCCTTACTTGCCTTTTCTTTTCTTTGGCTTTTTCTTTTGCTTTCTCTATCTACTTCTACCCTTATCTCTTCCAAGGTCCCAGATTAGGCTGTTGGGAGCCTTTTCTTCTCTACCTAAACTAGTTGTCTGCCAAGATTCAGCTGTTTGGACAGACTTCTTTCTCTATTCTATAGCATAAAATTGAACACATGGCATGATCCAGATTAAACTGTTGGATCATCCATCAAAAATTTGAAAATAAGGTCGTCAACATTGAAACACTTTACACACCTTCTTGTTCTCTAGGAAATATGGGATCTTTGTGAACTCAAAGCAGAGCATATTTGGACTTTCTCTTGCCAATCATGAAATATGAAACCTATTGGTATAGGTATCCAACACAAGACACCAAGACCCAATCTGAAAAACCTTTTGATTTAGAAGCTGAGATTGGAAAATTGAAGATAGCCATTCCTCTTTCAGAGCTAGCTAAGCATAACATTTACAAACAACAAATCAAGAAGTCCCTTCAACTTACTCATAATAAAGATGATGTCAATGTGTTGGATGACACCCCAGAACTACTTTTCGGTCCAGAGGTTGATGGAAAGACAACAGTTACAGGGATCTTACCTTTTTATGTCAGCTTGCATGTTCATGATAAGATATTACACAATGCAATGTTTGACTCAGGCGCCTCTCATAACCTTATGCCTAAATCAGTCATGGAGAGGTTGAATCTAGACGTTACAAGACCATATAAGGACCTATTCTCATTCGATTCTAGCTAAGTTAAGTGTTTAGGCTTGATAAAAGACCTATGTGTGTCCCTAGTCCAGTACCCTAATAAAACGATCTTAATGGATGTTGTAGTTGCTGATATCCCACCCAAGTATGGGATGTTGTTATCACGATCATGGGGGGCTAAACTCCAAGGTTCACTGCAATTGGATATGTCATACGACAACATCTCTGTCTTTGGGCAACCCAAGAGGCTATACAGAGAGTCACTCACGAAATACATGGTCAGCAGTGAAGAAAAACCTCAAAATTTCCCCATTTATGCAGTTCATTCAGATATGGATTCCTTTATTCTGTTCAATGATTATACAAGTCCAATGAGTGGTAATCAATCTATCATACTTGAACAAGATCTTCATATGAATGAGGAATCCTGTCCTCAAGAAATCAAGGTGGTACAATCAAGTGATGAAACTGTTCTAGAAGGCAAACCAGGTGAAAGACAAGAGCTCCAACTTATAATCCCAAGTCATAGAGAAAATGTTGAAACTCCCCTAAATCAAGGGACCTTATGGTTTCTTGAGTTTGATGGATCAGTCAACAAATTAGGGGCAGGAGCTGGGGTGTGGATTCACAACAAACAAAGCAATCATGCAGAAGGTCGAGCCTATAGGCTTAATTTCAGATGTACTAATAATATGGCAGAATATGAGGCTCTTCTGTTAGGTCTCAAACTGGTAAAATCCTTACAGGCCACAAAACTTTCAATCATGGGAGATTCAGACCTTATTATTCAACAAGTAAAAGGAAACTTTGTCACCAATGACAAAAGACTAAGATCATACAGGGCTGCTGCTATTGAAATACTCAAAGCTTTCACAGAATTTCAAATAACCAAAATACCTAGGACTCATAACCTTCATGCCCACAGTTTAGCTACATTTGCCAGTACATGCAAATTGCCTTTTGAACCCAATCACTCCTTTACAACCGAGATAAAACACAGACCTTCTATCCCAGACAATGTCAAAGGTTGGCAAGTGTTTGAGGATGACACACAAATAAACAGTTTCCTAACCCTGCAGCATGAATTTTCAAGCTTGAACATTGATGTTGACACGGTGAAAGACACACAGCCAGTGAGTGATGAGGACCAAATAGCAATATCACCTAAAACAGCAAATCAAATACTCTGCCCAACGAACTTTGACAAGGAAAAAATATAGCAACTTGAACAATTGCATTTTGATGAAGTAGCTGCTACAGAGGCTGAAATCATAGAGCTAAAAGATAACTTTTTACCAACAGGCCTAACTCCATTAGAGGACATTTTTGACTCAAATGACGTTCCTAGAAAACCAAAAATGCAACTCCTTAATGCCGCCATTGAAGAATGCAACATTGGAACTATTGAAAAACCCAAGATAATAAAATTGTCTGCCTCTTTACCTCCTGACCAAAAGCCCAAATACATTGATCTCTTTAAAGAGTTCCAAGATGTGTTTGCATGGAGTTATGAGGATTTAAAATCCTATGACACCTCTGTTATTCAACACACTATCCCTCTCAAGCCCAATCAAAAGCCATTCAAGCAAAAATTGAGAAGAATCAATCCTATGCTCCTCCCTTCAATTGAGAAAGAGGTACAAAAAATGTTTAAAGCTGGTATCATAGCACCAATCAGGTTTTCAGACTAGATTTCAAACTTAGTCCCCACAAGAAAGAAAACTGGGGAGATTAGGCTTTGTGTTGACCTAAGGAATTTGAATCAAGTGTCCCTTAAGGACAATTACCCCTTAACAAAAATGGATCACATTCTCCAAAGAGTGGTGGGGGCTTCAAGAATCTCATTACTTGATTGATTCTCAGGCTTTAATCAGATCCTAGTCCACCCCGATGATCAAGATAAAACAGCTTTCACAACCCCATGGGGAACTTTCAAATATGTTAAAATGCCTTTTGGACTGAAAAATGCAGGAGCTACATTTCAGAGAGCAATGGATATTGCTTTTGCCAAAGAGATCCATGAGTTCCTTGTTATTTACTTAGATGATCTCACACCTTTCTCAAAATCTGACCAAGAACACTTAAAACATTTGAGACAAATATTCATAACATGTAGGAAGTATGGAATTTCCTTAAATCCCAAAAAGTCTCTATTCGGTTTGGAAGAAGGTAAGCTATTGGGTCATATCATCTCAAAGGACGGCATTAGAATTGACCCAGACAGAATACAGGCCATCTTGCAAATGCCCCATCCAAGAAACATCAAAGAATTACAATCCTTCTTGGGAAAGATTAACTTCTTAAGGAGATTTATCCCAAACTTAGCAGAATTGACTAGATTACTAAACAACATGCTAAAGAAGGATTCAAAAGTAAAGTGGACAGTAGAAGCAAGTCAAACTTTTGAAGGTATTAAATTGGCCCTTGCCCAAACCCCAGTCTTAACAAATCCTCAATTTGACAAAGAGTTTATCATTTTCTCTTTTGCCTCCCAGCATACCATTGCTGTTGTATTATTACAGAAAGATGACCAAGGGAATGAAAAACCCATTGCTTTCTTTAGTAGAGCCTTTAGAGATGCACCTCTGAAATATCAGATCATGGAAAAACAAGCTTACGCTTTGGTCAAAGCCATCAAAGACTTTAGGATTTAAATTCTATATTCCCATGTTATAGCTTATGTACCAAATCCCATTGTGAAAGATATACTAACTCAAGAAAACTTAGAGGGCAGAAGAGGAAAATGGATTGCTAGTATTTTAGAATTTGACATTGAAATAAAACCTACAAAACTGATAAAAGGGCAAGGTTTGGCCAAATTAATGTCAGAAACAAACTTTCAAGCCTTGGACATTAACCAACTGGACAATGAATCGGAGCTGGCGACTCCAAAGATCAATGTAGCCTTTGAACAATCCCCGTGGTATTCTGATATCTGTTATATATTGCAAAACCTGTGTGCTCCCCCAGGATTGTCCAGAACCAAATCTAGATTTTTAAAAATGAAAGCTTCAAAATTCTATGTTATAAATGGTAATTTACTATGGAAAAACCACGAAGGTATGCTGCTGAACTGTTTGAAAATGGATGAAACTGACATTGTTATGAAAGAATTTCATGCAGGTGATTGTGGTGGGCATTTGTACTGGAAGTCCACTGTTATTAAGATATTAAGGGCAGGTTACTATTGGCCCACCGTTTTCTCTGATGTTAAAAAATTCGCCACTACATGTCACAAATGTCAAGTGTTTGAGGGAAAAAGAAAGTTACTACCACTTCCCTTAAAGCCTGTTGCAACAGAAAGACCCTTTCAGCAATGGGGCTTGGACTTCATTGGGGAAATTCATCCTTCATCCTCAGGCCAACATAGATGGATTCTAACAGCCACATATTACTTTACTAAATGGATTGAGGTTGTTCCATGTAGACAAGCAAATGACTCTACCATCATTCAGTTCCTTGAGACCAATATCCTTTCTAGATTTGGTTGTCCTGACAAGATTATAACAGACAATGCTGCTGCTTTTAAATCCAAGAAAATGGTGAACTTTTGCCACAAATTCCACATTACTTTGGGCCATTCTACTGCATACTATCCTCAAGGCAATGGGTTAGCTGAATCATCCAACAAAAGTCTTATCAACATCATTAAGAAGGTACTAGAAGAGAATAAGAAGAATTGGCACAAGAAACTTGTAAATGCCTTATGGGCAGACAGGCTAACAACCAAGAGATCTATAGGGGTCAGCCCATATGAATTGGTTTATGGAATGGAAGCCAAATTCCCTTCATCGTTGGGGGTCCCTGTCATGAAGCTACTTCAAGAAAGTCAAGCTGAACCAAATGACATGCAAAGAAGAATAAACCAGGTCATATGTTTGCAGCAAACCAGAGATCAAGTGTATGACAGAGTTCAAGTCCTACAAGAGAAGCTGAAGAAAGCCTTTGATAGAAGAACCAAGGCTGAAGATTTCTTCATTGGGGATAAAGTGCTTAAATGGGATTCAAGAAGAGAAGACAAGGGTAAGCACGACAAATTTGATTCCCTTTGGGGAGGGCCGTTTGTTATTCAAGCAGTACAAGGAAATAACACTTATTTCTTGGAAAATCTGGATGGCACTGAAGCTGAAGAGGGCCTTGTGAATGGCAGGATGTTAAAGCACTACTTTGATAACTTTCCATATATATAGCATGGCTTCTTCCCTGTACATAATCAGTTGTATATACTATTTTCTTTCAGCATGTAAATAGCTTAGTTTAAGAAGTGTTGTATATAAGCAGGAAAAGGCCTTTATTTCAGCAAGTTCCACAATGGTGGCAGATTCCAGTTTTGAAGTCCAAAGAGGAAGTTTTCAAGTTTTGAGAAGAAGTCACAAGCCAAGGAAGTCTGACCTGCTGTTCTTGGTCTTTCAAGAAGAAAAACCATCCCCAAGTGGAGCCACTGTTAGCTACCTATACCAATAGGTTTCATTTTTCATGATTGGCAGGGGAAGTGCCAATATGATCTACTTTGATGATGCAAAGATCTCATAGTCTTGTGGAAGACACATATCTACAGTTGGTTGATGTTGTCCTACTTCTGAATGGGTGATCCAACAGTCTAAGCTGGGTCATGCCATGTTTCAATTGTTTGTTGTAGATTAGAGAAAGAAATCTCTCCAAACTGTTCAATCTTGGCAGATAAAGTAGTTAGGTAGAGAATGAAGGTTCTCAACTGTTTAATCTGGGGCCTTGGAAGTAATAAGGGTAGCCTTAGATAGAAAATCCAAAGAAAAAGCCAAAAGAAAAGAAAAGGCACATGAGGGTTTGCAAGATTAAGTGCACCCCCCTTGAAGTAACAAAAAACGCTAGGCAATAGAATGGGTAGGTAGATGGGGTTGCAGAAGCATGATTTATGACATTTCACTGGCCTAAGCAGAGGAAAAACATGGTGGCAATGCAGATCATCCTATTCAGCAGTGTTGTGGCAACAAAATGATGCATGTCTAACTTCCAAATCATCCCCAATCATATTCCTTGCTAACATCCCAGTACTACCTCTATTTATGAGAGCAGTCAAATTCTTTTGTTGACTCTTGTTTTATAAAGAGCCACATTTCTTGTGTAAAATTCTTTTCATTTTGATCTACTCCCTAACTAAGTTTACTTCCTAAAAAACTTAGTATCTATCACTTCCCATTCATATTCCCCTCCGAAACTAACTACTGACTCTATCTATACTTAACTCCCTATGCTTCCCCCCTCCCTATTACTATAACACTATTGTGTATAAAACCCCAGAAAAATGTATATTCCCCCCCCTTTGGCATTATAGCCATATGTCCAAATATTGGACAGATCATGCAAAACTCAAAGTCTGGTTCAAGATGCTTTGTGCAAAATTAGGGATTAAACTAACCCCACGTTAGTTTAATAACCTAAGCCCTACCCCTTTTTCCCTTTACAACCCTCTGAAATCACTTTCCCACTTTACTTACAAAAAGGCCTTGTAAAAACCCATTATTACCCCTAACCCGCGCTATTTGCAATCCCATTTTTCCGCTTTGTCCAAAGTTTATTTGCAATGCGCATTTTTTACAAAAAAAAAACATTGAAAAACCCGCAAAAACCGCCAAAGCTTAAAGTTTCGCCTGGGTGCGCATTTCAAGGAATACAATAAAATATTCCCCGCCCACTACTGTATCATACTTTCATCTTATCCACCCGTCGACCCTCGGATCTGGGCTTTCCCATTCGACGGCCCATATCAATATCGGGCGGCCCCCGATGACCGGACGTTACCTCCCGAAAAGTGTCAGAGGGTGACGTCAGGCCCTTGCCACGCGTCGCTCCCAAATATTATTGGGAGGTCGCCTGCGAATACCACCACCGTATCATAAGGGGTCCGATAGAACCACTTACCGCCCTCCGTATACCATCTGCCTGCGTCAGTGCCCGACCCGCCATCATTCCGACCTGTCCGCCACCTCACCACTCCCCGTGGACCACTCACAGGCTGCCACGTCACCCGTCCGTACTCGACCCCACCTGGTGACGTCATGCTGACGTAATCCAAAAAGGCGCCAATAACCCAAAAACTCCATATTTTCACGAAAATTCGCGTTGTTTGTCACTTTTGCCAAAAAGAACTATTTCTGCTCTCTGCATGCATATTACGACCATTCCGCCACCAACCTGCAGAAATCGACTTGAAGACTGTGGGGGCCCTCAATTTACCTGCATTTGTCACCATTGCCAGAATCCACCACGTATTTCTCCAATTTCCCCTCCGCACCTGGTTTTGTGCACAATTCACCAAAGCAAGCGTAAAAAGACTGAAAAAACACTATAATCTCCAATATTTCCCTGATGACTAGCATTTATCTTCAGTTTTGAAGTCGAAATTCACCTACAGAAGTTCATGTTGAGTCGAGTCTCCATAAATTTACAGTTAGTTCGCGCATTCGTGAACTTAAAACCTTTGCTGCACTAATCCACCGGGAAAGCCACCTGTGATATCCCAAATGTCTGCTCAGTGAACCTCTTTCAGGGGCATTGTGACCTGTTTTCGCTATAATTCCCCTGTTTTCCTCTGCAAATCGCCATGTTCTTGCAAATTCACTGCCCTGTGTTGCTGTGCCTACAAAATCAAGCTCAAATCCATTTCCAAGCACTAGTGAAACATGGAGACCCCAGTTGCACTGAATTTTGCACCTCTTAATGCCCCACATAGAGAGCTGGAATGGCAGGCCCTGGGTGATGTAGATTACCAGATGACAGAAACACTCTTAATGCACACCAAATATAATATTCATATGCTCAATGAGCTGAAGGCCCAGCACCTTAGTGGGACTGATATACTAGGGATTTGGGACTCCAATTTGCCCATTTACAACCTCCCTCAAGTCAATGTCCTCCCAGATTTAATTCACAGATGCAGTGCCAACTATGACCCATGTCAAAGAGTTGTCCTCAATAGCTCAGGTCAGTCTTGTTCCATGTCACCCCTGAGGCTATAAATCAGATGCTGAATTTTCATTCTACAAGGCCATTGACTCCCCTTTCCATGAAGGACTTGCTAAAGAAAGGAGGCAAGCTGTCTAGTGCCCAAATTTTAAAGATTAATCAGCTATTCATTGAATCAGGCTCTGAAACTGTGAGAACCCCTCCTATAGGAAATGTATATTTCAATGAGTTGGGCAAGTTGCTTGTAGATTTGATCAGTTATGTCCTGGGTTACAGATCAACTGAGGATACCGATGAAACCATTTTGGCAATGATGTCTATCTTCTCCTCTGGAATGCCTCCTGTTGTGCACTATGACTATGCTGCATATATTGCCGATAAGATTCATGAACAATTAATGAATCTAGAGAGGGAAAAGGTGTTTAGATACACTTCATACATCTATCACTTGTTCCTGTTTTATCAGCCTGATGGCTTCCCTATTCCTCTCAAGAAGTTTGATGCTCAAGGGAACCCAAGGTCTGTGGTATTTTGGACTTCAGTTTTTCACCACACATCTTATTCACCATACAGCTACTGTGAGTTCATAGACCTCTTTATCCATCCAGCTATGTCCTTGCTGTTGGGTACCCCTCCTCCAAGATTGACAGATGAGATGCAAACAATTCTCCAGCTCTCAAAGGCCTACAGCATTGGGGATTGGTACTTTTACCAAAACCATACAGTAATCAGAATATATGGCTGTGAATTGGCCCCATATAGACTGCCAAGGTATGTCCCTATGAGACTCTTTGCCTTAGAATATTTCAGGCAATTTGGAAATGCAAACATGGTCCATTTCCACAGCAAAAACAAGAAAGTACAGCTCAAAATCAGAAACCAGCTAGGCCCATTCCTTTATAATAAAAGAGAAGAAGGATGGAAAGAAGCAGATAGGATCCTAGAGGGCCTCCAATTGAAAACCAGTTTCCTCTGGTCACCCTATGACCCTAATCATTTCATTAGTCTTAGAAGGGTCAAGCATAAATTGGCTAGTTATGATCATATAAGGCTGCCTCACATTGAAAAATATGCTAATCTGTTAGGATGGAAAGAGGGCACTTTAGAGGAAGCAAGTCCTGGAGAAGAAATACTACAAAGAGAAGCTAAGAATCTTGAGAAAGAAGCTGACTTGGAAACTTGTGGGCAGGTTTCCTCTTCTTGTCAAAGGAAACTTGGAGCAACTGCCTCATCCTCTACAGCCCACCAGCAAGCAGTTAAAACTACTCATCAGGCAGCTAGCAAGGGTAAAGAAAAGGAGATGGAGCAGGAATAGCCACCCCCTACAGCAGAACAGCAAAAAGAGCAGCCAAAACAGCAAGAACAAGTGGCTGAAGCTCCCATTTCTACAGAGCAATAGGCTCAACAAAGTGTGCCTCCCAGGTAGGAAACAATAGCGGAGACCTCAGTGCTCCAAACACTAGCAAATGAAGAAAGAGGCAAGAAGAGGAACAGAGAGCAAGAGACTCCCCTCACCACATCTACAACTCAAGGGGAGAAAAGGCAGAGATTAAATCCCCTCTCTGAAGAAGAAATGACTATTGGGAAATCCTTGGGCATGGGCCCTCCTAGCATGGAGGCATCTACCAGTTCCTTTCAGCAGGAACAAGAACGAACCCTTGGAGGAGAGGTCAGGTCCTCAAGTCAGCAAAGGAGAGCTGAATCAGGAATTAAGCAACAACTCATTGACATCAAGAAGAGAAGTGAGCCAGTCAGGCTCCAGCTCTATAATCACTTGCTTAAGATGGCCCCTACAAACCAGCAGAGGCTTATGTCAGCATATGACATAACAGAGGGGAAAATGACAATGAGTCATTTCATGCCCACTATGCTGCAGCCACAGTCAGCTGTAGACTATATAAGGACCAACCTTGAGGTCCTTGCAAAAGACATCCACCCTATGGACCAGATAGAGCTTCACAAGCAAACGGGTGAGATGGTCTATTCAACGCTTGCAGACAAGACCTTCCTGGCACATAAGTTGCAAAACAGTCTGCACAATACAACTGCTCAACTTGAGTTGGAGAAAGCATCCTCTCAGGCCAAAGACAACAGGATCAGGTCTTTGGAAGACATCATTATAGAGCTTGGGCATGACCCAAAGGATCCCAAAGCTATAAAGGAGCTGCTAAAGATAAGAGATTCAGACATTGCAGCTTTAAGAAAGATGATAAAGATCCCAGCAACCCTTCACCCTCAAACGGAAGAGGTTGCTCAACAGAGAAAATACCATGATGTAGCAGCCATGCTGCTAAAACTACATAAGCAACTGGTGCAAACAGAAGGACAGTTGGTAGAGACAGAGGCCGCATTACAGGAAGCACTAAAGCAGAAAGAGGGTGGCCAGGCATCTTAGCCCCCTCAGCAAGTCATAAACCTTGAGGAGTCCCCTCAAACTATCATTCCTCCCATAGGGCAGATAGCTGAAATAGCTCCATCAACAACAGCACCAGCAACGACATCAGAATAGGCTCAAATCCTTGACATTCAGAAGATGATGAAACAAATTCAGGTTCTAGAGGCACAGATGGCAGAGCTGAATGAAGCCAAGGAGAAATTGGCCACACTCAATGAGAAATATGACAAATCAAAGCAAAATGTAGCTGAAAAGGCAAGAGAGGTGAAAGCTCTTAAGGAGAAAATAAAAGAGCTAGAGAAAGAACTCACCCTTGAGAAAATAGTGGCCGAGATCTAGAAAGTCCTATGGGCCAATATTGGCCAATCAATAACAGATCAATGGAAGTACATAGAGACCATCCATGAGCACATGGAGCTCATAAACAGAGCACACAAGGAAAACCAAAGAGCAAGGGCATTTCTAGGCAATATGCCTGAGATAGCCAACATAATGATAAAAGTCCTTAATAATCGCACAGGCCCTCAGCTGGCAGCAATAGGGATCACTAATAGAACTGACACCATCCTGATGATAAAGAGGGTCCTAACTTTGAGAAATCTGGTGTAGACATTGGATAGAAGGTGCCAGGAGATGCAAACAGAAGTAAATAAGTTCACAGTTAAATTCACAGCATTGCATAGCAGAGGCCTTCCCAGGTTACTGAACAGTGCAGGAAGGCTCCTATCACATGAAAATTATGCTAAAAGGGTAAACACATTTGCCACCAATCAAGTAACTGTAGGATCAAGTATCCCAGAGGAAGCAGGGCCTGTGTCTGGGTAGAGCCTCTATGAGAAAGTGGAAAACTTGTTTTTATTATGAATGAAATCAGACATTTGTTTGAAGTACCTCCAAATTACTTCAAATATACAGAGGCGGATGAAACATTAGGCTCAATTTTGAGGCATAAATTGCCTACACAGGAATGGTGGACCAGCACGATACAACTATTGCTGTGAACCAACAGGTATCCATCAAGTTTTTGCATAAAAATAAATAATCAGCAGGTTCAGAAAGTTAATGCAGTCAGTATGACTGAAAAGAATGGACTGAGCCAAATCAGCAAACCAATTCGGCCACTAAAGCAACACTGACAACTACATATGACAGGGCCAAGAAAGCTACAGCACGACAAAGCCATAAAGACATATCATTCAGCATTAATGCAGAAACGCTCAACCGACTCAGTGGCCTCCAAAGGTCAAAAAGACTTCTGACAGAACTAAAGAGTATTTATTTCGTATTTAGAAAATCAATAACTTCCTTATCTGCTATTCTGAAAGTTGGTGAACGTATTTATTAATCAAATGACTCAGCGGTTCAGATATTTTTGTAAAACTGATTGTATATATTCCCCCTCACATAAGCTAGCAGGGGTTGTTGATTTTCTCTTCATAAGGGCCTATGTTGTAAATTTCAGAGTCTAATACAAGGGGCCAATGGAATTTCTAGAGTTCTATGTTGTTTGATGCGTTGTGGTGTGTTCGCTAACTGCTACAGGATTCCTACATATTTCGTGGCACAATAAGTTTCGTTAAACCTTCTTGTTATGTATGTCATTCTTTCATAATCCGTTCAGGCTCTATGTTTCACAGTTTAAAAGCACAGAAAAAGAATAGTTTCAGGATTTATTCACTGAGTACCCTGAACTCAATCTATGCTGTTATGAATGTTTTTCTCCGGGTTATAGTTGTAAAAGTGCAATTCTTAATTGCTGCACCTTCAAACTAAGACTTTTCACAGAGACTATTATTCAGGAATTCAAATCCGCTCCTGGTGATATGTCTCTTTCTCATGTCATCAGCTTAGTGAAAAACTCTTAATTGCCTTTCACTGGCTATTCATACTTCATCACCACAGCCTTAAGTTTGTTTCATGACCTATCTAAAGGCCCTGTAGTTCCAAGCAATCGTTACAACACCTCAAACAACCCATAATCACAGACTCCATGGCCCAATGGACTGAAACTGTTTGAATACCCCATCTTAAGCCACTGAGAGACATCATTCAACCAAAATTTAAATCAAAATCCATACCTCATAACTAGCCTAAGATCTTCAAGAAGTAAAAACTAAAAGAGAGAGCCCTCTCTGATTATAGGTTGGCTAGAACCTGTAATCCAAAGCTTGGTTAGTGGTTACCCCGGCCGTATTCCCTCAGGAGTCAAAGGGAACAACCTAGGTGTTAACACAACCAAGGAAAGAAATTCTTCAAAGAAATTTTTTTACTCCTCCGATGAATAATGTTGAATGTTATGTATGTCATAATCTTGGGCATGTTGTAGCCAGATGTATAAGTAGAATGGTTGAAGACCATCACACAGAAAGATCATCACGTTCCAGGTACTTTAAGGGATATTGTTTTTCTCACAATATGTTTGGTCACAAAGCTGTTGATTGCTATAGAAGGAATATGAAACATGTAAGATGTTATGCATGTAACAAGCTTAGACAAATAGCAAAGTAATGCAGGAACAAAGTACAGGCACCATACCAAAAGGAGAAAACATCATCATACTTGAAGATATGGAAGTACTGTCAGAAAGTGTAAAACTTCAGTGTTCTCAATCTCATATGCAAGTTTCATAAAGAGAACTCACGTATATATGCGAGTTAGATAGTGCACAATCGTGTATATGTCAGATTCAGAGAAGCAGTGGGACAGGCTCAGGAAAAGGGTCTGATGTGATTCAGTCCATTACTTGCTCTGTTTGATAACGGTTACAATCTGCTGATGATGTGTGGAAATGTCTTGATACTTGTAAGATATTTAGAAGTGTTTTGATCCTAACTTGTTGATGATGATGCCTAGATACTTCTTCCTGATATATGCATAACTAGATCTGACAGTAAACAAGATGGCACAGGTTCAGGGGGAGCATATACTTTTAATAATGCATTGTTGGTATTATGCTTAGTAGTCCTTGGTGATGATGCTTATATGGTTAAATGATACATCTTGCTATGATATGGTTATGAGTTTTCCATCATAAAATCTCATATGATTCTTGGGTTTGCATACTTGGTGTTTAGATCAGATTTGTGGTTGATTCTCTGATGATGCATATATGGTGCTTACATGGTGATGTTCATAAGGATAAGGAGAAGTAAAAAGCTTGAATAAACAATTTCATTACTTGATGATGAGTCACTCATATGCTGTTGTCGACATATAATACAATTATGATGCAGGATTCCTATAGTTCATAGCATTCACATGGATAAGGATTGTTGTTGTTGATGATATCAAGAAGTCTTGACAAAAGATATTGAGCTCAAGATACATAGTGCTATATACAGTATGCTGGATACATGGATGATTACTCAAAGTAGCATTGTTGGAGACATGATGATGATGAGTCCTTACCCATATGATGACAGGTTGATACATACATATGTTGATTGATACTGATGAGGGATGTCCCCGAGTGATGATACATGGATGATATATAAGATCATGCAGATCTTGATATTGATGAGATGGCTATGGTGTCTTTCCCATATGATATAATGTGAATGATTTTATAATGTTCAAGATCAAGTGGATGAATTGATATCTATATGCAGACATATCTTGTCACAGGTTGATGCTATCTACACTAATGGACATATACAGGTTGCTGGTCTAGATGTTGTTGACAGATGCTCATGGAGCAGATCATACACTGTGTATGATAGTTGTTGATGACTATCATCGTCTTATTTAGATGTTTGGTCTCTATTATAAATGTCATGTATATCATTCAATGTAAAGGTCATATCAAGACTCATGACGTAATAGTTTGTCTATGTCTATTGTAGTCATTTGATGAATCACTTTTAGTCATATGATGTAATTTGTACCCCCACTATGCATGGGAAAGATGATGTAATATTTCAGTCATGTATAAACAATTGGTATCTGGTGTATCCCCACATGGTTGGGTGGATGAGTCAATATTGGTATATCCGCACTTCGTTGGGAGATGGATGTATGTATGAGTCTTTGGTGATATTAAGGTCATTTATGATAGAGTCATGTTTTTCTTGTAGAACACCTTTTTGCAGACGTTGCTTGCAGTCAGGGGGAGGATGAACAACACTCTTCAGTAGAGCAGAGATTTCAGCATGTACTGAGAGGGAGAATTGACAGATTGGTACAACTTGGCATATACAAAGGGGGAGCTCAATCAGAGATTTTAGCAGGTACTCAGGAGGAGTATGGATAGCGGAATGTATATCAAGGAAGACAATATCTTGGTCCGTCCTTTGCCCTTGATGTCAAAGGGGGAGAGTGACTTGGTATGGTTGTTCCCATCAAGTCCAAAGGGGGAGATTGTTGGCATTATGATGCATGTGTTGTACTTGATGGCAACCCACTTGTAGCAGAACATCTCACTTCTACATAACTAGATGAATCTATAGAGGAGAGATCAAATGTGACAAAACACATGGGATGCAGGGTAGCTCAAAGGAATCAGTTTAGATGTAATGTACAATGACAACTCAATAAGTTGACAGTTCTTAGTATGGCAAGTTAGCTTTGCCATCAAGTCCAAAGGGGGAGATTGTTGGCATTATGATACAAGTGTTGTCCTTGATGGCAACTCACACAGATAACAGATCATAGTGTAGCATGTCAGTAGCAAAGAATTGATGATCAGACTACAAAGAATGAAGAAAGAAAAGTATATACGCAGGTTCACTATATACCAAGTCGTGTACACATGCAAGTTCACTGTATACCAAGTCGCATATATATGCAGGTTCACTATATACCAAGTCGTGTATACACGCAGGTTCACTATATAAAAGGGCGTGTATGCACATGTGATTTCTAATCAAAAGTCGCGTATGCGTATGCATGAACTTTCATGTACAGAAAAGCGCGTACATATGGGAAAGCTCATTTTTGGGTCCATGGTATTTAGACCTATGGTTTTGGACCTTGGTATTGCGTCCAAAGTGTTGACCCAGGTATTGGGTCCCTAGTATTGGTTCTAAATGGTTTTGTACCATGGTATTTAGTAAGGTCTAAGACTATAAAAGTAGAAGAAGATCATTAGGCAAATGCATTCAAAAAATCTTGAATATCTGATGATGTATGAGATCTAGTATACAGGTTATGGGTTCATGATACCTTGCTTGATCTAAGCTAAGTATAAATCTCATCGGTTGATGGAGAATAAGATCTAAGGATATATCAGGATCTAATGGCTTGGAATGAATCATATCTATACGATTTGATCTTGTTACGTCTAGATCTGTATACTTGCACATGTAATGTTTTATAAATATTATGATCTTGGTATAACTTAAGTTTGGAATAGCTGCAAATCATGAATGAATATTTATAGGTGTATACGCTGGTTGACTATGATAAAAGTGCGTACATACGTAGGTTAGATACATCTAAGTAGCGTATACCATATGAGCTATGATGTTTGAAGTTACAGGTGGTTCTAGTTGTTGATGAGTTCTGATGACTGTTTATTGGTGTCAATATTGTGCATATTCAGTTTGGATGATTGTGTTTAGCTTTAGTGTTGATGGATGAGATTTATAATGGATCAGGATCATAAAGACTTATCTTTATGTGATCTGATGGACTAGATCTCGTTGCTAACTTATGTATTATCCTTGTATATGTAATTATCTGGGCATGTCTGAAGTTAGGAAGTGCAGCGAAGTTATAAGTAAGTAATTGATGACATATATGCTGGCTCGCTTTGTTGAAGTTGCGTATACACGCTGGTTTGGCTCTTCCAAGTAGCGTATGTGCTTTGATGCATGATTTTTGATGATACAGTTAGATCTAAACGTTGTTGCAGAGTTCTGTGTTTTGCTCTGTGTTCTCGTGACTATAGTTTTTTGATAGGGTTTCAGCGATTCAGAGATTGATGATGCTAGTGTTGATTGATTGTGTGCTTCAATGATATTGATGGGTCCAGTATGAAAATTGGATGAAACGTAGCCTTCAGATTATGGTTTTTTTCTTAGGAGTATCCAGTCAGAAAATTTATGAAACGTGGTACCTGGAGGAAGAAAGAGAAGGTTGTAGCCTTCTGTAGGTCGGCACCTACGTACTAGTAGATCAGCGAGTACAAGAGCTAAGTGGGTGGTAGCTCCCTTCCAGTAGCAGTTGGAAAACGAGTGAAGGTTGGAGCATTCATTAGGCCGGCACCTACGTACTAGTAAAAGGATCGGTTAGTACAAGAGCTAAGGGGTTGCAGCTCCCTTCCAGGAGAAGCTGGAGAATGAGAGAAGGTTGTAGCCGTCTGTAGGTAGGAGCCTGTGTACTAGTATAAGAATTCACCAGTACAGAAATATTGTAAAAAGAAGTTTCTTATTAAAAGAAGATATAGATGACTTGCAGTAGGTGGTTTTCACCCACATTGGGTTTCCACCTTACATCGTGGTGTTCATGTGTGATTCTTGTGTGTGATGATCTATTCTATTTTACTGCACCTCTTTACTGTTGACATGGTTAATAAAATTTATGATGCACTAACTAAAGATCAACATTTAATGGATTAACTGAATCATAAGTTTACTGGATATACGTTAGTTGAATTAGACACAGTTGCATTTACATGCAGGTTCCCTTCACTGAAGTAGCGTATATGAATCTGAGTATGAAAAGGGAAAAGTTATATTGATTTGATAATACTGATTTATGCCCCCCCTCTCAGTATTATTTCCAACAATTGGTATCAGAGCAGGTCCTTTGGTAGAAGTTTGATTGCTTGAAGGAGATCCGTAGAAAAATGGGAAAGAAGCTTAAGAAAAAAGTGTCTAAGAAGAAGAAGACCTCTCAGAAGAACTATGACAGTGGGAGAATCGATAGGGGAATATGTGGAAGAAGAACTTCATATTCAGAATCAATTCAAAATGAAGATGAACAAGCAAAAGAACTATCAGGTATGAATTTGTTATCCTATGGTGATACATTTATCCATCCATTTGAAGATGATGAAAGTGATAGTGAAACAACTGAACCTGCTCTTATGGGTGAGAAAGAAAGATATCAAATAGAGGAAGAAATTAAAATACTTACAGACAAAATTAGAGATCAACAAGATCTATTGCACAAAAGGGAATGTATCTCCAAAGAAGAAGTTACTAAACTAAAAGCTCAACTAGATGAAGGAAACAAGGTAAGGAAGCTATTTAAGGAAAAGGAAGATCAATGTGAAAAGTTTCAGGATGAAGTGACATTATTAAGAAGTGAAGTAAATGAAAGGAGCACAACAATCAAGAAACTTAGAGAAAGATCCAGTTACTATGAAAGTCTTGAAGCTATGATCCTCTCGCTAAAAGAAGATCTTGAAGAATCAAATAAGCAGAATAAAGAACTACTCCAAGCTCTTGAAAAACAAGAAAATTAAGTTCTTGAATTAAGACAACAATTGGAAGAAGGAAGAAAAGTTGAAGAAAACATGAAGAAGTAGTATTGTGAAATGGAAGAGAACCTTTAGGTTGAGGTAAATCCCATCAACAACCAAGGAAAGAAATTCTTCAAAGAAAATTTTTTACTCCTCCGATGAATAATGTTGGATGTTATGTATGTCATAATCTTGGGCATGTTGCAGCCAAATGCAGAAGTAGAATGGTTCAATACCATCACACAGAAAGATCATCGCGTTCTAGGAACTTTAAGGGATATTATTTTTCTTGCAATATGTTTGGTCACAAAGCTGTTGATTGCTACAAAAGGAATATGAAACATGTAAGATGTTATGCATGTAACAAGCTTGGAAATATAGCAAAGGAATGCAGGAAAAATTACTGGCACAATACCAAAAAGAGAAAACATCATCACACTTGAAGATATGGAAAAAGAAGGAAGCACTATCAGAAGGATGTGGCACAGCACAATGTACAGACATAACAGACTCAGAGGAAGCTGAAAGTGTAAAACTTCAGTGTTCTCAACCTCATATGCAAGTTTCATAAAGAGAAGTCGTGTATATATGCAAGTTAGAAAGTGCACAGTTGCGTATATGTCAGATTGAGAAAAGCAGTGAGACAGGCTGAGGAAAAGGGTCTGATATGATTAAGTCCATTACTTGCTCTGTTTGATAATGGTTACAATATGCTGATGATGTGTGGAAATGTCTTAATAATTGTAAGATGTTTAGAAGTGTTTTGATCCTAACTTGTTGATGATGATGCCTGGATACTTCTTGCTGATATATGCATGATCAGATCTGACAGTAAACAAGATGGCACATGTTCAGGGGGAGCATATACTTTTAATAATGCGTTGTTGGCATTATGGTTAGTAGTCCTTGTTGATGATGCTTATATGGCTAAATGATACATCTTGCTATGATATGGTTATGAGCTTTCCATGATAAAATCTCATATGATTCTTGGGGTTACATAGTTGGTGTTCAGATTAGATTTGTGGTTGATTCTCTGATGATGCATATACGGTGCTTACATGGTGATGTTCATAAGGATAAGGAGAAGTACAAAGCTTGAATACACAATTTCATTACTTGATGATGAGTGACTCATATGCTGCTGTCGACATATAATACAGTTATGATGAAGGATTCCTATAGTTCTTAGCATTGACATGGATGAGGATTGTTGTTGTTGATGATATCAAGAAGTCTTGACAAAAGATCTTGAGCTTAAGATACATGGTGCTATATACAGTATGCTGGATACATGGATGATTACTCAAAGTTGCATTGCTGGAGACATGATGATGATGAGTCCTTACCCATATTATGATAGGTTGATACATACATATGTTGATTGATACTAATGTGGGATGTCCCCGAGTGATGATACATGGATGATATATAAGATCATGCAGATCTTGATATTGATGAGATGGCTATGGTATCTTTCGCATATGATATAATGTGAATGATTTTATAATGCTCAAGATCAATAGGATGAATTGATATCTATATGTACACATATCTTGTCACAGGTTAATGCTATCTACACTAATGGACATATACAGGTTGCTGGTCTAGATGATGTTGACAGATGCTTATGGAGCAAATCATACACCGTGTATGATAGTTGCTGATGACTATCATGGTCTTATTTAGATTTTTGGTCTCTAGTATACATGTCATGTATATCATTCAATGTAAAGGTCATATCAAGACTCATGATGTAATAGTTTGTCTCTGTCTATTGTAGTGATTTGATGAATCCCTTTTAGTCATATGATGTAATTTGTACCCCCAGTATGCATGGGAAAGATGATGTAATATTTCAGTCATGTATAAACAATTAGTATCTGGTGTATCCCCAATTGGTTGGGTGGATGAGTTAATATTGGTATATCCCCACTTGGCTGGGAAATGGATGTATGTATGAGCCTTTGGTGATAGGAAGGTCATTTATGATAAAGTCATTTTCTTCTTGTAGAACATCTTTTTGCAGACCTTGCTTACAGTCAGGGGGAGCATGAACAACAATCTTCAATAGAGCAAAGATTTCAGCATGTACTAAGAGGGAGCATGGACAGATTGGTACAACTTGGCATATACAAAGGGGGAGCTCAATTAGAGATTTCACCAGGTACTCAGGGGGAGTATGGACAACGGAATGTATATCAAGGAAGAGAATATCTTGGTCCGTCCTTTGCCCTTGATGTCAAAGAGGGAGAGTGACTTGGTATGGTTGTTGCCATCAAGTCCAAAGGGGGAGATTGTTGGAATTATGATGCATGTGTTGTACTTGACAACAACCCACTTGTAGCAGAACATCTCACTTATACATAACTAGATGAGTCTATAGAAGATAGATCAGATGTGACAAAACACATGGGATGCAGGGCAGCTCAAAGGAATCAGTTCAAATGTAATGTACAACGACAACTCATTAAGTTGACAGTTCTTAGTATGGAAATTTAGCTATTCCATCAAGTCGAAAGGGGGAGATTGTTGGCATTATGATACAAGTTTTGTCCTTGATGGCAACTCACACAGATGACAGATCATAGTGCAGTAGGTCAGTAGGAAAGAATTGATGATCAGACTATAAAGAATGAAGAAAGAAAAGTATATACATAGGTTCACTATATACCAAGTCGTGTACACATGCAGGTTCACTATATACCAAGTCGCGTATATACGCAGGTTCACTATATACCAAGTAGTATATACACGCACGTTATACACACAGACTCACTATTTAAAAAGGCGCGTATACACACGATATTTTTTTATCAAAAGTCGCGTATGCGTATGCACGTAATTTCATGCACGGAAAAGTGCGTACATGTGGGAAATCTTATTTTTGGGTCCATGGTATTTATACATATGGTTTTGGACCTTGGTATTGCATCCGAAGTGTTGAACCCAGGTATTGGGTCCCTAGTATTGGTTCTAACTGGTTTTGGACCATGGTATTGAGTAAGGCCTAAGACTATAAAAGGAGAAGAAGACCATTAGGCAAATGGTTTCAGAAAATCTTGAATATTTGATGATGTATGAGATCCAGTATACAGGGTATGGGTTCATGATACCTTGCTTGATCTAAGCTAAGGAGAGATCTCAGTGGTTGATGGAGAGCAAGATATAAGAATAGATCGGGATCTAATGGCTTGGAATGAATCATCTCTATACGGTTTGATCTTGTTAAGTCTAGATATGTATACTGACTCATGTAATGTTCTATAAATATTATGATCTGGGTATAACTTAAGTTTGGAATAGCTACAAATCATGAATGAATATTTACATATGTATACGCTGGTTGACTATGATAAAAGCGTGTACATACACAGGTTAGATACATCTAAGTATCGTATACCATATGAGCTATGATGTTTGAAGTTACAGGTGGTTTTGGTTGTTGATGAGTTCTGATGACTTTTTACTGGTGTCGTATTCTGCGTATTTCGTTTGGTTGACTGTGTTTAGCTTTAGTGTTGATGGATGAGATCTATAATGGATCAGGATCATAATGACTTATCTTTATGTGATCTGATGGACAAGATCTAGTTGCAAACTTATGTATTATCCTTGTATATGTAATTATCTGGGTATTTATGAAGTCAGGAAATGTAGCGAAGTTATAAGTAAGTAATTGATGACATATACACTAGTTCGCTTTGGTGAAGTTGCGTATACATGCTGGTTCGGCTCTTCCAAGTAGCGTATGCGCTTTGATGCATGATTTTTGATGATATAGTTAAATCTGAACTTTGTTGCAGAGTTCTGTGTTTTGCCTTGTGTTCTCGTGACTGCAGTTTGTTGATAGGGTTTCATTGACTTAGAGATTGATGATGCTAGTGATGATTAATTGTGTGCTTCAACGATATTGATGGGTCCAGTATGAAAATTGGATGAAATGTGGCCTTCACATTATGGTGTTGTGCTTCAGGAGTATCCAATCTAAAAATTTATGAAACGTGGTACCTGGAGGAAGAAAGAGAAGGTTGTAGCCTTCTGTAGGTTAGCACCTACGTACTAGTACATCAGCTAGTACAAGAGCTAAGGGGGTGGTAGCTCCCTTCCAGTAGCAGTTGGAAAACGAGTGAAGGTTGGAGCATTCAGTAGGCTGACACCTACGTACTAGTAAAAGGATCGGCTAGTACAAGAGCTAAGGGGGTTGCAGCTCCCTTCCAGGAGAAGCTAGAGAACGAGAGAAGGTTGTAGCCTTCTACAGGTAGAAGCCTATGTACTGGTATAAGATTGCACTAGTACAGAAATATTGTAAAAATAATTTTCTTATTAAAAGAAGATAGAGATGACTTGTAGTAGGTGGTTTTCATCCACATTGGGTTTCCACCTTACATCATGGTGTTCATGTGTGCTTCTTGTGTGTGATGATCTATTCTGTTTTACTCCACCTGGTTATTGTTCATATGGTTAATAAAAGTTCTGATGCACTAACTAAAGATCAAAATTTAATGGGTTAACTGAATCATAAGTTTACTGGATATACGCTAGTTGCATTAGACACAGTTGCGTGTACACGCAGGTTCCCTTCACTGAAGTAGCATATATGAATCCGAGTATGAAAATGGAAAATTTATATTTATTTGATAATACTAATTCACCCCCCCCATCTCAGTATTATTTCCAACAATTGGTATCAGAGCGGGTCCTTTCGTAGAAGCTTTATCGCTTGAAGGATATCCGTAGAACAATGGGAAAGAACCTTAAGAAGAAAGCACCTAAGAAGAAGAATACATCTCAGAAGAACTATGACAGTGGGAGAATCGGTTGGGGAATATGTGGAAGAAGCACTTCAGATTTAGAATCACTTAAGCATGAAGATGAACAAGCAAAAGAACTATCAGGTATGAATTTGTTATCCTTTGGTGACACATTTATCCATCCATTTGAAGATGATGAAAGTGATAGTGAAACAATTGAATTTTCTCTTATGGGTGAGAAAGAAAGATATCAAATAGAGGAACAATTTAAATGACTTACAGACAAAATTAGAGATCAACAAGATCTATTTCACAAAAGGGAATGTATCTCCAAAGAAGAAGTTACTAAACTAAAAGCTCAACTAGATGAAGGAAACAAAGTAAGGAAGCTATTCAAGGAAAAAGAAGATCAATGTCAAAAGTTGCAGGATGAAGTGACATCATTAAGAAGAGAAGTAAATGAAAGGAGCACAAAAATCAAGAAACTCAGAGAAAGATCTAGTTACTATGAAATTCTTGAAGTTACGATCCTCTCACTAAAAAAATATCTTGAAGAATCAAATAAGCAGAATAAAGAACTACTCCAAGCTCTTGAAAAACAAGAAGACGAAGTTCTTGAATTAAGGCACCAGTTGGAAGAAGGAAGGAAAGCTGAAGAAAACATGAAGAAGCACTATCGTGAAAAGGAAGAGAAACTTCCGGTTGAGGTAAATATTCTAAAAGATAACTTCGAAGAAAAGGATAAGCTCTTATGATTTCAAGATAATACTAAGATCTTGGATGATATTCTTAGTAGTCAAATGTCTGCTACTATCAAAACTGGTCTTGGTTTTCATGAATATGTTCAAGGTGAATCTAGTTCACAAAATAAGACAAGGAACTCTAATTCACAATCTGAAATACTCAACAAGGAGATGAGAGGTCAATCCCATCAACAACCAAGGAAAGAAATTCTTCAAAGAAATTTTTTTACTCCTCCGATGAATAATGTTGAATGTTATGTATGTCATAATCTTGGGCATGTTGCAGCCAGATGTAGAAGTAGAATGGTTCAAGACCATCACACAGAAAGATCATCACGTTCCAGGTACTTTAAGGGATATTGTTTTTCTTGCAATATGTTTGGTCACAAAGATGTTGATTGCTACAAAAGGAATATGAAACATGTAAGATGTTATGCATGTAACCATCTTGGACATATAACAAAGGAATGCAGAAACAAAGTACGAGCACCATAATAAAAGGGGAAAACATCATCACACTTGAAGATATGGAAGAAGAAGGAAGTATTGTCAGAAAGATGTGGCATAGCACAATGTACAGACATAACAGACTCAAGGGAAGCTGAAAGTGTAAAACTTCAGTGTTCCCAATATCATATGCAAGTTTCATAAATAAAAGTCACGTATATACGCGAGTTAGATAGTGCACAATCACGTATATGTTAGATTGAGAAAAGCAGTGGGACAAGCTCAGGAAAAGGGTCTGATATGATTCAGTCCATTACTTGCTCTGCTTGATAATGGTTAAATTTTGCTGATGATGTGTGGAAATGTCTTGATACTTGTAAGATGTTTAGAAGTGTTTTGATTCTAACTTGTTGATGATGATGCCTAGATACTTCTTGCTGATATATGCATGATCAGATCTAACAGTAAACAAGACGACACAGGTTCAGGGGGAGCATATACTTTTAATAATGCATTGTTGGCATTATGGTTAGTAGTCTTTGGTGATGATGCTTATATGGCTAAATGATACATCTTGCTATGATATGGTTATCAGTTTTCCATGATAAAATCTCATATGATTCTTGGGGTTACATAGTTGGTGTTTAGATTAGATTTGTGGTTGATTCTCTAATGATGCATATATGGTGCTTACATGGTGATGTTCATAAGGATAAGGAGAAGTGCAAAGCTTGAATACACAATTTCATTACTTGATGATGAGTCACTCATATGCTACTGTCGACATATAATAGAGTTATGATGCAGGATTCCTATAGTTCTTAACGTTCACATGGATGAGGATTTTTTCTGTTGATGATATGAAGAAGTCTTGACAAAAGATCTTGAGCTCAAGATACATAGTGCTATATACAGTATGCTAGATACATGGATGATTACCCAAATTTGCATTGTTGGAGACATGATGATGATGAGTCCTTACCCATATGATGACAGGTTGATACTTACATATGTTGATTGATACTGAGGAGGGATGTCCTCGAGTGATGATACATGGATGATATATAAGATCATGCAGATATTGATATTGATGAGATGGCTATGGTGTCTTTCGCATATGATATAATATGAATGATTTTATAATGCTCAAGATGAAGAGGATGAATTGATATCTATATGCAGACATATCTTGTCACAGGTTGATGCTATCTACACTAATGGACATATACAGGTTGCTGGTCTAGATGTTGTTGACAGATGCTTATGGAGCATATCATACACTGTGTATGATAGTTGCCGATGACAATCATGGTCTTATTTAGATGTTTGGTCTCTATTATAAATGTCATGTATATCATTCAATGTAAAGATCATATCAAGACTCGTGATGTAATAGTTTTCCTCTGTCTATTGTAGTCATTTAATGAATCCCTTTTAGTCATATGATGTAATTTGTACCCCCAGTATGCATGGGAAAGATGATGTAATATTTAAGTCATGTATAAACAATTGGTATCTGGTGTATCCTCACTTGGTTGGGTGGATGAGTCAATATTGGTATATCCCCACTTGGTTGGGAGATGGATGTATGTATGAGTCTTTGGTGATAGGAAGGTAATTTATGATAGAGTCATGTTCTTCTTGTAGAACATATTTTTGTAGCCCCTGCTTATAGTCAGGGGGAGCATGAACAACACCCTTCAACAGAGCATAGATTTCAGCATGTACTCGGAGGGAGCATGGACAGATTGGTACAACTTGGCATATACAAAGGGGGAGATGAATTAGAGATTTCAGCAGGTACTTAGGGGGAGTATGGAAAATAGAATGTATATCAAGGAAGAGAATATCTTGGTCCATCCTTTGCCCTTCATGTCAAAGGGGGAGAGTGACTTGGTATGGTTGTTGCCATCAAGTCCAAAGGGGGAGATTGTTGGCATAATGATACATGTGTTGTACTTGATGGAAACCCACTTGTAGGAGAACATCTCACTTATACACAACTAGATGAAACTACAGAAGATAGATCAGATGTGACAGAACACATGGGATGCAGGGCAGCTCAAAGGGATCAGTTCAAATGTAATGTACAATGACAACTCATTAAGTTGACAGTTCTTAGTATGGCAAGTTAGCTTTGCCATCAAGTCCAAAGGGGGAGATTGTTGGCATTATGATACAAGTGTTGTCCTTGATGGCAACTCACACAGATGACAGATCATAGTGCAGTAGGTCAGTAGCAAAGAATTGATGATCAGACTACAAAGAATGAAGAAAGAAAAGTATATATGCAGGTTCACTATATACCAAGTCGTGTACACACGCAGGTTCACTATATACCAAGTCGCGTATATACGCAGGTTCGCTATATACCAAGTAGTGTATATACGCAGGTTATACACACAGATTCACTATATAAAAAGGCACATATACACGCGGGATTTCTGATCAAAAGTCCCGTATGCGTATGCACGCACTTTCACGCACTGAAAAGCGCGTACATGTGGGAAAGCTTATTTTTGGGTCCATGGTATTTAGACCTATGGTTTTGGACCTTGGTATTGCATCCAAAGTGTTGAACCCAGGTATTGGGCCCCTAGTATTGGTTCTAAATTGTTTTGGACCATGGTATTGAGTAAGGCCTAAGACTATAAAAGGAGAAGAAGATCATTAGGCAAACGCATTCAAAAAAATTTGAATATCTGATGATGTATGAGATCCAGTATATAGGTTATGGGTTCATGATACCTTTCTTAATTTAAGCTAAGGAGAAATCTTAGCGGTTGATGGAGAACAAGATCTAAGCATAGATCGGGATCTAATGGCTTGGAATGAATCATCTCTATATGGTTTGATCTTGTTAAGTCTAGATCTATATACTGACGCATGAAATGTTCTGTAAATATTATGATCTGGGTATAGCTTAAGTTTGGAATAACTGCAAATCATCAATGAATATTTACAGATGTATACGTTGGTTGACTATGATAAAAGCATGTACATACGGAGGTTAGATACATCTAAGTAGCGTATACGATATGAGCTATGATGTTTGAAGTTACAGGTGGTTCTAGTTGTTGATGAGTTCTGATGACTGTTTACTGGTGTCAGTATTCTGCATATTTAGTTTGGTTGATTGTGATTAGCTTCAGTGTTGATGGATGAGATCTATAATTGATCAGGATCATAAAGACTTATCTTTATGTGATCTGATGGACTAGATCTGGTTGCTAACTTATGTATTATCATTGTATATGTAATTATCTAGGTATGTCTGAAGTCAGGAAGTGCAACGAAGTCATAAGTAAGTAATTGATGACATATACGCTGGTTCGCTTTGGTGAAGTTGCATATACACGCTGGTTCGGCTCTTCTAAGTAGCGTATGCATTTTGATGCATGATTTTTGATGATACAGTTAGATCTGAATGTTGTTGCAGAGTTCTTTGTTCTGCTCTGTGTTCTAGTGACTGTGGTTTATTGATAGGGTTTGAGTAATTCAGAGATTGATGATGCTAGTGTTGATTGATTGTGTGCTTCAATGATATTGATGGGTCCAGTATGAAAATTGGATGAAATGTGGCCTTCAGATTATGGTGTTGTGCTTCAGGAGTATCTAGTCTGAAAATTTATGAAATGTGGTATCTGGAGGAAGAAAGAGAAGGTTGTAGCCTTCTGTGGATCGACACTTTGTACTAGTACGTCATATAGTACAAGAGCTAAGGGGGTGGTAGCTCCCTTCCAGTAGCAGCTGGAAAACGAGTGAAGGTTGGAGCATTCAGTAGGCTGGTAGCTACGTACTAGTAAAAGGATCGGTTAGTACAAGAGCTAAGGGGGTTGCAGCTCCCTTCCAAGAGAAGCTTGAGAACGAGAGAAGGTTGTAGCCTTCTTCAGGTAGAAGCCTGTGTACTGGTATAAGACTCCACCAGTACAAAAATATTGTAAAAAGAAGTGTCTTATTAAAAGAAGATAGAGACGACTTGCAGCAGGTGGTTTTCACCCACATTGGGTTTCCACCTTACATCATTGGGTTCATGTGTGATTCTTGTGTGTGATGATGTATTCTATTTTACTGCAGCTGTTTACTGTTCATATGGTTAATAAAAGTTCTGATGCACTAATCAAATATCAACATTTAATGGATTAACTGAATCATAAGTTTACTGGATATATGCTAGTTGCATTAGACACAGTTGCATGTACATGCAGGTTCCCTTCACTGAAGTAGCATATATGAATCTGAGTATGAAAATGGAAAAGTTATATTGATATGATAATACTAATTCACCACCCCCCCCCCCCCCCCCCCCCCCCTCTTAGTATTATTTCCAACATTTTCTTCTTGATATGTCCTTCTATCTTGAGAGTTTGAGGAGTGATAATTCTTGCCAATGCTTTACAAGATATGGCTGGATTTGTTATCACTCAGGTTGTCCCTTGGCTCCTTAAGGGATACAACCGAGGTAACCACAAACCAATCTTTGGGTTGCAGGTCCTAGCCTACTTTCAGTTAGAGAGGGCTCTCTCTTTATGATTTAACTTTGTTTTGTGTTGATTTTAGGCTAGTTATGGTGTACAAGGGTTTTGTTTTGATTTTGGTGGGAAGGAGACGTTTTCAAGCAGAGTTGGGATGCATAGTGTGAGAAGTTCAAACCATTGGGCATGGAGTCATGGATTAGGGATTGCTATTTGTCACAAGAGGAATATAAAGCAGGATAGCTACACATAGAACAATATCAGGCTGGAATAAAGATGGAATGAAGGTCAGAGATGAAAGGCAACTAAGAATATTTCATTAGCTAACAGAGAGGGAAGGTGGATGACAGTTTGTCTAGGAGCAATTAAGAATTCCTAAAAAACAGTCATATGTGAAAGAAACAGGGTAAACATGATCATTTAAGTATGCATATTCATAACCATTTTTGAAGAAAACATATAGAAATAACAAAAACTGAGCATAGGGTGCAGTCAAGCAAAAGCTAAGCTATTCTTTTTTCTTGCTATTTAAATGGTAACACAATGGTGCATAAACATATGAAAACTATAAATAGAGGTAGGAAAAATTATTGAGCCATGTAGTAGCACAGGAATTCCACAGTCACCCTTTAACCATTAATAACACAACAGTCAGTTCTTCATCCAAAGCATTCCAGAAGTCTTTGATTACAGAGCTTCTCAAAAATATAGCGCAAGTCTAGAATGAGGAATATCAACCAGCCAACCCTTTAAACAATGAATTAGGGTGGTTTATATAGAGAAAATATCTAAAAATATCTATTATAGCAGATCTTAAAACAGGTCTGAGGGAAATGAGTTCTTTAACCTAATCTTGTCCTGAAATTAATGTAAGAAAATATCTTTGAGCTGCGCTGGAGGCAGCTGTATCAAAATGAGTTAATATGGTGTCCTTATGGCTCTGTGTTGTCCATTTAGCCATAATTGTGCTTTGGGATTTGATCCCCTGCTCTTGAGTGGCTTTAATGTGCATTAACTCTGATCTGAAAGCCTTAAATGGCTTCACCGCTTTCTTTGACTTTGCTTGGGGGCCTTTAATGTTCACCTGCTTTGGTATTGTCGACCTGATACTCTTTGCCGCTTCACTGATACTCTTTAATTTAATTTGGGCTTCGTCTTTCCTCTGATACTCTTTGAAATTGTCAAATCACCCCTTTTCTGAACCGATATGAAGAAATCCTTTCAATTTGCGAATTTTCGGGCCTGTTGGTAGGCGAGCAATGGGCAGCCTTCCATTTTGATCATTTTTTCTTAGCGATGTGTGATTAGCGCTAATCGCTAATCACGCATCAAAAACTGTCTCAGTTTTTCATTCCGGGCATCCTATGCTACGTTTTTCACGCTTCGCGCCTTTCTCGGTGATGACGTCAGCATGACGTCAGAGATGGGTCCCGGTACGGCAGTGATGTGGCAAGGTGACGTGGCCGGGTGACATGGCAGTACGACAGGGTGATGCAGTGGCAGTGACACGTAGCAGTGGAGGGTTGACGCAGAGGTGACGTAGCACTGACATGGCGCTGACGTCAGGGGCGGATAGACAGAAGGCGGTTTGTGGTTTCGTCGGACCGCCTTCTGTACGAGGGTGGTAAATGTCAGAGGAGCTCCGATGCAATCAAGGGCGGACACCTGTCTTCTGTACGGTGGGGAAAACCGCTAGCCCATCGGAGGCTAACCGTCGGATGTCAGGGCGGTTCCGAAATCGCCGAGAGCCGTCGGATCTGGGAGGGCGGATCGGAGGGCTGACGGAGTGCGGAGGTGGCGGCAGGTTTATGTGCGGGGGCCCGCGTGAATATTAAATTAATATTTATGTGCGGGGGGTCAAAACTTTGGGAAATACGGGTTTTTTGAGGCCTCGGATGGGGTCCAATAACCTAAAAGGAATTTCACGCTTTGGAGGAGTTCGAAGGCACTTGAGAAGGGTTTTATGTGTTTTGAGAAGGGTTTATGGCCAAAAAGGGGTTTATGCCTTGGGAAAGGTAAAACACGGGCAAAGATGGATTTTATACATTTGGAGGGGAATTTTATGCATAGGAATGAGTCCTAATGCATTTTTAGAAGATGGTTTCAGAGGCAACCTGAGGGTTCTGGCTAAGTTTCAGGCAAACTTAGCGATTCCCAAGCATAGTCAAGGTTATCTTTCAACCAGAGGGAGGGCATATGTACATAAGGGAGCTATTTAGTGCTTTTTAGTAAGGAGAAGGGAAAATAGACAGGTATTTACATAATAATGTTAAAAGTTAATATGAATTTGTGAGGTGAAGTGTAGGGGAGAGGCTAATGTTTGTGAACTGAAAATTTTAGACATAGGAAGTGAATGGACTGCGGAGAAATGATTTTTACACAAGAAATGTGGCTTCTTTTCACTTGAGGAAAGTCAAAGCTTGACTTATTATTTTACAAAAATGGAGTGGTAACAAGACTAGTTGGGCAGATCCCAAGGTCCTCAATGGGATGTTAGTGAGTGATTTGGGGAATAAGAAGAAGGGCAAGTTAGACATGCCTCACTTGAGTTCCTCAAAATGAAAAATTGCCTCACAACTGTGATCTAAATATATATAACACTTGAAAACATGAAATGGATCACATAGCTTGATTCTGCAACCACATAACTACTTACCCAGCCTACTTAGCTAGCATTTTTTCTTCTTTTTTCATAGGTGCACTTGGACTTGCAGACCCTGATTATCTTCTTTTCTTTTGACTACCCTCCTATCTAAATGTACCCTTATCTCTTCCAAGGGCCCAGATTAAGCAGTTGGGCTCCTTCATTTCTCTATCTAGCTACTCATCTGCCAAGTTTTAGCTGTTTGGACAGATATTCATTCTCTATCTTCTAAAACAAGCAATTTAAACCTAGGGAAGCCAAGATTAAGCTGTTTGGCTTTCCCTTATCTGTAAAACTCTTCAAAAATGGTATGATTCTTCAAAAATTGAACTTCTTGGAAATATGGAACCTTGCGGCATGAGAAGATGACATATTTGGCATGTAAAATAGTCAATCATGAAATATGAAACCTATTTGCAATAGGAGGCTAACATGATTCATTTCTTCTTTCTCTTAGGTTGGGTCTAGGCGTATATCCTCTTCTTTTGATGTTTCTTGATCCTTTTCTTCCTCCTCTTCATACTCTATGTAACATAATTTCTTCTCAGCACACTTATGACCTTTAGTGTATTTGCTATCACAATTGTAACAAAGCCCTTTTTCTCTTTTTTCTTCCAATTGTTGTGGTGTAAACCTTATAGGTTGTGGAAGGCTAGGAGAAGAAACACTTCCCTAATTATAGTTGTGAGTGGTGGGATTCTTTGTTTCCATAATTTCGCGTTCAATTTTCGTTGCCCACCTAAATGCTTCTCCAATGAATTAGGTTCCCAAAGACGAACCTCATGTTGAATGTTATCCTTTAAAGTACCTATGAAGACATCAATCCTTTGCTTCTCTGGAATATCATTTACCCTTATATTCAATTTTTGAAATTCCTCAATGTGCTCTGCCATTGAACACTTTTGTTTGAAATTTATCAATTGGCTAAAGAAGGTGTTTCTCTTTGTATCCTCATAATGTGCTATCACTTCCTCTGTGAAAATTGACCATGTAACAAGTGGTTTACGAGAACAAATCCCTCTATACCATAAAAGTTGATCTGGTTCTAAATATGAAGATGCAATACATAGCTTTTGTAAGAATGGTACACCATGTAGATCAAAATATTTCTCCATCTGTAGTATCCAATTTACCGGATCCTTGCCATCAAACTTCCTCGTCTCAATTTTTCTTGATTTTAGGAGCTCGATCTTGAAACAACTGTAACTCTGTAATTTCAGATCTCCAAGTTCTAAAATTTCTTCCTATGGTAGCTCTCTGAGTTCTCTTTCTAAACCTGCAAGTCTGATAGGAATTTGATGATCCGAGAAAGAGTTATTGGAAATCTCCCACGGTGACCTGATTATACACTGGTTCAGTAGAGCGAACTTGTACAACGTGCCACGTCTCACTATTTCGACGTTAGTACCTGAAACAGATACATAGAAGACTACAAGAAGTACTCTTTCTGAAACTTTCTATGAAATTTCAATTTGATGCTCAGAACAAAAGTAATGATGATCTCCCCCGGTCACCTGTTTGGAATGTAATTTGGGAGTCTGCAAAATCTCTAACTTCCTCAGACTATATCTCCGAAACTATAGCAAGACAAGATCTGAAATTTGGAGCTAAGGTCCAAACCAATTTCTTCTCAAATATTTTTTTCTTTTAGCTTTTGAAACTTCGTAGCAAAAGAGTTATAGCAAAAATCCCACGATGACCTATTTTAGTTGAAATTTTGGAGCTTGCAAAAACCCTAAATTCCTCATATCATATCTTTGAAAATATAGCGAGACAAGTTTTGAAATTTGGGCCCGAGGTTTAGTGCGAGTTCATCTCAAATGGGCTTTTTTTTTCACTTCTGAAATGTCATATAAAAAAGTTATAGCAAAAATTCCACAATGACCTATTTGGAGCAGCAAAACCCTAGAATCCAAAGCTCTGATACCAAATGTTATGAAACCAGCTCACAGAAAGTTAGAAAAGATAGAGCAATGCCTTAGAAATAAACCTCTTCGAGGGGGAAACCTCATTTAGATTACACAAATGAGAAATTCATAGATGATACAAATGACAAGACCTCCTTTCTATATATAGGAGTATAAGGGGTCATAATATAATCAGAGCCGACATAACAATAATAATGTAAGGACACAATATTAACGATAGTGGGTTTCTATGGGCACAATAATAATAATATGTGGAATACATGGGCACAACAATATAATAAGGGGGTTGTACTAATAACAATAAGGGGTTACACTAGAAGTATAGGGACCTAACACTTCAGTGCTTTTCTTCCAAGCTCTCAATTTGTCAAAGGATTTACTGCTATCATGTTTTTTTGTATCCTACTCATTAAATCTGTAGCATTATTGGTTAGAACTGGACTCCATGCCTAATGGTTTGTTTTGCAAACAACCCAATGAAATATTACCCATATGAACTAAATCTTGCCGCAAAATTTAAAGTGTAAGACCTATTACTACAGTGACCTAGAGTAGTTGTGTTTTAGGGAGAGATACCTCTCCATGTTGAAAGGGTTAGATTTCAATGTCAAAGAGGTTCGAGGTTACCATAGAGGTTTTCCCACAACTGGGTTTCCTTTAAGTGATAAAATTTTGGTGTCATTATTGGCGAACGAAGGTGATATCATCCCTGGGTAGTAGGACAAAGATCCATATTTGATTATTGATTGCTGAACATTTTCATACATGAGAAAGTTGTGCCTCATTCACCTAATGACTCCAATCAAGCTCCACAATAAAATTCAAAAACTCCACTGGAGGGCGAGTCTTACTATCAAAGAAATGAAAGGTCAATACGAGAAAACCGGGTATCAAATCTTGAGTTTTATCCAAGATGTAATAGTATTTTTTTTCAACTACTTCTTGTCTTTTCTTGAGCATATCAAAAGAATTTTTTGTGGCTTACTATATTGGAATGAAAACGATAGATCTAAACTTCTATATCCTTCTTTAAAATTTGTAGATACAAATTATTCTTGCATTGTTGATCCTGACCAAGTCTTTTCATCTGAGACATATGATGTCCATCACCAGGCTTGTGAGCCTCATGTGATCAAGGCTGATATTATGTCCCGTGTATCTTATCTTATACCTTCTAAGATTCAAGAGAGATATAAACCCTTAATATTTCCAAATACCTTACACGATTTTCCTTTGAAACATTATAAATACCTTCATAGATTTGATAGGGAACGTGACAACTTTGCAGGTAGAAATAACATTCAAGAATTCAAGCATTTTATAGATCTTTTTGAAGCTGAGGATGATGATGTTTACTTGAGAAAATTTTGTCAATCATTACAAGGGGATGCTAAAGAATGGTTCATACATTTAGAGCCTGAAATAGTTGGTTCATGGGAGGAATTGAGTGATATTCTTTTGAAATTTTGGGGTGAGAGGAAATCCAAGTATCAACAATTTTCCAAGTTTCATGGCATAGAGAAACAGAGGGATGGAATTATCTATATGTTCAATAGGAAATATTTTAGTATTCATCACAATATGCCTAGATCCATTCAACCTCCTGAAGTTGCTACCATGTTGTGTTATGGAACAACCTTTCATTCAGATTTTTCTTACCATCTCATGAATAGGAGATCTGTGTGAACTTACAACAAATATTTATTGACGCTCAGGAAATAGATGAGAACCTTCAAGCATGTGAGAAACTCCCAAAACAAGTCCTGGATGAAACAAATGCGAATGAACAATATAATTAGAAAGTTCAAAAGATACTTGTTCTGAATCCTTATTCATTTCCTTATGAGTAGAGGATTGATAATATCATACAATTTCTTGAGAGTATCAATAATGATGTTCTTGTAGAGAGAAATAACAAGCTTGTTGAAAAGAAAGTTGCTGCTCCAAATTTTGATTTTCCTATATAGGATGAATATGATTATTATGACAATGGCTTTCATGAACAACCAATTATATTTCCTTCATTAGAAAATTTTCATTTTTAGTAGTCTAATGAAAGCACTCAACCTATATATCACAGTTACAACATTGGACATAAAAAGAGTGACCAATTAGTCGATGGTAACTCTTTGCCTTTATTCTTTTCTTCATTCAAGTTGCTGAAAGAGAAATTTAAAATCATAAATGAAGTGAAGTAACTTGAACTGATGCAAAATCACATAGGTTTACTAGGACAAACTAACAACATTATAGATCTATAGGAAAATTTTCATGTTTTTCATGATCCTGTGGCTTTATATATGGAGAGTTTTGTCAGTTTAGATTCACATCCATTAACCTACATAGATTTTGAAAATGATGATTGTATGGATGCTAATTATTAAAAGAAACCAAAGATATTTTTGTTATAAAAAAAGTATCCATTGCAGCTGTCATATGAATATTTGTAGCCTCTTTATGACAACCATTAGATTGAGATGCATGGAAGAAAATATGCAGTTGAAGGGATTACACATCAAAGTGATAGTCTTTTACATTGTTGTGAGATCAATTTGCAATGATTTGAGGATCCTTTTGTAGTCTTCTTTAGAGTCAAGAAACAAGCCCATGCTTTCATATTTTATCAATAATGAATTTGTTTTCAACCTTTTAAATAAGTTGCAAGAATAGAGTAAAGAGTGATTGATTTACGTATGCTAAAGCTAAGATTAAGAAAGGACAATCTACTTCTATGGAGAAAGGAAAAAAAGGAGCTACATTATTTGAGAATATACTTGACTGGTTGTATTAGGATTTTTGGATTATTTGATTCAACAATTATTTGAGAAGTTTAAGATAGGTTGGTGTGCCAATAAGCTCAACAATATGCGGATGTTTTGTAGCAACTTTTAGTTTTAGTTTACATTTGTAGTGTGCTACAGTTTACAGGATGTGGCATTATTGGTTGGAATTCGCCCAATGGATCAATCCTCTCTTCTAAGAGGTTCTTGCTACTATATGTGATCAAAAACATCCCCATGAAGTCAATTGTTATCACATTAACTTTGTTTTTAAAAAATTTTAGAAAATGATGACAATTTCAGTGTCAACATATTAGTTGTAATAAACAGGGAAATCATTGATAGTGGGGCAATCAGTGCTTTAATGTTCCGATATTTTTCTCTAAATAAATTTGTTAAAAATGGGCTTATCAGTTATTCCATTTTCACTGACAGGCCAAATGTCAATGGAAAAATAAAATTTGAAATTTAAAAGGTTGTGATTATGCTGACCACATCAACATTAGTGATATCATTAAAACGTGCCTCTATCAGGCTCGAAGAGGTAATAAAAGATATTGGTTAATAAGTGTTCTCAGCCACTATAGGAAAATGTTATTGTAATGATTTTACCATATGATACGAACCCCGTTGTGTAATTATCACCTCAACTCTCTAATCATTCACCAACATAGCTGTAATATTTTGTTTCGCATGTCAAGATATTTTACCATGTAAAGTCAATAATCTTTATTTTTCTTTTGGATTTAATCACAATTGGCATTGTTGAACTTGTTTTACTCACAAGGATTCAAGATAAAATCTCAAGAAGACCACACAAAAAAATGGGAAAAGGAGGTAAGGAAAAGCATTCTGAACCCAAATCCCTAGAGTTGTTGGACATATATCCCAATATCCAACAACAGTTTTAGCAAGCTGGTTGCAATGATTTTTTCCACCACTCCACTGACTACCACAATGTCGTGGATCAGTCCTTTCACTACAAGAAAAAATGTCATTGGTGAGGGTCATGCCTATGATGGAACTTTAAGGTCCATGTATTCACAATCTTCAAAGGGAAAGAATCAAATGTAGGCCTATGATATTTTCTCAAATATAGTATACTTCGTAAAGGCTTCTTGACATTCTCGGGAAATGAAAAGAAATAATTTATAACAAAGAACATCATGTCTTGGATAAAATTCCAACTTCAATACCTAATTTTTCCATATTTTCCTTTCATGTTTTTGCTGGCCAGATTCATCCTCCATTGGAGTCCTTGGATCTGATCTCGAAACTAATTTGGAGTTGCCAGGTGAATGATTTCAGCCTTCCGGTGTCTGATCATTGTCCACCATCAACAATTAGATCTAAGCTTGATACATTTTGTTGAGGAACATAACACTACATTCCCCAGTATGGTTGCCACTATGTTATCACCTAGATTGACCTCAAGCTAAAGGGAATCAATTCCAAGGTAACCACAAACCAAGCTTAGCCTTGTAGCTAGCCCTACAAGGTCGGGAGAGGACTCTCTCCTTCAGAATCTCAGTCAAGGTGACTAGATCAGATAAGGATTTTAGGCTAGGTATAGTAGCACGAAAGGTTTTGATTGAATTTGTTGGTGTTTGCTGGATCAGATGGAGCTAAGAAGTTTAGGTCTAGGAAATTAGGTCAGAATGCAGGGTGTTCTATGGGGAAAGGTAGGTATAGGATTTAGAACTTGAAATTAAGTGAGGTGAGGTGTCTAAGACTAGTGAGGAGTTGAGGAGGGCATGTGGCAATCATGGATCCTTCTCATACAGCAAAAAACATAGAATACCGAATGACTTCCAGAGGTATAGCATTACAAACAATGGATTCTACCTATCTATCTTGATATCATTCAATTAGAAGCAGTGAAATAGATGATGGAATACATAAAATATGTAAAAAACTGATAACAAAATAATAAACTATGTTAGAACACCATACCACAGGGATCCAATAAAAATAGCTGCAATTCCTATTAATTTCCTTGCCAAATTTCTTACAATGGTGTACAGTCAAGCTCAGACCATCCAAGTGAGTCCAACCTCACCAAATGACCAAGAAAACACATAACATAGGAATCCAAACTACTCATCCTAACCTTAAGGGGTCGAATCCATGAGAAGATGGGTTGTTTCAACCATTTCCCAACAAGGAACTGGAATATAGGTAGTCAAACAACTTGCCTCTAAAAGAGGGGAAACTAATTCATTTGCCTCAAAACCACCTCTAACTAATGAATCTACCCTCTAACACTACATTAATATTACATTTACATTCCATGTCATCAATTACATGAGTCAAATCATTCATGAGAAGAGAGAAATCCAATTTACAGTCAAAACAGGTAAATTTTGGTTTTCTGAGCAAAAAGTCCATAAGCACAACGCCACTAGTCCTAAGTGCAGTGCCATTTTCCACCTACTTTTGGAGGCCTTCCCCTTAGCCAAATTGAGCCCACAAAGCTCATTGGGAAGATCCTCCAGTCCAGTTTCTGTAACACCTGGAATTTTTGAATTTGGTGGTAATTTGCCCCCTCAAAACTAAAATTTCTGAAGACTTCTTGTGTGTGTCCAAAAAGAGGCAGAAAAGTCATTTTTTGGTAGTTTTTTGAGCTTTTGGTGAACCAGATCTGCTCCAAAAATTCTGAAAATTTGTAGGGTGCATGTCCTCATCATTCTAAATGAAAAAATTTCAACCTTTCCTCCAATGGATGCCTCAGGGAAAGCACAGTGCCTAAGCAAATTTTCTGTGTTAAAAATTTCAAAATTTAAAAAATGCAAAAACTCCTCAAAATTTGCCCAAATTTGGCATGGAGCACCACCATCAAGTACTTTGGTTGGCTGAGGAAGCTTCAGCCAACTTCTTCAACCTATGTTTCTCTTTCTTTCCCTCTAAATCTCTCCTTAACCTAGCTTTTAGCTTCCTAATCATTCCATGACAACCAGTTTATGACTTAGTTGTTTGTTTTCTTGCTCCAAGGTAAGTGATGACAAATTTAGCTCTCTCTAAGATGTTCGTCAAAGCTTGTATTTGTGCTCCTTTCTCCTGAATAATGACATCTTTGACATTTTCCCTCCCTTGAGCCTCTAGATCAATGATCTCAGTGTCATGTTGCTCGAGCTCATCATCATGCTCAAAATCACTTCCTATGTCCATGATTTAGTTGACTCTCCTAGTTTGCAGTTTTGACAATGTATGGGATGGGTGTTATGTGGAATGGTTTTGGAGGATTGGATGTGACTGAAGCTATGGGAAAAACATGAGAGGGAGAGGGTTTAGGGAGTAATGAATGGATGGTAGAAGGTGATAATAGTGATGAGGATTTAAGGGTTTAGTTTATAAGGTGAGTGATAGGGAGAATCAAACAACTAGGGTTTTATAGTGGGAACTAGGGTTTTGTAGTGGAGATTAGGGTTTCATATTTGAGAGTGAAAACCATGAAATTATTCACAAATGCAAACTAAAAAACAAGGGAGGCAATGATACTTACTTGCCAAGTAGTGAAGAGGAGGAAATTTGGCACAAATGAGAAGCTAGGAGCGTTTTTTTGGCTTGGTTGTCATAATCATAGTGCCACCACCCAGGGGTGCAGTGCTGGTCTATAAGCATAATGCCAATTATAATTTACACTGTGAAATATTTCCAGGAGTGCAGCGCCAGTCTAGGAGCCCAGTGCCACTTCCCAAGAGCACAACACCACTCCATGATGAATTTTGACTACCTTTCCGATGTCCAAATTGTGTGTGTGATATCTCTTTGGAAATATTGTCGAGTCTTGTTTCTAGAACACCTTGAATTTTTGAATTTGAAGTTCATTTTCCCTATCAAAAGCTCAATCTACCAAGACTGGTCAAAATGTGCAGAATGAAGCTTCCAAAATGCATAGTGTTGTTGCAGTCAACTTTTGAAGGTCTTCCTCACCTACAAATTAAGCTCATGATAACTCATTCGAAAGATACTTGTGTCTACTTATCAGTTAACTCATCAAGAAATTCATTTGGTCAACTCATCTAGGAGAAAAATTGACTTTACCAAGGTCACTCTAGAGGTGCATTAACCCTCCTGAGGCAAATGATGTTTTTGACATTTCTCCCAAACCATGAAACCTATGTAAAAGCTGAAATATATTTTTCTTCTTGGGTCAATCATGGATAAAAACCTCTCTCACTTTTGTCAAATTCATCTTTTCTTGCTGAGAAACACATTTTGAAGAAAAATTGTCCCTTTTGTGTGGTGAATGGCTTGTTCCTTGGAATGACTTCTTGACAAATGATGGAGACCTGATGTTTGATGATATCAAATGGCCTCATACCTTCTGATATCCCTTATTCCCCCTTTGCTCAGATATCTCTTCTCTCATATCCAACCCTAGCTCAGTAGGAGAGGAATTTAAGGTTTTAGTGCTTGTTTCTCTTTTGCTTTTGCAGGTGAATCGGTGCTCATGATGACACAAGTTTTGCAGTGGTAGGTTCTTGGCAACATCATTAGATGCTTAGGAGAAGTTGGGAACCAATATTACATATGGAAACATAAAATTACATAAGAAATGAAGATAAAAACAAAATACTCTATTTTCACCTCAAAACATGTTTTGAGGTGAGAACTACATTAGGCTTTCGAAATAATAACTTATGACTTTGGTGATCATTATTGGAATCTTCATGTCCTTTATGATCATTATTGGCACATAATCATCAAATTTTGACCATGGTGGGACCCTAAAACCTAATGAGACCAAACCCTAAGATTTAGAAATGTACTACAGAGTAAATATGAACCATGACTGAACTATATGGAAGAGGATCAACAAGTACAGATCGTGAGGGAAAAACTGAAGTGATTACCACCATCAGTGGATCCATGACCTCATGGAATGCAAACTCATCAGTATGGGACTCCTAACATGAAAATGCAAAAGAACAGATTTTGATCACTAATGGCAGTGTGAAGATGCTAACACTAACATTGGCTCCAATGGGGATGGTAGCTCCTTGGAGGTGCCAAGAACACTATAGACCAAGTAGCCTTATCCATTAGGCATGGATTCAAAAACTAAAACTGAAATGCATGACTGAAAACTAATGATTTGATGACAAAAAATGACTTTTACTCAACTAAAAACTGACTTGATACTAAAACGCAACTGATAAACTGGAAAATATGCTCAAAGTGGAGCATATTCAATAAAACTTACTCTAACTATTACATTTATCACCTGATCTGGTGAAATGAAACAGCCAATGCAACCATGTAAGCATTCTGGCTACTATTTGAATTCTCTACAAGTGCTTGCTTATGAACAACAAGAGAGAGCTACTAAAAGGCAACTCCCATGAAAACTTGTAAATAGATCCAAATTTTCCCAGATTGAATAATATGGATGCTCTAGTTGACTCCAAAAATATTGCATAAGCATCTTGAGATTCATGTGCACTCAGACTTAGCTCATCCAATGGATTACTTTGCTTCTTCTCATACCATGAATGCAAACATTCATATGAGCTTTGTGATGAGACTCCTGCTGAAAATGACAAAGAAACCGGTTGCTAGATCTAGTTTGTATCAATACTTTTTTCAAGCTCACAGTTAGCTAATGGAGAAGGACTTTGACTGCAAATATCATCCAACACATCAACTATTGGATCATGAAAAACTTGAAAAAACTGTTGCAACCCATTTTCTATTGGTTCCAATGAGATTACATGATTTTCTATAGGCTGCTCATTTGAAGATATACTATGCAAAATTCCCTTCTAAAACTGAAATGATTCAAAACATAATGGTATGAGATCATCTTGTATCATTTGATCATATGTTCCAGCTTCCAAATCTTCATCTGCAACCTGACATTCAATGGCTTCAGAGGCTGAAAATCTAGATATGAGAAGTCTTGAACAAAGATTTCATTGACCTCAAGATGGTCTAGATCAAAACTTATTGACGATTGATTTCTTATTGCATGAAAGTTGTCTCTTATGAACTGAAATGAAGAAAAACGAAAAGGAAAAGATCCTTCACTTACTTCAAAATTTTCTGCACTTTCCTCCTCACTTCCATGGCTAATATGTAATGGTTGATCACTGTAATTGAGCTGAAAGTGAACTTCCTCCTTCCACAAACCAGCTGCTGATTTGTCAGCAAGATTAGCTTTTGCTTGGAGAACATAATCATCATCATACTAATCAAATTGAGGCAAATCATCAGTATAAAACACATCATCAAGCATACATGTCATATCAACAGATCTCTATTCTCCAAGATGATCTATAAAACAATCATTATCTAATCTATGAAAATTGGGATAAGAAAGAAAATGTTTTGGATTAGCCACTTGTTCTTCTTCAATCAACAAGCTATGGTCTTGAACATCATATTCATTCATTGTGGTGATCTTTTTCATCATCTCTTCCACTGCAGTTAACAAAATGTCGAGCTTCACCTCTAAAGATGTCGATTCCTCTAGATCTATGTTCTTGATCTTTTCTTCCTTCAACTTTTCCCTTCTAATCAACAGATTAGCCTCTACATCTACTACACTGTTTTGCATCTCTTCAAGTGTTGCAAGGTTCCTTTCCCTCAACTGAAACTCCATTTCCGGATCAAAGGCTTCTAGGTAGTGTAAGAGAGCGAATCCATTAGGAGGTCTTATATTAACTGACATTGAAAAATAGACTTGGTTAAACCTGGTAGAAAACTGTCGCACTATCTCCCCTAGAAGTCTTTTCAGTTGGTTATATTCTTTGAGAATCAAGAAATGGTTTTGTCTAACTACCCACTTCTCAAGGAAAACTTTGACGAACTGGTGGAAATCTGAGATGCTCGCATCAAGTAGGGTTTTGAACCAACTCTTGACTTTGCCTTGCAAAGAAAGAGAAAAAATCCTAATATTGACATCCTCTTAATCAACTTCAAAAAGGTCAATAAAGGACTCAAAATTCAGTACATGTCTCTCAGCAGTGATGTTGTCACATTCACCATCAAATCTTGGTAGATATAGGTAATGATTTTTAGGGAAAGCATGGGATATAGGAGGTAAAATCAGAGGCTTGTATCTATCTAGAATTTTACAAGGTATAGGAATATGTACAAAAGGTGTAGAATCAGTATTTCTCTCTCGAGGCTCATCAGTTTGAAGACAATCATCATAAGATTCGGAAGAAGGCTCTTGATCAAGATCAAAGGCATGCGAATAATTTGTATTCACAATCTTCAAAGGGAAAGAATCAAATGCAGGTCTAGGATCTTTTCTCAAATACAGTATACTTCGTAAATCCCTCTTGACATTCTCGGGAAATGAGAAGAAATAATTTATAACAAAGAACATAATGTCTTGGATGAAAATCAAACTTGAATACCTGATTCCTCCATATTTTCCTTTCATGTTTTTGCTGGTCCGATTCATCTTCCAATGGAGTCCTTGGATCTGATCTCGAAACTGATTTGGATTTGCCAGGTGAATGATTTCAGCCTTCTGGTGTCGAATCATTGTCCACCATCAACAGTCAGATCTAAGCTTGATACATTTTTTGAGGAACATAACACTACGTTCCCCAGTATGGTCGCCACTATGTTATCACCTAGATTGACCTTAGGCTGAAGGAAGGAAATTCTAGGGTAACCACAAACCAAGCTTAGCCTTGTAGCTAGCCCTACAAGGTCAGCAGAGGGCTCTCTCCTTCAAAATCTCAGTTAAGGTGACTGGATAAGATAGGGATTTTAGGCTAGGTATAGTAGCTCGAAAGGTTTCGATTGAATTTGTTGGTGTTTGGTGGATCAGATGGAGCTGGGCAGTTTACGTCTAAGAAATCAGGTCAGAATGCAAGGTGTTCTATGGGGCAAGGTAGGTATAGGATTTAGTAACTTGAAAATAAGTGAAGTGAGGTGTCTAAGACTGGTGAGGAGCTGAGGAGGGCATGTGGCAATCATGGATCCTTCTCAAACAGCAAAAAACATAGAATATTGAATGATTTCCCAAGGTAGAGTACTGCAAATAATGGATTCTACCTATCTATCTTGATATAATTCAATTAGAAGCAGTGAAATAGATGATGGCATACATAAAATATGTAAACAGTTGATAAAAAAATAAGAAACTATGCTAAAACAACATACCACAAGGATCCTATAAAAATAGCTGCAATTCCTATTAATTTCCTTGCCAAACTACTTACAATGGTATACAACCAAGCTCAGAGCATCCAAGTGAGTCCAACCTTACCAAATGACCAAGAAAACACATAATATAGGCATCTAAACTACTCATCCTGACCTTTATGGGTCGAATCCATGAGAACAGGGGCTGTTTCAACCATTTCCCAACAAAAGGCAGTCAAACAACTTGCCTCTAAAAGAGGGGAAATTGATTCATTTGCCTCAAAACCACCTCTAACTAATGAATCTACCATATAACACTATTTTACTCTTACATTTACATGCCATGTCACCAATTACATAAGTGAAATCATCCATGAGAGGAGAGAAATCCAATTTACAGTCAAAACAGGTAAATTTTGGTTTTCTGAGCAAAAAGTCCGTAAGCGCAGCGCCACTGGTCCTAAGCACAACACCACTTTCCACCTGCTTTTGGAGGCCTTCCCCTTAGCCCAATGGAGCCCATGATAGCTCATTGGAAATGCCTTCAAGTCTAGTTTCTATAACACCGGGAATGTTTGAATTTGGAGGTCATTTGCACCCTGAAAACTTGAGTCTCCCAAGACTCTTCTGTGTGTCCAAAAAGAGGCAGAAAGGTCATTTTTGGTAGTTTTGGACCTTTTGGTGAACCAGATCTGCTCCAAACTTTTGAAAATTTGCAGGGTACATGTCCTCATCATTCTGAATCCAAAAATTTCAAATTTTCCCCCAATGGATGCCTCAGGGAAAAGCACAGCATTAGTGGCGCTGCACTTCTCGGCAAATTTTGTGTGTTAAAAATTTAAAAATTTCAAAAATGCAAAAACTCCTCAAAATTTTCCCAAATTTGGCATGGAGCACCACCATCAAGTACTTTGGTTGGCCAAGGAACCTTCAGCCAACATCTTCAACCTATCTTTCTCTTTCTTTCCCTCTAAAGCTCTCCTTAACCTAGCTTTTAGCTGATTGTTCCATGAGGACCTGTTTATGACTTAGTTGCTTGTTTTCGTGCTCCAAGGTAAGTGATGACAAATTTAGCTCTCTCTAAGTTTTCCGTCAAAGCTTTTATTTGGGCTTCTTTCTCTTGAATAATGACCTCTTTGACATTTTCCCTCTCTTGAGCCTCAAGATCAATTATCTCAATGTCATGCTGCTCGGGCTCATCATCATACTCAAAATCACTTCCTCTGTCCATGATTTAGCTAACTCTCCTAGTTTGCAATTTTGACAATGTATGGGATGGGTGTTATGTGCAATGGCTATGGAGGAATGGATGTGAGTGAAGTTATGGGCAAACATGAGAGGGAGAGCATTTAGGGAGTAATGAATGGATGGTAGAAGGTGATAATAGTGATGAGGATTTAAGGGTTTAGTTTATAAGGTGAGTGATAGAGAGAATCAAACAAATAGGGTTTTATAGTGGGAACTAGGGTTTTGTAGTGGAGATTAGGGTTTCATATTCGAGAGTGAAACCATGAAATTCTTCACAAAGGCAAACTAAAAGACAAGGGAGGCAATGATACTTACTTTCCAAGTAGTGAATAGGAGGAAATTTGGCACAAATCGGAAGCTAGGAGCATTTTTTAGCTTGGATGGCCTAAGAACAATGCCACCACCCAAGAGCACAGCGATGGTCTGTAAGTGCAGCATCAGTTATAACTTACACTGTGAAATTATTCCAGGAGCATAGCGCCAGGCTAGGAGCGCAATGCCACTTCCCAAGAGCGCAGTGCCACTTCATGATGACTTTTGACTACCTTCCCGATCTCCAAATTGGGCACGCGATAGCTCTCTGGAAATATTATCCAGTCTACTTTCCAAAACATCTTGAATTTTTCATATTGGAGTTCATTTTCCCTGTCAAAAGCTCAATCTCCCAAGACTAGTCAAAATGTGCAGAATGAGGTTGCCAAAATGCATATTGTTGTTACAGTCAACTTTTGAAGGTTTTTCTCAACTCCAAATTAAGCTCATGATAACTCATTGGAAAGAAATTTGTGTCTACGTATCATTTCACTCATCAAGAAATTCATTTGGTCATGCCATCTATGAGAAAAATGGATTTTACCAAGGTCACTCCGGAGGTGCATTAACCCTCCTGAGGAAAATGATGTTTTTGAAAATCCTCCCAAACCATGAAACCTGTATGAAAGCTAAAAGAGTAGTTTCTTTTTGGGTCAATGATGGGCAAAAACCTCTCTCATTTTTGTCAAATTCATCGTTTATTGCTCAGAAACACAATTTGAAGAAAAACCATCCCTTATGTGTGGTGAATGGCTTGTTCCTTGGTATGACTTCTCGACAAATGATGGAGACTTGATGTTTGATGATATGGAATGGCCTCATACCTTTTGATTTCCCTTATTCCCCCTCTTCTCAGACATCTCTGCTCTCATAGCCAACCCTAGCTCAGTGGGAGAGGAATTTAGGGTTTTATTGCTTGTTTCTCTTTTGCTTTTGCAGGTGAATTGGCGCTCATGATGACTTGATTTTTGCAGTGGCAGGTGCTTGGCAACATCATTAGATGCTTAGGAGCATCTGGGAACCAATAATACATATGGAAACATAAAATTACATAAGAAATGAAGATAAAAACAAAATACTCTGTTTTCACCTCAAAACAAGTTTTGAGGTGAGAACTACATTAGGTTTTCAAAATAATAACTTATGACTTTGCTGATCATTATTGGCATATTCATGTATTTTTTGATCATTATTGGCACATAATCATCAAATTTTGACCATGGTGGTACCCTAAAACCTAATGATACCAAACCCTAAGATTTAGAAATGAACTGCAGAGAAAATATGAACCATGACTGAACTATATGGAAGAGGATCAGCAGGTACAAATCATGATGGAAAAATTGAAGTGATTACCACCATCAGTGGATCCATGACCTAATGGAATGCAAACTCATTAGTATGAGACCTCGAACATGAAAATGCAAAAGTGCAGATTTTGATCACTGATGGCAGTGTGAAAATGCTGACACTAACAGAACTCATGAGGGTCATTATGAATGTTTGGTCATGCCTTTTGGCCTTACCAATGCACCTTCTACATTTCAAGGTTTGACGAATTCCGTTTTCAAACCCTTACTTAGAAAATTTGTGTTAGTATTTTCTGATGATATACTAATCTACAACAAGTCTTGGAAGGATCATGTTGAACATGTTGACAGGGTGCTCAAACTATTGAAGGAGAAACAATTATATGCAAAAAGCTCCAAATGTTTCTTTGGAGTACAAGAGGTGGAATATCTGGGTCATATTGTATCTCATGAAGGTGTTAAGGTAGACACTAACAAAATTAAAGCCATCAAGGAATAGAAAATCCCCACATCCATAAAGCATCTGCGAGGATTTCTCCGGTTGACAAGGTATTATTGCAAGTTTGTTCAGAATTATGGGAGAATAGCAGCATCTCTAACAACATTATTGAAGAAATATGTGTTTTCAAGCACTCTAGAAGCAACAAAGGCATTCAAACTTCTTAAAGAGGCAATGTGCCAAGCACCGGTCTTAGCTACACTAGACTTCACAAAAAAAAATATTGTGGAACGTGATGCTTCAGGATTAAATACCCATTGCTTTTGAAAGTCATCGAATCAAAGGAAAGTATTTACACAAAGCTATTAATGAGAAGGAAATGTTGGCAATACGACATGCACTTAAGAAATGGTGACCCTATCTAATGGGAAGACACTTCAAGGTAAAAACAGATCATGATAGTCTTAAATACTTTTTAGAACAAAGATTATCCTCTAAAGAGCAAAAAAAATGGGTCACAAAGATGTTCGGTTATGACTTTGAAATCATCTATAAAAAAGGGAACCAAAATGTTGTGGTAGATGCACTCTCAAGAAAGGATGATGATGTGAAAGCATTGTTGTGTGCCATTTCGATTATCCAACTAGATTGGATAAACGAAGCAAGGGATGAATGGAAGAATGAAGAAGAAGTGTGGGCACTCATTCAAAAGATACAACAAGATCCCAGTAAATTTGATACATTTAGCTGGAAAAGTGATTCGTTATAGTACAAAGATCGCTTATACCTATGTAATAATTACAAACTCAAACAAAAGATTCTTGTGGAATTGCATGCTTCTCCCTTAGGAGGGAACTCAGGGTTTTTAAAAACTTACCACAGGATTAAGACGGAATTTTTTTGGGATGGCCTTAAATTGGATATTCAAAAGTTTATGGTGGAATGTTTGGTTTTCCAACAAAATAAATTTGAAACAATTAAGACCCCAGGTCTATTACAACCTTTATCCTTTCTAATCCAACATTGGGGGGAGGTTTCAATGGATTTTATCACAGGTTTACCCAAGTCCGAAGGAAAGAGTGTCACCATGGTGGTAGTTGATAGACTTACCAAGTATGCACACTTTTTTGCATTATCGCATCGATTTAAAGCTAGTACAATTTCTATTGCCTTTATGGAAACAATTCAAAAGATACATGGAAATCCAAAGATTATTGTAAGTGACAGAGATCCCATTTTCACTAGAAATTTTTGGACATAATTCTTTTCTTGTCTCGGTACTCAGTTAGGTCATAGCTCATCTTATCATCCTCAATCTAATGGGAAAACTGAGATAGTAAACAAATGTTTGGAAGGATATCTTTGTTGCTTTGTATCTTATAAACAGTCAAAATGGGTCAAAGGGTTACCTCTAGCTGAATGGTGGTATAACACTTCCTTCCATACTACAACAAAAATGACCCCATTTATGACACTTTATGGATATCATCCACCATCCATCACCTCATATTTAAGAGAAAATTCTAAGGTTCAAGCAGTGGAACATCACATTGAGCATCAACAACAAGTTCTCCAACTCTTAAAGGATAACCTCACGTTGGCGTAGAATATAATGAAACGACGGTAGATCAGCATCACAGCGAAAGAAGTTTTGATTTAGCTGACTAGATATTCCTACAGCTACAACCATATAAACAAATGTCCCTCAAGCAACCTAAGAAGGATACAAGGTGTTGCAAAATATTGGTACTATGGCATACAAATTGGAGCTTCGTATAGCTTCCCAAGTGCACCCAGCTTTCCATGTTTCATGTTTATAGAAGGTTATAAGTGACAAGCTCCCAGTTCAAACAATATTGCTAGAACTTGGTGAGGAAGGAGAAATCATATTCGAACTGGAAGCGGTCACAGAAACAAGAATTCGGCAGCTACGATATCGATCAATTTTGGAGTATCTCATCAAGTTGAAGAACTTATCTGCTAAAGATTCTACATGGGAGGATGAGAATTTTATACAGAAACATCCAAAACTACTCAAGCATTGAGGACAACACTTTTCAGATGGAGAGGGGCACGTTAGGTCCCTATAATACTAGTGATTCCCCCATTACTATTGTCATTGTATCCCTTATTGTTATTATTGTGCTCCTATTGTCCCCATATTGTTATTAGTGTGCCCCATACAAACCCACTATTGTTATTTTTGTGACCTTATGTTATTACTGTTATGTCGGCTTGATTATATTGTGACCCCTTAGACTCATATATATAGAAGGGAGGTTTAGTCATTTGTATCATCCAAGAATTATTCATTTGTGTAATGTAAAGGAGGTTGCCCCCTGGAAGAGGATGAATTCTAAGGTGTTGATCTATCTTTTCTATCTTCTTGTCAGCTCGTTTATTAAAATAAGCACATCAACTTTAGTTGTTGCATAGAACCTTGTTAGCCTATGCATGCAAGTTTATTCCACCCCCTTCACAACCTGCCTTCTAGACTTAGTGTCAGTTGTTGGTTTACCAGCTTTCTCATGGAATTGTGCAATTCTGGATGGGAACCAACCTTCCCTCCAAAAATTGTGGAAACCTAGCTAGACACCCAGCTAGGATCTAGAATTATGCAATTCTTCCTGACATTCCTCCTCTCAAAAATTGTAAAATTCATCCCAAGAGAGCTGCTCAGCCTAGAAATTGCGCAATCCTGGGATAAAATCACCTATTCCTCCCAGAAATTGCATAATTCCATTAGGACAGTTAGCTCAGCAGCTAGTAGAAATTGCGAAAATATAGCTAGGCAACCTTCTCGGCTTAGAAATTGTGAGATATAGTCAGACAAGCTTCCTTGAGAAAATTTTGAGTTTTGATTGAGGACATTCTGGTCAGCCCAGAGATTGTGAGATATAGTGAGAGAGGCTTCGTTGGGAAAATTGCGAGGTTTGACCCAGGACAACTACTCAACTAAAAAATTGTGCAATCCTGGAAGACAGTCACCTGTTCCTCTCAGAAATTACGGAATCCCTTTGGGACAACCATCTCCCCCTAGCCAAGAAACTGCACATATTTTCATCCTAGGCTTGTTGGCCGATGTATGTGCCTTTAGCTTGATCGGTTCCCTCCCAGACAAAGAAAAAATAATTTACATGCATGGATTGCTTCTCCCAAGGCAACATGCAAAGGCATCACTTGATTTAGGGATCCATTTTTAGTAGGTGGAGGTTACATGCAATTATCATTTCAGAAACCTCCCGCCAAGTGTCGCTTTTCCTAGATTTCTGGCATGCACATCATAACCTCGATCTTATCAAAACTCATGAACAGGCCACTGTAGAGCTCATTCCTCACATTGACCTTGCATCTTTGACATCTCTCATCGCATCTAGGAGTCGTTGGCACATTTTTATAGCTCCAAATATCACACTTGGTATTTGTGATGCTTGGTTTATGGCCTAGGGCAACCCCTCCTTCCAGAATTGGTCCAAATGTTTTAAAAAATAGTGTTTTACTCCCTGTACACTACCTTTCCCTACAATAAAAGTGTGTACACACAGGTTAGTCAATACCCAACCCGCGTATATGTCTTAAAACACTTAAAAAAATAAAATTTCCTTAACTATGTGTGAAGTTCATGGGTTTTACCTGTTGATTACCTCCTAGTGCACGTGGCCCAACTATTTCCCAACTAAAAAACTAATTAGGAGAAGTATAAATAGACTTCTATGGGAAGGCCTTAAGGAGGAGAGAAGAGATAGAATTAACATACTAAGACTATCCCCTAATCAAGTCTGAAGTATCCCTGTGCTTCAAGCACTTCCCCAAGTTCAGGAAACCCTTGTTTCCTTGAGTGTTGATATTCTCCCACTTGCTTGATATATAATGGTATTGGTTATGGAAGGAGGCTGTTAAAGATTAGGACTGGATGGATCTGGAGGATGGTTCCATGTTCGTTATAATTTTCTACAGGAAAAAAAAAAAAAAAAACGCTATCTTGTTCCTCAGATTGACTTGTTTATGCCTCAGATGTGGTTGTAATTCATGTATGAATGTCATTTGGATGTATAAATAATCATCTTACTTATATGATATAAATTTGATTTCATTAAAATCATTTATCTATATGTTTCTATGTATGTTTGGATTGGTTGATTTGCAGATTCGAAGATCATCAGGAGTTGTAGAGGGTCTGAACCCTACGAGAACTACCCAAACGAAGGACATCCAGGTATGTTCATCCTTACATAGTTTGTTTATTTAAGCATGTTACCTGATTTGTATGCCTGTTTCTTGCTATAGATTACTCTTGCTCTTTTGGGGTTCTAACCCAAAGCCCTGGGGTACTTATTCCCGTAACAGAATTGGTGACTCCACTGAGGATAACAATCTTGTTATTCCTAGTTTGGGTTGTTTAGTGTTGATTAGGGCTCAGTTCTTTGTTTTCTTGTTGTGACAGTATTGCCTGCTCCTATAGGAACTCAGACCTCAAGTCTTATCTTTTTGTTCAGGCCTTATTTCATTGTCTGTTTATAGTAGCATACACACGCCTGTTTCTGCGAAGTGAGACCGCGTATACGCAATTTTATTTTGTCAAAAGTGCGTGTACATGCACTTTTGCTAGAACACAGTCGTGTATACCATTTTTTGCATGCTTTTTTCAAATCTTTCTGCCCAGAAAGATTTGTTTCTTGGTCTGTTTGATTTTTGAGTGGTTAGTTTCTGTCTTTGGAATTTAATTATTCAGTGAGATTACTGTTTTGAATTCTCTTTTGCTTTGAAAAGTTTTGGCCTACATTTTATTTTGAGTGAGTTTTATGATTTGTGTTTGAACACACAAGACTTCTTATCGAAGTTCTTGATTGTTTTGGTCTTCCAGAACAACAATTTGTTTTGAATCTTTGTGTCAAGCTTGATTATTGGTCTACTCGTTTTGCTTTCCGTCATTTCGTGGCCTTACATCTTTTCTTGCTTTTCAAAAGTTTCTTTTTGATGAATTTGAAAGTGTTTCTTTCCTGAATCCTTGGTCAGTTTCTGAAAGCTCTTTTGCTACTTTTAGATCGTTTAGTGCAAGTTGAAACCATTTTTTGTTCAAGTTTTCATTCGTGTTGAATTGGTAACTTACAAAGTTTCCTTGTGCTTTTCTTTCGGTCTTTGAGTCTTTGGTGGCATTTTGAGTGCTTTTGAAAAGTTGCGTTCATTGTTTTTTGAAAAAGAAAAGTTCTTAAAAAACATTGTGGTTGCTTTCTTTTGCCGAGTTTGATTTTGGTTTCTTTGGTTTTGTGAAAGTGTATTGTGATGTTTTGAGATTTGCCTTGCTTATTTGGAGGAAAATTTGTATTTGAAACTTGCATTATTTTCAAACACTTAAGTTGGCTTATTAAAAGTTTTAAACAATTGCTTTCATTTCTTTTTAGAGTAATCTAGAATCTTGCATTATCATGTACACTTTGTTTTAGGGTAGTTTTCCATTATTAAAGCATCAATAGTCTTTTTAGCTTTTGTGAGTGTGAAGTCTGTTATAAGAAAAGAAAATGAAAATGTTTTTTCTTTATAGGAGTTTCTTAGAACCCAAGTAGAAATTGCTCTTCATCGAAGGACAAACAAGTGCATATCATATAAGTTAGTTTTTCATTAATTTTTTTTGCGTCATACAAGCACCATCGGTTTCATTTCCATATTGTCCCTTTGACTTAAAAGAACAACCACTTAAAATCAAGCGCTTAATAAAATAAAATATAACTTTTTGTATTGTCATCAGAATACACCAACAAGTTTTAGGTTTATTTAGGGCCTTGAATTAGGGGAGAGGAGAGTAAACTCTCTAAGGCCACTCTAAATTGTAAAACATAGAAGTCTAATTAAAGAGTGAAATCCAATAGCGTTAGGGAGACTTGGAAAGCTTCATGACTGGAAGTTAAGCACGAGGGTTTGTGAAGATAAGGACGAGAGATACCCCCTCTCTTACTTGTAAGATATTATCTCACAACTATTCCACTTGGCTTCTGATATGAGTTGGTGTCTTTAGTTGTCTATCCTAGGGATCTACATAGGTGGCTATGGAGGGGAATCCCGTGGCACCTGAGGTTGACATTGCATCACGTTCAAAAGTACTTCTGGAGGGTACCCTTGCGAAGCTTGGGGGCTTGCACCAATAAAGGCTGTTGTTTGGAGGTCAGCTTAACTACCTCTGATACCTTTGCTAGTAGACCTGGGGCGTAATTACCCCAGTCTATTTTCAGAAGACCCTTATTATTAACTTTCTTGTATTTTGGTGTCCAGTCCTAATCACTCGGAGTGGAAATACTTAGAAGTTGTTTGATTTTTTATCTATTTAGGGACATTTTTAGTGTGAGTTATGTGCTCCTTGTCGGCCTAGCTTTCAATTTTCTTGAGTCTTTAAGTAGATCTTATAAAAATAATTCAAAGTGGCTGACTAACCATCTCGATGGTCCTGTAGATTTCATGGGCTTTCACTTGTGAGTCCAGAGCCTTCTCCTAGAAAGTGAAAGAGCGATTCTGCCAGTGGTTTTCAACCAGTGGCAGCAGGTGCTTCAGAGATTGAAATTTCACTTGGGGGCATTAGTTTACAAGATAGACCTAATACTACTATAGAGTTAAAGAGGAACACACCAGTTCTTTCTCGAGTACTCTTCCAGTCGGAAGACAGTATTGAAGTAGAAGAGTTTTCAAAGTCGATTGCAGCTCTGAATTCTCCTCTCCCTCCTGATCATCTAGACGTATTGCTATACATTGGAACTCCTACTCACAAGCCTTCGATCCTAGGTCTGCACACATCTATCCCTTCGATGACCACTGCTAGAAGCATGAAATACACCACGAGTGTTGCGAGCATGCATACTCCCATATCTGTGTAAGGGGGAGGAACTATTTACACCCCTTATAACAATCCCAGCACATCCTTATTTGGGTCTACTTCCATTCTGTCGACGAGTGGAAGTTCTCAAGCTAATGCATCAAGTTTTGGATTTTTCCCCTTTCGGATGTCCTCTCAAGGTATTCCTTTAGTTCCATTGAATGTAACATCAACTGCCTCCACATCCATGATGAGTGGATCAACTTATTTTCAAGGTTTCCCATTTGGAAGTGGTCATATAGCACATTCAAATCTGACAGTAGGGTCTATTCCTTTTTCTTTTACAAGTCAAGGCAGTAATCCCTTTTAGAGTTGGAAAACCCCTGCGATTAGTGGGATAGGAGATGGGAATTAGTTTTCGGCCAATAAGGGAATGTGTCGTATTCCTCGATTAATTAATTTCAATGTTTTCCACCCTTAGCTAACACTTCGAACCCTTACTAGGGGCTGTCAGCTCCTTACAATACTTTGTTAGGGGGAAACTTTACCAGTTACGAAGGATTTTCGATTGGAGTTGGTCAAACTCCAAATTTTGTTGGACCACAAGGGTCACTTTTTGGTCCAGTAGGTTCTACCAGTTACTTTGGGCAACCTGGTGCATTTCAAAATCCAGGTCATTCTTTTTATACTTTTGGGAACCCCACCCCATCTGCGTGGAATCCCCAAGGTCCTCCATGACTTCCTTTGTTGGGTTGTGTTATATTCTTTCTACGACTAACCTACATAGTGAACCGGGGGTTAGAAGGTGGGCAGAGTGCCCCCTTCATTGCGTCAATCATGTAGCGAGGGGGTTGTAGGGACGGTTTGAGGGCGGTGGGTAGTCCCCCTCTACGGGGTCCGAGGCAGCACCCCAAGAAAAGTTTTTTTGGACCCTATATTAGGTTGGGCGAACCTACTGATGGTTTTCGGTCCCTAGTTTTGGACACGATGGTTTTCGGTCCATGGTATTGGATGCTTCGGCATGTATAAATATGTATTGTAACATTGAAAGGAATATAATGAAAAATCAAGCTGGTAATCTTGGTTTTGGGATCCAGGGGAAAATATCTGTGTATATGTGTTTTATGTGTTATGCTCTCACATTGTTTATTTTCTATGATTTAGAATTCATATGCAATTAATTTATGTATGGGGTTAAAATCTACATCCTTTCCTAGCCACACCTAATCTTCCAGACTTAACTAAGTTGACAAATGATCATATTAGGTACAATCCAGCTTGGCCTTCGGTCCCAACCAAACTTCCATCGGATATTCCAAAATTCGAAGGGAAGAGTGGCGAAGACCCAGGCGACCATGTAACCACGTTCCATTTTTGGTGCTCATGCAGCTCCCTGATCGATGATTCAATCAGGTTTAGGTTATTTCAGTGCACCTTAACCAGGAATGTAGCTAAGTGGTATATAGAGTTGCCAGGGGGCACCTTTACTTCTTTCACTAATTTGGCTCCCATTTTCTCAGACCATTTTCAGTTGACTGTCCATTACGAAGCCGGAACTGAGCTTCTGGCCAATTTTCATCAGGACACGGCTACTCACATTTCAGATCATATCCAAGAATGGAGATGGAGAAAAAGGCTTATCAAAGCCGAAATTCCACCAGAATTACATCTCGACTAGTTTTTAAAATCATTACAACCCGAGATATCCAAGGATGTTTCAATGTCCAGCGTTTATTCAGAAGAGTAGGCTATCTTTCGCGCCTAGTAGTTAGAATTGATATATTCTCAGTCTGGGACTCTTGAGAAAATCATACTTGATGCTCCTAGATCCACGGTTGATGTAGCCAAATCAAAGCCAAGCCCTCACACTGATGGTATAGTTGGATCGGTTGATGCAAATACGGTGAGCTTTTTGAACCAATTGCAGCAGTTGTCTCTACAAATTGCTTCTTCTAACCAGGTTGCACCATCTACTCCTTTGCCTTCCCAACCTTCTTCCATAAACGTTGTTTAGGCCTCTAACCCCAAATGAATTCTACAATTCGATGGGAAGAAGAAGGGACAACGTAAAAAGAAGATTCAAGAAGGGAAGGGTAATGCGAACAAGCTCGACAACAGTGTTGGTGAGGTTAGAAAGGAGTTTAAGAAAAATGTTAAATTTCCATGCAAGTTATGCAGCGGAGATCATTTGACTCATCTCTGCCTAAAAATTTAAGATGCTCAGTGCTTGTTAGTGCAGAAAGGGTCTTCTAGCTCCCAAGTTGTCTTAACTAACCCTTTCCCCCAAGGGCAATGGTTACTTGTTGGAGTGAACTCAAACCCTGGTACCTCTGCAGTGGAAAACCAGGAAGGGGACAATTACTCAAATGTTTTCATGATGAGTTCTCATGTCAATATGGCTACATGGTCACATGATTATGGTGAACTAGAAACATATAAGGATAAATATATTCCCAAGACTATGGACCCACTTCATATTGAGCGAGCCTTTTTCGAGTTTATACCTTGGATACCAAAAGGTTCCGCCAAGCACGTGACTATTAACCCTAATGCTAGGGCAGCCCAGAACTACTCGATTGTAGAAGATCTGGCTCAAAGTCCTTGCGCTATGTCTGCTTTAGACGTACTCTAGTTGTGTTTTACTCACCAAAGTGCTTTTCTTTTAGTGATCGGGGTAGTAGATCGGAAAAAAAATTTAGTGCTCACTTTTTATATGCTAAATGTCAAAAAGAGACTTCCTCACCATATGGCTTCTCAAATAAAGTCTACTTACCAGAAAACTAATATTTTTTGAATAGTCATAGATGAGGGAGCTTCAACATTTGTTTAGGTTTTAACCCCGTACAGAAATTACTTGCATACGAATTCTAAAACACAAAAAATAAAAAAATGTGAGAGCATAACACATAAAACACATATACACAAAGATTTTCCCTAGATCCCAAAATCAGGACTACCAGCTTGATTTTTCATTATATTCCTTTCAACTTTATAATACGTATTTATACATGCTGAAGCATCCAATACCATGGACTGAAAACCATCGTGTCCAAAAACATGTGCGAAAATCATGCACAAAACCATAGGTGGGTCTACCCATCCTAACATAGGGTCAAAAACCAAAAATTTTTGGGGCGTTTCCTCGGACCCCATAATGTGGGGTTACGGGTACACCTCAAAGCCCCTGTGACCCCCCCTGGTACACAATTGTTGCAACAAAAGGTGGCTCCGTGCCCCCTCTAACCCACTGGTTAACTACGTGGGCTAGTCGTGGAAAGAATATAACACAACCCAAAATTCTCCCACCTTTTGTTTTCTTTCCATAGGGGGCCACAAGAGAGGTTAGTCATTTTTCTAGCCCTGAAATACCCATTGTCTCTCTACACCAAGAGAACTTCTCAGAGCTCATAGATTTTGTTAATCCATCTACGGTATTCTTCAAAGTGTCCACCTTTACCAGCAACACCTTTTTGTCTTCTATCATATCCCTCACAAAGTGATACTGAACATCAATGTGCTTTGTCTTTGAATGATATCTGGGGTTCTTTGCCAATAAAGTTGCACTTTGGCTATCACAGTCTATCCTTATAGCTCCCTATACTAACCCCATACTTGAACAAAATCTCTGCAACCAAATTTCTTCCTTGCTTGCATGAGTTGCTGCCATGTATTCTGCCTCTGTAGTTGATAGTGCCACTACAGATTGTTTCTTACTTATCCAACTGACTAGACCTATAAATAGAATAAACACATACCTACTTGTAGATCTTCTCTGATCCATATCTCTAGCCCAGTCTGCATCAACAAAGCCACGAATATCTAACATTCTGCCCAATCCTGGTCTTACTTGGTATCACAAACCATAATCACTAGTGCCATGCAAATACCTGAAAACTAGCTTCACTGTTGTCCAATGCTCCTTCCCTAGTTTTGACATAAACCTGCTCAATAGTCCCACTACATGTGCAATATCTGGTCTGGTACAAACCATTGCATACATCAGGTTATTGACTACACTTGCATATGGAACACAGGACATGTCTTCTTCCTCTTCTTGTGTCTTGGGACACTGTTCAGCAGATAACCTTACACCTATAGGAATAGGAACCTTCACCGGTTTACTATCCTGCATATTAAACCTCTGCAGCATTGTCTCGACATACTTCCTCTAGTTTAACCAGAGATTCCTCTTTGTCCGATCTCTTTTAATTTCCATGCCCAAAATATAGTTTGTAGCACCAATATCTTTCATGTCGAATTTGGAGGACAATTGGGTCTTAAAATCCTGAATAATTCCTTTTTCATTTCCAACCAGCAACACATCATCAACATACAAGAGCAGATAAATAACACGGCACCAATTAATTTAAAATACACACAGTGATCAACTTTACTTCTGGTGAAGCCAAGTCCCTGTATAAATCTATCAAATTTATGATACCACATCCCTGGTGATTGTTTTAACCCATAGAGAGAATTCTTTAACTTGCATACCAGTTCTTTCTTACCCTTCACCTCAAAGCCTTCAGGTTGCTTCATGTATATTTCCTCCTCCAGATCCTCGTGAAGAAATGTTGTCTTTACATCCATTGGTTCTACCTCAAAATCAAAAGCAGCAACAACAGATAGAAGTAATTTAATAGAAGTTACGTTGGCAACAGGAGAAAAAATATCACCAAAATCAATTCCCGGCACCTGGGAATAACCTTTTCTACCAACTGAGCTTTGTATTTCTCCACCTTTCCTTCTACATTTGTCTTCTTCTTGACCACCCATTTGTTGCCTATGGGCTTCCTTCCAGCCAGCAACTCAACCAGATCCCAAGCCTCATTTTTGTGCAAAGATGTGATTTCATCAACCATGGCCTTTTTCCAGAGTTTGCCATCCTCTGAATCTACTACTTCCTTCACAATTCTGGGATCATCGTCAGTAATATATAAAGAAAAATTTGAACAGAAAGCAGATGGACTATACCTTTTTGGCTACCTTCTTTCTCGAACTGATCTTCTCACAGCCAGAGTTTTTGGCTCTTCATCTTCTGATTCCTCCTCTGCTGTAGAGTCTGATTCTTCCTCCTTTAGCTCAAACTCTATCTTCTCAAGTTCCTTTGGTTGGACTTCATGTTTAATAACATCTTTCACCTCTCTGAACACCACATCTCTGTTGTACACAACCTTCCTTGTTAGTGGGTTCCAAAGCTTATAACCCTTTAAACCATCCTTATACCCAATAAAGATGCACTTTTCAGATTTACTATCCAACTTGTTTCGTTTCTCCTTTGGAACATGTACATATGCATCACATCAAAATACCCTTAGATGTGAAAGGGAAGGTTTCTTACCAGTCCATACCTCTTGTGGAGTCTTATCCTCTAATGCTGATGAAGATGACCTGTTGACTAGGTAACTTGCAGTATCCACCGCCTTTCCCCAGAATTCCTATCCTAACCCAGCACCACTGAGCATGCTTCTTGCCCTTTCCATTAACGTCTTGTTCATTCTTTCTGCAACTCCATTTTGCTGAGGTATATATGCAGTAGTATTCTACCGTGATATACCACACTTCTTATAGAATTCTTCAAATTCCTTGCTGCAAAACTCTCCACCATTATCTGTCCTCAGCACCTTTATCTTCTTCTCTGTCTGATTTTCTACGACAGCCTTAAATTCTTTAAACTTGTCAAAGGCTTCAGATTTCTTCTTAAGGAAATATATCCATGTATTCCATGAGAAGCCATCTATAAATGATACATAGTACACAGACTTACCCATGATGGAACCTTCATAGGTCCAAACACATCACTGTGCACAAGTTCTAATATCTGTTTTGCCCTCTTACTACTAGAGGGAAAAATCACTCGATTCTGCTTCCCATATACACAATTTTCATAGAAATCAAAATCCAGAGAGCTATTACTCATACCTTCTACTATACCTTTACCATGAAGTATTCGAAGGCCCTTCTCTCCAATATTTCCAAGCTTTTGATGCCACAACATGGTCTTCTCTCCAGAGACCACTAAATTTTTTGCTACACTTTCAGGAACCACAGAACTATTGCACCCATCAATAACAATGCTACCTTATAGCTTGTACAGAGTTCCAATTCGAACTCCCTGCATCAATACTAGTGCTCCCTGAAACATTTTGCAGGTATCCTTCTCAAACACTATTTTTACACCTGCATCATCCAACTTGCTTATAGAAATCAGATTTTTGGCCAATACAGAAATATGCAGAACACCCGGAAGTGTTCTAACCCTTCCACCTTGCAACTTCAACTTTACTTTTCCACAACCAATGATTCTAGCCTTCCTATCATCCCCTAAGACTACATCACCACCATCGTATTTATCATACTCGCAAAACCACTCTCTATGGGGAGTGAAGTAAAAGGACGCACCTGAGTCAATCAACCATGCCTCATGATCTACATGTGTACTTGAAGAAGCCAATTACACATCCCCACCTTCATGTGAGGTAGTTTTCACCTCTGCAGAAGGAGGATCATCAGATCTCTTTCCTTTATCAGGAGCTTTAGATTTACAGTCCCTTTTTTAGTGCCCTTCCTTTCCACATTTCCAGCACACCACCTTTACAGGTTTTTCTTGAGACTTAGATCTCCCTCTAGATTTAGATCTCCCACTCGATGAATTATTTTTGTTTCTATTCTAGGACCGTCCTCGTACAGACAAGGAATCACCATTTTGGCTCTCCATATTTTTCTTGTCTATCCTCCGTCAGCAAGGATGAGACTATTTCATCAAACTGCAAGGCAGTTGCATTGCTACCTATTGCAATAACCAGACTATCCAACGAATCTGGTAGAGAACACAACAAACTGATGCACTTATCTTTATCAAAAATTTTAATATCAATAGATGCTAATTGACTTACGACAGTATTAAATGCGTTTATATGCTCTATCACCGAGTCTCCATCTTTCATCCTCAAGTTATACAACTTTTTCGGTAGGAACAGTTTATTCACCAAAGACTTAGATTAGTACAAAGTCCCTAACTTGTTACAAAAAGCCTTCGCTGTAGCTTCCCCTGATACATTCAACAATACTGAATCTGAGACACACGATTGTATTGTGCTCTTTGCCTTCCGATCCAACTTCTTCCATTCTTCATCGGACACTCCCGTTGGTTTAGTACCCGGATCTACTGCGATCCACTGATCTTTATCCACCAATAAATCCTCCATCTTGAGTTTCCACAACTCAAAACTCTAACCATTAAATTTCTCGATCTCTATCTTTCCACTGCTTGCCATCTTCTTTCACCACCAAAATCGATCTCACAGATCTCCCACTGAACAGGGTCTACCACAGGCCCGAGTGAAACCCCTCAGCAATAAAGGTGTCCCCTTGAAGCCAAAACTGCTCTGATACCAAATGTAGGTTTTAACCCCGTACAGAAATTACCTACATATGAATTCTAAAACACAGAAAATAAAATAATGCAAGAGCATAACACATAAAACACATATACACAGAGATTTTCCCCTGGATCCCAAAACCGAGACTACCAACTTGATTTTTCAGTATATTCCTTTCAATGTTATAATACATATTTATACATGTCGAAGCATCCAATACCATGGACTCAAAAACCATCACGTCCAATACCATCAACCGAAAACCATCGCGTCCAAAAAAATGTGCGAAAATCATGCACAAAACCATAGGTGGGTCCACCCATCCTAACATAGGGTCCAAAACCAAAATTTTCTAGGGCGCTACCCCAGACCCCATAAAGTGGGGTTAAGGGTACACCTCAAATCCCCTATGAGCCCCACCCCCCCCCCCCCCCCCCCCAACTACATAATCGGTGCAAGGAAGGGGGGCTCCGCCCCCCCTCTAACCCCCCAGTTAACTACGTGGGCTAGTCATGCAAAGAATATAAAACAACCCAACAATGCAAAATGTCTATGTCATGTTGGAAGGCCATTGGATTGCCTTCAGCTATTCCTTCACCCACTCTCTTGACAACATTTGATAGACATTCTCATAGGCCACACGGGATTATCCCAACCTTTGCTATATGTGTTGGAGGAAAGGTCATTAATATCGAAGTAGAAATCATTCATGCCAACCTGGATTACAATCTCCTCTTAGGAAGGAATTGGATTTATGAAATGGATGCCATAGTTTCATCTTTATTCCACATCCTTTTTTTTCCTCGTGAGGGGAGAATTGTTAAAATTGATCAATTAGATTATTCTCCAGGTGATTCTTGTGCAACTTCGGATTCTACCATTCCATTGGTGGATAATCCCCGTCAACCTATCGAGAATTTAGGAGTTGGGATGTACTCTTCATTGATGGGTATATTTGATCTTCCCACTTCTATAGCTAGAATCAATGCCATTTCATCCTCCAAAGAGTCTTCACGGGAATAGTCCTTTCAAACTCATTATTTTTCAGACCCTTGGACCTTACCTTTACCTACAACCACATTAGATGATGGGCAGGAAAGAAGAATGGCATTCCCTATGTCTGCAACAGAGCTTAGATATCAATCGATCGTTAACTCCACAGGCAACCATCCTACTCCTTTTTCAGAGGAGGAGTTAGATAGTGATGTGGCTCCAGCTTGGATGCTTGACTCTACTTCTGCTATGGATTTCTTAGATATGGTTTTACCATCCGAGGAAGGAATTTTAGAAGCAATGACAGGTGTAGATCGACCATGGGAAGATTTACATCATCATTCATATTTTCCTCCTCCATTGCAGGAAGTCGAATCCAGGTTCTCCAATCTTCTTACTAGCGATGTTTGTACAATTTCAAACCCTTTGGCTCCTACACACATACGTGCCTTAGGTAATATGTCGGTTATTTCAAAAACCATACCAATAAACATCTCTAGGAACCCTAATGTGATAGAAAATCTCTTCTTCGAAGCCGAGTGTTCCCCTAAAGAGATTCTAATTTACATCGACCTCTTTAAAGTGTTTCGGGATGTATTTTCTTGGTCTTATGAAGAAATTCCTGGTATTGATCCATCCATCGTTCAACATGAGATCAAGACGTATGTAAACACCAAGCCAATTCGTGAGAAGCTTTAGCTGGTCAATCCTAGGAAAGCAACAACTATTAAAGCTGAAGTAGAAAAGCTACTCAAGGCGGTTTTATATACCCCTTTCCTCTAATGGAGTGGGTTTCTAATCTAGTCCCAGTTGAAAAAAAACAAGGAACGATCTGAGTGTGCATTGACTTTAGGGATTTAAACAAAGCTTGTTTAGAATACAATTACCCCACATTATTTATCGATCAGATAGTTGATGAATGTGCGGGTAATGAGATTTTCTCATTCATGGATGGATTCTCCGGTTATAATTAAATATCTATCTGTTTAGAAGACAAGCATAAGACAACTTTCATTTTTCCTTGGGGTACCTTTGCATACAAAAAGATGCCTTTTGATCTTAGAAATGCCGGAGCTACATTTCAGCGGGTCATGTCTTATGCTTTCCATGACATCAAGCATGTCATCGAAGCATACCTGGATGATTTAGCTGCTCTTTCTCGAAAGAGAATCGATCATCCCAGTCACCTTTTTTTAGTTTGTGAGAGATGTCGATTTTACAAGATCTGGTTGAATCCGAATAAGTGCATTTTTGTGGTTACATCTGGTCAGTTGTTAGGGTTCATTGTATAAATTGAAGGGATTTGAGTTGATACCTTGAAGTTTGAGGCAATAATTCAGTTGCCTCTGTCTTCCATCCGACAACTTCAAAGTCTCCAAGGAAAGGCAAATTTATAGAGACGGTTTGTAGCAAACTATGCTGAGATAACTAAAGGATTTATGAGTTTACTGAAGAAAGGAGTTCCATTTTTATGAGATGACTTTGCACAACGATCTTTTGATGCCTTGAAGTAGGCGTTAATCTTTGCCCCACTTTTGAGTCCACTAGATTATGGTAGAGATTTCGTTTTATATCTTGCAGCCATAGAATCAACCATAGGTATGGTTATGGTTCAGGAAGATGATGCTCTCATGGAGCATGTGATTTACTACTTGAGTTGAGGCTTGGTAGGCCCTGAACTACGCTATTCTTCGGTTGAGAAATTGCCCTTGGTAGATGTCCATGCTGTCCAACGGCTTCATCATTATATTTTTCTGTGCAAAATGTTCATCTTAGTGGTAGATAATCCTTTCCAATTTGTCCTCAGTAGGCGAGTGATTGGGGGAAAATACCGTCGATGGATTGTTATTTTACAAGAATTCGATATAAAGTTCTTGTTAGCCAAGTCTACGAAGTCATTGGTTTTTACGGAGTTAATTTCTGAGCTGACTTGTGAAGAAGATATTGTTTATGAGGAAAGTTTCCCAGCCAAACATCTATTCCTCATCTCTTTAGAAGATCCTTGGTATGGAGATATTATCATCTTTCTCCAGACTTGGAAGTTCCACCCTGCTTCCTCCAAGGATGACCGTCGAAAATTACGTCACGTTGCTAAGAACTATGTCATCATTGGTGATACATTATATCGCTGAGGGGTTGATTGAATCCTTAGGTGTTGTTTAAATTTAGAGGAAGCAGAGTCTATGCTTAATGATTGCCACGGTGGATCTTGTGGTGGTCATCTATCAGGGCTTGCAATAGCCCAGAAAATCTTGCATGCTGGCTACTTTTGGCCTTCAATTTTCAAAGATTGTATTGAAGTGGTCAAACGTTGCCACCCTTGTCAAGTATATATTCGGAAGATATGCGCGTAACCAAATCCTCTTTTCCCTATTATCATTGTCGATCCTTTTTACAAAGTGGGGCATTGACTTTACCACTTGTAATCCACCTTCAGCGGAAAATCACAAGTACATTATAGTGGCCATAAACTACTTTAAGAAGTGGGCTAAGGCCATTCCTACTTATAAAAATGATAGTGATACAACAGCATTGTTCCTCTTCAATCAGAGTATTTCACGTTTTAGCATCCCAAGAGAGATTGTCACTCATCATGGCAGTCATTTCCAAAACCAACTAATGACCGAATTGATTCTTAAGTTAGGCTTCCCGCATGAGCATTCATCTCCACATTATCCTCAAGTCAATTTGCAAGTCGGAGCTATGAATAAGTCCCTCAAGACAATCCTACAAAGGACAATTGACAAAAATCGCTCCAATTGGCACATCATGTTGTATTCGGCTCTCTGGGCATACTGAACCTCGGTAAAGACTGCCACCGGTTTTACACCTTCTTAGTTAGTTTACAGGTTGGAATCTATTTTTCCTATTGAATGTGAAATTCCATCCCTTAAGCTAGTTTTTAAGCTTCTTCTAGAGACCTCTACTCTTGAAGAGCACCTCGTTCATTTGGAACATAGTGATGAGCAGTGTTGAGATGCCACCAAAATAAACGAGGCCCATAAGAAAAGTGTTAAAACTCAGTATGATAAAGTTGTCCATCCTCGAGTCTTTTCTGAAGGCAACCTTGTCTTGGTTTATGACCAAGATAAAGATGCCTTGGGGTAGGTAAATTCAAGTCTATGTGATATGGTCCCTTTATAGTGAAACGAGTTTTAAGAAAAGGGGCTTATGAATTAGTCGATTTTGAAGGGAACAAGTTGGTGTAGCCCCGAAATGGGCTCTACCTCAAGAAGTATTTTGCTTAGGTTACGGCCAATCAATGGCTTCTTTGTATATTTTGTATTTTTTGTACATATTTTGTTGGGAAGTTTTGTGATATCGACACTTTTTTATCTTCTTTGGTAGGTGTTGATGGATGACTTGGTCTATTTCGGATTCGCCAATGGTGCTAGTCGACACACCCAGAATCTTGCTTCCATAGGTTGGGTGATTTATTATCCATCTGGTTAGTTGATGGTGTCAAGGGGAGTATGTAATGGTTCTACTTCAAATAATATTTTTGAATATAATGTCATTATTAATTTAATATCCGAAGCTATTTCTTATGGAATTGATTTGTTGGTAGTGTATCTCGACTCACAGCTGGTAGTGTCACAATTAAATAACATTTATCGGTTTCAGGATCTTTATTTATATGGCCAATTTTTGAGAATGAGGGTGTTGCAATGGTCATTTGTTTATATTACTTATTTGCACTTTCCATGATCTGAAAAGTCATTAGAAAATTCAATTGCTAATCAAGCATTAGATTGGCATATAAATCATTCATCAAGTTAAAAACAAACATAAAAAATTTCGAACTGTATATATATATCATAAAACTGCCTGTGTGTACATAAAGTGTTCAAAAATAATATACAAAATCAGGACTAAATTCCCATAATCATGTCTAGTCTATCTATCGACTCGGCTTAGGATGAGCGGCTAAGAAGGTGACTACTACATTGACCACACTCTGAAGTATGTAGACCCAGTCTCGTGGTACTCCTACCATGCGGTGCTACATCTCCTCAGATAGGTCCTTTATGGCTACCATCGGTACCTGGTGAGTCAATCTCACCAGGATTTTTTGGACTGCATATAAGACCCTCTCTGTCCCAGCAACCACTTCTTCGACACCTCTTCTGCGACACCTGTGCTGCGGGAATCCATTGGGTCTTACTGGGCCCACATCTAGATCATGATCTTTATGTCAATATTTTAATCCCATCAAAAATATTTCTATGTTCATTTTCATATTTAAAAAACATAAAAAAATCTTAAAAAGTTGTTACCTATCTCTCCCCATGTTGCGTTTGGTGGTAGCACCAAGTCTAGATCTCCCCAGAAATCCCTGCCAGCATAGGGATAGTTGTCCATAGCGATGATTTGTTGTTCCCACCAGGCGAAGAAATCATCATCAAAAGTAGTCCTTGGCATGTCCTCGCCTCCAAGGTGTTTCATCAAATCGGCCCACCTACCCATCTGAGGATCTCGAGGGCTGCTGATAAAGACTGATACCTTGGGATGTAGCCCAGGCACCTTCTCGAAGAAGAAGGAGCATAAAATAGTCCCATATCCAAAATTTGTGGTTGCCCTTTTTGAATAGAGGACAACTAGCTCTTCATATTGGTAAGAAGAGGTGTACACCAGTAAAAAACAAGGGTGAGGCACACCACGGCCAAGGTCATGGATACTTGTGAAGCTTGGTGCAATGAGGCTGATCCGTTTATCCTGGCTATGGTGAATATTAGAATCCTCGGGATAAGCTCTCCACATGATTTATTGGAATCTAACTTGCAATTTTTTCCGGATGCCCAGGACAGTATATGTGTATGTAGTCTTCCACTGAAATACTACCTCGCATCCAACTCGTCGAATGCACAACTTCTCCTCTCTGAGAGAGTCCAGTGATAAAGTAAATATCCTCCACCTATATCTGATCAATCATAAATGCATCATATTCAACACTCCAATAGTGGATTATCATTTCAAGCAGATGAGTGTTGGCTTTCATGTTGGGCATTTTGAAAAATTTCAACAAGCCACATCCCCTCAATGCATCTAATTCCTGTTGATCATTCATAACTTCATTATCAATTGTGGTATGCTACCTCTCTCTCCATGTGATTGTCATCCTGAAAAAAATTGAGTAGCCGTTACATTTTTGTATTTAAATCTCAAACCACGTACATACGGGTTCATTTTACATGTAGTCACGTGTAGGGCTGTCGTATACGCAGGTTGATAATATCCAACCCGCATGTATGCCGAGTTGGAATTTTTAACATAAATTACTATGGTCAAACCTTAATAAAAATTTCTAAAAACAGTCATAAAGTACTGCAAGCTTGAATTGAGGTTTAGCTGATGATTTTGATCCAATTTGAACAATTCGATTCTTTGGGGGGCAATTTTGCTCCTTTTTCTCCACAGCTTTTGCTCTCAACCCAAATGGCACAAATGGTGAGTCAAAAGGTCATTTTATACCTTTGAAATTGTCAAATTTTTTCAAAACTTGATTTTTTCGTCTCATGAATCTTTTAACTTGTGAGCTTGGATTGTCAGGAAAAGGTTGTTTTTTCAGGTTATTTTCGATGCTTCTTCAAGATTTCATATCAATTCCATGACCGCTGACCAATCATGGCAGGTATTGTTTACTCACTGGCATATAGGTTAGGGAAACCATTTTTTCTATTGCATCTTGCATACTAGCCTCCATTTGTTGATACACTTGCCATAGGGTCAACCCCATCGCGTCTTGGTTAGCAAACTATGTTCATTCACTGATTTTTTAAATCATGACACAATGGTAGAGCCATCCTTTACATGGGCATCGTAGTTAGCACCTCACTAACATTGATTGCCCATGTTGTTATATTGAGTAGGCTCAGGAGTCCTCCTTAGTCCCGCCATGACTTGTGCGTTGAAAACTCATTTCTCTTTTCTTCTTTCCTTTGTTCTTGCCTTATACCCTAGAGGCTCTTTGTGTTGAGTTGCACTGCTGCATTGCACATTTTGACTATTTGTAACTTTTGGCCTTGAGCCGGCTTCACTTGGACTCATGTTTAAGCCACTTATTTGACCATGTTTTCTGCAAACTCAAACCTCCAACCACTTAGCTTCTGCAGCTTGACACACTGTTTGACCCATGGAAGGAACATCCCTTTGAGTGTCCTTGACCAATTTTGCCTCCCTGCATTGAGCATAGGATTGTTCCCATCCCAGGAACTAGATCATCTATTTCAGTGACACTCATTCTTTCCATTGTACTATATCATTCTTTTATTGTTTTTCCAGCTTAAAGAAAAAGACAAAAAAAATTATATATTCCAAAAAGAGCAGGAATGGGACAACATTTCCATATATTGTTGGTAGCTAGAGTCAGTCATGTCGCCCTCAAACAAAGCACTCAAACGAAAGTCTATCCTCCATTTTGGGAGGAATTTAGTTTGACTTAGGTACACCTTAACCTTGTAATTAAGTCAGTTCTCCTCCGATTGGTTATCTCTTCCAATTATGGAGAGTTTTTTCATGCCTCGTGCATGAAAAACTTATACAGAGTCATCATATGTTGCCACATAGTCATCATTGACTCGTGCTTTTGTTCAAGGGAAGTAAGCCTGAGTCGACCTCTCTGTGTTGTCCCTTGACCTATTTTTCAATCAACCATTCGTGGTTGTCAGTGTCATGTTTGTCATCACATCAGTTATATTGGTCCTTTTCTTGTTCCAGTTTGAGAAGGTCTCCATTGACTTCTTGCTGGTAGGTCTTGTCCTTATCGATTATGACATATTGTTCTAGGGCAGGCCTAGACCCGTACCCTAGCCATATTTTCATTATTGATAGGTTACCTTGTGCTCAGATTTGATCAGTATCATGGGTCTTTGATTCAGTGGTTTCCCTTGTGTTTGACACCAGCTTTCATTATCACACATTGGGATTCCTATAGTGCCTTGGTTTCCATTTGACCCTATTGGTGGATTCCTCACCTCTGTGTCAGCTTTCATTATTTGTTGGTTCAGAGGGTTTCTATCATGTGCTTGCTACATCTTATGTACGCTGGAAACATGCTTTGGTTGGGTTACTACATATTTTTCATCCGATTTCTTCCACATTATTGGCCTACGGGTTACACTCATGTTATATTGATGAAGGATGCCTTAATGCCTTCCCTCTAGTGGATCTTTTCCTATCGAGTACAAATCATTGCTCTGGGGAAAAGATTTAGAGTCCATTTGGCAGTACCTTGGGGTTTGCAATCATCAATGGTAGATCCTTTGGTATCAACAGTGGGAAACCATCATTGTCCCCTGATTGATAGATTATTCCAGGTGTTCGACTTCAACTCATTTATTCGCACTTGTTTGATTGTACAGGGTACTTGACTCTCATTATCATTATCGGTGAGTACTCTCGCATTTTTTAACAGTATACATAAATGACTGGTAATCAAATGATTTCTCACATGTTCGACTTCAGATCATTTATTCCCATTGTGTAGAAATGTACCACAGTGGTTAGTGAAGACCTCGGGTTGCATCAACATTCTATGGTTCACTTGTCAGTTGCTCCTATTGCTACTAGTCGAGACCTTTCCACATTATATGTTGCAGTCCTTCACAGTGATATCTTATATGCTGGCATTCGAGTTGTGATGTAGTATCATATTATTCCATCATGTTCATTTGGTACTATTGGGATCAGTTTTTGACATCAATGATCACCGTCATCTGATAGCTTCATTGATCATCTTTTTATATGTGATATTCAGACATGTACTTGTTTGATCACGATCAGATGATCCATTATGTAGTTTCAGTTCTTTATACTTGTATACAGAGTGGATCTGCTTGTACTTGATATGCAGACATGCTTTACTTTCTCTGAGCATGGGTATGCCCACCTCAGACAATTGTTTCTTTCTGATCTTCTTTGTGATGGTTTGGTAGGCTGAAATCTGATGAAGTCCTTATTAGTTTTGACAGGTTTCCTTTCCATATACTTAATACATTTTGACCATCATGTACCCATTCTAACATCATATATTAGGGGGCATCTATTATAGCTCCAAATATCACCCTTGGTATTTGTGATGCTTGGTTTATGGCCAAGGGAAACCCCTCCTTCCAGACTTGGTCCAAATATTTTAAAAAACAATGTTTTACTCACTGTACGCTACTTTTCCCTACAATAAAAGTGTGTACATGTGGTTTAGTCAATACCCAACCCGGTTATATGTGTTAAAACACTTAAAAATAATAATTTTCCTTAACTATGGGTGGAATTCATGGGTTTTACCTGTTGATTACCTCCTAGTGCCTGTGGCCCAACTGTTTCCCAACTAAGAAACTAATTGGGAGAAGTATAAATAGACTTCTATGGGAAGGCCTTAAGGAAGAAAGAAGAGATAGAATTACTATACTGAGATTATCCCCTCACCATGTCTGAAGTATACTTGTGCTTCAAGCACTTCACCAAGTTCAGGAAACCCTTATTTCCTTGAGTGTTGATATTCTCCCACTTGCTTGAGATATCATGGTATTGGTTATGGAAGGAGGCTATTGAAGACTGGGACTGGACGGATCAGGAGGATGGTTCTGCTTGAAGCCAGAAGAAGAAGACTCAGGTGAACTCTTTCCATGTTTATTATAGTTTTCTACAGTAAAAAGAAATGTTTTCTTATTCCTGAGATTGACCTTCTTTGTGCATTAGACATGGTTGTAATTCATGTATGAATGTCATTTGGATGTATAACTAATCATCTTACTTATGTGATATAAAGTTGATTTCATTAAAATGCTTTATCTATATGCTGCTATGTCTATTCAGATTGGTTGATTTGTAGATTCGAAGATCATCAGGAGTTGTAGAGGGTCTGAGCCCTGTGGGTACTACCCAAACGAAGGACATCCGAGTATGTTCATCCTTACATAGTTTGTTTATTTAAGCATGTTGCCTAAGTTGTATGTGTGTTTATTGTTGTAGGTTACTCTTTCTCCGTTGGGTTTCTAACCCAAAGCCCTAGGTTACTCAGTTATTTCGTGGTATGCCCACTTTCCATGTCTTGTGCGGGGTTTTTGTCGCTTTTTGTGCTTCTCTATGTGTGAGTGTTGTCTGCTTGATTTCAATGTGTGCTTGTTGTCTATTTGATATATGTTAGCTTGTAGAATCACCGATTTAGTTTTCTTTTGCATGTCACTGCCGTCACATGCATGACACTATTTTTGCATGGACAGTTGTCATTGCGGTGAATCACTTCACACACATGCATGCTTTCATGTTTTCTGAATCTTGCACTTGTTGTTTGCATGTATGATCATTCACTCTTGTTTTCACTCATCTCATCATGCATTCAAAATTTTCATGCTTTCAGCCACCCGTTTGTTATGCCCCTATACCAATAGGTATCATATTTCATGATTAACATTGATGAGCTCTGTAATATGTTCATACCTTTTCTGGTTGCAAAAGTTTTCCCTATTGTAAAAGAATAAAAAAAAATTGAAAAAATGTAAAGAGGGTATGCCATAAAAGAGAAATCAAAGGGTAAAAAGAATAAAATGGTCAAAAAGTGAAAGAAATGAACCCCCCCAAAAAAAAAGACCAAGAAAGTGTGCAAGTCCAAATGCCATTACTATTTCATCTTCTGTAAATAAAACATCATGTATAGCGTGTTGAACTTTTTACTACAATTAGTGAATGGCCAAATAGCTTAATCTTGGCCAGTTCATGTTTGAATTTCCCGTTTTAGAGATAGAGAATAGAAATCTATCCAAACTTCTTAAACTTGGCAGATAAGTAGATAGGCAGAGAAGCAAAAGAGCTCAACAGTTTAATCTGAGCCCTTGGAAGAAATACGTGCAGATTTAGATAGGCTTATAATGTACAGTAAAGAAATGGTGAAAAGGGTTTGCTAGTCCAAATGCAACCATAGAAAAAGAAGAAAAAAGGTTAGGCAAAGTACGCTGGGTAGGCAGACTGGTGTTGCAGAAGCATACTTGTGATTGATTTTGTCTCTCAAGATGTTCATCCTACTGTTATCACAAATACCATGGCATATATTTGGATGCAGCTCAAGCAAGGCATGACTAACTCCCCTTCATCCCTTTTCCAAATCAACTATTAATTTCCCAAAGGTATTAAGATCTACTTAATATCCTTAAAAATCACTCATTCCATTTCATAAAGTGCCTAAGTGGAAACCCCATTTCTTACTTAGGAAAATAACAAAATTCTCTATAAACCCCTGTTTTTCCCTTTTTGCCTAAGTTTTGTAACATTATAACTTAGCGTTGTTCTATTCTTTGAAACCATATTAACGATTAACTTTATTATATTAAAACCCATGTGAATATAACCCTTTCCCGTACTATATTTATATTGTAAAAACCCCCAAATAATACATATTCCCTGCCCCGGTTAATATATAACCATAAATTCTTTTTGGGAATTTACAAGGTTAATCGAAACTTGTTAAATAACCCTTTCCACCACGCAAAGCCTCGGGATTAATTAACATTTGGTTAATTAATAACCTAACTTAAATCACCCCGAAACCATTATAAAAACACTGTTTAAATGTATCCCCTGTGCGTTAAAATCCCCGCCTTGTTCACAAAGTGACAGCCATCTGATCAGCCGTTATACATCCAATGGCGAAGATCCATTTTGCTAGCCCTCCATTTGCCTCCATTTAAATCCTGAAGAAACGGTGGTATTATGCCTGTACCTAGGACACGCGTCACTCTGTCGCCATATTCGCTACCCCTCCTCCCAAAACCGCCCTAGCCCAAAAGCAGTGCGGGCAAAATAGCTTACCGCCCTCCCACTGGCCCTTCACTAACGTCATCTTACCACATCATCCCTCGCTGACATCACCTGCCATGTCACCATCTGTACTATGACGTCATCTGTCCCATACCCCCCTGACATCATGCTGATGTCATCCGCCCAATCAATGCCATAAAAGCCTCGCCAAACCAAATTTCGTTAAATTAACGAGAAAATGTCATTTTCACCCTTATTCCCTATAGATTGTGCTCCATGCAAAATATGTCCAGTCCACCACCCGACCAAGAAATTCTTGTGTCACGCTCTGAAGTTCATCGTTCAACCTGCGAATTACACAGTTTGCCTCTTAAATACAGGTATTTACCCAATTCACTTCGCAAACCTATAATTTCAGTTTTTCCATTGAGAATTTTACCTCAAAGAGCTAAATTCAAGTTGAAATCATCCCGAAGTTGCCATAAGAAGACCACCAAACCTTCGGTTTAAGTTCATTGTTTCCATAGAACCCCGAATTCCAATTTGAATACACAAGAACCAAACATGGAATCCCCCATAGCCCTGAATGTTGCGTCCATAAACGCACCTCATAAAGACTTAGATTATCTAGCCTTGGCCGACAAAGATTTCCAAATAAAAGACATATCTGGTGACAGGAGTCATCTTCGGACCTTCTGCCAAATTAGGGATAGCTATCTAAGAAACTCTGATATTTTTGGACTGTGGGAATCAAACCTTCCCATGTACTTCCATCAGTCCATGCTTTCCCAGACATTATTCGCCAATGTTGTGCCAACTATGACCCTGTCCATAGAGCAGTTATGTCTCCTTCCCAAACTGTCCTCTTTTCCATAACTGCTGAATCCATCAATGAGAAGATACATTTCCATTCCACTGAGCCCATTTCTCATCTTTCCATGGGATTTTTACTTGAACAAGCATCTAAATTACCCAAATCAAAGATAACCCACATTTCTGAAATGTTCATGATACCAACACACAAACCTAAAGGTCCTCCTCCTTATCTGCAAGCCTTTTTCACTAAAACTGGTAAAATTACTGTTGACATGATATCCTGGATCTTGGGATTTAGGTCCAGTGAATATGTGGATGATATCACCCGGGTTATATTATCAGCTAGACAACTTTCCATTTCCCATCAGGAAATTAGACTGAAAAGGAAATCGGTGGTCTGTGAACTTTTGGAGCTTAGTCTTCCATAATACCTATGAAAACCCTTATACCTATAGTGAATTCATTGAATTATTTGTACACCTAGTTGTTGGCATTATGGCTAAAGTGTTGTCCTTGATGGCAACCCATTCAGGTGATAGATCACAGTACTTCAAGTCAGCAGCAGAGATTGATGATCAGCTATCAAATATTGAAGAAAATAAGGGGTACGCAGGTACACCTTACATAAGGTGCGTACACGCAGGTCAGTGTTACATAAAGTGTGTACATACCCACAATTATCCCGTTCAGGAGGTGCGTACCCCCAGTGCACACATTTCAAGGCAAAGAAATTCATATGTGGGGTTCTCTTATGTTTTACTCTTGGTATTTAGCCGATGGTATTGGGTTATTATGGTGTTGGCTCGTGGTATTGATCCATGTTTTAAGGAAGAGCTTTCCTATATAAAGCAAAGGAGATCATTTGGCTTGAGCATGTTTTGGGTTGAATATCTTACGAGGGCTAGATCTGGTCTAGATCTAAATAAGGTGAATCTATTGATGGATTGAGATCTCTTCGGCGCATGTTCAGATCTGTAGATCTGACTGTCTGGGTTATTTCTGAAGTCTTGAAATCATCTATGCCCGAAGGTACGTAGGTACAGTGAAAGAAAAGTGCGTGCATACGCAGGAACGAAGCGTTTCAGGTGCGCCGGTACGCAGGCACAGAAGGGTTTCAGGTGCGCCAGTACGCAGGCACAGAAGGGTTTCAGGTGCGCCGGTACGCAGGCACAGAAGGGTTTCAGGTGCGCCGGTACGCAGGCACAGAAGGGTTTCAGGTGCGCCGGTACGCAGGCACAGAAGGGTTTCAGGTGCGCCGGTACGCAGGCACAGAAGGGTTGCAGGTGCGGAGGTCCGCAGGCAGTTCAATGGACTCAGAGCGAGGTACGCAGGCGAACAGTTGAGCAGGGTGCGTACTGTAAGCAGGCAAGCAGTTGAGCAGGGTGCGTACTGTAAGCAGGCAAGCAGTTGAGCAGGGTGCTTACGTAAGCAGGCGAGCAGTTGAACAGGGTGCTTACTTCTCTTAAAATCTTTGTTTATCATTGCTGTGTTCTGGGTTTGGTCCTATTATTTTTGATCTGGTTACTACAGTTGATTGGGTGATTCTCTTATACTTGATGATCATTTGATGCTTATGGATCCAGTTTGAAAATTTATGAAAAGTGGTCCTTGTAAGAAAAGAAGTAGGGGGTTGTAGCTCCCTTCCAGGAGAGACTGGAAAATGAGAGAGAGTTGTATCTCTCTGCAGGTTGCAGCCTGCGTACTGGTAAAGGACTGCACCAGTACAAAACCATTGTAAAAGGAGTTTCTAATTTGAAAGAAGATAGAGACATATTGCAGCAGGTGGTTTTCACCCACATTGGGTTTCCACCTTACATCTTGTGTTCTTTGGTGTGACTATTTGTTTTCTTTGTTCATGCTCATTATTTTATGGTACTGACATGTAAAACTAATTCAAAGAACAAATAAGGAAGATTTATTAAAAGAATTAGATAATACTGATTCACCCCCCCTCTCAGTATTATTTCCAACAATTGGTATCAGAGCATGTCCTTCAGAGAAGCTTGATCGCTTGAAGGTAGATCGTTCATCATGAGCAACTACGAGAGAGAAGCATCAATCAAGCCACCAGTTTTTGATGGGACAAACTTCAATTATTGGAAGGTAAGAGTTACTGCCTATCTTCAATCTCTTGGTACAGAATTTTGGGACATCGTAGAAACAGGCTACGCTTTTCCTTCAGCTACTCCTACAGATGCAGCCGAGAAAAAGAAGTATGAAACAAATGCGAAAGCAGTTAGTACTCTATTAGGATGTATATCTCAATCAGAATTCATGAAGGTAATGCACTATAAATCCGAAAAAGAGATATGGGACAAAATTGTCACGAGCTATGAAGGAGATGAACAGGTAAAGCGTGCTAAACTTCAAACTCTCAGAATTCAGTATGAGACTCTCAAAATGTATAATGATGAAAGTGTGGCTAACTATTTTCTTCGGGTAGATGAGGTTGTTAATTGTATGAAAAATTTGGGTGAAGAAATAAAAGAGGCTATTGTGGTTGAAAAGGTTCTAAGATCATTGTCCCCTAAGTTTGAATCTAAAGTATCTGCAATAGAAGAAAAGGAAAATCTACGAATTCTTACTATGTCTCAGCTACATGGAATTCTAACTGCTTATGAAATGAGAAAGGGAGGTCCATCAGACATAAGAGAAGTTGCTTTCAAGGCATCAGGCAAAGGAGATTATTATGAAGCAAACCACGCCCGAGAAGAAGAGGAAGAAAAATCAAATTTTGTCAGAAGTCTTCAAAGGGGTTCTGGAAGGTTCAGAGGTAAGTTACCATTTAAATGCTTTGCTTGTGGAAGAGTAGGTCATTATGCTGCAAAATGTTCTTATAAGGATAAAGGAAAGGAACCTGCTAGATGGAACAAGAAACAGAACGCAAATAAGAAAAGCTACTACACTCATGAAGATAGTGATGGTCTATCAAACAGTGATGAAGATGAACAAGGTAATGAATATAAGTTGTTAATGGCATTTGAAGATGATGATTATTTGGATGCTATAGATGTGGATAACCTTTATGATGAAATTACTAGACTCAAGAGATGTATAGAAGAAAAGAACATGATCATTGATAGTCTACAATTTCAAATTGATGAAAAGGAAAAACATCTTGAAAAATTAGAAGGTGAAATTGTTGGTCTTAGAAAAGAGATTGAGAAAACAAAAGCTATTAATCTCAAGTTTGTCAAAGGATATGAAACTTTGGATGAGATTATCAATGTGCAGCGGTCTCCACTAAACAAGACAGGTCTAGGCTATAATGGAGAAACTTCTCAAGCATCCACCTCAAAAAGTTATCTTGATGCAGCAAGAAGAAATGAGCAAAAGCACAATGAAGATCATCAGGTAAAGCAGGGACGAATTACAAACAGAAACTATCAAGGGCAATCCATTTTAAGGGTGAACAAAAGCTACAACCAGCCACAGGTAAAATCTTCTCAATTTGGGTGAAGAATAGATGACAATAGAAATTACAAATTGGCTGGTAGATTCGATAACCGCAGAAGTTTCTTCAATGGAAAATGCTTTTCTTTCCATAACTTTGGTCACAAAGCAGCTCAATGTGTTGCATATAAAACAATCATGACTAGGGAAGCTCAAAAACAAAGAAGTATGACCGGGATTACAAAAAGGACCTATAACAACTTTTTGGTTCTTGAAAATGAAGTTGAATGTTCTATTTGCAATAACTTTGGTCATGAAGACTCTGAATGCAGGAGCAGGTTTCAGCAGAAAAAGGAACAAGCCTCAAGCACCAAAACATGGAGAATAAAGGAACCACAAATAGAAAGATGTGGGATAGCATTTTATGCAGAGGGGCAGGAAAATCTATGGTACATTGACAGTGGATGTTCGAAGCATATGACAGGTGATAAAGAAAAGCTTGAGTCATATTCTGCTCTAGAAAAAGGAAAGAAAGTCTCTTTTGGAAATGATACTCCTGCAACTATAAAAGGAAAAGGCATTGCTCAGTTAAAAGAAAAGGTCAAGGCTGGAAATGTTTTGTATGTTGATGGATTGAAGCATAATCTTCTAAGTGTCAGCCAGATGTGTGATCAAAGAACCGAGGTTATATTCAGATCAAATGGATGTCTTGTTCGTGATCTTGATACAGGTAAAACAGTAATCAAAGGCAAAAGAACTCCAAATAATCTATACATATTTGAAGAAGGACAACAACAATGCTATCTAAGCAAGGATGATGAGCACTGGTTATGGCATCGGAGGTTGGGACATCTAAGCTTTTCACAAATAAGGAAAGCATGCAAATATCAGGCAGTTCGCGATCTTCCAGATATCAAAATTCCTGACAACACTATATGCAAATCATGTCAGTTTGGAAAACAAACCAGAACTAACTTTCCAGAGAAAGAAGGTTCAGCTAGCATGCCTCTTGAGCTAGTACATACAGATACATGCAGTCCTTTCAGGAAAAGAACACCTCGAGGAGAAGAATACTTGATATTATTCATTGACGATTTCTCCAGGTTTGTTTGGTTAGGACTTATGAAGCACAAAGATGAAGCATTCGAAAAATTCAAATCCTTCAAAGCCTTGGTTGAAAATGAATCAGGTCACAAAATTAAGTGCCTCAGATCCGACAGAGGTGGGGAATTTACTTCAAATGAATTTTTCGATTTCTGTGAAGAACATGGGATAAGAAGAGAATTCTTTACAGCAAGAACCCCTCAGCAAAATGGAGTTGTGGAAAGAATGAACAGAACAGTCCAACAAATGGCTCGTGCTATGCTTGATGAGTCAGGAACTCCCGCAACTTTCTGGGGTGAAGCTGCACATGCTGCGGTTGTTATTCTCAACAAAACAAATGTCCGGGTGAACAACACTCAAACTCCTCATGAGCTCTGGAGTGGTAGGACTCCTTCGGTAAAGCACTTCAAAATCTTTGGGAGCAAATGCTATATCAAGAATACTGATGAGCAGCTTGGCAAACTTGAACCTAGAGCAGATGAAGGCATTCTTCTTGGTTACTCTCCACATAGCAAAGCATACAAATGCTACAATAAAAGACTTGGCAGAATTTTTGACAGCATTGATGTAGTGGTTGATGAGAAGGGATACATTCCTAGGCAAGTGTTAACACCCAGGTTGTTCCCTATGACTCCCAAGGGAATACGGCCGGGGTAACCACTAACCAATCTTTGGATCACAGCTTCTAGCCAAACTGTGATCAGAGAGGGCTCTCTCTTTATGATTTGTCTCTGTTATGATGATGTTTTAGGCTAGCTATTATGCTCAGGTTTTGGTTTATGTTTTGGTTGAAGGATTTCTTTCAGGTCTTATGATATAGTGTTTAGATAGTGAAATACCATTGGGCAATGGAGTCTGGAGTTGTGAAATGATTTGATACGCTGGATTGGTGGTGTTCAAACTGCAGGGCCTATTGTGTATTTTAGACAAACAAAATTAGCTTAAATGGTGATGTATGTCAACCAACAGAAAGCAATTAAGAATTTTCTATTAAGTTGGTGAGGAAGGTGAACACACTGCACAGGAGCAAAACTTGAATTCCTGTGACAAAGGCCACTATGAAAGGTGTATTCTGAAAGTGCAGCAATTAAGAATTACACTTATCTAGATTACAGCTGAAGAAAACATTCACAAACAACGCAGATTGAACTCAGGGTACTCAGTGAATAAATCCTGAAAGTTATTCTTTTTCATTGTTGCTTAGTATTGAAAATCAGACAACATATATGGATTTTAACAAAACAACTAATTGACAGAGAGAGTTACAGAGACTTATTGTATGGTGAAATACACAGGAATCCAGCAGTTATCAACAGACACCAGAACACATCCAACACTTCAGAAATCCAAGAAATTTCATCGCTTTCTTTATTAAACTTCTGAAAGGATTATAGCATAAGAATTTCTTTTGGAGAAATCAACAACAACCCTTGCAAGCTCATGGGAAGGGGGCTTTATAGGAATGCGTATACAAAATATCTCAGGCATTGAGTCATCTGAGAGAGAAAATATCTTCAAAAATTTGTTCAGAAAGTAGAGAAGAAGTTATTACAACTTTAAATGCAGCATAAATGACCTTTATGTCTGTCAGAGGATAATTTGACCTTTGGAGATCATTGAGTCGGTTGAGCCGCTCTGCTTTAATGCTGGCGAACGCGTCTTTATGTCTGCTGCGTTGTATTTTCTCAGGTTTTCCATCTGTGACTGTGATTGCTGCTGTGGTGACCGAATAGCCCTGCTGAGTTGGCTCAGCCTTTATCTTTCCTTTGTATGCTTATCTACCAAAATTATACCTGTGTATGAATTACTTTATAAACTGGAAAAATTATCACTTACAGGTTCTGGCTTGATAATATTATCTGTGTCAAATTCTTCCAGACTTCTTGTGTGGGCAATTGGTGCTTCACAATTGCCTCTATGGTTTCATCTGCTTATGTATACTTAAATAAATTGGGAGGCACATCAAACAGATGATTGATCTCATTCATAATAAAAAATAGGTTGTCCACCCTATTGTATAAAGTTTGCCCTGATGCTGGCCCTGATTCTGCTGAAGTGCTGGGCTGTCTTGCAATTTGTTCTGCAGCATAGGCATCAACCCTCTTAGTGTAGTTTTCAAGGGTAAGCAGTCTTCCTACACTGCTTAATATGCTGGGGAGGCCTCTGTTCTGTAATACCTGAAATCTGTCCATGAACTTGTTGATTTCAGTCTGCATATCCTGGGTTCTTCTTTCCAATGTTCCGACCAGGTTTCGTAGTGTCAGGACCCTTTTAACCATTGAGATTGTCTCAGTCCTGTGAGCAATTCCCATGGTGGCCAGTTGAGAGCTTGTCCTATTATTTAAAATATTGATCATTCTGGTGGCAGCATCAGGCATGTTGCCAAGGCTTGCTCTAGCTCTGTGTATTTCCATGTTTGCCTTTGCAATGAGTACTAATTGTTCATCCATAGTCTCAATATACTGCCACTGATTGGTGATAGACCGGCCAATATTACCCCAGAGGACTGCTTTTAGCTCTGCTGTCACCTTTTCGAGTGTGAGCTCCTTCTCAAGCTCAGTTATCCTCTTCTTTAGAGCTTTTATTTCTCGTTCCTTTACAACTTCATTCTGTTTGCTCTTATCATATCTCTAATTTACTTTAGCCAAAGATTCTTTGGCTGAATTGAGCTCCAACATTTGAGCTTCCAGGACTTGAATTTCATTTCGGAGCTTCTGCATATCCAGACTATGAGTCTACTCTGTTGTTGGTGCAGTTGTTGATGTTGTTGGTGCTGTAGGCCCTGTCTGCTGAGGAGGAGGGGCAGTTGTTGGAGGAGCTTCCTCAAGATTGATTATTTCAGGAGGAGGCTAGGAGGTTTGATCCTCTTCTCTTTGCTTCAATGCTGCCTGTAGTGTTGCCTTTGCAGCCTCTGATTCTCCTAGTTTGTCTTGAGTCCGGGTCAGCTCTTTGTATAGAGATATCATCAAATCTGTGGCATCTTTTTCAAGTCTTTGTTGGGCAACATCATCTATTTGAGGGTGGATTGTGGCTGGGAGTTTGATTTTCCTCCTTAAGGCCGCCATGTCTGCATCCCTCAACTTCAATATTTCTTGGATACCCTTAACATCCTTGGGATCATGCCCCATCTCTATAATTATATCTTCCAAGGACCTGATTCTGTTGTCCTTAGCTTGTGATGATGCTCTCTCCAATTCTAGCTGAGAGGCTGTATTATCAAGGCTGCTTTTTAGTTTGTAATTTTCTAATGTTTCATCTGCCAAGGAGGCATACACCATCTCACCAGTCTGTTTGTACAGTTCGATTTTGTCCATTAGGTGTATGTCTTTGGCCAGGACCTCCATGTTGGTCCTGAGGTAATCTGAGGCAGATTGGGGATGTAGAGCTGTGGGCATAAAGTGACTCATGATCATTTTGCCTTCACTTACATCGAAGGCAGACATGAGTCTTTGCTGATTGGTGGGAGCCAAGTTTAGCAGATGATTGTACAACTGTATTTTGATAGGATCACTCCTCCTTTTGATGTCTATAAATTGTTGTTTGATGCTTACTTGTCCTTCTTTTTGCTGGCTGGAGGAGCTGACCTCTCCTCCTATAGCTCTGTCCTGTTCCTGCTGGAAGGAACTGGCTGAAACTTCTCTGCTGGGTGGGCCCATGCCCAATGCTTGCCTTGTTGCTATGTCATCCTCAGAAGAGTCATTCAACCTCTGCCTTTTCTCTCCCTAGTTTATAGGTGATGTCAGGGGAGTTTCTCTATCCCTTTTCCTAAAAACAAATGTATCCTCCTTTTGAGGAGTTTGGAGGACCGAGGCATCAAAGGTAGTCTCTGGCCTAGGAGGCACTATATTTTGAGCCTGTTGCTCAGTGGAGCTTGGAGTATCAACTACTCTTTCTTGCCGCAGGGGCTGCTGTCTGTCATGTTGCTCTCCTTCTTGCCGCTGCCCTTCTCCCTGCTGCTCCATCTCTTCTTGTTGCTGCAGCAATGTTTCCACTTGCTCTTCTGTCAAAGGAGGTGGCTGTTCCACCTGCTTTTCTTTGCCTTTGCTGGATGTCTCTGCAGTATTCCCGGCAGCTTGCTGATGTGTTGTTGATGATCAAGTAGCTGCTCCAAGTTGTTTTTTGTATGAGAGGGGAACCTGTCCACAAGTTTCTAAGTCAGCTTCCTTTTGAATATTTCTAGCCTCTCTCTCTAGCAGCTCTTCACTAGTAATTTCCTCTTCTAGGGTACCTTCTTCCCAGCTTAATGCATTGGCATACTGCTCAATCTCAGGCTGCCTTACGTGTGAATAGCTGCCCAATTTTTATTTTATCCTCCTGAGGGAGACAAAGTGATTGGGGTCATAGGGTATCCATTCAAAGCTAGTTTGCAGTTTGAGGGCCTCTAGGATACTGTTTGCCTCTTTCCATCCCTCCTCTTTTCTGTTGTATAGGAAAGGGCCCAACTGGCTCCTTACCTTTAACTGTGACTTCTTGTTCTTGCTTTGAAAGTGGAGGTAGTCAGCATTCCCAAACTGCCTGAAATATTCTAAGGCGAAAAGCCTCATGGGGACATACCTTGGCAACCTAAAAGGCTTCAACTCACAGCCATATATTCTGATGACTGTGTGGTTTTGGTAGAGGTACCAATTACCAATGCTGTAGGTTTTGTTCAGGTGGAGAATTCTCCTCATGTCTTCAGTTAACCTTGGAGGAGGAACACCATGCAATACTGTCATGGCTGGATGAATGAATAAGTCAATGAACTCGGAGTATGTATAAGGTGATACAGAGGCACTATGAAAGACAGAGGTCCAAAACACAACTGACCTTGGATTTCCCTTGGCATTGACTTGTTTCAAGGGAATAGAGAAGCTGGCTGGCTGATAAAACATGAATAGGTGGTATATGTATGAGGTATACCTGAACAGTCTTTCCCTCTTCAAATTCATAAACTGGTCATGGATCTTATCTGCAATGTATGTAGCATAATCATAATGTACAACTGGGGGCTTACCAGGAGAGAATAGAGACAACATTGCCATTATGATTTCATCCACATCCTCCAGTCCCTTGAACCCTAGGACATAGCTGATCAAATCCACTAACATCCTGCCCAATTCATTCAAGTACTGATATCCAATAGGAGGAGTTCTGATGGCTTCAGAGCCTGGTTTTACAAACAGCTGGTTGATTTTGATGAGTTGGTCATTTGACAACTTGCTCCCCTTCTTTATCAAGTTCTGCATGTGGAGGGGGGTCAATAGCTTTGCAGTATGGAAGTGCAGCATTTCATTTATACTCTCTGGGGTGATATGGAACAAGACTGAGCCTGTAGGGCTGATGACAGCTCTTTGGCCTGGGTCATAGCACTCCTGGCATCTGTAGATCAACTCTGGCATAGGATTTACCTGGGGGAGGTTGTAGATGGGCAAGTTTGAGTCCCAAATCCCTAAGATGTCTACTCCACTAAGGTGCTGGGCTTTCAACTCATTCAGCATCTGAATATTATATTTGGAGCCCAATGGAAACCAGTCTAGCATTTGATAATCCATATCTCCCAGGGCTTTCCATTCTAATTCCTGGTGAGGGGCATTGAGAGGCTTGATGTTCAGTGCAATTGGAGTCTCCATGGTCTTTTCAGTTTCTGTCTTGCAGGTGAATTAGTTTCAAGTGAGCAGTACAGCACAGAGGTGAGTTTTTGCAATGCAACTGCGAATTATGGGGAGCAGAGGGTGGAGTGGACACGCAGCAATTGAAATACTGCTCGAATTATAAATAAGACCAATGCCTGGTCTCCCTCTGTCTTCTATGGCAGGTTTTAAGTAACTTGACCAACTGTCTCATGTTTGCGCGAGCAGTTTACAGTTTTTTGACCCAGAACTCGGGAAATGAAGGCTCTGCTGGTGGTCTCAAGGTTGCATTTGTAATTAAAAGTGCTTGCAGAGGAAAGCTATCGGTGAAATAGTGAGTTTCAGTATTCCTTAAGCGTTCTGAGCAATTTACAGTGAATTTCAGGCGTATGGAGGACGAACTATGAGAAATACCTGGCTAACCGCGAACAGAGGTCGTAGCTGTGGGTGGAATTGGTGCTCTGGAGGTCTTCCGGACGTTTCCCGCAGGTGGCGCAGTTCAGAACGTAAAAACAACATGCAAAGGAAACAGTAGCAAATGAGTGAAAAGTACAAAAAAACGCGTTTTTTGGCTAAATATGGACTTTTGCAATTTGGCTCTTTTTCTGTGATGACGTCAGCATGACGTCATAGGGTGGGGTCAGCCTTGGATGACGTCAGCATGACGTCATCGGGTGAGGTGGCGGGCTGCCATTGGTCCACGGGGTAATGAGGTGGCGGGCACGTTGGCACAGATGCGGACAAAAGTGTGATGCGGTGGCAGGGTGGAGGTGACGTGGGCATGACGTGGGATAGCAGCTTGGCGGTTAGGGCCGTAGCGGTTACGGTTAAGGATAGCCGCCACGGTTTCTCGGGGCGGTTAGGGTACGGAGCAGATCTTGTCAGAAGGCGCTCCGAGAGTCCTGAACGGGCGACGCGTGGCCGCGCCCTGACGTGACACAACGTCATTTTCTCGGGCGCTAAACGTCCGCCGCGGGGGCTGCTCCGATATTGATACGGACCGTCGGATCTCTTGGATCTGATCCGACGGTGGACGGGGGAATGATATGTTCGGGGGATATGCATGCGGGTGGAGACCTTCGGATATGGGTTTTTACAATGTTTTCAATGCATTTCAAAAAATAAACCAAATGCATGTGCCAACTTTGGTTTAGGCGGTTAGAAGTGGGTTTTTTGGGTCTTTTCGTGTTTTGAAAGGGGTTTATGGGTAAAGGGGATTTATAAAGGTTTTCAATGCGCAATAATGCAGGCCCGATACTTTGGATAAGCACAAAGTGGGTATTTAGGGGTTATCTTTGCAAATGAAGGGGGTATAGGTAAAACAAGGTTATTTATGGGGCTTCTTTTGGCAAATGAAGCTTTCCAAGGGGCTAAATGACTTCAGAAGAGGGGAGGGGTTTAGGGTTAGGTTCATCAAAGTGACCAGATGCCATTTGATCCCTGACACAGAACTTATTGGCTAAAATACCAAGGGGAGGGATATCTATACAAAATTTGGGGTTTATACACCATGGTGTTAGATACTAGTAGGGGAAAAGGTAATGTAGGGGATTTACATAGTAGTGTTAGAGTTAATATGGATGAATGGGTAAATGGAGGGGAAACCACTAAGCTTATTTGAAACTTTCTTAGTTTAGAGAGTAGATCAAAATGAAAATATTTTTAGACAAGAAATGTGGCTTTTGAATGAACAAGAACCACCATGAAACCATGATCTTCTTCCATGAATCTCAGCTGATGAGGGGATGTTAGTAATGAAATGGAAGGGGGAAGGAGGGAGGTTGGTCATGCTCCTTGCTGTAACTTGATGGAGGTGAACACCTTGTCAATTAATTGACTTTACTCTGGTAAACACAGTTACATATGTGCAATGGTAAAGATAACCTTTCTGCAACCCAGCTACTTACCTAGCATTTTTTATTTCTCCTTGGAGGGTGCACTTGAACTTGCAAACCCTTACTTGCATTTTCTTTTCTTTGGCTTTTTCTTTGTTTTTTCTATCTACTTCTACCCTTATCTCTTCCAAGGTCCCAGATTAAACTGTTGGGAGCCTTTTCTTCTCTACCTGAACTACTTGTCTGCCAAGATTAAATAGTTTGGATAAACTCCTTTCTCTAATCTACAACTGGAAATTCAAAACATGGCATGATCCAGATTAGACTGTTGGACCATCCATCAAAATTGGGATGCATTAATCTATTTACACACCTTGTACTTCCTTGGAAATATGTGATCTTTGCATGATCAAAGCAGAGCATATTTGGACCTTCCCTTGCCAATCATGAAATATGAAACCTATTGGTATAGGTAGCTAACAGTGGCTCCACATGGGGATGGTGTTTCATTTGAAAGACCAAGAACAGCAGGTCAGATTGCCTTGTTTCTTGACTGCTCTTGCCAATCTTTGAAGTTTGCTGCTTTGAAGTGCCCAAATTGTGTGCTTCTCTTCTTGGTAGACCTCTGATTCTATTTACCTTTTGCTGGTCAGTCAATAAACTTGGAAAACTGCATTTTTACAATCTAAACAGAAAATAATATGTACATCTGCATATATACAAGGGAACCTCAGGTTGCACTCATGGGAAATAGTCAAAATAGTGCTTCAGCATCCTGCCATTGACAGGACCTTCATCCAAGTCAGCTTCAGTTAGACTTTTGAGGAAATAGGTATTATTACCTTGTACTGCTTGGACAGCAAATGGTCCTCTCCAAAGGGAGTCAAATTTTCCATGTTTTCCTTTGTCTTCTCTCCTTGCATCCCACTTGAGGACTTTGTCACCAACATTAAAATTTTCCGCTTTGGTTCTTCTGTCAAAGGCCTTCTTTAGTTTTTCTTGTAATACCTGAGCTCTGCCGAAAACTTGATCTCTGGTTTGCTGCAGACATATGATTTGATTTATCCTTCTTTGCATATCATTTGGTTCTGCTTGGCTTTCTTGAAGAAGCTTCATAACAGGTACTCCTAGTGAAGAGGGAAATTTGGCTTCTAGTCCATAAACCAACTCATATGGGCTGGTCCCAATCGATCTTTTTGTTGTTAGTCTATCTGCCCATAAGGCATTGACTAGTTTCTTGTGCCAGTTCTTTTTGTTCTCTTCAAGTACCTTCTTTATAATGTTTACAAGGCTTTTGTTTGATGATTCAGCAAGGCCATTTCCTTGGGGATAGTATGCAGTAGAATGGCCCAAAGTAATATGAAATTTATGGCAAAAGTTCACCATTTTCTTGGATCTGAAAGCAGCAGCATTGTCTGTTATTATTTTGTCAGGACAGCCAAATCTAGCCAGTATGTTGTTCTCCAAAAACTGAATGATTATTGAATCATTTGCTTGTCTGCATGGGGCAGCTTCAATCCACTTGGTGAAGTAGTCTGTGGCTGTCAAAATCCATCTATGTTGGCCTGAAGATGAGGGATGAATTTCCCCAATGAAGTCCAAGCCCCATTGTTGAAAAGGTCTCTCTGTTGCAATGGGTCTTAAGGGGAGTGGCAACAACTGTCTTTTGCCCTCAAACACTTGGCATTTGTGACATGATGTTGTGAATTTCTTGATATCAGAGAACATGGTGGGCCAGTAGTAACCAGCCCTCAGTATTTTGTCCACAGTGGACTTCCAGTACAAATGTCCACCACAGTCTCCTGCATGAAACTCTCGCATGATATTGTTAGTTTCATTTTCCATTAAACAGTGCAGCAATATACCTTCATGGTTTTTCCAAAGCAAATTGCCATCCATTACACAAAATCTTGATGTTTTCATTTTTAAGAACCTACACTTAGTTTTGGACAGTCCTGGGGGAGCACACAGGTTTTGTAACACATAACAGATATCAGAGTACCAGGGGGATTGTTCAAAGGCTACATTGATCTTTGGAGTCGCCAGCTCTGTTTCACTGTCCAGCTGATTGATGTCTAGGGCTTGGAAATTTGCTTCTGTCATTAATTTGGCCAGACCTAGCCCTTTTATTAGCTTTGTAGGTTTTATTTCAATGTCAAACTCTAGTATGTTAGCAATCCATTTTCCTCTTCTGCCCTCTAAATTTTCTTGGGTGAGAATGTCTTTAACAATAGGACTTGGCACATATGCTATGACATGGGAATAAAGGATATAAATCCTAAAGTCCTTGATTGCTTTGACCAAAGCATAAGCTTGCTTTTCCATTATTTGATACTTCAGAGGTGCATCTCTGAGAGCTTTGCTAAAGAAAGCAATTGGCTTCTCATTTCCTTGGTCATCTTTTTGTAATAAAACAGCAGCAATAGTATGCTGGGAGGCGAAAGAGAAAATAATAAACTCTCTGTCAAACTGAGGATTGGTCAAGACTGGGGTTTGGGTAAGGGCCAATTTTATACTTTCAAATGCTTGATTGGCTTCAACAGTCCACTTCACTTTTGAGTCCTTTTTCAGCATGTTATTTAATAATCTGGTTAGCTCTGCTAGGTTTGGGATGAACCTTCTCAGGAAATTGATTTTTCCCAAGAATCCTTGTAATTCTTTGACATTCCTTGGGTGAGGCATTTGCAGGATAGCTTGTATCCTATCTGGGTCAATTCTAATGCCATCTTTTGAGATGATGTGTCCTAAGAGCTTGCCTTCTTCTAAACCAAAGAGGGACTTCTTCGGATTCAAGGAAATTCCATATTTTCTGCATTTTAGGAAGATCTGTCTCAAATGTTTTATGTGTTCTTGGTCTGATTTTGAGAAAGGCGTTAGGTCATCTAGATAAATGACTAAAAAGTCATGAATTTCCTTGGCAAAGGCAATATCCATTGCTCTTTGAAATGTTGCCCCTGCATTCTTCAATCCAAAAGGCATCTTTACATATTTGAAAGTTCCCCATTGGGTTGTAAATGTTGTTTTGTCCTGATCATCAGGGTGAACTAAGATCTGGTTAAAACCTGAAAATCCATCCAGTAATGAGATCCTTGAGGCCCCCACCACCCTTTGAAGAATGTGATCCATCTTAGGTAAGGGGTAGTTGTCCTTTAAGGATACTTGGTTTAGATTCCTTAAGTCCACACACAGCCTAATCTCACCTGTCTTCTTTCTTGTAGGGACTAAGTTGGAAATCCATTCAGAGAATCTGATTGGTGCTATGATGCCTGCTTTGAACATTTTATGTACCTCTTGTTCCATTGCTGGGAGAAGCATAGGATTGATTCTCCTCAGTTTCTGTTTAAAGGGCTTTTGATCAGGTTTGAGAGGGATGGTGTGTTGGATTACAGAGGTGTCATAGGACTTTAGGTCCTCATAACTCCATGCAAAAACATCCTGGAACTCTTTGAAGAGGTCAATGTATTTTGGCTTTTGGTCAGGAGGTAAGGAAGCAGATAATTTAATTATCTTGGGTTTGTCAGTTGTACCTATGTTGCACTCTTCAATGGCTGCATTCAGGGGCTGCATTTTTGGTTTTCTGGGAATATCATTTGAGTCAAAGATGTCCTCTAGTGGGGTTAGGCCTGTTGGTAGAAAATTGTCTTTTAGCTCAATGATTTCAGTTTCAGCATTGGACACTCCCTCTTCCCAGTCAACTTGTTGAATTTGCTGGATGTTTTCTGTATTGAAAATAGTTGGATTCAGCATTTGCTTTGCAGTCCTAGGTGATATTGGCTGAGCAGTCTGTTGAAACTGTATTTGTGATGGACTTGCTCCATTAAGTATTTGTGATTGACTTGCTGTCTCATTGTCAATATTTAGTCCTGAAAATTCTTGCTGCAAAGTCAAAAAATTGTTTATTTGCTTGTCATCCTCAAATACTTGCCAATCTTTAACATTGTTTGGGATGGAGGGTCTGTGTTTTATCTCAGCTGTAAAACAATGATGGGGCTCAAAAGGCAGCTTGCAGGTACTTGCAAAGGTGGCTAAACTATGAGCATGTAGATTGTGGGTCCTAGAAATCTTGGTGATTTGGAATTCAAAGAAGGAATTTAGTACCTCAGCAACAGCAGATCTATAAGTCCTTAGTCTTTTGTCATTGGTGACAAAGTTTCCTTTCACTTGTTGAATAACTAAATCTGAATCACCCATGATTGAAACCCTAGCAGCTTTTAAGAACTTTACTAACTTGAGGCCTAGTAAAAGAGCTTCATATTCTGCCATGTTATTAGTGCATCTGAAATTCAATCTATAGGCTCTGCCTTCTGCATAGCTATTTTCTTTATTGTGTACCCAAACTCCAGCCCCTGCTCCTAATTTGTTAACTGCACCATCAAATTCAAGGAACCATAGAATGTCCTGTTGGGAAGGAGATTTGATGATATGTTCATGAGCTGGTAATGTGAGTAGCAATTGTGGTTTTTTCTCTGACTTGTCTTCTAGGACAGTCTCATCATTTGATTGGATGTTCTTGACATTTAAGGCAGCAGCACTATCAAATGTTTGATTGACTGTTGTTTCATGAGTGATACTACTCTCATTTGCATCTTCCTCCTGTATGAATATCTTGGTTTCAACTTCACCTTTTGAGGGAGTAGTTGTATCATTGAAGAGAATGTATGAGTCTATGTCTGAATGGACAGCATATATAGGAAAATTTTGAGGTTTTTCTTCGCTGCTGACCATGTACTTCATTAGTGTTTCTCTATACAGTCTTTTTGGTTGCCCAAACACAGAGATGGTGGCATATGACATGTCTAATTGTAGGGAACCTTGGAGTTTGGCTCCCCATGATCTTGATAACAGCATTCCATACTTAGGTGGGATATCAGCAACTACCACATCCATTAGGATTGTCTTGTTTGGGTATTGAACTAGAGAGACACATAAGTCTTTTATGAGACCTAGACACTTGACTTGGCTGGAGTCAAAGGAAAACAGATCCTTGTATGGTCTTGTTATGTCCAAATTCAATCTTTCCATGACTGCTTTTGGCATAAGGTTGTGAGAGGCACCTGAGTCAAACATTGCATTATGTAGTATTTTGTCATGAATATGTAAACTGACATAAAAAGGCAGTACCCCTGTGACTACTGCTTTTCCATCCACTTCTGGGCCAAACAGGAGTTCTGGGGTGTCATCCAATACATTGACATCATCTTTGTTGCTAGTGAGTTGAAGGGACCTTTTGATTTGCAATTTATAGCTGTCATGCTTGGCAAGTTCTAAGAGAGGAATAGCTATTTTTATTTTGCCAATTTCTGTTTCAAGGTCAAAAGGTTTCTCAGCTTGGGTCTTGGGGTTATAGGTGACAGTTCTTTCCTTGTTCATTAAGTCTCCTTCTAGATTTTTATCTTGACTTTGAGATTTATCCTTTTTACTCATCTCTTGAGGAGTAGCATTTAAATTAGAATGAGAAGATGAAGTGTCCAGAGACTGCTGTCTTAAGGACAGTGGCTCAGTGATTTCTTCAACAATCACTTCTTCTGTAGGTGAATTTATTTTGTCACTAGGTTGTGTGACTATAACTCTTTCAGGCTGCTGATTATCCTTTTTCTTTTCAGGCTGGTTAACATTCACAGTTCTGCTCCTCAGCTTGTATTGTTTATGGACTTCGTAAACAGCAGTGTCATAGCCTTGTTTGAAGTCAAAGGATTCACCTGATTTAGTTTGGAATAGTTTGATTTCATCATCTTCATGATCTTCTTGTGTTAAGAAAACTTGACTTTCACCATCTAGACCCATTAAATTAATCTCAGGATCTTCATTGGGCTCAGCTGATGTGGAAGTTTCTGCATAATTTTCCTGGAAAGGGGGTCTTATGTCCTGGTCAGCACTGGTCTTGCCAATGTTTGGGTTTGGATTTCTCCTAAAATTTGGATTCCTAGGAGGATTATTTTGTGGTGCTTCCCATGATGCTTTTCTCTCCACTGATTCTACCCTATCACCCAACCTCTTCATACCATTAAGTATGGCATCGAGCTTTTGTTCAAAGGCTGTGGGTTCTTCTTTGTATATGCTTCTCTTTTCTAACCTTGCCCTGTTTCTTTTGGCAATCAGGTTTGCTTCTACTGTGACAGCAGCCTTCTGGGCGTCTTCAAGGGTTTTAGGTTCTCTTTCCTTCAACTGATATGCCATGTCAGGATCAAATCCATCAGGGAATTTGTACAAGGCCAAATCAGGAGGAGGTCTGAGGTTTTGTGGTATTGCATTGTACACGTTGTTGAATCTAGCACAATACTCCAGAACGGTCTCTTGCGGACCTCTCTTGATTGTTTCATATTCAGCAAGTATGTGCAGGGGATCTTTCTTCTTCTCCCATCTGGTGGTAAAGGCTTGATACAGATCATCAGGAGTTGCAATGGAGTTTGCATTCAGGGATCTAAACCAGGTTCTTACATCCCCAGTTAGGCTTTGAACAAACATCCTCATTCTGACACTGTCATCATCTATTTCATAGGTCTCAAAATGGTCTTGCATCTTCTTCGCATGCTGGGCAGCTGTCAGAGGGCCATTGGAGTCAAAATATGAGATTTTGGTTTGGTAGTCTTGAGGTAGAGCTGCAGCATTAGCTGGTATTCGCAAGGGTGCATATCTGTTAGCCATATTTGGAGGGTTGGGTGTATTAATAAGTGCTGCTGGGATAATAGGAACAGTGGGTACCACAGGGGTAACAGGTGAAGCTGAACCTAAAGTGTGGTTCAAGGGGATATGTGCAGTGGATGAAGATGTGAGAGGGGGACTTTGAGATGTGGATGGTGAACTAGGGGAACTAGGGATAGACCTAAAAAGGAATTTTATTGGAGTAGAAATGGGGTTGGGATGAACTGTACAAGGGGTTAAGCCAGCAAGCTGCTCCTGCCTTTGCTGCCTCCTAATGTTTCTTGGGACGGTATTTGGATTATCAACAATGATGGGTGGATTAGGGTCAGGATTTGCCCTAGTATGCCGTGGATTTTTCTTAGGAGCCAGCTTCTAATTGTTTTTTAGGGTTTTGTAGGAAATTTTATTATCTGGAAGGACTGGATGAAGATTTTGGAATGGTTATGTATATTTCAAAGCTAAGATGAAGATTCCCTAAATAAGCTCTTCCCTAAAGCTGTCACTGTGATAGCAGAAACAGTTTTAAGGCCTCTTGGCTGATTTCAGGCTCGATGGTAGCTATGGAAGATAAATATCAATTTAACGAATCCTAAAAAGCTCCCCAGTGGAGTCGCCAATTATGTTAACACCCAGGTTGTTCCCTATGACTCCCAAGGGAATACGGCCGGGGTAACCACTAACCAATCTTTGGATCACAGCTTCTAGCCAAACTGTGATCAGAGAGGGCTCTCTCTTTATGATTTGTCTCTGTTATGATGATGTTTTTAGGCTAGCTATTATGCTCAGGTTTTGGTTTATGTTTTGGTTGAAGGATTTCTTTCAGGTCTTATGATATAGTGTTTAGATAGTGAAATACCATTGGGCAATGGAGTTTGGAGTTGTGAAATGATTTGATACGCTGGATTGGTGGTGTTCAAACTGCAGGGCCTATTGTGTATTTTAGACAAACAAAATTAGCTTAAATGGTGATGTATGTCAACCAACAGAAAGCAATTAAGAATTTTCTATTAAGTTGGTGAGGTGAAGGTGAACACACTGCACAGGAGCAAAACTTGAATTCCTGTGACAAAGGCCACTGTGAAAGGTGTATTCTGAAAGTGCAGCAATTAAGAATTACACTTATCTAGTTTAGAGCTGAAGAAAACATTCACAAACAATGCAGATTGAACTCAAGGTACTCAGTGAATAAATCCTGAAAGTTATTCTTTTTCATTGTTTCTTAGTATTGAAAATCAGACAACATATATTGATTTTAACAAAACAACTAATTGACAGAGAGAGTTACAGAGACTTATTGTATGGTGAAATACACAGGAATCCAGCAGTTATCAACAGACACCAGAACGCATCCAACACTTCAGAAATCCAAGAAATTCCATCGCTTTCTTTATTAAACTTCTGAAAGGATTACAGCATAAGAATTTCTTTTGGAGAAATCAACAACAACCCTTGCAAGCTCATGCGAAGGGGGCTTTATAGGAATGCGTATACAAAATATCTCAGGCATTGAGTCATCTGAGAGAGAAAATATCTTCAAAAATTTGTTCAGAAAGTAGAGAAGAAGTTATTACAACTTTAAATGCAGCATAAATGCCCTTTATGTCTGTCAGAGGATAATTTGACCTTTGGAGATCATTGAGTCGGTTGAGCCGCTCTGCTTTAATGCTGGCGAACGCGTCTTTATGTCTGCTGCGCTGTATTTTCTCAGGTTTGCCATCTGTGACTGTGATTGCTGCTGTGGTGACCGAATAGCCCTGCTGAGTTGGCTCAGCCTTTATCTTTCCTTTGTATGCTTATCTACCAAAATTCTACCTGTGTATGAATTACTTTATAAACTGGAAAAATTATCACTTACAGGTTCTGGCTTGATAATATTATCTGTGTCAAATTCTTCCAGACTTCCTGTGTGGGCAATTGGTGCTTCACAATTGCCTCTATGGTTTCATCTGCTTCTGTATACTTAAAGAAATTTGGAGGCACATCAAACAGATGATTGATCTCATTCATAATAAAAAATAGGTTGTCCACCCTATTGTATAAAGTTTGCCCTGATGCTGGCCCTGATTCTGCTGAAGTGCTGGGCTGTCTTGCAATTTGTTCTACAGCATAGGCATCAACCCTCTTAGTGTAGTTTTCAAGGGTAAGCAGTCTTCCTACACTGCTTAATATGCTGGGGAGGCCTCTGTTCTGTAATACCTGAAATCTGTCCATGAACTTGTTGATTTCAGTCTGCATATCCTGGGTTCTTCTTTCCAATGTTCCGACCAGGTTTCGTAGTGTCAGGACCCTTTTAACCATTGAGATTGTCTCAGTCCTGTGAGCAATTCCCATGGTGGCCAGTTGAGAGCTTGTCCTGTTATTTAAAATATTGATCATTCTGGTGGCAGCATCAGGCATGTTGCCAAGGCTTGCTCTAGCTCTGTGTATTTCCCTGTTTGCCTTTGCAATGAGTACTGATTGTTCATCCATAGTCTCAATATACTGCCACTGATTGGTGATAGACAGCCAATATTACCCCAGAGGACTGCTTTTAGCTCTGCTGTCACCTTTTCTAGTGTGAGCTCCTTCTCAAGCTCAGTTATCCTCTTCTTTAGAGCTTTTATTTCTCGTTCCTTTACAGCTTCATTCTGTTTGCTCTTATCATATCTCTCATTTACTTTAGCCAAAGATTCTTTGGCTGAATTGAGCTCCAACATTTGAGCTTCCAGGACTTGAATTTCATTTCGGAGCTTCTGCATATCCAGACTATGAGTCTGCTCTGTTGTTGGTGCAGTTGTTGATGTAGTTGGTGCTGTAGGCCCTGTCTGCTGAGGAGGAGGGGCAGTTGTTGGAGGAGCTTCCTCAAGATTGATTATTTCAGGAGGAGGCTGGGAGGTTTGATCCTCTTCTCTTTGCTTCAATGTTGCCTGTAGTGCTGCCTTTGCAGCCTCTGATTCTCCTAGTTTGTCTTGGGTCCGGGTCAGCTCTTTGTATAGAGATATCATCAGATCTGTGGCATCTTTTTCAAGTCTTTGTTGGGCAACATCATCTGTTTGAGGGTGGATTGTGGCTGGGAGTTTGATTTTCCTCCTTAAGGCCGCCATGTCTGCATCCCTCAACTTCAATATTTCTTGGATACCCTTAACATCCTTGGGATCATGTCCCATCTCTATAATTATATCTTCCAAGGACCTGATTCTGTTGTCCTTAGCTTGTGATGATGCTCTCTCCAATTCTAGCTGAGAGGCTGTATTATCAAGGCTGCTTTTTAGTTTGTAATTTTCTAATGTTTCATCTGCCAAGGAGGCATACACCATCTCACCAGTCTGTTTGTGCAGTTCGATTTTGTCCATTGGGTGTATGTCTTTGGCCAGGACCTCCATGTTGGTCCTGAGGTAATCTGAGGCAGATTGGGGATGCAGAGCTGTGGGCATAAAGTGACTCATGATCATTTTGCCTTCACTTACATCGAAGGCAGACATGAGTCTTTGTTGATTGGTGGGAGCCAAGTTTAGCATATGATTGTACAGCTGTATTTTGATAGGATCACTTCTCCTTTTGATGTCTATAAATTGCTGTTTGATGCTTACTTGTCCTTCTTTTTGCTGGCTGGAGGAGCTGACCTCTCCTCCTATAGCTCTGTCCTGTTCCTGCTGGAAGGAACTGGCTGAAACTTCTCTGTTGGGTGGGCCCATGCCCAATGCTTGCCTTGTTGCTATGTCATCCTCAGAAGAGTCATTCAACCTCTGCCTTTTCTCTCCCTGGTTTATAGGTGATGTCAGGGGAGTTTCTCTATCCCTTTTCCTAAAAACAAATGTATCCTCCTTTTGAGGAGTTTGGAGGACCGAGGCATCAAAGGTAGTCTCTGGCCTAGGAGGCACTATATTTTGAGCCTGTTGCTCAGTGGAGCTTGGAGTATGAACTACTCTTTCTTGCCGCAGGGGCTGCTGTCTGTCATGTTGCTCTCCTTCTTGCCGCTGCCCTTCTCCCTGCTGCTCCATCTCTTTTTGTTGCTGCAGCAATGTTTCCACTTGCTCTTCTGTCAAAGGAGGTGGCTGTTCCACCTGCTTTTCTTTGCCTTTGCTGGCTGTCTCTGCAGTATTCCCGGCAGCTTGCTGATGTGTTGTTGATGATCAAGTAGCTGCTCCAAGTTGTTTTTTGTATGAGAGGGCAACCTGTCCACAAGTTTCTAAGTCAGCTTCCTTTTGAATATTTCTAGCCTCTCTCTCTAGCAGCTCTTCACTAGTAATTTCCTCTTCTAGGGTACCTTCTTCCCAGCTTAATGCATTGGCATACTGCTCAATCTCAGGCTGCCTTACGTGTGAATAGCTGCCCAATTTGTATTTTATCCTCCTGAGGGAGACAAAGTGATTGGGGTCATAGGGTATCCATTCAAAGCTAGTTTGCAGTTTGAGGGCCTCTAGGATACTGTTTGCCTCTTTCCATCCCTCCTCTTTTCTGTTGTATAGGAAAGGGCCCAGATGGCTCCTTACCTTTAACTGTGACTTCTTGTTCTTGCTTTGAAAGTGGAGGTAGTCAGCATTCCCAAACTGCCTGAAATATTCTAAGGTGAAAAGCCTCATGGGGACATACCTTGGCAACCTAAAAGGCTTCAACTCATAGCCATATATTCTGATGACTGTGTGGTTTTGGTAGAGGTACCAATTACCAATGCTGTAGGTTTTGTTCAGGTGGAGAATTCTCCTCATGTCATCAGTTAACCTTGGAGGAGGAACACCATGCAATACTGTCATGGCTGGATGAATGAATAAGTCAATGAACTCGGAGTATGTATAAGGTGATACAGAGGCACTATGAAAGACAGAGGTCCAAAACACAACTGACCTTGGATTTCCCTTGGCATTGACTTGTTTCAAGGGAATAGAGAAGCTGGCTGGCTGATAAAACAAGAATAGGTGGTATATGTATGAGGTATACCTGAACAGTCTTTCCCTCTTCAAATTCATAAACTGGTCATGGATCTTATCTGCAATGTATGTAGCATAATCATAATGTACAGCTGGGGGCTTACCAGGAGAGAATAGAGACAGCATTGCCATTATGATTTCATCCACATCCTCCAGTCCCTTGAACCCTAGGACATAGCTGATCAAATCCACTAACATCCTGCACAATTCATTCAAGTACTGATATCCAATAGGAGGAGTTCTGATGGCTTCAGAGCCTGGTTTTACAAACAGCTGGTTGATTTTGATGACTTGGTCATTTGACAACTTGCTCCCCTTCTTTATCAAGTTCTGCATGTGGAGGGGGGTCAATAGCTTTGCAGTATGGAAGTGCAGCATCTCATTTATACTCTCTGGGGTGATATGGAACAGGACTGAGCCTGTAGGGCTGATGACAGCTCTTTGGCCTGGGTCATAGCACTCCTGGCATCTGTAGATCAACTCTGGCATAGGATTTACCTGGGGGAGGTTGTAGATGGGCAAGTTTGAGTCCCAAATCCCTAAGATGTCTGCTCCACTAAGGTGCTGGGCTTTCAACTCATTCAGCATCTGAATATTATATTTGGAGCCTAATGGAAACCAGTCTAGCATTTGATAATCCATATCTCCCAGGGCTTTCCATTCTAATTCCTGGTGAGGGGCATTGAGAGGCTTGATGTTCAGTGCAATTGGAGTCTCCATGGTCTTTTCAGTTTCTGTCTTGCAGGTGAATTAGTTTCAAGTGAGCAGTACAGCACAGAGGTGAGTTTTTGCAATGCAACTGCGAATTATGGGGAGCAGAGGGTGGAGTGGACACGCAGCAATTGAAATACTGTTCGAATTATAAATAAGACCAATGCCTGGTCTCCCTCTGTCTTCTATGGTAGGTTTTAAGTAACTTGACCAACTGTCTCACGTTTGCGCGAGCAGTTTACAGTTTTTTGACCCAAAACTCGGGAAATGAAGGCTCTGCTGGTGGTCTCAAGGTTGGATTTGTAATTAAAAGTGCTTGCAGAGGAAAGCTATCGGTGAAATAGTGAGTTTCAGTATTCCTTAAGCGTTCTGAGCAATTTACAGTGAATTTCAGGCGTATGGAGGACGAACTATGAGAAATACCTGGCTAACCGCGAACAGAGGTCGTAGCTGTGGGTGGAATTGGTGCTCTGGAGGTCTTCCGGACGTTTCCCGCAGGTGGCGCAGTTCAGAACGTAAAAACAACATGCAAAGGAAACAGTAGCAAATGAGCGAAAAGTACAAAAAAACGCGTTTTTTGGCTAAATATGGACTTTTGCAATTTGGCGCTTTTTCTGTGATGACGTCAGCATGACGTCATAGGGTGGGGTCAGCCTTGGATGACGTCAGCATGACGTCATCGGGTGAGGTGGCAGGCTGCCATTGGTCCACGGGGTAATGAGGTGGCGGGCACGTTGGCACAGATGCGGACAAAAGTGTGATGCGGTGGCAGGGTGGAGGTGACGTGGGCATGACGTGGGATAGCAACTTGGCGGTTAGGGCCGTAGCGGTTACGGTTAAGGATAGCCGCCACGGTTTCTCGGGGCGGTTAGGGTACGGAGCAGATCTTGTCAGAAGGCGCTCCGAGAGTCCTGAACGGGCGACGCGTGGCCGCGCCCTGACGTGACGCAACGTCATTTTCTCGGGCGCTAAACGTCCGCCGCGGGGGCTGCTCCGATATTGATACGGACCGTCGGATCTCTTGGATCTGATCCGACGGTGGACGGGGGAATGATATGTTCGGGGGATATGCATGCGGGCAGAGACCTTCGGATATGGGTTTTTACAATGTTTTCAATGCATTTCAAAAAATAAACCAAATGCATGCGCCAACTTTGGTTTAGGTGGTTAGAAGTGGGTTTTTTGGGTCTTTTCGTGTTTTGAAAGGGGTTTATGGGTAAAGGGGATTTATAAAGGTTTTCAATGCGCAATAATGCAGGCCCGATACTTTGGATAAGAACAAAGTGGGTATTTAGGGGTTATCTTTGCAAATGAAGGGGGTATAGGTAAAACAAGGTTATTTATGGGGCTTCTTTTGGAAAATGAAGCTTTCCAAGGGGCTAAATGACTTCAGAAGAGGGGAGGGGTTTAGGGTTAGGTTCATCAAAGTGACCAGATGCCATTTGATCCCTGACACAGAACTTATTGGCTATAATACCAAGGGGAGGGATATTTATACAAAATTTGGGGTTTATACACCATGGTGTTAGATACTAGTAGGGGAAAAGGTAATGTAGGGGATTTACATAGTAGTGTTAGAGTTAATATGGATGAAGGGGTAAATGGAGGGGAAACCACTAAGCTTATTTGAAACTTTCTTAGTTTAGAGAGTAGATCAAAATGAAAAGATTTTTAGACAAGAAATGTGGCTTTTGAATGAACAAGAACCACCATGAAACCATGATCTTCTTCCATGAATCTCAGCTGATGAGGGGATGTTAGTAATGAAATGGAAGGGGGAAGGAGGGAGGTTAGTCATGCTCCTTGCTGTAACTTGATGGAGGTGAACACCTTGTCAATTAATTGACTTTACTCTGGTAAACACAGTTACATATGTGCAATGGTAAAGATAACCTTTCTGCAACCCCAACTACTTACCCAGCTACTTACCTAGCATTTTTTATTTCTCCTTGGAGGGTGCACTTGAACTTGCAAACCCTTACTTGCATTTTCTTTTCTTTGGCTTTTTCTTTGTTTTTTCTATCTACTTCTACCCTTATCTCTTCCAAGGTCCCAGATTAAACTGTTGGGAGCCTTTTCTTCTCTACCTGAACTACTTGTCTGCCAAGATTAAACAGTTTGGACAGACTCCTTTCTCTAATCTACAACTGGAAATTCAAAACATGGCATGATCCAGATTAGACTGTTGGACCATCCATCAAAATTGGGATGCATTAATCTATTTACACACCTTGTACTTCCTTGGAAATATGTGATCTTTGCATGATCAAAACAGAGCATATTTGGACCTTCCCTTGCCAATCATGAAATATGAAACCCATTGGTATAGGTAGCTAACAGCAAGTACATCATGAAGACATCGAAGAAGATGAAGGCTACCCCCAACGACAGAATGATGAAGAAGAATAACCTCAAGAAGAACCAGAGGAGCAAACAAGAATAGAAGAAAAGACTCCATCCAGATATGTTCAGATGAATCATCTAGAATCTCAGATTATGGGGCAGAAAGAAGCAGGTGTACAAACAAGAAGAACAGTTGCAGAAGCTTCAAGCTATTTGGCATTACTCTCCTCTACTGAACCACAAAATGTGAAAGAATCGTGCGAAGATGAATTTTGGGTGAAAGCAATGGATGAAGAACTTGAGCAGATCGAAGAGAACAACACTTGGGAGCTGGTTCCTAGACCAAAAGATAAGAATGTTATCGAAACAAAATGGGTCTTCAAAAATAAATTGAATGAAAATGGAGAAGTAATTAGAAACAAAGCCAGACTTGTTTGTAAAGGGTATGCGCAGCAAGAAGGAATAGACTTTGAAGAAACCTTTGCTCCTGTTGCAAGACTTGAGGCCATCCGAATGTTCCTTGCTCTCTCAAGCTTTCAAAACTGAAAAGTATTTCAAATGGACGTGAAATCAGCCTTTCTGAATGGAGACTTGGAAGAAGAAGTGTACATTGAACAGCCAGATGGGTTCATTCTTGGAAATGATCCAAATCTTGTATGCAGATTGAAGAAGGCTCTCTATGGTCTCAAACAAGCTGCAAGGGCTTGGTACTACCATTTAGACAAATATCTTCATCAACAAGGCTTTTCAAAAGGATCAGCAGATAGCAATCTTTATATTAAAGTTGAAAATGAAAAATTGCTAATACTTGTTGTGTATGTAGATGACATTATTTTTGGGAGCAATGAAGAAGCTATGAGTCAAAGTTTTGCCTTGGTCATGCAGAAAGAATTTGAAATGTCCTTGCTAGGAGAACTGACATATTTCCTTGGTTTGCAAATCCAACAAAAAGAAGGAGGAATCTTTTTATCTCAAACCAAGTATCTCAAACAGATTTTGAAGAAATATGGTATGGAAGATGCAAAACCAGTATGTACACCCATGGTCACAGGATGTAGCCTCAGTGCAAATGATGAATCTGCAGCAGTACATCAACCAACCTACAGATCTATGATTGGAAGTTTACATTATTTGACAGGTACCCGACCGGACATCATGCATGCAGTTGGAATAGTTGGAAGATTTCAGGAAAATCCGAAGGAGACTCATCTTCAGGCAGTGAAGAGAATTTTCAAATATCTTCAAGGGACTCAAAATTATGGCTTATGGTATCCTAGAGATACAGATCTTACACTTCATGCTTATACAGATGCAAATTGAGCCGGAAGCGTGGATGACAGGAAAAGCACAAGTGGTGGTGCGTTCTTTATGGGTTCCAGACTGGTATCTTGGTTCAACAAGAAACAGAGTTCAATTGCCTTGTTTACAGCTGAAGCGGAATATGTTGCTGCTGCATCTTGTTGCACCCAACTCCTTTGGATGATGCAGGCTTTGCAGGATTTTCAAATCACTTGTACACCACCAATCCCCATCTTATGTGATAACACAAGTGCAATCAGCATCTCAAAGAATCCTGTTATGCATTCAAAAACCAAGCACATACCAATCAAGTACCATTTTCTCCGGGAACAAGTGCTTGAACAGGAGGTCAAGTTGGAGTATGTTCCTTCTAAGGAACAAGTTGCTGATATTCTCACCAAACCATTGCCCAGGGACACTTTTGAATACCTCAGGCAAAAGCTGGGGGTTGTTGATGCATCATCTTATTGCTGAACCTCTTCTGATTGATGGTACAGGTTCAGGGGGAGCATATAATGCATTGTTGGCATTATGGAGGATGTGCAAAAGGAGATCTTGGAAGTAGCTGCAATATGTATCTATCTCTTTCATGGTGGATTATGGTTCTTCGTTGCAGATCTGGTTCATATTCAGGGGGAGCATGTTCTTAGGGGTAGCATAACCCTTTGCCCTTGATGTCAAAGGGGGAGAATGAAGCTGAAGTTTTGAGGTTGCCATCAAGTCCAAAGGGGGAGATTGTTGGCATTATGGCTAAAGTGTTGTCCTTGATGGCAACCCATTCAGGTGATAGATCACAGTACTTCAAGTCAGCAGTAGAGATTGATGATCAACTATCAAATATTGAAGAAAATAAGGGGTACGCAGGTACACCTTACATAAGGTGCGTACACGCAGGTGAGTGTTACATAAAGTGCGTACATACCCGCAGTTATCCCGTTCAGGAGGTGCGTACCCCCAGTGCACACATTTCAAGGCAAAGAAATTCACATGTGGGGTTTTCTTATGTTTTACTCTTGGTATTTAGCCGATGGTATTGGGTTATTATGGTGTCGGCTCGTGGTATTGATCCATGTTTTAAGGAAGAGCTTTCCTATATAAAGCAAAGAAGATCATTTGGCTTGAGCATGTTTTGGGTTGAATATCTTATGAGGGCTAGATCTGGTCTAGATCTAAATAAGGCGAATCTATTGATGGACTGAGATCTCTTCGGCGCATGTTCAGATCTGTAGATCTAACTGTCTGGGTTATTTCTGAAGTCTTGAAATCATCTATGCCCGAAGGTATGCAGGTACAGTGAAAGAAAAGTGCGTGCATACGTAGGAACGAAGCGTTTCAGGTGCGCCGGTACGCAGGCACAGAAGGGTTTCAGGTGCGCCGGTACGCAGGCACAGAAGGGTTTCAGGTGCGCCGGTACGCAGGCACAGAAGGGTTTCAGGTGCGCCGGTACGCAGGCACAGAAGGGTTGCAGGTGCGGAGGTCCGCAGGCAGTTCAATGGACTCAGAGCAAGGTACGCAGGCGAACAGTTGAGCAGGGTGCGTACTGTAAGCAGGCAAGCAGTTGAGCAGGGTGCGTACTGTAAGCAGGCAAGCAGTTGAGCAGGGTGCTTACGTAAGTAGGCGAGCAGTTGAACAGGGTGCTTACTTCTCTTAAAATCTTTGTTTATCATTGTTGTGTTCTGGGTTTGGTCCTATTATTGTTGATCTGGTTACTACAGTTGATTGGGTGATTCTCTTATACTTGATGATCATTTGATGCTTATGGATCCAGTTTGAAAATTTATGATAAGTGGTCCTTGTAAGAAAAGAAGTAGGGGGTTGTAGCTCCCTTCCAGGAGAGACTGGAAAACGAGAGAGAGTTGTAGCTCTCTGCAAGTTGCAGCCCGCGTACTGGTAAAGGACTGCACCAGTACAAAACCATTGTAAAAGGAGTTTCTAATTTGAAAGAAGATAGAGACATATTGCAGCAGGTGGTTTTCACCCACATTGGGTTTCCACCTTACATCTTGTGTTCTTTGGTGTGACTATCTGTTTTCTTTGTTCATGCTCATTATTTTATGGTACTGACATGCAAAACTAATTCAAAGAACAAATAAGGAAGATTTATTAAAAGAATTAGATAATACTGATTCACCCCCCCTCTCAGTATTATTTCCAACACTAGTCTCCACTTTGTTGATAGGAGCTCCTCCTCCTAGGATCACTGGTGACATGAAGAAGATTTTGTAGCTTTCTAAATAGTATAGGATAGGTGCCTGGTACGTGTACCAGAATCACATAGAAATCAGAATGTATGGATGTGAAATTTGCCCTTTCAAGTTGACTAGATATGTGCCCATGAGGTTATTTACATTAGAATATTTCAGGCAGATCATCAATGTAGACTTAACCCACTTTTGTAATGCAAAGAAGAAAATTCAGCTAAGAATCAAAAACTAGTTAGGCCCTTATGTCATAAATTCTAGGGATGAATGGAAATATGCTGAGAAGATATTAGAAGATCACCTTAGATTGAAGAGGAGTTTTCAGTGGGTGCCATATGAGCCATATAGTTTCATAAGTGATAGAAGGGTAAGAAACAGGCTGTCAGTTTATATACATCATCAGATTCCAGAAATTGAACAATTTGCAAATCAGGAGGAATGGATAGAAGAGACTTTAATAGAAGAAGTTAATGAGCAAGGAAACATGGAAAATTCCATGAGAGATCTTGAAAAAAGCCTTGACCTGGACTCTTTTGGACAGGTATCTTTCAAGCTGCCTCAACAAGCAGGAGTTGGTACATCCTCTGCTAGGACTTCTCAGCAACTTGTACAGGAAACCAGTACACCAGTTATAGGAACTTCAAAGGGCAAAGAATTTTCAAACATAGAGCAGTCTGCAATGACAGACCAATAAGAACAAATTCCTCATGCCCAAACTAAAGAAACAAGAATTCCAACATTGCAAACTCCTATAAATTAGGAAAGAAACAAGAAGAGAGACAGATAAGCCACTCCCCCCACAGGTGCACCTGCAGAACAACCAGGTTCAAAGAGGAAAAGAGTGAATCCTCCATTAGAAGATGAAATTATTGAAGAAACCATAGACGGCCAGAGGACAGAAAGGGTAGTCAGCCAACAGACTTCCACAGTGGTAGAAACATCAACTCACTCACATAGGCAGGAGCTAGAAAGACAACACAGTGTTGAAGTATCATCTACCAAACCACAAAGCAAGCAGGCCTCTAAAATTAAACAAACGTTCATAGAAATTAAGGCTAAAAATGATCTTGTGAGGATTCAAATGCACAATCAATACTTGAAGACGACCCCCTCAAAAAAGCATAGGTTAATGTCTACTTATGACATTGAAGAAGGCAAAAGTTTAATGAGTTCTTTTAAGCCAAAGGTACAACAACCCCAGTCAGTAGCAGATTACATCAGAACAAACTTGGAGGTCCTACCCAAAGACATTCATCCACTGGACCAAATTGAACTTCACAAGCAGACTGGAGAAATGGTTTATTCTACACTGGCTCACAAAGCAATGTTGGACCCCCAGTTGCAAAACTCCCTGGACAATACAACAACTCAACTACAGTTGGAAAAAGCCTCTTCTTTGGCCAAGGATAACAGAATCAAATCGTTGGAAGAGATCATCATGGAACTGGGACATGACCCCAAAGATGCTAAAGGCATAAAGGCACTAATCAAGAAGAAAGAAGAGGACATTGCTGCCCTGAGAAAACAGCTGAAGCTACCTCCTTCAAGGCACCCTCAGACTGTAGAAATTATAGAGAAGAAATCAAAGGAATACATGATGGAACTACTCATGAAGCTCAATGAAAGATTAACTGATACAGAGCAGGCAATGGAAAAATCACTAAGAGAGAAGCAGGGAGAGTCAACCTACCTGCCACCTGAGGTAATCCCTACAGTCACAACAGAAGTCCCCTCAACAATTGGATCAGCATTGGCCCCAAATCTCCCAGTAGTCACAACAGAGGTAATCACAGGTACATCATCAGCAGGAGCAGCACTAGGCAACAATACTAATATGAGCATAGAAGAATTGATAAAGGCCATGGAAAAACTAAAGCTACAAGTATCAGAATTGAAATAGGTAAAGTAAAAATTGACAAAGATAGAAAGTAATTATGATAAATCCAAAATAAGTGTTGCAGAGAAAACAAGGGAGATTAAAGCCTTAGAAAGTAAATTCAAAACATTAGAATAGGAGCTCACCTTTGATAAGCCCTTAGCAGAGATCAAAAAAATCCTCTGGGAAAATATCACCCAGTCTATAAATGAAATATGGCCATCTATCCAAGTGATCTATGAGTAGATCGGCTTAATAAACAAAGCCCGTGAGGTAATTCAGCAGACAAGAGTACAGTTGGGCAAAATGCGAGAGGAAGCTATTCGGCTTATACATTTTTTGAACACCCACAATGCAGAACAGATGGAGCAACTTGGCATTCTAGACATGACAGACACCATTCTGGAAATCAAAAGGGTTCTAACCAAGAGAACTTTAATGCAGAACTTAGAGAGAATGTGCCAAGATATGCAAGTAGAAATTAATGCCTTTATGGAGAAATTCACAGTTTTGCTAAGTAAAGGGCTACCAAGCCCTTTGGTATCCAATGATAAGTTAATGAAACACATTGATTATGTTGATAAATTAAATAAGTATGTTAACAATCAAACTAGTGCATCATCAAGTGCATCGAGAGTCAAAGCCCTTCCATCTGGCCGAGTTCTCTATGACAACTTAGAGAATTTATTCTACATCGAGCATGAGGTAATGCATCTATTCGCCATTCAGCCTAATTTCTTCAGATATATAGAGACTGATGAAACTATTAGAAAACTTCAGAGGCATAAATTGCCAAAGTATAAATGGTGGCAAGATATGTTAGAAATTTTGTAAATCTCTCTTGCACAAAGCGTAGATTTCGGGTTATTTTTCCATGGTAAGATAAATAGAGATAAATGAGCGTCAAGTGGGTCGAATTCTATCTGATCAGGGTCAAACAACATCTGAAAAAGATGGAGTAGCCAGCACAGCAATTGTTTACCTTTTCCCTATTTTCAAGATTGTTTATCTTTATCTTTTGTAAAAAAGGGATTAGTCATCACTAGATATTTTCTCCATCAGATATTTTGTGTAAATACCCCCCCAAACGAAGTATTTGGGGTTGGTGGGCATTCCTATAGTTTGCTATAACATTGAGGTTTTTTGGAATAGAGAGCTGTTGGAACCATCTGTCGTTTGGCTCACTGGATGAGGAATTGATGCAGAGGAATTGTCACAGGATTCTTGAATCAAACTCCGGATCAATAATTCCTCTATATCTCATGTCTTATAGTTTTGTTGTTTGCTATATCATTTGTGCTTCATAATCTGAATGGTAAAGAAAAGGATTAGTTCAGAATTTGCTTAAACTACACTCTCTTTTTAGTCTTTATTACTCTCTGTGTTTTCTTCAAAATTTGTATAATAGTGAATTCTTAATTGCTCCTGTTTCATGATTCTTCCATATTGACTATTTGCTAAGGAATTCTTAACTGCTCCTTAATAGTAATCATCCATTTTCCCTCTTCCAATATGTTGAAGGATTCTTAACTACCGTTCACCCATTTGAGTCCATTCCATCTGATTTCAGCCTTAATTTGTTCCATGTTTGACTACGTTGTTCTGTGATGTCATCCTCTGTTAAGAAACCAAATCTAGAAATCCATCCTCTTTGACTCCATCATGCCCAATGGACTGAAATATTCAGTTTTCCCCACTATTCTATTGAATCTCACCATCCAAACCCAAAACAAAACCCTTGAACTTCAAAACTAGCCTAACACATTTCAAAACAAAGATAAATCATAAAGAGAGAGCCCTCTCTGGATGCATATTGGCTAGAATCTGTATCTAAAAGATTGGTCTGTGGTTACCTCGGCTGTATTCGCTTTCTTACAACTTTTGGGAACAATCTGAGTGATAACATTATTGGCGACTCCAATGGGGACTGAATAATTTGTTTGTTACTGCTATCTACTTCATAAGCTATAGATGGAGCCTGAAGTTAGCCAGGTAGCCTTTGAAACTACTTTTTCTTTGCATTTGCAAAAGTAAATAAATTCTACTTCAGTCTATCTCCAATCTAGTTTATGTTTTGAATAGTTGTTTCAAATTCTTGATCAGCTCCTTTTTTCAAAAGTATTTTAGGAAAGTTCAAAGTTCCAATATCTAAAAAATTCCTAGAAGAGACTGTCAAATTTGTATTGTTAAAATTATTCCAAGAAAAAACCAAAAATACACCTAGAAGCTAGCTCCAAAGAAGATTTGTTACACTAGATCAAATTCGGATCCTAAACCCCCACTTGTTTTTTAAAATCCTAATCTGATTCCTAGGCTCCTTAGAAGCTAGGAGAGACAAGAAAATTCTGCTAATTCACACCTTGACAGAGATTTGCAGAACGCCAATCAAACTGAGCTTACCTCTGAAAGAACACTAAATCTTTCTATCATTGCTGCAACTTCTTCAATTTCCCCATCAGCACCTCAAGCAGCCCTTTCCACTCTTCCATCTTCAACATACATTCCTACTGTTAGCCCTATTCCCCCAGCTATCACACTTATCTCTACAACCATGGAAAACCGATATAATACCCTAAACTTACCTACAAATCCGGGGGCCATGCCTCAAGATTATCAAAGTAAAATCACCTATTTTCATGGTACTAGCACTTATACAGCTCAACAACATACCAAAAAAATGAGATTATTTTGAAAACTATGAGATTGATTACGATGATGTCAGAATGAAAGTATTTGTGCAAACTTTAACTAGAGATGTTAGAACATGGTTTAGAGCCCTCCCTACAAACGGTATAAATGACCCACAAGCTCTTTATCAGACCTTCTTGAATAGATGGGAAAAGAAGAAAGATGCTCTCCATATTTTATCAAAATATGAAGGTTTAAAGAGAGGTACCCAAGAAACTGTCAAAGATTACTGTACCAGAATCAATAATGTCTACAATGCTATTCCTCAAAATCTTAGATCTCATCCAGATTTGGCCTTGATCAAATTCCCTGATGCATTCAATTCTGAAATGGCATACGAACTTAGGGAAAGAGCTCCTCGAGACTTAGCAGAGATGCAGAGTATAGCTGTCAGCGTTGAGGCGACCCTGATTTCTAAATGAGCTCGAGCCAGAGCTAAAAGGAGGACATCTTTCAAAGAAGAACCTTCTACCTTTGAACAAAAATTAGATGCTATTATTAAAGGAATGGATATACTTGGTGATAGAGTAGAAACAATTGAGAGGAAATCCCCCTGGGATGGTCAACTGAGCAATACTGGGAGAAATCCAAATTTCAGGAAAACCAAAACCCTAATACTGGAAAGACTGGGCCTAACCAAAACATTAGGCCCCCATTCTAGGAAACTTATGCTGAAGCCTCAACTTCTGATGAACGAATAGAAGAAACTCAAATTAACTTAATGGGCCTAAATAATAAACAACAAGTTTTCTTGACCCAAGACGACCAAGAAGCTCACACTCTTAAACAATTCTAAACTCAACCAGGTGAATCATTTGATTTTAGGGATGGATATGATACAGCCATTTATGAAGTCCACAGGTAATACAATCTGAGGAGTAGAAGAATAGATGTCCTTGAGGCCAATAAAAAGAAAGAAACCAAGAAACCTAACAAAGCTAAGATCAATAACACACCTGTACAAACCCTTCTTAGAACAACTCCTAACCCAAATAATTCAATAGTTGGAGATGTATCACACAATCAACAACCTAACAAACAACCTTCCACTTCCACTCCTCCCAAAGGAAATGTGGAAGAACCTACAGAAATTTACTTGGAAGCAACTTTAGCCCATAACACCACTCTTGAAAAAGAGAAAAACACTAAAAATACAAAGAAAAAGAGAATCTCACCATCCAAAATACAAAAACTCAAATTGAAAAACCTTTGAATCTTGACACTGAAATAGGAAAATTAAAGATAGCCATTGCATTATCAGAATTGGCTAAACATGATGTCTACAAAGGTCAAATTAGCATATCACTCTAAATTTCAGTGAACAGAGATTCAGTAAAATGCTTTTGATGACCAGCCTGAATTAATTTTTGGCCCAGAGGTAAACGGAAAGTCAGTAGATGGAGGAGTCCCTCCGTTCTATGTAATTCTGAATATACATGATAAAATACTTCATAATGCCATGTTTGATTCTGGTGCTTCTCATAACTTAATACCTAAATCTGTAATGGAGAAGTTGGACCTAGATATTACCAGGCCACACAAAGACCTATTCTCTTTTGATTCAAGCCAGTTCAGATGTCTAGGATTGATCAAAGACTTATGTGTATCATTAGTTCAATACCCCACTAAGACCATTTTAATGGACACAGTGGTAGATGATATTCCACCAAAATATGGCATGTTGTTGTCTAGATCTTGGGGTGCAAAGCTCCAAGGATATTTACAGTTGGACATGTCCTATGCTACTATTTCAGTATTTGATCAACCAAAGAGATTGTACCGATAAATTTTAATGAAATATGTAGTACGTAGGCAGGAGAACCCCCGAATTTTCCTATCTACTCCATGCACTCTGACATGGAATCCTTCATTCTCTACAATGCTGAAATTGATCCTCCAACTGATGTCAACGTTTTAGCACTTGAGCAAGAAGAAATCATAAATGAAAAGTCTAGTGTTCAAATTCAAGAAATTTCTGAGAAAAATGATATATCAGACACTCGAGAGAAACTAGATGAAACTAAAGAAACATATGTTCCTATCAAGAAGATTACTGAAACTCCTGATACCAATTATGAACATGAAATTCTCTAGTACTTAGAATTTGATGGTTCAGTTAATAAATTAGGGGCAGGAGTAGGGATTTGGGTACACAATCTAAAAAATGATCATGCTGAAGGACATGCTTACAGATTAAACTTTAGATGCACCAATAATATGGCTGAATATGAAGCCCTGTTGCTAGGACTTAAATTGATCAAAAGTTTAGGGGCAATCAGGGTATCAGTTTTGGGAGACTTTGATTTAGTCATTCAATAGATAAAAGGGAACTTCCTCACAAATGATCCCAGATTAAGATCTTACAGAGGAACAATGATTGAGATCCTCAATACATTTCTGGAAACACAGCTTGCCAAAATTCCAAGAAAACATAATTTGCATGCTCACAGCTTGGCAACATTTGCCAGCACTTGTAAACTACCATTTGAATCCAATCATCAGTTTACAACTGAGATTAGACAAAGGCTAGCCATACCTGACAATGTAAAGAATTGGCAAGTGTTTGACAATGATATTCAGATTAACAATTTCTTGACCCTAGAAGAAGAGTTTTCTAGCACTAATATAAAAATGGACACCATTAGTGAGGTTGATCAAATAGATAAAATTGAAACAGACATTTCAGCAGAAAGTGCAACTCAAATGCTTCACCCAACAAAATTTACCAATAAAAAGTTGCAAGATCTTAAAGAAGTAGACATTGATGAGATTATCGGAGAAGAATCTGAAGTTATTAATTTAAAAGACAATCATTTGCCCAAAGGATTAACTCCTTTGGAAGATTTCTTTGATTTTAATGATATCCCAAAGAAACCCAAAATGCAACCTCCTAAAGCAAACATTGAGGACTGTAACATAGGAATGGAAGAAAATCTGAAAAAGAGAAAATTATCCAAAACTCCGCCCCTTGATCAAAAACTTAAATATGTTGAACTGATCAAAGAATTCTAGGATGTTTTTGCCTAGAGCTATGAAGATCTGAAATCGTATGACACGTATGTAATTCAACATACAATACCCCTCAAGTAAAATCAAAAACCATTCAAGCAAAAGCTCAGAAGAATTAACCCCGTAATACTCCCCTTAGTTGAAAAAGAAATCAAATGAATGTCTGAAGCAGGGATAATTGCCCCTATCAGGTTTTCAGAGTGGGTGTCTAATTTGGTACCCACTAGGAAAAAAATAGGAGAAATCAGATTGCGTGTCGATTTAAGGAATGTAAATAAGGTTTCTTTGAAAGACCATTACCCGTTACCTAAGATGGACCACATTTTACAAAGGGTAGTAGGTGCCTCTAGGATTTCACTTTTGGATGGGTTCTCAGGCTTTAACAAGATTCTAGTCCATCCCGATGACCAGGAAAAGATTGCCTTTAGAACACCATGGGAACTTTCAAATATGTTAAAATGCCATTTGGACTCAAGAATGTAGGGGAAACCTTCCCACGAGAAATGGACATAGCTTTTTCAAAAGAAATTCACGATTTTATGGTCATATATCTAGATGATCTTACCGTGTTTTCTAAATCAGATCAACAACATTTAGATCATTTGAGACAAGTGTTTTTAAAATGCAGAAAGTATGGTATTTCATTAAATTGTAAGAAGTCGTTGTTCGGTTTAGAGGAAGGCAAACTGTTAGGCCATATCATCTCCAAAGATGGCATTAGAATTGATCTTGATAGAATAGAAGCCATCCTACAAATACCCCACCCCAAAAATATCAAAGAACTTCAAGCTTTCCTATGAAAGATTAACTTTTTAAGAAGATTCATATCTAATTTGGCTGAATTGATTAGATTGCTGAACAATATGTTGAAAAAAGATTCCAATGTTAAATGGACATTAGAAGCTAAACAAGAATTTGAAGAAATTAAAATGGCTTTGACCAGAACACCAGTCCTTACAAGTCCAAAGTTTGATAGAGACTTCATAATATTTTCATTTGCATCAGAACACACCATTGCTGTTGTTTTACTACAAAAAGATGATCAAGGATATGAAAAACCCATAGCCTTTTTTATTAAAGCACTTAGAGATGCACTGCTAAAATACTCAATCATGGAAAAATAGGATGTTGCACTTGTGAAAGCTATTAAAGACTTCAGAGTCTACATATTGTACTCCCATGTAATAGCTTATGTACCAAGTGTTGTTGTAAAAGACATCCTGACTCAGGGGGGAATTGAAGGCAAACGACGCAAATGGATAGCTAATATATTGGAGTATGATATTGACATAAACCTACAAAGCTTATAAAAGGACAGGGATTGGCTAAACTCATGACTGAAACAAACTTTCAAGCCCTGGATATCAATGAGCTGGATAACAAACAAGAGAATGCGACTCCACAAATCAGCCAAGGCTTCTTAGAATCACCTCGGTATGCTGATATAACCCATGTATTATTAAACCTGCAGATTCCTCCAGGGTTATCTAGAACAAAGAAAAGGTTTTTAAAAATGAAAGCTTCAAAATTTTGTATTTTAGATAATGCTCTTTTCTGGAAAAATCATGAAGGTATTCTATTAAATTGTTTAATAAAAGATGAAGCTAACAAAATTCTCACAGAATTTCATGCAGGGGACTATGGTGGACATCGTTACTGGAAATCAACTGCAGAAAAAATCCTAAGGGATGGATTTTATTGGCCCACCTTGTTCGTCGATGTAAAGAAATTTGTCACTGCTTGCCATAAATGTCAAATTTTTTAAGGCAAGAGGAAACTTTTACCTCTACCCCTTAGACCAATTTCCACTAAAAATCCCTTCTAGCAATGGGGTCTGGACTTCATTGGGGAAATCCATCCTCCCTCTTCTGGCCAACATAAATGGATCCTCACTGCCACAAATTATTTCACCAAATGGATAGAATCCATTCCTTCTAGACAAGCCAATGGTACAGTGATTATAGAATTCTTAGAAACTAACATACTGTCTTGATTTGGTTGTCCTGAAAAGATCATAACTAACAATGCTACCGCTTTCAAATCCAAGAAAGTGATAAGTTTTTGTAACAAGTACCACATCACCTTAGGCCATTCCACAACCTATTATCCTCAATGTAATGGTCTAGCTAAGTCCTCCAATAAAATCCTGATTAATATTATTAAGAAAGCGTTGGAAGAGAACAAGAAAAACTGGCACAAGAAACTTACCAATGCACTATGGGCAGATAGATTAACTACCATGATATCCATTGGGACTAGTCCTTATGAACTAGTCTATGGTATGGAGGTTGTACTTCCTTCATCCTTAGGGGTCCCTGTAATGAAAATACTACAAGAAGCTTAGGGGGAGCCCAATGACATTCAAAGAAGAATAAATTAGACCATCCATTTGCAGCAGACCAGAGAAGAGGTATACCAAAGATCCCAAGTGGTACAAGAAAAACTCAAGAAAATATTTGATAAGAGGACCAAGGCAGAAGATGTTTACCTAGGGGACAAAGTTTTAAAATGGGATTCCATGAGACAAGACAAAGGAAAACATGGGAAGTTTGACTTCCTATCGAAGGGACCTTTTATTATCCAGGCCTCACAGGGGAACAATACTTACTTTTTGAAGAACCCGGATGGTTCAGAAATAGAAGAAGAGCCAGTTAATGGTTGGATTCTAAAGCACTAATTTGATCCAACCTCTTGATGAAGGTGAAGCCCGAAGAGAAGGCCCTAAGCCCCATAAGTGTAACTGTGATATATAAAATAAAGCAACCAGCAGAAGGAGATTTCAGAGCACAGCCAAAGTTATGGAAAAGGCCATTTGACCTGCTGTTCTTGACTTTCCATCAGGGAAAGCCATCCCCAAGTGGAGCCACTATTATGCTCCTATATTAATAGGTATCATATTTCATGATTAACATTGATGAGCTTTGTAATATGTTCATACCTTTTTTGGTTGCAAAGGTTTTCCCTATTGTAAAAGAATAAAAAAAAATTGAAAAAATGTAAAGAGGGTATGCCCTAAAAGAAAAATCAAAGGGTAAAAATAATAGAATGGTCAAAAAAGTGAAAGAAATGAACCCCAAACAAAAAAAAGACCAGGTGTTATAGATATTTTTGTGCCTCGTGTCAAGGAGCAGGAAATGTCGATAATTACAGGGATCCTCAGTCCCTAAACATGTTGTTCTTACCCCTAAAAGAACAAGGTCATCAATCAACAGCACTTCCAATCAGTTCTCCACCTGAAAACACTTCAGAACAGGCTTATTTTGGATCATGTCAGCTGCTTAACTGAGCTTCTGCGCTGTATTGCAACTGTCCCACTCTGTACCTGCGCTGGAAGTCAAAAACAATGAAGGCTACCTGCGCTGGGCGAGATTGGCCAAGTGGCACAGTCCTCCTGCAAGGTGTCAATTGCCCAGGAAGCTTCCAAACTGACACTTGGTTCATCAGATTCGCCTTGTGATGAGTAAGAGGTACTTGATCACCATGTGTAACCAAGGATCTCCAAGTGGACTCAAGAACTAAAGATTAACTGAAGAGGGAGAGGACACTAGTCAGCTCTATGCCAGCCTCAAGCTGACTCATCCTCTCTTCTTCTCTCCTATATATAGAGCTCTTCTATGAGGTCTAAGGAGGCTGGAATTTTGTATAAGCAAGGAGGTGCTGTTGGTATACTGCCAGGATTATTGGGTGATTGTTTTACTAGAGGTGAAGAAGAGAGTTCTTGCTGCCGAGGAGGTGCTGCTGGATTGGGGCCAACATCATTGGTTGTAACTTCCTCTGGAACCCTGTTACTTTCTATCAATAAAGTTTGCATGTTCTTCTATATACTTGTTTTACATAGATGCTTTTGTGTTTACATGTATATTTGATGCAACCTAATCCATGCTTCAATTATGATTGCTTGTATCTCGTAGTTTGCTCCCTTTTGTTGTGCAGATTCTGTGTGTAGCTGGATCGGCTTGGAGAGTAAAGAGCTGGGAACAGGATACAAAGCGAGAAGGACAAGGATCGACTAAGCGCAAGACACCAGGTTGGTTGATCCTCTTTCTATTCTCTCTGTGCTTTCATAAAGATGAACATGAAAACTTTGTCATTCAGTTGTTGCTAAAGTCTGTCACCTTTAGAAAGGGTTAGTGTCATCCGCATCGGATACTTTTCCCCACAACAAACTGGCGACTCCGCTGGGGAGATCCTAGTATCTTGTTGTTGTAGTATTTTGCTATTCATTTCTTGAAGAAAGGAGTACCGAATCGAAAAGCTTTTGACTCTATCAAAAACGAAGTAGAGGGTTTTGCTACTCTTGCTCCTTTGCTGAGCAAATTCAAGATTTAAAGAGCTAATCTACAGATGAATCCTTACTCTTTGTGATAGATCTTTATCCTCTTGATCATCCCTTAGCCTGTACTTAACCCATAGCATTTTATTTCAGTCAAAACAGTACATTTTTGAGCTTTTTATGACCCGGAATTCTTAGCAGACGTAACTCTCGTAAGTCAGTGCAGGCTGTCCACAGGCAGTCTGCATTACAGCGCAGGTGCTCCCTTCGGGAACTGCGCTGAGAGTGAAACTGGCAGACCAGTGCCTGCGCTGGTCCAGTTGGCCTTAGTCTAGCTCAGCTCTTCCTTTGTGTCTTGGCCCTGTTTGCACTTGTTTTTGGCTGATTGGTTGCTGGTTATTGTATTTGCTGTAGACCACTTCTCCTTGACATTATTCCGCCTCAGTTGTGTGATGAAATTGTAAACGTTCTTTCAGTATTTCTTGTTTCAGTTACAATTTCCCATTGTGAAAAGCGAACCTAGTAGCTGTGGCCTCTTAGATTGCGATCTTATGAGTTAGTGTTATTGCTGTTCATAGCTGTTTTGGATTGGTTTGCTTCTCACTTTATGGTTTGAATCTATACTTTTCCTGTATTTAAAACAAGTCTTTCATAAGGTGTTCTTTTGATTGTGGACAAGCTTGTTTATTTTTACTTGAAAGTTGATTCAAAAATCATACAACAGTTTCCTTTTGTTAAGCATCAACATTAAGGATAACGAAAAGAAATACATGCATTGTGCATTTTGCATTTGACTGTATGCTTGACGATTTAGGAAAATGTGCATTTTAGTGTGTGTTCTTTGATCTGTGGAAAAAGTTGTGTCTTGCTCTTTCCTCAAGTAGATTAAGGTTTTCAAAGTTGAAAGATTGAAAAGATTTTGCTTCTCATTCTTAGATTGCATGTAGGAAGTTGTATATATACATCTCGTGGCGAACCTGAAAGGCAAACTGTTAAGGAAGATCAACATTAAAATAAACTCAATTTACATAACAACGCTTTGAAATTTAACGCAAACATCTAGAGGTCTAGGTAGAGACGTGTTCCGGCATCGTTAAACATAGTGACTGTCGATCTCTACGAAGGTGGGTGATTCCTCCTGAGAGTCGGTGGCACTAACACGGATTTGAGCTCCCGTGTACCGTCGCGTATATTGGGAGACCCCTATAGGCTTTTATCCTTTATCCTTAGGAAACCGTGTCGGCCGCCCTACTGATCGCGATGCAGTGAACACAGCATTCACGAAGATCGACCACCCGTACCGTAAAACGTATTCTGTGGTTTCGCGAAAGGTTTGGCACACCCTCTGCCTAGATCTCCAGAGCAGTTTCTTTTGGCCCTTTTCAAACTCTATAACTGAAAAGGTCCAACCGAGCATTTGTCACTTCGGGCTCGTTAATACATCGAAGGCGACTAGAGTCATCTTTAGCTTTTTCTCGACTCTTAAAACATGAAAAAGCAAGTTTGTGTCTAAAAGCGTCGTAAATAAAACTTATTTTAAAGCGGAACATAATCACCTGTTATTCCCACGTTGATCTTTCAGTTGAAAAGTATGGAGCCCACCAACCAAGGAAGTAACCTTGGCGGAAGTCCAAATCCCTTCTCCTCTTGGGGAGATGTTGGTGCGCCTCATATGGCTACATTGTCACTTCCAGGATTGACAATCGGCCTTCCTGTTTGGCTCTTTTCAACTAATGTTGTCCAAATCGCCACTAATCCTGAGCAGTCGAATCAACTGTCAGAACAATCTAGAACTACCCACCAGCCTTCTACCTCTTGTGATACTTCCTCTGATCCTTCATCTTCGCAGGGTAAAGCCGGCAAAAGTCAGCCTCCCAAGGAGAAGAAGGAAATGAAGAAGAAAGGGAAGAAGCAGAAGGAGCCTCTGGCGAAGGCGACTGGGGGCAAGCAGAAGAAAACTGACAAAAACCCACACACTGCACCGACCGGGCCTAAATCGCCATGTGTCATTTGCAAAGGGATCCATTTCCATCGTGATTGTCCTTGTATTCCCCGGATACTAAGGGACTGGTCCCCGAGGTTGCACAATCCGGTAGCATCAACCTCTGGTTGTCAAGTTGATTGCATTCCCTCAACTAGCGAGAGTGAAGGACGAAGAAGGGGACCAAGATCACCCTGTCTATTGTGTGAAGGTCACCATGCCATCCACAAATGTCCATTCTTAGATGAGGCAAAGAGAGTTTTGGAAGATCGCCCGGTGTCACCGGTGCAACTTCCGCCTGGATACCGAAAACTCGCGCCTAATCCCTCGATAGTTGAAAATCCAGTTGAACCACTCAAGTGGTCAGCTGATGTGTCAGTCATTGAGAATGAACCTACCGAATCTAGACCAGACGAAAGTCTAAAGGTCGAAACGGCAGTTGACCCGGTTCTTCCTTCAAAGGTTCTATCATCCAATGACTCCGTCATTGAAGACCCGTCTTCAAATGACACCGTCACCGAAGTGTCGTCTTCATGTGACACCCTCACTGATGAGAACAAGGATGACACCATCCAGGTTCTCTTTATCAGCACCGACTCCGACGAGCATCCGGGCAATGCGCCCATTCCTTTATCGCAGGAAGGAACATCATCTGAGTCGTATCCGGCCGTATATTCGGTCCCACCACCAAGCAACCTGGTTGTATCCTTTGATTGGAATCAACTAGGCAGACCCCGGTTACCAGCCAGTACACCATTTAGAATCATTGTCCAGATCTATAGAATGGTTATGGCTGGTACTATCATTGATGAAGGGGCGTCTGTGAGTATCCTTTCCTCTATTGCTTGGAAAGCACTGGGTTCCCCAGCGCTTTTACCTGAGTTGAGAAATCTCTCAGGTTTTGATAAAGGAACCAGTCGACCATTAGGAATCCTCCCCGATGTACCTGTTACATTGAAGGGGAAGACCGTCAGGATGAACGTGTTGGTAGTTCAAGGACCCTTGGATTATAACCTACTCCTTGGACGCGACTATATTTATTGCATGGGAGCGATAGTCTCCTCACTCTTTAGAGTAATGTGTTTTCCACACGAAGGAAGGGTGGTCAAGCTCGTAGACCAGCTTTCATTTCGGGATCTCGCATCGCAAATAGTCAAATACCAATCCTAAATGGTCTGTTCACTCAAGATTCGCCTCCGCCCCCAGTCCTCCTTCCCGATGAGCGCGAGTAATTCGGAAAGAAAGACTAGGACCCAGGGGGCATGCACCCTGGTCTGCTTCGGGCAGAAGAAACTCCGGGTATAAGGAAGAATTTCCGCAGGAGAACATGACTAGTCCGTACCCCGTCCGAAGGAAGTGGGGTTGTTCTGGAATAATGATCTTTTGTTAAAGTTATGTGTTTGGGAATCATTCACCTTTGTCTAAAAAAGTGGGCAATGCCCAAGTAGGAATTCCCTTATTGTAACAAGTAGTCACCATCTTTAAATTCAAGCCTCGCCCATCGAAACATATGTTTTGAAGGATAAGCAGGGGCAGTAAACTAAGAAGGAGACCGTATTGTTGTGACAGAGGGTAACCATCTTTGGACAACCCAATGATAGACACCGCCGAAGAAAGAGATTGATTTGCGGCAGCGAATAGAACCACTCTTCGGATAATAAGAAAGAGGCAAGCCTCCCTCGATAATACCAATGTTTTATCTTTGAGTAGTGTTCTTCTATTGTCACAATAGCTGTTTGTTAAAAGTGGGCCGACAGGAAGTCTGAGTACTGCATAAGACCCCTTAAAATAACGAGAAGACAAGTATCGTTAGCATTAGATTAGCAAGATGACAAATAACTGTGAACACCCAAAGAAAAGCAGAAGTAGGAGAGAGGAGGGGCAACCTCGAAATTCTATCCTATACCTGGGGGCATGCAAACTTTCTGGAGTGCAAGCTAGGGGCGGTTATTTATCTGGTTTTAAGATTAGCCGTTTCCAAACTTGCATGAAAGAAAGCCTGTGGGGCAGAAGTAAAATTTGCCAAAATAAGAGCATAGCTGTAGTAAGGCATAAGCTCTATAAAAATTGGTCCTTATAGGAGGCATTCTTATGACTGGTATATCGAGCAGTTTTAGCATATAGTTCATGCTCGTTAAAAAATAAACGCAAAATTCGAGCAGTTTTAGGTCTGAATTTATGCTCGTTAAAAAATAGAAAAGTGTGAGCAAATGTTTCCCCCAGAGTTCAAGCTCATGGAAAAAATGAACCGGTAAATAACCTTTTGAGATCGTAAATTCATTAGCCATAAGAACCTTGATCGTGTTTTCATCCACCACCTCCACCGTTCATTTGGCCGATCATTCACTTCCATTGGTGTGTTTACCTCTTTTGAGAAACAGCTGCGAAGAGTGATTTCACCTAGCCATCCTTGTGACACTGCCGTGATTGGAAATTCCAACCTGTACCTGGAATCTGTAGCTATCCCTGTTTATCACTCGTTCCTCAAAAGACGAGTCTTCTTTCAGCTCTTTTCACTGACTCGTAAAATATGAAAAGTTTGCCGAGTTTTGGCCTTCCAGCTCGTTAAAATGACCGGAACGCTATCCCTCCTCTAAATTTTAATCTTTTTGGACTTGAGGGATTATTGCACAAAAGGATCGAGCGCTTGCCTGGTTCAGCTCGTTAAAAATACCGAACAGCCATCCCTTCTGTATTGTTTTATACTTTTTCGGACTTAAGGGATTAGCTGACGAAAAAGGAATTATGGAGTTGACTTTCTGTACCTTTTTAGACTCTCTAAAAATGAAAAGGACCGAGTTTTCCTTGTCGTTAGACTCGTTAAAATGATTAAATAGCGACAAACTTGTCTTTAGACGAGAACGAGTTTCCCTATCGCTAGGCTCGTTAAATCTTAGCGATGGGCTTGCCCGAAGGGCAGGTTATAGAACAAGCATATGTTATCCTCCTCAAGCTTGACAAAAATAAAGAGGTACTGGTCAGAAATGACTGGGGAAAAATTGGGAGAACATCAAAGTTTAGAGGTAGCAAGTCACTCTTGAACATGACACTTTTCCTCCGTATCACATCGGGTTGGGTTGTCTCATTCACCGGTTTCATCACCATGGTCCTCGCCACACCATCCATTCGGGGTAATGCTACCGATCCATCGCATCAGTGTCGTTATATGTTCAAGAGGGGTCATTCAGAAAGTGTCAACCGTGTCCCATCCACTACCATACATTATCCTTCATCCATTTCACGATCGCCACCCTGAATCATATGTCACAGTTTGTTTCCACCTCCACTAAATCATTAGCTCCGTTCCGTGTCATTGATGTGGGATTCATTAAGGCCCTCCTTTGACGGATCGCTTCTTGTCGACATCAGCTCATTATCCAAGAAGTTGATCTAGGAACACCCCCATCAGTACTTTGAAGCTTGCATGCCTCAATGGCAAGTTTCTCACTTCCGGCGACAGGTATACATCAATGACCTTCGACCAGAAGATTTTGCGTGGCGTTCGACGCCAAGTCCTTTATTCACGCCACGTGAATTGTACTGTCGTACCTTGAGGGTCATTGTCCTTATTGGTGATTCCTCTCGCGCTTGTTAACGGTTTTCATTATTGACCGGTAATCAAGTGATGTCTTTCCATGTTCGACTTCAACGTAATTCTCACATGGATCGACTTGTACTTAGAGTGAAGATCGAACGAGTTTGAAGACCCCGGATCTAGTTTCATCCATCCGGGCTGCGATATATATTCAGGAAATATAAAAGCATTTACCATGTACATCATTGCAGCAGATGATCATCCTCCTCAAAGGATGATAATTTTAGCGGAAGATTATCAGTCTGTCTTCAGACGATCGTCTGTCATATGTACCAAAATGTATTTATAGAAAGCTGAGCATGGGAATACCCGCCTCAGCTAGATCATGAGAATAATGATGAATGAAAGATAATGTATTGTATTGTATTGTATTACAGGGCACTCTCCTCATCACTGGAACGAACTTCGGACCCTCTAGCTAAAGCATTTCACCCGATTAACGGCCTCATACTTTAGGGGGCAACTGTTATAGATATTTTTGTGCCTCGCGTCAAGGAGCAAGAAATGTCGATAATTACAGGGATCCTCAGTCCCTAAACATGTTGTTCTTACCCCTAAAAGAACAAGGTCATCAATCAACAGCACTTCCAATCAGTTCTCCACCTGAAAACACTTCAGAACAGGCTTATTTTGGATCATGTCAGCTGCTTAACTGAGCTTCTGCGCTGTATTGCAACTGTCCCACTCTGTACCTGCGCTGGAAGTCAAAAACAATGAAGGCTACCTGCGCTGGGCGAGATTGGCCAAGTGGCACAGTCCTCCTGCAAGGTGTCAATTGCCCAGGAAGCTTCCAAACTGACACTTGGTTCATCAGATTCGCCTTGTGATGAGTAAGAGGTACTTGATCACCATGTGTAACCAAGGATCTCCAAGTGGACTCAAGAACTAAAGATTAACTGAAGAGGGAGAGGACACTAGTCAGCTCTATGCCAGCCTCAAGCTGACTCATCCTCTCTTCTTCTCTCCTATATATAGAGCTCTTCTATGAGGTCTAAGGAGGCTGGAATTTTGTATAAGCAAGGAGGTGCTGTTGGTATACTGCCAGGATTATTGGGTGATTGTTTTACTAGAGGTGAAGAAGAGAGTTCTTGCTGCCGAGGAGGTGCTGCTGGATTGGGGCCAACATCATTGGTTGTAACTTCCTCTGGAACCCTGTTACTTTCTATCAATAAAGTTTGCATGTTCTTCTATATACTTGTTTTACATAGATGCTTTTGTGTTTACATGTATATTTGATGCAACCTAATCCATGCTTCAATTATGATTGCTTGTATCTCGTAGTTTGCTCCCTTTTGTTGTGCAGATTCTGTGTGTAGCTGGATCGGCTTGGAGAGTAAAGAGCTGGGAACGGGATACAAAGCGAGAAGGACAAGGATCGACTAAGCGCAAGACACCAGGTTGGTTGATCCTCTTTCTATTCTCTCTGTGCTTTCATAAAGATGAACATGAAAACTTTGTGATTCAGTTGTTGCTAAAGTCTGTCACCTTTAGAAAGGGTTAGTGTCATCCGCATCGGATACTTTTCCCCACAACACCAGGAAAGTTTGCAAGTCCAAATGCCACTACTATTTCATCTTCTGTAAATAAAGCATCATGTACAGCTTGTTGAACTTTTTACTACAATTGATGAATGACAAAATAGCTTAATCTTGGCTAGTTCATGTTTGAATTTCCTGTTTTAGAGATAGAGAATAGAAATCTATCCAAATTGTTTAAACTTGGCATATAAGTAGATAGGTAGAATCTGAGCCCTTGGAAGAAATAAGTGCAGATTTAGATAGGCTTATAATGTAAAGTAAAGAAAAGTTGAAAAAGGTTTGCTAGTCTAAATGCAACCATAGAAAAAGAAGAAAAAATGTTAGGCAAAGTAAGCTGGGTAGGCAGACTGGTGTTGCAGAAGCATACTTGTGATTGATTTTGTCTCTCAAGATGTTCATCTTACTGTTATCACAAGTACCATGGCAGATATTTGGATGCAGCTCAAGCAAGGCATGACTAACTCCCCTTCATCCCTTTTCCAAATCATCTACTAATTTCCCAAAGGTATTAAGATCTGCTTAATATCCTTAAAAATCACTCATTACATTTCATAAAGTGCCTAAGTGGAAACCCCATTTCTTACATAGGAAAATAACAAAATTCTCTATAAGCCTTTGTTTTCCCTTTTTGCCTAAGTTTTGTAACATTATAACTTACCGTTGTTCTATTCTTCCAAACCATATTAACGATTAACTTTATTATATTAAAACCCATGTGAATATAACCCTTTCCCATACTATATTTATATTGTAAAAACCCCCAAATAATACATATTCCCCGCCCTAGTTAATATATAACCATAAACGCTTTTTGGGAATTTACAAGGTTAATCGAAACTTGTTAAATAACCCTTTCCACTGCATAAAGCCTCATGATTAATTAACATTTGGTTAATTAATAACCCAACTTAAATAAACCCCGATGACCAATAAAAATCACCCTGAAACCATTATAAAAACACTGTTTAAATGTATCCCCCGCGCGTTAAAATCCCCGCCTTGTTCACAAAGTGCCAGCCATCTGATCAGCCGCTCTACATCCAACGGTAGAGATCCATTTCTCTAGCCCTCCATTTGCCGTTGTTTAAATCCCGTGGAAATATTGGTATTACGCCTGTACCTGGGACATGCGTCACTCTGTTGCCATGTTCGTTGCCCCTCCTCCCAAAACCACCCTAGCCCAAAAGCTATGCTGGAAAAATAGCTTACCACCCTCCCTCTGACCCTTTGCTGACGTCATCCTACCACATCATCCCTCGCTGACATCACCTGCCATGTCACCATCTGTACTACCACGTAATCTGTCTCATACCCCGCTGGGATCATGCTGATGTCATCTGCCCAATAAATGCCAAAAAATCCCTGCCAAACCAAATTTCATTAAATTGACGAGAAAATGTCATTTTCACCCTTATTCCCTACAGACTGTGCTCCATGCAAAATACGTCCAGTCCACCACTCGACCAAGAAATTCCATCGTCGCACTCTGAAGTTCGCCGTTCAACCTGCGAATTACATAGTTTGCCTCATAAATACACGTATTTACCCAATTCACTTCGCAAACCTATAGTTTCTGTTTTTCCATTGAGAATTTTACCTCAAAGAGCTGAATTCAAGTTGAAATCATTCCAAAGCTACCATAAGAAGACCACCAAACCTACTGTTTAAGTTCATTATTTCCATAGAACCCCAAATTCCAGGTTGAATACACAAGAACCAAACATGGAAGCCCCCATAACCCTGAATTTTGTGCCCATAAATGCACCTCATAAAGACTTAGATTATCTGGCTGTGGCCGACAAATATTTCCAAATAAAAGACATATCTGGTGACAGGAATCATTTTCAGACCTTTTGCCAAATTAGGGGTAGCTATCTAAGCAACTCTGATATTTTTGGACTATGGGAATCAAACCTTCCCATGTACTTCCTTCCATCAGTCCATGTTTTCCCAGACATCATTCACCAATGTTGTGCCAACTATGACCCTATCCATAGAGCAATTATGTCTCCTTCCCAAACTTTCCTCTTTTCCATAACTGCTGAATCCATCAATGAGATGATACATTTCCATTCCACTGAGCCCCTTGCTCGTCTTTCCATGGTATTCTTACTTGAACAAGCATCTCAATTACCCAAATCAGAGATAACCCACATTGCTCAGATGTTCATGATACCAATGCACCAACCTAAAGGTCCTCCTTATCTGCAAGCCTTTTTCACTGAAACTGGTAAACGTATTGTTGACATGATATCATTGATCATGGGATTTATGTCTAGTGAATATGTGGATGATATCACCCTGGTTCTATTATCAATCTTTACGCCAGGACAGCCCCCTGCTATCAAGTATGACTATGCCACTTTTATTGCCAACAAAATCCATGATCAATTTATAAATTTGGATAGAGAACGAGTCTTCAAATACACATCTTTTATATACCATCTGTTGTTATATTATTAGCCAGACAACTTTCCATTTCCCATCAAGAAATTAGACTAAAAAGGAAATCAGAGGTCTATGATCTTTTGGAGCTCAGTCTTCCATAATACCTATGAAACCCCTTATACCTATAGTGAATTCATTGACTTATTTGTGCACCCAGCCTCCACTTTGTTGATAGGAGCTCCTCCTCCTAGGATCACTGGTGACATGAAGAATGTTTTGCAACTTTCTAAACAGTACAGGATAGGTGACTAGTACCTGTACCAGAATCACACAGAAATCAGAATGTATGGATGTGAACTTTTCCCTTTCAAGTTGCCTAGATATGTGCCCATGAGGCTATTTGCATTAGAATATGTTGGGTCCCTATAATACTAATGATTACCCCATTACTATTGTAGTTATACCCCTTATTTATATTGTTGTGCCCCTATTACCCCCACGTTGTTATTTCTGTGCCCCATGGAATCCATCTATTGTTATTTTTGTGGCTTTATATTATTATTGTTAGGTCGGCTGGATTATATTGTGACTCCTTAGACTCCTATATATAGAAAGGAGGTTTTGTCATTTGAATCATCGAAGAATTGTTCATTTATGTAATGTAAAGGAGGTTTCCCCCTCGAAGAGGCTGAATTCTAAGGTGTTGATCTATCTTTTCTATCTTTTCTTGAGCTGGTTTCATAACATTTGGTATCAGAGCTTTGGATTCTAGGGTTTCGCTGCTCCAAACAGGTCATCGTGGAATTTTCGCTATAACTTTTTTTCTGTTACGTTTCAGAAGTTGCAAAAAAACCCATTTGAGAAGAAATCGCGCTGAACCTTGGGTACAAATTTCAAAGCTTTTCACACGATGTTTGCAGAGATATGATCTGAGGAAGTTGGCCTTTTTGTAGACTCCTGAATTACATTCAAAACAGGTGACCTACGAAAAATCGTCATAACTTTCTCTCTAGGGATCGGATTGAAATTTCATAAGAAGGTACAGAAAGAGGATGAACTGTAGTTTCTTGTATGCATGTTTCAGATCCAAACGTCGAAACAGTGACTCGTGGCATGTCGTACAAGTTCGCTCTACTGAACTAGTCTATAAGCAAGTCACTGTGGGAGAGTTCACATAACTCTTCCTTGGAGAATCCAATTTGGGTCAGACTTGTGGCATTGGGAAGAGGAGACAGAGGGCTACTACAAATCACAAATTCAGAAGTAGATGATTGGAAAGTACAGAGATACATCAGAGGCAATATCGAGCTCCTACAAAGTGAAAAAAGGTGTGTAGATTTTCTTAAATTTTTGCTTAAGCTTGGTTGAAAATTTATTTTGAAGGAATTCAAAGGGCATAATAGAGCATTATTATTGGTAACTGATGCCCCAAGGAAAGAAAATGAAAACACCTAGTAAGGAACCTAAAAGCTCTAGCATTACTCATGAAGAAGAGGAAGAAATGCAACATGATATATCAAAATTACAAGACCAAGTGCAACAACTGTCCCTTGCACAAAAAGGAACAGAATCTAAGATGGATGGTTTAAACAAAGATGTAGAAGCTAAGATGGATGGTTTAAAGAAAGGTGTAGAAGCTAAGATGGACTGTTTAAAGAAAGGCGTAGAAGCTAAGATGATTGACGTGGAAGCTAAGATGGATGATTTGAAGATAGATTTGAAGACAGACATGGACGAATTGAAGATAAATATGAATAAGTTGCTACAAGAAATAGTCCCTAAGGGTGAAAGGGTAGTAAAGAAAACTCATGATGAGAACAAAAGAAATGTTAATCATGATTCCATAGATGCTAATGTTGGATTGAAGACTCACCATATTCCAAAAATCAATATGAGGAAGTTTGATGGCAAGGATCCCGCCACATGGATATTACAGATGGAGCAGTTCTTCGATCTCAATAATGTGCAAAACACACAAAAGGTACGTATGGCAACTGTATATTTGGAACCAAATCAGTTTGTATGGTATCAATGGCTTTTCTCTCGTAAAAAAATTATCACTTGGGCAATTTTTATGGAAGAATTGATAGCACATTATGAAGATACAAAAAGCAACACTTTGTTTAGCCAATTGATAAGTCTCAAACAAAAGGGTTCAGTAATGGAGCACATTGAGGAGTTCCAAAAATTGAACATAAGGGTAAAAGATATTCCAGAGGAGCATAGGATTGATGTGTTCATAGGGTCTTTAAAGGATAATATCCAACATGATGTTCGCCTTTGGGAACCTGATTCATTAGAGAAGGCATTCAGGTTAGCAAAAAAAATGGAAAGCAAAATTATGGAAACCAGGAAGCATACCACTCACAACTATAAAGACGGAGTGTTGTTGCCCCTAGTTTTCCACAACCTATAAGGTTGACACCACAAAAATTGGAAGAAAAAAGAGTAAAAGGGCTTTGTTACAGTTGTGATAGCAAATACACTAAAGGTCATAAGTGTGCTGAGAAGAAATTATTCTACATAGATTGTGAAGAGGAAGAAGAAAAGGAGCAAGAAAGGTCAAAAGAAGAACATATACTCCAGGAACAAAGCCTAGATGAAGAACAAATAAATCCGACCATATCTTGTAATGCATTGGTGAGAATTACCACTCCTCAAACCATCAAGATAGAAGGACAAATCAAGAAGAAAAAGGTAATAGTGTTGATTGATTCAGGAAGCACCCACAATTTTATTCATTGTAGGGTAGCAAAAGAATTGAATAGCATTATTGAAGAAAGATGCATTTTCATGGACGCCGGAAGCAACAAAGGCCTTTGAACATCTTAAAGAGGCAATGTGCCAAGCACCGGTCTTAGCTACACTAGACTTCACAAAAAAAAATATTGTGGAACGTGATGCTTCAGGATTAAATACCCATTGCTTTTGAAAGTCGTCGAATCAAAGGAAAGTATTTACACAAAGCTATTAATGAGAAGGAAATGTTGGCAATACGACATGCACTTAAGAAATGGTGACCCTATCTAATGGGAAGACACTTCAATGTAAAAACAGATCATGATAGTCTTAAATACTTTTTAGAAAAAAGATTATCCTCTGAAGAGCAACAAAAGTGGGTCACAAAGATGTTGGGTTATGACTTTGAAATCATCTACAAAAAAGGAAAGAAAAATGTGGTGGCAGATGCACTCTCAAGAAAGGATGAGGATGTGGCAGCATTGTTGTGCACCATTTCTATTATCCAACCAGATTGGATAAACGAAGCAAAGGAGGAATGGAAGAATGATGAAGAAGTGTGGGCACTTATTCGAAAGCTACAACAAGATTCTAGTACGTCTGATACATTTAGCTGGAAAAATGATTCGTTATGGTACAAAGATCGCTTATACCTCTGTAAGAATTCCCAGCTAAAACAAAAGATTCTTATGGAATTGCACACTTCTCCCTTAGGAGGGCACTCAAAATTTTTAAAAACTTACCACAGGGTTAAGAAGGAATTTTTTTGGGATGGCCTTAAATAAGATATTCAAAAGTTTGTGGCAGAATGTTTGGTTTGCCAACAAAATAAAGTTGAAACAATTAAGACACCGGGTCTATTACAACCTTTATCCATTCCAAGCCAACGTTGGGAGGAGGTTTCAATGGATTTTATCACAGGTTTACCCAAGTCTGAGGGAAAGAGTGTAATCATAGTGGTAGTTGATAGACTTATCAAGTATGCACACTTTTGTGCATTATCACATCCATTTAAAGCCAATACATTTTCTATTGCATTTATGGAAACAATTCAAAAGCTACATGGAAACCCAAAGATTATTGTAAGTGACAGAGATCCCATTTTTACTGGAAACTTTTGGACATAATTATTTTCTTGTCTTGGTACTCAGTTAGCTCACAGCTCATCTTATCATCCTCAATCTGATGGGCAAACTAAGATAGTAAACAAATGTTTGGAAGGATATCTACGTTGCTTTGTATCTGATAAATAGACACAATGGGTCAAATGGTTGCCTCTGGCTGAATGGTGGTATAACACTTCCTTCCATACAGCAACAAAAATGACCCCATTTATGGCACTTTATGGGTATCAACCACCATCCGTCACATCATATTTAAGAGAAAATTCTAAGGTTCAGGCAGTGGAACATCACATCGAACATCAACAACAAGTCCTCCAACTCTTAAAGGATAACCTCGTGTTGGCACAAAATAGAATGAAACAACAGGCAGATCAACATCGTAGTGAAAGAAGTTTTGATGTAGGTGATTGGGTATTCCTACGGCTACAACCATACAAGCAAATGTCCCTAAAGCAAGCTAAGAAGGATAATAAATTATCACCAAAGTATTATGGTCCGTACAAGGTGTTGCAAAAGATTGGTACTATGGCATACAAATTGGAGCTTCCTGTAGCTTCTCGATTGCACCCATTTTTCCATGTTTCATGTTTAAAGAAGGTTATAAGTGACAAGCTCCCAGTTCAAATAATATTGCCAGAACTTGACGAGGAAGGAAAAATTATATTGGAACCGGAAGCAGTCACAGAAACAAGAACTCGACAGCTACGAAATCGATCAATTTCAGAGTATCTTATCAAGTGGAAGAACTTATCCGCTGAAGATTCCACATGGGAGGATGAGAATTTTATGCAGAAGTATCCAGAACTACTCAAGCATTGAGGACAACACTTTTTTTGGAGAGGGGCATGTTGGGTCCCTATAATACTAGTGATTACCCCATTACTATTGTAGTTATACCCCTTATTTATATTGTTGTGCCCCTATTACCCCCATGTTGTTATTTCTGTGCCCCATGGAATCCCTCTATTATTATTTTTGTGGCTTTATATTATTATTGTTAGGTCGGATGGATTATATTGTGAATCCTTAGACTCCTATATATAGAAAGGAGGTTTTGTCATTTGAATCATCGAAGAATTATTCATTTATGTAATGTAAATGAGGTTTCCCCCTCGAAGAGGCTGAATTCTAAGGCATTGATCTATATTTTCTATCTTTTCTTGAGCTGCTTTCATAACAGAATATTTTAGGCAGATCATCAATGCAGACTTAACCCACTTTTGTAGTGCAAAGAAGAAAGTTCAGCTGAGAATCAAAAACCAGTTAGGCACTTATGTCATAAATTATAGGGATGTATGGAAAGATGCTAAGAAGATATTAGAAGATCACCTTAGATTGAAGAAGAGTTTTCAGTGGGTGCCATATGAGCCATATAGTTTCATAAGTGACAGAAGGGTATGAAACAGGCTGTCAGTTTATATACATCATAAGATCCCAAATATTGAACAATTTGCAAATCAGGAGGAATGGGTAGAAGGGAATTTAATAGAAGAAGTTAGTGAGCAAGAAAAGATGGGAAATTCCATGAGAGATATTGAAAAAACCCTTGACCTGGACTCTTTTGGACAAGCATCTTTCAAACTACCTCAACAAGCAGGAGTCGGTACATCCTCTACTAGGACTTCTCAGCAACCTATACAAGAAACCAGTACACCAGTTACAGGAACTTCAAAGGGAAAAGAAGTGGCAAACACAGAGCAGTCTACAATGACGTATCAACAAGAACAAATTCCTCCAGCCCAAACTAAAGCAGCAGGAATTTCAACATTGCAAACTCCTCTAAATTAGCAAAGAAATAGGAAGATAGATAGACAAGCCACTCCCCCCACAAGTGCACCTACAGAACAGCCAAGTGAAAAGATGAAAAGAGTGAATCCTCCATTAGAAGATGAAATTATTGAAGAAACCACAAACAGCCAGAGGACAGAAAGGGTAGTTAGCCAGCAGACTTCTCCAGTGGTAGAAACATCAACTCACTCACATAGGCAGGAGCTAGAAATACAGCACAGTGCTGAAGTATCATCTACCAAACCACAAAGCAAGCAGGCCTCTCACATTAAACATACATTCATAGAAATTAAGGCTAAAAATGATCCTGTGAGGATTCAAATGTACAATCAATACTTGAAGATGGCCCCCTCAAAACAACAGAGGTTAATTTCTGCCTATGACATTAAAGAAGGAAAAACGTTAATGGGTTATCTTAAGCCAAAGGTATAGAAACCCCAATCGGCAGCAGATTACATCAGAACAAACTTGGAGGTCCTTACCAAAGACATTCATCCACTGGAACAAATTGAACTTTAGAAGCAGACTGGAGAAATGGTTTATTCTACACTGGCTAACAAAGCAATGTTGGCCCACCAGTTGCAAAACTCCTTGGACAATACAGAAACTCAACTGCAGTTGGAAAAAGCCTCTTCTCTGGCCAAGGATAATAGAATAAAATCGTTGGAAGAGATCATCATGTAACTGGGACATGACCCCAAAGATGCTAAAGGCATAAATGCACTAATCAAGAAGAAAGAAGAGGACATTTCTACCCTGAGCAAACAGCTGAAGCTACCTCCTTCAAGGCACCCTCAGACTGCAGATATTATAGAGTAGAAATTAGAGGAAGACATGATGGACGTACTCATGAAGCTCAATGAAAGATTAATTGATACAGAGCAGGCACTGGAAAAAGCACTAAAAGAGAAGTAGGGAGAGTCGACATCCCAACCACCTGGGGTAATCCCTACAGTCACAACTGCAGTCCCCTCAACGATTGGATCAACATTGGCCACAAATTTTCCAGTAGTCACAATAGAGGTAATCACAGGTACATCATCAGCAGGAGCAACAACAGGCAGCAGTACTAATATGAGCACAGAAGAATTGATAAAGGCCATGGAAGAACTAAAGCTACAAGTATCAGAACTGAAACAAGTAAAGGAAAAATTGGAAAAGATAGAAAGTAATTATGTCAAATCCAAAATAAGTGTTGCAGAGAAAACAAGGGAGATTAAAGCCTTAGAAAGTAAAGCCAAAACATTAGAACAGGAGCTCACCTTTGATAAGCCCTTAGCAGAGATCAAAAAAATCCTTTGCGAAAATATCACCCAGTTTATAAATGAAATATGGCCATCTATCCAAGTGATCTATGAGCAGATCGGCTTAATAAACACAGCCCATGAGGTAATTCAGCAGACAAGAGTATAGTTGGGCAGAATTCCAGAGGAAGCTAATCAGCTTATACATTTTTTGAACACCCACAATGTAGAACAGCTGGAGCAACTTGGCATTCCAGACAGGACAGACACCATTCTAGAAATCAAAAGGGTTCTAACCAAGAGAACTTTAATGTAGAACTTAGAGAGAAAGTGCCAAGATATGTAAGCAGAAATTAATTCCTTTATGGAGAAATTCACAGTTTTGTTGAGTAAAGGGCTACCGAGCCCTTTGGTCTCCAATGAGAAGTTAATGAAACACATTGATTATGCTGATAAATTAAATAAGTATGTTAGCAATCAAACTAGTGCATCATCAAGTGCATTGGGAGTCAAAGCCCTTCCATCTGGCCGAGTTCTCTATGACAACTTAGAGAATTTGTTCTACATCGAGCATGAGGTAATGCATCTATTCGCCATTCAGCCTAATTTCTTCAGATATACAGAGACTGATGAAAATCTCAGAAAACTTCAGAGGCATAAATTTCCAAAGCAGAAATGGTAGCAAGATATGTTAGAAATTTTGTAAATTTCTCTTGTGCAAAGCGTAGATTTCAGGTTATTTTTCCATGATAAGGTAAACAGAGATAAATGAGGGTCAAGCAGGTCGAATTCTATCTGATCAGGGTCAAACAACATCTGACAAAGACGGAGTAGCCATCACAGCAACAGTTTACCTTTTCCCTGTTTTTGAGACTGTTTGTCTTTATCTTTTGTAAAAAAGGGATTAGTCATCACTAGATATTTTCTCCATCAGATATTCTGTAAGATATTTTGGATAAATACCCCCCCAAACGAAGTATTTGGGGTTGGTGGGCATTCCTAGATTTTGCTATAACATTGAGTTTTTTGGAATAGAGAGATGTTGGAACCATCTGTCGTTTGGCTCACTGGATGAGGAATTGATGCAGAGGAATTGTCACATAATTCTTGAATCAAACTCCGGATCAATAAGTCCCCTATATCTCATGTCTTATAGTCTTCTTGTTTGCTATATCATCTGTGCTTCATAATCTGAATGGTAAAGAAAAGGATTAATTCCGAATTTTCTTAAACTACACTCTCTTTTTAGTCTTTCTTATTCTCTGTGTTTTCTTCAAAATTTGTATAATAGTGAATTCTTAATTTCTCCTGTTTCATGATTCTTACATATTGACTATTTTCTAAGGAATTCTTAACTGCTCCTTAATAGTAATCATCCATTTTCCCTCTTCCAATATGTTGAAGGATTCTTAATTGTCGTTCACCCATTTGAGTCCATTCCATCTGATTTCAGCCTTAATTTGTTCCATGTTTGACTACCTTGCTCTGTGATGTCATCCTCTGTTAAGAAACCAAATCTAGAAAGCCATCCTCTTTGACTCCATCATGCCCAATGGACTGAAATATTCAGTTTTCCCCACTATTCTATTGAATCTCACCATCCAAACCCAAAACAAAACCCTTGAACTTCATAACTAGCCTAACACATTTCAAAACAAAGCTAAATCATAAAGAGAGAGCCCTCTCTGGATGCATATTGGCTAGAACCTGTATCTAAAGTATTTGTCTGTTGTTACCTCGGCCGTATTCCCTTTCTTACAACTTTTGGGAACAACTTGAGTGATAATACCGTCGACTAGTTTGGACTTCCTTGGCCCAGAACTGTTAGAAAATTATAAATTAAAAAGCAATGGAACACATAAAATATTGTAGAAATATAAACATAGAAAACACATAAAACAAGAGAGACATAGATATACATGATTCACCCAGTTTGGGCTATGTCCATGGAGAAACAACCAACCCTTCCTTTTATATTATCCAGCGAAGTGAAGAAATACACCCTACAGTAGATCTATTGTAATTCCCTCTTCACTCTCAATCTCCTCTCTCTTCCTCACTTAGAATATAGATCTACATAGACGCAATACAATTCCCTCATGTATAGCGAGGGGTTTCCTTATAGGGAAAAAAAACCCTAAATTAAACATAACTTCTACCATCAAATCTCCACCTAATGAATGGCCCAGATTGACTACAAAATTAAAACATTTTACAAGGCAATTTTAAATATATTTTTAGCTTCGGGAGTGCTGCCGTCGATCCCCCTACTGGGGGGGGTCTTAAAGGTCGCAGTTGCCCCCATTTGGACCCCCCTTGTAGTGAATATTTTATGGGTGGCGTTGTCTTCCCATTATGAACTGGGGTCCAATGCTCTTCCTTGCATCCCAAAATTGTGCTAGTCTTGCCCAGCACTGACCTCCAGGCTTGCATTTTGCAATTCTTGGAGGCAGTATCCTGCTGGCCCCAGAAACTGCACAATGCAATTTGCTGGTTGCATGTCACTACTGATTAAAATTGTGCATTGTGCAGTTCCAGTCCTCAGCAAGCCAGACTGGACTTTGTATCATGCAGTTCCATTAGTTGGTCAGCCTCCTAACAACTAAGAAAATGCCTTTCTCAGTTTTGGAAGTCAGTCTCCTGACCTCCCAGCGGAAATTGCGCAACTTTCATGATGAGTCACATAGGTATGCTGCAAGTCAGTTCTCAAGTTTGTTTTGGTTTCCAACTAGCAAATTTCTCACCATGAGTGTTTCCATGTATCCAGGTATCATAGGTGTTCGTATGCTTCTTAGCAACACATGTACAATGCGTTTCAGGAGAGCAGAGTTGAAGACACCGTTCAGAGTGCAACTGGAGATGTAATCGATCAAGTGTCTCTAAACTTGCCTATCTATGAAGACATCATGTTGTTCATTGACAAGGATATCAAGATGAATGGAAACAACATCACAACAAGAAACACCATGACAAGCAACATAATGAAACACACTTGCATGCGATGAATGCAAGAGGAAGGATCTTGACAGCATAGAGGCAGAGCCAATCTACAATTTCAATGGAGATCCACTCATGAAAAATGTAGCTTTGGAGATTGAGGCTATGAGGTGACACAGTGACATGAATATCACGTGAAGGTAAAGAAAGAAACAAAGAAGGCATTTCATGTGCTGAAGCGACAACTCAAGGAAGAACAGGAGCTGCACAAATGAGAGAATGAGTTGCAGTAGGAACAGGTACAATAGGGGGGTGCAACATGCACAAATGAATGAAACTATGCCTATACAAGTTATGGATCCATCCCAACAGTTGACATGGAGTAGAAAAGGTGAGTAGAATGGATTGATCGCATGCAAGGGAATTTAACAGCATGCATGTCATTGTGGGCACGCATGTGATCCCACCCATTTCGCACACTCACTGAGTCGAAGACAAGAAGCAAGTGACACTGACGCTGAACATGTATTTCGAAAAGTTGATGCACATGGCCATCATCACATGCTTGGAGATCAGTGCAGACATTATGCAACAACGTGTTATTGGTCCATTTATGCCCAGGATGACCATGCACATGCTATTAAACGAGTTGGACGGAGGAGCCATATCAGTTTACCCGAATGCAACGAAGGCAATAGTTCGCTTGAGCAAGATTTCACCATTAAGTGCATGGGTGCTATCATGGATGATCAAGAATTGCATCAACTCACCACCTTTGACCATCACAAGGATGTCAAAGAGTTGGTCTCACCACAACGGTTCAAGTCTCAGTGATGTCATGCATGGCTTGCTCAAGCCATTTTGTCTCACAAGGGCACATGTGCATTGTAATGTAACGTCTTGTCAAGTGGAAGTTAAAGTGTCGATAGTTGAATGTAACAGTCATAGAGTAGTTGAAGAGTCATGAGTATAGATGAATGGTCATAAAGGGGAATGTCAAGGGTCACCCCACCCTTTTCTATAAATAGTCCCTCATAATTCATTGTAAAGGCTTTTGGTCAGCCAAGCTTCCAATAGAAGTATCTTAGAGAAGGATTGGACAATATTGTAATGAGCCTTGGCTTCTCCAATGGGCAGAGCTAGTATATCTCTTTGGAGGAGCAAGTGGTTGTGCCTGTAACGTTCCACTATCGAAGCTAGGAGATGTCCATGGATGTATTTTATGATAGGAACTTACACTTCTTAATATAACAGAGCCATCACGTTTTCATGCATATGTTGTTATTGTAGTTGTACTATTTTGGTTGTTGTAGCAATGTATGTTATTTAACTTATGCATTTTTGTATGAACTATTTTGTATGGAATTGTATGAATCTTGTTGCAGACATGTTGTTGTTTTAATTGTCACTTTGGATTGATCACTAACATGCTTTCCAACTAGTGATGCATATTTGCTCGTGTGTTCCCTTCCAAGCCAAGTACTATTACATGTTTCCAATGGGTGCACTCACCCCACTTTCCGTGTGTTAGAACCATTCATGCACCTTCCTTGAATCGTTGAAGTTGTCACACCCTTTCTACCAATAGGGACATCTTACTTGCCTTTGTGCGAAACTGTGGTCAAGGCGATATGGTACGACTCACTGCTAGGAATCCTACACCAAACAATATGAGGTCTGATTGGAAATTCTTACTGAGGAGATTCCCTGACATGTTGGCGGGTCCATAACCATCAAAATTTTCCTAAGAGGCTTAGGAAAATCTATTTAAGTGGCCATTGTTGGGAGCAGGATCCCCCAAGGGAAGTTTTGGGGCTAAAATCCCATCTAAAGTCAATTTTTGTAATATAATTGTAAAGACATTGCATTTTGTGGTCACGGAGCGCGAAGGTGTTATGTGTCAAAAAGGGTAGTCTAAACTTAGCTTTGTAAAGTAAAGTCAGTTGTAAGAGACCTACCCATGGTCCATGACCATGGGATTGTATAAAAAGAGCTAAGCTCTAAGTAGTTTAGGCATCAATCAATAGAATGGGAGATCATGTGATAGAATGATAGCTCTGAAGAAAGAGCCTAAGTCTTGGCTTGTGGTGTAGATAGAGGATCTGCAGCTGAGTGTGCAGAGGCCTAGGGTAGAAGTCCGCACCTGAGTGCGCGAACCCCTGTAGCTGTGTTTGCAGGGTGGATAGAGTTTCTAAACATTTAGAAGATATTAATAAAAGAAGTTATTCTGCAATTTCTCTGTCTTTGTTCTATTTATGTGCTTGAATATTTTATGCATGAATTTCCTTTATTATGCTTGTTATCACTCAGGTTGTGCTTTGGCTCCTTCAGGGATACGGCTGAGGTAAGCACAAACCAATATTTGGGCTGCAGGTCCTAGCCTACCTGCAGTCAGAGAGGGCTCTCTCTTTAAAATTTAACTTTGTTTTGGGTTGATTTTAGGCTAATTACGGTGTACATGGGTTTTGTTTTGATTTTTGTGGGAAGGATGATGTTTTCAAGTAGAGTCGAGATGCATAGAGTGAGAAGTTCAAACCATTAGGCATGGAGTCATGGATTAGGGCTTGCTGTTGCGTTTTCTTGGTCACAAGAGGAGTACAGAGCAGGGTAGCTACACATAGAACAATCTCAGGCTGGAATAAAGATGGAATGAAGGTCAGAGATGAAAGGCAACTAAGAATCTTTCATTAGCTAACTGAGAGGGAAGGTGAATGAAAGTTTTTCTAGGAGCAGTCAAGAATTCCTAAATAACAGTCATATGTGAAAGAAACAGGGTAAACATGATCATTTAAGTATGCATATTCATAACCATTTCTGAAGAAAACATATAGAAATAACAAGAACTGAGCATAGGGTACAGTCAAGCAAAACCTAAGCTATTCTTCTTCCTTTCTATTTAGATGGTAACACAATGGTGCATAAACATATGTAAATTGTAAACAGAGGTAGGAAAACACTTATTGAGCCATGTAGTAGCATAGGAGTTCCACAGTCACTCTTTGGCCATTAAAAAACACAACAGTTAGTTCTTCATCCAAAGCATTCTAATAGTCTTTGATTATAGAGCTCTCAAAAATATATAGCGCAAATGTCGAATGAGGATTATCAACCAACCAACCCTTTAAACAATGAATTAGGGTGGTTTATATAGAGAAAATATCCAAAAATATATATTACAGCAGACCTTAAACAGGTCTGAGGGAAATGAGTTCTTTAACCTAATCTTGTCCTGAAATTAATGCGAGAAGATATTTATTTGAGCTGTCCTAGAGGCAGCTGTATCAAAATGAGTTAATATGGTGTCCTTGGTGGCTCGGTGTAGTGAGGCGGTTCTGCTGCTTTTAGGTGGCTTTAATGTGCACGAATCCTGATCTGAAAATCTTTGAATGGCCTTTACTGCTTCTTTGACTTGGATGGAGGCCTTTAATGTTCACCTGCTTTGATATTGCCGATCTGATACTCTTTGCCGCTTCACTGATACTCTTCAGTTAAATCTGCGCTTTATCTTTCCTATGATACTCTTTTACAGTTGAATCGGGCGACTTTCTCTCCCTTGATATGCTTGAAATTCTCAAATCACCCCTTTTCTACCCTTTCAAGGCAAAAATAGTTGTTGCAAATGCTTTTCGTGGCCTCTAGAATGTTGTCGTGCTGGCCGATTGAATATGAACATACATGAAGAAATCCTGTTGCCTCCCGCGAATTTTTGGGTTTTGCAGGTAGCTGAGCCATGAGAAGCCCTCCATTTTGAGCATTTTTTCTTAGCGATGTGCGATTCGCGCATCAAAAACTGCCTCAGTTTCTCATTCCGGCCATCCTTTGTTGTGATTTTTGCCCTTCGCGCCTTTTTCGGTGATGACATCAGCATGACGTCAACGGTGGGTCCCGGTACGGTAGGGTGACGTGGCAGTACAGTAGGGTGATGTGGCATAGGACACAGTGGTGGAGTAGGGACGGAGGCAGATGCGGTGGCAGTGACACGTAGTAGTGGTTGGTTGACGCAGAGGTGACATAGCGCTGACGTGGTGCTGACGTCAGGGTGCAGAAAGACAAAAGGCGGTTTGTGGTTTTATTGGACCGCCTTCTGTACGAGGGTGGTAAATGTCAGAGGGGATCCGATGCAATAAAGGGCGGACACACGTCCTTTGTACAGTGGGGGAACCGCTAGCCTATCGGAGGCTAACCGTCGGATGTCAGGGCGGCTCCGAAATCGCCGAGGACCGTTGGATCTGGGAGGGCGGATCGGAGGGCCGACAGAGCGTGGAGCTGTCGGCAGGTTAATATACGGATGCCCGCTCGAATATTCGAATATTTATATAATGCTGCGGGGGGTTTAGACTTTGGGAAATATGGGTTTTGCGCTGGTGGTGTTTAATGTTTATTCAAACATTTTAACACTAAACTTTAAATGATGAGCACGAGAGGGTAAAAATGATGAAATGTTATGGGTAAAGGGGTGAGGAAAGAAGTTATTAACTTAGCCAAATGTTAAGTTAATCCCAGGGTTAGGACGTGGGAGGCTAATGCTAAGCCCCAAATGAACTCAGCATTTCCCCAAATTGATGTTATAGGGCTATAGCGCCAGGGGATTGGAGTATGTACATAGGGGAGTTATTTAGTGCCTTTTAGTAAGGGGAAGGGGAAATAGATAAGGATTTACATAATGATGTTAGAAGTTAATATGAAAATGACAAGAAAGCGCTAAGTTTGGAGATCTTAGGCTAATTAAAAGGGAAAAATGACTTACAGAGTGAATAAGAGTACTCCTAAGCAAAGCAAACCTTTACTTAGGCCAATGATATGACAAATGATGAAACTTAAGAGATATCAAGCAGATCTTGACCTCTCTGGGGAGGTTAGTGAATGATTTGGGGAATAAAAAGAAGGGGGAGTTAGACATGCCTCACTTGAGCTCCTCCTAATGAAAAATTTCCTCATAACTGTGATCTGAATAGATATAAAACTTGAAAACATGAAATGGATCACATAGCTTGATTCTGCAACCACAAAACTACTTACCCAGCCTACTTACCTAGCATTTTTTCTTCTTTTTGCATGGGTGTACTTAGACTTGCAGACCCTGATTGTCTTCTTTTCTTTTAACTGCCCTCCTATCTAAATGTACCCTTATATCTTCCAAGGGCCCAGATTAAGCGGTTGGGCTCATTCATTTCTCTACCTAGCTACTGATCTGCCAAACTTAAGCTGTTTGGCTTTCCCTTATCTGTAAAAATCTTCAAAAATGTTATGATTATTCAAAATGGAACTTCTTGGAAATATGGAACCTTGCAGCATGAAAAGATGACATATTTGGCATGTAAAACAATCAATCATGAATATGAAACCTATTGCAATAGGAGGATAATAGTGGCTTCACTTGGGGATGGTTTTTCAGGATGAAAATCCAAGAACAACAGGTCAGAATGCCTTGATCTTCAATTGTTGCTGTAAACTAAAATTCTCCTTCTTTTCAATGCCTTTGACTGAATTCTTATAAGCTGATATGCAGTATCCTTTTGAGCTGGATTTCAGAAAAATTACAGCTCTGCTTCTTGCCTTTTGGGTGCTTGTAAACATATTGAAATCTGCATGAGAACTTCTTTGGAATTATTTCAAACATAGAGATTTGAAATAGAGCTTTCTCTCATCTTTCCTTCAAAATTTGTTGTGTTGTTCCCTCTTATTGGCTTGTTATAAGAAAAAGTGCTGAAAATTCAAATATTAATGTACAGATAGTATACAAAGCTGTGTTGCATTCAAAAAAAGGGATCATGATAGTGCTTTAGCATTCGGCCATTGACAGGGCCTTCTTCAGTTGTGCTGCCATCCAAACTCTTCAGAATATATGTGTTGTTGCCTTGAACAGCATAAATAATAAAGGGGCCTTTCCACAAGAAATCAAATTTGCATGCTTTCCTTTTTCCTCTCTTCTTGAATCCCATCTTAAGACTTTGTTGCCTAAGTAGAAATCTTCAGCCTTGGTTCTTTTGTCAAACATTTTCTTGAGCTTCTCTTGTAAAATCCGAGCTCTGTCGTACACTTGCTCTCTTGTTTGCTTCAAATGGATGGTTTGGTTTATTCTTCTTTGGATATCATTTGGCTCTGCCAGCATCTCTTGCAACAATTTGATAACAGGTATTCCCAAAGAAGAGGGGAACTTGGCCTCCATGCCATAGACTAACTCATATGGGCTCATCCCAATGGATCTCTTGGTTGACAATCTGTCTACCCATAGGTCATTTACAAGCTTTTTGTGCCAGTTCTTCTTATTCTCCTCTAAGACTTTCTTAATGATGTTAATCAGACTCTTGTTGGATGATTCGGCCAAGCCATTACCTTGAGGGTAATAGGCTGTGTAATGACCTAAGGTAATGTGGAATTTGTGGCAAAAACTGATCATTTTCTTGGATTTGAAGGCAGCAGCATTATCTGTAATGATCTTCTTGTTGGAAATAATACTGAGAGGGGGGGGTCAATCAGTATTATCACATCAATAAAACTTTTTCATTTCCATATTCAGATTCATATATGCTACTTCCACAACTTCTTATGATTCAGTTAGTTGATCCTTAATGAGTGCATTAGAACATTATCAACCATATTAACAGTAAACAGGTGTAGTAAAATAGAACAGATCATCACACATAAGTCACACACATGAACACCATGATATAAGGTGGAAACCCAATGTGGGAGAAAACCACTTGCTGCAAGTCATCTCAATCTTCTTCTTAATAAGAAAATCCTTTTACAATATTTATGTACTGGTGCAGTCTTATACCAGTACGCAGGCTTCTACCTGCAGAGAGCTACAACTCTCTCTCGTTCTCCAGTCTCTCCTGGAAGGGAGCTACAACCCCCATAGTTCTTATACTAGCCGATCCATTTACTAGTACGCAGGCTGCTACCTGCTACAATGCTCCAAAGTTTTCAACTGCTACTGGAAGGGAGCTACCACCCCCTTTGCTCTTGTACTAGCAAAGATACTAGTACGTAGGCACCGGCCTACAATCTTCTCTCCTCCAGGTGTTATCGCTCAGGTTGTCCCTGAAGGTTAAGAAAGGGATACGGCCGAGGTAACCACAAACCAACTTTGGACTGCAGGTTCTAGCCCACCTGCAATCAGAGAGGGCTCTCTCTTTTAGATTTAACTTTATTTGAAAGGATTTTAGGCTAGGTCTTGGGTTCAGGGGGTTCTTTGTTTTGTTTTGGTGGGAAAATTGATTCTTCAGGTGGAGAGGCAGTGTATAGTCTAAGTTTCTCGAACCATTGGGCGTGGAGTCAAGGAGGAGAAATGCTGTTATATTTCTTTAATCGCAGTGAGGGAAGATGGAGCCAGATAGTTGAGGTCGAAGCAACCTTCAGGTTTTATGGACGGAAGAGATGCCAAGCAATGAGAGGCAGTTAAGAATCTCTCAATCGACTTAACAGAGAAAGTAACAGGGTGCTACCTAGGGGTAGTTAAGAATCCCTAGGTAATTGGCCAGTGTGGAGCACCTGGAAGGTATGCTTTTGACTAGCAATCTAGTGGTTTTTCAATAATAATTGTAACCTTTTCTGCATGAGGAATTCGAAGAAGATAAAGGATTTTGATAAAATGTGCAAAAATAGACAAAGGAAGCTCAAGTGCTAATAATTGACGTTTTCTATGCAGGAAGACATGCGAGCAAGGAGTTCCCGCCCAAAAGCGAGAAGCAGAGGAAAAATAACTGTTGTTCCTCCAGTGGGGAACCGGATGCGGACACGATCAAGCAAAATCGGAATTGAATAGTCCAGGAAAAGAATGCGGGATACCGGCTCGGAAAACGCAAGAAAGAGTGAACGATTAGCGAATCCCTCAGGATCTTCGATCCTGAGGGATCGTTGCTTTACTTATCTCTGATTATCTAGATATCTCCGTCATTTCTGTTATATAATGGCACAACATCATTAAGCAAGAGGAGGATTGTTTTTGTAATTTTACAGTTCGAGAACAAACGTTAATCATTGAGTCTCATTGAGACCTGACTTTGTTATACTTTGGTGGATGCGATTAATATAAAATACTTGGTGTTTATTCCGTCTCTACGTCTGGAGTAATTTAAGGTGGTGTACCATTGGCAGCTAAGGGCCCGGCTCCGAAGGACACTTGCTTTTGTATCATTATATGGTGATTTGTGTGTGGTTTGTTTATCTTCATTACTTAGCAGTCTGATGAATTCTTTATATGATACGCTATGCTCTGTTATGTTTAATGAATGAATGATTTCTCTATGTAAAGATTCTGCACTGTATAACTGGATTTACACAGGGTCGGATTGTATCTTTATTCAGCCATTTCTGTGATAGAGTACTGGGATGAACATTACTGTCATTGGATTTATGTTAAACAATATTCGTGGGATTCGAGAATAGCGTCATTCTATTTAGAAACATAGTTGTATCATTCAATACTCTCAGATTTCTATATTAATGTAGATCATGTACATACGGGTGATGGTTTTTGTTTCGTAAATCATTAAGGATTGTTGTTCCATTTGATTATTGTTGTTCCATTTGATTACTGCTGTTCCATTTGATTACTGCTGTTCCATTTGATTATTGTTGTTCCATTTGATTATTGTTGTTCCATTTCCATTTTGCTCTTCCATTTTACTTTCCGTTGATTTATTTACCTGCCTTTGTTGCTTCGGTGTGAGAGAAGGCCTAAGGCTATAGTGAGCCTCAGCAAGACACTGCTTAGCTCCCAGACCTATAAGTCCATGCTGTAATCAGTTTCTAAAGGGATGGGATATTGTTTCCGTACCCTTGACTGATCAACTATTTTGTGTGACTCCATCTTTTAGGTGAGTGTAGTTACAGCTTAGCATCTGTTTTCCTTTGATCTTCTCAACCCTGTACTACTAAGCATTACTCGGACAAATAGCCTCGGATTGAGCTACTTCTTGCAATAACAAAACGTTCCCGGATTAACTTATTAATGTGGAATAATTAGCGGTGTGAGAGACCCTAGTTGCAGCTCTACATTTTGGTGCCGTTGCCGGGGAAACTCCAGACTCGATGGTTAGGACCATACGGAATCCAGAAGGTACATGACAATGGGACCCTTACCCTGATCACAATTGACAGTTCTGGATATGCATTCAAAGTAAATGGTCACCGAGTTCGCCTTTATCGAAAGGCACTCACTCGGGAATCCTTCTGTCAGCAGCTGCGACAAGATACTGATATGGAAATCTTAGGAGAGGAAGCGAAATCTTCCTCACCTATAGTTTAAGAAATTCATTTTTTTTATAGCTTGTACATAATATGTTGTATATATGTTTCCTTGATTTTTTTTACTCCAAGTGTTTTTTTTGCTATTCCTTTACGAGAAGGAACAGCACTTGTTTTTGTTGTTCCTTTGCGAAAAGGAACAACACTTGTGTGTTTTTGTTGTTCCTTTGCGAAAAGGAACAACACTTGTTTGTTTTTGCTGTTCCTTTGCGAAAAGGAACAACACTTGTTTGTTTTTGCTGTTCCTTTGCGAAAAGGAACAACACTTGTTTGTTTTTGCTGTTCCTTTGCGAAAAGGAACATCACTTGTGTTTTTGTTGCTCCTTTGCGAAAAGGAACAGCACTTGTGTGTTCCTGCTGTTCCTTTGCGAAAAGGAACAGCACTTGAGTGTGTCTGCTGTTCCTTTTCAAAAGGAACAACATTTCAGTGTCTTTGCTGTTCCTTTCTCAAAAGGAACAACATTTGCGATTTTCCATTGTTCCTCTCAAAGAAATGATATCCTACGAATGAATTCCTCTCTCAGGAATGCCATCGACATATTTTTGCCCTTATGGAGGATGCTCCGCCCCATGTTCTCCTCAATCTTGTAAATACAGCAATGAACTTATGCGGTGAACACAAGCCATGATATACCGAAATCAGCACATCATAAATCGCTATCACTATGAAGCCAGTATGTATAAGAGGACAAGAGGAGGGACGTGAACTTTTCATCTTCGCTGTCATTGTCATTTACCGGTACCATTGTCATTGGTGATCTTTATCATGATGATTCCCCTAAAAAAAATTTTTTTGATCATTACTTAGAGTAAGAACGAACGATTTATATCTATCTGTTGGGATCGTAAGACTTCTTCCACCATTCCCCGCTCTTAAGGAGTGTGGAACCACCCTTATGTGAAAATAAACAAGAGAGCTGCTCTGCAAAAGAAAACAAAAACAAAATATGAAAATTGTCAAATGCAGGATAGGGGGTCTCATTCAGAGCCGGCCTACCATGATCATAAGGGTGGAGGCGAAGTGGCATTCCCATAATGGCCACCACACCAGGGATATGGTCCGAAGGTAAATTAACAAGCAAACCTTGGAACAGGAGGTCTCATCGCGAGCCGGCCTGACCACGTTTCGCGCCTACCTTGTGAATGGCATTATGGCTATCTGGTCACCAAGCCAGCATAATGGACTGCATTTTGACAAAGCACTCTTCAGAATATACACAAAGGATCATGGTTCCGAAGGGTGAAATAAACAACTCTGCCAAGGTTATGAACAACTGTTGGCAGCAGAGCTCTGTTAATGGCATAGAAGTCGTAATAATTACACCAACAGGTATGATATTAAAAATTTTCTGTATCTTATCCTTTGCAAAGATCATATGTCACACCCGATGTATATATCGCATGAATATTTATTACCACCAATCATGGCAACGGAACTGACAGTGACCACTGGAGACTTCGTACGCTTGACAGACGTCCCATCCCCTAGCTCCTCATTATATCACGCAGGCTCTTATGCAAAATGCGATCTACCTTTTTGCCTCGGTTTCGGCATTTCGTTGTTTTTCTAAAACATGGCATAATTTCATATGCTGTACTTTATGATTGGACCTCCGACTGGCTGCTGCTCCTCTCTTTGATGGCTGGGGACAGCCTATCAGATCGCGGGGGGGAAGGTAATCTCATTACTCCATGATTACGTGGCTGCACACCATTCGGGCGAGACAATGTATGAAGGAATGACATGGTTTAACGGTATGATGCTTCTATTCTACGGAAATTGCGATCCACGATCTTTTTTTTTAGTTGCATGCTCGGTGATCATCCTCTCTGCGTCGCAAACACCGCAAGCAGTTGCTGTTCCATTTCTGAGAAGAATCATGGGCGGAAAGACGGTCCGAAGTGAACCTCACAAGCTGACAGTTTCCGCTGCTGCTCGCGAAATTCTGGAAAACGGAGGGTGATTGAATTACTTTAGCCGCCTGCAAGAATCAAATGAAGCCGTGGCATTGGAATTCCTGCAGAATTTGCAGGAAAATTACTCCATAATAGGAGGGAAGTGGATAGCGGTTATAGAGGATATTATCGCAGAAGTTTCAGGATTACCAGCTGCTGGACCCATATGGACACCGAAGAAGGAAAGATTACAAAAAGCTATGGAAATTTTCCAGGACGAAGGCCAAAGCTTGACAGTCAAAGGGAAAGGAGTTCTGCCGACAACACTAGGGGAACCCTGGACCGAGCTAGCAAAGACAGTACAAATTTATATCACCTGCGAAGGGAGAAAAGACGTGGTAAGACCTCGTCACTTGAAACTTTTAGCTGTTTTAAAACGAAAATGTTCTGTAAATCTCCCTGCACTTTTAAATTCGCTACTACATGACACGGCCAGAAACCTGAGAAAGGCCCAGCACATAGATGCAGACGTTAGCCACCATGGGCTGATTCGGTTGATAGTGAGCCACAGTCTCACTCAACAGCAAAGCACTTGGGAGGAATTGATCGCAATAGTCGAACGAGGATCGGCTGCACCACCTCCAAAACCTGAACAGTCCTCTAGCACGTCGGAACGATTAGAGAAACGCAAGAAGACAGCAACAGAAAGACATGCCGCTTCAAAACGGAAACAACCTTCCGACACGCCAGAATGACCAGAGGAACCCAGAGAACCTGCTGGCACGCCCGACCTACCTGAAAGACCAAGGAAGTCAGCTCGGCTGGCCCGGATACGAGGAAGGTTGGAAAGAATTCAGGAAGCAACAACCCAGCCAATTGAAATTGCGGACAAACCCCCAGAACCAGAAGGAGGACCATTCGAAGGAAATGTGAAGCGATCAGGGCCTGGGATTAGCCAGCCGGAAGGGGAAGAAATGGTTATCGAACAGAGCAACCAAGAAAATGAGCACTCTGAGGAAGCAATGGCCACCGAGCAAAACAATCAAGAAAATGAGCACTCTGAGGAAGAAAGGGTTACCGAACAGGGAAATCAAGAAGAAGAAATAGCACAGCCAGAGGGTAGCCCATTGCAGGGCCCTGTAGGTGAGGAGGAATTGGAAGCAGTTTTGGCCAATATGGGAGAATATGGCCAGCCCTCCAGCACAACAGGTGTCCCTAACAGTCCCGCAGAGGAAGAACTACCCGAGGAAGCACATGCAGAAAAGGCAGGAGAAGAAAACTCGCCTGGTTATGATAATGAAATTGAAGACAACAATCAGGGACAGTCTGTCCCCAGGACGCCGGAAGATATCCCAGATGAAGAAGGAGCGGGCTTAAGGGTCAAACCCTCTGCCGAGGTAAAGGATATTAAGAAATTAAGAAAGAAACAGCAGAGGTTGTTGGGTACTATAGCCAGGCTCCGGCAGCAAATTCGAATTCTGAAAGCCGATTTGAGAATACAAAGGACCTCAAGGAAAAGGAGGAGGGCCACTACAGCAAAAACCCCGAGGACAAGAACCTGTTTTGTTGGTCGAAACCCCATCAGGAGACCTACTGCCGAGGAACAGTCTGTTGTTCCAAATGTTAATGAGGAACATGGTGCTGTTCCAAATAACATAGAGGAACAGATTGCTGTTCCATCCGACCCTGGAGAACAAACTGACATTCCAATTAAGAGAGAAGAACAGCGAGATGTTCCAATGGCAGGGGGACCTCAGCAGCCTTTCGTTCGTGTCAAGAAGGAGAAAGAGAATAAGGAGACCCAAATAGAGGCACCACCCTCAGGGGTTATTCGGGTTCTGAACTCTAAACAACGCAATAAAAGGTTGCAGGCAAAATTCCCGGCCTCTACGGCTCAATGGAACAAGGATCCAAAAACAAGAAACTTGCACAGGATGATGAAGCAAGCCCAACAAGAAGCTGAACAACTAAGAGAGCAAGCAATCCCCCGGGAGAAATATGAAGAATTACAATAGCAACTTCGGAATATTAGTCAATCCAAAAGCCAAGCCTTTGAGGGGTGGCAGAAGGAACAAGAAAAGGTTGCTAAGGTAACTCGTCGATTAGATAGTGTTGTTAAGCAGATGGACACTGTGTGTTCCTTATATAATGACTTTTTGACTTGTAGGGCCCCTGCTAAAAATCATGCTTTATTTTTTCTTGAAAGATATTTGAGATTGAAAATAAAAGCCGTTAGGGCAGGAGCACCTATCCACATCAACACTGTTAATGATTTTATAGACTGTTGCAAGCATTATGGGGTTAAGGTTCAAAGGTTATTGTGCGAGTTTTACTTGCAAAACCTTGTGCTAGACCAGGAAACTGATTTAAATCATGGCCCTTTTGTTGGCGATATACAATTCCAATCCTTCATCTCATTTGGGGTTAATCAGGTGAAATGGCTCAGAGCTTATAACACCTTTCAGAGACAAGAAAATAGCCTAGACTTGTGGATACGAGCTGAACCTAGAGACCCAGTGACGCTATGGAGAGAGCATAGGAGTCTTATGAGGATCCCAGGTGTCATTGAGATAATAGGACCCATGCACAAAGACTTGATCTGAAATGGTCTGGAATATTTCCTGACTATTTTCCCTCGATGCTGCAAAATTTCGATACCGGACCTCTAGTCCAAGCATCCAGCTCAGGGAACCATTCAAATATGAGAATTTTGAGCTGGCTGCCAGCCGATTGAACCTTTATGGGGAACGGATTCTGCAAGCAGGGCCATCCTCGTTAGGGTATCGATTTCGTAGTCCAATTATTTGGCACCCTGCACCCGGATATCAGGCCTTGTATGAGATGCCTGCAGATCAAATAGATCAGTTCTTTGATAATCTAGTTGCTCATCACGGTTGTTGGCCTCCTCACGAGATCCCTTCTCCGGCCTATTCTCTCACCGCCTTGCATGTCAACTACAATGTTTTCATGAGGCCATGAAACAGGGTAAGCAGGGGGGTGTGTGGAGCACCTGGAAGGTATGCTTTTGACTAGCAATCTAGTGGTTTTTCAATAATAATTGTAACCTTTTCTGCATGAGGAATTCGAAGAAGATAAAGGATTTTGATAAAATGTGGAAAAATAGACAAAGGAAGCTCAAGTGCTAATAATTGACATTTTCTATGTAGGAAGACATGCGAGCAAGGAGTTCTCGCCCAAAAGCGAGAAGCAGAGGAAAAATAACTGCTGTTCCTCCAGTGGGGAACCGGATGTGGACACGATCAAGCAAAATCGGAATTGAATAGTCTAGGAAAAGAATGCGGGATACCGGCTCGGCAAACGCAAGAAAGAGTGAACGATTAGCGAATCCCTCAGGATCTTCGATCCTGAGGGATCGCTGCTTTACTTATCTCTGATTATCTAGATATCTCTGTCATTTCTGTTATATAATGGCACAGCATCATTAAGCAAGAGGAGGATTGTTTTTGTAATTTTACAGTTCGAGAACAAAATTTAATCATTGAGTCTCATTGATACCTGACTTTGTTATACTTTGGTGGATGCGATTAATATAAAAGACTTGGTGTTTATTCCGTCTCTGCATCTGGAGTAATTTAAGGCAGTGTACCATTGGCAGCTAAGGGCCCGGCTCCGAAGGACACTTGCTTTTGTATCATTATATGGTGATTTGTGTGTGGTTTGTTTATCTTCATTACTTAGCAGTCTGATGAATTCTTTATATGATATGCTATGCTCTATTATGTTTAATGAATGAATGATTTCTCTATGTAAAGATTCTACACTGTATAACTGGATTTACACAGGGTCAGATTGTATATTTATTCAGCCATTTCTGTGACAGAGTACTGGGATGAACGTTACTGTCATTGGATTTATGTTAAACAATATTCATGGGATTTGAGAATAGCGTCATTCTGTTTAGAAACATAGTTGTATCATTCAATACTCTCAGATTGCTATATTAATGTAGATCATGTACATACGGGTGATGGTTGTTGTTTCGTAAATCATTAAGGATTGCTGTTCCATTTGATTATTGCTGTTCCATTTGATTACTGCTGTTCCATTTGATTACTGCTGTTCCATTTGATTATTGTTGTTCCATTTGATTATTGTTGTTCCATTTCCATTTTGCTGTTCCATTTTACTTTTCGCTGATTTATTTACCTGCCTTTGTTGCTTCGGTGTGAGAGAAGGCCTAAGGCTGTAGTGAGCCTCAGCAAGACGCTGCTTAGCTCCCAGACCTATAAGTCCATGCTCTAATCAGTTTCTAAAGGGATGGGATATTGTTTCCGTACCCTTGACTGATCAACTGTTTTGTGTGACTCCATCTTTTAGGTGAGTTTAGTTACAGCTTAGCATCTGTTTTCCTTTGATCTTCTCAACCCTGTACTAATAAGCATTACTCGGACAAATAGCCTCGGATTGAGCTACTTCTTGCAATAACAAAACGTTCCCGGATTGACTTATTAATGTGGAATAATTAGCGGTGTGAGAGACCCTAGTTGCAGCTCTACAGCCAGCACAGGTGAATTGGGGTAAATACGAGCTGGGAGGAATTCATACTCATAACCAATTCATTTAGACGAAAAACACAGAGAAATAGCAGAAATTGAGCATAGAGAGTGTTTAAACTTATTCTAGGCTATTCTTTCTTCCTGCTATTTAGATAATGGCAAACACATAAACAAAGATAAGACGCACTTATTGCTTCAGGCCGCAGCGCAGGAATTCCATCTTCAGCTTTTCAAAACATTCATCAACAACAGACAGTTCTTTCTCCGAGCTTTCAGCAATCTTTGATTATGGAAAAACTCAGGTGTACAATGCGAGTCTCTAATGAAATTCTCAATTGACCAACCCTTAAAACTATACAGAGGGTGGTATATATAGGGAAAAACTTTCTATCTACTGCTTTTATTACAACTTGACCTAATCAGGTCATAAAACATCATTTATTGACCTAACTCTATCTGGAATTAAATGCAAAAAATCTCTTGAGCGGCGCTGAGGGTCGCCGTATCAGAAATAAGTGAATGATGTGGTCCTTGGTGGCTTGATGTAGTGTCTTCTGAAATAAATATGCATGGGTTCCTGTTCCTCGAAGCTTGTCTGCATTTAAGTTTAAGCTGTGATTTGAGTGCAGGAATGGGCTTTAGCTGCCTGATTTGACTTCCTGATGGGCTCATTAATTCTTAGTTGCTTCGAGCCACTAAAATATCTTCAGCTGATACTCTTTCGCGTCTTCTCCTTCTCTGATACTCTTTGACAAAATCTGGGCTGCTGATCTGGTGTACTGCGGGTCTAATCACGAATTAATGGCCGCTGTTCGGCCTCTGCACCTTTGAAATTGTTTTCTGATCCTTTCAGCATGCTCTGTGAAGAAAACTGATCATTTCTTTGCCTTTTCGGGCTTCGTGGGGCTGCATGGAGTGAAGATTCCTTAAAGATTCTCCATTTTGGCCCAAAAAATCCTGCGATGAGCAGCGCAAATCGCTCATCAAAAACTGCCTCAGAATTCGATTCCGGGGCTCCGAAGTGTGACTTTCGCGCCTCTGCGTCAAAAAAAGGGCTGATGACGTCAGCATTGTATGGCGGGTGACATCATCATGACATCATCATGGTGACGTGGTGGGATGACGTCAGCATGACATCATCTCGTACGGACGATGACGTGGCAGGTACGGTGGCGGGACACGTGGCAGTGACGTGGCAGGAGGCCACGCAGGTGGGTGACTCATCGGGTGACTGTACAAGGGGGATGACGTGGGCTGTTGACTGTGCAGGGGTGACGTGGGCTGGTGACGTCACCGGGCGGTAAGCGGTATGTGGTGCACCGCTTATGGGGGATGGCGGTTTCGGAGGGAGGGGCTCTGCCACAACCCGGCACCTGACGCGTGGCGGGAGTATGGCGGAAAAACCACCGAACTCCCAGACGTTAAAGGCCGGGCGCGTCGGGGATAAGGATGCCCGCCAGCCGTAGATCTGCGGGGCTGTGGATCGGACGGCTGGCGGCGGACGCGACGGGATATGGGGTTAACGGGCGGGAATATTCACAGGAATATTCTGAATTTAATATGCCCGACGGGTTATAGACTTAGGAAAACGGGTTTGCGGGGTTAAATAAAGGCGCGGGTTAATGTTTATGTGCAGGAACCTTGGGTTAGGGGCGGAATGTGGGTTTTTTGGGGGTTTTTAGGGTTAAGGGAGAGGTTGCTAGCTGACCAGATGTCAAACTAGTTCCTCAATGACTCGGATGGGCTAAAAACAGTCCCAGATGGACTGAGATTTCCCTGACTTAGTATAATTATGGCTATAGTGCCAGGGAGGGGTATTTACATAGGGGGAATTATATACATGATTTTAATAGGGGGAGGGAAAAACTAATAGGGAGTTACATAATAAGGGTGATGAGAAAAAAAAGATGTTAGTGAACTCCAGCCTGAGTACCTCCAGCTGAAAAAACTGCCTCAACCCAAAAATGGATTGCTTTATCAAAATTGGAACACAGCAGTGGCCCTCGGACCAACCTACTCTTGTGGATACTTTTTGGCCATCTGTAGCAAATATGGAGCAATGCAGCATGCATAGCACGACATATTTGGCATGTAAAACTGTCGATCATGAAAGATGATTAACCTGCTGCAACAGGAGGCTAACACCAGGTACCACGTTTCATGCATTTTCAGACTGGATACTCCTGAAGCACAACATATAATCTGAAAGGCCACGTTTCTTCCAATTTTCATACTGGACCCATTAATATCATTGAAGCACATAATCAATCAATCTTCTGAATCACCCAAACACCAGATCAATACATATACAAGGATAATATATGTGTTAACACCTAGATCTAGTCCATCAAATCACATAAATATGAGTCATTATGATCCTGATCCAATATTAGTTCTCATCCATCAATACTAAAGCTAAGCACAATCAACCAAACAGGATATGCAGAACACTGATGCCTTTAAACTGTCATCAGAACCCATCAACAACCAGAACCATCTGTGACTTCAAATATCATAGCTCAAATTGTATACGCTACTACAATGGACCAAACCTGCATATATACGCGCTTACACCAAAGCCAACCCACGTACAGATCTATAAATATTCAAACATGACTTGCAGCGATTTCAAACTTAAGTTATACCTAGTTCAGATCATTTTTCAATATACAAATCTAGAATAAGCATAATCAAATATATAGAGATAGTTCATTTCAAACCATTTGATCCCGATCTATCCTTAGATCTTGTTCTCCATCAACCGGTGAGATCCCTCTTTAGCTCAGATCCAGATCTACACCATAACCCAATCACAGTATTCCAGGTCTAGCACTTTATCAGATAATCAAATAATTCAGATGATGCTTTGTCAAATGATCTCCTTCCTCTTTTATAGCCTTAGTCCTTTCTCAATACCACGGTCCAAAACCATAGGATCAAAAAAACTGTTGGACTAATACCATGAACCAACCATGAAAGTGCGTGAGATCAACACTTTTGGATGCAATACCACGGGCCAAAACCATAGGATCAAAAACTGTCGAACTAATACCATGAACCAACCATGAAAGTGTGTGAGATCAACACTTTTGGATGCACTACCACGGGCCAAAACCATAGGATAAAAAACTGTCGAACTAATACCATGAACCAATACTTGGGATCAACACTTCTGACGAGGTACCATGGTCCAAAACCATAGGTTCAAATACCAAGGACTAACTACCATGGACCAAAGGTAAGCTCTCCAACATATACACGCTTTTCCTTGCATGAAAGTGCGTGAGAACAACACTTCTGACGAGGTACCATGGTCCAAAACCATAGGTTTAAATACCAAGGACTAACTACCATGGACCAAAGGTAAGTTCTCCAACATATACGCGCTTTTCCTTGCATGAAAGTGCGTGAACTTTTTCTCTACATGAAATAAAATTTTCTTTGCATAAAAGTGCATGAACTTTTCTCTACATGAAATAAACTTTTTAACTACCATGGACCAAAGGTATGTTCTCCAACATATATGCACTTTTCCTTGCATGAAAGTGTGTGAACTTTTTCTCTACATGAAATAAACTTTTCTCTGCATAAAAGTGCGTGAACTTTTCTCTACATGGAATAAACGTTTCTCTGCATAAAAGTGCGTGAACTTTTCTCTACATGAAGGAAACTTTGTTGCACTATAATTTATCATTTGTGTGATTTGCCATCATTGACAACACTTGTCTCATAATTCCAACAATCTCCCCCTTTGGACTTGTCATACTGAGAATTGTCATCGGATATCTCTTCCGTAGATTCATCTAGATATATATAAGTGAGTTGATCTTCTATTAGTTTTTTGCCATCAAGTACAACACATGCATCATAATGCCAACAATCTCCCCCTTTGGACTTGATGGCAACAATACCAAATCACTCTCCCCCTTTGACATCAAGGGCAAAGGGCGAACCAAGATATTCTCTTCCTAGAAAGGCATTCTGCTGTTCATACTCCCCCTGAGTACCTGTTGAAATCTCTGAATGAGCTCCCCCTTTGTATATGCCAAGGTGTACCAATATGTTCATGCTACATGTTGAAAGCTCTGCTCTTTCTGAATTGTGCTTTCATGCTCCCCCTGACTGTAGGAAAGATCTGCAAAAGATGTTCTTCAATAAGAACCAAGACTTATACATCATGAAAGACCTTCCTATCACCAAAAGACTCAATACATACATCCATCACCCAACCAAGTGAGGATACATTGGAAATATGACAACCAAATACATTACATCTTCATCCCAGGCATAGTGGGGAAACCAAACATAGGCTGTTACATGACCTTGATATGACTGAAATATTTCATCAAATGACTACAATAGATAGAGACACACTATTACATCATGAGTCTTGATATGACCTTTACATCGAATGATATACATTACATTTATAACAGAGACCAAACACCTAAATAAGATCATGATAAACATCAGCAACGACACTGAATGATCTGCTCCATAGCATCTGTCACCAGCAACTTGTATTAGTGCATGAATCATCAAGGTATGTCCGTATCAACTCATCCTTTTGAACAGAATTTTGTATATACAGAATCATTCTATCATATGTGAGAAACACCATAGCCATCCAGATCTGCATGGACCAAGTATCATCAATTGGGAATATCAATCAACATATGTACGAAACAACCTATCATCATATAGGTAAGAACTCATCATCATCATGTCTCCAACAAAGAAACATTGAATAATCATCCATGTATCCAACCAACAATCCTCATCCATATATGTGCCAAGAACAATAGGAATCCTGCATCATAATTGTAATATATGATCTTTATGCATATGACAACAACAGCATATGAGTGACTCATCATCAAGTAAAGAAGATGTGAATTCAAGCTATGTACTTCTCCTTATCCTTATGAAGATCACCATGTAAGCACCATTAGAGGATCAACCACAAGTCTGATCTAAATATCAACTATGTAACCCCAAGAATCATCTGAACAACTCATAACCATATCATAGCAACATGAATCATTTAAGCATCATCACCAAGTACTATTAACCATAATGCCAACAATGCATTAAAAGCATATGCTCCCCCTAAACCTGTGCCATCTTGTTTACTGTCAGATCTGATCATTCATATCAGTAAGAATACATCATCATTATCAAGTTAGAAACAAAATACTTCTAACCATCATATCCACACATCATTAGCAAAATGCAACCATTATCAATTAGAGCAAAACTGATCCTTTTCTTGAATCTATCCCTACTGCCTTTCTTCAAACAATCATATGCGCGACTGTGCAGTAACAAATTCGCGTATATATGCAACTTCCCTTTATCAAGCTTGCGTAGGAGATTGAAGTTTTACACTTCCGGCTCCCTCTGTTATGTCTGTATAATGTGTTGTGCCACCACTTTCTGACTGAACTTCCTTTTTCTTCCATATCTTCAAGTGTGATGATGTTTTCTCCTTTTGGTGTGATGTCCGTGCTTTGTTCCTGCATTCCTTTGCTATATGTCCAAGCTTGTTACATGCATAACATCTTACATGTTTCATATTCCTTTTGTAGAAATCAGCAGCTTTGTGACCAAACATATTGCAAGCAAAGCAATATCCATTAAAGTACCTTGACTGAGATGATCTGTTTGTTTGATGATCTTGAACCCTTCTTCTTCTACATCTGGCTGCAACATGTCCAAGGTTATGACATACATAACATTCAACATTATTCATAGGAGGAGTAAAAGATTTTCTTTGAAGAATTTATTTCCTTGGTTGATGATGAGATTGACCTTTCATCTCTCTTATCTCCTTGTTGATCATTTTAGATTTCTCTTTAGAGTTCCTTGCCTCACCTTGTGAACTAGATTCACCTTCAATAGATTCATGAAAGCCAAGACCAGTTTTGATAGCAGGAGATCTTTGACTATTAAGAATATCATCCAAGACTTTAGTACTATCTTAAAAACGTAAGAGCTTATCCTTTTCTTCTAATTTACTTTTCAAGATATTTACCTCAACCTGAAGTTGTTCTTCTTTTTCTAGATATTGCTTCTTCATGTCTTCTTCAGCTTTCCTTTCTTCTTCCAACTGATGCTTTAGCATGAGAATCTCCTTTTCTTGTTCTTCATTCAGATCCTGTTGCATTTGACGAATTCTGAAGGCACATTCTAGCTGAGATTTTAAGCTGATAACTTCGTTTCCCTGTTTTTCAATATCTTCGACTAGATCTTTATTCTGCTTCTTTGATTCTTCAAGATCTTCCTTTAGAGAGCAGATCGTGGCTTCAAGACTTTCATAGTAACTGGATCTATCTCTGAGTTTCTTGATGGTTGTGTTCTTTTCATTGACTTCATTTCTTAGAGATGTTGCTTCAACCGGCAACTTTTGATATTTCTCCTTGAATAACTCTCGTTGAGCCTTTTGTCTAGTAACAGCTTCTTTGAGGGCACCACTCTTTATGTTAAAAAGTCTTTCTTGTTCACTAATTTTGTTTGTCAGCCTGTTAAATTCTGCTTCTATTTGATATCCTTCTTCATCACCCATAAGAGCACATTCAATTGTTTCATTATCACTTCCATCTTTTCCAAATGGATAGATAGCTGGAACATCAGAGGATAGCAAATTCATACCTGATAGTTCATCTTCATTCTGAAATGATTCCGAATCTGAATCTGAATCTGAAGAGCTTCTTATACCTAATCCCCAATCGATTCTCCCACTGTCATAGTTCTTCTGAGATGTCTTCTTCTTCTTATGAGCTTTCTTCTTAAGCTTCTTTCCCATTGTTTCACGGATCTCCTTCAAGCGATCAAGCTTCTACCAAAGGACCTGCTCTGATACCAATTGTTGGAAATAATACTGAGAGGGGGGGGTGAATCAGTATTATCACATCAATAAAACTTTTTCATTTCCATACTCAGATTCATATATGCTACTTCCACAACTTCTTATGATTCAGTTAGCTGATCCTTAATGAGTGCATTAGAACATTATCAACCATATTAACAGTAAACAGGTGCAGTAAAATAGAACAGATCATCACACATAAGTCACACACATGAACACCATGATATAAGGTGGAAACCCAATGTGGGAGAAAACCACCTGCTGCAAGTCATCTCAATCTTCTTCTTAATAAGAAAATCCTTTTACAATATTTATGTACTGGTGTAGTCTTATACCAGTACGCAGGTTTCTACCTGCAGAGAGATACAACTCTCTCTCATTCTCCAGTCTCTCCTGGAAGGGAGCTACAACCCCCATAGTTCTTGTACTAGCCGATCCATTTACTAGTACGCAGGCTGCTACCTGCTACAATGCTCCAAAGTTTTCAACTGCTACTGGAAGGGAGCTACCACCCCCTTTGCTCTTGTACTAGCAAAGATACTAGTACGTAGGAGTCGGCCTACAATCTTCTCTCCTCCAGGTACCACGTTTCATGCATTTTCAGACTGGATACTCCTGAAGCACAACACATAATCTGAAAGTCCACGTTTCATCCAATTTTCATATTGGACCCATTAATATCATTGAAGCACATAATCAATCAATCTTCTGAATCACCCAAACACCAGATCAATACATATACAAGGATAATATATGTGTTAGCACCCAGATCTAGTCAATCAAATCACATAAATATGAGTCATTATGATCCTGATCCAATATTAGTTCTCATCCATCAATACTGAAGCTAAACACATTCAACCAAACAGGATATGCAGAATACTAACACCTTGAAACTGTCATCAGAACCCATCAACAACCAGAACCATCTGTGACTTCAAATATCATAGCTCAAATTGTATACGCTACTACAATGAACCAAACCTGCATATATATGCGCTTACACCAAAGCCAACCCACGTACAGATCTATAAATATTCAAACATGACTTGCAGCGATTTCAAACTTAAGCTATACCTAGTTCAGATCATTTTTCAATATACAGATCTAGAATAAGCATAATCAAATATATAGAGATAGTTCATTTCAAACCATTTGATCCCGATCTATCCTTAGATCTTGTTCTCCATCAACCGGTGAGATCCCTCTTTAGCTCAGATCCAGATCTGCACCATAACCCATTCACAGTATTCCAGAACTAGCACTTTATCAGATAATCAAATAATTCAGATGATGCTTTGTCAAATGATCTCCTTCCTCTTTTATAGCCTTAGTCCTTTCTCAATACCACGGTCCAAAACCATAGGATCAAAAAAACTGTTGGACTAATACCATGAACCAACCATGAAAGTGCGTGAGATCAACACTTTTGGATGCAATACCACGGGCCAAAACCATAGGATCAAAAATTGTCGAACTAATACCATGAACCAACCATGAAAGTGCATGAGATCAACACTTTTGGATGCAATACCACGGGCCAAAACCATAGGATCAAAAACTGTCAAACTAATACCATAAACCAATACTTGGGATCAACACTTCTAACGAGGTACCATGGTCCAAAACCATAGGTTCAAATACCAAGGACTAACTACCATGGACCAAAGGTAAGTTCTCCAACATATACGCGCTTTTCCTTGCATGAAAGTGCGTGAGATCAACACTTCTGATGAGGTACCATGGTCCAAAACCATAGGTTCAAATACCAAGGACTAACTACCATGGACCAAAGGTAAGTTCTCCAACATATACGCGCTTTTCCTTGCATGAAAGTGCGTGAACTTTTTCTCTACATGAAATAAACTTTTCTCTGCATAAAAGTGCATGAAAGTTTCTCTACATGAAATAAACTTTTGAACTACCATGGACCAAAGGTAAGTTCTCCAACATATACGCGCTTTTCCTTGCATGAAAGTGCGTGAACTTTTTCTCTACATGAAATAAACTTTTCTCTGCATAAAAGTGCGTGAACTTTTCTCTACATGTAATAAACTTTTCTCTACATAAAAGTGCGTGAACTTTTCTCTACATGAAGGAAACTTTGTTGCACTATAGTTTATCATTTGTGTGATTTGTCATCAAGGACAACACTTGTCTCATAATGCCAACAATCTCCCCCTTTGGACTTGTCAAACTGAGAATTGTCATCTGATATCTCTTCTGTAGATTCATCTAGATATATATAAGTGAGTTGATCTTCTATGAGTTGTTTGCCATCAAGTACAACACATGCATCATAATGCCAACACTTCTCAGGATAGCCAAATCTGGACAAATGTTGGTTTCAAGGAATTGGATGATGGTGGAGTCATTGGCTTGCCTACATGGGATGGCTTCAACCCACTTGGTAAAGTAATCTGTGGCTGTTAGAAACCACTTATGCTGGCCAGAAGAGGATGGATGGATTTCTCCAATGAAGTCAAGACCCCATTGTTGAAAAGGTCTTTCAGTTGCAATAGGTTTAAGTGGTAAAGGTAGCAACTTTCTCTTGCCTTCAAAAATTTGGCACTTATGACAAGACATTACAAATCTTTTCACATCAGCAAACAATGAGGGCTAATAGAAACCAGCTCTTAGTATCTTATCAGTAGTGGAATTCCAATATAAGTGCCCTCCATAGTCCCCTGCATGAAATTCTTTCATGACATTGTTAGTTTCATTCATAGTTAGACAATTCAGCAATATTCCTTCATGATTTTTCCAAAATAGGGCACTATCTAAGACACAAAATTTTGATGCTTTCATCTTTAAAAATATCTTTTTGGTTCTAGAAAACCCTGGAGGAGCACACAGGCTTAACAATATAAAACATATATCAGCATACCATGGGGATTGCAAAAACGCTTGACTGATCTGTGGAGTCGCCAGCTCCTGTTCATTGTCTAGTTGATTAATATCTAAGGCTTGAAAATTTGTTTCGGACATCAGTTTGGCTAAACCTTGTCACTTTATCATCTTGGTGGGTTTTATCTCAATGTCATACTGATATTGGCAATCCATTTGCCTCTTTTGCCTTCTATGCCCTCCTGAGTTAATATGTCTTTTACAACAACATTTGGCACATAAGCAATCACATGTGAATATAAAATGTAAATTCTGAAATCTTTGATTCCTTTAACAAGGGTGTATGCTTGCTTCTCCATGATTTGGTACTTCAAGGGTGCATCTCTAAGGGCTCGGCTGAAAAATGAAATTGGCTTTTCATTTCCCTTATCATCTTTCTGCAAAAGGACAACAGCAATGGTGTGTTCAGATGCAAATGAAAAAATGATGAAATCCTTATCAAATTGAGGACTTGTGAGGACTGGGGCTTGGGTTAAGGCAGATTTTATGCCCTCAAAGGCTTGCTTGGCCTCTAAAGTCCATTTTACCTTGGAATCCTTCTTTAACATTTTATTTAGCATTCTTATCAGCTCGACCACGTTTGGGATAAAACTCCTTAGGAAATTGATCTTTCCTAGGAATGCTTGCAGTTCTTTGATGTTTCTCGGATAAGTGATTTTCAAAATGCCTTGGATTCTTTCTGTATCTATTCTAATTCCATCTTTTGAAATTATATGGCCTAGCAATTTGCCTTCTTCAAGGCCAAATAAAGACTTCTTGGGGTTCAAGGAAATGCCATATTTCCTAGAGGTTAGGAACACTTGTCTCAAATGTTTTAGGTGTTCTTGATCAGATTTTGGGAAAGGAGTAAGGTCGTCAAGGTAAAACACTAGGAAATCATGGATTTCCTTGGCAAATGCAATGTCCATGGCCCTTTGAAAGGTAGCACCTGCATTCTTTAGTCCGAAAGGCATCTTTACATACTTAAATGTTCCCCATGGTGTTGTAAAGGTTGTCTTGTCTTGGTCATCCGGGTGAACAAGTATTTGATTGAAACCTGAAAAGCCATCTAGCAAAGAAATTCTTGAAGACCCCACTACTCTTTGTAGAACATTGTCCATTTTTGGTAGTGGGTAGTGATCTTTAAGGGAGACTTGGTTCAGATTTCTTAAGTCCACACATAGTCTAATCTCCCCTGTTTTCTTCCTCATGGGAACAAGATTGGATACCCATTCTGAAAATCTAATGGGTGCTACGATACCAGCCTCAAACATTCTCTTCACTTCTTTCTCAATCAAAGGGAGAAGCACAGGATTGATTCTCCTTAGTTTCTGTTTGAAGGGCTTTTGATTTGGCTTTAAGGGAATGGTATGTTGAATAACGGAGGTGTCATAGGACTTAAGGTCATCATAACTCTAGGCAAATACATCTTGAAACTCTTTAAATAAATCAACATATTTTGGTTTTTGATCGGGAGGCAAAGACTTGGACAGTTCAATCATTTTGGGCTTCTCTGCTGTCCAAATATTACAGTCTTCCACAGCAGTATTTAAGGGCTGCATCTTTGGCTTTTTGGGGACATCGTTTGAATCAAATATTTCTTCTAATTGAGTGAGGCCAGCATGTAAAAAGTTGTCCTTTAAATCAATGACTTCAGCCTTTGGTTCAGCTATTTCATCTAAATGCATTTGCTTCAGCTCTTGCATGTTTTTCTCATAAAAAATGGTTGGGTGAAGCATTTGATTTGCTACTTCAGCTGTTATAGTTTGCTCATTTTGGCTCATTTGTTGTTGTGGGTCATCCATGGCATCTTCATCAATGTTTGATCTTGAGAATTCTTGCTGTAAGGTAAGAAAATTGTTGATTTGAGCATCATCCTCAAACACTTGCTAATCTTTGATATTGTTAGGGACAGTAGGCCTGTGCTTTATCTCAGCAGTAAAGTGGTAATTGGGCTCAAAGGGCATCTTGCAAATGTTAGCAAAAGTAGCTAGACTATGAGCATGCATGTTATGGCTTCTAGAAATTTTAGCAAGCTTCAATTTGGTGAAGGAATTGAGTATTTCTGTGGCAGCAGACCTATAAGCTCTTAGCCTATTGTCATTAGTAACAAAGTTACCTTTCATTTGTTGAATGATCAAATTGGAGTCACCTAGAATGGACACTTTTGCAGCTCCTAGAGCTTTGAGCAGTTTAAGGCCTAAAAAGAGAGCCTCATACTCTGCCATGTTATTGGTACATTTAAAGTTTAGTCTGTAAGCATGACTCTCTCCATGGCTGTTATGTGTATTGTGAATCCATATTCCTGCCCCTGCTCCTAGCTTATTAACAGAACCATCAAACTCTAAATACCATGCGATTTCTTGCTTGTGGTAAGTATTAAGAGTTTCAGTCATTTTAGGATTGGGCGGACCTAGGTTTTGTGCTTCATGTGGTTTTTCTTGTATGCTAGTTGCACTAATTGTTTTAACAGTTTCACGGGTATGGGCAACCGACTCTTGATTGATGCATGTTTCTTGTTCTAAAGGCAAAGGCTTCTCATTAGTGGGAGGGCAGCGATCGTCATTGAACAATATAAAGGAATCCATATCAGAATGGATTGATTAAATGGCAAAGTTTTGGGGTTTTTCCTCACTACTTACCACATACTTCATCAGTGTTTCTCTATACAGTCTCTTTGTTTGCCCAAAGATTGAAATAGTGGCATAGGAGAGGTCTAGTTGGAGAGACCCTTGGAGTTTTGCTCCCCAAGATCTTGATAAGAGCATGCCATACTTTGGTGGAATGTCAGCAACCACCACGTCCATTAGGATCGTTTTGTTGGGAAATTGGACTAAAGACACACAAAGGTCTTTCATTAAGCCTAAACACTCAACCTGACTAGAATCAAATGAGAATACGTCTTTGTAGGGTCTAGTGACATCAAGGTTTAGCTTCTCCATTACAGCTTTGGGCATTAGATTGTGTGAAGCACATGAATCAAACATAGCATTGTGCAACACTTTATCATGAATGTGCAAACTAACAGAAAAGGGTAGAACAGCTCCATGTCCTGATTTACCATTGACTTGAGGACCAAAAAGTAATTCAGGTTGATTATATAAGACATTAACATCATCCCTGTTCTCTGGAATTTGTAGTGATCTTTTGATTTTATGTCTGTACACATCATGTTTGGCAAGCTCAGAGAGAGGAATATATATCTTTAATTTACCAATTTCTGCTTCTAAATCAAACGGTTTTTCTGACTGCGTTTTAGTATTGTGACTGGCAGATTTTCCCTTTTCCATTGTATCTTCAGTGATCTTCTCTTGGTTATCAGTGATTTCTTGAGATTGTTCTGTTTTGGGAAGGCTTTGAGGAGTGCTATTTACATTGTCCTTTGAGGGAAAGGATACAAAAGGCTGGTTATGAGAGGGCTGCATGTCAGATACATCCTCTATGGTCACTTCTTTTAATTTTGGGTCTATTTTATCAGCAGGTTCTATGATAGCGGCCTTGTCTTTTACTTTCTTAGGCTGCTTGGCATCCTTTGGCTTGATGGGATCAGACACATCAATGGTTCTGCTCCTCGATTTGTATTGTTTATGGACTTCGTAGATAGCTGAATAATAGCCTTGTTTGAAGTCAAATGACTCTCCAAACTTGGTCTGAAATTGATTTATGTCATGGTCATCTTGGTCTTATTGGGTTAGAAATACTTGTTGTTCACTCTTCAAACCCATCAAGTTTATGTGAGTGTCCTCTATCTACTCACTAGATGTGGATGCTTCAGCATAGTTTTCATGAAAAGGAGGTCTTATATCATGGTCAAGACTTGCCCTTCCAACGTTTGGGTTCTGATTTTTTCTAAAGTTTGGATTTCTGATAGGATTGTTTTGCTGTCCTTCCCATGAGGCTTTTCTTTCAATAGTTACCATTCTATTTTCAAAGTTGTCCATACCTTTGATGATTGTGTCCAATTTTTTCTCAAAGGCTGAAGGTTAATCTTTAAAAGTGGTTCTTCTCTCAGCTCTTGCTCTATTTCGCTTGGCAATCAGATTTGCCTCCACACTAACAGCTACATTCTGCATGTCTTCTAAGGTTTGAGGGGCTCTTTCCTTTAACTGATAAGCCATGTCTGAATCAAATCCATCAGGGAATTTGTATAAAGCAAGATCAGGTGGAGGTCTAAGGTTTTGTGCAATAGCGTTATAAACATTGTTAAACCTGGCACAATAGTCTAAGACAGCTTCGTGAGGGCCTCTTTTGATAGTGTCATACTCGGATAATATGTGCAGAGGGTCCTTCTTCTTCTCCCATCTGTTAAGAAATGTTTGGTAAAGGGCCTCTGGGTCAGCTATGGAATTTGCAGTAAGTGCTCTAAACCAAGGCCTTACATCTCCTATTAAACATTGGACAAAAATATTCATTCTTACACTATCATCATCTATTTCATAACTCTCAAAATAGTCCTGCATTTTCTTGGTATGTTGCAGGGTTGTGCCAGAACCAATACCATCAAAATATGTGATTTTGGTTTAATAATCTTGAGGCATGGCCCCTGGATTTGCAGGTAACTGTAAAGGTGCATATCTGTTAGCCATATTTACAGGGATAAGTGGAACAACTAGAACAACTGGAGCAGTTGTAATAACAGTGGTGGTAGTGGTAGTATGTGCAGTGAATGGAGATTTGGAAAAGGTGCTTGGAGAGGTGGATGATGAACAAGGGGAAGTAGGGGTTGAACAAAATAAAACTTTAACAGGGGTTGGAAAATATCTTGGCTGAAAGGTTTCAGGACTAGAATCAGCACACACTTCTTGTTTTTGTTTGCTAAGGTTTCTAGAGATTAAATTGGGATTTTCAAAAACAGCTGGTGGATTTGGGTCTGGATTTGATGTAGTATTGTGTGTTTTCTTCTTGAGAGCCAGCTTTTAGTTTGTTTTTTGGAATTTTCTCAATAAGTTCCCAGTGGAATCGCCAATGATGTTATCACTCAGGTTCTCCCTTGGCTCCTTAAGGGATACGGCCGTGGTAACCACAAACCAATCTTTGGGCTACAGGTCCTAGCCTACCTGCAGTCAAAGAGGGCTATCTCTTTAAAATTTAACTTTGTTTTGGGTTGATTTTAGGCTAGTTACGGTGTACATGGGTTTTGTTTTGATTTTGGTGGGAAGGATGATGTTTTCAAGCAGAGTCGGGATGCATAGAGTGAGAAGTTCAAACCATTGGGCATGGAGTCATGGATTAGGCTTGCTGTTGCATTTTCTTGGTCACAAGAGGAGTACAGAGCAGGGTAGCTACACGTAGAACAATATGAGGCTGGAATAAAGATGGAATGAAGGTCAGAGATGAAAGGAAACTAAGAATCTTTCATTAGCTAACCGAGAGGGAAGGTGAATGAAAGTTTGTCTAGGAGAAATCGAGAATTCCTAAATAACAGTCATATGTGAAAGAAACAGTGTAAACCTGATCATTTAAGTATGCATATTCATAACCATTTCTGAAGAAAACATATAGAAATAACAAGAAATGATCATAGGGTGCAGTCAAGCAAAACCTAAGCTATTCTTCTTCCTTGCTATTTAGATGGTAACACAATGGTGCATAAACATATGTAAATTGTAAACAAAGGTAGGAAAACACTTATTAAGCCATTTAGTAGCATAGGAATTCCATAGTCACTCTTTGGCCATTAAATAACACAACAGTCAGTTCTTCATCCAAAGCATTCCAGCAATCTTTGATTATAGAGCTCTCAAAAATGTACAGTGCAAGTCTCAAATGACGATTATCAACCAATAAACCCTTTAAACAATGAATTAGGGTGGTTTATATAGAGGAAATATCCATAAATATCTATTACAGCAGACCTTAAACAGGTATGAGGGAAATGAGTTCTTTAACCTAATCTTGTCCTGAAATTAATGCAAGAAGATATTTATTTGAGCTGTCCTGGAAGCAGCTGTATCAAAATGAGTTAATATGGTGCCCTTGGTGGCTCGGTGCAGTGAGGCGGTTCTGCTGCTTTTAGGTGGCTTTAATGTGCACTAATCTCGATCTAATAAGCTTTGAATGGCCTCTACTGCTTCTTTGACTTGGATGGAGGCCTTTAATGTTCAGCTGCTTTGATATTGCCGATCTGATACTCTTTGTCGCTTCACTAATACTCTTCAATTTAATCCGGGCTTTATCTTTCCTCTGATAATCTTTTACAGTTGAATCGGGCCACTTTCTCTCCCTTGGTATGCTTGAAACTGTCAAATCACCCATTTTCTGGCCTTTCAAGGCAAAAAAGGCTGTTGCAGATGCTTTTCGTGGCCTCTAGAATGTTATTGGCGCTGGCCGATTGAATATGAACATACATGAAGAAATCTTGTTGCCTCCTGCGAATTTTTGGGTTTCGCAGGTAGCTGAGCCATGAGAAGCCCTCCATTTTGAGCATATTTTCTTAGCGATCTGTGATTCGCGCATCGAAAACTACCTCAGTTTCTCATTTTGGGCATCCTTTGCTGCGATTTTCGCCCTTCGCGCCTTTTTTGGTGATGACATCAGCATGACGTCAACGGTGGGTCTCGGTACGGCAGGGTGACGTGGCACAAGACACGGTGGCAGAGTACGGACGGAGGCAGATGCGGTGGCAGTGACACGTAGTAGTGGCGGGTTGACGCAGAGGTGACGTAGCGCTGACATGGTGCTGACATTAGGGGGCGGAGAGACATAAGGTTATTTGTGATTTTATCGGGCCGCCTTCTATACGAGGGTGGTAAATGTCAGAGGGGCTCCGATGCAATAAAGGACAGACACGTGTCCTTTGTACGATGGGGAAACTGCTAGCCTATTGGAGGCTAACCGTCGGACATCAAGGCGGCTCTGAAATTGCCAAGGGTCGTTGGATCTGGGAGGGTGGATCAGAGGCCCAGCAGAGTGCGGAGCTGGCAGCAGGTTAATATATGGAGGCCCGCTTGAATATTCGAATATTTATACATTGCTGCGGGGGGTTTAGACTTTGGGAATATGGGTTTTTCGCTGGTGGTGTTTAATGTTTATTCAAACATTTTAACACTAAACTTTAAACGATGAGCGCGAGAGGGTAAAAATGATGAAATGTTATGGGTAAAGGGGTGAGGAAAGAGGTTATTAAATTAGCCAAATGTTAAGTTAATCCCAAGGTTAGTACGCGGAAGGCTAATGCTAAGCCCCAAAAGAACTCAACATTTCCCCAAACTGATGTTATAGGGCTATAGTGCCAGGGGATTGGAGTATGTACATAGGGGAGTTATTTAGTGCTTTTTAGTAAGGAGAAGGGGAAATTGATAGGGATTTACATAATAATGTTAGAAGTTAATATGAAAATGACAAGAAAGTGCTAAGTTTGGAGATCTTAGGCTACTTAAAAGGAAACAATGACTTACAGAGTGAATAAGAGTACTCCTAAGCAAAGCAAACCTTTACTTAGGCCAATGATATGAAAAATGATGAAACTTAAGAGATATCAAGCAGATCTTGACCTCTTTGGGGAGGTTAGTGAATGATTTGGGGAATAAGAAGAAGGGGGAGTTAGACATGCCTCACTTGAGCTCCTCTTAATGAAAAACTGACTCATAACTGTGATCTGAATAGATATAACACTTGAAAACATGAAATGGATCACATAGCTTGATTCTGCAACCACAAAACTACTTACCCAACCTACTTACCTAGCATTTTTTCTTCTTTTTGCATGGGTGTACTTAGACTTGCAGACCCTGATTGTCTTCTTTTCTTCTAACTGCCCTCCTATCTAAATGTACCCTTATATCTTCCAAGGGCCCAGATTAAGCAGTTGGGCTCCTTCATTTCTCTACCTAGCTACTGATATGCGAAGCTTAAGCTGTTTGGACAGATATTCATTCTCTATCTTCTAAAACAAGCAATTTAAACCTAGGGAAGCCAAGATTAAGCTGTTTGGCTTTCCCTTTTCTGTAAAACTCTTCAAAAATGTTATGATTCTTCAAAATGGAACCTCTTGGAAATATGGAACCTTGCAGCATGAAAATATGACATATTTGGCATGTAAAACAGTCAATCATGAAATATGAAACCTATTGCAATAGGAGGCTAACAATGCTGATATGATGTGCGAAGGAATGCAATTTCATTGAATAATGAAATGGAATTACGAATATCTGCTTACGCAGCGTTAACTTTAAGTATTTGATGAGCTAAGCAAATCTCTTAGGATAATTGGGGAATCTGCACAGCACGTTGCCATATTAGTACGAAATTACCTGAGCCACAGCTTAGGGCTACGCAAAGGTTGATTGTATACTTTCGCGAAGGTATTAAAGGCTAGAATAGATGGTTTTTCTTGCAAGCCCTATAGTGAAGCCGCCTGCGTGAAGGCAGGGAGAGAGGGAATCAAACGACATCACAACCATCTCAGGGTGCGGAAACTTGGTTCCAGTATCCCCCATACTGCTTCGGGTGAGACCTCGGTCCACGCTCAGCAGGCTAATGACGAAAGAGCCAGTAGTGTAGGGATTTGTTTGGCTAATTAACATTGAACATAAGTCAGGTCCCCTCAAGCCAAAAAATGGTTTTGTTGTTAGGAACGGAATTTGCATAAGTTATGTGTGATGTCATATCACTAGAATCCAACTAAGAGGGAGATTGGAGACTAGTTGGATAGAAAGATCCATGGATTCGCAGTGCAAGAAAACATAAACCCGTAGCTAACAAAGGAATAGTGGTTGGAAAGATGCCTATATACAGAGATATGCAAGATATTTTTTTCTCCTTCCCTATTGAGCTATACAAGTGGATCACAAAGCTAGCAGATAGCCAAGGAAGGTGGAAACTTGACTGTCTTATTATGTGGATCCCAAAGCTAGTGTGAAGGTTGGAAGCATCAGAGGATAAGATCGCTCACGTTGTCGATCATCGGCTCGATCGTGTCATAGGAGGATTTATGACTAAATTCACGGTTAACACCTCAATGAGCTACAACGAGGCGGAAAGGTTATTTTTAAAGGACTGTGAGGTAAGTACATAAAATATTTGGATAGCTAGATTAAAATGCTATTGTGCGAAAATGGGTTATGCAGCTACCTTGATGTTCGGGACTACACGAAGCAAAGAAACCTACAGGAATGAAAGAAAAAAGGATCTAGAGTATAGTCCTATGATTTCACCTCCGCTATGTGATGAAGAAGGGATAAAAAAGGTTTCTCCATGAAGTGCTATTTAGTGAATAAGACAAGGATTCCCATGAATACCACCTCCACTCACACCACCTCCAATTTCGCCACCCTCACCTCCAACTTCACCCATACCTCCACCGCAGTTCAGTATGGCAAATACAGTGAAGTTGCCTTTGTTCGAAGGCTTGGGAAATTAGGACCCGGACCAATTCTGGTTCATTGTGAGAGCTGTATGGGAAGCTCAAGGTGTTATAGATGATCATATCAAGAAGGTGACACTGGTTAGTGCTCTAGAATATTGCGCACTAACCTGGTATATTAAGTACTCTAACGATAACTCGAATGAGAGAGTAGCAGACATCCAGGCAGCATTGAATAGGGAATTTAGTAGGCCTAAATCTGAGGCGTAGTTGACTGTCGGATTCAAATAGATCACGATGCAACCAGGTGAGAAGCCTTGAGAACTATATCAGAGGCTAAAACGTACAATCCACAAAGCCAACATGAATTTGATAGATAGAAAACATTGTGAGTGGTTTGTGTCTTCGATATTACCACACTTAAGAAGTTCGCTATTGCAGCAGAAGATAACAACTTAGGCAGAGGCCTTGGAGATTTCCATGAGACTACATCAAACTCGAGCAAGATCCTAATCTAGGATTTCAACAGATCCATGTGTAGCTAAAGAATTTGTGCCTTGAGATGCAAAGTCTGAAGCAGAATAGGACAGTTTCACTAGAGGTACTCGAGGAGGTATGGTGCTCGAAATGCAAGAGTCAAGGTCATGACAAATACCATTTCCCAGTCTTTGCAAACTATATTTCAAGAGGGGGACCAATGCCTTTGAGGCCAGAAGCTCAAGCAGGACCTAGCGCAGGGCCTGCATTATGGTGTTCTATCTGTCAGGTAGTCGGAAAACATGCCATGGATAATTGTCACTTTCTATAGAAGTTTTTACAGACACTGCAATAGTTGTTCTACAGCTTTTATAGGTCGGTAGGGCATGATGAGTGTACTTGCAGGAGCTATGAACTGATGATGCATAGAACTCTCGCCTATAGGGTTCAGGTCAAAACGTGGCCCCTTGACCAGAGAGTAGGTATGGCGCAGACAATATTTTAGGGGCGTGGAATAGGTCAAGGTAGAGGAGGACCTGGTAGGGGGCGAGGACAATTGATTTAATACAATTACGGAGGACCAGGACACTATGCTCGTGATTGCACTAATCCAACACATCCATCGTGCAAGTATTGCACACTGTTTGATAATGAAATGGAAGACTATCCTATGTTGCTAGCTAGGGTATGTGACAAAGGGGGGATACGACCTCCATCCACTTAGAACCTACAAATAATAAGATCTGAGTCATGTGAAGATGATCCAAATGTAAATATAGTGATCAGAAGTGGAATTGCGACAGGAGATGACAAGTTGAAATAGCTGGAAGATAGTACATGGGTTCGCAAAGCCCCGACAAAGGAGGCTGAGTTTGATTTGGAGTGTGCACATGAAACCTTCATGGAAGCTAAGAAGAGCTTCATTGAGGGCTTCACCTTAGGAGTCAAGGATAAGGCTGAGTAGGAGATGGAGCCCTCTATTCTCACAACTTTCATAGAAGCCTGTATGAAGTTACTGTGTGATAGTAAGGCTATGAAAGGGTTACAATAACTAGGTGAGCCGCACTGGAACCACACCAGGTGAGTTGCGCTAGGTGAGCCACGCATGGTACAAAAGATTGGCAAGCATAAAACAAGGACATGATGGGAGATGATACTGACCACACAGATAGGGGAGTATGAAATGGATCAGGTCATTTTGGACCTCGGGTCAGATGCGAATGTCCTACCAAAGCAGAATTTGGAGCGAATGGGGAGACCTATGCTGCAATGGTCCCCAATTCAGATAAGGATGGCGAATCAAGAGAAGATCATCCCCATGGGGTGGCTCTAGGGGGTGACCGTGGATATTGAGGGAGCGAGCGCACTAACTGATTTTGAAGTAATAGAGATAGTGGATTACCACAATCCTTATCCTGTGCTCCTAGGAATTGACTGGGCTATTGATATGAATGGGGCAATCAATCTAAAGAAGAATAATATGATCTTTGAGAAGAAATCATTGCGCATAATAGTACCTCTCGATCCTGCTAAAGGATCACGCTATACTAAGCCTGTCCGCGATTATGAGAGTGTTGATGACCTGAACTATATCTATAAGATAACTACGTGAGACCAAGATTGGGTGAATCCCATTGCAGATGGACAGATTACATGGGATTGTGAGAGGTCCTGCACTTTGGACTCTGATGAAGAAATAGAATGCTGGAAGAATCAGTTACAGGAAGTAACTATGTTGAATTGCATCATGATGGCCTGGTCGTTGCACTGTGTGTTGTCAAAGGTAAGAAATTTGCCTACTTATGATGGTCTGAATGAGGTATATATCTTTTTTGATGCGTTTGGAAGGGAGGTACTAGAGAAGCAGTGCTTCCAGGCATTGGACTGGGCACTGTGTGCTATGCCCGCAAGATGGTGGGGTATGCACATGGGAAGCTTTGGTTGGTGTGAATGTAGGAGGATGATGAGAACATGATTTTAGAAGCCTAAGATATGACTGACAGACAAGTATAATGGGCAGAATGATCTATGTGCGCATCTGGCCAAATGGACCTAGGCTTATCGAGAAAAGCCCCAACCTAAATGGGTGCACTTGTTCTGTCATACCCTGGATGTTGTCCCAATGAATTGGTATATAGAAATAGAGATCCACCATGGGACAAATGAATGGGATATCCTACGTGAAGGATTCATGATGAAATTCAGTTTTGAGGACAGGTTTGACAGTATTGATGAAGTGCTACAAGAGGTGAAAGCAACAATCTTTAGGATACCACAAGATCCTTTAGACCTGATTCAGCTTGAAAGGGCTACTCTGCTGAGTCACACGCTAGAATGGTATAATATAAATGCTAAAGAAGAGGACGAGGATCCGTAGAAGATTAACATTCTAGAAACAGAAGGTCACCATGAGGTTTAGGGACCATAGATTGACAACCCTGATATAACCGTACCGTTGAAAGTGAAACAAGTAAACATTGGTACTGAGGCAGACCCAAAATTCAAGAAGATTGTAGACTACTGGGACAATGAGACAGTGGATAAGGTCACTAAATTTCTCCACAAATACGAGGATTTATTCCCTACCAAGTTTACCAATCTAAAAGGGATAATCAGGGACCTAGGAATGATGAAGATCATGTTAAAGCCTGATGCAAAGCCAATTAAGTGAAGACCTTACCATCTCAATCTGAAATATAAGGAGAAGGCCAGCTTGAAGCTAGACAAGATGCTCGTGGAAGGAATCATTGAGCCTGTGGAAGAATATGACTAGGTAAACCCAATGGTTGTGCAAGAGAAGAAGTAGAAGGATGAGATAAGGATATGCGTGGATCTCAGAATATTGAATGACGCTTGTGTGCATGATCCTTTCTCAACTTCATTCACTGATGAAGTGTTGGACAATGTAGGCGGCCAGGAAGCATATTCCTTCGATGATGGGTTCTCTGGGTACCACCAAATCAAAATTGCACTAGAGGATAGGAGCAAGACAAACTTCACAACTCAGTGGGGTTTTTTTTAGTACACTATAATGTCGTTTGGATTAAAGAATGCACCTGCAATCTTCTCGCGCGTGGTTGTTGTGGCATTCAAGGAATTTATTCATATCTTCCTGGAGCTATATTTTGATGACTGGTCTGTATTTGGGCTGGTTAAGTGCCATGTATAAAGCTTGTGCCTGGTGCTGGATACCTGTCAAAGGTACCAAATCACTCTTAATCTCAAAAAGTGTCTAGTTTGCGTTCCTTTTGGAAACCTATTGGGGCATGCGGTTTTCAGACATGGAATGCATAGACCCCATGAAGATTACAATGATACTGAACTTGGAAGTGCCGAGGAGTGTGAAATAGTTGCGTGTTACTCTGGGACATACAAGATATTATAGAAAGTTTATCAAATTCTACACCTAGATGACCGCGCCTATGGAGAAATTGTTGAAGAAAGACATCACGTTTTTCCAGAATAATGACTGTCAGAAGAGCTTGGATATATTGAAAAAAAAGATGGTTACCACATCAATTCTAGTCTTCCCGAACTGGAAGAAAGTGTTTCATGTACATGTCAACACATCATGTATAGTGCTTGAAGCAGTACTAACACAGGCTAGTAGAGAAGGATTGGACCATCCTATTGCGTTCACAAACCATAGACTATCCGAAGCAGAGAAGAACTATTCCACCACTAAGCGCGAGGGGCTAGCTATGGTGTATGTGCTCTAGAAGTATCGGCTCTACCTACTGGGAGGTCATTTTAATATGTATGCGGATCACTCTGCGTTGAAGTACTTGGTCAATAAGCTTGTGTTGGGGGGAGAATCTGTAGATGGCTCTTCTTGGTCCAGGAGTATGATTTTGATGTTTTTGTGAAGCCTGGACGATTGAATGCAAGACCAGACGATCTGTCGCGCATCAAAACAGGGGAGGAACCTACTAACTTCGAAGAAGGATTTCCTGACATGCAACTATTTACAGTGTGTGTCGCGGATGGTCATTTTGAGGATTTAATACAATTCCTAACAACAGGAACTACACCAGAAGGATACACTGTCCAACAAAAGAAGGAATTAGTGGTGTGCATGACAGATTTCTCTGTCATTGCTGGGCATCTGTACAAAATGGGGACTGATGAGATATTGCAACATTATGTACCTGAGTTTGAAAGGAGAAGAATCCTTGAGGACACTCATGGGGGCACTGCGAGAGGACATTACGCATGAAGAGCAACCACACAGAAGATTCTATGCGTAGGGTTGTGGTGGCCAACCCTTCATCAGGATTCAAAAGCATATTCCAAGGTGTGTGATGTATGTCAAAGAACGGGCAGGCCATCGCAGAGGAATGAAATTCCTTTGAATCCACAAATGAAGTTGAAACCATTCAAGAAGTGGGTGATAGATTTTGTAGGACCCATTCAGCCACAAGGAAAGACAAAAACAAGGTACATTATCACTGCGACGGAGTATTTGACTCGTTGGGTAGAAGCGCAGCCAGTGAAGGATTGCAAGGGCGCAACTGCCGCGAAGCTCCTCTTTGAACATGTACATAAGTGATTTGGCTGTCTGAAGATCTTGATGAGTGACCATGGTACGCACTTCCTAAATAAGACGATCAATGCATCGACAGAGGAATTTCAAGTATACCACCAGAAGTGCACACCCTATCACCCACAGGCTAACGGGAAAATGGAGGCATTTAATAAAGTGCTCGAAAACATGTTGAACAAGGTTTGCAATGCTCAGCGAGGTGACTGGGACCTACGCATACCTGCAATACTATTGGCTTATCGAACGACATGCAAGAATTTGACTGGACAAACCTATTTTAGGCTTGTCTATGGTGTGGAAGCGGTAATACCTATGGAATACATCATGCCTAGTTTTTGAATAGCAATGCTCACAGGTATGATAGACTGCGGAGCCCTAGAGGAGAGGCTTGCATAGCTGGATGAGCACGAAGAATAAATATTTTTTGCTGGACTTCGCCAGCAGGTCCAAAAGCAACGCGAAAATTTTTGAAATATGAAAACAAGAATATTCCAATTTAATTTGTCCTTGAATTAAAATCGAATTTAGTCTTAACAACTACTTGGAAATAATTAATTAATTTATTTTAAATTAATTAGTTGGAGATATTCAAGTTAGAAGTCTTTCTGAAGTCATGCAAGAGTTATCCCTTAAATTAAGGAGATAGGATTGAGTTATATTTGAGTTATAATTAGTTAACTTAGTTTACTAAGTTATGTCCATTTAAATTAGTTCCAAACTGTTTGAGGAACTAATAGTGAGTTAATAGTCAGTTGATGCATGCATGCAATCAACTAGTGCTACTCTTGTTAACTGAAGATTCCCTCATCAGAAATTCATGGATGTCTATTCTGAGAAAGACCCAGTTGAGATTAAAGTCAAGGACAATGTAGTATTAGTTGCATGTGTTTTCTTATGGAGAAAACTCATGCATGCAGTCAAGGATTTATCCTTGAGGATTGCGCAGTTTTTAGGGAGGTTTTCCACCTGGTTGAAGGTTATTCATCCACAAGGAACAATGCAAGGAAATAGGAACTTGGAGGGCAGAGAGGAAGGTTGGATAGAAGCCAAGATTTCTTGTGAGTGTCTGTGAGGATTGTAGTAAGATCTGGATAACTATGAGAGCTAAGGCTTTGTATAATTCCTATGTATTTCCACCTTGTATGATATTACAATATTGTGGGGATTTTAGTTGAGGCTTTCCCCAAAGTATTTCCATGTGTATTATGCAATTGATTCTTCTTCTTCTGGTTATATTGTTCACATTGATATTTAAGCTTTCGCAAATTGATAGCAGAAGTAGGTTATAATATTCTGCTTTGATTTATATTGCATTATCAGGTTAACCTGCACAGATTTTCTACATGGTATCAAAGCTAGATTTGTAGAAATTTTCTACATGGTATCGGAGTTGTGAACAATATACTAAGAACAGAATTCGAAGTTTGAAATTTAGGGTTGCAGGTGCATATCGAATTCATATCATACTTAAAGGTTGGCCAATGGCATTTTATGGCTTGAGACTCCAGTCTGCCTTGGAAGGTAGCTCGAATTACATAGCATGGAAAGATAGAATGGAGGCTGTATTAGAATACAATGGCTTGAAGGAATTCATTGATCAAGAAATCCCAAAGCTAGCTTCAACTAATGCACAAGAGTTGGCTGAGTGGAAGAAGTGTGTGGTGAAGGCAAGACGGATCATCCTTGAGGGAGTTCAAGACCATATTGTGTCAAGTCTCCATGGGAAGGATACTCCATTTTCAATGTGGAAGACATTGAAGGATCTCTACCAGAACAGTAGCGACTAGAGGAAATTGGCGCTCAAGAAGAAGCTTCAAAGAATCGAGATGGAGAAGGGTGATACTATTTTCACATATCCAGACAAGCTCACCACCTGCAGAGATGAGCTTGGCAGTGTGGGAATAACTACTGCTGATGATGATATGGTGAGCCTCGCTCTCCTTGGCTTTCTAAAGAGTTGGAATAGCTACTAGGACTCTGTGAAAGGAAGGGAGAAACTACCAGATTGGGAATGACTATGGTTATATCTCATGTAGGAGGAGATTAGGAGGAGCACATGAGATGGTTCTTCACCCAAGAAAGATGATGAAGAAAATCTGGCCTTAGCTATTATTTCAAGGAAAGGGAAGGGGGAGGCTTCCCATTTCAAATCGAATTCTTCTCATGGAGGGAAGAAGGGTGACATGTCTAAAGTAATATGCTTTAATTGCCACAATATGGGACATTATGCAACTAATTTCCCATCGAATAAGTCCAAGAATGGATCCTCGAAAGGATCAGAAGGTGAGGCATTAGCCTCTCAGTTCGAAATGGACTTTACCCTCATTGCATGCATGGTGTCATCGATGATGGGTTGTGTCTGGTATATTGACAGTGGAGCCTCATTCCACATGACTGGTGATAAAAATTTATTCAATGCCTCGAAGGAGAAAGACCTCAAGATGTGCATAGAGATGGGTGACGAAAGAAGGTATAGTGTTTGAGTAGTGGGCACAGTTTCTTTTCAAAGGGAGCATAGATCTCCTCTCACCTTAACAGATGTGATGTATGTGACTGGACTAAAGAAGAACTTGGTATTGGTCATGATGTTGGAGGACAAAGGCTACGATGTTGTCTTCAGTAAAGAAAAGGCATTCCTAAGAGACATAGCCATGTGTCAGACCAAGAGGATATGGATTCGGGTGAAGAATCTCTATAAACTAGAGGTAGATGATTGTGCAGCATTGAGTACAAAAGAATAATTGGTGCAAATCCAAGACATTAGCGAGTTTTGGCACAGGTAGTTGGGCCATTTCCATCATGGGCTTTGAAGATAATGCAGTAGATATCTACAGGACTTCCCAAAGGTAAACTTGAGCAAGTTGATACATGCAAAGGTTGTACCTTGGGAAAGTACACTAAGTTTTCCTTTCATGATTGAGACACTCGAGCAAAGGCTATCTTAGAGCGAGTTCATACTGATTTGTGTGGACCATTCTCAATGAAATCCATAGTGAAGCAAAGGTATTATGTGATTTTTATTGATGACTATTCTCGTAAATGCTGGATTTATTTCATGAAGAAGAAGGACCAAACATTCACAAAGTTTTGTGAGTTCAAAGCTTTGGTTGAGAAAGAGTTAGGGAAGAAGATCAAGGCCTTGAGAAGCGACAACAATGGAGAATATGTCTCTCAATAGTTTAAGGACTTCAGTGCAGCGGAAAGAATTAAACGAGAGTTTATGGCACCTCATAACCCACAACAAAATGGGGTAGCCGAGAGGAAGAAAAAAAATATTGTAGGGGAAGCACGGGAAACGCTGCATGACCAAGGCCTACCACTTCACTTTTGAGTTGAGGCATGAAACACAACAGTCTATTTGTAGAATAGAAGCCTGCATCACATACTTGGGATGAAGACACCATAGGAAGCTTTCTCTAGTAAGAGACCAGATGTGGGTCACTTCAGGATCTTTGTCTCATCAGTATGTTGCCATGTGACAAAGGATGCATGGAAGAAGCTTCAGTCAATAGCAGAGTTGGGGATATTTGTGGGGTACACTGATACACCTCACAACTATCGGGTGTACTTGCCTACCAGTCATAGGACAATGGTTCACAGAGATCTCAAGTTTGATGAGGAGAAGGCCATGCTAGTTTCCTTTGAGAGGGAGCTCCAACTACAGGCTATGGAGGAAATGTTGGTTCTTAAGGAGGAGGAGCCTAAGACTGAAGCGGATCAGCTGCATGTAGAGGCTCTAGGAGTGGAGACATCCACTCAAGTAGAGTCTTCCAGAGATGGACAGAAGCGCACAAGAGAAGCTGACAGATTGTTGGAGGATGCATGAGAGAATGTGGGAGCACCATCTTCTCATTGCATATAGAGTTGGTCACCTGAGAGGTACATTGGATACATGGCCCTTGCCGGGGAATGTTTTGAGATCGAGCCATCTTCCTTTGAGGAAGCAGTGCAGCAACGGATTTGGGTTAATGCCATGGTGGAGGAGTATGACTCCATAGTTCATAACAGTGTTTGGTACGTGGTTCTGAGACCGGAGAACAAGTCAGTTGTGAGTTCTTGTTGGCTTTACAAGGTAAAGGAATTTGTTGATGGTAATGTGGAGAAGCATAAGGCAAGATGTGTTTCGCATGGCTTTTCATAGGTCGAGAGGATCATGTTGCTGTAGTATATTTTGACAGAGGAGCAAGATGCTGACATTTTGAAAAAGGCATTGTCAAAGTGTAAATTCGAGTTCCATAGAAACAAGATCGGGGTGGCAGATAATCCCTTTCTTGTTCAGATGGAGTGTTGAAATATGGCAACAAGAGTATTCCAGTTTAATTTTTCCTTGAATTAAATTGTGAATTAAAATCAAATTTAGTCTTCACAGCTACTTGGAAATAATTAATTAATTAATTTTAAATTAATTAGTTGGAGAAATTAAAGTTAGAAGTCTTTTTGAAGTCATGAAATAGTTATCCCTTAAACTAAGGAGATAAGATTGAGTTATATTTGAGTTGTAATTAGTTAACTCAGTTTACTAATTTAAGTCCAGTTAAATTAGTTCCAAACTGTTTAAGGAACCAATAGTGAGTTAAAAGCGAGTTGATGCATGCATGCACTAAACTAGTGCTACTCTAGTTAATTGAAGATTCCCTCATCAGAAACTCATGCATGTCTATTCTGAGAAAGACCCAGTTGAGATTAATGTCAAGGATATTGTACTATTAGTTGCATGTGTTTTCTCATGCAGAAAAATCATGCATGTAGTCAAGGATTTATCCTTGAGGATTGCTCAGTTTTGAAGGAGTTTTTCCACTTGGTTGAAGGTTAATCATCCACAAGGAACAATGCAAGGAAATAGGATCTTGGAGGGTAGAGAGGAAGGATGGAGAGAAGCGAAGATTTCCTGTAAGTATCTATGAGGATTGTACTAAAATTTGGCTAGATGTGAGAGCTAAGGCTTTGTATAATTCCTATGGATTTCCACCTTGTATGATAATACAATAGTGTGGGGTTTTTAGCTGAGGTTTTCCCCAAAGTATCTTCATGTGTATTATGCAATTGATTCTTCTTCTTTTGGTTATATTGTTTAGCTCGATATTTAAGCTTCCACAAATTGATAGTAGAAATAGGTTATAGTATTCTACTTTGATTTATATTGCATTATCAGGTTAACCTGCACTGGTTTTCTACAAAAAGGCGTGGCATGATTGACACAACAAGCTGCGCACATTTAAGGTGAATGACCCGATTTTGTTTTATTATAGTAAGTTTGGTAAATTTCCTGGGAAATTCTGGATGCACTAGTCAGGGCCTTATGTTATTAAGGAGATTAATGATGGAGGAATAGTACAACTAGTCAACTTAAATGGAGAACCCTTCCTAGGAAAGGTGAATGGCAGTCACTTGAAGCCATGCAGTGGTGGTCCGACCATGTGACTAAATAAAAGTATCATGTTCTTAGCACTCTAGGTAGCTGAAAGGAGGTGCGGGACTATAAAATACACTGCCCAGGTCAGGGAGCTACACAATTGAGAGATGGTGCGAAACAAGGACGTGTCACTGGGTCCATGGCAGCAAGGAGGGAGCTGCACTAGCCAACGAGAAATCACGCAGGTTGGGCGGAAAGTGACTGTTAAAGTTACTGTTCATGAAAAGATGGCAGAAGTGAGGCCAAATGGAGTGGGTGAACGACATTTAAGACAAAATTTATGGCTCATATCCTTGAAAATCTACCGCCAATCTAGCATTAATGGACCAATTTTGGGGGGAATAGTCAGATTCGAATTCAAAATTCCCTATAAAGTACAAGTGGCTATCTAGTGAAAAAAAACTTGACATTTTGAGTGTTCAGTTGTTGAGATCTCAAGCGCCTATGAATCGTGAGCAATACAAGCTTCTGATAGTTTTTGGGGTATTTGCGACTTTACCGGCGGACACACAGGAATTCTTGCGAACAATCATGTCAGCACCCTCAAAAGTTATCAATACACAACAAGTAGTAGAGGAGTTGACACAAGAAATGGAGAGAGGTGTTGAAGTATTGGAGGAGGTTCCTAAATCCCTGAGAATGCCAAGACCGAAGCCAAATCCTACCAAGGAGACCATGAAAGACAAGAAGGGAAAGCAGCCTGCCATACTGGTGCATGCATCGCCAAGATGAAACCCACCAAATCCCACTTCTTAGGAGAAAGGAATGGCTATAAACCTAGAAGCAGAGGAGGAGGATATCAAAGACATCCCAATGGATGATGAGGATGTGGGAGTGGAAATAGAGGAGGTTGAAGACCCTATTACACGGTTGCCGGAGTATGTCCCTCTCCACAAGCCTAAGTCCAAGCTCCCAAAGGACATTGATGAAAGTAAGACTCCCCTGCAAACCCCTCTGCTACCAAATGAAATTGCTTTTGATGGTCTGTGTTTGGCATGGGTGCCGATATTGAAGCTCGAAGACTAAGACTTGGTGGACCATGAGAATTTCCCACACCTGACGACCGAGCAGTTGATCTTTCACACCATAGACACGAATACAGTGATGACTACATTAGAGCCATGGAAGCGGCTCAAAGCAGTAGAGAAGGCGGGATTACTCAACCTATTCTGGGTGTCGCACTATAACCACGCCCCCGTGATAGTTTTGGTCATCAAGCAGGTGCTGTTCTTGGTGCATGATGGGTGTCTATGGCCGGAGGAGCCAATACCCATTAATGGTATATTGATTCATAGAATAATGTCCCTGTTGTATAGAGGAAAATATCCAGCTATGATCTTTGGCAGTAAGGGTGGCGAGAAGGCGCTCACAGAATCAATGAAAGAGAAGTTCAAACTGGTGAAGAAGTCACGCGGGAACGCTATCTCCAGCATTTGAGATCCTGCTATGAAGATGGAAATAGAGATCCTTGGAGGGAAGGTGGTGCAAAAGTGCTACGCTAATGAGGTGTCGGTGCCTGTTGTCACACTTGCATAGCAGTGCGCAGAAGGAGTTTAGTTTAACTCGTTGAACTACCTTCATGGAGATTTCTTGGAAAACTGTTGCGAAGTGGAAGAGCAAGGCAAGACCTTCCACTACGTGTGGCTCTTGCTGTCGATAGTGTTGATAGTGTGGGAGCTACCAGAGGAGAACAAATTCCCCTCGGTCACACCAGACCTTCTTGAAGTAGTGAAGTATGCTTCACTATGGGCGACCAAGGAAGTAGAGTGAGTTTGGGACAACAAGATCTTCTGGACCTTGATGGAAATAAATATCAGGATGGCCATCAATCACAAGATGCGATTGTGACTCACAGTATACGCTAAGCTATAGAGCTATGTCGAGTTTAAAGCTGATTTCCATCGATATCAATTAGGGCGCATAAGGAACCTCTGTATCTCTATCCGGACTTGGTTCTTGTGTATAGCCTTAGTGAGGGAGCCAATTGCAGAGATTTTGAGCATTCTTTCCATGACATCCAAACTCCTATACAGCTGTCCATATGAGCATGTATTATGGTGATGATTAATGGGGCGAGCTGCTCATAATTCTAGATCAAAATCTTGACCTTTGCTTTCTCCAGCTCTACCTCAGGCTTCGTCATCTTTGTAAAGTGCCGCAAGGCTCCTTTGTGCCACATTGTCGACTCTTGCACATGGGAGATGGAAACATGTATGTCCCTACGAGTTTGAACGAACTTCTTGCTCTGCTCCTAGAAGCTATGCACATGGAAAAATTCTTTATGCACAATGATGAATTTGTCAAAGAGATTCCACATGGTAGTCTCAAGTGTTTATACTTCATCAAATATCACTTTCCTCATCTCCGCCATTGTGGAAACTGTGCTCTACTCTCTGAGTTTTTCTATCTCTTACCTGGACACCAACGAGTTCTTTTCCATTTGTTCATTCTTGGCTAATAGCAACTTAACATTTGAGCACGCTGCTCCTGCATAGGCCAAGGTGGCATCAATAATGGCAGCTGTATGCTTTTTGACATCTCAAACTATCACCCTTTCGTTCACGAATGTAGGTGATGAGTGATCATTTTGGAAGTGCTTCCTCCGCACATGTACAATATTCTTCTTCAACTCGTCAAATGAAATATTGTACACATCCATAAGTGGATCATCGTTAAGGAGAACAACCTCTCCTTGCTCGCTTGAGACTGGTTCTGACATTGGACGTAGTGGAGGCTGAGAGGTGACCTCATGTGCTCTCAACATAATGTTAGTGTCTTCATTTTGTGGCTCATCCACCAACTCCATGTTTATCACTTCAATCAGTTGCTCAATTTGGTAAGAAAGCTCTCAATCCTGTGTCAATTCACCCTCTTATTCAGTTGCCAATTGTTCTGACTCCTCAACCTATATGGTCGTTGTTTTCTCTGTTATCATGCCTTGCGTCCATTGTGATTCCTCTAGCCTTTTCTTTTCTTTCCTCCTTCTCTCTACTCTTTTTAGCCACTACTCCCTTTTCGCCTCCACTGCTTTCTTGTTGATAGTATCTTCTCTCATATTGTAGCTTTGCTTAGCCTCTCGGTTCTCGAAAATCTTCATCTTTCCCTTCTCCTACACTGGATTTATGCTTATTGTTGTTGTTGCTTCCTACACTATTGTTGCTTGCAAAGAAACATTCCATGTTGTGGCTATATGGACAGGATTGTGGAGCTTGGAGTCATTGTAACAATATCTCTAAGGTTCCTCCTCATGCGAGTGAGACGTCCCGTGGATCCATTGATAGTACACCTTTGCAGACTGGTTCTTTCAAATATTTTGGGGATCATACATATTGAATTCTTTGGCGTCGAACTATAACTTCAATATCTTCCTGGCTTTGGCATCCCCAATTTTCAATATCTTTATCTTGTATAACCTGATTTGCAAAGGAAGAGCAGGCCATGGTAGCTTCTTCTTCCTGTGCAGTCCTACTGATAACCTTGTGGAGAGGTGATATGAAACCTCTTGAATGACCAACCTATCCATGGCATACCTTGGTAGAGAATGCAGAGGCTTCTCTTTGCCAAACAGTCAGGTGAAGGTGCCACAGGGTGAAGCATACAAATTTGTAATGTTAAGTATCACCTCCATCGCTTCTTGGGACATCTAAGGTGGGTCCTCTTGAAAATAGCAACAAGAAATGATAAAAATAGAATCTAGAATATTCCAATTTTAATTTGTCCTTGAATTAAAGTTGTGAATTAAATTCAAATGTCGTCTCATGAGCTGCTCAGAATTAATTAATTAACTCATTATGGATTAATTAGTTGGAGAAATTCAAGTTAGAAATATTTCTGAAGTCATGCAAGATTTATCCCTTAAATTAAGGAGATTGTCCCTTAATTAAGGGGATGAGATTGAGTTATATTTGAGTTGTAATTAGTTAACTCAGTTTACTGAGTAAAGTATAGTTAAATTGGTTCCAAACTATTTGAAGAACTAACTGTGAGTTATTAGTTAGTTGATGCATGCACACACTCAACTAGTATACTCTAGATAAATAAATATTCCCTCATCAGAAACTCATGCATGTCTATTCAGAGAAAGACCCAGTTGAGATTAAATACAAGGACAGTGTACTACTAGTTGCATTTGTTTTCCTATAAAGGAAATTCATCCATGCAGTTATGGTAAGGTTCCTTGAGGATTGCGTAGTTCTGATAGGGTGTAGGATTAGTGTGAGAGATCAGTGTTCCACTTGGTAACAGGAGGATCACCCAGGAGAAACTATGCAAGGAAATAGGAGCTTGGAGGGAAGAGGAGAAGGCTTGTGAGAAGATTTGTTTGCTTGTGAGAATCCAAGAGGATTGTATTGAGAGCTGGCTAGCTGTGAGAGCTAAGGCTTTGTATGATTCTAATGTAATTCCACCTTGTATGATAATGCAGATAGTGGGGATTTTAGCTGAGGCTTTTTGCTGAGTATTTTCATGTGTATTGTGAATTGATTCTTCTTCTTCTGGTTATATGTGTTTAGCTCAATCTTTCTCAATCTTTTAGCTTCCGCAAATTGATTGTAGAAGTGGGTTAAAGTATTTTTCTTTGGTTATATTGCATTATCTGGTTAATCTACAGTTAGATTTTCTACTTAGATCTCAGAGGTAGATTTTTAGAGAATTTGCGAAATTTCTACATGGTATGAGAGCAAGATTTGTAGATAATTTTCAGGAAATTATACATGGTATCGGAGCCAAGTTTATCAGAGATGAATTTATCAAAGCGGTGAACAGTATATGTAGAAGAGAATTCAAATTTTTAAGTTAGGGGTTGCAGGTGCAAATCGAATTCTTATCATACTTCAAGGTTGGTCAATGGCATTCTATGGCTTGAGACTCAAGTATGCCTTGGAAGGCAGCTCGAGTTACATAGCATGGAAAGATTGCATGGAGGCTATATTAGAAGAAAACAACTTGAAGGATTTCATTGATCAAGAAATCCCAAAGCCAGGTTCAACTAATGCACAAGAGTTGGATGAGTGGAAGAAGTGAGGGGTGAGGGTGAGACGATCATCCTTGAGGGAGTTCGAGACCATATTGCCTCGAGTCTCCATGGGAAGGATACTCCATATTCAAAGTGGAAGACATTGAGGACCTCTACCAGAATACTAACGACAAGAGGAATTGGCGCTGAAGGATAAGCTTCAAATAATCAAGATGGAGAATGATGATACTATTTTCACATATCTGAACAAGCTCACCACTTGTAGAGATGAGCTTGGAAGTGTGGGAATAACTACTTCTGATGATGATATGATGAGCCTCGCTCTCCTTGGCCTTCCAAAGAGCTAGAATAGCTACCAGGACTTTGTGAATGGAAGGGATAAATTGTCGAATTAGGAATGATTGTGGTTGGATCTCATGCAGGAGGAGATCAGAAGGAGCACACGAGATGGTTCTTAATTCAAGGATGATGATGAAGAAAATCTGGCCTTAGCAAGTAAGGCAAGGAAAGTGAAGGGGAAGACATCCCATTCCGAATCGAATTCTTCTCATGGAGGGAAGAAGGGTGACAAGTCTTAAGTGAGATGCTTTAATCGTCACGAGATGGGTCATTATGTGGCCATTGCCCATCAAAGAAGTCCAAGAAGGGATCCTCAGAAGGATCAGAAGGTGAGGCATTAGCCTCTCATTTCGAAATGGACTTCACCTCATCACATGCATGGTGTCATTGATGATGGGTTGTGGTTGATATCTTGACAGTGGAGCCTTATTCCACATGACTGCTGATAAAAGTTTATTCAGTACCTTGGAGGAGAAAGACCTCAAGATGCGCATAGAGATGGGTGGTGATGAAAGGTTTAGTGTTTCAGGAGTGGGCACTGTTGCTTTTCAAAGGGAGCATGGAGCTCCTATCACCTTGACAAATGTGAAGTATGTGACTGGATTGAAGAAGAACCTGGTATCGGTCGCGATGTTGGAGGATAAAGGCTATGATGTTGTCTTCAGTAGGGGAAAGGTTTTCCTTAGACACATCACCTTGAGACAGGTGAAGTAGATTGGTTCACAAGTCAAGAACTTGTATGCTCTTGAGGTTAAAGATGCATGCAAAGCCCTGAGGAGCAAGGCAAATGTTAGAAACTTGTTGGTTGAGAGGGAGAGTAAATTACCTCTCAACATGCAGTCCTAGAAGAAGTCTTAGACAATTGTGGAGGAGCCACAATTAGAGTCAGGAGAGGGATCACATGTAGCCATACCTCCAGGTGTGAGGTGGGGCGATGTGAAGTGATAGTCCCAAGAAGGCTGAAATTGGGTAGGGTCCATTGAGAGGTTTTATCTCATGGATCGTACCTTGCTATGAGAGCCCAAAGTATAGAGTAGCGGGAGGAATCAGTGGGATTGATGCAGTCAGAGATCAAAGTGACAGAGGCTAGAGCAATTAGATACTGAAGAGTGCAGAGAAGGATTGACAATAGTGCAGAAAGGCTGAGTCAGCAGAAGCACAGAGTTTTCAGTCGACAGAGGCCATAGTAGTCAGAGACTTTGATGACAGAGGTATCATTCTGATTCAAGTTGGATGTTTTGTTGTTTTTGGAGATTGTTCGAGCAACAACTCTAGAGAGAAGTGTTGCATGCAGAACATTCGAAAGGTTCAGGATCAAGATTGAGTTGAATACATTTCTTGTTGAGAGGCAGTGATGAAAATACCAACAAGAAATGATAAAAATAAAATCCATAATACCAATTTAATATGTCCTTGAATTAAAATTGTGAATTAAATTCGAATTTCCTCTCACGAGCTACTTGGAGTTAATGAATTAATTCATTATGGATTAATTAGTTGGATAAATTCAAGTTAGAAGTCCTTCTGAAGTCATGCAAGAGTTATCCATTAAATTAAGGAGATTATCCCTTAATTAAGGAGATAATATTGAGTTATATTTGAGTTGTAATTAGTTAACTTAGTTTACTAAGTTAAGTCCATTTAAATTAGTTCCAAACTGTTTGAGGAACTAATTGTGAGTTATCAGTCAGTTGGTACATGCATGCACTCAACCAATGTACTCTAGATAGCTAAACATTCCCTCATCAAAAACTGATGCATGTCTATTCAAAGAAAGACCCAGTTGAGATTAAAGACAAGGACAATGTACTATCAGTTGCATGTGTTTTCCTATAAAGGAAACTCATCCATGTAGTCAAGGTAAGGTTCCTTGAGCGCAGTTCTAACAGGGTGTAGGAACAATGTGAGAGATCGGTCTTCCACTTGGTAATAGGAGAATCACCTAGGAGAAACTGTGCAAGGAAATAGGAGCTTGGAGGGTAGAGGAGAAGGATTGAAGCTTTGTTTACCTATGAGCATCTAGGAGGATTGTACTGAGAGCTAGCTAACTTTGAGAGCTAAGGGTTTGTATAATTTTGATGTATTTCCACCTTGTATGATAATACAGATAGTGGGGTTTCTAGCTGAGGCTTTCCCCTGAGTATTTTCATGTGTATTGTTGTTATAGCACCATTTATCACCCTTGGTATTTGTGATGCTTGGTTTATGGCCTAGGGAAACCCCTCCTTCTAGACTTCGTCAAAATATATTAAAAACAATGTTTTATTCCTTGTACGCTACTTTTCCCTAAGATAAGAGTGTGTACACATAGGTTAGTCAATACCCAACCCGCGTATATGTGTTAAAACACTTAAAAAATTAATTTTCCTTAATTATGGGCATATTTCATGGGTTTTACCTATTGATTACCTCCTATTTCGCGTGGCCCAACTATTTCCCAATTGTTTCCCAACTAAAAAACTAATTGGGAGAAGTATAAATAAACTTCTATGTGAAGGCCTTAAGAAGGAGAATAGATAGAGTTATCATACTAAGATTATCCCTGATTGAGCCTGATGAATCCCACTGCCTCATGCACTTCCCCAAGCTTGAGGAAACCCTTGTTTCCTTCATTATAGATATTCTCCCTCTTGCTTGAGATATCATGGTGTTGGTTATGGAAGAAGATTGTTGAAGGCTAGGATAGGACGAATCCGGAGGGCAGTTTTGCTTGGAGACAGAAGAAGAAGACTCAGATGAATTCTATCCATGTTATTTATAGGTTACTACAATAAAATAAATGTTGTCATATTTCTGAAAATAACTTTGTTTATGTATCAAATTATGTTGTAATTCATGTATGAATGGCGTTTTGATGTATAACTGATCATTAGATTATATGATATAAAGTAAATTTTTGTGAATATGCTTTACTTCTATACTGCTATGTATGTTCGAATTGAATGATTTTCAGGTCTGAAGAACATCGGGAGTTGCAGAGGGTTTGAACCCTATGGGGACCTACTCAAACAAAGGAAATTCGGGTATGGTCACTCCTACATAGTTTGTTTATATAAGCACTTTTCTTGAGTTGTATGAGTGTTTCTTGTTGTAGTCTACTTCTACTCTATTGGGGTTCTAACCCAAAGCCCTAGGGTACTTATTCCCGTAATAAAATTGGTGACTCCACTAGGGATAACAATCTCGTTATTCCTAGTTTGGGTTGTCCAATGTCAATCGAGGCTTAGTCTTTGGTTTGCTTGCTATTAAAGTCTTATTTGGGCTAGTAGAGTCTCAGACCCTAAGTCTAATCTTTTTGATCTGGCTTTGTTTTTTACTTTTCTTGCAAATCTTTGTATACGCATTTTACTTCGTTTATAGCAGCGTACACACGCTTGTTTCTATGAAGTGAACCCGTGTATATGTGTGTTTCGTTTATCAAAAGCACGTGCACACACTTTTGTTTTTGAACACAATCACGTATACCATTTTTTGCATTATTTTTTCAAATATCTCTGCCCAGAAAGATTTTTGCCTAGTCTGTTTAGTCTCTAAGTGGTCAATTTCTATCTGAAGAATTTCATTACTATGCAAGCTTACTATTTCGAAGTCCCTTCCTCATTCAAAAGATTTGGCCTAGGTTTGCTTTTTGAGTGAGTTTGTAAATGGTGTTTTGGCACACAAGACTTCATTTAGAAGCTCTTGATTGTTTTGGCCTTCCAGAATAGGATATTGTTTTCAATCTCAATGTCAAGCTTAGTTTTTGGTCTACTTGCTTTGTTTTTCGTCATTTTGTGGCCTTATAGCTTTTCTTGCTTTTTGAGAGTCTTTTTGACGAATTTGAAAGTATTTCTTTCTTGGCTTCTTGGTCAGTTTGTCAAGCTCTTTGCTGCTGTTTGGGTCATTTAGTACAAGTTGAAGCCTTTTTTCTCAAGTTTTCGTTCATTTTCGAGTTTGTAACTTGCAAGGACTCCTTGTGCTCTTATTTTGGTCTTTCAATTTTAGTGGCATTTAGAGTGATTTGAAAAAGTTGTTTTGGCTGTTTCTTGAGAATGAAAAGATCTCAAAAAACATTGTTTTTGTTTTCTTTTGCCAAGTTTGATTTTGGTTTCTTTTGATTTTTGAAAGTGAATTGTGATCTTTTGTGATTTTTCCTTCTTGTTTGGAGAGAATTTTGTATTCAAAATTTGTATCCTCTTCAATACTTAAGTTGGCTCATTAATAGTTATAAACAATTTTCGATTTTTTTAGAGTGATTTAGGATCTTGCATCTTCATTACACCTTGCATTACGGTAGTTTGGATTGTTAAAACATTAGTAGTCTTTTTAGTTTTTTCATGTGTGAAGTGTGTTTCAAGAAAAGAAAAGAAAAAGTATTTTTCTTTATAGAATTTTCGTAGAACCGACGTAGACATCTCTTTTCATCGAAGAACAAATGATTGCATTCATGTAGTTAGTTTTTCATTGATTTATTTTGCGTCATACAAAGACCATTGCTTTCACTTCCATCTATACCCTTGAATTAAAAGAAAAACCTTTAAAATCAAGCGCTTAGTTAAAATAAACTAGAACTTTTGTATTGTCATCAAAATACACCAACAATTTTAGGTTTAATAGGGCCTTGGATTAGGTGAGAGGAGAGTTAACTCTCCAAGGCCACTCTAAATTACAAAACGTAGAAGTTTGATTAATGAGCGAAATCCAATAGCATTGGGGAGACTGGGAAAGCTATGTAACTGGGAGTAAGGCATGAGGGTTAGTGAAGATAAGGATGAGAGATACTCCCTCTCTTACTTTTCAGATCCTACCTAATGTATATTTTTGCCTGGATTCTAATATGAGTTGGTGACCATAGTTGCCTATCATAGGAACCACACAGTCGGCTGCAGAGGGGAATCCCATGGCACCTGAGGTTGACATTGTATCACGTTCAACAGTACTTCTGGAGGGCACCCTTGAAAAGCTTGGGGGCTTGCACTGGCAAAGGATATTGTCTGGAGATCAGCATAACTACCCCTGATACCTTCACTAGTAGGCCTAGGGCATAATTACCCCAGTCTATTTTTGGAAGGCCCTTGTTATTAAATTTCTTGTATTTTGGTGTCTGGTCCTAATCACTCATAGTGGAAATACTTGAGATTTGTTTGATTGCTGATATCTTTAGGGAAATTTTAGTGAGTGTTCTATGCTCCTAGTCAGCCTAGCCTTATGATTTTTCATTTTTTGTGTCTTTAAGTAGATCTTTTAAAGAATTCAAAGTGGTTGACCGACCATCTCAACGGTCCAAGAGACTTTGTGGGCTATCACCTACGAGTTCGAAGCCTTCTCCTGGAAGGCGTAGGAGTGATTCTGCCAGTGGTTTCCAACTAGTGGCAGTAGGCGCATTGGAGATTGATCCTGTGCTTGGGGGCATTAGTTCACAAGATAGACCTGGTACCAGTATTAGAGAGGAACACACCAATTATTTCTTGAGTACTCTTCCAATTGGAAGATAGTATTGAAGTAGAAGAGCTTTCAAAGTTGGTTGCGGCTCCAAGTTCTCCTCTCCCTCCTGACCACTTAGATGTTTTGTTATACGTTGGAACTCTAACTCACAGGCCTTCGAGCCCAAGTTCACAGACATCTATTACTTCGATGACCATTGCTAGAAGCATGGCATCTACGACGAGTGTTGCAAGAATGTAGACTCCCATATCTATACAAGGGAGAGGAACTATTCCATCCCTTCTAATACTCCCAACATGACTATATTTGGGTCTACTTCCATTCTGTCAACGAGTGGAAGTTCTCAAGCTACTGCATCCAATTCTGGATTCTTCCCTTTTGGAATGACGTCTCAAGGTATTCCTTCAGTTCCTGAACATACCATTGACCGCCTCTACATCCATGATGACTGGATCAACTTCTTTTTAGGGTTTCCTATTTGGAAGTGGTCATATACCACATTCCAATCTGACAGTAGGGTCAATGCCTTTTCCTTTTACAAGTCAAGGTAGTAACCCCTTCCAGAGTTGGACAAACCTGACAGTTAATGGGATAGGAGCTGGGAATCAATTTTTCAGCCAACAAGGGAATGTTTCATATTCTTGGTTTAATTCATTTCAAAGTTTTCCACCCTTTTCTAATTCATGGAACCCTTATTAGGGGTTGTCAGCTCCTTTCAATACTTCATTAGGGGGTAACTTCACTGGCTACAGAGGATTTTCATTAGGAGTTGGTTAAAATCCAAATTTTTTTGGACCACAAGGATCATCTTTTGGTTCAATAGGCTCCACGAGTTACTTCAGGCAACCTGGAGCCTTTCAAAATCCAAGCCATTCTTTTCAGACCTTTGGGAACCCCACCTGCTCTGGATGGAATTCCCAAGGTCCCCCGTGACTTCCTTTTCTTGCCACGCTAAATTTTTTAGACTTAACTAAATTGATGAATGATGCAATTAGGTACAATCTGGCTTGGCCTCCGGTCCCACCTAAACTTCCCTCAGATATTCCAAAGTTCGAAGAAAAGAGTGGTGAAGACCTAGGAGACCATGTGACCACATTTCACTTATGGTGCTCATCCAACTCCTTGATAGATGATTCGATCAAGTTGAGGTTATTTTAGGGAAACCTAACCAGAAATTCTGCCAAATGGTATATAGAGTTGCCACGGGGCAATTATACTTCTTTCTTCGATTTGGATAATATTTCCTTGAACCATTTTTAGTTGCCTCTCAGCTATGAAGCCGGAACTGAAATTCTGGCCAATTATCAACAAGACAAAAAAACTCACATTTTGGATCACATCCAAGAATGGAGAAGGAGAAAAAGGCTTATGAAAGCCGAAATTCCACTAGATTTCCTTCTCAAATGGTTTCTCAAATCAATACAACCTAAGATCTCAAAGGATGTTTCTCTTTTGGTGTTTAGTTAGAAGAGTAGACTATTTTTTTAGCCCAACAATTAGAACTTATATATTCTCAGTCTAGGACTCTTCAGGAAATCCTACCTGATGCTCCTAGATCTAAGGTTGATTTACCAAAACTGAAGCCAAGCCCTCACGTTGATAGTATAGTTGGAATAATTGACGCAAATACGGTGAACCTTTTGAATCAATTGTAGCAGTTGTCTCTACAAACTACTTCCTCTAACCAGACAGCACCATCTACACCTTCACCTTCCCAACCTACCTCTATAAAAATTGTCCAGGCCTCTAACCACAAAGGAAATCAACAATTTGATGGGAATATGAAGGTACAAGTTAAGAAGAAGAACCAGGAGGGTAAAGGCAATGCGAACAAACCCGAAAATAGTGTCGGTGAGGGTAAAAAAGAGTACAAGAAAAAGGTTAAGTTTCCATGCAAGTTATGCAATGGAGATCATTTGACTCACCTCTACCCTAAGACACAAGATGCTCAGCACTTGTTAGTGTAGGAAGGGTCCTCTAGCTCCCAAGATGTTATGACTAACCCTTTCCCCAAGGGTAGGAATTACTTTCTGGCACGAAATTGAATGCTGGTACCTCTATAGGGGGAAACTAGGAAGGGGAAAACTCTTCAAATGTTTATATGATGCACTCTCATGTCGACGTTGCTACACGAGCATGTGATTATGGTGAAACGGAAACATCTAGGCTAAATTTGTTCCCGAAACCATAGACCCACTTCATATTCAGTGACCCTCTGCTGAGTCTATACCTCGGATACCAAAAGGTTTTCCAAAGCACTCGAATATTAGCCCTAATGCTAGGGTAGCCAAGAACTACTTGATTGTAGAAGATCTGGCTCAAACTCCTTGTGCTATGTCCGCTTTGGAGGTACTCCAGTTGGGTCCTACTCAAAGAAGTGCTTTGCTTTCAGCAATCGGTGTAGTAGATCCAAAGAATTATTTAATGCTCACTTTTGATATGTTGAATGTCAAAAAGAGACTTCCTCACCATATGGATTTCTCGATAAAGTCCAGTTACCAAAAAACCAATATTTTTCACACACTTATAGATGAGGGAGCTTCCACATGCATAATGTCTATGTCATGTTGGAAGGCCATTGGATCACCTTCGGTTGTTCGTTCACTGACTCTCTTGGCAGAATTTGATGGACATTCTCATAGGCCATATGAAATTATCTCAGCGTTTCCTATATGCATTGGGGGAAAGGTCTTAAATATTGAGGTGGAAGTCATTGATGCCAACCTGGATTATAACCTCCTCTTAGGAAGGAATTGGATTCACGAGATGGATGCCATAGTTTCATCTTTATTTTGCATTCTCTGTTTTCCTCATGAGGGGAGAATTTTTAAAATTGATCAGTTACATTATTCTCCAGGTGACTCCCATGCAACTTCCGATTCTACCATTCCATTGGTGGATAATCCCTATCACCCTATTGAGAATTTAGGAGTTGTGATGTACTATTTGTTAATGGGTATATTTGACCTTCCTCCTCCTATAGCTAGAATCAATGCAATTTCATCCTCTAGGGGGCCTTCACGGAAAGAGTTCTTTCAAACTCATTATTTTTCAGACTCTTGGATCTTACCTTCATCTACCACCACATTAGATGGAGGGTAGGTTGGTGGAATGACATTTCCCATGTCTGCAACGAAACTTAGCTATCAATATATCATTAACTCTACAGACAACCATCCAACTCCTTTTTCACAAGAGGAGTTAGATGGTGATGTGGCTCCAGCTTCGAACCTCGACTCTACTTCATCTCTGGATTGCTTAGATATAGTTTTACCATCTAAGGAAGCAATTTTGGAGGCAATGATGGGTGTGGATCGACCATGGGAAGATTTACATCATCATTAATATTTTCTTCCTCCATTGCCTGAAGTTTAATGCAAGTTCTCCAATCTACTTACTAGTGATTTTTGTACAATTTCAAACCCTTTGGCTCCAACACAATTATCTGCCGAAGGTAATATGTCAGTTATCTCAATAACTATACCTATAAACATCTCTAGGAATCCTAACTTTATAGAAAATGTCTTCATTGGAGCAAATTGTTCCCCTGAAGAAATTCAAATTTACACTGACCTCTTTAAAGAGTTTTGAGATGTGTTCACCTGGTCTTATGAGGAAATGTGTTATCACTCAGGTTGTCCCTTGGCTCCTTAAGGGATACGACCGAGGTAACCACAAACCAATCTTTGGGCTACAGGTCCTAGCCTACCTGCAGTCAGAGAGGGCTCTCTCTTTAAGATTTAACCTTGTTTTGGGTTGATTTTAGGCTAGTTATGGTGTACGTGGGTTTTGTTCTGATTTTGGTGGGAAGGATGATGTTTTCAAGCAGAGTTGGGATGCATAGAGTGAGAAGTTCAAACCATTGGGCATGGAGTCATGGACAAGGGCTTGCTGTTGCGTTTTCTTGGTCACAAGAGGAATACAGAGCATGATAGCTACACATAGAACAATATCAGGCTGGAATAAAGATGGAATGAAGGTCAGAGATGAAAGGCAACTAAAAATCTTTCATTAGCTAACAGAGAGGGAAGGTGAATGAAAGTTTGTCTAGGAGCAGTCAAGAATTCCTAAATAACAGTCATATGTGAAAGAAACAGGGTAAACATGATCATTTAAGTATGCATATTCATAACCGTTTCTGAAGAAAACATATAGAAATAACAAGAACTGAGCATAGGGTGCAGTCAAGTAAAACCTAAGCTATTCTTATTTCTTGCTATTTAGATGGTAATACAATGGTGGTGTAAACATATATAAACTATAAACAGAGGTAAGTAAACACTTATTGAGCCATGTAGTAGCACCATAATTCCACAGTCACTCTTTGGCCATTAAATAACACAACAACCAGTTCTTCATCCGAAGCATTCCAGTAGTCTTTGATTATAGAGCTCTCAAAATATACAGCGCAAGTCTTGAATGAGGATTATCAACCAACCAACCCTTTAAACAATGAATTAGGGTGGTTTATATAGAGAAAATATCCAAAAATATCTATTACAGCAGATCTTAAACAGATATGAGGGAAATGAGTTCTTTAACCTAATCTTGTCCTGAAATTAAATGCAAGAAGATATTTATTTGAGCTGCGCTGGAGGCAGCTGCATTAAAATGATTTAATATGGTTTCCTTGGTGGCTTGGTGCAGTGTTTCTGCAATAACTGTGCTTTGTCTTTTATCTGTACCTCTTAGGCGGTTATGCTGCTTTTAGGTGGCTTTAATGTGCACTAGTCCTGATCTGATGAGCTTTGAATGGCCTTTACTACTTCTTTGACTTGGATGGAGGCCTTTAATGTTCACCTACTTTGATATTTCCAATCTGATACTCTTTGCCACTTCACTGATACTCTTCAATTTAATCTGGGTTTTATCTTTCCTCTGATACTCTTTAACACTTGAATCAGGCCACTTTTCTCTCCCTTGATATGCTTGAGACTGTCAAATCGCCCCTTTTCTGCCCTTTCAAGGCAAAAATAACTGCTGCAAATTCTTTTTGTGGCCTTTAGAATACTACCGGCGCTGGCCGATTGAATATGAACATACCAGTATACCATTAGTTCTGTAGTTCTATTTATGCTGTCTTTTCTTTAGTTTCTCTGTTTCCAGCGTTGCCTCCAACGAATTTTTGGGTTTTTGCAGGTAGCTGAGCAAGGAAGCTCTCTATTTTGAGCCATTTCTCTTAGCGATGCGCGATTAGCGCTAATCACGCATCAAAAACTGCCTCAGTTTCTCGTTTCGGGCACTTTGCTGCGATTTTCGCCCTTCGCACCTCTTTCGGTGATGACATCAGCGACGGGTCCTGGTACAGCAACGTGACGTGGCAGGGTGACATGGCAGTACGGAAGGGTGACGAGGTAGGGATGGAAGAAGATGCGGTGGCAGCGACACGTAGCAGTGGCGGGTTGACGCGAAGGTGGCGTAGCGCTGTCGTCAGGGGAGGAGAGACAGAAGGCAGTTTGTGGTTTTATCGGACCGCCTTCTGTACGAGGGTGGTATGTGTCAGAGGGGCTCCGATACAATCGCATGGAGACATGCGTCTTTTGTACGGTGGGGAAACTGCTAGCCTATCGGAGGCTAAGCGTCGGACGTCGGGGCGGCTCCGAAATCGCCGAGAGCCGTCGGATCTGGGAGGGCGGATCGGAGGGCTGACAGAGCACGGAGCTGGTGGCGGGTTTATGTGCGGGGGCCCGCTGAATATTAGATTGATTTATTTGTGTGTGGGGGGTTCAAAAACTTTGGGTTTGCGGGTTATGTGCTGGTGGTGTTTAATGTTTATTCAAACATTTTAACACTAAACTTTAAACGATGAGCACGAGAGGGTAAAAATGATGAATTGTTATGGGTAAAGGGGTGAGGAAAGAGGTTGTTAACTTAACCAAATGTTAAGTTAATCCCAGGGTTAGGATGTGGAAGGGTAATGCTAAGCCCCAAATGAACTCAGCATTTCCCCAAACTGATGTTATAGGGATATAGTGCCAGGGGATGGGAATATGTACATAGGGGAGCTATTTAGTGCTTTGTAGTAAGGGGAAGGGGAAATAGATAGGGATTTACATAATAAGGTTAGAAGTTAATATGAAAATGACAAGAAAGCGCTAAGTTTAGAGATCTTAGGCTACTTAAAAGGGGAAAATGACTTATAGAGTGAATTAGAGTACTCCTAAGCAAAGCAAACCTTTACTTAGGCCAATGATATGACAAATGATGAAACTTAAGAGATATCAAGCAGATCTTGACCTCTTTGGGGAGGTTAGTGAATGATTTGGGGAATAAGAAGAAGGGGGAGTTAGAAATGCCTCACTTGAGCTCCTCCAAAGGAAAATTGCTTTGTACTTGTGATCTGAAGTTGATAAACACTTTGAAATACAAAATTGATCACAAATCCTCATTCTGCAACCACAAAGCTACTTACGCAGCCTACTTACCTAGCATTTTTTCTTCTTTTTGCATGGGTTCACTTAGACTTGCAGACCCTGATTGTCTTCTTTTCTTTTAACTTCCCTCCTATCTAAAATCAACCCTTATCTCTTCCAAGGGCCCAAATTAAGCAGTTGGGCTCCTTCATTTCTCTACCTAACTACTGATCTGCCCAGCTTAAGTTGTTTGGACAGATATTCATTCTCGATCTTCTAAAACAAGCAATTTAAACCTAGGGAAGCCAAGATTAAGTTGTTTGGCTTTCCCTTATCTGTAAAACTCTTCAAAAATGGTATGATTCTTAAAAATGGAGCTTCTTGGAAATATGGAACCTTGCAGCATGACAAGATGACATATTTGGCATGTAAAACAGTCAATCATGAAATATGAAACCTATTGCAATAGGAGGCTAACAGTGGCTCCACTTGGGGATGTTTTTTTAGGATGAAAATCCAAGAACAGCAGGTCAGAATGCCTTGATCTTCACTTGTTGTTGTAAACTGAAATTCTCCTTCTTGTCAATGCCTTTGACTGAATTCTTATAAGCTGATAAGCAGTATCTTTTTGATCTGAATTGCAGAAACATTACAACTCTGCTTCTTTCCCTTTGGGTGCTTGTAAACATATTGAAATCTGTTTGAGCACTTCTTTGGGATTATTTCAAAAACGGAGATCTGAAATAGAGCTTTCTTTGATCTTTCCTTCAAAATTTGTTGCATTGTTCCCTCTTATTTGCCTGCTATAAGAAAAAGTGTTCAAAATACAAACATTAATGTACAGATAGTATACAAAGCTGTGTTGCATTCAACAAAAGGGATCATGATAATGCTTTAGCATTCGGCCATTGACAGGGCCTTCTTCGGCTGTGCTGCCATCTAAACTCTTCAGAAAATATGTGTTGTTGCCTTGAACAATAGAAATAGTAAAGGGGCCTTTCCACAGGAAATAAAACTTGCCATGCTTTCCTTTGTCCTCTCTTCTTGAATTCCATCTTAAGACTTTGTTGCCTATGTAGAAATCTTCAGCCTTGGTTCTGTTGTCAAACATTTTCTTAAACTTCTCTTATAAAATCTGAGTTCTATCGTACACTTGCTCTCTTGTTTGTTGCAAATGGATGGTTTGGTTTATTCTTCTTTGGATATCATTTGGATCTGCCTGAATCTCTTGTAGCAATTTGATAACAGGGATTCCCAAAGAAGAGGGAACTTTGCCTCCATGCCATCGACTAACTCATATGGGCTCATCCCAATGGATCTCTTGGTTGACAACCTGTCTACCCATAGGGAATTTACAAGCTTTTTGTGCCAGTTCTTCTTGTTCTCCTCCAAGACTTTCTTAATGATGTTAATCAGACTCTTGTTGGATGATTCGGCCAAGCCATTACCTTGAGGGTAATAGGATGTGGAGTGACCTAAGGTAATGTGGAATTTGTGGCAAAAACAGATCATTTTCTTGGATTTGAAGGCAACAACATTATCTGTAATGATCTTCTCAGGACAACCAAATTTGTACAAAATGTTGGTTTCAAGCAATTGGATGATGGTGGAGTCATTGGCTTGCCTACATGGGATGGCTTCAATCCACTTGGTAAAGTAATCTGTGGCTGTTAGAATCCAATTATGCTGGCTAGAAGAGGATGGATGGATTTCTCCAATGAATTCAAGACCCCATTGTTGAAAAGGCTTCTCGGTTGAAATGGGCTTAAGGGGCAAAGGCAGAAGCTTTCTTTTGCCTTCAAAGATTTGGCATTTGTGGCATGAAACAAAAAACTTTCTCACATCAGCAAACAAAGAGGGCCAATAGAAACCAGCCCTTAGTATCTTATCAGTAGTGGACTTCCAATATAAGTGCCCTCCATAGTCCCCTGCATGAAATTCTTTCATGACACTGTCAGTTTCATCCATAGTTAGATAATTCAGCAATATTCCTTCATGATTTTTCCAAAACAGGGCACTATCTAAGACACAAAACTTTGATGCTTTCATCTTTAAAGATCTCTTTTTGGTTCTGGACAACCATGGAGGAGCACACAGGTTTAACAATATAAAACATATATCAGCATACCATGGGGATTTCAAAAAAGCTTCACTGATCTGTGAAGTCGCCAGCTCCTATTCATTATCCAGTTGATTAATGTCTAAGGCTTGAAAATTGGTTTCGAACATCAGTTTGGCTAAACCTTGTCCCTTTATCAGCTTGGTGGGTTTTATCTCAATGTCATACTCAAGGATATTGGCAATCCATTTGCCTCTTTTGCCTTCTACGCCCTCTTGAGTTAATATGTCTTTTACAATAGCATTTGGCACATAAGCAATCACATGTGAATATAAAATGTAAATTCTGAAATCTTTGATTGCTTTAACAAGGGCATATGCTTGCTTCTCCATGATTTGGTACTTCAAGGGTGCATCTCTAAGGGCTCAACTGAAAAATGAAATTGGCTTTTCATTTCCCTGATCATCTTTCCGCCAAAGGACAGCAGCGATGGTGTGTTCAGATGCAAATGAAAAAATGATGAAATCTTTATCAAATTGAGGACTTGTCAGGAGTGGGGCTTGAGTTAAGGTAGATTTTATGCCCTCAAAGGCTTGCTTGGCCTCTAAAGTTCATTTTACCTTGGAATCCTTCTTTAACATTTTATTTAGTATTCCTATCAACTTGGCTAGATTTGGGATAAATCTCGTTAGGAAATTTATCTTTCCTAGGAATGCTTGCAACTCTTTGATGTTTCTTGGATAAGGGATTTGAAGGATGGCTTGAATTCTTTCAGGATCAATTCTAATCCCATATTTTGAAATGATATGGCCTAATAATTTTCCTTCTTCAAGGCCAAACAAAGACTTTTTGGGGTTCAAGGAAATGCCATATTTCCTACATGTTAGGAACACTTGTCTCAAATGTTTTAGGTGCTCTTGATCAGATTTTGAGAAAGGAGTAAGGTCATCAAGGTAAACCACTAGGAAATCATGGATTTCCTTGGCAAATGCAATGTCCATGGCCCTTTGAAAGGTAGCACTTGCATTCTTTAGTCCAAAAGGCATCTTCACATACTTAAATGCTCCCCATGGTGTTATAAAGGTTGTCTTGTCTTGGTCATCCGAGTGAACAAGTATTTGATTAAAACCTGAAAAGCCATCTAGCAAAGAAATTCTTGAAGACCCCACTACTCTTTGTAGAATGTGGTCCATCTTTGGCAGTGGGTAGTGATCTTCAAGGGAGACTTGGTTCAGATTTCTTAAGTCCACACATAGTCTAATCTCCCCTGTTTTCTTCCTTGTGGGAACAAGATTGGATACCCATTCTGAAAATCTAATGGGTGCTATGATACCAGCCTCAAACATTCTTTTCACTTCTTTCTCGATCAAAGGGAGAAGCACATGATTGATTCTTCTTAGTTTCTGTTTGAAGGGCTTTTGATTTGGCTTTAAGGGAATGGTATGTTGAATAACGGAGGTTTCATAGGACTTAAGGTCCTCATAACTCTAGGCAAATACATCTTGAAACTCTTTAAATAAATCAACATATTTTCATTTTTGATCGGGAGGCAAAGACTTGGACAGTTTAATCATTTTGGGCTTCTCTGCTGTCCCAATATTACAGTCTTCCACATCAGCGTTTAAGGGCTGCATCTTTGGCTTTTTGGGGACATCGTTTGAATCAAATATGTCTTCTAATGGAGTGAGGCCAACAGGTAGAAAATTGTCTTTTAAATCAATCACTTCGGCCTCTGCTTCAGCTATTTCATCTAAATGCATTTGCTTCAGCTCTTGCATGTTTTTCTCATAAAAAATGGTTGGGTGCAGCATCTGATTTGCTGCTACAACTGTTATAGTTTTCTCATTTTGGCTCATTTGCTGTTGTGGGTCATCCATGGCATCTTCATCAATGTTTAAGCCTGAGAATTCTTGCTGTAAGGTAAGAAAATTGTTGATTTGAGCATCATCCTCAAACACTTGCCAATCTTTGATATTGTTAGGGACAGTAGGCCTGTGCTTTATCTCAGCAGTAAAGTGCTAATTGGGCTCAAAGGGCAGCTTGCAGGTGCTAGAAAAAGTAGCTAGACTATGAGCATGCATGTTATGGCTTCTAGAAATCTTAGCAAGCTTGAATTCGGTGAAGAAATTGAGTATTTCTGTGGTAGTAGACCTATAAGCTCTTAGCCTATTGTCATTAGTAACAAAGTTACCTTTAATCTATTGAATGATCAAATCGGAGTCACCTAGAATGGACACTTTTGCAGCTCCTAGAGATTTGAGAAGTTTAAGGCCTAAAAGGAGAGCCTCATACTCTGCCATGTTGTTGGTGCATTTGAAGTTTAGTCTGTAAGCATGACCCTCTGCATGGCTGTTATGTGTATTGTGAATCCATATTCCTGCCCCTGCTCCTAGCTTATTAACAGAACCATCAAACTCTAAATACCATGTGATTTCTTGCTTGTGGTTAGTATTAAGAGTTTCAGTCATTTTAGGATTGGGTGGACCTAGTTCTTGTGCTTCATGTGGTTCTTCTTGTATGCTGGCTGCATTAATTGTTTTAACAGTTTCATAGGTATGGGCAACCGACTCCTGATTGATGCATGTTTTTTGTTCTAAAGGAAAAGTCTTCTCATCAGTGGGAGGGAAGCTATCATCATTAAACAATATAAAGGAATCCATATCAGAATGGATTGAGTAAATGGGAAAGTTATGGGGTTTTTCCTCACTACTTACCACATACTTCATCAATGTTTCTCTATACAGTCTCTTTGGTTGCCCAAAAACTGAAATAGTGGCATAGGAGAGGTCTAGTTGGAGAGATCCTTGGAGTTTTGCTCCCCAAGATCTTGATAAGAGCATGCCATACTTTGGTGGAATGTCAGCAACCACCACGTCCATTAGGATCGTTTTGTTGGGAAATTGGACTAAAGACACACAGAGGTCTCTGATTAAGCCTAAACACTTGACCTGACTAGAATCAAATGAGAATAAGTCTTTGTAGGGTCTAGTGACATCAAGGTTTAGCTTCTCCATTATATCTTTGGGCATTAGATTGTGTGAAGCACCTGAATCAAACATAGCATTATGCAACACTTTATCATGAATGTGCAAACTAGCATAAAAGGGTAGAATAGCTCCATGTCCTGATTTACCATTGACTTCAGGACCAAAAAGTAATTCAGGTTGATTATCTAAGACATTAACATCATCCCTGTTCTCTGGCATTTGCAGTGATCTTTTGATTTGCTGTCTATACACATCATGTTTGGCAAGCTCAGAGAGAGGAATAGATATCTTTAATTTACCAATATCTGATTCTAAATCAAAAGATTTTTCTGACTGTGTTTTAGTATTGTGACTGGTAGATTTTCCTTTTTCAATTGTATCTTCAGTGATCTTCTCTTGGTTATCAGTGATTCCTTGATATTGTTCTGTTTTAGGAAGGCTTTGAGGAGTGCTATTTACATTGTTTTTTGAAGGAAAGGATACGAAAGGCTGGTTATTAGAGGGCTGCATGTCAGATACATCCTCTATGGTCACTTATTTTAATTTTGGGTCTGTTTTCTCAGCAGGTTCTGTGATAGCAGCCTTGTCTTTTACTTTCTTAGGTTGCTTGCATCCTTTGGCTTGATGGGATCGGACACATCAATGGTTCTTGTTCTTAATTTGTATTGTTTATGGACTTCGTAGACAGCTGAATCATAGCCTTGTTTGAAGTCAAATGACTCTCCAAACTTGGTCTGGAATTGATTTATATCATGGTTATCTTGGTCCTCTTGGGTTAGAAATACTTGTTGTTCACTCTTCAAACCCATCAAGTTTATGTGAGTGTCCTCTATCTAATCACTAGATGTGGACGCTTCAGCGTAGTTTTCATGAGAAGGAGGTCTTATATCCTCGTCAGGACTTGCCCTTCCAACGTTTGGGTTCTGATTTTTTCTAAAGTTTGGATTTCTGATAGGATTGTTTTGCTGTCCTTCCCATGAGGCTTTTCTTTCAATAGTTTCCATTCTATTTTCAAAGCTGTCCTTGCCTTTGATGATTGTGTCCAATTTTCGCTCAAAGGCTGAAGGTTCATCTTTAAAAGTGGTTCTTCTCTCAGCTCTTGCTCTATTTCGCTTGGCAATCAGATTTGCCTCCACACTAACAGCTACATTCTGCATGTCTGCTAAGGTTTGAGGGGCTCTTTCCCTTAACTGATAAGCCATTTATGAATCAAATCCATCAGGGAATTTGTATAAAGCAAGATCAGGTGGAGGTCTGAGGTTTTGTGGAATAGCGTTGTAAACATTGTTAAACCTGGCACAATAGTCTAAGATAGCTTCTTGAGGGCCTCTTTTGATAGTGTCATACTCGGATAATATGTGGAGAGGGTCCTTCTTCTTCTCCCATCTGTTAAGAAATGTTTGGTAAAGGGCCTTTGGGTCAGCTATGGAATTTGCAGGAAGAGCTCTAAACCAGGGCCTAACATCTCCTGTTAAACTTTGGACAAAAGTATTCATTCTTACACCATCATCATCTATTTCATAACTCTCAAAATAGTCCTGAATTTTCTTAGTATGTTGCAGGGCTGTGCCAGAACCAATACCTTCAAAATATGTGATTTTTGTTTGATAGTCCTGAGGCATAGCCCCTGGATTTGCAGGTAACTGTAAAGGTGCATATTTGTTAGCCATATTTACAAGGATAAGTGGAAGGGCTGGAACAGCTGTAATAACAGTGGTGGTAGTGGTAGTATGCGCAGTGAATGTAGGTGTGGAGAAGGTGCTTGGAGAGGTGGATGATGAACAAGGGGAAGTAGGGGTTGAACGAAACAAAACTTTAACAGGGGTTGGAAAACAGCTTGGCTGAACTGTTTGAGGACTAGAATCAACAAACTCTTCTTGTTTTTGTTTGCTAAGGTTTCTAGAGATTAAATTGGGATTTTCAAAAATAGCTAGTGGATTTGGGTCTGGATTTGACCTAGTATTATGTGTTTTCTTCTTGGGAGCCAGCTTCTAACTTGTTTTTCGGAATTTTCTGAATAAGCTCCCCAGCGGAGTCACCAATGATGTTATCACTCAGGTTTTCCCTTGGCTCCTTAAGGGATACGGCCAAGGTAACCACAAACCAATCTTTGGGCTGCAAGTCCTAGCCTACCTGCAGTCAGAGAGGGCTCTCTCTTTAATATTTAACTTTGTTTTGGGTTGATTTTAGGCTAGTTATGGTGTACGTGGGTTTTGTTTTGATTTTGGTGGGAAGGATAATGTTTTCAAGCAGAGTTGGGATGCATAGAGTGAGAAGTTCAAACCATTGGGCATGGAGTCATGGATTAGGGCTTGTTGTTGCGTTTTCTTGGTCACAAGAGGAATACATAGCAGGATAGCTACACATAGAACAATATCAGGCTAGAATAAAGATGGAATGAAGGTTAGAGATGAAAGGCAACTAAGAATATTTCATTAGCTAACAGAGAGGGAAGGTGAAGGAAAGATTGTCTAGGAGAAGTCAGGAATTCCTAAATAACAGTCATATGGGAAAGAAACGGGGTAAAAATGATCATTTAACTATGCATATTCATAACCATTTCTGAAGAAGACATATAGAAATAACAAGAACTGAGCATAGGGTGCAGTCAAGCAAAACCTAAGCTATTCTTCTTTCTTGCTATTTAGATGGTAATACAATGGTGGTGTAAACATATATAAATTGTAAACAGAGGTAAGTAAACACTTATTGAGCCATGTAGTAGCACAAGAATACCACAGTCACTCTTTGGCCATTAAATAACACAACAGTCAGTTCTTCATCCGAATCATTCCAGCAATATTTGACTATAGAGCTCTCAAAATATACAACGCAAGTCTTGAATGAGGATTATCAACCAACTAACCCTTTAAACAATGTATTAGGGTGGTTTATACAGAGAAAATATCCAAAAATATCTATTACAACAGATCTGAGGGAAATGAGTTCTTTAACCTAATCTTGTCCTAAAATTAAATACAAGAAGATATTTATTTGAGCTGCGCTAGAGGCATCCGCATCAAAATGATTTAATATGGTGTCCTTGGTGGCTTGGTGCAGTGTTTCTTCAATAACTGTGCTTTGTCTTTTATGTGTACCTCTTAGGTGGTTATGTTGCTTTTAGGTGGCTTTAATGTGCACTAGTCCCGATTTGATGAGCTTTGAATGGCCTTTACTGCTTCTTTGACTTGGATGGAGGCCTTTAATGTTCACCTGCTTTGGTATTGCCGATTTGATACTCCTTGCCGCTTCACTGATACTCTTCAATTTATTCTAGGTTTTATCTTTCCTCCGAAACTCTTTAACACTTGAATCGGGCCACTTTTCTCTCCCTTGATATGCTTGAGACTATCAAATCGCCCCTTTTCTGCCCTTTCAAGGCAAAAATAACTACTACGAATGCCTTTCGTGGCCTCTAAAATACTATCAGCGCTGGCTGATTGAATATGAACATACCAGCATACCTTTAGTTCTCTAGTTCTGTTTATGTTGTCTTTTCTTTAGTTTCTCTGTTTCTAGCGTTGCCTCCCGCGAATTTTTGGGTTTTTGCAGGTAGCCGAGGAAGGAAGCTCTCCATTTTGAGCCATTTTTCTTAGTGATGCACGATTAGTGCTAATCACGCATCAAAAACTGCCTCAGTTTCTCGTTTCAGGCACTTTGCTGCGATTTTCACCCTTCGCGCCTCTTTCGGTGATGACGTTAGCATGACATCAGCGGCGGGTCTCGGTACAACATGGTGACGTGGCAGGGTGGCGTGGCATTACGGCAGGGTGACGAGGTAGGGACGGAAGCAGATGCGGTGGCAGTGACACGTAGCAGTGGTGGGTTGACGCAGAGGTGGCGTAGCGCTGTCGTCAGGGGAGGAGAGATAGAAGGTGGTTTGTGGTTTTATCGGACCGCCTTCTGTACGAGGGTGGTATGTGTCATAGGGGCTCTGATGTAATTTCCTGGAGACACGCGTCTTTTTTACGGTGGGGAAACCGCTAGCCTATCAGAGGCTAAGCATCGGACGTCGGGGCGGCTCCGAAATCGTCGAGAGCCATCAGATCTGGGAGGGCAGATCGGAGGGCTGACGGAGCGTGGAGCTGGCAGCAGGTTTATGTGCGGGGGCCCGCTGAATATTAGATTGATTTATTTGTGTGTGTGGGGTTCAAAAACTTTGGGTTTGTGGATTATGCAGTAGTGGTGTTTAACGTTTATTCAAACATTTTAACACTAAACTTTAAACGATGAGCGCGAGAGGGTAAAAATGATGAAATGTTATGGGTAAAGGGGTGAGGAAAGAGGTTATTAACTTAACCAAATGTTAAGTTAATCCCAGCGTTAGGACGCGGAAGGCTAATGCTAAGCCCCAAAAGAACTTAGCATTTCCCCAACTGATGTTATAGGGCTATAGTGCCAAGGGATGGGAATATGTACATAGGGGAGATATTTAGTGCTTTGTAGTAAGGGGAAGGGGAAATAGATAGGGATTTACATAATAAGGTTATAAGTTAATATGAAAATGACAAAAAAGCACTAGGATTAGAGATCTTAGGCTACTTAAAAGGGAAAAATGACTTATAGAGTGAATAAGAGTACTCCTAAGCAAAGAAAACCTTTACTTAGGCCAATGATATTACAAATGATGAAACTTAAGAGATATCAAGCAGATCTTGACCTCTTTAGGGAGGTTAGTGAATGATTTGGGGAATAAGAAGAAGGGGGAGTTAGACATGCCTCACGTGAGCTCCTCCAAAGGAAAATTGCTTTGTACTTGTGATCTGAAGTTGATAAACACTTTGAAATACAAAATTGATCACAAATCCTCATTCTGCAACCACAAAGCTACTTACCCAGCCTACTTACCTAGCATTTTTTCTTCTTTTTGCATGGGTGCACTTAGACTTGCAGACCCTGATTGTCTTCTTTTCTTTTAACTGCCCTCCCATCTAAAATCAACCCTTATCTCTTCCAAGGGCCCAAATTAAGCAGTTGGGCTCCTTCATTTCTCTACCTAACTACTGATCTGCCAAGCTTAAGCAGTTTGGACATATATTCATTCTCTATCTTCTAAAACAAGCAATTTAAACCTAGGGAAGCCAAGATTAAGTTGTTTGGATTCCCCTTATCTGTAAAACTCTTCAAAAATGGTATGATTCTTCAAAATGGAGCTTCTTGGAAATATGGAACCTTGCATCATGACAAGATGACATATTTGGCATGTAAAACAGTCAATCATGAAATAGGAAACCTATTGCAATAGGAGGCTAACAGAATGCATGGAATTGATCCATCTATAGTCTAGCATGAGATCAAGATGTACAAAAACGCCAAACCTATTCGTCAGAAGCTTCAACCGGTCAATCCTCAGAAAGAAACAACTATTAAAGCTGCTTAAGGGGGTTTCATATACCTCGTTCCTCTAACGGAGTGGGTTTCGAATCCAGTCCTTGTAGATAAAAAGCAAGGAACAATCCGAGTATGTATCAAGTTTAGGGATTTGAATAAAGCTTGTCTAAAAGACAATTACCCCACACTTTTTTGATCAAATTGTTTATGAATGTGCAGGTAATGAATTATTTACGTTCATGGATAGATTCTTTGGTTATAATCAAATTACTATGCGTCCAGAGGACCAACACAAGACAACCTTTATTTGTCCCTGGGTCACGTTTGCATACAAGAACATGCGTTTTGGTCTTAAAAATGTTGGAGCTACTTTTCAGCAGGCCATGTCTTATGCTTTCCATGACATCAAACATGTTATCGAAGCATACTTGGATGACCTAGTTGCTCGTTCTTGAAAGAGAATCATTCATCCCAACCACCTTCGGTTAGTTTTTGAGAGATGTCATTTTTATAAAATTTGGTTGAATCTGAATAATTGTGTTTTTGCGGTCACATCTGGTCAGTTTTTAGGATTCATCGTATCAACTAAAGGGATTCGAGTTGATCCTGTCAAGGTTCAGGCAATAATTCAATTTCCTGCCCCATCTTCCATTCATCAACTTCAAAGCCTTAGGAAAGGCAAATTTCTTGAGAATATTTAGAAAATTATGCCAAGATTACCAAAGGATTTATGTGTTTGCTTAAGAAAGGAGTTCCATTTTTATGGGATGACTTTGCGCAACGATTTTTAATGCCTTGAAATAGACATTAATCTCTGCTCCATTGTTGAGTCCATCAGATTATGGTAGATATTTCCTTTTTTATTTGGCTGCAGCAGAATCAACCATAGGTATGGTTCTGGTTCAGGAGGATGATGCTCTTAGTGAGCATGTAATCTAATGCTTGAGTCGAGGCATAGTAGGACTTGAGCTACACTATTCTCTTATCCAAGAAATTGGCCTTGGCAGCTGTCCATGCTATCTAGCGACTTCGTTATTACATTTTTCTACGCAAAACGTTCATCTTAGCGACTGTCAATCGTTTTCCATTTGTACTGAGTAGGTGAGTGATTGGGGGAAAATATAATCGATGTATTGTTATTTTGCAACAATTTTATCTCGATTTCTTGTCAGCCAAATCTAAGAAGTCATTGGTTTTGGTGGAATTAATTTCTGAGCTGCCTTGTGAGGAAGCCATTGTTTATGAGGAAAATTTCCCCTACGAACATTTATTCCTCATTTCTTCACAAGATCCCTGGTACGAAGATATCATTATATATCTCCAAACTTCAAAGTTCCCACCTGCTTCCTCCAAAGATGAGCGTCGAAAGTTACATCACCTTGCCAAAAACTATGTTATAATTGGTGATACATTATATCGTAGAGGGGTTTATTGCATCCTTAGGTGTTGCTTAACTTCAAAAGAAGTAGAGTCTGTACTTAATGATTGCCACAGTGGAGCTTGTGGTGGTCGTCTATTAGGGCTTGCAATAACTTAGAAAATTTTGCGTGCCGACTACTTTTGGCCTTTAATTTTCAAAGATTGTATTGAAGTGTTCAAACATTGCCACCCTAGTCAAATTTATACTCGAAAAATGTGTGTGCATCTAGCTCGACTATTTCCTATTATCACTATTGGTCCATTTACGAAGTGGGGCATTTACTTCAATACTTTTAATCCGCTTTCAGCAAGTACTTTTAATCCGCCTTCAGCGGCGAATCACAAGTACAACATTATGGTTGTAGACTACTTTACGAAGTGGGATGAGGCCATGCCTACTTACAAAAACGATAGTGAAAAAACAACCTTGTTTCTCTTCAATCAAGTTATTTCATGATTTGGTATCCCAAGAGAGATTGTCACTGACCATGGCAATCACTTCCATAATCAAATGATGACTGAATTGGCTCTCAAGTTGGGCTTCCAGTAGGAGCATTCGTCTCTGTATTATCCTCAGGCCAATGGGAAAGTCAAAGCCGTGAATAAGTACCTTAAGAATATCTTGCAAAGGACAATTGACAAAAACTGCTCCAATTGGCACATCATGTTGTACTTGGCACTCTGGGCATAACGAACCTCGATGAAGATTGCCACTGATTTTACTCCTTCTCAATTTGGAATCTATTTTTCATATCGAACGTGAAATTTCACCCCTTAAGCTAGCTGTAGAACTTCTTCCAGAGACATCCATTCTCGAAGAAGGCCTCATGCATTTGAAACATCTTGATGAGAAGCGTCGAGATGTCACCATAATAAATGAGGCCCACAAGAAGAGGGTTAAAACTCAGTATGATAAAGTTGTCCATCCTCGGCTTTTTCTCTAAAGGTGACCTTGTCTTAGTCTATGACCAAGACAAAGACTCCCTGGGAGCAGGCAAATTCAAATCTATGTGGTATGGTCCCTTTGTAGTCAAGCGAGTTTTGGGGAAAGGGGCCTATGAATTAATGCATTTTGAAGGGAACAAGTTGGCGAAGCCCCGGAATGGGCTCTACCTTAAAATGTATTTTTCTTAGGTTCTGACTGAGCAATTTCTTGTTTGTATATATTGTATTTTTGTACATATTTGTCTAGAATTTTGTGATATCGACATTTTTTTATTTTCTTTGGCAGGTGTTGATGGATGATTTGATATATTTCAGATTCGTCGATGGTGCTAGTAGGCACACTCAGAATCTTGCTTCCGCAACTTGGGTGATTTATTATCCATCTGGCCAGTTGATGGTGTCGAGGGGAGTATGTATTGGCCCTACCTCGAATAACATTTCCGAATATACTATCATTATTAATTTAATATATGAAGCAATTTCTTATGGGATTGATTCATTGGTAGTTTATCCATACTCACAGCTGGTAGTGTCACAATTAAATAACATTTATCGGGTTTGTGATCCTTATTTATATCGCCAATTTTTTAGTGTGAGAATGTTGCAACGATCATTTATTTATATTACATATGTTCACATTCCACGATCTAAGAAGTCATTAGCAGACTCTATTGCTAATCAATCATTAGATTGGAATATTAATCATTCATCAAATTAAACAAACATAAAAAAATTTGAATCTGTATATATATCATAAAACGGTCTGTATATAAATAAAGTGTTCAAAAAATAATATACAAAATTTTGACAAAATGCCTTCAAAATTTGGGTTCATGCCTATAATCATGTCTAGTCTATCTATCGACCCAGCGCAGGATGAGCGGCTAAAAAGTTAACGACTGTATTGGCTACACGCCGAAGTATGCAGACCAAGTCCCATGGTACCCCTACCATGCGGTGTTGCATCTCCTCAGGTAGATCCTCTATGGCTATCATAGGTACCTGGTGAGTTAGTCTCACCAGGTTTCTCTAAACTGCATATAGGACTCTCTCTGTCTTAGTTGTTGCCTCTTCCGCGATGCCTGTGCCTCGAAAATCAATCTAGTCTCACTGGACCCACATCTAGAACATGGTAATTTTGTCAGTATTTTGTCTCATCAAAAATATTTCTAAGTTCATTTGATATTTAAAAAAATCTTAAAAATTTATGAAAACTTAAATTTTTTTTACCTATGTCTCCCATGTTGCATTTGGTGGCAACACCAAGTTTTAATCTCCTCAGAAATCCATACCAGTATATGGGTAGTCGTCGACTGTGATGATCTGTTGGTCCCACCAGGCAAAAAACTCATCATCGAAAGTCGTCCTAGGCATGTCCCCACCTCCAAGGTGTTTGATCAAGTCAGCCTATCTACCCATCCGAAGATATCGAGGGCTACTGATAGAGAAAGATATTTTGGGACATAGCCTAGGTACCTTCTTGAAGAAGAATGAGCATAAGATAGTCCCATATCCAAAGTTCTTTGTCCGACCCTTCCGAATAGAGGTCAATTGGCTCTTCATGTTGGTGAGAAGAGGCACGCACCAGTCAAAAACCATGGTAAGGCATTCCACTTCTAGGCTCATGGACACTTGTGATGCCTGATGCAGTGAAGCTTATCCATTTACCCTCGCAATGGTAAATAGTAGAATCCTTAGAGATAAACTTTGCACGTGTTTGATTGGAATCTAACCTCCAATCTTCTCTGGGTGTCCAAGACAGTATATATGTACATAGTCTTCTACTGAAAGACTACTTCTTGTCCTGCCAATCGAATGCACGACCTCCCCTCTTTAGGAGAGACCTATAATAAAGTAGATGTCTTCAACCTCAATTAGTAGAGGCATCTGCTATATCATGAAGGCATCATCCTCTGCACTCCAGTAGTGGATCAGGAGTTTGAGCAGGCATGTGTTGGCTTTTATGTTTTGCATTTTGAAGAATTTCAATAAGCCACTGCCTCTCAATGCATGTAGTGTATTTTGTTCATTCATTACCTCATTATCATTTGTGGTATGCTCTCTTTCTCTCCATGTGATGGTCATCTTGCAAAAAAATTGAGTTTCAACCGTTAGTTTTTTGTGTTTAAACTTTAACTCGTGTACACAGGGGTTCCCTTTACACACAGTTGTGTGTAGGGCCATCGTATATGTAGGTTGATCACATCAAACCCGCTTGTATGCAGATTTAGATTTTTGGGCATAAATTCCCACTATCAAAACTTTATGAAAAATTATAAAAACTATCAAAAAACATTACAAGCATGATTTGAGGTTTACCTGATAACATTGGTGTGATTTGAACAGTCCAATTTCTTAGAGACAAGCTTGTTCCTTTTTGATCCACAGCTCTTTGCTCCAAACAGAAATAAAAAAATGTGAGTCCAAAAGTCATTATATAACTTTGAAATTGCAAAATATTTTTTCAAGTTTTTTTTTTCTCTCACGGATTTTTTGACCTGTGGACTTGGATTGTCGAGAATGGGTTGTTTTTCAGGATATTTTGGAGACTTCTTCGAGATTTTATTTCAATCACATGACCACTGACCTGTAATGGTAGGTATCGTTCACTCACTAGCATATAGGTTAGGGAAAACCATTTTTTCCATTGCATATTGCATACTAGCCTTCGTTCAGCGATACATTAGCCATAGGGTTGACCCCATCATGTCTTGGTTAGCAAACCATGTTCACTTGCCAATTTTTAAATCATGATGATCCATCCTTTACATGGGCATCTTAGTTAGAACCTCACTGACATTGATTGCCCATGCGGCTATACTGAGTAGGCATAGGACTCCTCTTTAGTTCTACCATGACTTATGCGTTGAAGACACATTCTCCTTTCTTTTGTGTTGATTTCTGGCCTTATACCCTAGAGGCTCCTTTGTGTTGAGTTGTACTGCTACATTGCACTTTGACTATTTGCACCTTTTGGCCTTGAGCCAGCTTCACTTGGACTCATGTTTAAGCCACTTATTTGACCATGTATTCTGCAAAATCAACCATGCAATCACTTAGCTTCTGCAACTTGAGGCATCCTTTCACCCATGGAAAGAACATCCATTTGAGTGTCCTTGACTAGTTTTTCCTTCCTACATTGAGCATAGGAATGTTCCCATCCCAGGAACTAGATCATCTATTTCTTTGACACACATTTTTTCCACTATACTATAGCATTCTTTTATTCTTCTTCTAGATTAAAGAAAAAGACAAAAAAATTATATATTCCAAAAAGAGCAGGAATGGGACAACATTTCCATATTTTTTTGGCAGCTACAGTCAGTCGTGTTGCCCTTGAACAAAGCACTCAAAAGAAAGTATCTCCTCCATTTTGGGCGGGATTTAGTTTAACATCGGTACCCCTTAACCTTGTTATTGAGTAAGTACTCCTATGATTGGTTACCTCTTCCAATCATATGGAGAGTTTTCTCATGCCTCCTGCATGAAGAACTTATACAAATTTATTATATGCTGCCATGTAGTCATCATTGAGTTGTGCCCTTGTTCAAGGGAAGTAAGCTTGAGTGAGCCTCTCTGTGGTGTCTCTTGGCCTATTTCTTTAGTCGGCCATCACTGGTTGTCAGTGTCATGTTTTTCATCACATCAGTTATATTGGTCCTTTGCTTGTGCCAGTTTGAGAAGGTCTCCATTGACTTCTTCTTGGCGGGTCTTGTCCTTATCGACGACGACATATTAATCTGAGGGCAGGCCTAGAGCCGCACCCTGGCCCTATTTTCATTATTGACTGGTTACCTTGTACTCAACATTGATCAGTATCATGGGTCTTTGACTGAATGGTTTTCCTTGTGTTTGACATCATCTTTCATTATCACACATTGGGATTCGTGCAGTGCCTTGGTTTCCATTTGACCCTATTTTTGGATTCCTCGACTCGGTGTCAGCTTTCATTATTGGTTGGTTCAGAGGGTTTCTATCATGTGCTGGCTACATCTTGCGTACACCAGAAATGTGATTTGGTTGGGTTACTACATATTTTTCATCTGATTCCTTACACATTATTGGCCTACAGGTTACACTCGCACTAGATTGATGAAGGATCCCTTATTGCCTTCCTTCTTGCAGATCCTTTCCTATCGACTACAACTCATTTTGTCTGGGACAAAGATCTAGAGTCCATTTGGTAGTACCTTAGGGTTTGTAATCATCAATGGAATATTCCTTTGCTATCAACAGTGGGAAATTATCATTGTCTATTGATTGATAGATTCCTCCAAGTGTTCAACTTCAGCTCATTTATTCGCACTTGTTAGATTGTACTGGGTACCTCGACTCTCATTTTCATTATTGGTGAGTAGTCTCGCATTTGTTAACAATATACATCAATGACAGGTAATCAAACAATTTCTCACGTGGTCAACCTCAGATCATTTATTCCCTTTGTGTAGAAATTTACCGCGGCAGTCGACGAAGACCTCAGATTCCATCATCATGTTTTGGTTCACTTGTCAGCTGCTCCTGTTACTGCTAGTTGACACCATCCACCGTATATGTTGCAGTTCTTCATAGCGACATCTTATATGCTAGCATTTGAGTGGAGATGTAGTATCATTTTATTCCATATTTTTCATTTTGTACTATTGGGATCAGTTTTTGACATCAGTGATCAACATCATTTATCTTCTACTTATATGTTAAATTCAGACATGTACTTTTTCGATCACGATCAGATGATCCATTATATACTTTCAGTTCTTTATACTTGTATACATTTTGGATCCCCTTGTACTTGATATGTGGACATGCTTTAATTTCTGTAAGCATTGGTATGCCCAACTCAGACAGTATTTTGTTTCTAATCTCTTTTTGATGGCTTGGCAGGCTAAATTTTGGTGAAGTCCTTCTCAGTTTTGACAATATTATTTCCATACACTTAATACATTTTGGCCATCATGTACCCCTTATGACCTCATATATTAGGGGGCATCTATTATAGCACCATTTATCACCCTTGGTATTTGTGATGCTTTGTTTATGGCCTAGGGCAACCCCTCCTTCCAGACTTGGTCCAAATATATTAAAAACAATGTTTTATTTCCTGTATGGTACTTTTCCCTGGGATAAGAGGGTGTACACGCAGGTTAGTCAATACCAAACCCACGTATATGTGTTAAAACACTTAAAAAATAAATTTCATTAATTATGGGCAGAGTTCATGGGTTTTACCTGTTGATTACCTCCTATTGCCCATGGCCCAACTGTTTCCCAACTAAAAAACTAATTGGGAGAAGTATAAATAGACTTCTATGGGAAGGTCTTAACGAGGAGAAGAGATAGATATATTATACTAAGATTATCCCTTACTGAGTTTGATGAATCCCTATTCCTCATGCACTTCCCCAAGCTTCAGGAAACCCTTGTTTCCTTGATTATAGATATTCTCCCTCTTGCTTGAGATATCATGGTGTTGGTTATGGAAGAAGATTGTTGAAGGATGGGATAGGACGAATCTGGAGGACGATTCCATTTGGAGCCAGAAGAAGAAGACTAGAGTGAATTCTCTCCATGTTATTTATAGCTTACTACAATAAAAGAAAATTTGTCTTATTTCTGAAAATAACTTTGTTTATGCATCAAATTGTATTGTAATTCATGTATTAATGTTGTTTTGATGTATAATTGATCATTAGCTTATATGATATAAAGTCAAATTTCATGAATATGCTTTACTTCTATACTGTAAATGATTTTCACATCTGAAGAACATCGGGAGTTGTAGAGGGTTTGAACCCTACAAGACCTACTCGAATGAAGGAAATCCCGGTACGGTCACCCTTATGTAGTTTGTTTATATAAGCATTTAACATGCTAGTTAACATGCCATTTTATGCACACACTTAGTTGTTCAATCCAACAAACATCGCTCAATCTCACGCAGATTTTATGCATGAACAATATCTAACCAAAGGTGCGTGAGAAAAGTAGTTTTTCTCTTCTACGTGTCGACCGCTGAGTGGAATCATGTGCTCTTGGTAGATTACCACTTCCAGCCATTCAAAAACTGCTTAATTCATGGGAATCTCAAGAGATGCAATGCAAAACATAAAACAACACTTGTACAAGTTAAAATTCCATCAGTTGTTCAACAAAACAAGTGAAACAACACTCTCACAAGCTAAACAAACAAAAGAGATAGAAAAAGAAAAAAATGAATAGAAAATCAAGACTTACCTAGAAAGGTGACGACGATCACACGGAAGGTTGCTTAATCTCCTCAGGAATACTAGAGATGCAAGATCAAATGTGAAAATGAGCTCTAGCTACATTGATTAAATAGATTTGGCCAATTTAGGGTTTATGATATGAAGGACAAAAATCAAGGAAAAAGTGACACTTGGCGGCGATTTCCAAAATAACTCAAGTGTCTCCTCTAGGCTACTAAAAATAGAACCCTATTTTCTAGCTATGCCTTTTCACTTTTTTCTTTTTCTTTTTCAGGAAAATATTCCATGCATTGCACTGAGACATTACACAGTTCTAGGAAGGTTTGGACAACTCACTGGCTCATGTACTAAATAGCTTCTGAGCAAGAGGCTTCTACGCAATTTTTGGGTTGAGTGGCTCTGGGTTGCCTCTTATGCACTATGCAATTTCGCAGTTGAAGGTTGGTTGTCAACTAGCTCTATGCAATTTTGGAACTCAATGCATATTGTCAGCTTGAACTATGCAATTCCCAAGATCAAGGCTGGTTTCCCTCAAGGATTGCACAATTGTCTAAGACAAGCCCGGAACTTGGTGGAAACCAAGTCAAGAGATTGTCTTGTGGGTTATGAACAAATGAAGTAAGAAAACGCAAGCCATGATGCAAAATATGAGGCTCAACCAAAGCACAAGTACATGGGCCAGTGCAAGATGAGCTGTTGTGTTTTAGAAGGGAGGCTCCAAAATGAAGCATGGGAAAAACTTTGGAGAGTGGTTGTAGCCGCTACAACAATGCTGCCACACTCAGAGAACTCCAACTCTCATTATGGACCTTGTCTTATGTAAAGTGAGTCTAACTCTTCTAGAAGTATTTTTTGATTCTTTGATTGTCATAGCTTCTTCACTAGCTTAAGTTAAATATGTAGTCCCTACCATTTTCTTTATCAGTAGCACACATACCAAGACAAGTCAAACTGATTTGTTTTCATTGGAAATGAGGGGTATATAAATGCACAAATAATGTAGATTTTCATAGTTTTAGTTTCATTTCTGGTGTTGCTCCATTTCCAGCATGCCTGGACAATACCCCAATGGAGTAACTTCAGGAACACAAGCATTGCTCCATTGCCAGCGAGCATGGACAATACCTTGGTAGAGTTAATTGATTCACCTCTCTGCGCAAGAAACCTTTCTCTTCTTTGACACTTATTTTGTTTTTAATATTTTTAATTTTTCAAAGAACTATGCATAGGAACTTATCTATTTCATGAGGCGGAAGAGGGATCCCAACTTATTGAGAGTAGATGATCAGAAATTGATCTAGAACCCTAACGACAGTAAAGAACAAAGGTTGAGAGGTTAAAAGGTTAATATTGGCCTTAAGCGCTAAAACCTTTGTTAAGCGTAAAAACCTCTATAAAGCCCCTTTTCTTTAAATTGCGAATTAAGCATGTGGGTAGTATTCCACCAAGCAGTAAATGGTATATCACACGGGTTAAAGGCTGGAAGCGATAATCTACCAAGAGCATGTGATTCCACTCAACGGTCGACACGTAGCAGAGCAAAACTACTTTTCTCACGTGCCTTCAGTGAGATATCATTCGTGCATAAAATCTGCGCAAGATTGAGATATGTCTGTTGGATTGAACAACTAAGTGTGTGCATAAAATGGCATTTTAACTGGCATGTTAAATACTTATATAAACAAACTACGTAAGAGTGACCGTACCCAGATTTCCTTTGTTTGAGTAGGTCCCGCAAGGTTTAGACCCTCTGCAACTCCCGATGTTCTTCAAAATAAAAAATCATTCAATTCAAACATTCATAGTAGTATAGAAGTAAAGCATATTCACAAAATTTGAATTTATATCATATAAGCTAATGATCAGTTATACATCAAAACAACATTCGTACATGAATTACAACACCATTTGATGCATAAACAAAGTTATTTTTGGAAAGAAGAAAACATTTCTTTTATTGCAGTAATCTATAAATAACATGGAGACAATTCACTTGAGTCTTCTTCTTCCAGCTCCAAGTGGAACCGTCTTGTGGATTCATCCTATCCCATCCTTCAACAATCTTCTTCCATAACCAACACCATGATATCTCAAGCAAGAGGGAGAATATCTATAATCAAGGAAACAAGGGTTTCCTGAAGCTTGGGGAAGTGCATTAGGCACAGGGATTCATCAAACATAGTCAGGGATAATCTCAGTATAATAACTCTATCTCTACTCCTCCTTAAGGCCTTCCCATAGAAGTCTATTTATACTTCTCCCAATTAGTTTTTTAGTTGGGAAACAGTTGGCAAAAAGTTGGGCCACGAGCAATAGGAGGTAATCAACAGATAAAACCCATGAACTCCGCCCATAATTAAGGAAATTTAATTTTTTAAGTGTTTTAACACATATACGTAGGTTGGGTATTGACTAACCTGCGTGTACATGCTCTTATCCCAAGAAAAAGTAGTGCATAGGGAATAAAACATTGTTTTTAATATAATTGGACCAAGTCTGGAAGGATAGGTTGCCCTAGGCCGTAAACAAAGCATAAAAATAACCAAGGGTGATAAATGGTGCTATAACAGATGCCCCCTAATATATGATGTCAGAAGGGGTACATGATGGCCGAAATATATTAAGTTTATGGAAAGAATCTTGTCGAAATTGAGAAGGACTTCACCAGAATTTAGCCTGCCAAGCCATCAAAAAGAGACCAGAAAGAAAATGCTATCTGAGGTGGGCATACCCATGCTCGGATAAAGTAAATCATGTCCACATATCAAGTACAAGTGGATCCAATAGGTATACAAGTACATAATGGATCATCTGATCGTGATCGAGAAAGTACATGTATGAATATCACATATAAGTAGGCGATCAATGAAGATGAAGGATGAAGCTGATCAATGATGTCAAAAACTAATCCCAATAGTACCAAATGAACAAGATGGAATAAAATGATACTACATCGCAACTTGGATTCCAACATATATGATGTCGTTGTGAAGAACTACAACATATACGGTGGATGGTGTCAACAACAACAACAGGAGCAACTAACAAGTGAAACAACACATGCTGATGCAATCCGAGGCCTTCACTAATTGCCGCGGTACATTTCTACACAATGGGAATAAATGATCTAAGGTTGACCAGGTGAGAATCATTTGATTAGCGGTCATTGATGTATACCATTAAAAAATGTGAGACTACTCACCGATAATGAAAATGAGAGTCAAGGTACCCAGTACAATCTAGCAAGTGCGAATAAATGAGCTGAAGTGAAACACTTGGAAGAATCCATCAATTAGGGGACAATGATGGTTTCCCACTATCGATAGCGAAGGAATCTTCCATTGATGACTTCAAACCCCAAGGTACTTCCAGATGGACTCTAGATCTTTTTCCCACAGCAAATGAGTTGTAGTTGATAAGGAAAGGTTTGCTAGAAGGAAGGCATTAAGGCATCCTTCATCAATCTAGTGCGAGTGTAACTCGCAGGCCAATAATGTGGAAGGAATCGGATGAAAATGGTGTAGTAACTAAACCGAAGCACGTTTCCAGCGTACACAAGATGTAGCTAGTGCACAATAGAAACCCTCTGAACCAACCAATAATGAAAACTGACACAGAGGCGAGGAATCCAACAATAGGGTCAAATGGAAACCAAGGCAGTACATGAATCCCAATGTGTGATCATGAAAGTCTATGTTGAATAAAAGGAAAACCACTCAGTCAAAGACCCATGATACTGATCGATGCTGAGTACAAGGTGACCTATCAATAATGAAAATAGGGCCAGGTTGCAGCTCTAGGCCTACCCTCAGAGCAATATGTCGTCGTTGATAACGACATGACCCACTAGCAAGAAGTCAATGGAGACCTTTTGAAACTGGCACGAGCAAAGGACCAAAATGACACCCTGCTTGCCTAGGAGTCCAAACATAGTTTCATGCGGAAGCTAACCTATGGGTGGGAAAAAAACAAGCCAAGGAAAGAAGCAAGAAAAAAATAAAAAAAAATAAGAAAATCCAGAAAAGAAAACAAGAAAATAAACACTATTCCTACTCCTAAGCTAAGAAGAGGATGGGACTATTGGGTTGTGTTATATTCTTTCCACGACTAGCCAACGCAGTTGACTGGGGGTTTAGAGCGAGGGTGGAGGCCCCCCTTCGTTGTGCCGATTGCGTAGTGGGTGGGTCACACGGGGTTTGAGGGGGGCGGGTAGCCCCCCTCTACAGTGCCAAGGAAGTGCTCCAAGGAAAAAAAATTTGGACCATTTATTAGGTTGGGCAGACCTACCTATGGTTTTGTGCATGGTTTTCACTCATGGTTTTGGATGCAATGGTTTTTGGTCCATGGTATTGGATGCTTCAGCATGTATAAATATGTATTGTAACAGTGAAAGGATAATAATGAAAAATCAATCTGGTAGTCTCGGTTTTGGGATCCAGGGGAAATATCTATGTATATGTGTTTTATTTGTTATGCTTTCGGATTGTTTATTTTTGTGTTTTAGAATTCGTATGCAGGTAATTTCTGTACGGGGTTAAAACCCACATTTGGTATCAGGGTTGTTCTGGCTTCAAGTGGATGCCTTTGTTGCCGAGAGGTTTTGCTCGGGCCTGTGGTAGACCCTGTTCAGTGGGAGATCTGTGGGATCGGTTATGCTGGTGAAAGAAGATGGCGAGCAGTGGTAAGATAGAGATCAAGAAATTTAATGGTCAGATTTTTGAGTTATGGAAACTCAAGATGGAGGATCTGTTGGTGGATAAAGATAAGTGGATTGCGGTAGATCCAGATACTAAACCAACGGGAGTGTCCAATGAAGAATGGAAGAAGTTGGATTGGAAGGCAAAGAGCACAATATGATTGTGTGTCTCAGATTCAGTATTGCTAAATGTATCAAGGGAAGTTATGACGAAGGCTTTGTGGGACAAGTTAGGGACTTTGTACCAATCTAAGTCTCTAGTGAATAAACTGTTCCTATGGAAAAATCTGTATAACTTGATGATGAAAGATGGAGACTTAGTGACAGAGCATTTTAATGAATTTAATATTGTGGTAGGTCATTTATTATCTGTTGATATTAAAATTTCAGATGGAGATAAGTGCATTAGTTTGTTGTTTTCTCTACCAGATTCATGGGATAGTCTGGTTATTACAATACGTAGCAATGCAACTACCTTGCAATTTGAGGAAACAGTCTCATGCTTGTTGACAGAGGAGATGAGATGGAAAAATATGGAGAGCCAGAATGGTGATGCCTTGTCTATACGAGGACAGTCCTAGAACATAAAAAAAAAAAATAAGTCATCGAGTGGGAGATCTAAATATAGAGGGAGATCTAAATCTGCACAAAAGCCTGTAAAAGAGGTGCGTTGGAAATGTAGAAAGAAGGGGAACTACAAAAGGGACTGTAAATCTAAAGCTCCTGACAAAGGAAATGGATCTGATGATGCTCATTCTGCAGAGATGAAAGCCACCTCAGGTGAAGGTGGGGATGTATACTTAGCTTCATCAAGTACACATGTAGATCATGAGGCATGGTCGATTGACTCAGGTGCATCTTTTCACTTCACTCCCCATAAAGAGTGGTTCTGTGAGTATGATAAATATGATGGTGGTGATGTCTTCTTAAGGGATTATAGGAAGGCTAAAATCATTGGTCGTGGAAACGTAAAGTTGAAGTTGCAAGGTGGAAGGGTTAGAACACTTCCAGGTGTTCTGCATATTCCTGTATTGGCTGGCAATCTAATTTTTGTAAGCAAGCTAGATGATGTAGGTGTAAAAACAGTGTTTGAGAAAGATACCTACAAGATGGTGCAGGAGCACTGGTATTGATGTGGGGAGTTTGGATTGGAACTATGTACAAGCTGCAAGGTAGCAATGTTATTGATGGGTGCAATAGTTCTGTGGTTCCTAAAAGTGGAGTAGAAAATCTAGTGGGCTCTGGAGAAAAGACCATGCTATGGCATCAAAGGCTTGGACATATTGGAGAGAAGGGCCTTCTAATACTTCATGGTAAAGGTATGGTAGAAGGTATGACTAATAGCTCTCTGGACTTTGATTTCTGTGAAAATTGTGTATATGGGAAGCAGAATCAGGTGAGTTTTCCCTGTGGTGGTAAGAGGGTGAAACAGATATTAGAGCTCGTCCATAGTGATGTGTTTGGACTTGTGAAGGTTCCATCATTGGGTAAGTCTGTGTACTATGTATCATTTATAGATGACTTCTCAAGGAATACATGGATATATTTGCTCAAGAAGAAATCTGAATTCTTTGACAAGTTTAAAGAATTTAAGGCTCTGGTGGAAAACCAGATAGAGAAGAAGATAGAGGTGCCAACGACAGATAATGGTGGAGTGTTTTGCAGTAAGGAATTTGAAGAATTCTGTAAGAAGTGTGGTGTAGAATGACAGAAGACTACTGCATATACACCCGAGCAAAATGCAGTTGCAGAAAGAATGAACAAGACATTTATGGAAAGGACAAGAAGTATGCTTAATGGTGTCGGGCTAGGGCAGGAATTCTAGGCAGACATGGTGGAGACTTCATTTTACCTCATCGACATGTCAACTTCATCAACGTTGGAGGATAAGACTCCATAAGAGGTATGGACTAGTAAGAAACCCTCTCTTTCACATCCAAGGGTATTTGGATGTGATGCGTATGTAAAGGTTCCACAGGAAAAAAGAACCAATTTGGATAGTAAATCTGAAAAGTGCATCTTTATTGGGTATAAGGATGGTTTAAAGGGTTATAAGATTTGAACCCAGTAACAAGGAAAGTTGTGTATAGCCGAGATGTGGTGTTCAGAGAGGTGAAAGATGTTATTAAAAATGAAGCCCCATCAAAGGAACCTAAGAAGATAGAGTTTGAGCTTAAGGAGGAGGAATTAGACTCTACAACAGAAGAGGAATCAGAATATGAAGAGCCATAAAATCCAAGTGTGAGAAGATGAGTTTGAGAAAGAAGACAACCATAAAGGTATAGTCCATCTACTTTCTATTCAAATTTTGCTTTATTTATTATTGATGATGATCCCAGAACTGTGAAGGAAGCAGTAGATTCAGAGGATGGCAAACTCTGGCAAGAGGCCATGGTTGATGAAATGGCATCTTTGCACAAAAATGAGGCATGGTATCAGGTGGAGTTTCCAGTTGGAAGGAAACCCATTGGTAAAGAAGAAGATAAATGCAGAAGGAAAGGTGGAGAAATACAAAGCTCAGTTGGTAGCAAAAGGTTATTCCCAGGTGCCAGGAACTGATTTTGGTGATATTTTTTCTCTTGTTAGAAAGGTAGCTTCTATTAGATTACTTTTATCTATTGCTACTTCTTTTGATTTTGAGGTAGAACAGATGGATGTGAAGACAACATTTCTTCACAAGGATCTAGAAGAGGAGATCTACATGAAGCAACCTGAAGGCTTTGCAGTGAAGGGTAAGAAAGAACTAGTATGCAAGTTAAAGAATTCTCTGTATGGGTTAAGACAGTCACCAAGGATGTGGTATCAGAAATTTGATACATTTATATGGGGACTTGGCTTCACTAGAAGCAAAGCAGATCGCTGTGTGTATTTTAAATTAATTGGTGACCATGTTATTTATATAGTCTTGTATGTGGATGATATGTTGCTGGTTGGTAATGACAAAGCAATTATCCAGGATTTGAAGAACCAACTATCCTCCAAATTCGACATGAAAGATCTTGGTGCTCCAAACTATATTTTTCGCATGGAAATTAAAAGAGATCAGGCAAAGAGGAAGCTCTAGGTAAACCAGAGGACATATGTTGAGACAATATTGTAGAGGTTTAATATGCAGGAGAGTAAACTGGTGAAGATTCCTATTCCTGTAGGTGTAAAGTTATCTGTTGAACCACGTCCCAAGACACAAGAAGAGGAAGAGGACATGTCCCATGTTCCATATGCAAGTGCAATCAGTAGCCTGATGTATGCAATGGTTTGTACTAGACTAGACATTTCACATGTAGTGGGAGTACTGAGCAGGTTTATGTCAAAAGGAGGGAAGGAGCACTGGACAGCATTGAAGCGGGTTTTCAGGTATTTGTGTGGCACTAGTGATTATGGCTTGTGCTACCAAGGAAGACCAGGATTGGATAGAGTGTTGTATATTCGTGGCTTCTTTTATGTGGACTGGGCTGGAGATCTGGATTAGAGAAGATCTAGAAGTGGGTATGTGTTTAACCTATTTGGAGGTGCAGTCACTTGGATGAGCAAGAAACAATCTATAGTGGCACTATCAACTACAAATGCAGAATATGTGGCAGCCACTCATGCAATCAAGGAAGCAGTTTGGTTGCAGAGATTATGTTCAAGTATGGGGTTAGTACAAGAATCTATAAGGATAGGCTTTGACAGCCAAAGTGCAATTTTATTGGCAAAGAACCCTGCTTATCATTCAAAGACAAATCAAATTGATGTTCAGTATCACTTTGTGAGGGATATGATAGAAGACAAGGAGGTGGACACTTTGAAGAATACCACAACTGAATTGACAAAATCTGTGAGCTCTGAGAAGTTATCTTGGTGTAGAGAAACAATGGATGTTGCAGGGCTGGATAAATGACTAAGCTCTCGTGTGGCCCCCTGTGGAAAGAAAACAACAAGTGGGAGAATGTTGGGTTGTGTTATATTCCTTGCATGACTAGCATACATAGTTGACTAGGTGGTTAGAGGGTGGGCGTAGCCCCCCCTTTGTTACGCCGATTGCGCGGCGGGGGGGTCACAGGAGGTTCGAGGGGGGTGGGTAGCCCCCCTTTATGGGGTTCGGGGCAGCGCCCTGGGGAAATTTTTTTTGGACCCTATATTAGGTTGGGCAGACCTACCTATGGTTTTGTGCATGGTTTTCACACATGGTTTTAGACGCGATGGTTTTCAGCCCATGGTTTTGTACATGATTGTTTTCGGTCCGTGGTATTGGATGCTTTAGCATGTATAAATATGTATTGTAACATTGAAAGTATAATAATGAAAAATCAATCCGGTAGTCCCGGTTTTGGGATCCAGGGGAAAATCTCTATATATATGTGTTTTATATGTTATGCTCTCGCATTTTTTTTTGTGTTTTAGAATTCGTATGCAGGTACTTTCTGTACGGGGTTAAAACCAACAAGGTCAACTCATGTGAAGTGATATTTCCAATGTAGCCACTGGTACATAGATTGAACCATGTAGGTGAGAACATGATTGACAAGAAAGATATTCAAGCATACCAACAGGAAAACAACAAGAAGAAGAAGAGTAAGAAGAAGATAAATCAATGTAAACTAGATTTTTCGAGGCTTGAATGCATTCAAAGAAAAGTAAATCTTGAAAGCACATGAAAGGAACTCTACATATGTATCATGGTGTCCTATCCCATAGCGCATGGAAGATAAGAATGTACACACCTTCAAACTTGGAAAAGGAGAAAAATGTTGAAAAAAAGAAAAAAAATTCTTTGCAACAGTGCTTGCTACGTATGAATCCTCCAATGTGTTGGAAATAGGATAGTATGATTCTAGTTGAGGATGTGAAAGCTATGATATGGATTGATTTTCAATGTGAACAACAGAGTGATGAGGAGCTTGGGGAGGTTCAACAAATTTCTGATTAGAAGTGGAACATACCTCAAGGCTACAAGAACTTGACACAACCATCATCTCAGGGTGAAGTGCCTCGATATCTTTAGGGGTTTCAACTTCATTAGAAGATGGATAATCAAAGAACAATGGCTTAGAAAGATCAACAACAGGTGAATCAGAATCATGATCAAATGAATAATTGAAAATATCACGACACCCGCGATTAGAAAATTTGAGATGAACAACAACATCCTCATGATCTGAGGAATCATAAAGAGAGGGCGATGAAAAACAATAATTTTCACCCTCTAAGTTTTCATAAATGTAAGATGAGTGTTTGGGTGGATTTGGGAAGAAATATTTGTCCTCTCTGCAATCGAATGAAATACTAACATCCCACGTGTTTTGTGAATGATCAAAAGTTGAACATACAGGGATGAATTTTCAAAATATGGAATAGAAATGGAAGAATCATGGAAGATGTCCTGTTAAAGTGAATGAGGTGCAAACGGAAGGACATCATCCTTCACTGCAAATTCTTATTCAGACTCCCACACATACTCATAAAAAATAATAGCACATGCTAGTTTTTCAATAACAAATCTGTCCACAACTTGATCCTCGTGAACATCACCTATGGAATTTGGAATGGATGAACACAACACACCAAAATATGGAGGATAAAAGTAACTAGTGGATGGAGGTAGGGCAGATGAGACTACATGATAACCATTAGGCTTGTAGTCTAAATCTGTGCATAAATCTAGTGCAAGTGGGGTAGGATAAGATGGTTGCAACTTCTCCCACTTCCTCCTACAGGGATAGAGTTGTTTGATGAGAGGGATATGGAGGGTCACTTGTGACAACATGATCATCTTCCATAGATTTCAAATCTCTAACATTGAGGTATGTTGGGAGAGAGTAAGAAGTTTCTCACTTGTTTCGATTCTCAAAAATGTGAAGAAGATATCGAAATATTCCCTCAAAAAATTTCCAGTCAACATCATCTTTAGGGAATTCATAATAATAATGAAGGAAATGATCGTGAAAGTGCTTAAGAGGTTCATCAGGTGCTTTTCAAAATTTTAAAATTTTTAGATTGAAATTTTTATAGTAATACAAAATGAAAGCATGGAATAATTATCTAATCATGTGATCGAAAGAGTGTATATAGGTTGCGGGAAATGAGTGACACTATTGCTTAATGCGTCATTCAAACGTGAAAGTGAAAAAACCATAGGAAATTTCATATGCGACAACTTCATGCCTGTCACAAAAGCCACCAAAGGAAATTGCATGCCTAAACAGGGGTGTTCTATCATCGCCATTGAATTTTTATTGGGGCAAGTCATCTATGACATTTGTCAACACATCGAAATCAACAACATGAGAGAAACATGTCAGGGTTGTGATCAGAGCATAACTCATGAATGATGTCCAGAAATTCAAAAGAGACTTCAAGGGCTCATCTTGTCATATGGCACATGTTCTAGCAGCATAAATGTAAACGATGTTGGAGCTACCAACATTTATGGGATATCCATAGTAAGAATTCCAAACTAGACCTCACACAATTTGGAATAGGACTCGCAACAGTGGGTGGTAATGTAAGCCTTGATCATGGCAGCGCACAAAGATAAGTATGATAAATTTGGGCTAAAGAGAGTGTGTGACCTTGCAATGAGTCAAGTGAAATGCATCGGTTTTCTGACACACAAGGGAAAATGAAGTGTGCCCCTTAGAGGCTTATAATAGTACACAGCTTGAAAGGAACACATAAGAAGAATGAAGTCACAAGTGAAAATGTAGACTAGCCCACAAATTAAAGTGACTAGTTAATCTAATAACACGCATTAAACAAGATTTATAGAATTGCATACAAAGTAGTTCTTAAGGAAATGTGTAAGCTAGACAACATAAATTTCTAATGGAACCAGAATAGTCCAACTACAATAATAACACATGCATGAAAGTGTGTTGGCTCTATTATTATTATTATAAGTGAAAGTTCCATCCATACATACACCATAGATGGTCACTATCCCGAATAGTCGAACATTACAGTCAAGAACACCTAGTCCTCCAAAGAAGTATACTCCCTCTACATTGTGGAGAAGCCAATGCTCATCACAATACTCCCAAGCCTTTGTAATCCTAATCCTAGCCAAAAGCTTGGATACCAAATCCTTGGTCTATCAGTTATGAGGTTTTATTTATAAAAAACGTTGGGGTGACCCTTGACATTCCCCTTTGTGACTCTTTGACTACCCTCATTACTCCTTAACTTCTTTACAAATAACTCATTACATAATATGATGACCTTTCATATTCCACTAATGACACTTGGAATTTCACTTACAACATATTTACAAATGATATTACATTTTCCACATGTATCCATGTGAGACAACATAGGCTAGAGAGAGCATAACAAGAAAAGGAACTATGAATACAAAGTTTGTGGAAATACCAACTTGGAAACCTCCACTTGGTGCTTCTAGGTTACATACTCATGCCAAGCTTAGCAGGAGAGATGATGTCCCCAAACCGCTTGATGGTGTCTTTCTGATAGCAGACTCTTTCCTCCATAGCATTTAGATATATGGTCTTGGGACCTATATCCAACTTGTCCTAAAGCATGTGCACCATGGTGTTAGCCATGATAGGACCACCAATGTACTTCTGCATGTTATGTGTGTTGATATCCAATTCATCCCTGGTGACCTCCTTCCTTAGCTACTCCATGTACCTATCAATCTCTAGTCAGAATTGGTTCTTGTGATTAGCCTCGGTGAAGGAACTGATTGAAGGGATCTTTTATGTTCTTACCATGATAACCAAACTCTTATACAACCATGCATATGAGGCCTATATGTTGGTGACGAATGGCGTGAGATGCTCATACTTCTAGATCAACATCCTAACCTTTACTTTCTCCAACTGTGTCCAAGGCTTCATCACCTTTGGCACGTGAAGCGAGCTCCTTTGTATCACATTGTCCACTCTTGCACATGGGAGATGATAGAAAATGTGTCCCTCAGAGTTTCAACAAACTTCTTGCTCCACTATTATAAGCCATGAACATGTACAATGACTTTATGCACGGTGATGAATCTATGATAGAGCTTCTATATGGTAGTCTCAAGCGTTGATACTTCATCAAGTATCTCTTTCCTCATTTATGCCATTGTGGAAATTGTTCTCTTCTCTCTGAGTTTTTCTACCTCTTACCTGGTCGCCTACAATTTATTTTCCATTTTTTCATTCTCATGCAACAGGGACTTAAAATTTGAGCTTGTTTCTCCTGCATGGGCCAAGGTAGTATCAACAATGGTAGGTGGATCCTTTCTGACATATGACATTATCACCCTTTCCTTCGTGAATGCAGGTGATACATGATCATTCAAGAAGTGTTTTTGTCCATGCCTACACAATGTTCTTCTGCAACTCGTCAAATGAAATATTGTAAACATCCATAACTGAATCATCATGAAGGAGAACAACCTCTCCTTGCTCGCTTGGGACTAGTTCCAATAATGGAGGTGGTGGGGATTGAGAGGTGACCTCGATTTTTCTTGGCATAAGGTCAATGTATTCATTCTATGGCTTATACACCAAATCCATGACCATCACTTCAATTAGTTTCTCAATCTACTCAAAAAGCTCTCGATCCTACATCTATTCACCCTCTTCTTCAACTTTCGGATGTTCTGATTCCTTAACCTATATGTGCATTTTTTTCTCTGTCATCACACCTTTCCATTCTTCTTCCTCCTATTTCTTCTTCTCTTCCATTTCTCTCCTTCTGAGATCTTGCTCTTCCTTCAACTTCTTCTCAATTTCCCGCCACTTCCGTTTTGATTCGTCCATCCTTTTCTTTTCTTTCTTCCTTCACTCTACTCTGTTTAGTCCCTGCTCCCTCTTTGCCTCCACTACCAAAGCTACTTTATTAGTGATAGGATCTTCTCTCATATTGTATCTTTGCTCGTACTTTGGGTTCTCAGAAATATTCCTCTTACCCTTGTCTTGCACTGGATTGCTACTTATTATTGTTATTGTTATTTCTTCCTATGTTGCTGCTTCCTGTAGAGAAGCCTTCCATGTTGTGGCTATATTGAATAGCTTGTGTAGCTTGGAATCATTGTAACAATATCTCGAAGGGCCCTCCTCATGCGAGTGAAATGTCACATGGATACATGGATAGTGCACATTTTCACAGTGGTTCTTGCAAGTACAGTGGGAAACATACAGATTGAATTCTTTAGTTCCGAACTCTAATTTCAATATATCCTTAGCTTCGAAATCCCCTTCTTTCAAGCTATTAATCTCGTATAACCTGATCCACAAAAGAAGAGCAAGCCATGGTGCCTTCTTGTTCATATGCATTCTTGCTGATAACCTCATGGATAGATCATATGAGACCTCTTGTATGGCCATCTTGTCAATGGCATACCTTAGTAAAACATGCAAATCCTTCTCTCTGCAAAACACTCAGATGAAGGTGCCATTGGGTGAGGCATACCAATATGCAATGTTAAGCATCGCCTCCCTCACTTCTTCAGACATGGGATCTTGCTCAAATATTAGCTTGTACAATGGGATGATGAAATGGTCTGTCAGCCTTTTCATTACTCCTCAGTAGCTACAAGTTGAAATCAACTTGCAATAAATATTGACGGAAGTCTATTTTGGTGTCCATCTCCAGCTCATGCCAAGAAATTGTTGCTAGGCATAGATTTCATTGAATAAGTATGAGGACATGTAGACTCTTATTTTCTCATCCTTGGGCGGATTCTAGGCATTGGTCACATGGAATTTCAACTGATAAGCCAACAAGTCTGACCGGTTGAGTGCCCTTCCATCACTCACCAACTAGTCCAATATAGTTACCCAACATTCAGGAAATGTCTTAGTGCTTTCTTGACTATATATTCAGCATGCAAACATGATCAAGAATTGGTATGCATTCCTTAATGACTTAGTCTTATAAACATCATTGATTGTTGATCTGAACATTGACAGATCGTTCATCCAGTGCTTGGCTATATCTCTCTTATTCACCTAGCTATGGGTGGCATAGAATAGTTTGTCCATGTGCCTCATCGACTAAGGTCAATGATACATATGATAATAATTCTCCACCCTGAAGGTGAAAATATCTATCTCGTTGGCACTACTCAATGTCATAGTCTTTAGATCTATGTCTGAGACAATCCAACTGTTGATTTCCACAGATGGGAAGGTAGGGTACCTACATGCAATGTTGTAAAATACTAACCATTGTATATTGATATAAACCTGTCGATCATCTAAGTCTTCCTTTGAGTCCTTTATAAAAGTATCCTTTATATGTTTCCATGTCAACTGAATGCCCTTCTCAATGAACAACTAAGTGTCTGTATAAAATGGTAAGTTAATTGACACCTACTCAACTGCTTCCCCAATACTACTCTCAATAGTTTCCTTTGATGAATCTCTCTTGGAGGCCACATTAATTTTAACTGCTAGAGGGAAACACAACAACATTTATTCTTCGAGACAAAGAGGAAATTCATACCATGCAAAAGTTAGCTTAAAATGAAAAACAACTTCAAGATCTGATCAAGCAACAAACTGGGCTAATTCTGGGAGGGATTGTGTAATTTTGGTTCACAAAGGTGATTGGATTCCCACTGGAACTATGTATTTCACAGTCCCAACAGTCAGTAGGGAGGATCGATGACTAGAACTGCGTAATGCATAGTTCGATCTATGCACAGGCGAGGAGGGATTGGGCATTGTACAGTTTTAGTGGCCAGGGCTAGGAGGCTGGCCCGTGGAACTATGTAGTGTGTAGTTGGGGCTAGGCCATGGAAGCCTCTACGCAATTCCAAAATCCAAGTCTGAGGCCTTGAGCTCATAGAATGTGTTGTGCATGCAAGGGAGAGCAAGATCCGGGGCAAGGGAATCACAAATCTTCCCAAGAGGAGTGTGAAAATGAGAAGATCTAAATGATGGTGAGATGTTGAGTGAAGATTTCACTGAGTGATGATGCATTCAAGTGAAAAAAGAGTAGGACTCAATCAACCTGAAGGAAACTAAAATATGTGGAGACAGTCACCGCAAGGACAATAGTTAGTGCAAAAACTAGGTAATGCATGCAATACTCGGGAAAGGTAACCCAAAAATTAAAACAACACTTCTACAAGCTAAAACAAGCTAAAACGTCATCATTCATTCAAGAAAACAAGTGAAACAACACTCTCACAAGCTAAATGAACAAAAGCGACAGAAAAAGCGGGAAAAGACTAGAAAATCAAGACTTACTCAGAAAAGTGACGATGATTGCACTGAAGTTTTCTTGATCTCCTCAGGAATGAAAGAGATCCAAGATTGAATGTGAAAATGAGCTCTAGCCATGCCGATTAAATAGATTTGGCCAATTTAGGATTTATGATGCCGAGGCCAAAAATCAAGGAAAAAGTGACACTTGGCGACAATTTCCAAAATAACTCAAGTGTCTCCTACGAGATACTAAAAATAGATCCCTATTTTCTAGGGATTTCTTTTTTATTTTTTATTTTTTACGGAAAAACTTCCATGCATTACCCAAATAGGTTGAAAAGTTTTTGGAAGGACTCGACAACTCACCAGCTCATGCACTGAGCAGATTTTGAGCAAGAGGCTTCTACGCAATTTATGACTCTAGGATTCCTCTAATGCTTTGCATAATTTCCTAGTTTAAGGTTGGTTTTCAACTAGCTCTGTGCAACTTTGGAGCTGAAGGCTCACTGTCAACTTGAACTGTGCAATTCTGGAGAGCAAGGCTAGTTTCCCTCAAGCATTGTACAGTTCTCTAAGGCAAGCCCAAAACTAGGTGGAAACAAATTCAAGATATCGACTTGTGGGTTAGAAGCCATGATGCAAAAGATGAGGCTCAATTGAAGCACAAGCACTTGCATCAGTGCAAGATGAGCTATTGTGTTTTAGAAGGGAGGCTTAAAAACAAAGCATGGGAAAAATTTTGGAGGGTGGTTGTAGCCGCTACAATAAGCGGATACATCAAGGCCCTCCTACAATTGGTCGCTTCCTATTGACATCAGCTCATTATCCATGAAGTTGACTTAGAAACACTCGTTGGTACCTTGGTGCTTGCATACATCAATGGAAAGTTTCCTCACTCTCAGTGATAGGTTTACATCATTGGTCTTCAACTAAAATATTTTGTGTGGTGTTTGACATCAAGTCATTTATTCACACCATACATATTGTACTAGAGTACCTTTAGACCCATTAACATCATCAGTGGTTTCTCTTGCATCTGTTAGTATCTTACATCATCATCCGGTAATTAGATGGTGTCTACCATGTTTGACTGCCAGTCATTGATTCACATGGTCGAACTCGTACATTGGTTGGTCGTGTGAACGAGATAGAAGAACCCACATCTAGTTTCATACATCGGGGCTATGATTTCAGGAATAATACAAGATGACAATGTATGTTGGCTATGATCATACAAGCATTCATCTAGTCATGTGTCCACCATCATTCATACATGGACATGTCTTTTGATCATTATACATGTAATGTTAGCTTATGTGTTGACCATGTGTATGCCTCCCTCACCAAATATATCATGATGTAAATGTATTGTAAAAGATGATGATATTGTAGTTTGTTCTTGATCGCGACTTGTCACAAGGTAAATTAGTTCAATCATCAACTATCATTAATGACTTTACACTTTAGGGGTAAATATGTTATATGCCATTTTGTCACATCTGGTCAATAAGCCTACAAACCAGATTGATCAACATCCTTTGACCTCCTTCTCATTATCCTTTCATAAATACTTAAACATGACTCATTTTAATCCATGAGTTTCTAGCTAAAAATACCTTGTTTCAGTCATTTTAAGGACTATTGCTCCCTGGCCTCCTACTGGACAATTTTGACTACCAGGTTTCTCCACTGTGGACTACATTGATCACCTTTATATTTCTCCACTATGCACCTATGTTGGTTCTTGAAATATAGGAAAAAAGAGATAGAATCCAAAAACCTCTTCTTCCATTAGCTTCCAGGATTTGTTGTAACCGTTTACCTCATATAAAAGTCTCAAATCCTCTCCTATCCTACCTTGGATTTTTCATCCCTTATCCCTTGAGCCTATCCTCCCATAAAGAGTGGATCTGAAGCCCTAATTAGTAAAAGTATAAAAATTCATGAACTACCTCCTTCACCTATATATTTACTGCCATCCATAAGCAAGGGTTTGGATTTTGGAGACTCATTCTACCGTTACATTTTTGATGTGAGATATATATTTCCATACATTAGGGTTATTAGAGGTGCACTTTGTGACAAGGAAAGGACAAGTCAACTTGGAGGAGCTCTTTTATAGGATCAACACCTGTTTTTGGTCGTAACTCACTCCATTTCTACTAATGCAAAGAGTTCCTTGTTTTCCTATATATGATGTTATGGTTTCATACATTTTAATACCATATTGATCTATTGAATAAAGTGATTATATGATGCTGCATATATTATGTGGATGCTTGGCTTTTGTTATCTGAATATGTAGCTTTTAATAACTGTGATCAGAGCTAGGATTGGAGCATTAAAGCCAAAGAAGGAGCGAAGCACACGACAGATTGCAGGTTGGCTTCATCCCGTTATCTATTTACTTTAAGGAAAAAATTAGTGCCTTTGTCTTTTTATTGTTCTAGGCCAGTCCACCAGGCCTAGGGAAGATACTTCTATCTGCAGTCGTAGATTCCTCATAACACCTACTCTTGGTCAAGTTTTTCTAATGAGTTGTTATCCAAGAAATATTTTCAATTTTCTTTAATAAGGTTTTCTTGAAAATCCTCCTATGGTGCATCACCCCTATATAACCTTAATAGATTTCATGATAACCCTAGCATGATCAACTGGAGGGACCTTTCATTCATTATTTAGGAAACTTTATTATACATTAAATAACTGAGGTTTAAGAATATTGTTTATAGTGTCACCCCTCGGGGAAATATAAATAATTAGTTGTTGTGCCTGGAAGATCAAAATAATCTCATACCACCAACCTTCCTTACACTATAGAAGTTGTGAATGAGAAATATAAATTATTTCAAATCTTTTGAGTGATATGTAATAATAAAAATGAAGTATTGAGAAGTAAAAACAAACTTGTCAGTTTATTGAGCAGGCCTATTGGTAGGCGAGCTATGCTTGTTCGATACCAACGAAAACATGTTGAGGTACTGAACTGGATCGTTGGAAACAGGGCTTTGTTGGTTAAGGGATATGGAGAACACACATTGGCACACCTAAAACCCGGGTCACATTCTAAAGTAATTTTTATTAAAATTGAAGCTAGGAAATGAACTTCATACATTTCGGAGAATGTCTCTAATATCCTTACATTATTGTGTTTTGTAGTTATAGAATTTATGAATAAGAATATTTTCATGGAAGTGGGACCCTTAAAGTAACTGATTCACTTTGCACAAAGAAGAGGAGCTTCAGTTATATGCTTGGATAATGGTAAGATGGTAATCTTGGGAATGTATCATTTTATCGTTCTTCTTTTTCTATTTTTCCATCCATTTTTAATGCCATTGAATTCAAAATATGATTATGTCACTTTTATTTATAATGATGTTGTTATCAAGAACAACTTAATAAGGTGTCTCATGAGATGTTTTGTAGAAATTTTGATTGCAAGCTATTTCATTCAATGATAACATTGTTCTTGTAGTAACAACATTGTTAGCATACCTATGGTCACCCTGGAAATAGTTATCATTTTGGAAAATAATGGAGATTAATCATGACAATGATGGACCCAACATAAAATAAAAACGTATATATTTCTTTTCTCAACCTCAATAGCTAGACCAAGGAAGGAAATTCTATTTCTTTTATATGTGTGTGAAACAAAGTTTGAGGAACTCTATAGTAGGTGCAGGAATACCTATAGCTTACAAACCACTCCATTTTCATTTGAAATATAACATTTGGCTTCAAGGATGTGTGGAACATATAGGTTTGATTATTCATCTTGAAGAAGAATCGTTGGCAATAGGCTATGTACAAAGGATATGTAATTATTTCACTTGAATCAACTAAAGATATCAACCTTTTGGTTTTTCACATCTGACGAACGCAAAGGAAGTTGACATCATATAACACTTACCTACATGCTTTCACTCCATTAACCCTATAGTTTTTAGTCCACTCTCTTGATCCTTGAGGTAATGAATGCTAAAAGAGAAGAATATTCACATTAACGCAGTAGGACCCTAGTAGAGAAACCAAAACTCTATAGTTTTGATTAAGTTTAGTCTTTCTTCAGAGGTCTTTCCTACATGAGGACATGCGAGATGGTCATCATGGGGGGATGTTGGGCCTCTATTTTGTCAAGTTTTATACACCCTTATCTTGTATACTCGCTCATGTTTTTACGTAGCTCTTATGGTCATTGTCATCATTTTTCCCATTTTCAGGTCGTTGACTTAATTTTGAGCATGAAAAGGAAATATAATGATTATTTGACATCTTTCTTTGCTTTCAATAATCTATGAGGATTTATGTGAAGATTCTTAATTATGGTGGTTAATATTTTGACATGTAAACATCAACAGTCGATTGCTAATAGCTTGAGATGGATGAGGCAAGATCATATTACAGTGTGCATAATCTTCCTTCCTTGATTTTGCTTCCTGCATATAAACGTGCAACCAAGAAAACAAGAGATGTATGTTTTTTGACATTGAGCATACTAAGTGGGCCCATTGTTAGTCAACATCTTGTACAACTAGAAAAGGTCATCACGGATGTTAGGTAAACATCAAGTGTACCCAACAAGATTTTAGTTAGTTTATGATTAAAAAAAAAATGAATTACTCTCCAATTTCTCCTTGCCTCAAATCTATAATCTTCTTAGTTAGTTCATGGTTGCACCAAACTCCCTTTTGATTACAGGTTGTTATGATACTTACTCATTTTGTTTTGTACTTTATTTGGATGTTTCATGTTGAAAAGTGTAACTAGGTTCGGTCTTGATAATGACATGTGGAATTTTGATTTTATGTAATTGATAAAAAGAAGAAAATAAAATTATTATTGCAATGTTTGTCTCATGGGTTTCATGAGTAGGGAATTTTATTTTGAGTACTGACTTCCATTGTGAGCCTTTATGTTTGTCATCTAGTCATACAAGTAAAATTGAGTCAATGTCATCTATGAATGACCCCTCTTGGGCATATTACATTTTTTATGAGTCATTAATGTAAGTATGAAATCCCTTCAAGACAATCACAAGACCTCTCCTTCAAGTTAGCTCAAGGTGAAAGTAAGATATTCTCTAAAAGGCATGTCAGACTTGTCTCCAAGTCATGTCGGCTAATTAGCATGGGTAAACTACTATTTATAGGCCTCTCGACTCTCATTCTACACACTAAATTTGGTCTTGCATATGAAGTACAACAGAAAGTGAGAAAAATAGAAGTATAAGCGTCTCATCCAATGCAAGAAGAAGGAGAATAATCTGAATTGTTTTGGCACTACGTTGGGTACCTTTTCCTCACATGTGTGGCATATATTAAAGGTCCTGCCATAGAGTTTCCTCAGTCAGTGAAGAAACCCATAAGAATATCTTTATGTCAACATAAGGTTGAGTCTACTAGACAAGTGAAGAAGGAATATACCTCCAAACAACTCACATGTGAGAATTGAAAGGGTATAAGATAAGCTAAGGTTGTATATCTATGGATGAAACCGAAATTGTAGTAGTGCAGATAGTTTGACTTGTGTTGACCATAGGAGACGTAAATAACAACAAGAAGGATTTCATCAAGGAAGGTTTGTGACTTGGCCTTGGAGTGGCAAAAAGGTCTAGGGTCTTGGTCTTGATATTCGTCAATTGGAATCTCTATAAGAAGAATAATTTTTTCATGTTTTCCTCTCATGAAGGAGAGGATTTGGCCTAGGATGATAGCCTATATTCTGTGTCTCTTGTTTCTTTATGGTTTATGCATTCATAGTTGTTTGATGAAGAATAAGTACAATAAGGTAAGATAAAAGAAGATCTAAATTTAAGAAGTAGAAGTCATTCACAAGCAATTATCTAAAGAAGAGAAATCATTTAATAGTTATGCCCTATATTTCTCAACATGGTTTCATAGCGAAGGTGACAAAGTCAAGGAAGGGAGTCTTATCAAGGGACATTCAAGGATCAAATCTCGAGAAAGGCATAATAACAAAGATAATCTTAGAGTTCAAGATCTTAAAAGGAAGCATTATAACCCTAGATCGAAGAAGGAGTCTACAAATAAGTCTTTGGATCATCATCAAGAAAAGAAGACCAAGTTGAAGAAATCTACAAATAAAGGTCCTTATCATTGAACACATCATCAAGAAGTCCTCATTTATCTTCATCAACAAACACTCCACCATGAAAGGATCTAAAGGGATCTCCCGCTTTGTGAGATCAAGGATAAATTTTCTATTTTCAATATCATCATCAACATCAAGGAGGAAACAAGGAGAAATAACATCCTATCAAGTAAGTATAGTTATGTCCAAATTTGATTATGTCAAAATGTATTTTTGTAAGGACGCAAATTATTTGGGGCTTCAAACTATCTTGCATGGAAGAAAAGGACATATCTGAATATCATTGAAAATGAGGTATCTTCTTCTCCACTCAACCCACACAAAGTATCATCTGAGAGAACTACGTTATCACTGTCACCACTGTTAAAGGTTGAACGTTTTTATGGTTTTTTTGTTTTTTCTTCAAAGTTTGCTAGCTCTTCAAGGGTCGCAAGAACCAACTCTTCAACTATTGAAACCACTATCCAGTACGGTTGGCTTGGTTCTTCTTCAGAAAATATGGAAGAGATTCTATTCCAGGTACCAATCCAATAAATTTCGCAAACTTTTGGGTGATTGGGCAGATGGCCTAGAGTTTTTCGTATGTGGGTTTGTAAGGCTATGTAGTCTCAAGCTCAGAAGAATTACCAAATCCAATAATTCTTGCAAGGGAGTTGTTGGGAATGTTACTGCCTTGACCAGAGGAAGTAAGATTGGGGTTGGTGGGGTGATCAACCATAAAAGTCTGCCTTTCTTCCTTATAGCACCAGAAATGTTAATGGTGTTGGACCAGCCAACATTTAGGAGATCTCCTTAATATGAAGTTCCAATTAGGCGTCACACTGTTTGGTGTAGGAGTCCCATCCGGTATAAAGGCTCGGTTGCCAAATCCTTAAATATTTTCCTTAGCTCTAACTATTAGCAAGAGAGAGGGATGCAATGGTGCCTTCGAAAGGCAATAAGGTGTGTCTGGTGAGTGTTCAGTTGTAAATTTTTCAAGGTTCTTCTACTGTGAAAGGGTATAAAAGTGATCTTCTAAGTGAGAGGTAGTAGTACCACCCAAGAAGAGACACACATGAACGAGAAGGATTCGTCTAACATCTAACAAAATAGTACACATATGATGTGATGTTCATTACAACCAAAAAATGAAGAAATATTTTTCTAATATCCTATGGAATAGTTCACAAGGATGGGACAACAATAAAAACCATTACAACACATTCTCAACAAGATAAGTACTAAAACAAACGAAATAGTTCAACTATATTAACACATGTGAAAGAAAACGTGAAATACAAACATCTGCAAAATAGTACTACAAACATTCATAATCCATGCATGAAGAACGTGCGGGCGTTGAAGGCTTCTGTTATTAAGTAAAAGTTCCAAGACACATGATTACAATGTACATCACTAGCACCAATAGTGGAGCATTGGAGTGTCTCCTTGCTCCTCAAAGAACTAGCTTATCTCTCTAATGCTTTGTGGGAGGAGCCAAGGTGAAAAGTCCTTTGCTCATACAATGAGGGAGTATATATAACCAAGGGTGACTCTTTGACTACCCTCATGACAGTTTGACTTTCTATGACTTTTCAACTTACATGACTCGTTACATTCCATGTGTGTCCTTTGGACTTCAACTTTACAATATATTTTGAATACAATACATGTGATCCACAAGAGTGATGTCGCATATGACCACTCATGACATGACATGACATGACACTGCTAACATGGATTGCTTGATGATGTGGCAATGTAAAGCCACTATTGTTGTTGAATGTTGGATGTCTTCTTGAAGATGATTTTGTTTTCACCTCTGCATGCCTTGGTGATGAGAATCTTCAATGATCCCAAGTCTTGAATAATGGTCGTAAACTAGTGTCCCTTCGCTTTCTCTTGATCGATCAAATTGTAAGTTCAACTACAAGAGAGTCTTTAAGCATCCTTCACTCCTTCTTCTCCTTCGCCATGATCTTTCCATGGCATGATAGGGTACCTTCTCTTATAATTAACTGATGACCAGATAATCTTAATCCCAAAACCCCTAAGTCTAAGATGATGCATTTTGATCCACCAACTAAGTCCGCAAGAAGTGACAGGCTAGGAATTCAGACTCAGTGACTTGCATAGTTGTAGAGTTTAGGCAGGCAAGGGGAAGCCCTGATCCTTGAAACTGCATACTGTGCATTTTAGGCTAGGCTGAGGTACAAGACTATGCAATTTCTAAATCCAGTTAGAGAGGCTGAAGGGATGGGCACTGTGAGAGCTCATTGTGCAGTTCTGGGAGTTGAGGAAGGTTGGGATACTTCACAGATGCATAGTTTAAGGGATCATGGGACGAGATTTAGGCTTGAGGTTGTGAATTGTTCAGTTTAATCTAGTTTGGGTGACATGATTGTGCAATTCTAGAGGTCAAGGCCAATTCTTAGGCACAAAAACTGTCTAGCCCAATAGTCCTTGGAGGCAGGAACTGTGCATTATGGAGTGCCAAGAAGTAAGGTCATAGCTAGAGGATTGAGACCACGTAGTGCGCAACTCAGATGATGCCCGTTGAAGTTGGGTTGTTCAGTGGAGAAGTTTTTTTGACATGACAACATAGATCATCCAAACACATCAACATTTCCCTCTATGCGACATCTTTATGACAAGTTACAATAACTGCGACACCAAAGATGTACTTTACAATGACTGTGATGACACTTGTGCGACATTGCTCAAAAGTTTTGAAATCAGTGCGACAGGTACTTACAAGGTTAGAACAACTCATTTTCCCAAAGATGAACTCTTAGAACCACCGGAACAGGGTTATACACATGATGCAACGACCAACATGCTAAAAGATGACACTTTGCCCATCTTGCAAAGGGGAACAAAAGACTCTAGGAAAATAAATGAAATGAGTTTCAAAGTTTGCAACAATGACCAACAAGATCAAGGGAAGCTCTGAAATTGGGTATAGGCCGAACTTTTGGAGGGGGTTGTAGCAACTACAACAACAAGGTTGTTACAATTATATCCTTGTCAATTCAGCTATAGTAAAATAGTGAAAGGAAAGTCGCCAACTATACACTTTTGCATCCTTCCCCTATAATAATGTACACCCATGAGCACCAGCTGATAATCTTCCTTACTCTAAACAAGCTCACAACAAATATCTTCCCATTTTTACTCAATGCATTTCATTTTCAACGTGTCTAGCCACACCCATTGACATTACCTTTCATACCACAATTCCATTTTAGCCACCCTTGTAGGAGAAGTAATTGGACAAAGCATACACATTTTTGTAGCATATACAATAAGTCCATCAACGGGTCCATCAAATCTTGGCATGCCAATAATACAAGTAAAAGGATCGACATGATGTGCATCACACTTCTCATCATTTTAGATCCATGAAAATGCCAACCTACATATTTAGAACAAATTCTTTAAGGGTACCCATTAAAAACTCAAACCTCTTAGATATGGTCCATATACTAGAACTAGTGCGGGGATACACTTTCATAATCAACCTTCATCCATATTTTTGTTTGCATTTAGTATTGAACATCAATATATGAAAGCCCTCGTGCATATTGATGTTGCTCAAACCACTAGCACTAACACATCCAAGAGGCTTGGTTCTTCAACACTTGACTCCTCCACTAAAGGATGTGATCCTTAGTTAGACATTGATGCACCTCCACTCATGAAGTAACAATTCTTTTCTAGTTATTAAGGTTGGATAGGATATACATCAAGAAAAGTTGTACACATGAAATGAACCCTAACGCAACTTTAACCTCTAAAGAGGAATACAGTGGGGATCATTAGTTATGGAGGGGAAAATGATTCAAGCAGATGCATAAACAATCATGTTTGGATCACCTTAGAACCCTCTTAATTATGCACAACAACCATTGTCGCCCAAACGTATTTTGTGCAACTCTTGTCATGAGATCCCGTGTTTACCATTATTATTGACCTCTAACTAGTGCTTACAAGCTCAGTTAAGAGACATCACCCCACAGAGTATATAAAATTTGGAATTGACAATATGATGAACACATAATTCCAAAGCAAGTTGAGTTCTATCTCTAGAGATATATGCCTCAACATTGAGTTTATGTGTGTGAAATCAAGAATGCTAACAATTGATTGTCCATACATACCCGTATAGTGAGGAATAATAATTGTTTCCTAAAACTATTATAAGAACACAATTGTTTTTCTAAAAAAATCTCAATATTTTATCTAAGTGTAAATCACTTTTGCAAATTATTTTTTATAATATATTATTTGCCTTGTGATTTTCCTTTTATAAAATTTTCAATCCATATTGAATAAATTATCAAATATCTTTCCCAATTTAAATTATTAATAAAAAAAATTGCTTCTAACTTAATAAGTGTATTTATATCAGAGAAATTTCTAATACAACCACCCTAGTTTTTATAACTAAGCCTAAACGTATAACTTTTCTTAGATGGAAAAAATCCAATCCATCTAACGTGCTCAGCATACAGACTTCATGCAAATAACGGTACCTATAGAAGGATTGAGTCTTACTTATTTGCCATTATGATCTTTTAGACATTACTAGCTAGCTCTGATCCAGATAGGTTACAGTGTCCTTTATTTGAAACTACGAAGCTGTTCCTGCATAATATATGTATTCTGCATATTAATTGAACTAGATTTCAGGAGTTTAAGCTAAGTATGGTAGCTGTACCAGTGTCAATGGAAATTGAGCAACCTGTGCCTAAATGATAAGTTAATGAATCCGATAGTCACATGTGTCCTACCTGGATCACAAAATTAGAAAATGAGTGATTTCGCCAGAAATGAAACGACGAAATTTAAAAGAAATGTCAATTTGCAGTACCCCAAAAGATGCTTAAGGTAAATATAAAAATTGGAGCCCATGGATTCCAAAGCCGCGTGTGTCCCACCTAGGTCAAGTCTTTTGTAAATAGAATTTAGAAAAAAATTGACAATCTGCACAAACACAAAGATGCCTGGGGTTAATATAAAATTGGAACCCATGTCCCACCATGGTCAAAAATAAAAAAAATTAAGTGGTTTGGCCAGCAACCAAAGATGCTCAAGGTAAGTATAAAAATAGAATCCATGAATCTGAATCTCCAAACAAATTTTCATAAAGTAATATCAACTTGCAGGAACCCAAGATGCTTGAGACAAGTCTAAAAGTAGAAGGATAGGAGTACAATGTTCCTTTCATTCATTTGGAAAAGCTGGAAAAACACCTTTTTTGGGCTAATATGATTGAATAGAATAAAATATGACATGACATAATATGCTGATGGTTTTGATATTAGTTTGCTTTAGTGCACTTTCTGGAGAAACAAATATCTGGAAATGAATGGAGGCCATTGAAACTGTATTCCTAAAGCTATTCTTAGCAGCCCAACTCAATCACTGGTGTCCCCACAGTCAGCCGGACTGTCACGATTGGCCCGCTCAGAATTTTACAACGTGATTCCGACAAATAAAGCTTATTCGAGGGACTCCGATCCCCACAGTCTACCAGCATTTCTTCACTGCTCATTCTCGACATCATAGGGGAGACTCACAAAAAAATGTCATAACAAAAATACACCGGTGGGGATTTGATATCGGAGAAAAATTGATCCGGATCCAATCAATTACATACAATTTAAGGTTTTTTTAGTTTGTTTTTTCAACCGAAGAGATCAAGTATCTAGCAGCTCATCAGCCGTCTCTATAATCTTGTTTAGAATTGGACCACTAAACTACCCGTGTATATAATCTTGTTTAGAATTGAACCACTAGTTTTGTGGGAATCAAACATCTACATTTAGCTTATTAAAAAAGACAAAAAAAAATTTCCCATGGAAAGACTGGAATTACATACACCACAGCCAAATAAATCCACATGATAAACACAACCCTCAACTTGTTATATAAAGTGAAGGTGTATAGCAGTAGTATATTTATTTTGGAGGTTTCCGAACAATTTACCCTGAATTTATTAAAGTTGGATTAGAAACACTTAATCACTCTATCTGCAATTTCCACCCTAGAGATTCTATTTACTTCTTGTAAAATTGAAATGCTAATTCATACATGCCATCAAAATCATCTCAATTTAAACAACAAAAGGTTACACATTGAGTAAAATTGTTTTCCACAAATTTCTAAGAAAAACTCCAAAATTTCTTACAGTTGGTCACCGCCGTACGAGCATCAGAGATAGCTGGCAGCTTCCCCGTATAATTCTCCTTTCAGATTGAAAATGTGACATCTTAGAAAGATATTTTAAGAGGTTAATAGCTGTATTATTGCAAGTGTATATGGTGTTTGCTTTCCTTTTCACTCTCCCTGTTTTTGCTGCATTCAGTCAAGAAGCCAGCGACAGTCTTCTGATTCTGATTCCTCTTGCCTAGATTTAGCCTCGATCGTGTGGTTTGTAGAGAGAGAAGTCATTTACTATTCTTTCGAGCACTGTAGCAGAGATTCGACAACTGGCACACTACTGCAGACGCTAGGTTCCTTCTATTTATGGAGTTTGTCCAGTGATAGCGTTCAAGATAAACTCCTTTCCTCAGCACTTGAGGTGACCGTAAATTGGCAGGCCACTCTGAGTCCCTGGTATATGCAATTTTCTGAAAGTTCTGTTTCCCTTCGCAATTTTCTGACTTAATTTCCCTGATTTTAGTGCCTGTCAGATGATTTGGAGGAGGATACTTCGTTTTATTATCCATTTCTGGATTAGCTATTGATCGAGTACATTCACTTTTCTTTTAATACAATTTATATACTGGTTCTTTTTCATTACAGTTTTCTATCGAATATCGTCGTTGGGTTCCCTGCATTCTAACAATCGACTCCTTCCACTGTACCAGAAATTCTATTGAGTTTCGACTGATAATTTGAAGCTGATTATATTGAGATCAATCTCCGCTATATTTAGCTCAATCCCCTCTATCATCGGTTGTAGGTCATTCTATTATATGTTGGCTTTTGGTTTATTTCAGAGCATGAGTTGAATCTTCTGTCTGTTACATGTTATTTCTGTCGAAAGGTCGGTCGAACATAACCAAGTGCAGCATGCTTGTCGGCCTGTAAACATTGCCTTTGAACTTATTGGGCCTCATAGTGTCAGTTGCCTTTGAACTTCTTGTGCCTGATAGTGTCAGTTGCATGCTTAATAGTAATATGGATGGTAAATCAGTTTCTTCACCAGGAATGAATTCGTCCAGTAATACTGCAACAAATTGGACTTCCGAGCAAAACAAACTGTTTGAGAACGCGTTAGCTATCTATGACAAAGACACTCCTGATCGTTGGCATAATGTGGCTCTCATGGTTGGAGGGAAATCCCCACAAGAAGTCAAAAGGCATTATGAGATTCTGTTAGAGGACTTGAATTGCATTGAAGCAGGCCAGGTGCCTTTCCCCCAATACAAATCTCCAGGTTCTAAATCTGGGGATAGATCAGGAGGAGGAGGAGCAGCAGCGATCCGTAATAATTCTGACAAATGCGTGGAAGAGGAACACAGGCATGTCTAAAATTTCTCCTTTTTTTCAAGTATACAGTTAGTTTTCTAAAGTAGTCTTAGTTTGCATTTATTTTTGTTCCAAAACGGGTAGGCATTCATAAAATTTCAAACAATTATCAATACCTGTTATTACTTTTCGAGTGATTTCAGAATTATGGTTAGTTTAACTGATAGATTCTGAATGAGGTGAGTGTGTTATTATTTTTTTGAGTGGTTTCAGAATTATGGTTAGTTAAAGTGATCCATTAACAATGGGGTGAGTGCGAAAATTTAAGGTTTTTACACAAGAAAATAAGGAAAAGGAATTTAGACCGGTTTTCTTTTACACCAAAAAACTACATAATTTTAAAAAATCCAAAATATTATAATTACTTTTTAAGTAATTCCAAAATAGATCCAAAATAACCATTAGTTCTCCTAATGAATTCTCATTTACAAAATGAGTGTCAAAATCCAACAAAACTTACTTTGCCAGTGACATAAGTATGAGTTACTAGTTTAAATTGGTATACTATTTCACTTTAAGCTAATACTAGAGCGCACATCAAATTTTATTTCCATGTGATGGAAAATATTTATTATCAGCAGGATCGCTAGAAATATTTTGCTATCTTTAGTGTAGATCTTAGTATTTTGTAATTTTGTTGCACATGAAACTGGTTTCCAAGAACTATACTATTTCACTTTAAGCTAATACCAGAGCATACATCAAATTTTATTTCCGTTTGGTGGAAAAGATTTATTATCAGCAGGATCCCTAGAATATTTTGCTATCTTTAGTTTAGATCTTAGTATTTTGTTGCACGAGTCCAAGAACTCCTTAATCATATGATTAATTTACCTTTAATATCACTCTCTTGGAATATGTTGGTAATTGAGATCTCGCTTAGCAGGGACACCTGATTGAGCTCTAATATTTTGAGCACATAAATGGAATCTGTTCAATCAAAATCACGTTACAACTATTAGATGGTTAATATCTTATTTCACTTTCATGATCACTCGACTGATTGAATTTATCTCGACTGGAAAATTTTGTGCAGGCGGTTTATGTGCATGAAGTTGCAATGAAGTTCTGTAGTCGGCAGCTGCGCAAGCGAATGGATGACAAATGGAAAAGAATATGTATATGGGTAAAAATTATTAGAAGAAAAGCAAAGAGAGAGACAGCTCCGAATAATATCAGCAAGTAGAATATGTAAATATGGAATATCAGAATGTCACGGCCAGTCTTTCCATATATAAATTAGCATCTGTACAGTCTTATCCGCAACTACACCAAGTACTATATGTTGCAGTCTTTATCATTTGTAAATTTTTTAATTTATGAAATGAATTTATGGATACTCGGGCCCTTACAATGTAATAAATTTCCTCGCATAAATAGTCATGGAGGCATCGACTATTATTTAAAAGAAGCCTGATCTGGAGTTTAAATTGATATTTTGGTGGATAGAGGGATTTTTTTGCCCCATTCAATATTAGAATAATGGGTTTATGTATTTTGTAAAAAGTATGAAGTAGTTCAGATAAAAAAAATTGGGGATTATTTAATATTTTTAGTTTTTTATTTATTTTTATTAATTTATAGTAACTTATGGGAGAAGAGATACATCTATTTTTTAAACTAGTAAAATGAAAATAATTCATTTTGACATGGTTAAATATTGATGTAACATGTAATTATATTGAGAATGATAATTTTGAAATATAATATTATTTGTATAGATTTCATTTGAACAAACCATTTATTGTCACATCATCAATAGTAAATCCATAATACTTGTGTAAAATAAGTCACATCACTAAGTTCAATTTTAAAAGATAATAGTATTTATGTAGATACTCTAATATACTTCAATGAACCATAATCTTATATATTTCAAAATGAATATCTTACTTTTTTTTTATATTAAAATTACAAGTTCCTAGAGTTATAATAATTGCAAATAAAAATTTTAATTTAAAATTTTAAAATATGACAATGATATATGGAAAGTAGTACATTGTAAACACAAATTATTCTTCTTTTCAATCAGTCATATTTGACTAAATTGTTTTCTATTTTGAATAATTTTAACTTATTTTAAAATTTAAAAATAAAATTAAAACCTTAACCAAATACAAATACAAAGTTTTTAAAATCAACTCTCTCTTTCACACACATATCACAATAACTTATCCATAAACTGTGTTTTTTTTATTCTATTTAAGAATGTGCCATAATATGTAACACTTACCTAACATTTTATTGAAATATTTTTTATCTTAGTATTCCTTATGTAGTAGGGAATATATTAAACATTAAACTAATATGTACATAAATTTAAGTATTCTAATTAATTCTTTTATTTTGATTGTTTTTATTTCAAAATTAAAATAATTAAAATTATTTTAAAATGGATTAAACTTATAAAGTTCAAAACTTATGAAAAAAAAGATTGATAGTGAAATTTTCTATTAATTAAAAATAGTATAATAATAATAATAATTTCTCACAAAAATTCTTTAATTAAAGAAAAAATTTCGAAGTAGAAATAATTTTATTTACCCAATTTCCCATATATCGAGAGACAATTTTATTAATGTACCATTGAATTATGATTCTTTCAAATCAATGTTTTTATAAATTACAATTCAAGTATCTAATCAAAATCATAGTATGGAAAACATGTTAATAATCTGTAATATTTATTATTTAACCTAATTTAACAAATATTATGATTATAATAATAAAAATTCAGTTTTAAGTGATGCATCAATTTGTTGTGACAAGAGATTCACTTTTAACATAGCAATTTGAATGCTAAATTTTGTAAAGGCATATCTATGATACCACCTTTTATATTTGGATTTATAATCACTTAAAATAAAATATATTCTCATAACTATTAACTTATTTAAAATAAAAAAAATAAATTAAATTATAAATTAATAAAATAATCAATATATTATTCCTGTAATCTACACTCTATCTAATTTTAAATTTAAACTTCGTCATTATATCAATTAAAAATATCATAAAATATACATTTATAAAATATAAAATAAGTTAGGTTAAAAATTAAAAATAAAAAATAAAAAAAAATTATTTTCAATATTTGAATTATTATTCAATTGTGAATCTTATAATTTTCAAACTGAAATAAAATTAAATAACTTCAAAATTTTTACATAGCATATAATATAAAAATGGTGTACACGTTCTCTTGTCTAATTTTCTTGATTCTCTTGACTAGTTTTCTTGATTCTCTTGACTAATGTTGCGCACAATTCCGTATAAATCCATGATTAAATTTTATAATATAAATACAAGTTGTTCGAGTATGGAGAGCCTCCTTATTGTTATTTTATATAAGTGAGAGTTACAAGAAGTTGTAATGAGAGGTTGGCTTCGAGATTTGGATACTTTGAAATTTAAATATTAAATTATAAATGAGAAGAAAATTAAATTTATATTTTTATGAAATTTAAATAAAATATTTAAAAGATAATAAGATGTATTGTTTTAGGAAACCCACTTTAGCCCTCTATAGAATTTTTTTCGAGAATTTTTTCAACATAATTATGTCATGGTATTGGAACCATGGAGGGGAGGTTATCATTAAACATGATCATGTTGAAAAATTCCAGAAAGAAGATAATAAGATGATTTATAAAAGGAAGCTAGAATATTTTATATTTTAAAACTATTATTTAATTAATTAAAATTATTTTTTTAACATTTTGAATTTAGATAATAAAATGGATATTCTAGAATTTAAGATTAATTTTCATGTTTTTTATAATAAAATTCAAGATTAATTTTCATGATTTTTATAATAAAATTGATTTCTAGACCGATCCGAAAAATGTGAGAGGGAAAATTGTGTTGGAGTCATGATTGCAGTTACACCAAAACCCATAGGTGTTAGTAAACAAACATCACTAGTGTTAAGCACATGCCACGAAATCGCTAGTGTTAAGCACATGCCACGAAACACACAGCGTTGGATTAACACTGCCATTAACGGGGAGCGCAACAATCTCCCCCCTCAACACGAGCCATGTGTGTTTCGAACTCGAGACCTTTGGCTTTGATACCACTTGTTGGAGTCACCATTGCCATTATGCAAAAACCCACAGGTGTTAGTTAACAAACATATCATTAGTGTTAAGCACATGCCACGAAACACATGGGGAACGTTGGATTAACACCGCCATTAACACAGAGCTTGTAAAATGTGTAAAACAAAGGAGGCTTTTTGGTGAAAAACTATATATTTTTTATGATGAAAAGGAAAATGTTTAAAAAACTTAGGAACTTTACATATATACGAGTCATATAAAGTTATAATAGTAGAAGGTGAAATAAGCTAGCAAGTGACATTACATTTCTACGAAAATAATTTAGAAAGAAATTTGTCATTCATTTGAGTGTCGTATAAGTGTCGTAAATATTTTTAGAAACTGATCCTTAAAGTTTAGGAGAATTGTTTAGTAAAACAATTACATCTCTCTATCACTATAACATAATAAAATAATTTGAAAGTTTGTTGTGGTTATCCCATTCACGTTATACTCTACCTGATGTGTTCTAGATCCAATTGCATTGCTTGATTAGCTAGTTGGTTTTCATTATTTTCTAACTTTATGCACATGCCGGTGATGGAGAAACCGTAAAATTGGGTTAGCTTGTCCATTATTCCCCTCACTCTAACCTAATGTTGGATACTTGATGTGTTCATGGATCCCTTTAGCCACACCAATATGATTTTGGAGTTTCCAAATATATCCAAATATTGTACTTAAAAGTCTCAATCTAGTTGAAGAATAATGTTGCCAATACATATCTCTAGTCTTTTTTATTTATGTGTCTACCCAATCCTAGTTTAAAAATGAGTTTTTTCCATAGTTAGGAGTAAACACCCATCTAAACCATTGGTATACATATTTTCTTATGAGGATACATCAGAATTCTCTCTAAGATTAGAGGGATCACGACTTGAATGTAAAATTACTCTTCACGGATCTGGATTTAGAGTCGTGTGCTAGTTGTGGCTAGACTTATGTATATTGTTGGTATTATGATTACATGAGGGGGCGGGGGCTGAATCAGCGTAATGACCAATTTAACGAAATCAAACAATTTCACAATTCATCATAACAGAAAACATAACAATGCGTTAATAAGAACAATCATCGCATCCACATATGAAAACACCAAGTACGCATGGAAACCCTTGTGGGAGAAAAACACAATTATTCTTATATTTTTCTTCAATATTTGATTACAATAGTTTACTAGCACCAACCAGAAGGAGACTGCGATCCCCCTTAATCAATTTACAAGCACCAAACTACTAGAGTCACCAACCTCCAAAGAAATGCAAGCACCAACTTGTTGTAGGCTTCAACTTGATATATACACCAACATGATGTAGCCACCAACCTGATATAGGCACCAACCAGATGTAGACTCAAACCCAATGAAGGAACCCACCTCTGAAATATGCAAGAACGAACTTGTTGTAGTCTTCAACCTAATCTAGGCGCCAACCTGATGTAGTCTCCAACCTGATGGAGGCACCAACCTCCGAAATTTGCAAGCACCAACTTGTTGTAGGATCAAACCTGATTGGGGAAACAATATATAAAATCAATTTGCAAGAACCAATCTATTGCAGGCACCAACCGCCATGAAAACAATAGAATTCCCTTTCATTATATTTCAAACTAGATCTAGAATCATCCAATCAATCATCAAATCAAAATTTTATTCTTGCTCAACAACACCTCAATTCATGTCAGCTGTAGACTCAACAAAACCTTCAGTAGCGAAACATCGTCACTCATACCTCAACAATATTTATTACTTAATCAAAACTATGGACAACATACTTCATCCCTTGCACATCAACATTCTTTATTCTTATCATGGTTAGAATCAATAGACAACAAACTTCGTTTGTGTGAGTAAAACATTATGGACAACCTAGTTAGACTTTGTAGCTAGCAAATAGTATACTTCATTCTTAGCTATAACTAGTTCCAACACAGTTAACCCATCCTCTTCACTTTTCATTTTGATTTCTTAACTGAGTAAACCCTACAAATAATATCGTCCTAGCACACATCAAAATAATTTGGCCCTTAAATCCACAACAAATAAAACTAATATAAATAGAATGTGATATTGACCCTATTATTATGTGTTATTGAACATTTCTCTCCTCACTTATGATGTCATTGTGTTGTTCCCTGAGACTATCGAAACAAAAATGATTTTTTTCACACTTGGACCAAAACAACTCCAAAGTATTATGGCTTATTTATACTTTTTTGAATCAACCAACCATGGTATGGTATATGATCATTCAACCAACCCATATTATTTTTTATTTTCCTTTCTAGCTATCTAGTATGAATGTCTTGAACATACTTGAGTCAATGGCTGTTTTGGGCTCCAATGATTAACTCACATGACCATAAGATATGACAATAGTCCCAAAAGTCTAGATATGGGACCATATGAAAATTATGGTACACTTAGATTATTTTTACCTGGATTGGAAGCTTGAACATGAAAATTAATGATTCACTAAATAGGATCAGGAGTCGGAACCAAAAGCTAAAATAACCTGATATTGTATTCTAGATCTAGGTTAATAAAAAAAGTTCAATACTCATGGATCACAGGATAGGTCATATATCTTTTTAAACAAAACTATGACTAGTATTAGAACCTTGATCTTTGACTGTTGGCCTCAATCACATATCCAAATATTTTCATCATAACTCTTTGTCATGAATTAAAATTTCCTAGATGCCTAGATACACCTTTTATTATGAAACCATGAACAATCATAACTATGACCCAAGAGACCGTCAGTGGAAATTTGGATCTGGTTGTTTTCTTAAAATGGTTGTGTTTCGCAACCCCTGAATACCTAGATATATGGATATCTTTAACTTCACATGAAACCTCAAACTTATTGAACCTTGACACTACTCACTTTTCCACTTAAGTAAGGTTCTGGACAAATAATGAAACCCCCAGATTTTCGAGATATAAAACTTCCAAGGTATTTTGTTCTTCCCAAGTATGTCCGAATGAATGTAGTTTTGGAAATATAATACAACCCCAGATTGTCCAAATGAATTCATTTATGGAAAAATAATATGACCCTTAGATTGTATGAATGAATCTAGTTCTAGAAAAATAATACAACCCCTAGATTGTCTAGATGCTCTGATTCTTTGAATCCTTCTCTTTCTACCAAACACACCATCACTTCAATACACTTTTTCACATAAATCCTTGGGATTTTGACTAATTCCCATATATCATTGGAAATTCCTCTAAGAGGGTTATCCAACTATTCACTTTGTATTTTATTTTAAACAAATTAGTTGTATATAGAAGGCCTTCAAGGATAACTTGTATGCTTGACCTTTGCTAGGCAACAACACACATTAGCACACTTAATAGGCTCCCCCTAAACTTGAAACGACTAACTATAATTTCCAACATGCTTAATAATATCCTTGTGATTCAAATCAATGACTAACCTTTGACATCAATGACAACACTTACTCAATAATCTCCTGTTTTGGAATCGATGGAAACACCACTTGATATTGGTGGTGCGAACTTCCCCTATTAAGATGCTATTCCAAAGGTTGTTCTTGTTGGGTTGTGTTATATTCTTTCCACGACTAACCTACGTAGTGAACGGGGGGTTAGAGGGGGGCGGAAGCCCCCCCTATCTAGGGGGTTTGAGGGGGGTGGGTAAGCCCCCTCTACAGGGTCCGGGGCAACGCCCCGAGAATTTTTTTTTTGGACCCTATATTAGGTTGGGCGAACCTACCTATGGTTTTCGGTCCATGGTTTTGGACGCGCTGGTTTTCGGTCCATGGTATTGGATGCTTCGGCATGTATAAATATGTATTGTAACATTGAAAGGAATATACTGAAAAATCAAGCTGGTAGTCCTGGTTTTTGGGATCCAGGGGAAAATCTCTGTGTATATGTGTTTTATGTGTTATGCTCTCGCATTGTTTATTTTTTTATGATTTAGAATTCGTATGCAGGTAATTTCTGTACACGGTTAAAACCTACATTTGGTATCAGAGCTGTTTTGGCTTCAAGGGAATTCCTTCGTTGCTGAGGGGTTTCGCTCGGGCCTATGGTAGACCCTGCTCAGTGGGAGATCTGTGAGATCGATTCTGGTGGTGAAAGAAGATGGCGAGCAGAGAAAAGATAGAGATCGAGAAGTTCAATGGTCATAGTTTTGAGTTATGAAAACTCAAGATGGAGGATCTGTTGGTGGATAAAGATGAGTGGATTGCGGTAGATCCAGGTACTAAACCAACGAGTGTGATCGATGAAGGATGGAAGATGTTGGATCGGAAGGCAAAGAGCACAATACAATTGTGTGTCTCAAATTCAGTATTGCTGAATGTATCAGGGGAAGCTACGGCGAAGGCTTTGTGGGACAAGTTAGGGACTTTGTACCAATCTAAGTCTCTGGTGAATAAATTGTTCCTGTGGAAAAAGCTGTATAACCTGAGGATGAAAGATGGAGACTCGGTGACAGAGCATCTGAACCCATTTAATACTGTGGTAAGTCAGTTAGCTTCTGTTGATATTAAAATTACAGATGAAGATAAGTGCATCAGTTTGTTGTGTTCTCTACCAGATTTGTGGGATAGTCTCATTATTGCAATAGGTAGCAATGCAACTGCTTTGCAGTTTGATGAAGTAGTCTCAGCCTTGCTGACGGAGGAGATGAGACGGAAAAACATGGAGAGCTAGAATGGTGATGCCTTGTCTGTATGAGGACGGTCCCAGAATAGAAAAAAAAATAAGTCATCGAGTGGGAGATCTAAATCTAGAGGGAGATCTAAATCTCTAGGAAAACCTGTAAAGGTGGTGTGCTGGAAATGCAGAAAGGAAGGGCACTTCAAAAGGGACTGTAAATCTAAAGCTCCCGATAAAGGAAAGGGATCTGAGGATGCTCCTTCTACAGAGGTGAAAACCATCTCAGATGAAGGTGGGGATGTGTACTTGGCTTCTTCAAGTACACATGTAGATCATGCGGCATGGTTGATTGACTCAGGTGCATCCTTTCACTTCACTCCCGATAGAGAGTGGTTCTATGAGTATGAGAAATACGATGGTGGTGATGTCTTCTTAGGAGATGATAGGAAGGCTAGAATCATTGGTCGCGGAAAAGTAAAGTTGAAGTTGCAAGGTGGAAGGGTTAGAACACTTCTGGGTGTTCTGCATATTCCTGCATTGGCCAGAAATTTGATTTCTATAAGCAAGTTGGATGATGCAGGTGTAAAAACAATGTTCGAGAAGGATACCTGCAAGATGGTTCGGGGAGCACTGGTATTGATGCGGGGTGTTCAGACTGGAACTCTGTACAAGCTGCAAGGTAGCACTGTTTTTGATGGGTGCAACAGTTCTGTGGTCCCTGAAAGTGGAGCTGAAAATCTAGTGGTCTCTGTAGAGAAGACCATGTTGTGGCATCAAAGGCTTGGACATATTGGAGAGAAGGGCCTTCGAATACTTCATGGTAAAGGTATGGTAGAAGGTATGAGTAATAGCTCTCTGGATTTTGATTTCTGTGAAAATTGTGTATATGGGAAGCAGAATCGGGTGAGTTTCCCCTCTGGTGCTAAGAGGGCGAAACAGATATTAGAGCTTGTGCATAGTGATATGTTTGGACCTGTGAAGGTTTCATCACTGGGTAAGTCTGTGTACTATGTATCATTTATAGATGACTTCTCAAGGAATACATGGATATATTTCCTTAAGAAGAAATCTGAAGTCTTTAACATGTTTAAAGAATTTAAGGCTCTGGTGGAAAATCAGACAGAGAAGAAGATAAGGGTGCTGAGGACAGATAATGGTGGAGAGTTTTGCAGCAAGGAATTTGAAGAATTCTGTAAGAAGTGTGGTATAGCATGGCAAAAGACTACCCCATATACACCTCAGCAAAATGAAGTCGCAAAAAGAATGAACAAGATGTTGATGGAAAGGGCAAAAAGCATGCTTAGTGGTGTCAGGTTAGGACATGAATTCTGGGCAGAGGTGGTGGATACTGCATGTTACTTGGTCAACAGGTCACCTTCATCAGCGTTGGAGGATAAGACTCCACAAGAAGTATGGACTGGTAAGAAACCCTCTCTTTCACATCTGAGGGTATTTGGATGTGATGCATATGTACATGTTCCAAAGGAGAAACGAACCAAGTTGGATAGTAAATCTAAAAAGTGCATCTTTATTGGGTATAAGGATGGTTTAAAGGGTTATAAGCTTTGGAAACCAGTCACACAGAATGTTGTGTACAGCCGACATGTGGCGTTCAGAGAGGTAAAAGATGTTATTAAACATAAAGTCCAACCAAAGGAACCTGAGAAGATAGAGTTTGAGCTAAAGGAGAAAGAATCAGACTCCGCAGCAGAGGAGGAATCAAAAGATGAAGAGCCACAAACTCCGGATTTGAAAAGATGAATTCGAGAAAGAAGCAGCCAGAAAGGTATAGTCCATCTGCTTTCTTTTCAAATTTTGCTTTGTCTGTTACTGATGATGATCCTAGAACTGTGAAGGAAGCAGTAGATTCAGAGGATGGAAAACTCTAGAAAGAGGCCATGGTTGATGAAATGGCATGTTTGCACAAAAATGAGGCTTGGGATCTAGTGGAGTTGCCAGCTGGAAGGAAACCCATTGGCAGCAAATGGGTGTTCAAAAAGAAGAAAAATGCAGAAGGGAAGGTGGAGAAATACAAATCTCGGTTGGTAGCAAAAGGTTATTCCCAGGTGCCGGGAATTGATTTTGGTGATATTTTTTCTCCTATTGCTAAGGTAACTTCTATTAGGTTACTTTTATCTGTTGCTGCTGCTTTTTATTTTTAGGTAGAACAGATGGATGTGAAGACAGCATTTCCTCACGGGGATTTGGAAGAGGAAATCTACATGAAGCAACCTGAAGGCTTTGCAGTGAAGGGTAAGAAAGAACTGGTATGCAAGTTAAAGAAGTCCCTTTATGGGTTAAAACAGTCACCAAGGATGTGGTATCAGAAATTTGATACATTATACTGGGACTTAGCCTCACCAGAAGAAAAGCAGATCACTGTGTGTATTTTAAATTAATTGGTGACCGTGTTATTTATCTGGTCTTGTATGTGGATGATATGTTGCTGGTTGGAAATGACAAAGAAATTATCCACGATTTGAAGACCCAATTGTCCTCCAAATTCGACATGAAAGATCTTGGTGCTGCAAACTATATTTTTGGCATGGAAATTAAAAGAGATCGGGCAAAGAGGAAGCTCTGGTTAAACCAGAGGAAGTACGTCAAGACGATACTGCAGAGGTTTAATATGTAGGATTGTAAATCGGTGAAGGTTCCTATTCCTGTAGGTGTGAGGTTATCTGCTGAACAGTGTCCCAACACACAAGAAGAGGAAGAGGACATGTCCTGTGTTCCATATGCGAGTGCAGTTGGTAGCCTGATGTATGAAAAGGTCTGTACTAGACCAGACATTGCACATGCATTGGGAGTATTGAGCAGGCTTATGTCAAAACCAGGGAAGGAGCACTGGACAGTAGTGAAGCGGGTTTTCAGGTATTTGCGTGGCACTAGTGATTATGGTTTGTGCTACCAAGGAAGACCAAGATTGGACAGAGTGTTGGATATTTGTGGCTTTCTTGATGCAGACTGGGCTAGAGATCTGGATCAGAGAATATCTACAAGTGGGTATGTGTTTAACCTATTTGGAGGTGCAGTCAGTTGGATGTGTAAGAAACAATCTATAGCGGCACTATCAACTACATAGGTAGAATACATGGCAGCCACTCATGCAAGCAAGGAAGCAATTTCGTTGCAGAGATTGTCTTCAAGTATGGGGTTAGTACAGGGAGCTATAAGAATAGACTGTGACAACCAAAGTGCAATTTTCTTGGCAAAGAACCCTGCTTATCATTCAAAGACAAAGCACATTGATGTTCAGTATCACTTTATGAGGGATATGATAGAAGACAAAAAGGTGTTGCTGGTAACGGTGGACACTTTGAAGAATACTGCAGATGCATTGACAAAAGCTGTGAGCTCTGAGAAGTTCTCTTGGTGTAGAAAAAATGACTAAGCTCTCCTGTGGCCCCCTGTGGAAAGAAAACAACAAGTGGGAGATTGTTGGGTTGTGTTATATTCTTTCCACGACTAACCTACATAGTGAACCGGGGGGTTAGAGGGGGCGCGGAGCCCCCCCTTTGTTCCGCCGATTGCGCAACAGGGGGGTCACAGGGGTGGCGGCAGCCCCCCCTATCCGGGGAGTTTGAGGGGGGCGGGTAGCCCCCCTCTACGGGGTCCGGGGAAGTGCCCCGGGAAATTTTTTTTTGGACCCTATATTAGGTTGGGCGAACCTACCTATGGTTTTCGGTCCATGGTTTTGGATGCGATGGTTTTCAGTCCATGGTATTGGATGCTTCTGCATGTATAAATATCTATTGTAACATTGAAAGGAATGTAATGAAAAATCAAGTTGGTAGTCCCGGTTTTTCGGATCGAGGGGAAAATCTTTGTGTATATGTATTTTATGTGTTATTCTCTCGCATTATTTATTTTTCTATGATTTAGAATTCGTATGCAGGTAATTTCTGTACGGGGTTAAAACCTACAGTTCCTTCTCTCATGTTTCCTAGTCAATGTCTACGTTCTCTCTCCCTTTCACATTAAACGCAAAGATGATTACTAGGATTTGTTCCACTACAAATCGTTTCTCAACCATTAAGTCTTCGAAGTCGACTCTCATTGTGGAAAGTCTCTCCCCTTAAGAATAATTCCATTTATGTCTATTGCTACCATACTCCCCTTGTGAATTGTTCCTCCTTAGCCAATGTTTCTTTATTATCATTTTCATCTTTACTCCACCTCACAAAGATATGGTCAAATTCTCTTGCATGTTCAATTTATTTCTGCGTTTTTTTTTATGATTGCCCCCCTATGCTTTGGCTTCCTTTTTTATTTTAGTTGCATCTTGCTTGAACTATGAACTTCTTATTTCTTTCTTCCATACCATTTCCATTACAAATTTAAGAGTAGTCAACCTTGCAAAATCCTACTTCTTCAAGTTTCATCTCATCACAAATTACATATACTTGAAGAAGCACTTACCAACATATTAGATCCGAGTGGTCAGATCTATTTATGGCTCTTTGTATTTTCTTCTCCATATGTTGGTGATATTCCTTGTACCAATAGAGAAAACTTCTTGCTTGGATTTTTTAGAAAAAGATATCATGTTAATTCTACAGTCATGAGCTATATGTGAAAACCCCTTTTGGTTCCCCCTCCTATAAATATTTTCGTGCATAATTGTAATTAAAAAAATCACAATATTAAAATTAGTAGACTGAGAGAGAGAGAGAGACAAAGAGAGAGGAGAAAAATTTAGAGCTCTAGGAGGACGCTGCTTAGGAATTTCTTGGGGAACTAACTAAGTAATTGAATGTTGCAGTTAATCTTGTTGGGTGTGGAATCCCCCCAAGGCATGCTTTGGGGCTTAAAGCCTAAGTTTTGACTAAGACCATTGTAAAGACGCCGCGATTTGTGGCCGCGGAGCGCGAAGTCATAATAGAGTCACAAGGTTGGCTGCCCTTGTTTTTGTAACATAATGTCACTTTGAAAGATCTACCCATGGTCCACGGACCATGGGATTGTATAAATAGAGCGAGGCTCTAAGTGTAGAAAAGAGAATCAGAGATGAAGAGAGAAAATTGATGAAGCATTGAGTCAAGTGTAAATCGTGTCTTTGGGTCATAGAGTAGGAGAAGGCTCTGCAATTGAGTGCGCGGACCCCTACAGCTGAGTGCACAGGGCAGGTCAAGTCTGTAACCATTGGAAGAATTAATAAAGAGAAGTTTTACCATATTTCTATGTATATTTTCCTGTCTTATGTATTATTGAGTATGAATTGCAAGTTTACTGTTTATTTACTACGCGAACTCATATGAATGTGCTAAAACAAGTAAATATAACATAAGGCATCCAATTGCGTGAAGATAACTAACTGGTATAAGAAGATAAGTAATATCTTGGGTGTGATTTAGGGGAATAGTGTAGACCACTGCACCAACAGTGCGAAAGTCCCTCAGCCTTAGGTTAGGGTTGCACGAAGGCGAATATATCAGGGCACGAAGGCTAGGAAAGTGCGTGAAGTAACCTGCATGAAGGGACTCACAGTTGGACCAAACCAAACCCTCAGACATCTCAAGGGTGCGGAAACTTGGTTCCAGCACCCCCCCATACTACTTCGGGTGAGACCTCAGTCCACGCTACGCCGACTATTGCTGAAAGGGCTAGTAGTACAGGGATTTTTTTGGCTAATTAACTCGAAACTTGGGTCAGGCCCCAACAAGCCAACAAATGGTTTCATTTCTAGGACCAGGATCTACATAGAGATGTCTGATGTCGTATCATTGAAATCCAACTAGGAAAGAAATTAAAGACTAGTTAGATAAGAAGATACACGAGTTCGTGGCACAGGAGAATAGGAATCCACGACTACCAAAAGAAGAATGTTTGCACTGTTACCTGTACACAGAAATCCATGAAATTTTCTTCGCATCTTTCCCTACTGAGCTGTACAAGTGGATCGCAAAGCTAGCATATAGCCAAGGAAGGTGCAAACTCAATAGAACTATTGTGTGGACTCCAGAATTGGTGCGTATATTGGAAGCATCAGAGGATAAGATCACGTGCATTGTTGATCACTGGCTCGATCGAATTATATGAGGATTCATCACTAAGTTCGCGGTAGATACTTCAGTCAACTACAATGAGGCAGAACGACGCTTCCTCAAAGGAATGTGAAGTAAGTACGTTAATTCTTTGAACACTTGGATTAAAATGCTACTATGTGAAAAGTGGGTTATACGAATAAATTGATGTTTAGGGCTACGCGAAGTGGGAGAATCTACAAAAACGAAGGAAGTGTAGAGCTAGAAACTAGCCCCTTGGTTTCACCTCCATGAGGGGATGAGGAAGATCTCGTGAAGGTCTCACCAAGAAGTGTGATCAATTTGATAAAGCAGAGGATTCCGTGCATACCACCCTGACCCACACCACCACCACTTTCACCGTCTTCACCCCCATCTTCGCCCATACGACCTCTGCCACCACCGCGAGTCAATATGGCAAGCGCGATAAAGTATCCAGTGTTCAAGGGAGTAGGGAATGAAGATCCATACTAGTTTTGGTTCATGATGTTATCACCCCAAGAAACTCTCCTAGGTTGTATATCAGAGATGTTCGAGAACATTACAAACTCAAAAAAATTGTTGGAAAATGGTGGATGAATGGAAGGAATGACGCATATTCAAGCCAGATAACTACTTCTACTATGCTTAACCCCAGACATGGGTGAACACCCCCAGAATACAAGGCTTTAGACCACAAATTACTCACAGTTTGAGGATAAGGTGAACATGGAGAATACAGACCACACCAGAAGATGCACAAGACCATGTGATGGTCGGCTGCAACCAGTAGAAAGGTCTGTAAATCTATTTCCTAATGCATAGACAGGATGACAGCTCTCTGGCACTAAGAAAAAAGAAACCTGCATACACCTTCAATAATAGATACTAGATTCTAACACAAAGGTGGGATGACAGCCCCTCTAATGCTAAACATCAAGAGCAAATGAAAAATGCATAACAAGCACAACCTGGAACAAAGAAGAAGTGGAAAGTGAGCAATTAACAACAAAAGAAGCTTGCATTAGCTGAAAATGAGGAACAGATGTTGCAGGTATCACAGTAGTTACAGTCTCCAGAAGTTTAACTTTACATCAAAACAATATCCATCAACCTTGATTACATCTGTGTTCTGGGTATATATAGAGTTTGTTTACAAAGATATGTTGCTATGCTATGCGTGGAGGGGTCATAGTGGACCACAAACCACCTTAACTCTTTGATGGAGTCTCTGCTACGATTTGACTGTGTCTGTGCATGAATTTGACTTTCTCTGATGTTTTGCAGTCATTCTCGGGCAGGTGGAGTACTGTATGAGTGAAGCTCCATAACTAGTAAATTCCTTTGACTGCTCAAGGTCATCCTTTTTCTTCTCGACCATCACCTTCCTTAAATATAGTTTTTTAGGATTAAATAATAGCCGAGGGTAGTACAGACAATATGGCGGGGGCATGAGTATGACAGGAACAATTATTGGCCGTTGGATCGTGCGGATGAACGATTGAGATTGCATCGGACGGAGCTATCATGAGGAAGCGGGCAGAGACAAATGTGAGCCATCATATCGCGGTCGGGCAGATCCGACGGCGATCGGGCATGAAAGGTGTGTGGATATTAACGACCGGGGAACAGTGGTTTTGCGGGCGAGTGGTATTCCCCACACCGCCTTTGGAGTTGCGACGGTTTCTGTATAAACCTACGCGATACAATAGAACTGCGATGCATGGCTTCCGCGATGGGCAGGAAACCGCTTTCCTCGCACGTTAATGAGTGGGCAGCTCATGCGAGCATGGCTTGTGACTACTGTTAGGACTCTGAATTGACCACTTTTGACCTTGTATTTTTGCTATAATATTACCCTCTTCAGTCCATAAGTTGAAAGCTTTTGATTATATAATGACCTAATCAGTCCAAGGTATGAAGCAACTCTCCTCATTACTATATGTTTAATCATTCATTACATATTCATGTTATCTTTATAATTAATCTTTGGAGAAGTTAACCAAGTTGCTAAGTAACCTTTGAACTGTCTAAAGTCTGCAGAAATTATAGTTCGTAGTTGCTGCAACACCAGAAACAGTAACTACACAGTTGCTGCAACACCAGCAACATCAACTATCTAAAGTAGGGAAAACGTTATTTTGCAACAACTGGAATACCGGAAAGGACAAACAGCAACTATCAGAAGATCGACAGAGTTCCATGCTGACACACCACGATCAGCAACTGTCCAAAAAGGGTGAAACACAGTTACAGTTGCTGAAACACTAGGAACAGCATGAGTTTACTAAATCAGCAACAATGGTGAAGCGGCAAAGGATAGTACGAGGATTCGAAGAAGACGGTTGAAGTTTGTTTACCAGCTGTGTAACAGTAAGAGACCCAAGAAAGAATACACCGTCACACTATTGTAACGACATCCTGTAACAATGATGGATTTCTTATTTTTGACAAAAAGGTTAAACTGAATGAACCATGACGGTCTATTGTAATAGATGTCTCCTCTATAAAGAGGAGACATCTACATTAGAAAGGGGGGGAAGAAAAACAAGTTGTAAGGGAAATTTTGAAAAACAAAAGCAAGTCTGAATCTTTATTGTAACTAGATATTTTGGTAGATGAATAAAAGGTTGTTCTGAGCATCTAATTCGGCGTCTATGTTCTGGGGAATCTTTTGAGAGGGACAGGGCCCACCTTCTTCACAAGATTCACCCATTTATTTTCTGTTAGTGTGTGAGTGTGTTTGAATTCTGTAGCATTATCTCTTTTGCTGATACTCTGTTTGGTTTCTGCAGCACTACCTCTGATAACTTCCTTTTGCTGATACTCTGTTTTGTTAATACTTCACTGGTGATTAGAAATTGAAGTGTGTGTTGGCAATTTGGTTACAGGGGCAGGTGCTGAACATCCTTACCCTGAGGATAGGGTCCTGATCCTCTGCTAATAGAGCAGCCATTATTTTTCTTTGCAGATTTGTATTCTTAGTTAACTACTTTCATTCCATCTCTGCAATATATTTCAACTAATATAACATAGAGTAAGGAGTTGACAGAAGATAGAATTGTGTATACTACAACTTTTAGTGCTTTGAGAATTAAGTACATATAGTACGAGGTCACCTTTGAAATAAAAGGACTTTCCTGGGTTGACAAATTAATGTGGTACTCGACTGTTTAATCAATAAACAATTCAAGTAGCCAACATTTTGGCGCCGTTGCTGGGGAAGGCGAGTAGAGATTTTAAAAGAATTAATGATTTCTTTTTAAGAATAATAGGTGCATGAGAGGACGCAGGAAACCTAATTTCACAGGTGGAAAAGGCGGGGGAGGAAGAAAGATCTTCATTGATGAAATTATTTCAAAGGCCGAGACATCACAGAGGACAAGTTCCCAGAGACCTCAGATCCAGTATTCCTCACAAACAGATCGACAGACGGAGGAGGTACTAGGACTTGAAAGGAAGTTGGAAGTACCAGAGCACACTGAGGAACTGATAGAAGAACCTGAAGAGACAGAAGATATTGAAGATAGAGCAAGCAATTCAGGAAAAATACCAATGGAGGATAACAAAGCAGAAGGAAGGGGGGAAAACTCACTCTCTACCCTGGAGTTCCCTATTGGGGAGCTCCCGAGAGGGGAAACCCCTATGAAGAACATTCCACTTTCAGCATTACCCAACTTTCATGGGTTATCCTCTGAAGACCCGGATGAATTCCTCTTTGAATTGTATATACTATGTAGGAGTTATGATTATGTGAGCCCTAATCAGAAACTAAAACTGTTTCCAGCAACACTGAAACGGAATGCGTTAAGGTGGTTTATGAGCTTAGGAGCTCAGGCAATCACTACCTGGGATCAGATGAAAGAAATTTTTCTAGCGAAATATCAGGATTACTGCCGAACAAGAGAGAGGAAGGAAGAGTTGTTTAAAATGGTTCAGAAGGAGGACGAGAATCTGGAGGACTTCGTGGAAAGATTGCAGTATAATCCGCAGCGGTCTGACCACCCTACCATGAGTAAAGATATTCTGAAAACAATACTGTTGAAAGGGGTACGAGATGACTGCTTGGACATGTTAAACATGCTTGGAAAAGGGGATATTTCCAAGGAACCATTTGATGAAATTATCAACCTCTGTATGAGATGTTCAAGAGGAGCAGTAAGTAGACCAAAAAGCAGGGACAACATATATTCAAGAGTCCAGAAGTTAGCAAGTGGAGGAGCAACAAGGGCTGAAATAGGTAATGTGTTGGAAGAATTTAAAACTGAAATGTTAAGCTCTTTTTCTTCACAAATTGATGCTCTGCAGGTAAAAAAGAAACAGGCAGAAGCAGAAGCTGCCCTAGCTATTTTTTGTTCTAAATGCAAAGAAAAACACCCACTCAGGGAATGCCCACTAGATAATGTACCATTTTGCATGATCTGTGAAAAGGACCATGAGACCCAGAAATGCCCCTCTCTGCCAGGAATAAAAGAAACAATGCAGTCAACTAAAGAAGAGGCTGAAGCAGTGTATCTGATGACACAGAGGAGGCAATGGCCATAAAGACAAGGTATGAATTCTAACACATCATTTAGTTGTTGGAATAATCATTCTCCTTTTCAAACGAATTACCCACCCATGAACCAAATGCAGTACCCACCCTTTAATACGATGAATTTTCTATCCATGCAGCAACCAAGTCTTCCTTTTCCTAATCCTACCATGTGGAATCCTTGGGCTCCCCAGCAATCGTATTTTAATCAATGGAATCCGAACTGGGTAGCCCAACAGATGCCATTTCCTCAGCATCAACAATCTCTTTCCTTACCATCCAACACTCCTCCGAATAACCAAGCAATTAGACCACAGGTGCCTGTGCAACCTAACCCCAACCCAAATAATAATAAAGCTCTGCAAGTAATTGATGTTCAAAATCAGCCTGTCTCCCCTATGCAATGTAACGATATCCATCTCCGTTCAGGGAGAATTGTTGAACCCATCATTGATGACATTACTGACTCTGATAAAGAAGAAGTTGGAAAAGAAAAACCAGCTAACAATAATGCTGAAACAGTTGAATCAGCATCTAACAACAATGCTCAAACAGCAGATCCGCCATTCCCTTAATGTCTAGCTCTCACCAAAACGCTTGAGCAACCTACTTTTAACCTTTTAGGCGAACTGCGGAATTTATATGTTAAAATTCCATTGTTGCAAGCGCTAAGAGATGTTCCGATTTATGCTAGGACTGTCAGAGATATCTGCATAAAAATACCTGGAAGAAAAGCTAAGGAACCCCTCACAGTTCATGTGATGGGAGAACTGACTGCTTTAATGACAGAAAAAGATCCTCCTGTGAAATATGATGACCCTGGTCACCCTACAGTAATAGTTCAGGTTGGAAAAACCTTTGTCTCTAAAGTTCTAGTAGATTTGAGTGCTGCAATAAACATTATGACACTTGAAACAGCACAATTACTACAGTTAAAAAACTTTATTAGGGAAACTCCAACCATTTTAGAGCCGGTTGATCGCTCTACAATTAAACCTGAAGGGGTCATTGAAGACCTAATAATTTCTGTAGAATCCTGGAATTACCCAGCTGATTTTGTAGTGTTACAAACTAAAACAAAGTTGCAAGGTCATCCACTAATTCTAGGAAGACCTTGGCTAGCTACAGCAGATGCTTTTATCAGTTGTAGATCATGATCATTGACCATCTCTAATGGACAGGAAATCAAACAGCTTACCCTTTATCCTCATGCTACACCCATGATTAATAATGACAATTCTGTATGGGTAGATTATGAGGATGAAGAAACCCAACCTATCCTGACTATCGAACAAGCTTTAACTTTCAAAGATTCTACCGAAGATGAATTAATCAGTAGCTTCATTTCTGAACCTTCTTCGGTCAGCCCAGAAATGTATAATCACTTTACTGTAATCTTTGAATCTGAATCTCAGCAGAACCTGAAAACTAAAAATTTATCTCAGACAATAGTAGGCAGCTCCTCCAAAAGTACAACAATAGAAATTGAACTTGGCAAAAAATTAAATATAAATCTTAACTTAACTGATAATGAAAAACAACAGTTAATAAAGTTACTCCGGGAAAATAAAGAAGCATTTGCATGGGATTATACAGACATGAAGGGGATTTCTCCTGAGCTATGCACCCACCGCATTTATATTAAAGAAGGATCCCACCCTGTCTGTCAACCCCAGCGACGGATGAATCCCAATTTAAGGGAAATTGTGAAGGAAGAACTTCAAAAACTGTTGAATGCAGGATTTATATATCCTATATCTGACAGTGAGTGGGTTTCCCCACTTGTAATTGTACCCAAGAAACATGGAAAATGGAGAGTATGTGTGGATTACAGAGCCTTAAATAAAGCCACCCAGAAAGACCATTTCCCTTTACCATTCATTGATCAGGTATTAGATAATTTGGCAGGTAAGAAATTCTTTTCATTTTTCGACGGATTTAGTGGATACAATCAGATTAAGATTGCACCCCAAGACCAGGACAAGACCATGTTTACTAGCCCATGGGGGACCTTTGCTTATAGGGTTCTTCCATTCGGGCTATGTAATGCTCCAGCAACATTTCAAAGAGCAGGGATAGGGATTTTTTCTGATATGATAAATGATTCCTTAGAAATATTTATGGATGACTTTACTCCTTATGGAGTGACTTTTGAGGATGCACTGCAGAACCTTGAAAAAGTACTTAAGCGATGTATAGAAGCACACCTTGCCTTAAGCACTGAAAAATGTCATATGATGATGAATCAAGGTATTGTATTGGGTCACTTTATCTCATTCCTACGAATTCAAGTCGATCCAGCTGAAATACAGGTAATTCAGACCCTCCCTATCCCCAAAACACAAACTGATGTAAGAAGCTTTTTAGGATATGCTGGATACCATAGAAAATTTATCAAGAATTTTTCCAAAATAGCTTCTCCTCTATTTGTCTTATTAACAAAAAATGTTGAATTTAAGTGGAATGATGATTGTGAAAAAGCATTTAATGAACTTAAACATCAGTTGTCTACAGCTCCCATTTTGAGAGGACCTGATTGGACACTACCCTTTCATATATCCTCTGTGCCTCAGATACTGCAATTGGAGCTGTCTTGGGCCAAGAAGAAAATAGTCTTCCCTATGCTATTTATTTAATCAGTAAGAATGTGACACCAGCTGAATTGAATTATACAACCACTGAGAAGGAATTCTTAGCAGTCATTTATGCTATCAATAAGTTTCGACATTGTATTACTGGCTATATTACTTTTGTGCATACTGATCACTCGGCCATTAAATATCTAATGAATAAATTGGTTACAAATGCTCGAGTTACTAGATGGTTATTATTATTACAAGAATTTGACATAACAATTGTAGATAGACCAGGAAAAGAAAATGTAGTTGCTGATTTCCTTTCTCGATTAAAAACTGATGAAAATATTCTAGTAGATGATTCTTTTCCTGATGAATATTTATTTGCAGTATCTGCTCACTCACCTTGGTATGCAGACATTGCCAACTATTTAGTTGCAGGAAAATTACCATCACACCTATCACATAGGGAAAAAAGAAAGATCATTCAGCAAAGTGCTAGGTACAGTTGGATAAGCGGGTGTCTTTTCCAAATAGGACTCGATCAAGAAATCCGGAGATGCATTGGTGAAGATGAAATTTATGATGTGTTAAAAGCTTGTCACGATGACCCTTGTGGAGGGCATTTTGCAGATAAATGAATAGCACACAAGGTACTCATAATGGGTTATTATTGGCCCTCACTCTTCAAAGATGCAAAGAAATATGTGAAGGCCTGTGATAGCTGTCAAAGAATGGGCCAGCCTAATCACAGGGATGAAATGCCACTCAAACCCCAGGTAATTCTCGAACCTTTTGAGAGATGGGCATTAGATTTTATAGGTCCCATTAATCCCCCATCCAATCAAAGAGTGTACATATTAGTGTGCACAGATTATATGACTAAATGGGTAGAAGCTAAGGCACTCCTTAAAGCTAATGAAGAATCAGTACTAACATTTTTATTTGAAGAGATCTTTGTTAGGTTTTGATTGCCTAGAGAACTAGTCACGGATGGAGGACCTCCTTTTAACTCTCATGGCTTCAAGGATACACTTCAGAAATATCATATTAAGCACAAAATGACTACGCCTTATCACCCCCAGGCAAATGGGCAGGTAGAAAGCACCAATAAAGTCATAGAACCCATCTTGACAAAAACAATAAAGGAGAATAGAAGGGACTGGTTTCAAAGGTTTCCTGAGGCATTATGGGCCTATAGAACTACGTGGAGGAATACTACGGGATTTTCACCTTATGAATTAGTTTTTGGAAAAAATGTTATTTTCCCTGTAGAGTTTGAAATCAAAACTTTAAGAACTGCTTTAGTTGTTAACCTTGACTTGACTAATGCACAGACAGCCAGGTTGCAGCGGCTTCAAGAATTGGACGAGAAGAGACTGGATGACATCCATCAAATAACCATGATACAGCAACAAAGAAGTAGGTGGCATGACAGAACCATCAAGCAAAAGCAGTTCCAGAAAGGTAATTGGGCTCTACTCTATGACTCCCGTTTTGAGAATTTCCAAGGTAAGTTAAGAACAAGGTGGTTAGGGCCTTATGAAGTAGATGCTGTTTTTCCAAATGGGACAGTCAGACTTTTAACGATTGATGATAGAAGAACTCCACTACTAGTGAATGGGTATCGACTCCATTTGTATCAACAGCCTGTTTCTAAAGAAGATTTTAAAGCTACTTGCATGGCAGATATACACTATGCTTTCCTGGGGGAACTTGCTGTCCCTCAAAGCACTTAAATTTTTGTTCATCTATGTTTTTTTTTTTTTTTTTAAGATTAGATATTTTTTTTCAACTAATAATCCCTGCCAAGGGTTGCCATATTACAATTCATTATTTTGAAGATCTTAGTTTTCGAAAATGGCGGAGAACAAAAACTTCAAAAGAATCACTTTGCGGACTTGGGAACGTTTTTTGGACCATATATCAGTCTTTCATCATTTTTCTGTTGCTGTAACACCAACTCCCGTTGCTGCAACACCAACTCCCATTGCTGCAACACCACTTTCCGATGCCGTAATACCTTTTTCAGTGTTTCTCTCATTTATACTAAAAAAGCACCAGTTTCTCCACTTCAGTCCCCAAGAAATGAATTATTATTTGCATAAAATATACCATTTCCTACCAAAAGAACCAGCCATACACTATGATGATTAAAATCCTCGACTATTACTTCCCGTCAGTAATAAAAATCGTCGTATTCTCATACTTTTAGACCTGCTTTAATCATTATTAATCCAGCAAAAGACAAGACAAGACTTTTCGACGCAGCAACTAAAAAGGTAAAATATAAAGGTACACATGATTATGCATGGATATTAAATAATAGTTAATGTGGAGACGTTGATAGGACTGCCGAATAATCGTACTTCCAATCATATCACTTAGTCGTAGCTTTTTGGGGGGGATTACCAAAGCGCTGTCATAATTATATAGCACGCCAACTGCCGCGGCCCTTAAATCTCCCGGTAATATGTAAAATTCACCTCATCGTGTCATGTTACCATTTGCAACGGTTTACTCTGGACTGAACTCGGAAACTCGGCTCTGTACTGAGAATTCTCACTGAAACAGTAGCTATGGGAGGAAATCTCATCACATACGAACTTGGCACAACAGCACTTCTTGAGCTCTATCCTGAGGCCTACCAAATCTTCCGGCAAGCGGGATGGCTAGATTATTTTAGGAGACTTCTAGATTTGACCCACAGCAAGTCCTTGAGTTTGCATGCAATTTAACAGAGGGGTTTTCCATCGTTCAGGGAGTACAAATTCCAGTCACAGAGGAAGTCATAGCCCAAGCTACAGGGCTACCATCTAATGGCACGCGCTGGTTCAGTAGGAAGCACCTGATCCTCAACGCGTAGCAGGATTTTCTTCAACCAGGCGAGCAGGTGGAACCCAAGGGCAGAGGTGTAGCACTTCAACCACTGCCTCAACCATGGCCAAAAGTTGCTGAGTTTGTAAAGCAATACCTGACGTGCGAAGGCCGGTACCAGGTAATTTGCCAGCACGATTTCATCTTTTTGAATCACTTGAGGCATGGTCAGTTGATAAATATGCCATACTATCTATTGGGATGTCTTAAAAATATGTCACGTTATACTGTCAACGCAAAGCATCCGCTCCATTCCTTGAAACACCACCGTCTAGCTCAATTATTGATAAATAAAGGCCTTGCCTTAAATAACCCCCCTCCCCTCATTAATCCCCACCAAGAGGAAGAAATCCCTCAGCCAGAGCAGGAAATTCCTCATGAGGAGGAGGAAATCCCTCATCAAGTTGAGGAAACACCTCAGCAGGATGAAGAAATTCTTCAGCAAACAGAGGATACTTCAGAGCAAATATCCCAAGAAATTCCCCAGCAAATTGAAAAAACTCCCCCACAAGTTGCTGAAAATGTACAATCAGCAGTAGAAATACCCATGCAAACAACCCCATCCCCCAATAAAACCGACCCATCCACTCCCATACTTGGTATTTCTACCGACGACTCTGATGATAACATCCCTATTACCCTTCTCAAACGAAAGAAGCAACAGAAAAATGAAACCCCACCAAAAAGAAGAAGAACTAGGGCTTCGGTCAAGGCAGCTGCTATTTCCGCCACTACCCCTATTTTAAAGAAAGCTAGCCGAAAAACAAAAATATTTGAATTCCCTGCTTCTCTACCCAAGCAAAGGACTTGGTCATCTGTAACAGCTAAATCCCCTTGCCCCACTCTCCCTAGCTCTCCACCCATCATGTTAAGAACCCGTACTCCCACCAGCCCTGAAAACTCCCCTTCCTTACCCTCTGGGGCTGAGATGCAGAGTGTTCACAGTTTCGTGACATTATCTTTTGAGGCAGCTGTCACACAAGAACCAGCTGCCGAAACCCAAGCTAATAGTGGCCAAGTGACCGCAACACAATAAACAACGACTACCCCACCAGGTGACACACAAGAACCACCTGTTGGGGGTATAAATGTTCAAATGAATGCTGAAACACAACCTCTGCCTGCACTGGAACCTGCAGTTCCACAAGCTCAGCCTACCATATCTGCCTTGCAGGAAGAAATTGAATTTCTGAAATCCCAAATTTAGGATTATCAGGAGGAAATAATAAGGGTCAAAGAAGCTTATCAAAATGAGAGCAACCTACACATTTCAGCACAGGTAGCATCTGCAGCGGAGAAGAGTAAAGAGAATGAGTATATGTGCGCCGAGTGTGGTGAGCTCTACACTCAAGCAGGATACAAGATAGTTGCAGTACCAATGACTGGAGTCATTCCAGAACCTTCTGCTGTTGTAGTTGAAATGAAGGAACCTGTTGTTACACAAATTGCAGAAGCAAAAACAGAACCATCACAACCCTCTGCTGATATAGAACAACCTGCTGCAACACAAGAATCAGCAAGCTCTCCAAAAACTGTGCAGGGGGAAACAGAGCAACCTGCTGTAACACAAGAACTAGCAAGCTCTCCAAAAACAGTGTAGGTGGAAACAGAAAAACCTGCTGTAACACAAGAACCAGCAGGATCTCCAAAAAGTGTAAAGAAAGAAGAAGAAGAACTTGCTGTAACACAAGAACCAGCAGGCTCCCCAAAAATTACAGAAAAAGAAAAAGAAGAAGCATTGGTTGTTACACAGGAATCAACAGGAAATGGAGAAGAAGACATAAAATCACCCCAGCATACCCTAACTGTTATGGAACAAGAAGAAGAAGCATTGGCTGTTACAAAGGAATCAGCAGGAAATGGAGAAGAAGACATCGAACCACCCCAGCCTACTCCAATTATCACAGAACATAAAATTCTTGTTGATGCCTTTACACAAACTGAATCTCCCTCTGTCAGTGCTGCATGCATAGAGACCGCTAGTTTTCAGGAATTAAAGGGAATATGGTGGGAAAAATATGAGTTGTCACAAGGGAAAGCATTCCAACAGCAAAAGGGAATCTGGTTCAATTATGCATATAAGAATTGGGAAGCACTTGAGCAGTCTAGAGCTCAGTACAAAGAAATTAAGGAACTAAAAGCCAGACTGTCCCAGATCTTTGATTTGGTTCAAAGAATACTTGCTACAAGAAAACCTTCCTTCAACTATGCAGCTTTTTTGAGGGAACGACTAACATTCTTACAGATAAAGGCAGTTAGAGATGGCAGACCTCATCAGGTGATTACATCAGAACAATTTATTGAAACCTTTGCAGAAGCACCCAAGAATGATCAGAATTTGTTGTGTGAGCTTTATCTCCACAACGAAGCTATGTCTGAAGACAGAAAAATGAATATACTCCCTCTTGTTGGCGACATACAACTCAGAGATTTCATTTCCTTTCTAGCCAACCAACTCACTTGGAAAAACGCTTTCATCTCAGCACAACACAATGAACAGAACTGCCTCCTTTAGATTAGGGCTAAACCCCAAAATGCACTCTCATTGCACAGCACCAAAGAATGTTAAGTGAACCTGGAATGACTGATCACATTAGGCAACTACAAGCAGTGGTCTTGCGAGATTGCCAACACTATGTGAAAACAAAGGCACCTTTGGCTATTAAAGCCAACAACTTATTATGGGAAAACTGTCCCAAGGAAAGACAGGAGTATCATCCCTACAATCCCCCTAATCTACAGGCAGCAATTTCAAAGGGTACCTTACTATGTTAGATGTATGGAACAATGTGCTGAGAAATGGATTAGCTACAAATTTAAATTTCCCCTCTTATGGTTATCTAGTCAGCAATACAAGGGTCAGTTTAGATCATCCAAAAAGGAAGAGGTGGCAGCATGGACGCAACTAGAGACTGTCTATGGGTTCAGAGACAGGTTTGATAACACCTTCTATAGCTACTGTATCAGTAATTTACACTGTTCATCCCAGTACTCCGACTCAGATTCAGAGTAAGCATTGCATGAGGACATGCAACCCTTTCAGTTAGGGGGGATGTCAGGACTCCGAATTGACCACTTTTGACCTTGTATTTTTGCTATAATATTACCCTCTTCAGTCCATAAGTTGAAAGCTTTTTATTATATAATGACCTAATCAGTGCAAGGTATGAAGCAACTCTCCTCATTACTATATGTTTAATCATTCCTTACATATTCATGTTATCTTTATAATTAATCTTTGGAGAAGTTAACCAAGTTGCTAAGTAACCGTTGAACTGTCTAAAGTCTGCAGAAATTATAGTTCTTAGTTGCTGCAATGCCAGAAATAGTAACTACGCAGTTGCTGCAACACCAACAACAACAACTATCTAAAGTAGGGAAAACGTTATTTTGCAACAACTGGAACACCGGAAAGGACAAACAACAACTATCAGAAGATCGGCAGAGTTCCATGCTGACACACCACGATCAGCAACTGTCCAAAAAGGGTAAAACACAGTTACAGTTGCTGAAACACCAGGAACAGCATGAGTTTACTAAATCAGAAACAATGGTGAAGCGGCAAAGGATAGTACGAGGATTCCAAGAAGATGGTTGAAGTTTGTCTACTAGCTGTGTAACAGTAAGAGACCCAAGAAAGAATACACCATCACACTCTTGTAACGACATCCTGTAACAAGGATGGATTTCTTATTTTTGACAAAAAGGTTAAACTGAATGAACCATGACGATCTATTGTAATAGATGTCTCCTCTATAAAGAGGAGACATCTACATTAGAAAGGGGGGGAAGAAAAACAAGTTGTAAGGGAAATTTTGAAAAACAAAAGCAAGTCTGAATCTTTATTGTAACTGGACATTTTGGCAGATGAATAAAAGGTTGTTCTGAGCATCTAATCTGATGTCTCTGTTCTGGAGAATCTTGTGAGAGGGACAGGGCCCACCTTCTTCACAAGATTCACCCATTTATTTCCTGTTAGTGTGTGAGTGTGTTTGAATTCTGTAGCATTATCTCTTTTGCTGATACTCTGTTTGGTTTCTGTAGCACTACCTCTGATAATTTCCTTTTGCTGATACTCTGTTTTGTTAATACTTCACCGGTGATTAGAAATTGCAGTGTGTGTTGGCAATTTGGTTACAGGGGCAGGTGCTGAACATCCTTACCCTGAGGATAGGGTCCTGATCCTCTGCTAATAGAGCAGCCATTATTTTTCTTTGCAGATTTGTATTCTTAGTTAACAACTTTCATTCCATCTCTGCAATATATTTCAACTACTATAACATAGAGTAAGGAGTTGACAGAAGATAGAATTGTGTATACTACAGCTTTTAATGCTTTTAGAATTAAGTACATCGAGTACAAGGTCACCTTTGAAATAAAATGACTTTCCCTGGTTGACAAATTAATGTGGTACTCGACTGTTTAATCAATAAACAATTCAAGTAGCCAACAAATACCATTCGATAGTACGATGGACATTGGGATGGTGGGGAACATGCATGATGTTTAATGTGCAAATGGAAGAGGCGGAGATCATTAGATCGGGTGATGTGTGATTGACGGTGAGGATTTAACGGTGAGGAATAGTGCGGTAGGCATGCGGTCATGTTACCACGGTCATATGACGATTCAAAATTAGTGCTTGGGGGCCAAAAGAACATAGGTTATCACAATGATTTAGAGGTGAAATGGAGTGTTTGAACAGGGAACAAAGAGGTTTCATGAGAAAAAGAAACAAAGATGGCAGGGCTATGGTGTTATAGACATTTTTGGGCTCTGCAACCCCAATCATAAATGTCCATAAACCAAGGGCTCTTAAGTCCCTAAAAGTGTTGTTCCAACCTCTAAATTAACAAGGTCAACTGATTACATCTTCTCCCAGAGATTCTCCATGAAAAACTACTTAGAACTTGTCAAAACTAGACCATCTCACCTGCTCCATGGTCAAAGTGCGCTGCATCCCACCTAAATACACTCGAGAGGTGTGATGCATCTTGAAAATACCTTATATGGGGTGCGATGGGCGAAAATGGACAAATGGCAGGGTCGATATGCAAGGTGGAGGATCATGGAATCTTCCAGAAACTTCTCCTGTGACACTTGCCTCTCTGCATTCGCCCAGGGATGAGTAAGAGATCATCAATCTCTAAGTGGAATCAAGAACTATCAGAGAGGGGACACTAATCAAATCTCAAAAGCTGACTCAACCCCTTGCAAACATCTATATATGGATACCTCATCCCAGAGATCCAGAGGCTGGAATTTTGTATCTTGTAAGGTAGTGCTGCTGGTTTCTTGGTGAAACATCATAGTGTTGGGTGATCTAAGCTTTTCATGAGGTGAAGAAGGGATTTCTTGCTGAGAGGATGATGCTGGGTCAGAGCAATTGGTTGTAATCCTCTTTGCTATTCTTGATTATTAATAAAGCTATTCAAGTTTTCCTCCACATTCTTGTATGATTGATGATATATGCATTTGTGTGGTCAATATATATATGGTCCTATATTGTTTATGATAATAGATCTATGTTCTCGGATAGTGTTATGCTGCTTAGATTCTACAGGTGCTCTTTGAAGCTGGGCAGACGAAGAAGCGAGTGGAAAAGATCTATCAGAAGGGAGAGGAATCAAGGGAGGAACCAAGCGTAAGACAGAGGTTGGTTTCCTTTATTCCCCTCTTATCTAGTTCCCATAAAGGAAAACGAAAGTAGTTTTAGTTTGTTTGTTTCAAAGGTAGCTACCAGCCTTAGTGGGACTAGCAACTCTATAAAGACACTAGATTTCCCGATAACAAAATGGCGACTCCATTCGGGAGTGAATAGATTGTTTGTTTATCTACATTTGTTTACTTTATAAACTTACAGACGGAGCCTGATGTTAAGCCAGCTAGGCTTCAAATTGCATTTGCTATGCAAGTGCAAAGTAGATCAATGCTGCTTCAGTCTATCTCTGGGTTTTGTTTATGAACTAAACAATCGATTTATAAGCTCTCTAATTACCCTTGTGGTGGCTCTAGTAACCTCTTTAGATCTACCCCTGTGATTTATTTACTGATTACCACTTGCTCGGCCTAAATTCCTGAACTGAGCTACAAACTGTGACCCAGAACCCAGTTGAAGTCTCGTCCCTGGACCATCGCACTGTCCCTTCTTTGGATTCTGGATGCATCACACTTCTCGAGTGTAGTAGGTGCGCTGCATCTGTTTTTCCCTATGTTACAGGTGCGCTGATCAGACAAGGCCTCTTTTTCTCTTAGATTTTGGTTTCTTTGTTCACTCTTTTCAGCTCTATTCAGGAGTTTTGCTGCCTGTAGTTAGTACACATCTATTGAAACCCCCTTCCTTGCCATTATTCTGCCTCCATTGTGCAAAGAACTATAAATTTTTTTATGTATTTTGAGCCATTTTCAATTCTCTTTTACAAAGAAGTAGCGTAATTAAACTGTCGTTTCTTGATTTGAAAGTGTCGCAAGTGTCGTTTTCAGTCATAGAAGAGAATCTGATTGTTCTTGATAGTCGATTACACTGTTGCTCTTGTATTTGATTTTAATTAGTTGTTTTTCAAGTGTCGAAAGAAATTTTTCAATTCCAAATCGCAAAGTGTCGTCATTGTCTTCATTTTGTCTTGAAAAGAAACTTGTTAGTAATGTCGCTTTGAAAAATAATTCAGATTTTCTCTTAGCTTTCTTTTTATCATTCACACATTAAGAAGGCTGAAAACAAATACATGCATGTGCATTTTCATTTAGACTGTTTGTTGGTTTGATTTAGGATAGTGCATATAGTGTGTGCTCTCTGCTCTATGTTCAAAGAATATCACCTCTCTTTCCTTAGTAGCTAGGATTTTCGTTGCAAAAAGAAGACTGAACGATTGTTTATCATCTTAGATTGCATTTTAGAAATTGTACATCTACATCACACGGTGAACCTAAAAGGAAAATTTCTTAAGCAAGATCAATTGTAAAATAAATTTAATGAATCTAAAAATGCTTTGGAACCTAACGCACAACATTTAGAAGTCTAGGCTAGAGACGTATTACAGCGTCATAAAGCCTGGTAACTGTTGTTTTCATTGATGGTTGGGTGATTCCTCCACTTTGAGATGATAAGTACCAGTACGGACTTGTGCTCCCACATACCATCGAGTATATATTTGGACACCACAATAGGCTTTATCCTTTATCCATAGAAAGCCGTGTCTGCCGCCCTATCGATCGCACTGCACTGAACACAGCATTCGGAAAGATTGACTGTCGTACCATAAAAAGTATTATGCAGTTTTGTGATTGGTTTGGTAATCCCTCTGTCTAGATTTCCATAGCAATCTCTTTCGTTCCTTTTCAGACTCCTTAAAGGAAAAGGTCCATCTGAGCACTTGTCACTTCAGGCTCATTAAAAATCGAAGGCGACTAGAGTCATCTTTTATTTTTTCTCGACTCTTAAAAATTGAAAAAACAAGTTGTTTCAAATCGTCTAAAATCTATTTTAATTGGAATAAATATCACCTTTCCTACATTGGTCTTAGGTTGAGAAAAATGGAGTCCACCAACCAAGGAGTTCCCCTTGGGGGAAATCCTAGTCCTTTCTCCTCTTGGGGAGATGTTGGTGTGCCCCATATGGCCACATTGTCGCTTCCAGGATTGAAAATCGGCTTGCCGGTATGGCTCTTCTCAACCTCTGTCATTCAGAACACCGTGATTCTTGAACAATCAAGTTAGCAACTAAACGATACCAGAGTTACCCCCAACCTTCTACTTCATCCAATTCTTCCTCTCCTCCTTCCTCTTCGCTTGATGAAGCTGGTAAAGCCAAAAATCAAGTAACTGAGAAGAAGAAGGAGAAGAAGAAGAAAGAGAAGAAGAAGAAGGAGCCAAAGGCGAAAAGGGGCGACCAGGCATCGTCTAGAGAAAATACACACACTGCACCATCCAGGCCTAAATCACCATGTGTCATTTGCAAAGGAGACAACTATCATCGAGATTGTCCTTGCATCCCTCGGATCTTAAGGGTCTGGTCTCCTCGTTTGCACAGTCCGGTGTCATCAACCTCTGATGATCATGTTCAAAGTACACCGTCAACTAGTGAAAGTGAAGCCCCTGGACAAAAAGGAAGATGTAAATTTCCTTGTAAACTGTTTGAAGGCGATCACGCCTTCCACTGTTGTCCCTTCTTAGACAAGGCTAAAAGAGTTTTGGATGACCATCCGGTTTCACTGTTACAGCTTCCTCCTGGATATAAGAAGCTCTTGCCGAGTCTGTCACTACTTGAAAATCCGGCTAACATGCCCTTGTGGTCGGCCGAAGCCTCTATCATTGAAGACAAACCATCTGAATCCACACCAGACGAAAGTCAAAAGGTCGATGCGGCAGTTGACCCAGTCTTGCCTCCAGAGGATCCATCTTCAGATGATACAATCACCGTAGAGAACAAGAACAACACCGTTGAAATTCTCTTCGTAAGAACAGACTCTGATGAGCATGGGGCAGTCTACCCATTCCTTTACCGCAGGAAGGAAGTTCGTCAGAGTCATATCTGGCCATCTATTCGGTCCCACCTCCAAGCAGCCTGGTTGTTTCCTTCGATTGGAATCCACTAGGTAGACCCCATTTACTGGCTAGTGTACCATTTCGAATCATTACCCAAATATATAGAATGGTCATAGCCGGTACCATCATAGATGAAGGTGCTTCTATGGGTATCCTTTCTTCAACTACTTGGAAAGCGCTTGGTTCGCCATCGCTTTTTCCTGAGATGAGAAATCTAACAGGCTTTGTCAAAGGAACCAGTCGACCATTAGGGATCCTTCTCAATGTGCCGATAACATTGAGAAGGAAAACCATTCACATGAACGTAATGGTAGTCCAACGACCCCTGGATTATAATCTACTCCTTGGACGTGACTATATTTATTGCATGGGAGCCATTGTCTCCTCACTCTTTAGAGTAATGTGTTTTCAGCATGAAGGAAGAGTGGTCAAGCTCGTAGACCAGCTTTCATTCCCTGGTTCACACATAACAAATGGTCATATACCATCCCTGAATAGTCTTTTCATGCAAGGAATGTATCATCAATCCCCAGTCCGTCCTCCTAATGAGCACGAGTGATTCGAAGGATATGACTGAAACCCAGGGGGCATGCACGCTAGCCTATTTCGATAGGAAAACCTTGGGTATAGGGTAGGTTTCCGTGAAGGATATATGACTAGTTGACATACCCGTCCGTTTAGGAAAATGGGGTTAAACCAGAATAAGATACCTCTGTTAGAAGGTAGGCCTTTCCTGATAGATCAAATGTTTTGTCTGCAAATTGAAGGGTAACCTGGAAAAGGTAGGCCTTTCCTGATAAAACAAATTTTTTGTTTGCAAATTGAGGGGTAACCTGGAAACTCTGCTTCACTATACCTGGGGGCATGCAAACCTTTTGGCATGCAAGAAAAGAGCGACCATTTATTTTTTAAAATTTATAGGTCCTCTAACCCTTTAAACTCGTAGGATTGGTCGTTTCCTAACTTGCATAAAGAAAGGATGCGAGGCAAAGCTTTGAAAAAATGTCGTTTTTATATGAGACATCCTTATTATACGACTGGATCGAGCACGAAATTCAAGCTCGTTAAAAAATAAACATAAGCAATGAGAAAATGTTCCCCCAGAGTTTAAGCTCATTAAAAAATGAACCATTTTCCAGTAAATAACCATTGTGAATGTATTATCATCAGCCTTTGAAGCCTTGGTCGTGTTCTCATCATCACCTCCACTCTGTTTTGGCCGATCATTCACCTCCATTTGATTGTTTACCCCTTTTGAGGAACAGCTGCGAAGAGTGATCCTGTTAGCCATCCTTGTGACACTGCCGTGATTGGAAAATTCCAAACCTTTCCAGGAATTAGCTGCTACCCGAATTTATCACTCATTCCTCAAAGAACGAGTCTCCTTTAAGCTCTTTTCAACTGACTCGTAAAATATGAAAAGATTGCCGAGCAATTGGCCTCTCCAACTCGTTAAAGTGACCGGAAGTGCTATCCCTCCTTTATATTTTAGTCTTTTTGGACTTGAGGGATTATTACACAAAAATATCGAACTCTTGTTTTGTTCAACTCATTAAAAGTACCGAAAATTCATCCCTTTTGTATTGTTTTATAATTTTTCGGACTTAAGGGATTATATGACGAAAAAGGATTATTGGAGTTTTCTTTACGTCCCTTTTTCAGACTCTCTAAAATTGAAAAGGACCAAGTTATCCTTGTCGTTAAACTCGTTAAAACTGAATAGCGACAAACTTGTCCATACAGACAAGAACGAGTTTCACTATCGCTAGGCTCGTTAAAACATAGCGATGGGTTTGCCCGAAGGGAAAATTATAGAACAAGCATATGTTATCCTCCTCAAGCTTGACAAAAATAAAGAGGTACTAGTCAGTAATGACTAGGGAAAAATTAGGAAGAAAACTTGAAAAATCTTTATTGGTAGCAAGTCGCTCTTGAACATGACACTTTCACTCCGCATCCAAGCCGGGTTGGGTTCTTCCGTTCACTAGTCATATCACCATGGGTCCAGCAAACCATCCATATTTGGGGTTAACGCTACCAATCCATCATGTCAGTGTCGCCGATATGTTCAAGAGAAGTTGCTCAGAGAATTCACCCGTGTCTCATCCATTGCAATACATTTACGCTCCATTCATTCATGACCGCCACCCTGAACCTTATATCACCAGATCGTTTTCACCTCCATTAAAATCATTTGCTCCGTTCCGCGTCATTGATGTGGGGTTCACTAAGGCCCTCCTATGACGGATCACTTCTTGTCGACATCAGCTCATTATCCAAGAGGTCGATCTAGGAACAACCCTTTCAGTACTTTGAAGCTTGCATGCCTCAATGGCAAGTTTCTCACTTTCGGCGACAGGTTTACATCAATGGCCTTCGACCGAAAGATTTTGCGTGGTGTTCGACGCCAAGACCCTTATTCACACCACGTGAATTGTACTAAAATACCTTGAGGATCATCATCATTATCAGTGATTCCTTTCGCGCCTGTTAATAGCTTACATCATTGGCTGCTAATCAGGCGATGTCTTTCCATGTTCGACTCCAGAACATCTCTCACATGGATTGACTTGTACTTTGAGTGAAGATCGAATGAGATTGAAGACCCCAGATCTAGTTTCATCCATCCGGGCTACGATATATATTCAGGACAATAAAGACATCAAATGTACATCATTACTACACAGACAATCATCCAACCTAATGGATGATGGCTCTACAAGAATCATCAGTTTACACCCAGACGATTGTCTGTCTTATGTACATGAAAATGAATTTATAAAGGTGAGCATTGGAATGTCCGCCTCAGCTCGATCATGAAAATGTTATGAATATATTGTATTGTATTGTATCTTATTACAGGTCACCTTACAGCTTGAAGAAACTTCAAACCCTCATGATAAAGCATTTCACCCGACATCAACAAATTAATGACCTCATTCTTTAGGGGGCAACCGTATAGACATTTTTGGGCACTGCAACCCCAATCATAAATGACCATAAACCAAAGGCTCTTAAGTCCCTAAAAGTGTTGTTCCAACCTCTAAAATAACAAGGTCAACTGATTACATCTTCTCCCAGAGGTTCTCCATGAAAAACTACTCAAAACTAGTCAAAACTGGACCATCTCACCTGCTCCATGGTCAAAGTGCACTGCGTCCCACCTAAATACACTCGAGAGGTGCGATGCATCTTGAAAATCCCTTCTATGGGGTGCGATGGGCGAGAATGGACAAATGGCAGGGTCAATCTGCAAGGTGGAGGATCATGGAATCTTCCAGAAACTTCTCCTGTGACACTTGCCTCTCTGCATTCGCCCAGGGATGAGTAAGAGATCATCAATCTCCAAGTGGAATCAAGAACTATCATAGAGGGGACACTAATCAAATCTCGAAAGCTAACTCACCCCCCTTGCAAAAATATATATATGGATCCCTCATCCTAGAGATCTAGGCTGGAATTTTGTATCTTGTAAGGAAGTGCTACTGGTTTCTTGGTGCAACATCATAATGTTGGGTGATCTAAGCAATTCATGAGGTGAAGAAGGGCTTTCATGTTGAGAGGATGATGCTGGGTCAGAAAAATTGGTTGTAATCCTCTTTGCTATTCTTGATTATTAATAAAGCTATTCAAGTTTTCCTCCACATTCTTGTATGATTGATGATATATGCATTTGTGTGGTCAATATATATCTGGTCCTATATTGTTTATGATAATATATCTATGTTCTCGGATAGTGTTAGGCTTCTGTGATTCTATAGGTGCTCTTTGAAGCTGGGTAGATGAGGAAGCGAGTGGCAAAGATCTATCAGAAGGGAGAGGAATCAAGCACGGAACCAAGTGCAAGACAGAGGTTGGTTTCCTTTATTCCACTCTTATCTATTTCTCATAAAGGAAAACAAAAGTAGTTTTAGTTTGTTTGTTTCTAAGGTAGCTACCAGCCTTAGTGGGACTAGAAGCTCTGTATAGACACTAGATTTCCTCATAACATATGGGGTATGAATAAACCGAAGAAGAAGAAGGTGAATGACTACTGCGAGCTCCTTTTCGGCATAAATACACCACCAGACCCAAATTTGACCTTCAAACGCTGAAGTTTATTGCAGAGCTAACAATATCTCCTTCTGGGGATGAGATCCTCCCTGTAAGGTCTCAAGAACTGCAGACCAATGCCTTCATACCAAACCAGCTTAAAAAAATATGCCTAGTATTCCATTGGGCATGAAGTCTATTTAAGTCCATACTAAAAAGAAAACAATTACAACAATAAGGCTTGAAAACTTAAAACTTCAAAAACTTCCCATTTGTTGGGCCACCAAATTTTTTTCTCCTTCTCTCGGCCCCTTCATCAAAGAGCTGCAAGACTAGATTTATTTGATCATCTACCTCAAAAATTTTAGGACATTTGGGCTTAATAGGTAGATATGGATCAAATTTCATCTCCCTTTTGTGTGCTCTCATCCTTGGATGTTCTTCATGGGAGGCTTTGAACACCTGCTGAATAATCATGGTTGCTATGTACTTATCTTTGTCACCTGTGGCCTGCACAATTAATATGAATGGTCTACCAATGTGTTCATGTGTGGAGGACACAAAGACCTCATCTGCTCCTTCATCTTCTTTAGAACAGTCTACATCCAAGGAGGAGTCCCAAAAATGTGCACCCTCTTCCTTTGTCACCTGACAAGCTGCCTTTTCAATCTGTGTATAAGCTACCTAAGCAGGTTTGAGGATATCAAGACTGAGGTGATCAGTATCAGACTTGAGAATGGAGCTATTACCCACCTCAGTGCCTAGTGGGAAATTGTGAGGGATTTTCTTTTGGGCACACAGAGAGACAAAAGATGATGGGGAGCTTTCTTCTCCCTTATTGATCACTGGGCGGGGAACAAAAGCAGGTCGATCAAGTTGCAGATTTGCATAGTCATTAGAAGCTGAGCTGGCTTTGGGCTCAGATTCTTTGAGGATGGTGGGACTTGCTGCTGGTTGCCTCTGCTGATTAGCTTGTTGTTCTGCAGGTACAACAAACTGGTGAGCAGTGCCTCTGGGCAATGCTTCTTCATAGGCAGCTTTGGTTAGGAAAGGGGCACTTCCCTTGTCTTCTAAACCATGGACCTCCTCCTCTTCTATAGGCTTCTCTTCTTCCAAGACTTTATTGTGAAAAAGGGTCTTCACCCTTTTATCTTCGTTTGCATCTTGATTTCTCTGCAAAATCTGTAACCACTCCTGTGCTCCTCTATATGGGTTTGGCTTTGAAAGAGTAAAGGAACAAGGAGCTCCTACTTCCTCAGAATACTGCTCAGCCTTTAGTTTGGAAACTTCAGAGGCTAATAACTCTATCATCCTAGCTAATTCATCGATCTCAGGATTTGAGGATGATGAGGACTCTCCTCCCTGTCTTCTCCTTTGAGCATCAACTTCGAGTCTTTTTGCAATAATGATGTTTTCTTCTACCTCAAAAGGCTGCATTTTGCATATCAGCCAAAGAAGCATATCTTCTTTCTCTTAACAGCAGGCAGAACTGAGAATCGAAGGCATTGGCATAAGTAATCATAGCAAAAGTAGGGGTGGGTCTTACTTCAGCTGGCATTCTGCTATACATATGATTGAATCTGATGTTGAAATCAGATAGCAGCTCACCATCTTCTCTCTATAAGTTCCCAAATTCAGTATGATAATAGAGCAGATCTTTATTATCTCCCCAGTGCTTTAGGAACACATCATCTAGGGCCTCAATATCTGCTATAGACCTAGGGGGTAATTCTCTGAACCATTTTCTAGCTTCTCCCTCTAGGCTTTGGACAAAAACCCTCATCCACACATCCTCTTCATTAATATCCAAGTTATCAGCATAGCTATAAAAATATTCGAGGTGCTCTTCAGCTGATACTCCTTCTGTAGCAGTAAACATAGGCATATATTCTTGATAATCTCTTGCAAGCATGGCATTCAAAGCGACAGGCAAGACCAGGGGCCCATACCTAGCAGCAACTATTCTTTCTATCTTTGTGAGAGCCTGTTGGCCTGCCATGACTGAGGTAAGTTGAAGGATACTCATAGAATGAGTGATATGGGTCAACGAAAAAGGATGACAGAGACAAAGGAATATGATGGATAGCATGTGATGCTTTCTTTGGGCTAATATCTGAAAGGGAAACTAATGAACAGGAGCTGTAGCAATCTCTGCAGGTGTTTACTCACTAGAAATGCTAGTCTCTAAGTCTTCAAATCATGTACTCTCAACTAAAAACTCCTCATGCAGAGACAAATAAGTTTTCTTGGGCTTACCTGATCTTGATTCTCCTTTCTATGATGTTTTCTTCGACTTGACAATCTTCTCAGGGTCAGGCACTGATTCAGCTGGTGTTTTCTGAGGATTTCTTCGAGTATATCTCACAAACTGAGCCATAACTTCAATGTGGAGTCGCCAAAAGTTGGTCTTCCCCTAGTAGAGTCGCCGGATAGATGATGACAACCAGAATATGTGTCCAAAGCTTGTCTATCATCAAATATTGGAACTGTGTCGTTCTCCCAGGGAAGCTGAGCTTCAATCTCCTCTCCCCAGAAATGGTGCCAATTAATGTTATCACCCCAAGAAACTCTCCTAGGTTGTATATCAGAGATGCTCGAGAACATTACGAACTCAACAAAAATGTTGGAAAATGGTCGATGAATCAAAGGAATGATGCATATTCAAGCCAGATAACCACTTCTATTATGCTTAACCCCATACATGAGTGAATAGCCCTAGACTACAAGGCTTTGGATCACCAATTACTCAGAGTTTGAGGATAAGGTGAACATGGAGAATATTGACCACACCAACAGATGCACAAGACCATGTGATGGTCAGTTTCAACTAGTAGAAAGGTCTATAAATCTATTTCCTAATGCACAGATAGGATGATAGCTCTCTAGCACCAGGAAAAAAGAAACCTGCATACACCTTCAATAATACATACTAGATTCTAACACAGAGGTGGGATGATAGCCCCTCTAATGCTAAACATCAAGAGCACATGAAAAATGCATAACAAGCACAGCTTGGACAAAGAAGAAGTGGAAAGTGAGCAATTAACAACAAAAGAAGCATGCATTACCTGAAAATGAAGACCAGATGTTGTAGGTATCATAGTAGTTACAGTCTCCAGAAGTTAAACTTTACATCAAAACAATATCCATCAACCCTTATTACATCTGTGTTTTGGGTATATATAGAGTTCGTTTACAAAGATACGTTGTTGTGCTATGTGTGGAGGGGTCATAGTGGACCACCAACCACCTTAACTCTCTGATGGAGTCTCTGCTACGATCTGACTATGTCTACTCATGAATTAAACTTTCTCTTATGTTTTGCAGTCCTGCTCGGGCAGGTGGAGTACTGTATGAGTGAAGCTCCATGACTGGTAAATGCCATTGACTTCTCGAGGCTGTCCTTTTTCTTCTCAACCATCCCCTTCCTTAAATACAATTGTTGATGATTAAAGAATAGCCGAGGGTAGTACAGACAGTATGGCGGGGGCATGAGTATGATAGGAACAATTATTGGCCGTCGGATCGCGCTGATGAATGACTGAGATTACATTGGAGGGAGCTATTGGGAGGAAGCGGGTGGAGACAATTGTGAGTCGTCGGATCGTGGTTGGGCAGATTTGATGGCGATTGGGCGCGAAAGGTGCGCGGAGATTAACGGTTAGGGAATAGTGGTTTGACGGGTGGGCAGTATTCCCCGCACCACCTTTGGAGTTTCTGTTGTTTCCATATAAACCCACGTGATACAATAGAACTGTGACACGTAGCTTCCGCAATGGGTGGGAAACCCCTTTCCCCGCACGTTAATGAGTGGGCAGCTCGTGCAAGCGGGGCTTGTGACTACCATCCGATTGTGCGACAGACGGTGGGATGGTGGGGAATGTGCACGATTTTTAACGTGTAGGGGGAAAAGGTGGAGACTGTTAGATCAGGTGATGTGCGATCGATGGTGGGGATTTAACGGTGAGGAATAGTAGGATAGGCACGCAGTCATGTTACCGCGGTCATATGATGATTCAAAATTAACGCTTGGGGGCCGAAAGAACATAGGCTTTCACAACGATTTAGATATGAAATGGAGTTTCTGAATGGGGAACAAAGAGGTTTCACGAGAAAAAGAAACAAAGATGGCAGGGCTATGGGGTATGAAGAAACTGAAGAAGAAGAAGGTGAATGACTGATACGAGTTCCTTTTCGGCATAAATACACCACGAGACCTGAATTTGAACTTCAATTGCTGAAGTTTATAGCAGAGCTAATATGTGATAGAAGTCTTATGGGAAGCACAGGGAGTTACAGATGAAAATATAAAGAAAGAAACGTTGGTCAGCACTCTGTAGGATCGCATGTTTACTAGTATATTAAGCATTCTAATGACAATCTAAATGCAAGGATCGCAAATATCCAAACTACATTAAACAAGGAATTTTGCAGGCCAAAGTTAGAGGCACAATCAATCGTTGGGTTCAAGGAGATCACGATGCTACCAAGAAAGGCCCCTTGGGAGTTGGATCAGAGACTAAAGTGCACAATTCTTGAAGCTAACATGACTTTCACAGATGGAAAACACTGCGAATGGTTTGTAGCATCGCTAACATCGCATTTAAGGAACGTGTTGTCGCAAGAAAGGCTAACCACTTAAGCTGAGGCCTTAGAGATCGCAATGAGACTGCATGAGACCTCGATATAGGATCCTAATCTGGGAGTTCAGTAGATCCATGTGCAGTTGAAAAGCTTGTGCCTTAAGATGCAAAGTCTGAAATAGGATAGGAATGCTCACCCAGAGATGCGCGATGAGGTATGTTGTGTTAAATGTAAGGGTCCGGGTCATGGTAAGGACCACTGCCCAGTTTTCGTGAATTACCTCACAGGAGGAGGACTAATGGCATTGAGACTAGAGGCATAAGCAAGACCTAGCATGACGCCTATGTTATGGTTCACGATTTTTCAAATTGGAGGAAAGCATGCTACGAACCACTAAAATTTATTGCAGAAGTACATGAAGAATTCACAACAGTTGTTTTGTAATTTCTTTAGGTCAGTGGGACATGATGAGCGCACCTGTAGATGTTATGAATTGATGATGGATAGGACTCCCAAATATAGGGTTTAGCCTAAAATGCGGCCCCTTGACTAGAAGGTAGGAATGGAACAAACCAGATTTCAGGGGTACGGATGAGGCTGAGGTGGAGGAGGACCTGGAAGAGGTTGCGGATAGCTGATATGTTACAATTGTTGAGGGCCAGTGCATTATGCCCGTGATTGTACGAATGCGATGCATCCATGATGCTTGTATTTTACATTGTTTGATCATGAGACGGAGGATTGTCCCACACTGATAGCACAACTATGTGACAAGGGAGTGCTCCAACCTCCCTTGACTCAGAACCTACAAATGACGAGGTTTGAGCCGCGCAAAGAAGACCCTAATGTGAATATTGTGCTCCGAAGTGGAATTACAATAGGGGACAAAGGCAAGCAACTTGAAGAGAGTACTTGGGTTCGCAAGGCTCCGACAAAAGAACCAAAGTTTCATTTGGAGTGTGTTAATGAAACCTTCATGGAAGTTAGGAAGAACTTCACTGATGCATCCACTTCAGGAAGAAAATATAGACCAGAGCTGGAAATGGACCCCTCGATGCTCACAAGATTCCTGGAAACATGCATGAAGCTGCTACGTGATAGCAATACTGTAATGGGACTACAGGAAGTCATAAATAGATGCGCTAGGACCATGCCAGGAGAACCACGCGTAGTCAGGAAGGTTGGAAAGCATGTGACGAGGACGAGAACAGAAAAGAGATTAACCGTGCAGATTGGGGAATATGAGATGGACCAAGTGATTCTGGACCTAGGATCAAACGCGAACATTCTGTCAAAATAGACATGGGAGCGCATGGGAAGGCCTACGCTGCAATGGTCTCCTATCCAAATTTGGATGGTGAACGAACAAAATATCATACCGATTGGAAGATTGTAGGGGATCACAGTGGATATTGAAAGAGAGAGTGCGCTAGAAAATTTTGAAGTGATAGAGATTGTTGATGACAAAAATCCCTACCCCACAGTATTAGCGATCGATTAGGCTACTGACATGAATGGGGTGATAAATCTGAAGAAGCACAAGATTATTTTTGAGAAAAATTATCTGTGTGTAGTTGTACCTTTGGACCCTATAGAACGATCGCGCTACACAGAGCTAGTTTGCGACTACGACAGTGACAATGACTTGGACTACATCTACAAGATAAATGCATGAGATCAAGATTGGGTGAATCCCACCATAGATGGATGAATCTCATGGGAGAGCGAAAGCTCCTGTACATCAGATTCTGAAGAGGAGATAGAGTGATGGTAGAACTGATTACACGAGGTAACCACACTGAACTATAACATGATGGCGAGATCGTCGTGATATGTATCAATGAAAGTAAGGGATCTGTCTACGTATGATGGGTTAAGCAAGGTGGATGACCTCCTGAACAGATTTGAAAGAGAGGTGTCAAAACAACAACGTTTCAAGACTTTGAAATGGGTACTGCATGCTATGCCCATGAAGTGGTGGGGTACACACCAAGGAAGCTTTGAGGACTGGTGCAAATGGAGGAGAATGATGTGCATGCAGTTTGGGAAGCCTCAACTATGATTAACAGAAAAGATTGCTGGATGGAACAATCCACACGTGCACCTGTCTAAATGGATACAATCATATGTTACAAAACCTGTGCGGATGCACACAGCCTTCGTGTTAGGAGACACGGTTAGTAAGCATGTGTGGGCGAGGCTATTGTGCGAACGACCCCTCCAGTTGGAACATTGGAGTATGGAAAGAATGGATGTGTAGAAAGTTATCCACGTAGAAGCCTTTAACGAAGTATGTGAAGCACTAAATAGGGTACACAAGGTGCAGAGGACTGATTGGGACTTGTGCGTACCAGCGGTTCTGTGGGCTTATAGGACAACATGTAAGAAATTGATGGAGCATGCACCTTCGAGGCTGGAGTATGTGTTATAGACATATTTGCGCACTGCAACCTCAAACTCATATGTCCATAAACTAAGGGCTCCTTAAGTCACTAAAAGTGTTGCTTCATACCCTAAAGGATCATGGTCAACTGATTACATAATTTCCTAGAAGTTCCACCTGAAAAACTACTCAGAACTGGCTAAAAATGGACCATACAGACTGCTCCATAGTCAAGGTGCGATGCACTAACTATCTAACTGGCCAGGTGTGATGCATACTCAAATGGCCTTCTATGGGGTGCGATGAACGAGAATAGACAAATGGCAGAGATAGTTTGCAAGGTGGATGATCATGGAATCTTCCAGAAACTTCTCCTGTGACACTTGCCTCTTTGAATTCGCCCAAGGATGAGTAAGAGATCATGAAATCTCCAAGTGGAGCGAAGAACTATCAGTGGAATGAAACTAATCAAAAACCCAGAGCTGGCTCACACCCTTGCAAGACATATATAAATGGATCTCTCATTTGAGAGGTCTAGAGGCTGGAATTTTGTATTTTGTAAGGAAGTGCTACTGGTTTGTTGAGAAGAGACATTGCATTGCTGGGTGATTTACTTGTTCATGAGGTGAATAGGGCTTCTACAACTAGGAGGATGATGCTGGATCAGACAGATGGGTTGTAATCCTCTCTTACATTACTATTAATAAAGTTCTTTGAGTTTTCCTCCATATGATCTTGTATTTGTGAATCTTGTTGTTTATGAATGCAATTGTATGGTTAATGTGTTTTTGATTATGCATTGTTTATGATGTTTTAGATATATATGCTTTGATAGTTTGTTGTTACTTTGACTCTACAGGTACTCTTTGAAGCAGGATAAGTAGGAGAGGAGTGGAAAATTCTATCAAGGAAAGAGGAAATCAAGCTAGGATCAAAGTAGAAGATGCAGGTTGGTCCTATTTTCTTCTCTTCCATCTATCACACTTAAAGGAACTCTTGAAAAGCTTTCATTGTTTGTTTCTAAGATAGCTACCCATCTTAGTGGGACTAGTAGTTCGAATCAACACTAGTTTTCCCTGAAACAAAATGGTGACTCCACTGGAGAGCGAATAGTTTTGTTTGTTTGTTTACTATTTTCTTTATAAACTATAGACAAAGCCTGAAGTTAGCCATCTAGCCTTTGAAATGCCTTTGCTATGCAATTGCGAAGTAGATAGACATTGCTTCAGTCAATCTCCAGGTTGGTTTATAAACTGAACATCTAACTTAAAAAGAATCCTAAGTGCCCTTGTGGTAGCTCAGAACTTCATCAGATCCTAACCTTATGCTTTGTGTTTACTCTCTATCATTACTCAACCTAAATTGCTGAACTTAGCTGCAAGTTTTGAGCAAAAACCAAGGTCAGTTTTTCTCCCTGGTCCATCACACTGTCTGTCACCGTGCAACCTAGATGCATCACACCTCTCGTGTGTTGCAGGTGAGATGCATCCCTATTTCCCTGTGTTTCAGGTGCGATGATCGAGTGAACTATGTTTTCTTCTCTGAAATTTGGTTTTTCTCTCTGTTTTCAACTTTATTCAGTAGTTTTGTTGTTCATGATCAGTACCTTCTTACTATAACCATATTCCTTCACATTATTTCAGCCTTCATCAGTTAGGAATTGTAAATGTTTTTGTGTATTTGTCGATCATTTGCAATCCTCCTTTGTCAAAAGTAGCCTAATCAAACTGTCGTTTTTGATGCAAGTGTCATAATTGTCATTCTGAATCATAAGAAGAGTGTCATAAAGTATTCCTCTTCTAGATCGTTGATTGTAGTTTTGTCATTGTTCTTGATTTTGAAATTATTAGTATTTCAAGTGTCGAAAACAGTTTTAAATTCGAAATTTAAAAGTGTCGTCTTAGTCTTCCTTTCATTTTGAAAAGAGAAAATTGTTAGTACTATCACTTTGAAAGAAAATAGTTCAGATTTGTACTTAGCTTTCTTTTTGTCATTCACACATTAATAAAGTGGAAAAAAAATACATGCATGTGCATCTCCATTTTGACTTCTTGCAAAATTTGATTTAAGAAAGTGCATTTATTGTGTGCTCTATGCTCTTTGCTAAAAGAAAAAATTGTTATCTTCTTTCCTTTGTGGCTAGGATTTTCATTGCTAAAAGAACATAAATGGCTGTTTATCATTTTATATTGCATATTTAGGAATTTCACATCTACATCACGCGGTGAACCTTAAAAGACAAACTTCTTAGCAAGATCAAATCTAAAATAAACCTCAATGAACATAGAAACGCTTTGGAATCTAACGCAACACATCTACAAGTCTAGGCTAGAGACGTGTTTCGGCATTGTAAAACTTGGTAACTATCGTTTTCATCGAAGGTTGGGTGATTCCTCCTCTTTGATACAACAAGTGCCAGTATGGACTCATGCTCCCCATACCGTCGAGTATATATTGGGAGACCACAATAGGCTGATATCCTTTATCCTTAGGAAGCCATGTCTGCAGCCCTATCGATCATAATGCACTGAACACAACATTTGGGAAGATTGACCATCGTACATAATTCCTTGGTAATTTATCTATCACTTATCACCAAGGTGTATTCTGCAGTTTTACAATCGGTTTGTTAAAACCTCTGTCTAGACTTTCGGAGCAGACACTTTCGTTCCTTTTTGACTCCTTAAAAGAAAAGGTCCATATGAGAACTTGTCACTTCAGGCTCATTAAAAATCAAAGGCAACTAGAGTCACCTTTAGATTTTTCTTGACTCTTAAAAATTGAAAAAGAAAGTTGCATCCAAGTGTCTTTAAAATTTATTTTAGATGAAATAACATCCTTGTTCCTACGTTGATCTGAGGTTGAGATAATGGAATCTACCAATCAAGGAATCCCCCTTGGAGGGAATCCTAGTCCTTTCTCCTCTTGGGGAGATATTGGTTCTCCATATATGGCTACATTGTCCCTTTCAGGAATCATAATCAGCCTGCTGGTATGGCTTTTCTCGACCTCTGTCATTCAAAACACTGCAATTCCTTAACAATCTAATCAGAAACCAGATGATACTGAAGTTACCCCTTCACCTTCTACTTCATTTTTTTCTCCTTCCCCTTCTTCCTCTTTGCTTGGTGAAACTAGTGACACTAAAAACCAAGTAGCTGAGAAGAAAAAGAAAGGAAAGGAGAAGAAGAAGAAGCCAGCTACACAAGGGAACACCAAAGCATCATCTAGCGAAAATCCGCACACTAAAGTTTCCAAACCAAAAAATCCATCCACAATTTGCAAGGAGAACCATTACCATCGAGATTGCTTTTGCATCCCACGGATCTTGAGAGAATGGTCTCCTCGGTTGCACCATTCGGTGTCATCAACCCTTGACAGTCAGGTTGACAACACACCATCAACTAGTGAAAGCGAAGTCAATAGACAAAAAGGAAAAGTCAGAGTTCCATGTAGGTTATGTGAAGGTTATCACACTCTCCACCGTTGTCCTTTTCTGGATGAAGCCAAAAGCATTTTGGATAACCGTCCTTCTCCACCACAACAGCTTCCACCTGGATACAAGAAACTCTTGCCAAGTCTTTCGCTGTTTGAAAACCCGATTGACATAACTCAATTGTCAATTGAATCACCGATCATTGAAAGTGAACCTTCTGAGTCCATACTGGATCAAAGCCAACTAGTCGAGATGGCATTCGACCCAGTCTTGCCTTCAAAAAATCCACCTTCAGATGATATAGTTTCCAAAGAGGATGAGAACAACACTGTTCAAATTCTTTTTGTCGATATAGAGTCTAATGTACTTGGGGGCAATCCTCCCATTCCTTCACAACAAGAAGAGACCCCCCATAGTTCATGAAACTTATCCAGACATTTATCCGATACCTCCTCCGAGAAATCTAGTCATTTTCTTTGATTAGAATCAACTAGTGAAACCTCACCTTCCATCTAATGTACCATTATGAATCATAGTACGAGTTTATGAAATGATCATGTCTGGCACAATCATGGATGAAGGGGCTTCGGTGAGTATCCTTTCCTCAAATTCTTGGAAAGCGTTTGGTTTGCCATCGCTTTTTCCTAGAAAACAAAGTTTCTCAGGCTTCAACAAAGGAACCAGTCAACCATTAGGGATCCTTCCAAAGTTACTAATAACTTTGAGAAAGAAAACCATTTATGTGAATGTGATGGTAGTCCAAGGTCCACTAGATTACAATCTACTCCTTGGATGTGATTATATATATAGCATGGAAGCCATTGTTTCCACATTCTTCTGAGTGATGTGTTTTCCACATGAAGTTAGACTGGTGCAACTTGTCGACTAGCTTCAATTTCCTGGTTCAAACACAGCTATAAATCAGCTATCATCCCTAAATGGCCTCTTTACATCAACAATGTCTCTTACATTTTCATCCCATCCACCTAAGTACGACGAGTAGTTCATTGAGTGTGATGAAGATTAGGGGCCATGCACCCTAATCTGCTTTGGTAGGTGAACCCAGAGGAAAAGAGAGATTTTCTTGAAAGGTCATAATACTTGGACCGAATAACATTCCCGTATAGGTTATGTGATCAGTCTGACGCAATTATTTCCTTTGTATGATTGTGAATGGAAGCTCACAACATTCACCTTCGCACGTTATGTGAATGGAAGCTCACAACAATCACCTTTGTCTATTTCGATGGACATCGCAAAGGAAGAGTTTTTGTATCCCAATAGAAATGAGCTTGCCTAACCTCAAGGACTTCCATTTGATAACATGGAAACTCTACTTTTACTGAAAGACCTGGGGACATGCAAACCTTTTCATGCAAGTGAAAAGTGACCTTTGATTTTCTTAGTTTGTAGGTTCTTTACCCTTTACCCTCGTTGCTCAGTCGTTTCTAGCTTACATAAAAAGGTCATGAGCACATGTTATAGTAGTGATCAAGCTCATTGAAAAATAAATCTACCAAGAGACATTATCGAAAGACTGGTAAGAGCAATGTTCCTGCAAGGTTCAAGCTCATTAAAAAATCAACCTGCACTTAGCATATGTTGGCACAAGGTTCAAGCTCATTAAAAAATAAACCCGCCTTTGGTAAATAACCTTTTGTGATCACTTTGCTATATTCCCTTTTGAACTTTGTTTGTGTTCCTTCCGTCACCTCCATTTCATTCGGCCAACCATACGCTTCCACTTGATTGTTTACCCTTTTGAGGAACATCTGCGATGAGGGATTCTGATTGCCACCCTCTTCACACTGCCATGTTTTGAGAAGTTCCAAACTTACTTGGAACTAGCTGCTACCCAGAAATATCACTCATTCCTAAAAAACGAGTCTCTTTTAAACTCTTTTTAGACTCGTTAAATATAAAAGGATCGTTGAGCTATTAGCCTTCCCATCTCGTTAAATTAAGGGGAATGTTATCCCTCTCATATATTTTAATCTTTTTGGACTTGAGGGATTATTAAACAAAAAGATCAAGCGCGTGTCTTTGTCGGCTTGTTAAAAATATCAAAAAGTCATCCCTTTCGTATTATTTTACACTTTTCAGGCTTAAGGGATTATGCCACAAAAAAGTACTGTTGGAGTATCCTTTTCATCCATTTTTAGACTTTCTAAGCAAGAAAAGGACAGAGTTATCTTTGTTTTTAAACTCGTTAAAACAATAGCGACAAACCTGCCCACCCAGACAAGGACGAGTCTCACTGGCGCTAGGCCCACTAAACACAAAGTGACAGGTTTTCCTGAAGAGAAAATTATAGAACAAGCATATGTTATCCTCCTCAAGCTTGTAAAAAATAAAGAGGTACTGGTCAGCAATGACTAGGGAAAAATGGGAAGAAAACTTGAAGAAATCTACTCGTATCAAGTCGCTCTTGGACATGACACTTTCACTCCATAACCGTGATTGAGTTGGGTTGGGTTTCCGTTCACTGTCACCATTGGTCCGCCGTGCCATTCATGGGGTTAAAACTACCAGTCCATATCAGTGTCACCAATATGTTCAAGAGAAATCATTTAGAGAATTCACCATCTAGCAAATGCCTCATCCACTGCATTACATCCACGCTTCATTTTTCATGACTGCCATTCCTGAACCTCATATCATTAGATCGTTTTCACCTCCACAAAAATCATTTTCTCCGTTTCATGTCATAGATGTGGGATACATCAAGGCCCTCTTACAACAGGTCACTTCTTGTTGACATTAGTTCATTATCCAAGAATTTCATTTAGAAACAACCCTTTCAATACTTTGAAGCTTGCATGCCTCAATGGAAAGTCTCTCACTTCCAGCAATAGGTTTACATCAATGACCTTCGACCGAAAGACTTTGTGTGGTGTTCGACATCAGCTCATATATTCACACCACGTGAATTGTACTGTAGTACCGTGAGGGTCATCATCATTATCGGTGATTCATGTAGTGTATGTTAACAACTTACATCATTGGCTGGTAATCAGACGATGTCTTTCCATGTTTGACTTCAGAACATCTTTTCACATGGATCGACTTGTACATCGAGCGAAGATTGCACGAGTTTTGAAGACCCCAGATGTAGTTTCATCCATCCGGGCTACGATATATTCGGTAAAATAAAGACATCAATTATACACAAAAGCTGCATAGATAGTCATCTAGCCAGGGAAGATGACTCTTCATGCGAAGAATCAGAAGTATACAAAAGTAGACGATTGTCTGTCCTATGTACATGAAAATAAATTTATGAAGCTGAGAATGGGAATGCCTACCTCACCTAGATCATGAAAATAATATGATGATGATGTATTGTATTGTATCTTATACAGGTCACTTTCCAGTTCGAATACCTCGGATCCTCATGAATAAAGCATTTCACCAGACATCAGAAGATTTACAACCTCATGCTTTAGTGGGCAGCTGTTATAGACATATTTGGGCACTGCAACCCCAAACTCATATGTCCATAAAATAAGGGCTACTTAAGTCCTTAAAAGTTTTGCTTCACACCGTAAAGGATCATGGTTAATTGATTACATCATTTCCCAAAAGTTCCACCTGAAAAACTACATAGAATTGGCCAAAATTGGACCATACGGATTGCTCCATAGTCAAGGTGCAATGCATACTACCTACTTAACTGGCCAGGTGCGATTCATACTCGAATGGCCTTCTATGGGGTGCGATGAGAAAGAATAGACAAATGGCAAAGATAGTTTGCAAGGTGGGTGATCATGGAATCTTCCAGAAACTTCTCCTGTGACACTTGCCTCTCTGAATTCGCCAAGGGATAAGTAAGAGATCATGAAATCTCCAAGTGGAACCAAGAAATATCAGTGGAATGAAATTAATCAAAAACCCAAAGCTAACTCGCACTCTTGCAAGACATTTATAAATGGATCCCTCATCTGAGAGATCTAGAGGCTGGAATTTCGTATTTTCTAAGGAAGTGCTATTGGTTTGTTGAGAAGAGACATTGCATTGTTGGGTGATTTTCTTGTTCATGAGGTGAAGAGGGCTTCTACAACTGGGAGGATGATGCTAGATCAGGCAACTGGGTTGTAATCCTCTATTACATTACTATTAATAAAGTTCTTTGAGTTTTCCTCCATATGATCTTGTATTTGTGAATCTTATTGTTTATGAATGCAATTGTATGGTCAATGTGTTTCGGATTCTGCATTGTTTATGATGTTTAGATAGAGATGCTTTGATAGTTTTCTACTACTTTGACTCTACAGGTAGTCTTTGAAGTAGGGCAAGTAGGAGGGGAGTGGAAAATTCTATCAAGGAAAGGGGAAATCAAGCTAGGATCAAAGTGGAAGATCCAGGTTGGTCCTCTTTTTTTCTCTTCCACCTATCACACTTAAAGAAACTCTTTAAAAGCTTTCATTGTTTGTTTCTAAGATAGATACCTATCTTAGTGGGACTAGCAGTTCGAATCGACACTATTTTTACCTGAAATAGTATGGAGCAAATGCTGTAATCCCCATAGTGTATAATATGATTAGTCTATGCATAGCAGCTCCAGTAGATTGGATGGCTTGTGGAGCCTTGGAAGAAGGGATCGTGCAGCTGGACGAAGAAGAATGCTTAGGACCTAAGGAAGAAATTTGATAGGCTGATCTTAGGCTCCAGGAACTTATGAAAGAAAAGATGTGATTAAGGGATAAAATCGCTTTGTTGGAAGCGGAAGTGAAGAAGCGTGAGGATGAAATGAGGAAGGATTATCTCAATAAGAAAACCAAGGTGATAAAACATGGTGTGCACGGTTACGTTGACAACTTTGTGGACTACTATCAAGAGTTGACAAGCCTGATGCCTTGGATTGGACCGCACATTACTAAATGGATCAACCATGGTGGCGCACTGCAGATGATAAAGTGCGCGATGTAGCCAGTAACAATAAAAGGTGGATTTGTTCTAGGAAAATTGATGGATGACTAGATAAAACCATATACAGGTGGTGTGGCCACCTTACTAGCCATGGGAAGTGAAGTCTTAGTGCTCCAAGCAATTGAAAGGAGGCATGAGACTATAAACTACTCTGCCCAAGAGCTACACGACGTTGGAAGTGCATGTAGGAGAAAAGTGTCACAAGGTTCACGACCGCGCAAGCGGGGCTGTGCTGTCGCACGATTTGGCTAGAAAGTGACCATTGGAGTCACTATTCATGATGTGATGCTCAACTTGAGACCAAATGGAGTGGGCAGAAGGCATTTAAGACACGCTTTATGGGCAATATTGGCAAAACTATGCGCCCAAGGGAGCATTAATGATCTGGATTTGGGGGGAATGGTTGAATTCAAATTTAAAAGGCGTTATAAATTACAAAGGGCTACCCAACAAACAACACTTGGCCATTTGTGAATTGAGCTATTGTATTCCCCATGTATTCTGAGCTGAGATTTGTTTTCCCTATGCCGAGCATTGATTGAGCCCTTGATTAAGCAATTGATAGATTTATGGACGAGTAAGATGGCAACATCTGAGGAAGCTAGGGAAATTGTAGAGATGATCGCCGAAGAGGTCACACAGGCCTTGACTATGGAAGATGCCCCTGAAGGCACTGGGATTGTAGCAGAAATCCCTAAATCACCATGCACACGGAGGTCGAAGAAGGAAAAATAGCTGACGATTCTAGTGCTTGTGTCCCCACGAAACCTGCTGCGCACCAGATTAATGATGGAGGAGAAAGGGAAAGCGGTTAACTTGGAAACTGACAACAAGGAGGAAGACCTAGAGGACCTCATAATTAAAGAAGACAAGGATGAGGGCATGGAGGAAGAAACCAAGCCTGCACACCCTCCAACTAAGCTGCACGTGTATATCCCTCCGTGAAAGGGGAAGGCGAAAGTGCCCAAAGACCTCGACGAGAGCAAGAGCACTCTCCAGACGCCGCTCCTCCCAGACAACATCTTCTTTGAGGGAATGCACCTGGGATGGGTGCCAAGCTTGAAATTTCAATATTAGGATCTTGCTGACCATAAGAAATTCCCTCTTCTAGAGATTGTGCAACTCATGAAGCCCAAGCAGAACAACACGGCGGGGGTTATCAAATTGGAGCCATGAAAGTGGTTACGCGGAGTAGAAAGGGCAGGGTTACTAAACCTACTCTGGGTGTTGCATTTCCACCATGCCCCAATAACGATATTCATCATCAGGCAGCTACTTTGCCTGGTGCATGATGGGTGTTTGTGGCTAGAGGGGCCCATCCCCATCACAAACCACTTAATCCATCGCATTACTTGGCTCCCGTGCAAAGGAGAGAACCCCACAGATATCTCGGAGGGGAAGAGCAGTGATTTGGCCATCACGAAGGCCATGAAGAAGAAATACAAGATGGAGAAGAAGAAGCGCGACTACACAATCTCCAGTATCAACAACAAAGTAGTCAGGGTGGTGACTTAGATACTGGTGAGTAAAGTTATGCGGAAGTGTTGCGCAAACGAGGTACCCGCTCCAGTGGTGCCACTTGATGAGTAGTGCATGGAGGGGTTCTAGTTTAACTGGTGAAATTTCTTGTTTAAGGATTTCCTAGAAAATTTCCGTGAGGCATAGGGACAAGGAAAGACATTCCACTATGCATGGCTTTTGCTGTCCATATTGTTGGTGCCAGGGGAATTGCTAGAGGACAGACAATTCCGCACAATTGATAGGGATCTGCTGGAGGCTGCGAAGTACACTTTTCTATAGGCCACTAAGGATGCGAACTAGATCTGTGACGGTAAGATATTATGGGTGTTCATGGAGATTAACATCAAAATGGGGATTAACCACAAGCCACGGTTATCACCCACTGTCTACAAAAACCTGTAGAGTTTTGCAGAATTTGTATACTTCCATGGCATATATCTTAGAGCATGCAAGTACCTATCCAAGAAATGGAATGAGCTACCCTTCATAGCCACTAATGATGTGATTTTAGATTTACTGGAGACATGGCTGTCGGATTGGCACGGCCCAGACATTGTGTTGGTGGGAAATTCTGCTATGAAGAAGAGGAAATAGGAGGCCAAACTACGCATGGCACAGTTGGTAGAAAAGAGAAATAAAGAAGCAGTAGCAGCAAAAGCGCAAGAGGCACGGGATGCTACATAAAATCCAACAGAATAGTAAAAGACCGCAGCAGCAGCAGCACAGGAGGTAGCCAAGAAGGCGCGCGAGGGCTAGTAGTCGCCTTCACATGGGCAAGAGAAAGAGATGGAAACAGAGGAAGAGGAGGGTAGCGCAGACCCATAAACAACATCAACACAACTGAAGCACCAATGCCCGAGCAAGAAGGTTAAAGCATTGAAGCTATTTATCAGCTCAATCACCCTTATGGAGGAGGATTTGCATGACATAGGCGAGACAGTGCACGACATCACCTCTGAGGCCCTCCAGAACTTCATGAAAGAGAATTATATTGTGTTTGGGGTCCTCCGAGTGCAACATCAGAAGTTGCAGGTGCACACTCCTCATGCTGGTACCCTTTCAACTAGCCTCGCAGTAGGGACAACTGCAGCTGAGAAAATGTTGCATGTTTGGACAAAAAACACATAGTGCTACCAGAAGGGGAATTGGTTACAACAAATGAGGCCGAAAAGCCTATGGTTAGTGCACTCAAAGTGATAGGGATCAACATGGCTGTGCTCCCGTGGGAGGTGCTATATGCTCTACAGGATGGGATTACTATAGAACTATGAGCTAGGGAGAGCCACGCATTGCAAGTGCTGAGCAAGAAAAAGATAAACATGAAGTAGTTGAGCTAGTAGCACGACAAAGTGGTGTCACAGAATAGGATGATGGTATAGGTACTAGAAGAAGCTTGCCAGATGGTCCCTGAGTTGGCCATCCCAACAGATGCACCAGTAGAGGCATGCATCAACAAATTAGTCGTAAGGGTGTGCAAGGCACAAGAAGAAATGACCAAGGTTCATTTGGAACTGAACCTTCAGATAGCAGAGCTGCAGTTGAAGGCGCAGCTGTCCACACCTCTAGAAGTCAGAAACCAGTGTGCCAGTGCTATTACATTGGGGATGGAAGAGATCAATAGTGCAGTAAGGGACTACACTAGAGTGTTTGAGGAGTCATTCGAGGTCCTCACCAACCTGCAGGAGTACCCCAACATCCAGCACTTAGAGATAGAGGCGTGTGAGCTGCAATAGTAGTATGACAGCGTTAAAGGGACCACACAGATGGTGGCCCTCACTCAGAGACTCGCGCGGATGCAGCAAGCCAAAGCGCTGAAAGAGCAAGTGGACGTAGCATGACACCAAGAAGCAGTTTTGAAGGTGTGCATTCAGCCTTGGATTGACGAGACCTTTGTCATTACAACAATAATTGAAGGCAAGCTTGCGGAAATGCAGGGGACGCAGGAACAGATCCATGGAAGTAGTTCTGACACTACGGTCTAAGAACAACGTGTACAACAAATTTAGTAGGCAGTCGTTCAGTGCGCTGCCGACCTTCCAATTGTTCGAGCAGAGTTGAAGGGTCTCTGCACGAAGATCTTCACACTGAAAGAGTGACTTGAGGGTGAGTCACGATGTTTTTTTTGGGGGCTTGTTTGGCATGGAATCCCCCCAAGGCATGTTTTGGGGCTTAAAGCCCAAGGTTTGACTAAGTCCATTGTAAAGACTCCATGATTTGTCGACGTGAAGTCATAATAAAGTCACAGGGTTGTCTGCCCTTATTTTTGTAATATAATGTCAGTTTGAAAGATCTACCTATGGTCCACGGACCATGGGATTATATAAATAGAGTGAGGCTCTAAGTGCAGAAAAGAGAATCGATGATGAAGAGAGAAAATTGTTGAAGCATTGATTCAAGTGTCAATCATTTCTTTGGGTCATAGAGTAGGAGAAGGCTCTATAGCTGTGTGCGCAGAGGCCTAGTAGTCTGCAGCTGAGTGTGTGGACCCGTGTAGCTGAGTGCGCACGGTAGGTCGAGTCTGTAACCATTGGAAGAATTAATAAAGATAATTTTTACCATATTTTTGTTTATCTTTTCGTGTCTTATTTATTACTAAGTATGAATTGCAATTTTACTGTTTATTTACTGCACTAACTCATACGAATGTGCTAAAACAAGTATATATAACATAAGTTATCCAATTTCATGAAGATAGCTAACTGGTATAAGACGATAAGCAATATCTCAGGTGTGATTGAGGGGAATCGTGTAGACCGTTGCTCCAGCAGCGTGAAAGTCCCTCAACCTCAGGTTAGGGCTGCGTGAAGGAAAATATATCAGGACATGAAGGCCAAGAAACTGCACAATGTAACCTATGTGAAGGGACTCATAGTTGGACCAAATCAAACCCTTAGACATCTCAAGGGTGCAGAAACCTAGTTCCAGCACCCCCCCCATACTACTTCGGGTGAGACCTCAGTTCGCGTTGTGTGGAATATTGCTGAAAGGGTGAGTAGTACAGAGATTTGTTTTGCTAATTAACTCCAAACCTGGGTCAGGCCCCAACAAGCCAACAAATCCTCACCCACATCCCTATCATGTTATACAATGAACTAATTATGTCTTATGGGTGCCTACGAAAGAGTGGACAATATCTTGACACGGGAAGGTGGACTTTTCCCAACATGCAAAGAAAAGTAAGGGATGGAATGGGGAGAATATAGGAGACACTCTCATGAGGGAAGACATTCGATCCTTCAATAATTCAATAATTATTCACAAATACAAGAAGATGAGGGCACATTGACTTCATTGTAGCAATGATAACTATGCATCAGTAATTTGAGGAAGCATTTGACGAGACTCAATGTATACCCAAGCTTAGGAGTCAACTGGGGAACATTGTAGAAAGGAGAAGCTATGGTCTTGAGAAGTTAGGGTGGCTGTGGACTTTGGATTCTTGTATAGTAGCAGGAGACACTATTTATTATCAAACTTATTTTCGTTTTGATAGGTGGAATATATATTCCCATGAAAGTTATCATGTGGAGGCATGGTGTGCTCTACATTCTTGTTGAATTAGAGGTGTATGAGGTATGGGCTCTAGCTTCCCATAGTGTAATTTGGTGGAGAGATCAAGCTCTATAATTTTGTAATCGACTATTGGGTGGAGACAATGTGTGCTATATATTTGTGTTCGATTGCAAGTGGAGGCAATGTGTGCTCTACATTCCCATAAATGACTATCTGGGTGGAGGCACTATGTGCTTTAGATTCCTACCAAACTGTAGGTGGAGGCACTATGTGCTCTATATTCCCATGTGTTGTGAATGGATGGTGTAGAATTCCCTTAATAACTTTACTCCTTAGGTTTCAAAATTTGAATCAGGGGTGGTTAGCTATAAGAAAGAGTTGCAGTGCAATTGACCTACATTTCATAGGAGAGTTGAAGTTTCTCTCTTAGTTTCCATTCATCCATCCACTAATATGAGCTATTTACATTTATTTATGCATCCTTATGCAATATGAATGATGATTAATGTTATTATTTGATAGCGAGTGTATCAACACTATAAATGAGGAACACATATTCCTTTATGTAATAATATAATGATTTTTAAATTATTAACATGGTTGTGAGGGAATTGCTAATCCTTGTGATGTTGATATGCTCTTGAATGGAAATTTTTTTGATATTCTCATGTTTGATTGTTATATGACAAATATATTATGGCTATCTGTGTGTTCCTTTATATGTCATGTGAAAACAACGTAATAGTTGTAGTTCTGAGGCTATTGAAGACCTCCAGATGATGTTGTGATTTTCTCTTTAATATATATCCCATGGAGCTATCGCGACTGGTGTATATCCATGAGTTGTATTTTTAATGGAGAAGTAGTTACCACAACTTATAGTTGGTGATATTTGTTGTTCAATGCTAATTCCAGTCTATTCAGCACTATGTGGGACTTTGTTATACATTATTGGCCATAGTATAATACCATAGCTTCACATTACAAGTGTGGCAGGTGGTTGTATAGTGTCGTTGAGATACTTAATATTTTGGCATTGGGATGACATCGAATAGGGCTGTATTTGGGATGAAGAAGCTTTGATAAATTTCCCGAGGGAGAATCAAGAACTATGAAGGCATTGACGTAATGAAGTTTAGGATAGGAAAATGTTCGTTAATCGTCATAAATGTTTAGGTCACACTACGGTATGAGTGCAAGGATGTTTTTTGTAAAAGGAGGCATGGTTGACAACTTTTGTAGGACGGGAAACTTCTCATCACATATTGTTAGAATAATTTTCATGTCGCATGGGCTATGTCGATGGACCTTCCATGTTGGGATGTCGTTTTATCGATAGAGGGCATGAAAAAAATCGTTTTTTTTTGGTAAATGAGAAAACATTGTTGGGACAAAGTTTTGGGGACCGTGTGTGACCCAAAACCTAAGTTTAAATAGAACCCTATTGCAGTTCCACGTGATGAAATTTCATCACCGTCATGTAACCGCAGACTATGGCACCATGAAGAATAGAATAGTGTCATTTCACGGTGGGCTACAAAGTTGAAAAAAATCGCAGAGGAGATGGAGGGAACATAATAGATTGTCATGTAATGATAACATTTTATGGCGCTTTTTGGAGGTCAAGACCATGTGTGCTAGAGTAGGTAAGTCACAGACTAATGGAAGGTGCACGATGAGGAATGACTCCATCACTTAATGCAAAATTTGATGTCACAACATAGGGATTGGAATAGTTTACACCAAGGCGGTAAAGTGAGGTAATGAAAATCTGCTATGGTATGGTGACATGGTGGGTCAACATAGGCCATAGTATATGTTGTAGGGAGACATGGTAACTTGGTTTAAATGTGGAAAATATTGATTACGGCCTCAAACTTCAAATGGAAAAAATTCCAATCTATGGGTTAGATTGAGGAAAATTTTATATCGCCATAAAGCTCTCAATGAGCTAAAGATGATACCATGAGTAAAAGTTAATTCCTATAGTTTTTGGAAATGAGGAATTTTATAGCCCCATTTACATAATGAGATAATGGGGGTAAATTTAATTAAAGGTTGTTGGAATCTTGACAATACTTAGTCGGGGGGTTGGTGAATCAATATGTGTGAATAGACTAAACTTTTATTTATTTCTACACATTCTTTAACAATCAATTGAATTATTAATTAGTTACCCATGAAGATAATATAAAGAAAATTTGGATGATCATAAACATAATCAATATTCATCATAAGCATGGGTAAACATGAGAAAAAAAACATCAAAAAATACAAGAGCACACCATATGTATGGTGGAAACCCTTCCAAGAGAAAACCCACCATCTACTTTATTTTCTTCTCTTCTTGTTATTATGGAAATATTTCTTTAGATCATTATATCATTGGCCACCACTAGTGTGCAAGCCATGACTTGTTATCATGTGAAAAACCACTTTCTCTAGGCCACTAAATGATGAAAGTCAATACTTCGTAAACTTTGGAAGCCACCACTTGCTACAATCCACCACTTCCTCAAATATGCATGCCACTACTTGTAGGTCACCACTTGTTGGATGCTTCAACACGCAATAGTTTTTCTAGCGACCACCCTGATTTCTTAGTCCAAGCCACCACTCCCTCAACTATGAAGGCCACTGCCTACTACAGGCCACCACCTAAGTGATGCCACAACACCTAATTGTTTTTCCAGCCACCACCCCCATGTTCTTAGTTGTAACCACCCCAACCCACATTTACCCACTTTTACATGATCTCCAGGGTAAACATGAGTTGAGTATTACTATGACATGACCTTACCTCTAAGTTCTAGTTATCAAAGTGGGGCCTACTAACTACAAACATACACCCATCCCTTAAGGACACTAGATCACCCAGGTGACTGAAAAGAAACACTAGTGATCAATCCTTGTGATGGAATTTTCAGTTCTCAGAATTTACACCCCAACAACATGCTTGAAACACAATACATGTGGTCCAAAGGCTCCAATTGCACTCACAAGCCTTCTTGCATGTGGTTATAACTAAAATTCTTTAGTTGAGAAGGTGTGATTCTGAAATCTGTTCCACTTTTTCATGGTTAGCATATAGGCCACTACCCAAAACAATCTATAACTCTCCGGAATTAGATATAGGATAATGAAAAGTCTAAAAGATCAATAATAGAGCTATATATTGTCCAAGACATGCCTAATACATAATATACATTTCCTAAAAAACATGGTAAACACATTAGCTGTAGGTCATGAATGCATATTGTTTGGTCTTTACTTACTAGGGTAAGTTAAGCTCTTAATTCCTTGATGAACCCAAGAAAGTACAATTAGAGGTGCTTACCTAAAGTATATAGATCTAGAAGGATCTAAGATTCTAATGACTGCCTGGTGAACGAAATTAATAGTGCTCCCTACAAGAAATCCTTAATTGCCTTTCAATCACTCAAGCATCAATCTAAATGAAACAAATCCTATGAAATTCTAATTGCCTGAATAATAAAAACAGAGTATTGATGATTGATTAAAATCCTACATTCCCTTACAAGAATATTGCTCAATATAATTTTTACAATCACAACAATCCAAAGTACTTTCAATAACAAATTAAATCACACAGCGAATAAGATGAGTAGTGTTGCAAATCAATAACAGTTGGATCTTTTACAATAATCACTTATCAATCTGAAATTTGAATTTCAAAGCTACAATCTAAATCACTTGAAAAAAAAAAAAAAAAACTAGAACTATCTTTCAAAATCAAAGCTAATAAATAAATCTGGGAATTGTATGACAGCAAGCATCTAGATATTAGTTTCAAGATCGGAATTAGTTGAGCCCTTTGCTCTTTTCACAAAGAATACAAGCTCTTTTCAATTGATAACTCTAATAACATAACATTTACTTTTGCACATAAAATAACTAATTCGTAAATTCGAATTTGCAGCTAGTAAGAAAATTGAATAAAAACAGAGTGTACCAGCATAGTGATGAGGGCCCTCCAACAGTTCATAAGAACACTATACAACCATTCAGAAGAGTGTAGTTACTAGATCTAGAATAAGTATGTATTATGTCTGGAATAAAAAATCCAAAAACTGATTTTTCATATGTTCACAATCCATTCTTCCACATTGACTTCTTTCATAGGTTATTTATAATAAATCCTTATAACAAAAGAAGCTATTACTCCTCCCTATTATCTTAACAGAAGTCTATTAATTACGTCCCAAGAGGTTGAAATTAGGTATGTTCCTCTATTTATGTAAAAATTCTCAAAATAGAAATTATATTGTGCAAAAAAATCTGGAAAAAGTGTTGAAGTGGTTGGGTTTGACCAGTGTTGACTGGACACTTGTTTTCTTCAAAACTACAAGTAGATAGGTAATCTACCGTCCATGTAAATTTATCTTCATGCCCATATCCTTCAAATTTTACCACCTGTGCTGCAATGTGTCAAACAATGGAGCAATTATGGGTTGTTACAACTTCCTGTAATTTTCTGAAGAATGTCATTTTAAACATAAAAGTTTCAAATATTAATGTTAAGCTAAAAATAATGAAAATGACAACATATCATTTAGTTTCTAAGGATTATAGCAGGAATATGAAGGTTAAATGGTCAAAATGAAAACTAAAAGAGGAATTTTAGGTGAAATGGACAGTGATAATTTGAAACCAACACATATATGATCACAATCTACTTAAATTCATCAAAGAATCATCAAGAATGCTCAATGCTCTCTAAATCTATTTGTAAAAATACTTCTTATACCATGCATACATTAACAATTCAATAACTAATCACATCATGAATAAGACCCATAGTAAGAGCATGTCATTCAACCTTTCCTATAAATGACATATAAACAGAATAGAATCCATGACAAATCATCTAGATGATCAACATAATAATTGGTACAAGTTCTCATCAATCACGATAATAAATAACTTATATTAACATATGAAAATTCCAACTAAGTCGGGGATTTCTAGGTACCACCAAACCATAGATTGGGTTAAATCAAATATCTCTTTCAACCTATTAACACCCAGGTTGTTCCCTTTGACTCCCAAGGGAATACGGCCGGGGTAACCACTAACCAAGCTTTGGATTACAGATCCTAGCCAAACTGTAATCAGAGAGGGCTCTCTATTTAAGATTTATCTCTGTTTTGTGAAGATTTTAGGCTAGTTATGAGTTCAGTTTTTGTTTGAGGTTTTGGTTGTGAACTGTTGATTGAGAAGGGCATGAAATGTTTGAGGGATTTCTAGTCCATTGGGCGTATGGAGTCAGAGTTTGAGCAGGTCTTGATGTCTGTTATGGGGAAGGATTTACTGTAAAGCTAGACAGCTATTCATGATACAATTTTTTTGGTTGATAAATGAAACAGAGTGAAATGGAAACTTATATATAGTGTGACTGTATGTCGAGGAAGGGCAGAATGTGTTCAGTAGCATCCAAGAATTACTGCACATATACTGTCAAAGATTTATAGTAATTTGGAGCATTTAAGAATTCCAATTTAACAGATAAACCTGAAGAAAACATTTATAACAATGAAAGATTGAATTCAGGGTGCCTCCATGGACAAATCCTGAGTTATTCTTCTACTTTCTTGTTAAGATTAGATCACATAAATGAGAAATGAAATACAAAAATAACACATAGACAGAGATAGAGAAACTTATTGTATCAAGATATAGCACTAGAATTCTGCAGCATTCAATGGTTCCAACACAGTATACACCAGAAAAGACAATCTCTGAAATTCCAAAAGCTCCTTTGTATTATCTCTCCAAAATACAGCCGAGTTCTCTTTCTGAACAAGTAACAACAACCCCTGCAAGCTTATGCGAGGGGGAATATATACAATCGGTTCTACAAATATCTGAACCGCATGAGTCACTATGATAATTAAATACGCTCACCAACTTTACAAAATAGCAGATAAGGAAGTTATTGCTGCTATGAATACAAAATGAATGCTCTTTAATACTGTCAGAAGTCTTTTTGACCTTTGGAGGCCACTGAGTCGGTTGAGAATTCTGCATAAATGCTGAATGATGTGTCTTTATGTCTCTGTCATGTTGTAGCTTTTTCGGCCCTGTCATCTGTAACTGTCAGTGCTGCCGTAGTGGCCGAATCTTTCTGCTGAGTTGGCTCAGTCCATCTTTTTTCAATCATACTGACTGTATCAAATTTTCCTGTACATGATGACTTATGTTTTTGATGAAAAAACTTAATGAGAGCCTCTTGTTCACAGTATCATCTGTATCATTTTGGTCCACCATTCTTGTGTGGGCAGTTGATGTCTCAGAATTGCATCTAAGGTCTCATCTGCCTCTGTATATTTATAGAAGTTTGGAGGCACTTCAAACAAATGCTTGATCTCATTCATAATAAAAAATAAATTCTCTACTCTATCATAGAGATTTTGCCCAGATGCTGGCCCTGTTTCTTCTGAAGTACTTGGTGTTACAATGATCTGATTTGTAGCAAATGTGTTGACCCTCTTTGGATAGTTCTCATGTGAAAGTAGCCTACCTGCGCTGTTCAGTAAGCCAGGAAGACCTCTGCCTTGTAGTACTGCAAATTTGTCCATGAACCTGTTTACTTTTGTCTGCATGTCCTGGCTTCTTCTTTCCAGTGTTTGTACCAGGCTTCTTAATGTAAGGACCCTCTTTATCAGCAAAATGGTTTCAGTTCTGTTGGGAATTCCCATTGCTGCCAGCTGAGGACCTGAACGGTTGTTGAGCACATTAATCATTCTATTGGCTACCTCAGGCATGTTGCCTAGAGATGCCCTTGATCTCTGGACTTCTTTGTGTGCTTTTCCTATGAGCTCTATTTGCTCATGAATAGTCTCAATATATTGCCGCTGATTTGTGATTGATTGGCCAATGTTGGCCCATAAAACTGTCTTAAGCTCAGCCACCACTTTGTCAAGGGTGAGCTCCTTCTCCAGCTCCTTTATCTTCTCCTTAAGGGCCTTTATTTCCCTCCCTTTTTCTGCCACATTCTGCTTTGACTTGTCATATCTTTCATTGAGCTTAGCCAAATTCTCCCTGGCTTCATTTAACTCTGCCATTTGGGCTTCTAGGGCCTGAATTTCGTTCTTCAGCTTCTGCATGTCAAGGCTTGGAGCCTACTCTGTTTTTGGTGCTGGTGCTGATGTAGATGGTGCTGTCTGTTCTGTGGGAGGAGCAGTAGTTTGAGGCGGTTCCTCAAGATTGATTATCTCTGGAGGGGGCTGAGAAGTTTGGCCTCCTTCCTTCTGTTGCAGAGCTGCCTGCAGTGCTGCCTCTGATTCTCCCAATTTCTCTTGTGTCTGGATCAGCTGTTTGTATAACGATACCAGCATAGCTGCTGCATCTTGATCATGTCTCAGCTGAGCAACCTCTTCTGTTTGTGGGTGAATAGTTGCTGGGACCTTAACCATTTTTCTTAGTGCTGCCATATCTGCATCTCTTAGCTTCAACAGCGCTTGTACAGCCTTGATGTCCTTGGGATCATGCCCAAGTTCTATGATTATATCCTCTAAAGCTTTGATTCAGTTGTCCTTTGCTTGAGAGGATGCTTTCTCCAACTCAAGTTGGGCAGCTGTATTATTTAGGCTATTTTCCAGCCTAAGATTCACCAGTGTTTTTTCTGCAAGAGTGGCATACACCATCTCACCCGTTTGCTTGTGCAATTCTATTTGATCCATAGGGTGGATGTCTTTGGCTAGGACCTCAAGGTTGGTCCTTATGTAGTCTGCAGCCGACTGGGGCTGCAACATGGTTGGCATGAAATGACTCATCACCATTTTGCCCTCATGTACATCATAGGCAGACATCAATCTTTGCTGGTTTGTAGGAGCCATCTTTAACAAGTGATTGTAGAGTTGTATCTTGATTGGCTCGTTCCTCTTTTTGATATCAATAAACTGTTGTTTGATGCCTACTTCAGCTCCCTTTCGGTGGCTTGAGGAGCTAACTTCACCTCCAACTGTCCTTTCATGTTCCTGCTGAAAGGAACTTGCAGATGCCTCCATACTCGGTGGACCCATGCCCAAAGACTGCCCAATAGGCATTTCTTCCTCAGAGAGGGGATTCATTCTGTGCCTTTTCTCCCCATGACCTATAGATGTGGTGAGGGGAGTCTCCTGCTCTCTGTCCCTCTTTTTTCCCTTTTCTTCTTGTTGTGGATTTTGTAGCACTGAGGCCTCCACTGTCTTTTCTTGCCTAGGGGGCACATTCCCTTGAGCCTATTGCTCAGTGGATATTGGAGCTTCATATGTTTGCTCTTTCTGCCCTGGTTGCTCTTGTTCTTGCTGTTTTTTCTGTTGTGCCTCTTGCTGTTGTACTTCCTGCTGCTGTTCTGTAGAAGCTAGCTGTTCTGGCTCCATCTGTTTCTCTTTGCCTTTGCTGGAAGTTTGATGAGTAGTTCTGGCTGCTTGCTGATGTGCTGTGGAAGATGATGCAGCTGCTCCAACTTGCCTTTGATATGAAGAGGAAACCTGCCCACAAGCTTCCAAGTCAGCCTCTTTCTCAATAGTTTTTGCTTCTCTTTGTAGTATTTTCTCTCTAGTCATTGGCTCTTCTAGGGTGGCCTCTTTCCAACTTAGTTGATTGGCATATTTCTCAATATGAGGCAATTTAGTGTGAGCATAGCCACCCAATTTATGTTTTATCCTTCTGAGAGAAATGAAATGATTAGGGTCATAAGGTATCCATTTGAAACTAGTTTCAAATCGGAGAGCCTCTAGCATGTCATCTGCTTCCTTCCATCCCTCCTCCCTTATGTTGTAAAGGAAAGGGCCTAGCTGGTTCGTGACTTTTAGTTGCACTTTCTTGTTTTTACTGTGGAAATGGATCATGTCTGCATTTCCAAACTGCCTGAAATACTCCAAGGAAAATAGTCTCATAGGGACATATCTTGGCAGCCTATAAGGGTCCAACTCAGAGCCATATATTCTGATTACTGTGTGGTGTTGGTAAAAGTACCAATCACCAATGCTGTAGGACTTAGAAAGATGGAGAATTCTTTGCATTTCATTTGTTAATCTTGGAGGAGGAACACCATATAACAAGGTCAAAACTGGATGAATGAAAAGGTCTATGAATTCAGTGTATGTGTATGGTGAGCAAGAGGTGTGATGAAAAATTGAGGTCCAAAACACAACTGACCTTGGATTTCCCTGGGCATCAAGTTTCTTGAGAGGAATAGGGAAACTGTCAGGTTGATAAAATAAGAACAGATGATATATGTATCTGGTGTATCTAAACACCTTCTCCCTTTCTAGGTTCATCAGTTGCTCATGAATCTTGTTTGCAATATATGTAGCATAATCATAATGGACAGCAGGAGGCTTTCCAGGAAAAAATATGGACAGCATAGCCATAATGGTGTCATCAACATCCTCAGTTCCCTTATAGCCCAATACATAGCTGATCAAATCTACAAGCATTTTGCCCAAGTCATTGAGGTATGGATTTCCAATAGGAGGCGTTCTCACAGTTTCAGAGCCTGGCTGCATGAATAACTGATTGATTTTGATGATCTGGGCACTCGACAGGTTGCCCCCCTTCTTTAATAAGTCTAACATGGAGAGAGGAGTCAAGGGTCTTGCAGAATGAAAGTGCAGCATCTCATTTATGGCCTCAGGGGTAATATGAAACAAGACTGAGCCTGTGGGACTGAGAACAACTCTCTGACATGGATCATAGCATTCACAGCATCTATGGATCAAGTCTGGTAGGGAATTGACTTGAGGAAGGTTAAAAATGGGCAAGTTGGAGTCCCAAATCCCTAATATATCGGCTCCACTGAGGTGTTGGGCCTTTAACTCATTCAGCAGATGAATGTTAAATTTGGAATTCATTGAAAATGAGTCTATCATCTGATAATCGTTATCCCCCAGGGCCTTCCATTCTATTTCTCTTTGTGGGGCATTCAGCAGTTGAATATTCAATGCTATTGGTGTTTCCATGGCTAATAAGGCCTCTGATTTGTATTTGAAGTGTTTTTACTGAATAGAGCAGCATAGAGGGGTATCTTTACAATAGAGAGGTGAATTGCAAGGAACAAAGGGTAAATTGTAACAGCAGCAATTGAAATACTGCACAGAGGACTGATAGAACTAATATCAGGATTGATTCAAGTGTCTCCACAGTGAATTATTATAGTTTCGGGGTCTAAGTCCACGAATGCGCGGACAGACTGCAGGTTTGGTGAAAACTCAGACAAACAAGGCTCTGCAGGTGAATTTGGACTCAACAGTTAAAAAGGAGGCTAGCCACTAGGATTTACTGGTAGATACTGTGTTTTTTCACTCTTTTAAGCTATTCTTGGAGAATTATGGACAAAACCAGGTGCAGAGGAATGCTTTGGATAAATACCTGGTAAACTGTCGGCAATGGCTACAAGTGCAGGTGGGATGGAAGCATTGGCGATCTCTGGGTCGATTTCTGCAGGTTGGCAACGAATGAACGTAATTTGCATGCAGAGCAGAATAGTTCTTGTTTTTGCAAAAAGTGAGAAAACCCGCGTTTTTCGACAAAAATATGGACTTTTGGGATTTTTGCGCTTTTTTGGGATGACGTCAGCATGATGTCATCAGGTGGGGTCAGGGTTAGATGACGTCAGCATGATGTCATCGAGTGACGTGGCGGCCTATGAGTGGTCCACGGGGATGGTGAGGTGGCGGACAGGTCAGAGCAGTGGCAGACAGGGGTGCTGACGCGGCGGTGATGTAGCAATGACGTGGGCCTGAAGTGGTAATGACGTTGGCATGGCGGATTCATTCAAAACCAGAAGAGGTAAGTGGATTTTCTCGGACCGCCCTCGATACGGAAGTTGTTTTGTCAGAGGGCGACCCGAGAAATTGTGGGGGCGATGCGTGGCAGAGGCCTGACGTCACCCTCTGACAGTTTCTCGGGTGCTATCTTACGGACGTCGGGCCTGACCCGATATGCATGTGGGCCGTCGGATGAAAAGAGCCAGATCCGACGGTAGACGGATCGCTAAGGCGCCAGGACGATACGGCAGCGGGCGGGGATTAAAATAATATTTTTTGTGTAATTCGTGCCCGGCGGGACTTAGGACTTCGGCGGATAATATGGGTTTTCAATGTATTTTTTATAAAAATGTGCATTTGCGCCAAACTTTGGATAAAGCCGAAAAGTGGGTTTTTGATGTATTTTTGCAAATAAAGCGGGTTAGGGGTGGAAATGGGGTTTTTTTACAAGGTTCTTTTGCAAATGAAGGGGCAAATGGTTTAAATGATTTCTGAAGGGAAAAGAGGGGTAATGCTTAGGCTGTTAAACTGACCAGACGTCAATTTAGTCCCTGACTTTGGACATATGGCTATAATGCCAAGGGGAAGGGAATATTTATACATTGCTTGGGATTTATACACCATAGTGTTTATAATAGTAGGGAAAAGGGGAACATAGGGGATTTAAATAATAAGAATTTTAGAAGTTAGTATGAGTGGAGGAAGGGGGTGAGAGGGTGAAACACTAAGTTTTATATGAAATCAACTTAGTTTAGGAAGTAGATCAAAATGAAAAGAATTTTAGACAAGAAATGTGGCTTTTAAAGAAACAAGAACCACCATAAGACCTTGAATTCTTCCATGAACATGGTTGGCAATGGGATGTTAGCAATGAATGTGAGGGGGGAGATTAGGAAGTTAGACATGCTCCATTGAGTTGCTGCAAAGTGATGGGGAAGAGGAGCTTCCCTATCCATTGATGTTTCCTTTATGTTTAGACCAGCAAAATTCAGTTGAAAGGAATGACATTTCTGCAACGCCATCTCCCTACCCATCTACCTGCCTAGCATTTTTTGTTTCTTCATGGAGGGTGCACTTAGACTTGCAAACCCTCATGTGCCTTTTCTTTTCCTTTGTCTTTTTCTTTTGATTTTCTATCTAGAACTACCCTTATTGCTTCCAAGGTCCGAGATTAAGCAGTTGGGAACTTTAATTCTCTACCTAACTACTGGTCTGCCAAGATTAAACAGTTTGGACAGACTTCTTTCTCTATTCTACAACAGAAAATTGAAACATGGCATGATCCAGATTAGGCTGTTGGACCATCCATCCAAAATTGAATCAACATCAAGCTATATACACATATTGCCCTCCCTTGAAAATATGGGATCTTTGCATTACCAAAGCAGAGCATATTTGGAACTTTCTTTGCCAATCATGAAATATCAAACCTATTGGTATAGGTAGCTAACAGTGGCTCCACATGGGGATGGTTTTTCCATTTGAAAGACCAAGAACAGCAGGTCAGAAAGCCTTGGCCCTTGACTTCTTCTATCGAAACTCAGAGTACTTCTCTTTGAAATCTCAAAATTGTGCTCTTCCCCTCTTGGTGCATCTCTGAACTTATTTGCCTTTTGCTGATAATTCACAAAACTTGAAAAAATGCATTCTTTTACATGTTAACAGAAAGTAATATATACACCTGAAAGAAAGTAATATATACACCTGAGTATGTACAAGGGAGAATTAGGCTACACTCATGGATAGTAGTCAAAATAGTGCTTCAACATCCTGCCATTCACATGACCTTCATCCAAATCAGTTTCATCAAGATTCCTAAGGAAGTAAGTATTATTTCCTTGCACTGCTTGAACAGCAAATGGTCCTCTCCAAAGGGAATCAAATTTTCCATGTTTTCCTTTATCTTCCCTTCTTGAATCCCACTTGAGGACTTTGTCCCCAATGTTAAAGTCTTCAGCCTTAGTCCTTCGGTCAAAAGGTTTCTTTAACTTTTCTTGTAAAACTTGAACTCTGTTATAGACTTGGTCTCTAGTTTGCTGCAAGCATACCATTTGATTGATCCTTCTTTGTATGTCATTGGGCTCAGCTTGACATTCTTGAAGTAGTTTCATAACAGGGATCCCTAGTGATGAAGGAAATTTGGCTTCTAATCCATAGACTAACTCATATGGGCTGACCCCAATAGATCTCTTGGTTGTTAGTCTGTCTGCCCATAAGGCATTGACAAGCTTCTTATGCCAGTTCTTCTTATTTTCTTCCAACATCTTCTTTATGATGTTTATAAGACTTTTATTTGATGATTCAGCTAGGCCATTTCCTTGGGGATAGTATGCAGTAGAATGGCCCAAGGTAATGTGAAATTTGTGGCAGAAATTCACCATCTTCTTAGATCTGAAAGCAGCAGCATTGTCTGTTATTATCTTATCAGGACAACCAAATCTAGAAAGGATATTGGTCTCAAGGAACTGAATGATAGTAGAATCATTTGCTTGTCTACAAGGAACAGCTTCAATCCATTTTGTGAAGTAGTCTGTGGCTGTGAGGATCCATCTATGTTGGCCTGAAGATGAGGGATGAATTTCCCCAATGAAGTCCAAGCCCCATTGTTGAAAATGTCTCTCTGTTGCAATAGGCCTCAAAGGAAGTGGCAGTAACTTTCTCTTTCCCTCAAACACTTGGCATTTGTGACATGAGGTAGTAAATTTTTTAACATCAGAGAAGACAGTGGGCCAATAGTAACTAGCCCTCAGTATCTTATCCACAGTGGACTTCCAATACAAGTGTCCACCACAATCACCTGCATGAAATTCTTTCATGACATTGTTAGTCTCATTCTCAATCAAGCAGTTTAACAGTATACCCTCATGGTTTTTCCAAAGCAAATTGCCATCCATGACACAAAATCTTGAAGCTTTCATTTTTAAGAACCTACATTTAGTTCTGGACAATCCTGGGGGAGCACACAGGTTTTGTAGCACATAACATATATCAGAATACCAGGAGGATTGTTCAAAGGCTGCATTGATCTTTGGAGTCGCCAGCTCCAGTTCATTGTCTAGTTGGTTAATGTCTAAGGCTTGAAAGTTTGCTTCTGTCATTAGTTTGGCCAAACCTTGCCCTTTTATCAGTTTTGTAGGTTTTATTTCAATATCAAATTCCAATATGTTGGCAATCCATTTGCCTCTTCTGCCCTCTAGGTTTTCTTGGGTGAGTATGTCTTTCACAATGGGACTAGGCACATAAGCTATAACATGGGAGTATAAGATGTAAATCCTAAAGTCTTTAATGGCCTTGACCAAAGCATAAGCTTGTTTCTCCATGATTTGATATTTCAGAGGTGCATCTCTAAGAGCTCTACTAAAGAAAGCAATGGGTTTTTCATTTCCTTGGTCATCTTTCTGTAATAAGACAGCAGCAATGGTATGCTGGGAGGCAAAGGAGAAAATGATAAATTCTCTGTCAAATTGAGGATTTGTTAAGACTGGTGTTTGGGTAAGGGCCAACTTCATGCCTTCAAAAGCTTGATTTGCTTCTACTGTCCATTTCAATTTTGAATCCTTCTTAAGCATGTTGTTTAGTAATCTGATCAATTCTGCTAGGTTTGGGATAAACCTCCTTAAGAAGTTAATTTTTCCCAAGAAAGCTTGTAATTCTTTGATGTTTCTTGGGTGGGGCATTTGTAAGATAGCTTGTATCCTGTCTGGGTCAATTCTAATGCCATCCTTTGAAATGATGTGACCTAACAGCTTACCTTCTTCTAAACCAAACAGGGATTTCTTGGGATTTAAGGAAATTCCATATTTCCTACAAGTCATGAATATTTGTCTCAAATGCTTCAAGTGTTCTTGGTCAGATTTTGAGAATGGTGTGAGGTCATCTAAATAAATGAAAAGGAAGTCATGAATCTCTTTGGCAAAAGCAATATCCATTGCTCTTTGAAATGTAGCCCCTGCATTCTTCAATCCAAAAGGCATTTTTACATATTTGAAGGTTCCCCATGGGGTTGTGAATGCTGTTTTGTCTTGATCATCAGGGTGTACTAGGATCTGATTAAAACCCGAGAATCCATCAAGTAGTGAAATCCTTGAAGCCCCCACCACTCTTTGGAGAATGTGATCCATCTTAGGTAAGGGGTAATTATCCTTGAGGGACACTTGGTTTAGATTTCTAAGATCAACACAAAGTCTTATTTCACAAGTTTTCTTTCTTGTGGGCACCAAATTTGAAATCCAGTCTGAAAGCCTGATAGGTGCTATGATACCCGCTTTAAACATTTTTTGCAGCTCTTTTTCAATTGAAGGGAGAAGCATGGGATTGATCCTTCTCAATTTCTGCTTAAATGGCTTTTGATTAGGCTTGAGAGGGATAGTATGTTGGATAACAGAGGTGTCATAGGATTTTAAATCCTCATAACCCCATGCAAAGACATCTTGAAACTCTTTGAAGAGGTCAATGTATTTAGGTGTTTGATCAGGAGGTAAGGATGCAAACACTTTTATTGTCTTGGGCTTTTCAACAGTTCCAATGTTGCATTCTTCAATGGCAACATTAAGGGGCTGCATTTTTGGTTTTCTAGGGATATCATTTGAATCAAAAATGTCCTCCAATGTAGTTAGGCATGTTGGAAGAAAATTGCCTTTCAGCTCTATGATTTTAGCCTCTGCACCAACTATTTCTTCACAACTGATTTGTTGAATTTCTTGTACGTTGTCTTTGCTAAAAATTGTTGGATGTAGCATTTGGTTGGCTGTTTTGGGTGACATTGCCCTGTGGTTCTGTTCACTAAGTATTTGTGATTGACTTGCACCCTCAGTGTCAATGTTTAATCCTGCAAAATCTTGTTGCAAGGTCAGGAAATTATTAATTTGTGTATCATCCTCAAACACTTGCTAGTCTTTAACATTGTTTGGGACAGAGGGTCTGTATTTTATCTCAGCTGTGAAGCAATGGCTAGGTTCAAAGGGTAGTTTACAGGTGCTTGCAAATGTGGCCAAACTATGAGCATGCAGTTTATGGGTTCTAGGAATTTTGGTAATTCGAAATTCAGTGAAGGACTTTAGTAGTTCAGCAGCAACAGATCTATAAGATCTCAGTCTTTTGTCATTGGTGACAAAATTACCCTTTACTTGTTGGATAACTAGGTCTGAGTCTCCTAGGATTGAAACTTTTATGGCTTGTAAGGATTTTACTAGCTTGAGGCCTAGTAAGAGAGCTTCGTATTCTGCCATATTGTTGGTGCACCTGAAGTTTAACCTATAGGCTCGGCCTTCTGCATGACTATTTTGTTTATTATGTATCCAAACCCCTGCTCCTGCCCCTAATTTGTTGACTGACCCATCGAATTCAAGAAACCAGAGGACTTCTTGGTTAAGGGAAGAATTGTCAACTGTTGTGGGAGTTAGCATCAACAACTTGGGATCTTGGCTTACATTTGGTTTTCCTTCTTGAACAATTTTGTTTATTGATTTCTCAATCATTATTTCTTGAACAACAGTTTCTTCATTTATATGCTGATCTTGTTTGAGTGTCTGGTTTTCTTCATCATTTGTGGGACCTGCATTATCATTGAAGAGAATATAGGAGTCTATGTCAGAATGGACAACATATATGGGAAAGTTTTGAGGTTTTTCTTCACTGCTGACCATGTATTTCATAAGTGACTCTCTATATAACCTCTTGGGTTGACCAAAGACTGAGATGGTGGCATATGTCATGTCTAATTGTAGGGAAACTTGGAGTTTAGCCCCCCATGATCTTGATAACAACATCCCATATTTGGGTGGGATATCAGCAACTACAACTCCATTAGAATTGTTTTGTTTGGGTACTGAACAAGGGACACACATAAGTCTTTTATTAAGCCTAAACACTTAACTTGGCTGGAGTCAAATGAGAATAGGTCCTCATATGGTCTTGTAATATCTAGATTCAATCTTTCCATGACTGATTTAGGCATCAAGTTGTGAGAGGCACCTGAGTCAAACATTGCATTGTGTAGTATCTTATCATGAAAATGCAGGCTGACATAGAAAGGTAAGATCCCTGTAACTGCTGTCTTTCCATCAACCTCTGGACCGAAAAGCAATTCTGGGGTGTCATCCAACACATTGACATTATCTTTATTACGAGTAAGTTGAAGGGACTTCTTGATTTGTTGTCTATAAATGTCATGCTTGGCTAGTTCTGAAAGAGGAATAGCTACCTTCAATTTGCCAATTTCAGCTTCTAAGTCAAAGGGACTTTCAGATGGGATCTTGGTGTTGTGGGTGACAGCCTTTTCCTTGTTCACTAAGTCTTCTTCTTGATTCTTTTCTTGATCTTGAGGCTTGTCCTTTTTACTCACCTCTTGAGGGGTGTTACTTGGATTAGGCTGCAAGGGTGATGTAGCCATAGGCTGTTGTTTTGAGGGCAATGGTTCAGTGACTTCTTGAACGGTTACTTCATTTGTAACTGAATCAGTTGTGTCATTAGGCTCTGTGACTATGGCTCTTCTGGGCTGCTGGCTATCCTTTGTTTTTTCAGGCTGTGTTACATTTATAGTTCTGCTTCTTAGCTTGTATTGCTTATGAACTTCATAAACAACTGTGTCATAGCCTTGTTTAAAGTCAAATGACTCACCTGACCTGGTTTGGAATGGCTGAATGTCATCATCCTTATGATCTTCTTGACTCAGAAAAACTTGCTTCTCATCATTCAGGCCCATCAGGTTAATGTGGGTGTCATCTGTTTGCTCATTCGAAGTGGATGCTTCAGTATAGTTTTCCTGGAATGGAGGTCTTATGTCTGGATCATAACCGGCCTTGCCAACGTTTGGGTTTTGATTTCTCCTAAAATTGGGATTCCTGATAGGTTTATTTTGTGGTGCTTCCCATGATGACTTTCTCTCAACTGATTCTACTCTATCACCCAATCTCTTCATACCAGTGAGTATTGCATCTAGTTTTTGATCAAAGGCTGAGGGTTCTTCTTTGAAGGTGGTTCTCTTTTCCGATCTTGCCCTGTTTCTTTTGGCAATCAGGTTAGCCTCTACTGTGACAGCAACCTTTTGGGCATCTTCAAGGGTTTCAGGGGCTCTTTCCTTCAACTGATATGCCATATCAGGGTCAAAACCATCAGGAAATTTGTACAAGGCTAAATCAGGAGGAGGTCTTAAATTATGTGGTATTGCGTTATATACATTGTTGAATCTTGCACAATACTCCAAAACGGTCTCTTGAGGACCTCGTTTGATTGTATCATATTCACCAAGTATGTGCAGGGGATCTTTCTTTTTCTCCCATCTGTTAGTAAAGGCTTTATAAAGCTCATCAGGAGTTGTGATGGTATTTACAGCCAGCGATCTAAACCAAGTTCTTACATCCCCTGTCAGGCTCTGAACAAAGATTCTCATTCTCACACTGTCATCATCTATTTCATAGTTCTCAAAATGCTCTTGCATCCTTCTGGCATGCTGAATTGCTGTGAAAGGGCCAGTGGAGTCAAAATATGAGATCTTGGATTGGTAGTCCTGAGCTAGAGCTGCAGCATTAGCAGGCAACTGCAGGGGTGCATATCTATTAGCCATATTTGCAGGATTTATAGGATTGACAGGGATAACTGGGATAACATGAACGACTGGTACAACAGGGGTAATGGGAACGGTAGAAACTAGAGTGTTGGTCAAGGGAATATGTGCAGTGGATGGAGGTGTGAAAGGAGGGCTTTGAGATGTGGATGGTGAACTGGGGGAATCAGGGGTAGACCGAAATAGAACCTTGATTGAAATTGGAACAGGGTTTGGGTAAGCTGTCTCAGGACTCAAATCAGCAAGAGTTTCTTGTCCTTGCTGCTTCCTAATGATTTTAGGGATTGTATTAGGATTTTCAAAAACAGTTGGTGGATTGGGGTCAGGATTTGACCTTGTATATCGCGGATTCTTCTTGGGAGCCAGCTTCTGAACTTGTTTTTAAGTATGTTTTTGGAATATTTTTAGAACTATTTCAAGGGACTGCTCAAGAACCACTGTCTAAAGACAGACAACAGTTTGAAAAAATATGCTCTTCCCCAGTGGAGTCGCCATTTATGTTAACACCCAGGTTGTTCCCTTTGACTCCCAAGGGAATACGGCGGGGTAACCACTAACCAAGCTTTGGATTACAGATCCTAGCCAAACTGTAATCAGAGAGGGCTCCCTCTTTAAGATTTATATCTGTTTTGTGAAGATTTTAGGCTAGTTATGAGTTCAGTTTTTGTTTGAGGTTTTGGTTGTGAACTGTTGATTGAGAAGGGAGTGAAATGTTTGAGGGATTTCTAGTCCATTGGGCGTATGGAGTCAGAGTTTGAGCAGGTCCTGATGTCTGTGATGGAGAAGGATTTACTGTAGAGCTAGACAACTATTCATGATACAAATTTTTTGGTTGATAAATGAAACAGAGTGAAATGGAAACTTATATATAGTGTGACTGTATTTCGAGGAGGGGTAGAATGTGTTTAGTAGCATCTAAGAATTACTGCACATATACTGTCAAAGATTTATAGTAATTTGGAGCATTTAAGAATTCCAATTTAACAGATAAAACTGAAGAAAACATTTATAACAATGAAAGATTGAATTCAGGGTGCCTCTATGGACAAATCCTGAGTTATTCTTCTACTTTCTTGTTAAGATTAGATCACATAAATGAGAAATGAAATACAAAAATAACACATAGGCAGAGATAGAGAAACCTATTGTATCGAGATATAGCACTAGAATTCTGAAGCATTCAATGGTTCCAACACAGTATACACCAGAAAAGACAATCTCTGAAATTCCAAAAGCTCCTTTGTATTATCTCTCCAAAATACAGCCAAGTTCTCTTTCTGAACAAGTAACAACAACCCTTGCAAGCTTATGCGAGGGGGAATATATAGGAGGGGGAATATATACAATCGGTTCTACAAATATCTGAACCGCATGAGTCACTATGATAATTAAATACGCTCACCAACTTTACAAAATAGCAGATAAGGAAGTTATTGCTGCTATGAATACAAAATGAATGCTCTTTAATTCTGTCAGAAGTCCTTTTGACCTTTGGAGGCCACTGAGTCGGTTGAGCGTTCTGCATAAATGCTGAATGATGTGTCTTTATGTTCTGTCATGTTGTAGCTTTTTCGGCCCTGTCATCTGTAACTGTCAGTGCTGCCGTAGTGGCTGAATCTTTCTGCTGAGTTGGCTCAGTCCATCTTTTTTCAATCATACTGACTGTATCAAATTTTCCTGTACATGATGACTTATGTTTTTGATGAAAAAACTTAATGAGAGCCTCTTGTTCACAGTATCATTTGTATCATTTTGGTCCACCATTCCTGTGTGGGCAGTTGATGTCTCAGAATTGCATCTAAGGTCTCATCTGCCTCTGTATATTTATAGAAGTTTGGATGCACTTCAAACAAATGCTTGATCTCATTCCAATAAAAAGTAAATTCTCTACTCTATCATAGAGATTTTGCCCAGATGCTGGCCCTGTTTCTTCTGAAGTACTTGGTGTTACAGTGATCTGATTTGTAGCAAATGTGTTGACCCTCTTTGCATAGTTCTCATGTGAAAGTAGCCTACCTGTGCTGTTCAGTAAGCCAGGAAGACCTCTGCCTTGTAGTACTGCAAATTTGTCCATGAACCTGTTTACTTTTGTCTACATGTCCTAGCTTCTTCTTTCTAGTGTTTGTACCAGGCTTCTTAATGTAAGGACCCTCCTTATCAGCAAAATGGTTTCAGTTCTGTTGGGAATTCCCATTGCTGCCAGCTGAGGACCTGTACGGTTGTTGAGCACATTAATCATTCTATTGGCTACCTCAGGCATGTTGCCTAGAGATGCCCTTGATCTCTGGACTTCTCTGTGTGCTTTTCCTATGAGCTCTATTTGCTCATGAATAGTCTCAATATATTGCCACTGATCTGTGATTGATTGGCCAATGTTGGCCCATAAAACTGTCTTAAGCTCAGCCACCACTTTGTCAAGGGTGAGCTCCTTCTCCAGCTCCTTTATCTTCTCCTTAAGGGCCTTTATTTCCCTCCCTTTTTCTGCCACATTCTGCTTTGACTTGTCATATCTTTCATTGAGCTTAGCCAAATTCTCCCTGGCTTCATTTAACTCTGCCATTTGGGCTTCTAGGGCCTGAATTTCGTTCTTCAGCTTCTGCATGTCAAGGCTTGGAGCCTGCTCTGTTGTTGGTGCTGGTGCTGATGTAGATGGTGCTGTCTGTTCTGTGGGAGGAGCAGTAGTTTGAGGCGGTTCCTCAAGATTGATTATCTCTAGAGGGGGCTGAGAAGTTTGGCCTCCTTCCTTCTGTTGCAGAGCTGCCTGCAGTGCTGCCTCTGATTCTCCCAATTTCTCTTGTGTCTGGATCAGCTGTTTGTATAACGATACCAGCATAGCTGCTGCATCTTGATCATGTCTCAGCTGAGCAACCTCTTCTGTTTGTGGGTGAATAGTTGCTGGGACCTTAACCATTTTTTGTAGTGCTGCCATATCTGCATCTCTTAGCTTCAGCAGTGCTTGTACAGCCTTGATGTCCTTGGGAACATGCCCAAGTTATATGATTATATCCTCTAAAGCTTTGATTTGGTTGTCCTTTGCTTGAGAGGATGCTTTCTCCAACTCAAGTTGGGCAGCTGTATTATTTAGACTATTTTCCAGCCTAAGATTCACCAATGTTTTGTCTGCAAGAGTGGCATACACCATCTCACCCGTTTGCTTGTGCAATTCTATTTGATCCATAGGGTGGATGTCTTTGGCTAGGACCTCAAGGTTGGTCCTTATGTAGTCTGCAGCTGACTGGGGTTGCAACATGGTTGGCATGAAATGACTCATCACCATTTTGCCCTCATGTACATCATAGGCAAACATCAATCTTTGCTAGCTTGTAGGAGCCATCTTTAACAAGTGATTGTAGAGCTGTATATTGATTGGCTCGTTCCTCTTTTTGATATCAATAAACTGCTGTTTGATGCCTACTTCAGCTCCCTTTTGGTGGCTTGAGGAGTTGACTTCTCCTCCAACTGTCCTTTCATGTTCCTGCTGAAAGGAACTTGCACATGCCTCCATACTCGGTGGACCCATGCCCAAAGACTTCCCAATAGGCATTTCTTCCTCAGAGAGGGGATTCATTCTGTGCCTTTTCTCCCCATGACCTATAGATGTGGTGAGGGCAGTCTCCTGCTCTCTGTCCCTCTTTTTTCCCTTTTCTTCTTGTTGTGGAGTTTGTAGCACTGAGGCCTCCACTGTCTTTTCTTTCCTAGGGGGCACATTCTCTTGAGCCTGTTGCCCAGTGGATATTGGAGCTTCAGATGTTTGCTCTTGCTGCCCTAGTTGCTCTTTTTCTTGCTGTTTTTTCTGTTGTGCCTCTTGCTGTTGTACTTCCTGCTGCTGTTCTGTAGAAGCTAGCTGTTCTGGCTCCATCTGTTTCTCTTTGCCTTTGCAGGAAGTTTGATGAGTAGTTCTGGCTGCTTGCGGATGTGCTGTGGAAGATGATGCAGCTGCTCCAAGCTTCCTTTGATATGAAGAGGAAACCTACCCACAAGTTCCCAAGTCAGCCTCTTTCTCAATATTTTTTGCTTCTCTTTGTAGTATTTGCTCTCTAGTCATTGGCTCTTCTAGGGTGCCCTCTTTCCAACTTAGTTGATTGGCATATTTCTCAATATGAGGCAATTTAGTGTGAGCATAGCCACCCAATTTATGTTTTATCCTTCTGAGAGAAATGGAATGATTAGGGTCATAAGTTATCCATTTGAAACTAGTTTCAAATCGGAGAGCCTCTAGCATGTCATCTGCTTCCTTCCATCCCTCCTCCCTTATGTTGTAAAGGAAAGGGCCTAGTTGGTTCCTGACTTTTAGTTGCACTTTCTTGTTTTTACTGTGGAAATGGATCATGGCTGCATTTCCAAACTGCCTGAAATACTCCAAGGCAAATAGTCTCATAGGGACATATCTTGGCAGCCTATAAGGGTCCAACTCAGAGCCATATATTCTGATTACTGTGTGGTGTTGGTAAAAGTACCAATCACCAATGTTGTAGGACTTAGAAAGATGGATAATTCTTTGCATTTCATCTGTTAATCTTGGAGGAGGAACACCATATAACAAGGTCAAAGCTGGATGAATGAAAAGGTCTATGAATTCAGAGTATGTGTATGGTGAACAAGAGGTGTGATGAAAAATTGAGGTCCAAAACACAACTGACCTTGGATTTCCCTGGGCATCAAGTTTCTTGAGAGGAATAGGGAAACTGTTAGGTTGATCAAATAAGAACAGATGATATATGTATCTGGTGTATCTAAACACCTTCTCCCTTTCTAGATTCATCAGTTGCTCATGAATCTTGTTTGCAATATATGTAGCATAATCATAATGCACAATAGGAGGCTTTCCAGGAGAAAATATGGACAGCATAGCCATAATGGTGTCATCAACATCCTCAGTTCCCTTGTAGCCCAAGACATAGCTGATCAAATCTACAAGCATTTTGCCCAAGTCATTGAGGTATGGATTTCCAATAGGAGGCGTTCTCACAGTTTCAGAGCCTGGCTGTATGAATAACTGATTGATTTTGATGATCTGGGCACTGGACAGGTTGCCCCCCTTCTTTAATAAGTCTAACATGGAGAGAGGAGTCAATGGTCTTGCAGAATGAAAGTGCAGCATCTCATTTATGGCCTCAGGGGTAATATGAAACAAGACTGAGCCTGTGGGACTGAGAACAGCTCTCTGACATGGATCATAGCATTCACAGCATCTATGGATCAAGTCTGGTAGGGAATTGACTTGAGGAAGGTTAAAAATGGGCAAGTTGGAGTCCCAAATCCCTAATATATCAGCTCCACTGAGGTGTTGGGCCTTTAACTCATTCAGCAGATGGATGTTAAATTTTGAATTCATTGAAAATGAGTCTATCATCTGATAATCCTTATCCCCCAGGGCCTTCCATTCTATTTCTCTTTGTGGGGCATTTAGAGGTTGAATATTCAATGCTATTGGTGTTTCCATGGCTAATAAGTCCTCTGATTTGTATGTGAAGTGTTTTTACTGAACAGAGCAACACAGAGGGGTATCTTTACAATAGAGAGGTGAATTGCAAGGAACAGAGAGTAAATTGTAACAACAGCAATTGAAATACTGCATAGAGGACTGATAGAACTAATATCAGGACTGATTCAAGTGTCTCCACGGTGAATTATTATAGTTTTGGGGTCTAATTCCACTAATGCACGGACAGACTGCAGGTTTGGTGAAAACTCGGACAAACAAGGCTCTGCAGGTGAATTTGGACTCAACAGATAAAAAGGAGGCCACCGGGATTTACTGGTAGATACTGTGTTTTTTCACTCTTTTAAGCTATTCTTGGAGAATTATGGACAAAACCAGGCGCAGAGGAATCCTTTGGATAAATACCTGGTAAACTATCGGCAATTGCTACAAGTGCAGGTGGGATGGAAGCGCCGGCGGTCTCTGGGTCGATTTCTGCAGGTTGGCAACGAATGAACGTAATTTGCATGCAAAGCAGAATAGTTCTTGTTTTTGCAAAAAGTGAGAAAACCGCGTTTTTCGACAAAAATATGAACTTTTGGGATTTTGGCACTTTTTTTGGATGACGTCAGCATGACATCATCAGGTGGGGTCAGGGTCGGATGACATCAGCATGACGTCATCGAGTGACGTGGTGGCCTATGAGTGGTCCACGGGGATGGTGAGGTGGCGGACAGGTCAGAGCAGTGGCGGACAGGGGCGCTGACGCGGCGGTGATGTAGCAATGACGTGGGCCTGAAGTGGTAATGACGTTGGCATGGCGGATTCATTCAAAACCAGAAGCGGTAAGTGGATTTTCTCGGACCACCCTCGATACGGAAGTTGTTTTGTTAGAGGGCGACCCGAGAAATTGTGGGGCGACGCGTGGCAGAGGCCTGACGTCACCCTCTGACAGTTTCTCGGGTGCTATCTTACGGATGTCGGGCCCGACCCGATATGCATGTGGGCCGTCGGATGAAAAGAGCCAGATCCGACGGTAGACGGATCGCTAAGGCGCCAGGACGATATGGCAGCGGGCGAGGATTAAAATAATATTTTTTGTGTAACTCGTGCCCAGCGGGACTTAGGACTTCGGAGGATAATATGGGTTTTCAATGTATTTTTTATAAAAATGCGCATTTGCGCCAAACTTTGGATAAAGCTGCAAAGTGGGTTTTTGATGTATTTTTGCAAATAAAGCGGGTTAGGGGTGGAAATGGGGTTTTTTACAAGGTTCTTTTGCAAATGAAGGGTCAAATGGTTTAAATGATTTCTGAAAGGAAAAGAGGGGTAATGCTTAGGCTGTTAAACTGACCAGAGGTCAATTTAATCCCTGACTTTGGACATATGGCTATAATGCCAAGGGGAAGGGAATATTTATACATTGCTTGGGATTTATACACCATAGTGTTTATAATAGTAGGGAAAAGGGGAACATAGGGGATTTAGATAATAAGAATTTTAGAAGTTAGTATGAGTGGAGGAAGGGGGTGAGAGGGTGAAACACTAAGTTTTATATGAAATCAACTTAGTTTAGGAAGTAGATCAAAATGAAAAGAATTTTAGACAAGAAATGTGGCTTTTAAAGAAACAAGAACCACCATAAGACCTTGAATTCTTCCATGAACATGGCTGGCAATGGGATGTTAGCAATGAATGTGAGGGGGGAGATTAGGAAGTTAGACATGCTCCATTGAGTTGCTGCAAAGTGATGGGGAAGAGGAGCTTCCCTATCCATTGATGTTTCCTTTATGTTAGACCAGCAAAATTCAGTTGAAAGGAATGACATTTCTGCAACCCCATCTCCCTACCCATCTACTTGCGTAGCATTTTTTGTTTCTTCATGGAGGGTGCACTTAGACTTGCAAACCCTCATGTGCCTTTTCTTTTCCTTTGGCTTTTTCTTTTGATTTTCTATCTAGAACTACGCTTATTGCTTCCAAGGTCTGAGATTAAGCAGTTGGGAACTTTAATTCTCTACCTAACTACTGGTCTGCCAAGATTAAACAGTTTGGACAGACTTCTTTCTCTATTCTACAACAGAAAATTGAAACATGGCATGATCCAGATTAGGCTGTTGGACCATCCATCGAAAATTGAATCAACATCAAGCTATATACACATATTGTCTTCCCTTGAAAATATGGGATCTTTGCATTACCAAAGCAGAGCATATTTGGAACTTTCTTTGCCAATCATGAAATATGAAACCTATTGGTATAGGTAGCTAACACAACCAGTCACCCTCGTGCCAAATTCCAAGGATGAATGTGGGATTATATGGGTTAAACAAAAATATAACAAACCAAAGTTTCGAGAGTCCAAACCACCTCAACTGTCAACCACAATGATTTTAGCTAAACCATTTCAAAAAAGATTAACATCAAAACAATATTGGATGCATCTAACTTTGTTCACTAGCTCTAGAGGAAATTTCCTATCGTCAGCCATCCGTCAAGAGTTCTAGGTGAAATCCCATCTCCACCCTTGGCCCTTAGGAATTTTTTGGAGATCACCTGAACTAGGATCCAAGTCTATTGGCCATTTAAATCTTAATCAAGCGAAGAAACCACAACACCATGGCTATCTAGGAAATGGAAAGGCAAGGTTGAAACCACTATCAATCCAAGCAAACCCCATGTCAATGGTAACAAAATAACCAAAGAACCATATGCACATAACACACATCCAAATATCAACAAGGAAAACACACATTCCCCCTGTTTCCTATAGTGAACTCCAATTGTAGATGTTGTTCCAAAATTTCCTTTGTGCTCCATTACTTTCCTTTTCTTTCTTTCTTGTACAAGTGCTTCCTCTCTCTTCTCTTTGCACTTTATTTATGAAAGTGATCAAAGATAGAATTAAAAAAAATTGTGAATTATTTCTATGATGCCCTTTTGTCCTTGAGATGTAGTATCTTCCCTTCCTTTTTCCTTTTTCCTTTTTCCTTCGTTTTCTCTCTAATTTCCATTGCATGCATGTGTGTGTCTCTTCATCTTCCTTTTGTGTTCTTTTCCTTTATTTCCTTAATTAAATTCCATTTATTAACTCATCTTTTTGCCTGTGCCTTTTCCAATTTCCATAGCCATTAATAAATTGAAAGTGGTGCCCACTACAATGTTTACCCACCATTGATCTTGGAATACATGTCCCATGACCTTTGTTTTATTTTATTCACATCAAAAATCACCCAAGAGTTGTTACAAAAACCTCCCCCTTAGGGGAACACCATCCTCAATGTTCTATAATGCTTATGACCAAAAAAACATACTACCTATGGAGATTTATAACATAGCTCATTGTAGTATTTACAATATACCAAACTGTTGAAAAGTGAAAAGTGCTTCCACTACACTTTAACCTACTCTATTTTGCTATTCCGGAGCATGATATATTTCTATTGTAATATACATTGTGGCTCTGGCTGGAACTCTCCCTCTATTTCCACCTACAATACAGACCAATAAATCACATGATCAATGTCCTACACATATCTATTAAGCAATAAGACATCGAAAACATAATGGATTTTCACTATTGGTGGTAGTGCAATTATATAGGCCACTAGTCCAATCCTCTCAAGCATCTCAAAAAGCCCACAATACTGAGGTGCCAGGATCCAATCCTCAAGGAGCTCCTCTTGGGATTGATGCATAAATACACATTCTTCCCAACCAAAAAATCCTAAAATTCTCTATGTTGATCTGCATAACTCTTCTTCCTATCCTATCCTGCCATTAAATTCCTTCTAATAACATGCATATCTTGCTCCATCTCAGTCGAAATATATGCTCCAATAAGCACATTATTCATTGGATCACTCCAGCTATTAGGAGCATTTCAACTCTGTTAGTAGAAAGCTTCAAATGGAATCATCTTCAAGGATTCTTGATACCCATTATTATAATCAAACTCTACTAGTGGAAGATACTCCTCCCACTTTCTTTGTTGATGCAAGACATACATCCTCAACATATCCTCAAGAATTATGTTAACCATCTCTATATATGTATTTTTCTATGGATGATAAGTTGTACCAAATCCTAACTATATCCCCAAGCCTGCAAACAACTCCTTTCAAAACATGGAATTTGACATAGCATCTATGTATAATATAGTCTTCTTAGGAACTCCATGCAACCTCACTATCTCCTTGATGAAGATTTGAGCTACCTCACTAGCTAAATTAATAGACTTCAGTAGTCAAACTATCAATCAAAATAATGGCATAATAATGATGCCTCGAGGTCATCGGAAATCCTCTAATGAAGTCCATGGAAATGACCTCCCATTTCCATTTTGGAAGTGGGATAGGCTACAATAGACCAGTTGGATCCTTGCATTCAACTTTCACTTTTTGAAAGTCTAAACACTTAACATTGAACAACAAACTCAATGATCTCTTTCTTCAAGTTTAGACAGTAGTAAAACTTCTTAATAACTATTAAAGTCTTCTAGTATCTTGGGTGGTATGAATATGGCTTGACATGGAACTCTCTTAAGATAAGCTTCTTCAACTCACCACTATCAAGCACATAGATAATGCTCTTAAATATAGCCAAGCCATTTGATAATAGGTGATACTCATCATCCCTATCACCTCCACCCTTCTACTGCAACCTCTGCTTTAACTACTGATACATGTCATTTACGTTTCCTTACATGCAATATCCACTCTTGAAAATATTTCCCATAAGAGCTCACAACTGAAATATGTTTCACCTGTACTCTCCTACTCAGAGAATCAATAACCCTACTATTTGTGCCCTTAATGTGCTTCATATCAAACTCAAACTCATTGAGGGTATCCAACCATCTAGATTTCTTGGTATTGAAATTGGATTGGTTAAGCATATACACCATTCCACTGTGATCACACCTTCGAACAAACCTCTTTCCATGGAGATAATATCTCCACATGTTCAATGCATGAATAATAACTTCCAAGTCAAGCTCATGAGTCACATAGTTCTACTTGTGCTCATTCAACTTCATTGATTTATAGTAGAACAGCTATCGTTCCTACAACATGACTCCAACAGGTCCTTCCTTCCAAGAACATGTAGTAACCACACACTCCTTATTCGGATATGCAATCTTCAAAACCACAACATTTGTCGGCAACTACTTAAACTTATCAAAAATGGACTCTTAAACACATTCAAACTTATTATATTTCCTCTTCTTCATTGATGCGCACTTTATGGTATCTGGATATCAAATCAATCTTCTAAAACTCTCCAACTCCCTTCGACTGATCAAATAAGTCATCAAACTAGGGAAATGGATACTTGTTCTTGATAGTCACCTTGTTCAACTGCTTGTAATCAATGCACAATATGAGAGTACCATCCTTCTTCCTTGCAAAAAACATTGGTGCACCCCAAGGTGACACACTTGGACTTATGTATCACTTATCAAGCGTCTATTTAATTTGCAACTTGAGTTTCACAAATTCTGGAGTACTCATCCTCTATGGTGCCTTAGATGTTGGAGCTTCTCATGGCATCAAATCAATAGAAAATTCGACCAATCTATGAGGAGGAAACTCTGGAAAGTCTGTAGGAAAGACATGCTAAGACTAATGAAAAATAGGATACCTCTTCATGACTTCAACATCCTCATCACACTTCCCTTTTTCACTCTAAATATGAACTGTAAACAGTAAACAACCCTTTTTTTTACTGTAGTTTGTGTGTGTAGTTGTAACCATTCTCAGTGATGTAGGCTTCTTCTTTCCATGCAAGATTCTCCTTTCCCCATCATCATCCATGCACTCAATGGCCTTGTCAGAGAAGTCTACCTCGGTCTTGTGAAGAATAATCAGTACATGCCTAAAGGCATGCTATATGATCCCAAAGTGTTACAAGTAATTTTTTCACATCCAATCAAATGGCATTGAAACCGGATCAATCATAGTGCTTTAAAAATTTGCATTCATCCCTACAAAGCCTAAAACATATTCTCTGTAAAAATTCTAATAATTATGGGTTAAAAAACTAAAAATCTTAGTTTTTGGCCCCACCGTACTTCAAGTTGTAAGTTGTAGATAGAGAATTTGCACAGACCTGTGCATATTTTCTTCACAGTGAGTACAATTTCTCTTGAATTTAAAGTAAAAAATAATTTTGAATCTTCTCTTTCCATAAGCTTCCTGAGTGTTTTTAACTATTTACTGCTAGACTAGATCTTGAACTCCTACTCTTGAGGTTTTGTCTATTATCCCTAGAGCTTATCCTCCCTCATATGTGCATCCAAGTACTAGATTGGTAAATCCCAAACCACCATATTTACCGTATAGATTCACTGCCCCCCAACGAGTCTGGCTTCGATTTTGGATACTCTTGGTTATGATCTCATACTACTACTTTGGACCTAAGGATCCATTATCCATCCATGCACTTGAGTTGTGATTGAAGGCTTGATTTGTAAAAAAGGAAGGGCGATATATTTGGGAGACATCTACATGGTCAACATCTGTAAAGGATTGTAACTTCTCCTACTTTCATTAATACCAAAAGTGCTTTACTTTCCTATACTTATCTCTCATTGATGCGTATGTATTACAATGCCTTCTTGACTCAATTTTTAGAGATGTTAATATATGATATTTGTATGTTCTAGTTCCCTTGCATTTTTTTGTTGTTTTGCAAGTTCTATTTATAACATTTCGAGTTGGAGTTGGAGCTTACAAGAAATAAGGAGAGGAGAACTTATGTTGGATTCTAAGTATTTCTTTCCTCCATGTTATAATTTCTCTAAGGAAAAGATAAGTATTTTTTTCTCTGTTGTTTCTAGATCAATCCACTAGATCTAGGGAGTTCACTTTTTTTTACAAAAGGGAATTATCCATTAAACAAATTGATGATTCTGATGGGGAATGAGTTTTTCCTTTGGTGGTTTCCTTCATTTAATATTTTTATACCTTTGAAAGAAACTCAATTTGACTTCTTCAGAAAGTAATCAATCTCGAGAAAGTATAATTCTGAGCTTGGTATGGTTTTTGTTTCATCTTTTGAACAAAATCAGCCTTATCGCACGTTCAGGATTGAGATAGAGTTATCTAATGCATTTGTCTTAGACTGTAAGTGTGATAAACCACACTCGTTTTCATACATATCTATATATATATATATATATATATATATATATATATATATATATATATATATATATATATATAGATATATATATCTATATATATATATATATATATATATATATATATATATATATATATATACATACATATATATATATATATATATATATATATATATACATACATATATATATATATATTATATATATATATATACATACATATATATATATATATATATATATATACATACATATATATATATATATATATATATATATATATATATATATATATATATATATATATATATATATATATATATATATATATATATATATATATATATATATATATATATATATATATATATATATATATATATATATATATATATACGCGATGGTCCCTGTGGAATGAAACTTTTGCATTTTTATTCCTTTCTCTGAGTTCTGTTTTGATCCATTGTATTTTCCCAAGTCTTTGAACTAGTCTATGTCTCTGTAAAGCCATCTGCGTGTTTAATTTGACTGTGATTTCCTTTTGATGAGAGTTGATTTGTTTTTGGTTTCTTCTTGCCAATTAGTGTTTTTGATAGCTTGGATTGATTGTTGGTTTGATAAAATACTTTCATTTACAGTGTGAATCTATGTGAATTCTTTTGATTCAATAGTCTAGTCACATTTCATTTTTCATTACATTTGAAAATTGAAAAGGAAACGTTGGCACAAAAATAACGTGGTCAAGACCCTGGGTTATTGCACAAGGGACAATAAGGCTCCATTTTAGTCTAGCACAATGCTGACATTTTCACCTTACCCAGAAAGGGTAAGGAGTCTCACATGAGGTGTGTCGCAACCTTAGTTAGATGAGGGTTGGAAGCTAGAATCATGGAAAACCATATCAAAGAATAAAGAGAAGAGAACATTGAATCATTCTACAAAGAAGTCAGATCACAACAAGCCATATATGTTGTAACAGAAAGACTAGTTAACCATGCACATACATAGATTTTTTAAGAACTAGAATAATACACTATTAACACACTATAATCCCAATAACAATCTTCCTCATTAATAGGAACGAAGAATACACCAGGCTCAAGGCCTATTCCTCAACATCCTTAACTCTAACAAAGAAAACTATGAGCTTATGAAAGGATAGAAACATAGATTTTCCCATAGCTCCACAACAAAATAAGATGAATATCACCAAAAAAACTATGACAAAACAAATAACCCTTCTGAATTCTCCTTTCTACCTTTTATCTTCTTCTTCCCTCTCTTTGCATGCCAACCTAAACTGCCAGTTCGTTCTCCATTTCTCCGTTGTCTCCATTCCTTGTATACCCTTTCTATTTTCCCATTCAGTTTAATTTTCTTCTTCCTTCTACCCCTCTTCAACTTCTAGTCTTCTACTAGTTCCTTCCCTTTCCCCAATTATTATTTACACAACTTCCAAATGACCATTTCTGCCACTTGTCGCCAACCTCTTAAATTCTCTCCAAAAAATCTTATTTTCTCCTAAACGGAAAGCCCAAACATGCCACGACCATAGTTTATTGACTTCTCCCTGAGTGAATTTTTGTTTCGCGTCATCAACAAAGTTGATACTTCTATTGTTGGTTTTGTTGTTGACTCTTTTATTGGTGCTGCTGCTTCTGTTGGTACTTCTTCTTGGTTAATCCCATTAACTGAAGGCCCCAATTCAAGGACAATCACAATGGTCACTTGGTGGAATTGAGTGTAATCATTGATTGTTTCTTTTCAAATCTTTGTGATTGCAGCTGCCTGGGAGAGGAATTCAAATGTTGCATCGAATGTTGGTTGGGTTGGTTGTGTCTTCAATAAGGAAGTCCATTGTGTTTCCATGTCCTCACATAGTCATTGTAGTGTCTCTAGGTGTGTTTGAACCAGGGGAAGGACATCTTGGAGTATCTTCTTTGTCCTTGCTGACTCATCTTCAATATGTTTAATGTAGGCCTCCAAAGCATCTATCCTTGCCTTGAGCATCTTCTTTTGTTCTTTGTCTTTCATGATCCTAACATTAGTGAGGAGTTGATTGACTAGGTCACGGAGTGTATACACTAGTTAGTTATTTTTCACAAGGCTCCCTGACCAGTCATGAACTTCTTGTGGGAGGGTGTAGGCTCCATTCACGACATTAACAATGGAGTCCTTAAGGCAAGATGTGGCAGTTATCTTTTTTTCTATCTCATTGGCATATGTCATTGCAGGGTTTGCCAATGCCCTCCTTGTGGCAATGAGGGTTTTCTTGAGTTCTAGATTGGTAGATATCAAGTCATGGAATGCGGTCTAGATATGCTCGCAACATTTGACCAGTGTACAAGCTAAGAAGCCTTCTAGGGCATTGTTACAACATCATAAATGGATGGCTACAGTAATTGGAATTTTGCAATGATCTATTTTAGCTTCCCCTGGAGTTGTTACTTATCTTGGTGGAGCTGATCACATTCAGATGTGAGTGCAACAATTTGTTGTTGTTAATACTCATGGTCAACAATTATCTCATTATGTAGCGCTACAACATTTTGTGTGACCTGTTGATTGAAAGTACACAATTGGGCTCAGGACCCGCCCTGGAGATAATCAAGGTGCATAATTAGTGGATCAAGGACTTACTCTACAAGGGTTACCCACTTGCGATGGACATATTTGAGTGTATGTGGGGGGAGGTATCTTGTTGTGACGGTTCAGCCAATGGATGAGACGTTTGGATGGAGATGGGGAGTGGTGTAAATCGATGAAATAGATGAAGTGGTAATGACAATGGGTCGATAATGGTGGTGAGTGTCTAGGTAATGATCGGTCTCATGCTCAGTAGTGGACCTGACTCTAGCAATAAAGACATCATGGAAGTGGTGACGACTTCTTCACTGGAGATTGTTTTGGAATGGATAATGGAATCAACCTCCATGTTCATCTTTGTTCCTAATAGTGTCCCAGAGGGTATAGTGTCTGAGATGGTGGCAGATGTGGACGGACTATTTGGTGATGGGTCGTGCGAGCTAGGTGATGCAACTAAAGTGGAGAGTGGAATTTATTCAATAATGGTTGAGGGCGTATTGGATTGGGGCTATTCAATGGTGAGGTCTAAAATGTGACTGGTAAGAGTCAATTTATGCCTTTTGGTTTTAACTAGAGTTTTGCAAGCTTTTAATTTTTGAGGTTTTGCAATGGTGGGGTTGGACTATGAATGAGGTTCTACTACCAAAATTTTAGCAATTAGAGGGGAAATAATCAAAGGACCCTACTGTATTAAACCTTGAAACTTAGGAAAGTTGGAAATCTAACCTACTGATATCCCAATGTTGGTGATGGTTTCCTTTAAGTAGTTCATTTTATTCTTTAACTGTTCGATAACTGGTTGAGGCTACTCCTCGGCCAAGAGTTTTATGGAATCCACAACTGTTTCTCATAGTATTGGTTGACGTACCATCTTGTCAAAGAAATAGATGTTTTTACCTTCCAATATCTCCCTTGTAATTCCTAGCCATGAACCGGCCTCTGTGTTGAAAGATTCACTGACAACATGAAATTTTGGGGCCACATATGGAATTTATGCAAGTGAACAGAGTTGAACCTCACGCATGTGCTCCCATGACTAACAACAAGCTAAATTTTTGTTGAATATTCATCAAGTAGGGACGTGGGGACCCATTCTGCAGCCTTCATTACTTCCAACATTTTTATGTACCAACCATTGAAAGAAGCCTCGTTTATCTCCTTGTTGTTGGGGTTCCCTAAAGTTCTACAATGCGCATACTTGAGGGCCAAAGGATGATCCTCTATGATGGGAGCTAGCTCCCAACCCTCTGGTGGGTACCATTTCCACAGTGCCATAGCAACAAAGAGATAACCAAAGATAAAATGGGCGGACCACTTGTAGACATATTCACATGCTTCAAACATTTCCTAGAGGAGGAAAGCACACCAATTTAGCTAAGTGCCTACTGCACAATGCATTGTAACTGAAATTTTATCTAGCGTGCGCTCATTCTTGGTAAAGTGACACATCATCTTCCCTAGCAACCAACTCACAAAATAGAAGAAGAAATAGATCAACGTTGTCAAAATTAGCCTCTTTGAGGGGGAAACCTCCTTTAAATTACACAAATGAATGATTCTAGATGATACAAATGACAAGACGTCCTTTCTATATATAGCAATCTAAGGGGTCCCAATATAATCAAAGCCTACATATAAATAATATTTTAGGGGCACAACAATAACAATAGTGGGATTTTATGGGGCACGATAATAACAACATGGGGACTATATGGCCACAACAATACAATAAGGGGTTTGTAGTAATAACAATAAGGGGCTACACTAGTCATATAGGGACCTAACATGCTCCTGTCCTCCAAAAAAGTGTTGTCCTCAATGCTTGAGTACTTTTGGATGCTTTTTTATAAAATTATCATCCTCCCATGTGGAGCTTTTAGCGGGTAAGTTCTTCCACTTGATGAGATACTCTAAAATTTACCGATTTCATAGCCATTAGGTTCTTGATTCCATGACTGCTTTAGGTTCCAATATGATTTTTCCTTCCTCATTAAGTTTCGACAATATTGTTTGAGTTGGGAGCTTGTCACCTATAACCTTCTTTAAGCATGAAACATGGAATACTAGGGGCACTTGGGAAGATGTAGGAAAATCTAATTTGTATGCCATAGTACTAATATTTTGCATCACCTTGTAAGGACCATAGTACTTTGTTGATAATTTATTATCATTCTTAGCTTGCTTGAGGGGCATTTGTTTGTATGGTTGTAGCCATAAGTACTCAGTCACGTACATCAAAATTTCTTTCGCTACGATGTTGATCTGCATGTTGTGTCACAATTATGTGCCAATGTTAGGTTATCCTTTAAGAGTTGAAGAACTTGTTTTTGATGCTCGATGTGATCTTCTGCTACTTGAACCTTATAATTCTCTCTTAAAGATCATGTGATGGATGGTGGATGATATCCATAAAGTGCAAATACATTACAAGATATGGTTTCATTCATTTATTCTTTCTCTAGGGTTGGTTACTATTGTATATCCTCTTCTTTTGACATTTCTTGATCCTTTTCTTCCTCCTCTTCACAATTAATTTAAATTAATTTACTCTCAACACACTTATGCCCTTTAGTGTATTTTCTATAACAACTATAACAAACCCATTTTTCTCTTTTTTCCTCCAATGGCTATGGTTTCAACCTTGTTGGTTGTGGAAGACTAGGAGCAACAAAACTTCCATCATTATAGTGATGAGTGGTAGACTTCCTTGTTGCCATAATTTTTCTTTCAACTTTTCTTTCCAACCTCAATTCCTTCTCCAATGAATCAAGTTCCCAAAGATGAACCTCATGTTGGATGTTATCCTTTAAAGTCCATATGAATACATCAATCCTATTCTCCTCTCGAATATCATTTACCCTTATATTCAATTTTTGGAAGTCCTAAATGTAATCTGCCATTGAACCCTTTTGTTTGAGATTTATCAATTGGATAAAGAAGGTGTTTCTCTTTGTATATTATAATGTGCTATCCTTTCCTCTGTAGAAATTGGCCATGTGACAAGTGTTTTATGAGAAAAAATCCATCTATATCAGTCAAATTGACTGGGTTCTAAATATAATGATGCTATATGTATCTTTTGTGAGGGTTTCACATCATGTACACCAAAATATTGCTCGATTTGTAGTATCCAAGTTACTGGATCCTTGCCATCAAAATTCCTCATATCCATATCTGGAATTTGGTGGTTCTTGAATCCCACATTGGAGTCTCTAAAATTGCAATTGGTATGCCTATTGTATTCATCATGATTTTCATGAATTGCCTTGTCACCACTGGGACACCTTTCTTCTAGCAACTTTGCCAAACCTTCCTTCAACCACTCTATATTGACATTCATCATTGATTTCATGTCTGCTTTTAAACTATCATTCAAAATACCATGTCCCTTTTATACCATCTATCTTAACATTCATCATGGATTCCAATTCATTTTTTGTTGCCTTTTACGAGAGGGAATTTTGTTGCACTTGGTCTCGCAATTTTGATATATCATGTTGCATTTATTCCTCTTCTTCATGTATCACAGTAGAGCTTGTGGGTTTCTTACTAGGTGTTTCCATTCTCTTTATTCGCAGCATAAAATAATGATAAATTGTATCTCCCTATACATTTTTAATCACAACAAACTAATTTTTCAAACAAAACTTATGTAAATTTTTAAAAAGACTATAGATGTTTTTTTTCACCTTGTAGGAGTGTGATATTTAATCTGTTGTATCTATGTAATTGCGGATCTCCAAGGTCTAAAATTTCGTCCTATGGTAGCCCTCTCATTCCTCTTTCCAACCCCACAAGTCGTATTGATATTGCATTCTCCAACAAATATCTATGCCCAATCTCCCACGATGACCTGATTATAAGCCTTTTTAGTAGAGCGAACATGTACGAACTACCATGTGTCACTGTTTCACCTTATGGCCCTAAAAATGATACCCAACAAACTAGAGCCTATCATATTTATGTCACATTTTACGAAATTTGAATCTGATACTCAGAGAGAAGGTTATGACAATTTTCCGAAGGTCACCTATTTGAGATGGAATTTTGGAGCTTTCAAAAACCCTAACTTCCTTGGATCATATCTCTGAAAATATAAGGAACAAATATCTTAAATTCAGACACGAATTCATCAAGATTTCAGCTTAAATGGATTCTAATTTTTGCTTTTGAAGCTTTTTAGAAAACAAGTTATAGTGAAAATGCGACGATGACCTGTTTGAAGTAGCGAAACCATAGAATCCAATCCTGTGATACCAAAAGTTATGCAGCCAGCTCACAAAATAGAAGAAGAGATAGATGAATGACTTCAAAATAATCCTCTTCGAGGGGGAAACTTCCTTTACATTACACAAATGAACAATTCTTGGATGATACAAATGAAAATACCTCCTTTCTATATATAGGAGTCTAAGGGGTCCCAATCTAATCAAAGCCTACATAACAATAATATTGTAGGGGCATAACAATAAAAATAGTGGGCTTCTATGGGGAACAATAATAACAAAATGGGGACTACATGGGCACAAAAATACAACAACAACATTTCAATAATAAAAATAAGGGGCTACACTAGTAGTATAGGGACCTAACATAGGCAAACATGATTTTTTGGGAGTTGATCAAATCTTTGCATGCTCCCTTTCCTCCTCTCTTAGTACCATACTTGGTGTAGTAATCATCATCCCCTATCTTCTTCGCTTTCTTGGAAGTTGTATGGAATGTGTTTGAAACCACATCTCCTCCTTCTGATAAAATCATGAGCCTTTGAATGTTTGTTTCATGAATTGAGTATTCTTTGTTGAGCCAAAGTGATCCTCCATGCATTCTGCTAACTAGTAACTTTGTGCATTACATTACTGCTAGAGTCATTCCAAAAAAAAGAAAATTTATCAAATTCAGTAACGTAGAATGCTCTATTCCTTGGAATTTAGTCTTTCCTTTGATTGTTTCACTCTCATTTTTCTTCATGAATGACTTTATGTAGACATCATGTTTCATGGTCGGAAACTGAAAGGAGTCCAAGAGATCATTGCCGGCTAGCACAACCTTGTCATACTTCCCGTAATGTGTTGGAAATAATACTGAGAGGGGGGGGGTGAATCAGTATTATCAAGTAATTTACCAAATCTTCCTTATTTGATCTTTTGAATTATTCTTGCATATCAGTACCATAAAATAATGAGCATGAATAAAGAAAATAGACAGTCACACCAAAGAACACAAGATGTAAGGTGGAAACCCAATGCGGGAGAAAACCACCTGCTGCAATATGTCTCTATCTTCTTTCAAGAAATTCTTTTTACAATGATTTTGTACTGGTGCAGTCCTTTACCAGCACGCAGGCTGCAACCTGCAGAGAGCTACAACTCTCTCTCGTTTTCCAGTCTCTCCTGGAAGGGAGCTACAACCCCCTACTTCTTTTCATGAAGAATCAAATGATCAACAAGTATACAACAGATACAGTCCACTACAGATATCAGATCAGTAATTACAGAAATAACCCAGAACACCTTATGAACAGAAATATACAGTTAACAGATCATCTTAAGACAGGGACGCATATTTTCTTTCTGTGACCTGCGACTGGACGCAGTCTACCTTCCACTGTTCTGCGTGCCGACGCACTGTTCCTCTATGCCTTGCTGCGACCGGCGCACTCAGAAACACTATCGCGCCGCGTCTTTTGCTTCAGAGACGCACCCAATAACACTGTCGCGCCGCGTCCTTTGCCTCAGAGACGCACCTGAGCCTTTACTGTACTGCGTCCCGGCGCACTTTCCCTTCACTGAACCTGCGTCCCTTCAGATATAAAAGATATGAGGACTTCAGAACCAACCCAAACACTCAGATCCACAGATCTGATCATGCGCCATAGAGATCACAGTCCATTAGAAGATTCGCCTTCATAGATCTGGACTAGATCTCACCAAAAGATGTTCAACCAAGATGATGCAAAATCCAAATGAACTCCTTTGCTTTATATAGGCAAGCTTCTCCCCAAAACATGGAACAAAACCACGAGCCGACACCATAGAAACACAAAACCGTCGGCTAGATACCACACAAGAAACCCCCACGTGCTTTTCTCTGCCTTGAAATGTGTGCACTGGGCGGACGCACCTCCTGAACGGCTGGCCTGCGTTCCTGGACGCGGGTTCTGTATGGTATACCTGCGGGGACGCACTTTCTGAACATATTTCCTGCGTCCTTCTTGATTTATCACCTGAATGGGTTTGCCATCAAGGACAACACCTGAATCATAATGCCAACAATCTCCCCCTTTGGACTTGATGGCAACCACATAATCTTCAGCTTCATTCTCCCCCTTTGACATCAAGGGCAAAGGGTATGCTCCCCCGATGCTCATGCATCTCCAGATCTGTAACCAGAAAACCATCATGAAGGAGATAGAGACATATTGCAGCTATTTCCAAGATCTCCTTCTCCATAATGCCAACAATGCATTATGTGCTCCCCCTGAGCCTATACTACCAATAGGAAGATGATCAACAGTAAGATGATGCATCAACAACCCCCAGCTTTTGCCTGAGGTATTCAAAAGTGTCCCTGGGCAATGGTTTGGTGAAAATATCAGCAACTTGTTCCTTAGAAGGAACATACTCCAACTTGACCTTCTGTTCAAGTACTTGTTCCCGGAGAAAATGGTACTTGATTGGTATGTGCTTGGTTTTTGAATGCATAACCGGATTCTTTGAGATGCTGATTGCACTTGTGTTGTCACATAAGATAGGGATTGGAGGAGTACAAGTGATTTGATAATCCTGCAAATTCTGCATCATCCAGGAGTTGGGTGCAACAAGATGCAGCAGCAACATATTCTGCTTCAGCTGTAGACAAGGCAATTGAACTCTGTTTCTTGCTGAACCAAGATACCAGTCTAGGACCCATAAAGAATGCACCACCACTTGTGCTTTTCCTGTCATCCACGCTTCCGGCCCAATCTGCATCTGTATAAGCATGAAGAGTGAGATCTGTATCTCTAGGATACCATAGGCCATAATTTTGAGTCCCTTGAAGATATTTGAAGATTCTCTTCACTGCTTGAAGATGAGTCTCCTTTGGATTTGCCTGAAACCTTCCAACTATTCCAACTGCATGCATGATGTCTGGTCGGGTACCTGTCAAATATAGTAGGCTTCCAATCATAGATCTGTAGGTTGGTTGATGTACTGCTGCAGATTCGTCTCATTTGCACTGAGACTACATCCTGTGACCATGGGTGTACATACTGGTTTTGCATCTTCCATGCCATATTTCTTCAAAATCTGCTTGAGATACTTGGTTTGAGATAAAAGGATTCCTCCTTTCTTTTGTTGGATTTGCAAACCAAGGAAGTATGTCAGTTCTCCTAGCAAGGACATCTCAAATTCTTTCTGCATGACCGAGGCAAAGCTTTGACTCATAGCTTCTTCATTACTGCCAAAAATAATGTCATCTACATACACAACAAGTATTAGTAATTTGTCATTTTCAACTTTTATATAAAGATTGCTATCTGCTGAACCTTTTGAAAAACCTTGTTGATGAAGATATTTGTCCAACCGGTAGTACCAAGCCCTTGGAGCTTGTTTGAGACCATAGAGAGCCTTTTTTAATCGGCATACAAGATTTGGATCGTTTCCAAGAATGAAACCATCTGGCTGTTCAATGTACACTTCTTCATCCAAGTCTCCATTCAGAAAGGCTGATTTCACATCCATTTGAAATACTTTGAAGTTCTGACAACTTGAGAGAGCAAGAAACATTCGGATGGCCTCAAGTCTTGCAACAGGAGCAAAAGTTTCTTCAAAGTCTATTCCTTCTTGCTGTGCATACCCTTTACAAACAAGTCTGGCTTTGTTTCTAATTACTTCTCCATTTTCATTCAATTTATTTTTGAAAACCCATTTTGTTCCGATAACATTCTTATCCTTTGGTCTAGGAACCAGCTCCCAAGTGTTGTTCTTTTCGATTTGCTCAAGTTCTTCATCCATTGCTTTCACCCAACATTCATCTTTGCATGCCTCTTTCACATTTTGTGGTTCAGTAGAGGAGAGTAATGCCAAATAACTTGAAGCTTCTGCAACTGTTCTTCTAGTTTGTATACCTGCTTCTTTTTGTCCCATGATCTGAGATTCTGGATGATTCTTTTGAACATATCTGGATGGAGTCTTTTCTTCTATTCTTGTTCTTTCTTCTGCTTCTTCGTGAGGTCCTTCTTGAGATTGTTCTTGCGGTTCTTCTTCTTCATCATTCTGTCTTTGAGGGTAGCTTTCATCTTCTTGAATGTCTTCACGATGTATTTGCCTAGGAATGTATCCCTTCTCATCAACCACTACATCAATGCTGTCAACAATTCTGCCAAGTCTTTTATTGTAGCATTTGTATGCTTTGCTATGTGGAGAGTAGCCAAGAAGAATTCCTTCATCTGCTCTAGGATCAAGTTTGCCAAGCTGCTCCTCAGTATTCTTGATATAGCATTTGCTCCCAAAGATTTTGAAGTGCTTTACCGAAGGAGTTTTACCACTCCAGAGCTCATGAGGAGTTTGAGTGCTGTTCACTCGGACATTTGTCTTGTTGAGAATAATAACTGCCGCATGTGCAGCTTCACCCCAGAAGGTTGCAGGAGTTCCTGATTCATCAAGCATAGCACGAGCCATTTGCTGGATTGTTCTGTTCATTCTTTCCACTACTCCATTTTGCTGAGGAGTTCTAGCTGTAGAAAATTCTCTCCTTATCCCATGTTCATCACAGAAATCGAAAAATTCATTTGAAGTAAATTCCCCACCTCTGTCAGATCTGAGGCACTTAATTTTGTGACCTGATTCATTTTCAGCCAAGGCTTTGAAGGTTTTGAATTTTTCGAATGCTTCATCTTTGTGCTTCATAAGACCTAACCAAACAAACCTGGAGAAATCGTCAATAAATAATATCAAGTATTCCTCTCCTCTAGGTGTTCTTTTTCTGAATGGTCCACATACATCTGTATGTACTAGCTCAAGAGGCATGCTGGCTGATCCTTCTTTCTCTGGAAAGTTAGTTCTGGTTTGTTTTCCAAACTGACATGATCTGCATATGGTGTTGTCAGGAATTTTGATATCTGGAAGATCGCGAACTGCCTGATATTTGCAAGCTTTCCTTATTTGTGAGAAGCTTAGATGTCCCAACCTTCGATGCCATAACCAGTGCTCTTCATCCTTGCTTAGATAGCATTGTTGTTGTCCTTCATCAAATATGTATAGATTATTTGGAGTTCTTTTACCTTTGAGAACTGTTTTACCTGTATCAAGATCACGAACAAGACATCCATTTGATCTGAATATAACCTCGGTTCTTTGATCACACATCTGGCTTACACTTAGAAGATTATGCTTTAGTCCATCAACAAACAAAACATTTCCAGCCTTAACATCTTCTTTTAAAGGAGCAATACCTTTTCCTTTTATAGTTGCAGGAGTATCATTTCCAAAAGAGACTTTCTTTCCCTTTTCTAAATTAGAATAAGATTCAAGTTTTTCTTTATCACCTGTCATATGCTTTGAACATCCACTGTCAATGTACCATAGATTTTCTTGTCCTTCTGCATAGAATGCTATCCCACATCTTTCTGTTTGAGGTTCCTTTATTTTCCATGTTTTGGTGCCTGAGGTTTGTTCCTTTTTTGTTCTTGTACCTTTCTTTCCGGAAACCTGCTTCTGCATTCAAAATCTTCATGTCCAAAATTATTGCAAATAGAGCATTCAACTTCATTTTCAAGAGCTGAAAAATTGTTGTAGGTCCTTTTTGTAATCCCTGTCATACTTCTTTGCTTTTGAGCTTCCCTAGTCATGATTGTTTTATACGCAACACATTGAGCTGCTTTGTGACCAAAGTTATGGCAAGAAAAGCATTGTCCATTGAAGAAGTTTCTGCGATTATTGAATCTACCAGCCAACTGATTGTAATTTCTATTTTCATCTATTCTTGAACCAAATTGGGAAGATTTTACCTGTGGCTGGTTGTGGCTTTTGTTCACCCTTAAGCTGGATTGCCCCTGATAGTTTCTGTTTGACGTTTGTCCCTGCTTTACCTGATGATCTTCCTTGTGCTCTTGCTCATTTCTTCTTGCTGCATCAAGATAACTTTTTGAAGTGGATGCTTGAGAAGTTTCTCCATTATAGCCCAGACCTGTCTTATTTAGTGGAGACCGCTGCACACCGATAATCTCATTCAACGTTTCAGATCCTTTGACAAACTTGAGATTAATAGTTTTTGTTTTCTCAATTTCTTTTCTAAGACCAACAATTTCACCTTCTAATTTTTCAAGATGTTTTTCCTTTTCATCAATCTGAAATTGTAGAGTATCAATAATCATGTTCTTTTCTTCTATACATCTCTTGAGTCTAGTAATTTCATCATAAAGGTTATCCACATCTACAGCATCCTCATAATCATCATCTTCAAATGCCATTAACAATCTATATTTGTTACCTTGTTCATCTTCATCACTGTTTGATAAGCCATCACTATCTTCATGGGTGTAGTAGCTTTTCTTATTTGCACTTTGTTTCTTGTTCCATCTAACTGGTTCCTTTCCTTTATCCTTATAAGAGCATTTTGCAGCATAATGACCTACTCTTCCACAAGCAAAACATTTGAAAGGTAGCTTACCTCTGAACCTTCCAGAACCTCTTTGAAGATTTCTGACAAAATTTGATTCTTCTTCCTCTTCTTCTGGAACATGACTTGCTTCATAGTGATCTTCTTTGCCTGATGCTTTAAAAGCAGCTTCCCTTCTGTCTGATGGACCTCCCTTTCTCATTTCATAAGCAGTTAGAATTCCATGCAGCTGAGACATAGTGAGAACACGGAGATTTTCCTTTTCTTCTACTGCAGATACTTTAGATTCAAACTTGGGGGATAAAGATCTTAGAATCTTTTGAACTACTATAGTCTCTTTTATTTCTTCACCCAAATTTTTCATACAATTAACAATCTCATCTACCCGAAGAAAATAATTAGCCACACTTTCATCATTATACATCTTGAGAGTCTCATATTGAATCCTGAGAGTTTGAAGTTTAGCTTCTTTTACCTGTTCATCTCCTTCATAGCTAGTGATCATTTTGTCCCATATCTCTTTTGCTGATTTGAAGTGCATGACCTTCATGAACTTTGTTTGAGATATACTTCCTAATAGAGTACTGACTGCTTTTGCATTTGTTTCATACTGCTTTTTCTCAGCTGGATCTGTAGGAGTAGCTGAAGGAAAGGCATAGCCTGATTCTACAATGTTCCAAACTTCTGTACCAAGAGATTGAAGATATGCAGTAACTCTTACCTTCCAATAATTGAAGTTTGTCCCATCGAAGACGGGTGGCCTGATTGATGCTTCTCTCTCGTAGTTGCTCATGATGAACGATCTACCTTCAAGCGATCAAGCTTTTCTGAAGGACCTGCTCTGATACCAATTGCTGGAAATAATACTGAGAGGGGGGGGGGTGAATCAGTATTATCAAGTAATTTACCAAATCTTCCTTATTTGATCTTTTGAATTATTCTTGCATATCAGTACCATAAAATAATGAGCATGAATAAAGAAAATAGACAGTCACACCAAAGAACACAAGATGTAAGGTGGAAACCCAATGCGGGAGAAAACCACCTGCTGCAATATGTCTCTATCTTCTTTCAAGAAATTCTTTTTACAATGATTTTGTACTGGTGCAGTCCTTTACCAGCACGCAGGCTGCAACCTGCAGAGAGCTACAACTCTCTCTCGTTTTCCAGTCTCTCCTGGAAGGGAGCTACAACCCCCTACTTCTTTTCATGAAGAATCAAATGATCAACAAGTATACAACAGATACAGTCCACTACAGATATCAGATCAGTAATTACAGAGATAACCCAGAACACCTTATGAACAGAAATATACAGTTAACAGATCATCTTAAGACAGGGACGCATATTTTCTTTCTGTGACCTGCGACTGGACGCAGTCTACCTTCCACTGTTCTGCGTGCCGACGCACTGTTCCTCTATGCCTTGCTGCGACCGGCGCACTCAGAAACACTATCGCGCCGCGTCTTTTGCTTCAGAGACGCACCCAATAACACTGTCGCGCCGCGTCCTTTGCCTCAGAGACGCACCTGAGCCTTTACTGTACTGCGTCCCGGCGCACTTTCCCTTCACTGAACCTGCGTCCCTTCAGATATAAAAGATATGAGGACTTCAGAACCAACCCAAACACTCAGATCCACAGATCTGATCATGCGCCATAGAGATCACAGTCCATTAGAAGATTCGCCTTCATAGATCTGGACTAGATCTCACCAAAAGATGTTCAACCAAGATGATGCAAAATCCAAATGAACTCCTTTGCTTTATATAGGCAAGCTTCTCCCCAAAACATGGAACAAAACCACGAGCCGACACCATAGAAACACAAAACCGTCGGCTAGATACCACACAAGAAACCCCCACGTGCTTTTCTCTGCCTTGAAATGTGTGCACTGGGCGGACGCACCTCCTGAACGGCTGGCCTGCGTTCCTGGACGCGGGTTCTGTATGGTATACCTGCGGGGACGCACTTTCTGAACATATTTCCTGCGTCCTTCTTGATTTATCACCTGAATGGGTTTGCCATCAAGGACAACACCTGAATCATAAAGCCAACATAATGTGGCTCCCTTACTCCAGTTATTTCATATAAACTAAACTTTGGAACATATCAATTGTCTTCGTCATCTTGAAGTGGCACTGATAAGCACAAATTATTGGTGGATGGTATCTTATTTTAGAACTAGACTGCAAACAAAGGGACTCTACCACCTTGGCATTAGAATCTGAGGAATTCAACACTACCATGAAAATTAAGTAGGATAACTAGACATGAAGTTTCTAATGATACCTCCTAATTAATTTCTACGAAGACTTTCCATATGCATACTCAATCATGTTAATTATGTCCTCGACTAAGCCAGACCTGACTCAGATGATGTAATTATGAAAAATGAAAGGTGAAGTTGATGGGTAATTATGTTATGGCGATGGAAGACATTTAGGAATTAATTATTGTTATAATGGGAAATAATTAAGGAGAATCCAGGAGGACACAAACATTATTATCTAATTATTACAGAAAGGAATCTTAACACATGTGACTCTCCGCTGACCACAATCAATTGCGGTGTGGTCAAAGAACATCCACAACTAGGATTGACTTGGTGGAATTTTTATTTGGAAATGTAAAGGACTGACTGACCACAAAAAAAAATTGACTGACGCAACTAGTGAATATGCAACTAAATGACTCCTACCTACTCTTACCTATTCCTACCTATGGTCTCCTTTCATACATCCAATAAATTCTGAGTAACATTGTTTTATATGTGGAAGGGTTTCAAGTGTGCACCGTTCACTAAACTTGGTAGCAGTAACTCACCCTATTGCATAATATTCACTACTCTTGACTTCCTTCTACAACAACAAATGGTCCTAACCAATGCAATTGTATATTTTAGGGAAACTTCATGAACTTGTTGTCGTATAGCAAAACATGCCCGTCGATTGTGAATGATTTCCTTGTAATATGTTGGTCATGCCATGCCTTCTACCTTTTCTTCTTGACCATTTGGTGGAAAATTTCTATAAATATTGCCTCATCCAGCCCCGAGAGCTTTTCTAGTTGCCTCTAAATTCATTCCTCCTTTGTCATATAAGTGGTCTGAGCAATGAAAAGCTTGGGAATAACAAATTTAGCTGGCACCACAGCTTATGTTAGGGTCCCACCCTAACCCCCTTATTTATGTAATGGGATCACGTCATAGTCAAGAGTCAATAAAGCCCATATTAGTAATTGTAAGTGGTTAATCCACAATTAATGACGGAACCATAGTTAGTTGGAAATGGGTCGTAGTATTAGATAGATGGTATTAATAAAACCCACGGTATTGGCCTGTGGTATTTCATGTATGAGTCATATATAAAGGATAGAGACTCCCTACGAGGAGCATCGTGTCTTATTTTGTAGTTGAGCTCTGTTCTATTGGAGGTTGCCCCCTCGAAGAGGCAAGTGAACATTACTCTCTGAATAATAAAATCATTGCTATTCTGTGTTCTAGGTATCTTTTCTTCGCATATTCTGTATTTGGGTATCATTTTGCAGGTTAAGAGCATCACACCTTCTCATACATAGATAGGCTAGAAAGGTGTATGCTTGTGTAACCTCTTAACAGTTTTGCGGTATTTCCATAGAGCCGCTTGCACTCTCTCATCCCAATCATCATGTTTGGTTGAGCATATATTGGTAAAATCCTTTTCCAAGATAGTGTTGAAGGATTCTATAGTACCATTGGCCTGAGGGTGGTGTGGGATGCTTCTGTGGTGTTGTATCATGAAATTTTGAAGTGAGGCAACTTTTTCATTTATGAAGTGGGTCCCCTGATCACTAGTGAGACTCTTGGGGCACCCGAATCTGGATATGATATTCTCAAATATGAACATGGCAGCAATATCTATAATACATTTCTTTATCAATGCTTCTTCTACCCATTTGGTGAGGTACTCTATTTTAGTGATTATATACTGGCATGAGAGTGACACATCGATGGATTGGTAGGCCGTATGAATTCGACCACCCATTTCTAAAATATCTGTAGTGCATGTACTAGTTGCAATTATAGTTCAACTCGGTGTGTTGGCTTTCCAACTCTTTCGGAAAAATCATAGCCTCTAGCATATTATTTCAAATATTTGAAAACCATCGACAAAGATGGTCCTTCCTGCAACACTTTCCTTGTGATAGCTTTTCCTTCAATGTGGCCACCCACAACTCCTGAATGAAGCCCCAATAGTACGACATGTCTCTCATGGTAAAGGACGCATCTGTGCTACACATGATCAAGGCCCAATTTATATAGTTTCCCCACAATCAATTGATAATCAGTAACTCAGACGAAAATACATCTCCTTTGCATAGATGTGTACTCATTTGGACATTTTCATGTAGCTAAAAATGTTGCAATGTCTTCTAGGTAATCTGGTACTAGTTCAATATAGAATAGATCTACGTCTAATAGCTGATCATCCAAGGATCCTCCACTTTCTCTTGATTCCATCCATGAGAGGTGAGTGAGTCCCACATTCAATTGACCAGGCTTAAGAATTACCACAAAAGTGAATTCCTGGAATAGCAACATCCACCTACAAATTCTTCTTTCAAGCACAATCTTGCTCACTAAATATTTCAAAGTGGAATGGTTAGTAAAAAACATAGACAGACCTCCCAGTAAATAGTGTATGAATCTTTAAAGTGAATATACCATCACCCTTGGCTCCCACTCAATTGTGGTATAGTTATTTTCTACTGTGGATAGCTTTCTGCTAGAAAAATAAATTGGGTAGTCCAAGCTCCCTTCCTCTAGCTAAGCCAAAACAAAACATAGAGCAATGCGTGATGCATCAGTGTTGACATGCAACTATTTGTTCCAATAGGTGTACACCAAAATCAGTGCACTTACTAGTTTTTCTTTTAGTATGTGAGTTTAGCCTCACACTCGTCTCACCACATAAATCATTTAGCCTTCCTCAATAGTTTCTCTATTGGCTTAATAATCGAGGCGTAGTTGAGGGGAAATTTCCTATAGTACAGGTATGTACCAAAGTGGATCTAATTTGTTTTACACTTGCGGGTGGGTCCATATTCACCATCTCTGCAACCTTAATAGGATCTACGAATACACCTTCTTTTCACATTATGTGGCCCAAAAGTGTGCCAAACGGGACTATAAATATGCGTTTCTTCAAATTGAGTGATATCTGTAGCTGTGTACAAAGATGGAACATGATATTGAGAAAACTATAGTGTTTCTTCAATAGGATATAGATCATTTATTCATCAATGTAGAACTCTAGGAACATATTGATATAATCTCTAAAGGTTGCAATTACAATTTTTGAGAACACTACACGTGCATCCTTTAGACTGAATGGAATAACATGATTGGCATAGGGTCTCGATTCTGTAGTAAATGTAGTCTTCTTCTTATACACTACAAGAAAAAATGACATTGGTGAGGGTCATGCCTATGACGGACCTTTAAGGTTCGTCACCAATGTTGCATATGGTTACATTCCTTAAGGAAGTGTTGTTGTAAGTGCATAGAGTGACATTCCTTTAAGGTTTGTCACCAAAGCCATTTTCAATGACACTTTTGGTGAGGGATGTTAAATACCATTACTAATTCTCTCTTTGGTGACACTTATAGTGATGATCTCTTATTAGCCCTCACCAATGCTCTTTTTGGTTACTTTTGGTGATGGTCAAAAAATGCTTGTCATCATTGATCATTCCAATGACTTTTTGATGACACTATGTGTCTGTTGCTATATTTTTTGTCAAAATATAACAATTTAAGACCATTGTTATGGAGTCTTTTTCTTTAAGTGTCTAAGGCCATAGTGGTTAGAGTCAATAAATTTGTTAAGAAGTAATTAATGTGTATCATTTCCCTCAAGTAATGAGAATATAGTTTTCCTATGAGTCAACACATGATTCATCATATAGTTTTCCTATGAGTCGACACATGATTCATCTCTGTTAGGTTTATTATCTAGAAAATTCCCTTTAGATGAAGTTCCACTAATGTGTGTAGGAACCATATTATTTAATACATAATCAATCTCAGTCAATTCTATTAATGTGAGATACCTAGTGCTCCTCAAAACTCCTATCACACCTTGACATGTTTTGGCACACACTAACATTCCTTGGAAACTCACAAGTCTTGGAACATCTTTGTACCTAGAACATCTTGTCGTGACTACGATGTTGAAGCACACGTTGGCATGCCCTAGCATAGCATGGTACCCCTCTAGAATATGTTAGCATGCCCTATAGTCCCTATCATGACCTAGAACACCTTCACATGCATTGACATACATAAGCACTTGGCATGCATTGACACTTGGCATGTATTGGAACCTATTATTAGTGTGCCTAGCATGATCCTTTTGAAAAAGGTAAAGTCGTGACTAATTAAACATCTTATGCACTGATTTCCTTTCATTTTTTCTTCGTTCTCCATTTTGTTTCCTTGACACTCCTTGACACATGTTGGCGCACCTTGGCACCCTACACATCCTTGTTATAGACATTTTTGGGCACTACAACCCCAATCATAAATGTCCATAAACCAAGGGCTCTTAAGTCCCTAAAAGTGTTGTTCCAACCTCTAAAAGAACAAGGTCAACTGATTACATCTTCTCCTAGAAGTTCTCCATGAAAAACTGCTAAGAACTGGTCAAAACTAGACCATCTCACCTGCTTCATGGTCAAAGTGCGCTACATCCCACCTAAATACACACAGGAGGTGCGATGGATCTTGAAAATCCCTTCTATGGGGTGCGATGGGAAAGAGTGGAAAAATGGCAGGGTCAATCTGCAAGGTGGAGGATCATGGAATCTTCTAGAAACTTCTCCTATGACACTTGCCTCTTTGCATTCACCCAAGGATGAGTAAGAGATCATCAATCTCCAAGTGGAATCAAGAACTATCAGAGAGAGGACACTAATCAAATCTCAAAAGCTGACTCACCCCCCTTGCAAACATCTATATATGGATCCCTCATCCCAGAGATCCAGAGGCTGGAATTTTGTATCTTGTAAGGAAGTGCTGCTGGTTTCTTGGTGCAATATCATAGTGTTGGGTGATCTAAGCTTTTCATGAGGTGAAGAAGGGCTTCTTGCTGAGAGGATGATGCTGGGTTAGAGCAATTGGTTGTAATCCTCTTTGCTATTTCTTGATTACCAATAAATGCTATTCAAGTTTTCCTCCACATTCTTGTATGATTGATGATATATGCATTTGTGTGGTCAATATATATCTGTTCCTATATTTTTTATGATAATAGATCTATGTTCTTGGATAGTGTTATGTTGCTTTGATTCTATAGGTGCTCTTTGAAGCTGGGTAGACGAGGAAGCGAGTGGCAAAGATCTATCAAAAGGGAGAGGAATCAAGCAAGGAACCAAGCGCAAGACAGAGGTTGGTCTCCTTTATTCCCCTCTTATCTATTTCTCATAAAGGAAAACGAAATTAGTTTTAGTTTGTTTGTTTCTAAGGTAGCTACCAGCCTTAGTGGGACTAGTAGCTCTGCATAGACACTAGATTTCTCGATAACAAAATGGCGACTCCACTGGGGAACGAGTATATTTTTTGTTTATCTACATTTGCTTACTTTATAAACTTACAGACGGAGCCTGAAGTTAAGCTAGCTAGCCTTCGAACTCCATTTGCTATGCAAGTGCAAAGTAGATCAATGTTGCTTCAGTCGATCTTTGGGTTTTGTTTATGAACTGAACAATTGATTTACAAGCTCCCTAATTGCCCTTGTGGTGGCTCTAGCAACCTCTTTAGATCTACCCCTATGATTGGTTTACGGATTACCACTTTCTCGGCCTAAATCCCTGAACTGAGCTGCAAACTGTGACCCGGAACCTAGTTAAAGTCTCGTCCCTGGTCCATCGCACTGTCTCCTCTATGAATTCTGGATGCATCGCACTTCCTAAGTGTGGTAGGTGCGTTGCATCTCTCTTTCACTGTGTTATAGGTGCGCTGATCAGACAAGGCCTGTCCTGCTCCTAGATTTTGGTTTTTGTGTTCACTCTTTTCAGCGCTATTCAAGAGTTTTGCTGCGTCTAGTCAGTACACCTCTATTGAAACCCCCTTCCTTGCCATTGTTTCACCTCCATTGTGCAAAGAACTGTAAATGTTTTCATGTATTTTGAGCCATTTTCAGTTCTCTTTTACAAAGAAGTAGCGTAACTGTACTGTCGTTTCTTGATTTGAAAGTGTCGCAAGTGTCGTTTTCAGTCATAGAAGAGAATCTGATTGTTCTTGATAGTCGATTACATTGTTACTCTTGTATGTGATTTGAATTAGTAGTTTTTCAAGTGTCGAAAGCAAGTTTTCAATTTTCAAATCACAAAGTGTCGTCATTGTCCTCATTTTGTCTTGAAAAGAAACTTGCTAGTAATGTCGCTTTGAAAAATAATTCAGATTTGCGCTTAGCTTTCTTTTTATCATTCACACATTAAGAAGGCTGAAAACAAGTACATGCACGTGCATTTGCATTCAGACTGTTTGTTGGTTTGATTTATGAGAGTGCATATAGTATGTGATCTCTGCTTTATGTTGAAAGAATATCATCTCTCTTTCCTTAGTAGCTAGGATTTTCATTGCAAAATGAAGATTAAACGACCGTTTAGCATCTTAGATTGCATTTTAGGAATTGTACATCTACATCATGCGGTGAACCTAAAAGGAAAATCTCTTAAGCAAGATCAACTGTAAAATAAATTTAATGAATCTAAAAACACTTTGGAACCTAATGCACAACATTTAGAAGTCTAGGCTAGAGATGTATTCTGGCGTCGTAAAGCCTGGAAACTGTTGTTTTCATTGATGGTTGGGTGATTCCTCCACTTTGAGACGATAAGTGCCAGTACAGACTTGTGCTCCCACGTACCATCGAGTATATATTGGGAGACCACAATAGGCTCTATCCTTTATCCATAGGAAGTCGTGTTTGCTGCCCTATCAATCGCAATGCACTGAACACAGCATTCGGGAAGATTGACTGCCATATCGTAAAAAGTATTCTGCAGTTTTGCGATTGGTTTGGTAATCCCTCTGTATAGATTTCTAGAGCAGTCTCTTTCATTCCTTTTCAGACTCCTTAAAGGAAAAGGTCCATCTGAGCGCTTGTCACTTCAGGCTCATTAAAAATCGAAGGTGACCAGAGTCATCTTTTGTTTTTTCTCGACTCTTAAAAATTGAAAAAGCAAGTTGTGTCAAAGTGTCTAAAATTTATTTTAATTGGAATAAATATCACCTTTCCTACGTTGGTCTTAGGTTGAGAAAAATGGAGTCCACCAACCAAGGAGTTCTCCTTGGGGGAAATCCTAGTCCTTTCTCCTCTTGGGGAGATGTTGGTGCACCCCATATGGCCACATTTTCACTTCCAGGATTGACAATCGGCTTGCCCGTATGGCTCTTCTTAACTTCTGTTGATTAGAACACCGTGATTCCTGAACAATCAAGTCAGCAACTAAACGATACCAAAGTTATCCCCAAACCCTCTACTTCGTCCAATTCTTCCTCTCGTCCCTCCTCTTCGCTTGATGAAGCTGGTAAAGCCAAAAATCAAGTAATTGAGAAGAACAATGAGAAGAATAAGAAAGAGAAGAAGAAGAAGGAGCCAAAGGCAAAAAGGGGCGACCAGGCATCGTCTAGTGAAAATCCACACACTGCACCATCCAGGCCTAAATCACCATGTGTCATTTGCAAAGGAGACCACTATCATCGAGATTGTCCTTGAATCCCTCAGATCTTAAGGGACTGGTCTCCTCATTTGCACAATCCGGTGTCATCAACCTCTGATGGTCATGTTGAAAGTACACCGTCAACTAGTGAAAGTGAAGCCCCTGGACAAAAAGGAAGATGTAGATTTCCTTGTAAACTGTGTGAAGGCGATCATGCCATCCACCGTTGTCCCTTCTTAGACAAGGCTAAAATAGTTTTGGACGACTGTCCGGTTTCACCATTACGGCATCCTCCTGGATATAATAAGCTCTTGCCGAGTCCGTCACTAGTTGAAAATCCGGCTGACACGCCCTTGTGGTCGGACAAAGCGCCTATCATTGAAGATAAACCATCTGAATCCAAACCAGACGAAAGTAAAAAGGTTGAGGCGGCAGTTGACCCAGTCTTGCCTTCAGAGCATCCATCTTCATATGATATAGTCATCGAAGAGAACAAGAATGACACTGTCCAAATTCTCTTCGTAAGCACATACTTGAATGAACATGGGGGTAGTCTACCCATTCCTTTACTGCATGAAGGAAGTTTTTCATAGTCATATCTGGCCGTCTATTCGGTCCCACCTCCAAGCAACCTAGTTGTTTCCTTCGACTATAATCTACTAGGTAGACCCCGCTTACCGGCTAGTGTACCATTTCGAATCATTGCTCAAATATACAGAATGGTTATGGCCGGTACCATCGTAGATGAAGGGGCTTCTGTGAGTATCCTTTCCTCAACTGCTTGGAAAGCACTTGGTTTTCCATCGCTTTTCCCTGAGATGAGAAATCTAAAAGGATTTGACAAAGGAACCAGTCGACCGTTACGAATCCTTCCCAATGTGCCGATAACATTGAGAAGGAAAACCATTCACATGAACGTAATGGTAGTCCAAGGACCCCTGAATTATAATATACTCGTTGGATGAGACTATATTTATTGCATGGGAGCCATTGTCTCCTCACTCTTTAGAGTAATGTCTTTTCCGCATGAAGGAAGAGTGGTCAAGCTCATAGACCAGCTTTCATTCCCTAGTTCACACATAGCAAATAGTCATATGCCAACCCTGAATGGTCTTTTCACACAAGGAATCTCTCATCAATCCCCAGTTCGTCCTCTTGATGAGTGCGAGTGATTCAAAGGATATGACTGAAACCCAGGGGCATGCACCCTGGCCTGTTTTGACAGGAAAACCTTGGGTATATGGTAGGTTTCCGCGGAGGATATATGACCGACTGACACACCTGTCCATTTTGGAAAATGAGATTAGACTGGAATAAAATACCTCCGTTAGAAGCTAGTCCTTTCCTAATAGAACAAATGTTTTGTCTGAAAATTGAAGGGTAACCTGGAAAAGGTAGGCCTTTCCCGATAAAACAAATGTTTTGTCTGTAAATTGAGGGGTAACCTCGAAACTCTGCTTCACTATACCTGGGGCCATGCAAACCTTTTGGCATGCAAGCGAAGAGTGACCATTTATCTTTTTTAAATTTATAGGTCCTCTAACCCTTTAAACTCGTAGGATTGGTCGTTTCCCAACTTGCATAAAGAAAGGATGCGGGGCAAAGCTTTGAAAAAATGCCGTTTTATATGAGACATCCTTATTAGATGACTGGATCGAGCAGTTTTAACACAGAATTCAAGCTCGTTAAAAAATAAACATAAGCAATGAGCAAATGTTCCCCCAGAGTTTAAGCTCATTAAAAAATGAACCAATTTCCGGTAAATAACCATCGTGAACGTATTATCATCAACCTTTGAAGCCTTGGTCGTGTTCTCATCATCAACTCCACTCTGTATTGGCCGAGCATTCACCTCCATTTGATTGTTTACCCTTTTTGAGGAACAGCTGTGAAGAGTGATCCTGTTAGCCATCCTTGTGACACTGCCATGATTGGAAAATTCCAAACCTTACCTGGAATCAATTGCTACCCAAATTTATCACTCGTTCCTCAAAAAACGAGTCTCCTTTAAGCTCTTTTCAACTGACTTGTAAAATATTAAAAGATTGTTGAGAAATTGGCCTCTCCAGCTCATTAAAGGGACCGTAAGTGTTATCCCTCCTTTAGATTTAATCTTTTTGGACTTGAGGGATTATTACACAAAAAGATCGAGCGCTTGTTTTGTTCAGCTTGTTAAAAGTACCGAAAATTCATCCCTTTTGTATTGTTTTATACTTTTTCAGACTCAAGGGATTATATGACAAAAAAGGATTATTGGAGTTTTCTTTACGTCCCTTTTTCAGACTCTCTAAAATTGAAAAGGACCGAGTTATCCTTGTCGTTAAACTCGTTAAAACCGAATAGCGACAAACTTGTCCATACATACAAGAATGAGTTTCACTATCGTTAGGCTCGTTAAAACATGGCAATGGGTTTTCCCGAAGGGAAAATTATAGAACAAGCATATGTTATCCTCCTCAAGCTTGAAAAAAATAAAAGGTACTGGTCAACAATGACTGGGGAAAAATTGGTAAGAAAACTTGAAGAAACTTTATCGGTAGCAATTCGCTCTTGAACATGACACTTTCACTCCGCATCCGAGTCGGGTTGGGTTGTTCCATTCATTGGTCACATCACCATGGTTTTGTCACACCATCCATATTTCGGGTTAATGCTACTGATCCATCATGTTAGTGTCACCGATATGTTCAAGAGAAGTCACTCAGAGAATTCACCTGTGTCTCACCCACTACAATACATTTACGCTCCATTCTTTCATGACCGCCACCTTGAACCTTATATCACCAGATCGTCTTCACCTCCATTAAAATCATTTTCTCCATTCCGTGTCATTGATGTGGGATTCACTTAAGGCCCTCCTATGACGAATCGCTTCTTGTTGACATCAACTCATTATCGAAGAAGTCAGTCTAGGAACAACCCTTTTAGTACTTTGAAGCTTGCATGCCTCAATGGCAAGTTTCTCACTTCCGGTGACAGGTTTACATCAATGGCCTTCGACCGAAAGATTTTGCGTGGTGTTCGACGCCAATTCCCTTATTCACACCACGTGAATTTTATTTTAGTACCTTGAGGGTCATCATCATTATCGGTGATTCCTCTCGCGCCTGTTAACAACTTACATCATTGGCTGGTAATCAGGCAATGTCTTTCCATGTTCGACTCCAGAGCATCTCTCAGATGAATCGACTTGTACTTTGAGTGAAGATCAAACGAGATTGAAGACCCCAGATCTAGTTTCATCCATCTGGGCTGCGATATATATTCAGGAAAACAAAGACATCAAATGTACATCATTACTGCACAGATAATCATCCAACGTAAGGGATGATGGATCTACTAGAATCATCAGTCTACACTTAGACGATTGTCTGTCTTATGTACATGAAAATGAATTTATAAAGCTGAGCATGGGAATGCCTGCCTCAGCTATATCATGAAGATATTATGAAGATAATGTATTGTATTGTATCCTATTACAGGTCGCCTTCCAGCTTGAAAAGACTTCAGATCCTCATGATAAAGCATTTCACCTGACATCAACAGATTAATGACCTCATGCTTTAGGGGGCAACTGTTATAGACATTTTTGGGCACTGCAACCCCAATCATAAATGTCCATAAACCAAGGGCTCTTAAGTCCCTAAAAGTATTGTTCCAACCTCTAAAAGAACAAGGTCAATTGATTACATCTTCTCCCAGAAGTTCTCCATGAAAAACTGCTCAGAACTGGTCAAAAATGGACCATCGCACCTGCTCCATGGTCAAAGTGCGTTGCATCCCACCTAAATACACACAGGAGGTGCGATGCATCTTGAAAATCCCTTCTATGGGGTACGATGGGTGAGAGTGGACAAATGGAAGGGTCAATATCCAAGGTGGAGGATCATGGAATCTTCTAGAAACTTCTCCTGTGACACTTGCCTCTCTGCGTTCACCCAGGGATAAGTAAGAGATCATCAATCTCCAAGTGGAATCAAGAACTATCATAGAGAGGACACTAATCAAATCTCAAAAGCTAACTCACCCCGCTTGCAAACATCTATATATGGATCCCTCATCCCAAAGATCCAGAGGTTGGAATTTTGTATCTTGTAAGGAAGTGCTGCTGGTTTCTTGGTGCAATATCATAATGTTGGGTGATCTAAACTTTTCATGAGGTGAAGAAGGGCTTTCTTGTTGAGAGGATGATGCTGGGTCAGAACAATTGGTTTTAATCCTCTTTGCTATTTCTTGATTATCAATAAATCTATTCACGTTTTCCTCCACATTCTTGTATGATTGATGATATATGCATTTGTGTGGTCAATATATATCTGGTCCTATATTGTTTATGATAATAGATCTATGTTCTTGGATAGTGTTATGCTGCTTTGATTCTACAGGTGCTCTTTGAAGCTGGGTAGATGAGGAAGCCAGTGGCAAAGATCTATCAGAAGGGAGAGGAATCAAGCAAGGAACCAAGCGCAAGATAGAGGTTGGTCTCCTTTATTCCCCTTTTATCTATTTCTCATAAAGGAAAATGAAAGTAGTTTTAGTTTGTTTGTTTCTAAGGTAGCTACCAGCCTTAGTGGGACTAGCAGCTCTGCATAGACACTAGATTTCCCGCTAACAATCATGGCACGTGTTGGCGCAGAAATAACAATAGGGTCGAGACCATGGTTTCAGGCACAAGAGCCAACAAGGCTTCACTATAACCTAGCACAATTCTGACATTTTCACCTTACGCAAAATGATTAAGGAGTCTCACCTGAAGCATGTCGCTACCTTAGTCATATGGGGGTTGAGATGTGTTATCAGGGAGAATAATATTAGAGAATCGAAAACAAAGAATAATAAATCATTCTACAAGGAAATTGGATCGCAATAGGTAATATATATTGTAACATAGAGACTACTTAAAATATGTGCATACATAAAAAGTTTAAAGAACTAGAATAACATGAAACTAACACACAATGGTCCCAATTGAAGTCTTCATCATTTAACTAAGTGGTGGATACCTTACATTAGGATCAAGGCCTGTTTCTCAACATACAGGACTCAACTGAATAGTACACAAGCTCATGGAATAATAGACACAAAGAAGTGTCATATCTCTGCAACAATAATGATAACAACATTAATAACAAAAACCATTTATGGTTCTCCTTTCTGCCTTTTGACTCATCTCGTCATGCCAACCAGGGCTACCAGTTCCTTCTTAGGATCTCTGACTTCTCCATTACTCAGATGTCTTCATTCCTTGGTTTTCCTTGCTCTTTCCCCACTCGGTTGTATCTGATCTGTCTCGCAATCCCTTTGCAATTGCTAGTCTTCTGTGAGATCCTTCCTCTTTTTCAGTTGTTATTCCCATAACTCTCCAATGGCCATTTCCACCCCTTGTCACCAACCTTTTAACTTCTCTCTAGAACTTCTTAATTCCTCCAAAAACGAAGGCCCCATTAAGCCTCAACCACAGTCCAATAACTCATCCCGAGTCAATATTTCTTCAACTTCATCAGTGCTGCTGATGCTTCCTCATAGCTAACCTCTTTAAATGAAGGCCCTAATTCAGGGACAGACTCGATGGCCTCATAGAGGAATTGGGGGTACTCATTGAGCATTTCTTGCCATATTTATGTAATCATAGATGCGTATTCGAGGAACTATGATGTTGCATCTAACATCAATTGGGCTAGTCATTCATAAACGAGGAAGTCCATTGTGTAACGATGTCATCACTTAACTCCTGCAGTGTCTCTACTTGTGTTCGAGTCGGCGCCTGATGGTCTCGGAGTATCTTCTTTTTCTTGGATGACTTATCTTCTATATGTTGAATGTGGGCCTCCAGAGAATTTATTTCTGCCGTAATAGTCCTTCATCGGTCTTTGTATTTAGTGTTCCTAGCATCATTTAGGAGCTGACTGAACCAGCTATGAAGGGGCTAGACTAGTTGGTTTTTCTTCGTAAGATAGCTCAACTAGTCATGAACTTGTTGTAGTAGAATGTAGGCCTCATTCGCAACATTGATAATGGAATCTTTAAGTGTGGCTGCATCGTTCTTCTTCTTTTCTATTTCATTCGCATATGTCGTGGTAGGGTCTGGCAATGCACTTCTTGTTGCAGCGAGGGTTTGCTTGAGGTATCAGTTGATAGATATTAAATCATGCCACATGGCCTGGATATGGTCATAACATTCAACCAATGTGCATGTTTAAAAGTATTCTCAGGTATTGGTCACAAAATTAGAAATTGAAGGCCACAATTCTTGGAATTTTGCAGTGATCTTATGTATGTACCCTTGAAGTTATTACTTATCTTGGCAGAGCTAATCACATTCTACTGTGAGTGCGACAATTTATTGATGTTGTTGTTCATGCTCTGTATTTAAATCATTGTGAAACATTGTGGCTCTTTGTGTGGCTAGTTGAATAAAAGTAAATAACTGGGTTGAGGACTAGCATTGGAGATCATCCTGGTGCATAATGGAGGGATCTAGGAACCGAATATGCAAGGGATGCCCATTGGCAACAGAATTCCCTGAGATTCCAAGGGGAGAGGTAGCTAGCTGTGATAGTTTACCTGATGGAGGAGTGCTTTGGATTGAAGTGGGGAGCGTGGAATGGAGGGAAATGGATGAAGTGGTAGTGACAGTGGGCTTATAGTGGTGATGAGTGGTTGGGTAATGATTGGTCTGTGCTCAGTAGTGGACCCAACTCTAGCAATAAAGAAATCATGGAAGTGGTGATGACTTCTCCAATAGAGACTGTCATGATGGATTGGACAACAGAGTCAACCTTAATGTCCATCTCCAATCCCAATAGTGTCCCCAAGAGTATAGTGTATGAAATGGTAGCAAATGTGGATGTTGTATGTAGGGACGAGTTGCACAAACTAGGTGATGCAACTAAAGCAGAGGGTGGGATTTCTTCAAGAATGGAAAAGGAGATATGGGATTGGGGTTCTTCAATTGTGAGATCGACATTATGACTAACTAGGATCAATTTTTTCTTTTTGCCCCCAATGAGAGGTTTGGTAGCCTTTGATCTGTGGTGTTCCAATATTGTAGGGTTGGAATGTGAATGGGGTCCTTCTACCAGTAGTGTAGAAACTAGAAGAGTAGTAATCAAAGGATCCAGTTGTCTTCAACCTTGAAACTTAGCAAAGGTGGAAACCGAGCCTGTTGAGACCCTAATGCTAGAAATTGCTTCTTTCAAGCATCTCATTTGTTTCATTAGTTGTTTGATGATCAGTTGGATATCCTCCTTGGCCAAGCTCTTTCTGGAATCTACAAATTTTCTCTTGGTAGTGGTTGGGATACCATCTCGTTGAAGAAATAGATGTGTTTTCCTTCGTGAATCTCTCATGTAATTCCTTGCCATGAACCGACCTATGTGTGGAATGCTCCAGTAATCAACATGTACTTTTGGCGTCACATTTGGAAGGTGTGTGGGTGAACATAGTGCAATCGCGCCCAAGTTCTCCCATGAATAACACTAAACCAAATCTCTGACGAATATTCATCAAGTAGTGACCTTAAAACTCATTCCGCAGCCTTAACGAATTCCAACATTTTCTTGTACAAGTCGTTGAAGGAAGCCTCATTTATTTCCTTGCTTCTTGGGTCTCCGGAAATTATCCAAGGCACGTACTTGAGGGCGAGAGACTAGTCTTCTGTGATGGGAGCTAACTCCTAGCCCTCTGGTAGGCACCATTTCCACATCATCATAACAACAATAAGATATCCATAAATGAAATGGATCAACTATTTGTAGACATCCTCATAGAATTTGAACAGTTCCTAAAGAAGGAAATCACACCAATTCAGTTGGGTGCCATCTACATAGTGCTCTGCAACCAAAATTGTATCCAATGTGCACTCATTCTTCGAAAAACAACACATCAACTTCCCCGCAATAACGTAGCATGCGAACTTGATTTTTGAGGTGTTGATCAAATCTATGAGTGATCCCTCTCCTCCTCCTTATGTATCATACTTGTTGTAGTAATCATCAGTCCCTATCTTCTTCCCTCACTTGGAAGTTGTTTGAAATGCAGTTGAAACTATGTCTCCTCCCAATAATAAGCTTGTGAGCCTATGAATGTCCACTGAATGAATTGGGTATTCTTTATCAAGCTAGAGTGATCCTCCATGAATTATATTGACCAATAACTTTGTGCACTGCATTGCTTCCATTGTCATCCCAAACACAAGTAGACTTCTCAAATTAAGTAAGGTGGACCGTTGGATTCCTCTGAAGTTAGTTTTGACTTTGATTGTTACACTCCCATCCTCCTTCATCACTGATTTGGTGTAGACTTCATGTTTCATTCTCAGAAACTAGAAGGAGTCTCAGAGATTGTTGTTGACCAACATGACTTTATCATACTTTTCATAAATTGGTTCCCTCATCACAATTCTCTTGTCCAGTCATAACTCTAGAATAGATACAACAATCTTCCTCATCTCAAAGTAGTGCTGATAAACAAAAAATATGGGGGGCTAATTTCTGATCTTGGAATGAAAGAACTTAGAAATGGGCTACAAACTAAGTGACTACCACCTTGGATTTGGACTCTAAAGAATTCGTCATTTTCATGCATATTAAGTAGACCAGTTCGACATGAGATTTCCGACGAGACCTCCTAACTAATTACTACGAAAACTTTCCCTAAGCATACTCAATCATGTTAATTATGTCATTGGCTAAGCTAGACCTGAGTCATATGACACAATACTGAAAAAGGAATGGTGGAGTTCATGGGTAACTATGTTATCATAATGGCAAATGCTTAGGAATTTATTATTTCTATAATGGGAAAGATTTAATGGAAAATTGGGCTGACACCATAGTTATTGTCTAATTATTACATTAATGACTCTTAACATCTGTGACTCCCCCCGACCACAAATACTTGCGGTGAGGTGGTATAACAACCACAATTGGAAGAGACCTAGTGGAAGTTTTATTTTGAAAGGCAAAGAATTGACTAACTAGAAAGAAAAAGCTAACACAACTAGTGACAGTTTGATTAAAGATACCTACCTACTCCTATCTACTTCTACCTATGGTCTTCGCTCAGAGATCCAATCAATTCTGAGTAATAATGATTGATTTGTGGAAGGGTTTCAGGCATGCTCAATTCACTGAACTTGGTAGCAATACCAAGTCTAGTTGTGTGAGAATAATGAATCCTAACTCCTTTACTTCCGCAACAACAAACTACCCTAACAAATGCATCTGCGGCTTTCTAGGAAACTTCAATAATTTGCTATCATATAACAGAATGTGTCCTCCTATTTTGAATGATTTTCTCTTGATATGACTATCATGCCATGCCTTCTGCCTTTACTTCTCAACCATTTAATTGAAATTTTCCATCAACCTAGCCTCATCGAGCTCCAAAAATTTGTCTAGCCTCTTATAAATTGATTCCTCCTCTGTCATATGAGTGGCCTCAACTATGAAAAGCATGGGAATAGAAAATCCATTCGGTACCACAGTCTCCCATCCATACACATGTTGGAAAGGTGCATTCTTGTGTAAATTCTTAATAGTTGTGTGGCATGCCCATAGAGTCACTGGCACTCTCTCATCCCAATCATCCTGGTTGACTAAGCATATCTTGTTCAAACCCTTTTCCAATATCTTATTGAAAGGCTCTATGGTACCATTATCTTGAGGGTGATATGGGCTTCTCCTATGTTGTTGTATCATGAAGTTTTGAAGTAAGGAGGAAATTGTTTCATTGATGATGTCGGTCCCCTAATGACTAGTGAGACTCCTAGGGAACCCAAATCTGGATATGATGTTCCCAAATATGAATCTAACGTCAATATCCATAGTATAGTCCTTAAGCGGTGCTTTCTCTTCCCATATATTGAGGTACTATGTTGTGGTGATTATATACATTGCATTAGAGTGTCATGCTAGTAGAATGATAGGTCATATAAAGTTGACCACTCATTTCTCAAATATATACAGTATGTGTATTGGTTGTAATGGAAGTTTATCATGATTTGATGGTTTCCCAACCCTTTGGCAAATAGAATAGCCCCTAGCATATTCCTTTGCACCTTTGAAAATCTTCGGCCACCATAGACCTACGTGGAACAATTTCCTTGTAGTAGCCTTTCATCCAACATGTCCACCAACAACTCATGAATGACATTCTCATAGTACATTGTGTCTCTCATGGTGTAGGACACATCCGCACAGCACATTACCAGGGCCCAACTTATATAGTTTACCTGTGATTAATTGATAATCATCATCCCGGACGACCATATGTCTCCTTTATCTATTCATGCCTTCTTCCAAACATTTACCTATAGCTAAAAAAACTGTAATGTCTTCCAAGTATTTTTGTACTACTTTAATCTAGAATAGATCATCGTCCGGTAGTTGATTGTCTAGGGATCCTCCACGTTCTACTGATTCCAACTCTGGGAGGTGATCATGTGTCACATTCAATAAGCGAGGCTTAAAAATTACTTTAAATTTGAACTGATGGAATAATAATAACCACCTGAAAATTCTTCCTTCATTTATAGGCTTGTTCACTAAATATTTCAAAGTGGAATGGTCAGTGAAAAACTTGAATGAGCCTCCTAGTAAATAGTTTATAAATTTTTGGAGTGAATATACCATCTCTAGTGCATCCCTCTCAGTTTTAGTATAGTTCTTTTCTAATGTGGAAAATGTTCTAATGGTAAAATAAATAGGGTGGTTGAGGATGCCTTCCCCCATCTAAGCCAGAACACCACCTAGAGCAATGTTTGATGCATCAATGTGGACATGGAACTATTTTTTCTAGTCAGGCTAGACTAGGATCAACGAAATTACTAGTTTTTATCTTAGTATATTGAGTGCACCTTCACATTCTTCCGACCACACGAATCATCCAACCTTCCTTAATAGCTTTTCCATTGGTGTAGTAATCGAGGTATAGTTGCAGATAAAGCTCTTGTAGTACAGCGTATGTCCCAAGGTGGGTTTGAGTTTTTTTACACTTGTGGGTGGGTCCATATTCATGATCACCGCAACCTTAGCAAGATCTAGACATACTCCTTCTTTTCACAATATGTGCCTCAAAAGTGTGCCAAAAGCGATTGCAAATATGCACTTATACAAATTTAGTGAGATTTGTATATGTATACATCAATCGAACATGATTTTGAGAAGACTGGAGTGTTTCTTCAACATACTATAGACTTTCTAGTCATCCATATAGACTTCTAGGAACATGTGTACGTAATATCTAAAGGCGTGTTATAGACCCATTTGGGAACATCACTCCCATCATTCAAATCATTATCATTAGGGCTCATCAAACCCTAATTCAGTTGCTACATTCCCTAGACAAGTCACCATTTTGAATGCCTCCTTCCCTGAGAGTTTCTTGGCCTAAAGCCCTCTAGAATTGCCTCCTTAAGGGACCAGCGTAGCCTTGGATAGGGGTAAGTGCACTTCAATGTAGGTAGTCCCATGTCAAGGTGCTCTGCAGAGTACCTAGACCCACTTTGACTTGTGCTGGGTGAGATTGAGTGAAATTCACACAGGGTTCTGGGAATATTCTTATCTTTTGGAGCCATCTAGAAGTTTCCCACACTTATCATCTCCTATAAGCTCAAACATGGATAGGGAATGAGTTAAGTAACCTCCTATCCTCTCATCCCTTCCTCCATGGAAACTAACTCTAAGTATGGAAGGCCATTCAATACCCTCATTTATGAAAAAACCTCCTCCATCTGCCGATAAATTGAGCACTCATCTAAGTGATTAGGGGATGGACTTTGAGAATTTGTAAGGACATATTGTTGGTATGAGAATTGACAGTATAAGCAAGCAGTGTTATGCTGCCAGAGTGCTATGCTATTGATGTGATGTTGGTTGGAACCCAAGCTGGAAGAGTGACAATGGATCAGAATTCATGGTTGTAATTCTTCCTTTTACCTAAAAAATCTGTTTACACCTTCTTCCATATGCTTATCTTGATATATGATGTTTATATGTGTGAATATATCTGATTCCATTTACTTATAGTCGATAGATATCTTGCTTTGATTGGTTCTCTATCTTCTGTTTATGCTTGCAGGTACTTTTTGAGCGAGTTAAGTTCGAGAAGGAGAGATGGGAGTCATACAAAGGAGACAAAAGGAAGGAAAAAGAACAAGTAGGTCCTTTGATTCCATTTTTCTTATTTATCATCTATAGAAAAATGATAAGTGCTTTAAATCTATTGTTCTAGGTATAGATACCTACCTAGGGAATTAGTATTTATCTGTAGATGCAAAATTCCTAATAACAAATTAGTGACTCTGTTGGGGAATGATCATCATTCCGGGTAGTTTACCTTCATCCTATTACACTCTAGTAGACCTTACATACTTCCATTGATCTTCTTTCAAACTTTTGAAGTGTTTTTCGGTGAAAATTGTGTTTGTAAACCCCTAGGATGGCCTCTTTGGCACCAGTGTAGGTTTGGTCTAGAGACAGAGCAAAGCACCCTTGGTTTGAGGACAATTTTATGAAGTGCACTGTCTCCCATTCAAGGTTGCGCTGATCCTCCTTAGGACAAAAAACCCTCCTTTGAGTTGATTTTTTTCCAAATTTCCTTCTGTTTCTGCTTGCTAAAAGGTCAATGATGCTTGTGCCTCTGAAATCAATTTGTGTTTCCTTTGCCAGCCCTACTTTTTCTTTGATTATTTAGTGTTTCTTAGATTATTTATTTATCACTATCAATTGATTTTCAAAGTTAGTTTATAGTCAATTAATCTTTATTCAAAATAAAGTGTCGTTAAAGTCTTCTTTTCTTTCGAAATAGAATTATCGTAAAGTCTTTGTTCCTGGAAAAAGATTGATTGATTGTATGTGCATTAGTCTCTTCTTGTTCATAACAACTTTAAGGGAATTGGAAAGAAAAACTTTCATTATGCATTGAAAGAGTTTGTGTGTTCTCATAGGAATAGTTTAGGGAAATTGCATTAGATATGTTCTTTGTTCTTTGATTACAAGAATCTAATTGGTCTATCCCTACTAGCTAAGGTTTTCATTGTCAAAAATGAATGAAAAGGATGCTTATCATATTATTTTCATTCTTGGAATTGAAAATACATCATGTGGTGAACCTTGAAAACAAAATTCTTAATCAATATCAACTTAAAATTAAATCAATTAATGTAGTGGAGCATTGTCATCTAACACAAAACATTTAGAGGTTCTATGCTAGAGATGTGTTCCAACATCATAAAACATAGCAGCTGCCGCTAACTTGTCTGCGATACATTCCGAGTTTGATACCTCATTCCACATACGTGAGTATATTGTAGCTCATGCACGTACCTTTGGGTATATAGGGCAGTGTTACGGTACGTAAAGTATATGGGAATGCTCTCACTATGCGGTTTCACATTAGACAGTGCTAATACAGATTGGGCCTCCACATACTTTCAGGTATATATGGGAGGACAACACTAGGTTGATATCCATCCTTAGGTAACCGAGTTAGCCACCTTGTACAATGTGATACATCGAACACAACATTTGGGTAGATTGCCTGCCCGTACTTCCTGGTTCGTCAAGATGTATAGTTGCTTGGTAAACCCTTGTGCTTAGCTTACCTATTTTTGTTTATTCCTTTTTGTAATAAAATCAATCATTAATCGTGCAGGGAAATCAACCCTTACCCCGTCATTTCCGGAGAGCAGTGAGTAAACCACCTTTACTGCCTGAAGCTACACCTATCCAATCAAAGCGACCTTATTTGACGGGATCCAGTACATCATAAGCCTCTAGTTCTTCATCTGAATTACCAAAAACACCTATACCGATAAGTATTGTGACCCCAGTTACTCCTATGGTGACTGGTACATCTATTACCAAAGTGGAATCTCCACAATTACCTGAGGAAACTAGAACTGAATCTAGTGAAAGGGTAACCCAAGTTTTTCAACAACAAGTTGATTCTCAATCCGAAGTTGTTCAACAAGAAATTACTTCTGAACCTGAATTTGTTCAACCCGAAGTGGATCCTGAACCCATCACTATTCAATCAGAAGTTACTTTTGAACGAAAGGTTGTTCACGAAGCCCAACTTGAACTCTGTTCTTTTACCAGAACATTTGGATCTTGAGGTCTAAAAATCAGAAGTTGTTACCTTACCAGAAGAAGATCGACGGGTACATCCTTAGACATCCGTAAATGTCGAGACTTCCTCTTTACCTCAGCCACAAATACTAGAAATCTATTACGGACCAGATGGTGAAATTCTTCCACCTGGTTTGATTTCGATATAAGAGGAACCTGAGGTAGAACCACCTAGAACTCCATTCCATTTTGGAACTAGACTTTATCTGTATCCTCATGCTCCTAGTTTCACTGCTCCTTTTGATGTTGATTACTCTTAGACACCCATTGATTCACTAGGAAACTTATTTGGACATTTGAATATGGCAGATTCAACATCCCATACTGTACCATCTGTTACAGCTATGACAATATCTTTTGCCACAACCTCTTCGTCGTTTACTACAACACCTGAGTCACGCTTGTATGGTGTTCTATTGATCCCATCGGGTTACCAATCTTTATTGGGAGCCCACTCAGGTGTTGCTTCTAGCCCTTGGTCTTCACCAATGTCGTCTAGTGGAATTTTATCTGGTTCTTCATTAACGAATACCGAACAGCTAGACCCATCAAGTTCATATCAAGATGATTCATCTGGTTACCATCCTATGTATCCACTTTACACTGGACTACACCCATACGGAGAAAAATATGCACATTATCCTTATCCTCCATTTTCTGGAGGGAAACCATATGTCCATATGCCGTCATCTTTAGGTCAGCATGGAATGGTTATCTGTTAGTGGAAGCCAACCATGCTCGTTCAACCTAGGCTTTCGTATCCATCATAGCTTATGTAATCTATCTCATCCATACCGACAACACTTGTTGTTACAGCTGTATCACAATCACAAGCTCATATTGTTGTATGTCAACCTGTGCGAGTTGGCACTTCAACCTCAGACCCCCAAGTTTTAGGTATACAGATCCAACCTTCTCAGGTCATTTTACAACAACCACTTGTCTCTAGAGTCCAACAACTTTAGCTTAGTTTATCTTTTACTTGAATGACTCAAACTTACATTGGTTTAGTGTATTCAAAAAATGGTTAGCCTTACATTGGTAGGCAACAACAACCATTAAATTAACAATCATTGTACCAACAACAAAAACGGTTGATTCAACATCCTTGGTAGCCCCAATATCAATAACAACAATTCCAACAATACCAACCTCAACATGGAGTTTGAAAACAAGCTTACGTTGGGGTTTGGTTAGCAACAAGTTTATCAAAGTCCTGGTCAGCAAGGATATGTTAGGTTTAGACAACAAAAAATTTATCCTTGTGCTCAATAACAACCTTATGCCAGATTTTCTCAACAAACTTACCCTTATCAAATATTACCAACAACAGATGCTTTATGATCGTATGCAAAGGCCTATTGCCTAGGCAATCCCATCTTACCTTGGATATGCTCAACCTGACATCAATAAACAGTTGCCTTTCATTCCGACACTTGAATTACCAGATCTAAACCGGCTCACCAATGACCCAATTCATTATGGACCTTGGTGGCTAACAATTCCTCATAAGTTACCTTATGATATTCAAATATTCATTGGAAACTCTAGAGTATACCTGTCCAACCATGTCATGTCATGACTTTTTATTTATGGTGTTCATGAAACTTCTTGAATGATGATTCTGTTAGACTACACCTTTTCTAGAGAACACTTACTGGTCTGGCTGCGAAGTGGTACAATGAGTTGCCATGATCTTCTTTTGATAACTTCACTACCTTAGCTACCACGTTTTTAACCCACTTCCAGTTACCCATACAATATGAGACTGGAACAGAACTATTAACCAACTTTCAACAGAATACTGCTACTCATATCTCTGATCATATTCATGAGTGGCATCATTATCATCGAATGGTTAAAACTTATGTTCCTCATTAGATTTTCATTTAGTAGTTTTTAAAATCCTTGCTTCCATCTATCACTAAGGATGTGGCGAAAGGTGGAGTTCTCACTGAAGAGAAAGTAATTGCTCGTGCCCAATATTTGGACTTGATTTATACATAGTTTAGCACGCTCTATGACAAGATCCTGAATTCACCCTCACTAGCTTTCACTGTTCCTCCTCCACCGTCGAGTAAGGACTCTCATGCCACTGACGGTGTGATTGGTTCTTTGAGCACACAAATGGTAGGTAGACTATCTGGTCAAACACTTGCCATTTCCAATCAAACTATAAATGCACCTGACAACACTCTTACTTCCGAAATCAATGTTGTGTCATCTTACAAGGGCAAGAATGAAAAGGAACCAAGAAGTAAGAATAAGGGGAAAAATAGGAAGAAACAAAATAATTACCCTCAAGAGAAATCATCTGATTCCTCTCCTTCAGCTAGGAAACCTCGTTACCCATGTTTGATCTGTAACGATGAGCATTTTACATGAGATTTTCCTCACTGCTTCGAAGTCTCAAAGCTTCTAAAGACTTCTAATACATCCGTGGTATTGACTGATCCTTTTCCAAAACTAGAAACAAATATGGTTGCTACACACCATGCTTCCACTTCCCAGGTGCTTATACTATCCGGATCTAAGCCTAAAATTGAAGTTTTGGTGTCAGCACGAAGTAAATATTATGGAAATCAACCATCATCATCGAATAACTAGGCTGATCAGCCTAGCTCTTCGACTTGAACTTCTACTGATCCTATTCCACCCCATATTGCACCAGAGTTAACAATAAAACCACCTAAGGGAGTTGTACATAGATTGACATTTAACCCTCAAGCTCAAGCTACACAAAATTATAATATAGTAAAATATTTGGCTTAGTCACCTTCTGCTATGTCAACGCTTGAGGTACTTCAGAACTGTCCCTCCCAAAAGAAAGCTTTGTTGTCAATAATTGGTGGAATTGATCCAATTGATTCCAATCTTGTGGTTTTCAACCATGTGGGTTATACACCACAATTACCAGTGCAATTAGGATTCCTGATTCAAGTAAATGCCTTAAATAAACTTGTTCATCGAACCATTATTAATGAGGGGGCATCTACTTGTATTATGTCTATGAATTACTAGAAAACACTTGGCTCACTGCCTTTGTCATGTTCACCAACAACGTTAAAAGATTTTGATGAATGCACATATATGCCTTGTGGAATATTGAGTAATCTGCAAATCGAACTAGGAGGCAAAACAGTAACCGCTGAAGTTGAGGTTGTTGATGGACCCCTTGACTACAACATTTTATTAGGAATATCGCGGGTTTATGCTATGGCTGCTGTGGTTTCAACATACTTTCGTACGATTGCATTCCCTCATAAGGGTGGAATCACAATTATTGACCAACTCACCTTCTTTTCCTCTAGTTAACAGGCTACTGGAAGCATTCCATTCATACATGGACCCCTACTATCTCCTAAAAACATTGGTGTAGGTCTCTTTAAAGATCCTTCCCTAATGGGTACGTTTTCACTACTGTCACTATCAAACTTGTTGAAAGTGGCAAAAGTTGAGACTTGCAACATGATATATTCCACTTCATCTGACTTAAGGAAGATTACCAATAGCTTTGAAGTTGATAGTCATAATGAAATCATGTCACTAAGCCCTATTGAGCTAGCATAGCAATCAATCTTTCTGGCTTGTGCAATAAATCCAAATCCATTTTCGCTAATTGTATGGGTAGATCGTTCATTAGAATACGGTACTTCCTCTGATCCTTTTTCACTTATATTTTCTACTGATGAAGGAATCATCCAATGAATGATGATGGAAGGAGAACCATGGGAAGATCATCATCATTCCCATCTTCCAAATCACATAGAAGATTATTCAAATGAACTTAATCACCCTTAAATTGTCGATTTCTTTTTGAATTTCAATGTCAAATTTTGAAGAAACAATTTCAATCAATACTTTAACCAAACCTAACATTATAGAAAACATTCATGGTGGAAAATCTTGTTCTCCACCAGAGCTTGATATTTACCATGCTTTTTTTGGTGAATTTTGAGGTATATTTGCATGGCCATACGAGGAGATGCCAGGAATTGACTCTAGTATAGTTGAACATGAAATAAAAATATATCCTAATGTCAAACTAGTGTGACAGTGCCTCTATCCTATTCATCCAAAGAAGGTTGTTATTATTACAATAGAAGTTGAAAAAATTTTGCATGCTGGTTTCATTTACCCTATTTCTCTTACTGATTGGGTTTCCAATATTGTTCCTGTCATGAAGAAACAACTGACAATACGAGTGTGCATCGTTTATATGGATGTTTTTCAGGCTTTTCCAAAAGGAAATTATCCTACTCCCTTTATCAACCAAATTATTGATGAATGTGCAAGATGCGAAATATTCTGATTTATGTATTATTTTTCTAGCTATAATCAGATCAATATCTGCCCGGAGGACCAATCTAAAACTACTTTTATTTGCCCATGGAGCACATTCGCTTATAGGAAACTCCCATTTGGTTTGAAGAACATAGGTGCAACATTCCAGAGGGTCATGAATTATGCCTTCCATGACATCAAACATATTTTTCAACCATACCTTGATGATTTACTTGCTCATTCACGAAAGCGGTCTAATCACCCATAGCATTTGAGAGCTATATTTTTACGGTGTCAACATTAAAAAATATGACTCAATCCACACAAATGTGTGTTTCGTGTTGGTTCTGGTCATTTTCCTAGATTTGTAGTGTCTAAGGAGGGAATTCAACTCGATCCACTTAAGGTTCAGGCAATCCTTGACTTGCCTCCACCTTCAAATCTATTATTGTTATAGAGACTGTTATAGACATTTTTGTGCCTTACAGCTCTAAGCATGAAATGTCCATAATCCAAGGGATCCAAAGTCCCTAAAAGTGTTGTTCCTACCCCTAAAGGAACAAGGTCAACCAATGACAGCTTCTCCCAGAAGTTCTCCACTAGAAACTGCTCAAAACTAGTCAAATCAGGATCAATTCAGAAGCTCCACTAGCTGCCTGCGTTGCAAAGCACCCAAATACACTGGCTAGGTGCGTTGCAACGCACTTGAATGCACTACCCAGGTGCGTTGAGTGGGAAATGACAAGTGGCAGAGTCATTCAACGAGGTGGAGAGACAATGGAAGCTTCCAGAATCTTCTCCAATGACACTTGCCTCACTGAATTCGACCAATGATGAGTAAGAGGCTCTCGGTCTCCAAGTGGAAGCAAGAACTGATAGAGAGAAGCCACAAGTCAAAACATAAGCTGACTCATCCTCTCTGCTTACATCTATATATGGATCCCTCATCCCAGAGATCCAAAGGCTGGAATTTTGTACTTTGCAGAGAATTGCTGTTGGTTTGAGATTGAGATTAGTACATTGGTTGATTTATGCTTTGTTGGAGGTGAGGAATGGATTCCTTTGTTGGGAGGTAGATGCTGGATCGAAACTCACTTGGTTGTATCTCCTCTTGGACTTTCTTATCATATCAATAAAATTGTTTGAGTTTCTTCTACATGCTTGTATATCAGTGATGTTTTGTTATATTTGCATGTTTAGCTTAATCTGATCCTGAGCTTTTTTTTGAATGTAAATCTATATCTTCGTGCAGTTTCTCTCTTCTGTGATCTTGCAGGAATTCGGTGAAGTTGGGCTAGTAAGGGAGTAGGGAGCTGGGAGCTATTGAAGAGAGGAGCGATTGGATCAATAAACTAGCGCAAGACACAGGTTAGTTTATCCTTCCTCTTCGTCTACATTTCATAAAGAAGAATACTCAAGTAGTTTTTCCTTGTTTGTTGCTAAGGCACTGTCACACCTTAGAGTGGGATAGGGGCGTTCTGAATAGATACTTTTCCCAACAACAGGATGGCGACTCCACTAGGGACTCGTATCTACTTAGTTTATTTGTGTTTCTATTGTTGTTCTTCTCATAAACTTAGGAGTGGCGAATCGAACTGCATTTGCCATTTACAAATGCAAAGTAGAGATCTGCTACTCTAGTCCATTCACTGGGCTTGTTTATGATCTGAAAAACTGATCCACAAATTCTCTAACTGCCCTTTGTGATAGCTCTTAGTCCTCCTTTAAATCATCCCTCTAATTGTACCTTACTGATAGCTTTTATCCGGCCAAAAACCATAGATTAAACTGCGAACCGTGACCCAGAACCCAGAGAAAATTCTCGTTTCTGCTTCAGCGCAGGCTCTGTGAAGAGGTTCTGCATTTCAATGCAGGTCCCGAGAGGGCTACCTGCAATGCAATTCAATTTCTCTGTGCAACAGGTGCGTTGATCAGCCTTTGCCCTGTGCTGTTGTGGTTCTTTGCTTCATTTTGTTCAGTTTTATCTCTGATTTTTGCAGCCTGTTATCAGTGTGTGTACTTATCTAAAAACCCCTTTTTCTTTGCCTTAATTCCGCCTCAGTTGTATAAAAGAAACTGTATTTGTTTTTGTGTATTTGTTACATCATTTGCAGTTTCCCATTACAAAAGTAAACTAGTCATACTGTCACCCTTAGATCTAGACCTGTCGTAAGTGTCGTTTTGATCTTAGGAGAAAGTTTGTTTGCTGTTGACAGTTGATTGCACTTTTACTTTTGTCTTTTGGTTTGAATTTGTGAATTTCTAGTGTCGAAACAAGTGTTTACTTCAAAATCATAAAGTGTCGTAATCATCTTTTTGATTTCAAAAAGAAACTTGTTTGTGTTTTCACTTGAAATCGAATTCAAATTTGTACAACAACTTTCTTTCTAGGCATCAATATTAAGAAAGTGAAAACAAATACATGCACATGTGCATTTGCATATTGATAGTTTGTATGGTTTGGTTTAGGAAAAGTTCATTTACAGTGTGCTCTATGCTCTTTGAGAAAAGATTGTGTCTTTCTTTTCCCCTTGTAGCTAGGATTTTCATTGTTGAAAAGAGATAAAAGCTTGCTTATCATCTTTAGACTGCATTTAGGAATTGTATCTACATCTCGTGGTGATCCAAAAACGAAAACTTCTAAGAAAGATCAAGCTAAAATAAATTGAATGAACTTAACAACGCTTTGTAACTTAACGCACAACATAGAGGTCTAGGATAGAGACGTGTTCCGGCGTCGTAAAACCTGGTGACTGTCGGCCTCACTGATGGTTGGGTGATTCCTCCTGAGAGACGATAAGTGCCAGTACGGATTGTGCTCCCATGTACCGTCGAGTATATATTGGGCGACCCCTATAGGCATAAAACTTGTATCCATAGGAAGCCGTGTCGGCCGCCCTACTGATCGCAATGCACTGAACACAGCATTCCGAAAGATTGACTGCCCGTACCTTAAAAAGTATTCTGCGCTTATGCGATTGGTTTGGCACACCCTCTACCTAGAACTCCAGAGCAGTCCCTTTCGTTCCTTTTCAGACTCCTTAATGGAAAAGGTCCATCTGAGCACTTGTCACTTCGGGCTCATTAAAAATCGAAGGAGACTAGAGTCATCTTTTGCTTTTTCTCGACTCTTTAAAATTGAAAAAGCAAGTTCTGTCCAAGCGTCGTTAAAATTTATTTTAAACATTATATTCATACCCTTTTTCCTGTGTTGATCTTTAGGTTGAGAAAATGGAGCCTACCAACCAAGGAATTCCCCTTGGTGGAAATCCTAGTCCCTTCTCCTCTTGGGGAGATGTTGGTGCGCCCCATATGGCCACATTGTCGCTTCCAGGACTGACAATTGGCTTGCCGGTCTGGCTCTTCTCAACCAATGTCGTTCAGAACACCACTATTCCTGAACAGTCGAATCAGCAGTTAGACCAGTCAAGAGTTACCCACCAACCTTCTACTTCCTCTAGTTCTTCCTCTCCTCCTTCCTCTTCGCTTGATGTGGCTGGCAAAGCCAAAAGTCAAGTTCCTAAGGAGAAGAAGGAAAAGAAGAAGAAAGAGAAGAAGAAGAAGGAGCCAAAAGCGACTGGGGGCAAACGAGTGTCGTCTAACGAAAATCCACACACTGCACTGACCAGGCCTAAATCGCCATGTGTCATTTGCAGGGGAGACCACTTTCACAGAGATTGTCCCTGCATCCCTCGGATACTAAGGGACTGGTCTCCCCGTTGGCACAATCCAGTGGCATCATCCTCTGATAGCCATGTTGAAAGCACACCGTCAACTAGCGAAAGTGAAGTCCCAGGACAAAAAGGGAGAGCTAGATCTCCTTGTAAACTGTGCGAAGGCAATCACGCCATCCACCGTTGCCCCTTCTTAGACGAAGCTAAAAGATTTTTGGATGATCGTCCGGTTTCACCGTTACGAATTCCTCTTGGATATAAAAAAGTCTTGGCGAGTCCTTCGTTAGTTGAAAATCCAGCTGGCCCGCTCAAGTGGTCAGCTGAAGCACTGGTCATTGAAGATGAAACAGCTGAATCCATACCCGACGAAAGTCAAAAGGTCGAGGCGGCAGTTGACCCGGTCTTGCCTTCAGAGGTTTTATCTTCGAATGATACAGTCACTGAGGAGAATAAGGATGACACCGTCCAAATTCTCTTCATCAACACAGACTTCGACGAACACGGGGGCAACATATCCATTCCTTTATCGCAGGAAGGAAGTTCGTCAGAGCCGTACCCGGCCGTCTACTCGGTCCCACCTCCAAGCAACCTAGTTGTCTGCTTCGACTGGAATCAACTAGGCAGACCCCATTTACCAGTAAGCATACCATTCAGAATTATCGTCCAAATATACAGAATGGTCATGGTTGGCACCATCATTGATGAGGGGGCATCTGTGAGTATCCTTTCCTCTACTGGTTGGAAAGTGCTTGGTTCGCCATCGCTTTTGCCTGAAATGAGAAATCTGACAGGCTTTGATAAAGGAACCAGTCGACCTTTAGGGATCCTCCCCAATGTGCCCATAAAATTGAAAGGGAAGACCGTTCAAATGAACGTGATGGTCGTTCGAGGACCCTTGGATTATAACCTACTCCTTGGACGAGACTATATTTATTGTGTGGGAGCCATTGTCTCCTCACTCTTTAGAGTAATGTGTTTTCCGCACGATGGAAGAGTGGTCAAGCTCGTGGACCAGCTTTCATTTCCCGGATCACGCATCGCAAATAGTCATATACCATCCCTAAATGGTCTCTTCCTGCAAGAAATATCTCAACCCACCGTCCGTCCTCCCGATGAGCACGAGTAATTCGGAGGGATATGACTGGAACCCAGGGGGCATGCATCCTGGTCTGCTTCGGCAGGAAAACTTCGGGTATAGGGTAGGTTTCCGCGGGAGAATATGATGAGTCTGTACCCCGTCCGTGACTGAGATAGGGGTTATTCTAGAGTAAGATTCTTTTGTCAAAGTTATGTGAGTTGGCGGGCATCGTCGCTCACCTTTTTTTATCTTGGTAAACATCGCCGAAGAAGTGTTTTGTTTGAAAGATTAATGGAACAATCTTTGGGTGACCTGTAAGAGGTAGGCCTCTCTCGGTAAAACAATTGTTTTGGCGGAAGTGAAGTAGAGGTAACCTTGAAACTCTGTTTTATACCTGGGGGCATGCAAACCTTGTTGGAGTGCAAGCAAAGAGCGATTATTTATCTGTTTTTTGGATTAGTCGTTTCCTAACTTGAATAAAGAAAGGAAGTGGGGAAAAAATCTAAATGTTGCCATTTTACATGAGACATTCTTATCATATGACTGGATTAATCGAGCAGTTTTAGCACATAGTTCATGCTCGTTAAAAAATAAACATAAGATCGAGCAAGTGTTTCAACCCGCGTTTAAGCTCCTTAAAAAATGAACTATCCTCCGGTAAATAACCACCGTGAATGTAACATTATCAGCCATTAAAGCCTTGGTCGTGTTTGCACCGTCACCTCCACTTTTTCATTTGGCCAATCATTCACCTCCATTTGATTGTTTACCCATTTTGAGGAACAGTTGCGAAGAGTGATTTCACTAGCCATCCTTGTGACACTGCCGTGCTTGGGAAATTCCAACCCTTACCTGGAATCAGCTGCTACCCATTTTATCACTCGTTCCTCAAAAGACGAGTCTTCTTTAAGCTCTTTTCATCTGACTCGTAAAATATGAAAAGATTGTTGAGTTTTGGCCTTCCAGCTCGTTAAAGCGACAGGAAGAGCTATCCCTCCTCTCGATTTTAATCTTTTTGGACCTGAGGGATTATTACACAAAAAGATCGAGCACTTGTTTTGTTCGGCTCGTTAAAACTATCGAAAATTCATCCCTTTTGTATTGTTTTATACTTTTTCGGACTTAAGGGATTAGATGACGAAAAAGGACTTCCGGAGTTGTCTTTACGTACCTTTTCAGACTCTCTAAAAATGAAAAGGACCGAGATATCTTTGTCGTTAGACTCATTAAAAAGATTAATAGCGACAAACTTGTCTTTAGACGAGAACGAGTTTCACTATCGCTAGGCTCGTTAAAACATAGCGATGGGTTTGCCCGAAGGGAAAATTATAGAACAAGCATATGTTATCCTCCTCAAGCTTGACAAAAATAAAGAGGTATTGGTCAGCAATGACTGGGGAAAAATTGGGAAGAAACTCAAAGAACCTTTATTGGTAGCAAGTCGCTCTTGAACATGACACTTCCACTCCGTGCCTGAGTCGGGTTAGGTTGTTTCATTCACCGGTCACATCACCATGGTCTCACCATACCATCCACCTTTGGGGTAAATGCTACCAATCCATCACATAAGTGTCGCCGACATGTTCAAGAGAAGTCATCCAGAGAAGTCACCCGTGTCCCATCCACTACCATACATTATACTTCATTCTTTCATGACCGCCACCCTGAACCATATATCATCAGATCGTTTTCACCTCCACCAAAATCATTTGGTCCATTCCATGTCATTGATGTGGGATTCATCAAGGCCCTCCTTTGACAGATCGCTTCTTGTCGACATCAACTCATTATCCAAGAAGTTGATCTAGGAACACCCCCTTCAGTACTTTGAAGCTTGCATGCCTCAATGGCAAGTTTCTCACTTCTGGCGACAGGTATACATCAATGACCTTCGACCGAAAGATTTTGCGTGGTGTTCGATGCGAAGTCCTTTATTCACACCACGTGAATTTTACTGCAGTACCTTGAGGGTCATTATCATTATCGGTGATTCCTCTCGCACTTGTTAACAATTTACATCATTGACTGGTAATCAAGCGATGTCTTTCCATGTTCGACTTCAAAACATTTCTCACATGGATCGACTTGTACCTAGAGTGAAGATCGGACGAGATTGAAGACCCCAGATCTAGTTTCATCCATCCGGGCTGTGATATATATTCAGGAAAAATAAATACATTGACATGTACAACATTGCAGAACAGATAATCATCCTACCAAAAAGATGATGATTTCATCAGAATCATCAGTCTACCATCAGACGATTGTCTGTCCTATGTACATAAAAATGAATTTATAAAGCTGAGCATGGGAATGCCTGCCTCAGCTAGATCATGAAAACAGTATGAAAAATAATGTATTGTATTGTATCTTATTACAGGTCTCCTCCCAGCATTGAAAGAACTGTGGATCCTCCTAATAAAGCATTTCACCCAATAAACGGCCTCATACTTTAGGGGGCAACTGTTATAGACATTTTTGTGCCTTATAGCTCTAAGCATGAAATGTCCATAATCCAAGGGATCCAAAGTCCCTAAAAGTGTTGTTCCTGCCCCTAAAGGAACAAGTTCAACCAATGACAGCTTCTCCCAGAAGTTCTCCACCAGAAACTGCTCAAAACTAGTCAAATCAGGATCAATTCAGAAGCTCCACTAGCTGCCTGCGTTGCAAAGCAACCAAATACACTGGCTAGGTGCATTGCAATGCACTTGAATGCACTACCCAGGTGCGTTGAGCGGGAAATGACAAGTGGCAGAGTCATTCAACGAGGTGGAGAGACAATGGAAGCTTCCAGAATCTTCTCCAAAGACACTTGCCTAACTAAATTTGACCAGTGATGGGTAAGAGGCTCTCAGTCTCCAAGTGGAAGCAAGAACTGACAGAGAGAAGCCACAAGTCAAAACATAAGCTGACTCATCCTCTCTGCTTACATCTATATATGGATCCCTCATCCCAGAGATCTAGAGGCTGGAATTTTGTACTTTGCAGAGAATTGTTGTTGGTTTGAGATTGAGATTAGTACATTGGGTGATTTATGCTTTGTTGGAGGTGAGGAACGGATTCCTTTGCTGGGAGGTAGATGCTGGATCAGAACTCACTTGGTTGTATCTCCTCTTGGACTTTATTATCTTATCAATAAAATTGTTTGAGTTTCTTCTACATGCTTGTATATCAGTGATGTTTTGTTATATTTGCATGTTTAGCTTAATCTGATCCTGAGCTTTTTTTTGAATGTAAATCTATATCTTCATGTAGTTTCTCTCTTCTGTGATCTTGCAGGAATTCAGTGAAGCTGGGCCGGTAAGGGAGCAGGGAGCTGGGAGCTATTGAAGAGAGGAGCGATTGGATCAATAAACTAGCGCAAGGCACATGTTAGTTTATCCTTCCTCTTCGTCTACATTTCATAAAGAAGAATACTCAAGTAGTTTTTCCTTGTTTGTTGCTAAGACACTGTCACACCTTAGAGTGGGATAGGGGCGTTCTGAATAGATACTTTTCCCAACAACAGAGACTCCAAGGGAAGGGTAACATTCTGAGGAGGTTCATTCCCAATTATGCTAAAATAGCTAAAGGATTTACTCATTTATTGAAAAGGGGATATCCTTCCATTGGAACTAGGTTCCGTAAGCTTCCTTTGATGCTCTTAAAGATACCTTAATTAGAGCCTCATTAATGTATTCCCCGAATTATCAAAACGACTTCTTCCTATATCTCGTTGCTATAGATACAACCATTGGAATGGTTTTAGTCCAAGAAGAGGATGGGACTGAACATCCGATATATTGTTTGAGCTTCAATCTTAATGATACAGAAGTTAAGTACTCTTATGTCGAAAAGTTAGCTCTGGCTATTGTTTAAGATGTACAAACATTTCGCAACTACATCCTACTCCAAAATACCATTATCATTTTGGATTGCAACCCTATGACATATATTTTGTCACGTCAATTGCTGGAGGAAAAATACTCAAAATGGATCATCATTTTTCAGGAGTTTGATTTAGAATTCATCAAATCCAAATTGAAGAAATATCTAGTCTTTTTAGAGCTTCTTTGTGACCTTCCCTCGAATACCATTTGTTTGGCCGCTAGTTTGTCACTATTATTATCACTCTTTAATGACTATTTTATCCATTTCTACCATTACTTATCATGTCATTTACTATACTTTATCATATAATTCCATTTTATAATTATTTATGCTCTTACGGATAAATATTATTTCTTCTCTATTATTTTTAATAAATTTCTTATTATTATGCATGATTTTACCAATGGTGGTTTATTATTAAATTGTTTGTAACATCACTAACCATTTTAGCCTCCAAGATATTTTGCAAATTGAAAATCTTCAACTCATCATTAAATATTCCAATTCAAAAATTCACTGGAATAAGAAGTGACAATTTTTCATTGGACGTTTTGGTTAAATGGAGAAGAATCTTGAAAATTCGAAACATGGGCTTTGTCCATAACGGACCAAAATATTTTTTTAATGAGAAGTTTGCCCAAATTGATTCCTTATGAAGAGAAAAAGAAGGTTCTCTGAAGACATTTTTCCCAGATTCACTTTTGCGGCTGGTTTCCAAATTATCTCAGCTGTAACACCAAATTCGACCTGTTCCTGTTGAATGCTGATGGAAAGATATTTCAGGTATGATCTCGTTGATCAATTTGTTGTGAACAATCCAATTTTGTAATGGGAATCATATTGTAATCATCTTTGTTGTAACTGTTCTTTGCTCTCTGTAATGAAAACAGAGATCAAAGCTGGAGTGTGGAGAATTAGATGGATTATTATATTAGAGATAGATAGGATATGATAGGAGGAGGGGCAGAGAGTATTATTATTCCGAATTGTAATTTTATTTGTAGACTCTCACTCTTGAGAAGACACAAATTATTGTAATTCTACCCGATTTGATGATTAATATATAAGTAGAGTTGTTGCTCCTTTGCATTTCCTAAAGTAATTCAATAGTATTCACTGGTGGCTAAGGGCCTGGCCCCTGGTGGATTCACTTGCTATTCCTGTATCATGAATTTCTAATTTCTGCAGTGTGATGGTTTGATTGAATTCTTACTCTTTGTAATTGTATCACTTTGTTGTTTCTTATTTTCCAATCTTAACAAAATCGTTTTGCTTTGTATAATCCGTAGTAGTGTTATTGATTAAGTTTATTGTTATTTCAGATTCAATGATTTAATTACATATTCTGTTTGAGATCATCAACTGTAAAGAGTATTGACTATCATTGTCGAAGCTCTAAAATTGGGATCATTTGCTACTTGTATTGGTTATTGAGGATTGTGTTTGATTTAGATTAAATTAGTTAAAAGAGGAATGAGTTACCACTATTGTATCATTGATTGATAATTGTTGTTGCTTTGATGAATGTATGATTTGGTTTTATTATAGGATTAAGTTTTCTTTAATTGCAATTGGGATTTATTGAAAGCATCCATTTACTCTTGTATTTGAAAGATCTATACTACATTTTAAGAAACATTACTCTCTGGGATTATAACGTGCACATATTATGTACACTCTTGAAATAAGAGGACTTTCCCAGGTTGATAATTAATGTGGGATAAATATGAGTTTTAAAAGACACCTTTTAGCACCCAATGTTTTGGCACTGCTTCCAGGGAGAGTGTTGCCATTTTACAAAGAGTGATGTATGTTTGATATTTTCTGCTGGGAAAGAATCAGGTATTAAAAACGGAAGGTAAGAATCTATGTGACAAACAAGTAAAGTGCTTGGTCCTCCGCCCACTTTTTAGCAAAGTTGCATAGAAGTTGAAGTAGGTGTTTGATGTTTGTCTACTATGAACGAATTGGGTATTAAAAATGGAAGATAATAACCTATGTAACGAGCAAGTAAACTGCTTGCTCCTCCACCTGCTTTTCAGCAGAATCTCGTAGAAATTGAAGTAGGAAACTTAGAGGTAGAATTTTTTTTAAAAATCCATAATTCCACTCAAGCGGTGATGTAAGCACCACCCATTTCACTAACCAATTTATAGGAACATTTGAAGGAGGAGCATCAAAGAAACACATGAAAAACATCTTCTATTATGGTAAGAAATGGCTCACATTGCAAATTTTGAATTCCCTATCAAAGATCTAGGAGGAGTGACAAAAATGCCCATAATTCCCCCATCTTCTCTACCAAATTTTGATGGTTTGGCAACTGAAGATCCAAATACATTCTTATTTGAGTTAGAAATACTTTCTATAGGATATGATTATTGAACTAATGATCAAAGGTTGAAAGTGTTTCCTCTTACTCTAAAAGGAGTAGCTCTCCGATGTTTCACGAGCTTAGGTGGGAACTGCATCGAAACATGGGAGGACATGAAGAAGATATTCTTGAAGAAGTACCAAGACTACCGCAATTCCAATGAAGATATTTTCAATATCATACAAGGGGAAGATTAAAGCTTCGAGGACTATGTGGAGAGATTTCAATACAACCTTCAAAAAACAAAGCATAAGTATTTGGAAAAAGAGATCTTAAAAACACTCCTTCTTAAAGGAATCAAAGATGAATTTTTAAAACTCTTAAATCTCATAGGAAAAGAGGATGTTTTTCAGTTAACATATGATGATGTTTGTGAATTGTGCATAAGGTTTTCAAGGGGAATCTCCAAGTCTAGTAAGAATTCTAGAGAATTTTCTTCTTTCTTTTCCAAATCTGCTACAAAAATAGGGGACATAAGAGATGAAATCAATATTTTATTTGAAAATTTTAAAGTTTATTTTATTAGCTCTCTAAATAAAAAATTGGATATTTTGTAGGTGCAGAAAAATCAAGAATTTGATGAAGTGTTTTTCCCTCATTACCGAAAGGAGCATCCCATAGATAGTTGTCCTTCCTTATCTAGGATGGAAGTAGCATAGCAAGGAGATGAGAAAGCCGCAACAAGGTCAAAATAAAGGGAAGAATGGCCTATAGGCATGCTTCAAAACACTTCCTCTCCATTCTCTTACTTGCATAATCTATCATGGAATACTCATGTGTTAGGACAGCCATGTCAATCTCAATATAACTCCCACAAATCTTGTCTACAAGTTTGGAATGGTTCATCTTATGATTGCATGACTAATCTCCCTCATCTTGTAGCAGAAACACATTCTCCATATTCTTCAATAGCTCTTCCACAACATCTTGCTTGCCTATCAAAATCATCCACTCAACCCAATCAACTACATCATCAAAATGCTCCATTCCGTACACAATTTCCTGCTCAACTGATTCCACACCTTGTCACACGGAATCTGTCAAGGGTGCGGACACGACTGACCTTCCTAGAAGTCTAAGACATTCTAATGACAAACAAGACAAAATGGAGTAATCTTTCTCTAAATACACCTTTTACAACATGAAAACTACAAGTGTTTAGGCTTACCTTATTCCAAAACGCTGTTGTTGAAGTTCGTTCTTGACGATCCGGATGAGCTCCTCCTTCAAGTCAATTCCTGCAACCACAAACAATCAAACAATTACCAAGCACTTGCATTTCATATAATAAAACATATATTCAACATGCAGACCAAGGAACACATGAAATAACTCATTAACACAAGCTATTGAGAAAAATAAACCAGTTTGTATTAATAACGAAACAAAGAAACTCTTACAACCTGGCCTTGGTGTTGTGCAAGTTCCTCCCAGGGTCCATCAAGGGTTTTCCTCTACTTTGACAAAGCTCACCCTCTCCCAAGTAGAATCAAGTGAAGACAATCTCTCCTCACAAAGGCTCTAATGGAAGACCTAAATCCTGCAGCATTTACCCAAAGAAAATGTATAGCTCCAACCTCCTCTCCTTCTGGCTCAATGCCTTTATTTATAGTGCTGTAAAGAGGTTATTCAGGTCCACTATCAATGGGATCATCCCCCTCTATGGGTGGGATAGCTCCCTTATTGATGGGATAAGTTCCCCCTTAATAGAGATACATGAACCAACTGGAGGCGCATCCATTTCATCAAACCGACCTCTAGAATGTTCTAGAAGTAACCACAAGTAACTTTTTCAAGATAAAACTCGCGCATTTTGCCTTTTACAGAGGGACGCACCTGTCCCTTAACATACAGAGCGTCCATGGACGCAGATTTTGTGAACATGGTCAGCGTCCCCGCAGGTAAGGCTAGAGAGAACCTGCGACCCCAGAGATAAACATGATTTTTACAAGACTTTCTCTCTTCTTTGAGTTTGAGATGGATAACAGAGGCATGAGACTTGCCTAAGAGGGTAGCATGACTGTTGATTTGAGCCATACTAACTGTAAGTAGTCAAGGTGACATTTTTTAGTGTAACAGATTGCCCCCTAAAGTGCGAAGCCTGGAATAGAATAGGGTTTTGTAATTCTAGGAAGGGTGAAGCGCTTTATCATTTCAAGGATTGCCTTGTGGATGGCCTGGTTGGAACCTGCAATTTTCAACACAAAATACATGGATAAGATTATATCATCACTGAGGTAGGCATTCCCATACTCAGATTCAAAACTTTAACTAATGGACTAACTATTCTGATACAGGAATGATCTTGCAGTACATTATTTTTATAGACTTTTGTAGACACAGTATGGACGCAGCCATCTGTTTATGATAAGTCTACATAGACAATGAATACAAAACTCCTCGCAGCCTGGATGGTAGAAACTAGATCCAGGGTCTTCACTTCTACTTCCCGAATTGGTACGATTCTAGCCATGTGATTAAATGATTCGATGTCGAACATGGTAGAAACCACTTGATTACCAGTCAATGATGTAAACTGTTAACAAGCGTGAGAGAAACCACCAGTAATGTCAATGGTCCTCAAAGTACCAAGCACAACCCGTGAAATGTGAATAGATGTTTTGATGTCGAACACTTCACGGAATCCTCTGATCGAAAGTCAATGATGTAAACTGACGTCAAAGGCGAGAAACCTGCCATTGATGCATGCAGACTTCAAGGTACTGTCGATTCCTAAGTCATCTTTCTAGATAATGTGTCGATGTCGATAGAAAGCGACCCGTTGCAGGCAAGCCCGCAACACGAAATCATTGTTCAAGTTGAAGAAATGTTGCTGTAAGGACTGACTCAGGGATGGTCAAATGGATGACAAGTATTTTGCAGATGAAAGTTTTGCTTGCAGACCTCTTGAACACATAACGACACAACAGATGGTTTGGTGACGAATAACTCAAAGTTGATCCCTGAACCCGGTTAAAGATTTTCAAAGTGATTTAGTCAACTGTGAGGTAAAAGATTTCCCAACCCAGGTGAATGAAAAGTGTCGTGTTCAAGAGCGGTAATAAAGTTTCTTCTGAGGCAAAAGGTGACAAATAGGTTCATTCTTCTCTTTTTTCCCCCACCATTTCTGGCAAGTACCTCTTTATTTTTAACAAGCTTGAGGAGGATAACATATGCTTGATTATAAGCTCATCCTTCGGACGAGTCCAACCTAGTTTAAATGCGAACCCTAGGAAGGAGTGGTTCGTTCCTGTTTGTAATTGAACAGGTCCTTTACTGTAAAAGTTTAACGAGCCCAGTATAGGAGAAACTCGGCGTTTTTCATTTTTAGAGAGTCTGAAAAACTTAAGGAAACTCCACGTTGAACTTTTTCGTATATTTGTGTCCCTCAAGCCCGAAAAAGTATAAAATAATACCTGGGGGAACCGCTTGATCTTGCGACCAAGGAGTACTTTCATAATAGTGTCGTTGACCTGAAAAGTAAAAAGCGATCAAAGACACGTCGTTTTATTTCCTTATCGAGTTTGAAACGACAAAAACCCGGCAATCTTTTCCTGATTTTGCGGTCAGAAAAGAGCTAAAAGGGGACCGTCTTTTAATTCCGTTTTAACGAGTGAAAAAGAAACACTCGGCGATCTTTTCATGTTTTAGGAGTCAGAAAAGGGCTTAAAAGATGACTCTGAAATTTTGTTTGTGAAAAATTACAATTTCCCTCGAAATCCCTTCGTCCTGCACAAAAGCGACACATTACTCATACCTGTTTAAAATAGGCAAAAATACATTCGAAAACATCTTTTCATGGTAAAAAATGAACTAATTCATCCAAAAAACCTATAAAAAGACCTTTTACCATGTCATTTTTACCGTTTCACTGTTGAGGTTGAAAAAGGAGCTTTTGACAAGAAACTTCCCGTGGTTGCTGCGGAAAATCTGACCGTCGGAATCGAACGCCGTTTCACCGAGGTATTTTACACATCCCACTCTTCATTTTTATCCGTTTAGTTTTTTGTTTTTGGTCTCTGTTTCATTTTTTGGGGGGTTTTGGGTTCAAAATGCGCCCCTCGGCGGACGCAGGTGCCCTTCGGGTGACCTGCGTCCCCCGACTTTTTCTCACACGGGAAAAAGGTCGGGGGACGCAGTCCGCCTTCAGGCGAGCTGCGTCCGGACGCCCTGTGCTAAAAAGCCGGGGTGCGTCTTCCGCAAAGGGCGCATTTCAAAACCCTAACTCTCTCAAAAAACCACCAAATTTTCTCAAATTAATTTCTAATTGACTCTTTTGATGTGCAGGGCCCAAAACATGTTAGACTGGAGAGAGAGAGAGCACGTAGAAGACGATGAAGCTGCGATTAACCACCAACCCTCTCTGGATGCCTTAAGAACATGTGGATTGTACAAATATTGGACCATACCGGGCATGAGGGGCCAGGTAAGATTTTTGGAATGGCTGGTTGAGCGATGGAACGTTCAAGATCAATGTTTTTACATTGGAGGGCACCAGCTCGAGATAGAGCCCTCGGATGTATACTTTCTCACTGGCTTGCCAAACAGAGGTGAGCAACTCAACCTTGCGGGGACCAGGCCGGGTGGCCAATCCCTTGATGATCTCCGCGAGGAGTGGTGCAGACCAGGGACTCGCCATAAAAAAGGCGTGGAGATAAAGCACATCGCTCTGGCGGAACTTAGAGTTATTGCATTTACGGTCACTAGGATTTGTGGCGCGGCCGCCTTGCACATTGCCTCCGGATCCCAAATGCGGATGGCAGTTGACTGTTACCAAGGCACCATCTTCAACTGGTGCGAAGCTGTGTCGGCTCATATGAAGAGCCAACTAACCAAGGCAAAGAACGGACGACTAAAGACTTTTGGATATGGGCCTCTAGTCGTGAGCTTTGCCTTGGAGAGAGTTCCTATGCTGATCCCTCAGCAACTCACTGTTGATGACTTGGGTCCTCGGGAGCCAAAGCTTGTTCGATGGGTTGCGGTGATGGCCCGGCATCCTGACGAGGGTGCTGCAGTGGTTCGATTCTCAGACAGTTACTTCGACTGGCTAGAGGGCCAGCTTTTTGTGATACAAGACTTTCCATATGCCGGAATGGATTTCAGAGGTGATCCGGACATGGTTCTTCCACAGGGAGAACAATGGGATGACAGAGGTACTTTCATTTTCACAAGTTTTCTAATTATGTATTTTTTATTTTTCATATATATCGTCTCAAAGTAACAGTAAAATTTTAAAAATGCAGATGTTGGACCACAGCGTCCAGCCAATCTCCGGCCTTACGACAGACGACATCCAGCTGCACCGGCACCGGCCCTACAGGATGCGACAGCAGAAGTACTAGCCGATTTGGAGCATGATCTAGAGCGTCTCACGGCAGATATACCTGAGACTACTATGGATGATATTCCAATGAGGCTTCAGCGCTTCGTGGTCGCAGTCCCTGGACCGTTTAGGAGATTTCTGCGCAAGATAGCCCGCGCAGTGGTGTCGTACAGAGAGCACCACCAGTGATTGACTAGTCACTTTTGTAGTCACATGTGACATTTTTGACTTTTTGCACTATCATTTTGCCGATCATAAGGTGTGTTAAACCTATGATCGAAGACGATGTATATATTTTTGGACACACTTCTATCTATATCTATATATCACTATTACCGGCTTATCTTGTTTAACATGTATGATGAAATGTCTTTAAATTTACTTGCATGATTATTATAAATGTCTGTCCAACACTCGAGAAGCAATTGCATCTGCTAATGTATTCAAAGACCTTGGAATATGTTGATATTCAATGTAATCAAATTCACGTTCCAAGAGACGCACTCTCAAAAACAACCTTAATAACACAGGATTTCTAATGGCATAAACTCTATTAAGCTGTAATACAACAAGTTCAGAATCTAACCTCACTATCAAACGTCGAATTCCAAATGAAATAGATTCGGATAATAATTCAACCACTGCACTGTATTCTGCAATGTTATTCGTTGTTTGACCGAGGCTTACCCCATGCATAGAAACTAACTCGTCAGAGGGTGAATAGATAACCCAAGCTGCGGAAGAGATATTCCGTGTACTACGACAAGCACCATCAGCAAATCCAATGTATGTTTGGAGAGGCGTCGACATCTACAATATCAAGAGTAAAACCAAGATGAGCCAAAATAATGACGAAAAACCACACTTGCTAAGCTAAGCACACTGACTAAACTAACACACTTGCTAGCTAGAAAGGAAATCTAACCTATCTAAAAATTTCTCCATCCATCATTTTAAGCATAATACCTCTTTAGGTAAAGTCCATTTCTGGGTTTGCCCAAAGAGTCCCCATCAAAATCAACTAACTCATAAGCCCCTTTTGCTAGCTTTCGCTTTACAATGTAGGGCCCATGCCACATGGGAACGAATTTTCCAGCACCTAGCTTATCGTTCGCTTGATCATATAATAGTACTAGGTCTCCTTCCGAAAAACTTCGAGGGGTTACATTTTTATCGTACTGAGCTTTCATTCGTTTCGCGTGAGTCTCGATAGCTAAAGTAGCGTCACGTCGAGTCTCATCTAATTTAGCTAAGTATAACAACCGTTTCTCCTCTTCGGAAGTAGCTGGAAGTAATTCGACAGCCATTTGAAGTGATGGGATTTCGCACTCAATAGGTAACACAGCTTCTAAGCCATAAACTAGCTGAAAAGGGGTGAAACCTGTTGAATTTTTCACTGAAGTTCGATATGCCCATAGCGCCGAAAATAACATGTTATGCCAATTCGTTCGATGGATACCAATGATCCGTCGAATCATGACGACTAGAACTTTGTTGATTGACTCAACCAAACCGTTGGCTTGCGGATAATAAGGTGTAGAGCTATCGTGGCGCAAACCAAGCTGGCTTGTAAGTTCAGTCATCATGACATTTCGAAAATGGCTTCCATGGTCCGTAATGATTGCTTGTGGGACACCAAACCTAGTTATGATATGATTGAATACGAAAAGTGCAGCTGTCTTGCCGCTTGCGTCGAATGTAGGCATCGCCTCGGCCCACTTAGTAAAATAATCAACCGCAAGGATGATATACGCATGCCCCCCGGCCGAGTGAGGGTTACAAGTAATAAAGTCAATGCCCCATTTGGCGAATGGACCAGCGGCAATTATAGGGTGGAGAGGAGCAGGTGGAGCGCGCATCTTGCGATCAAACACTTGACAGTTGTGGCATTTTCTGACGGCAAGGATACAATCTTTAAACATAGACGGCCAGAAATAGCCAGCGCGCAACACCTTCTGAGCTGTGGCATACCCAGACATATGACCGCCACATGCTCCAGAGTGACAATCATTCAAAACTCTCTCAGCCTCATCGTGAGTTAAACAACGTCGAAAAACTAAGTCTGCCCCCAGGCGATAAAGTGTATCTCCAATAATTCTGTATTGCTGGGATTGAAACCGAATTTTTCGACGGTTTTCCTTGGAAGCTTCAGGCCGAAAGGTTTGGGTTTGGAGATAGATGATTATATCCCCATACCACGGATCTACAGTGCTAATAAGAAACAAAGATTCGTCCGCAATGGACTCCTCTGCCACAGTCTCTGTGTCAGCACTCGGGAAATCACACATTAATTCCGCGAAGACTAAAGATTTCTTAGACTTGGACTTCTCAAACTCCAAGTCGAACTCTTGCAGGATGACGATCCATTTAGAGTACTTGCCCCCTAGCAGTTGTTTTGTCAATATATAAATCATAGGGTTGCAATCCGAAATAACAGTAGTTTTGCGGAGAAGAATGTAGTGACGAAAACGCTGGACAGCTTGAACGGCTGCCAGGGCCAATTTCTCCACATGTGAATATTTTAACTCAGTTGGATTTAAGGTTCTGCTAAGGTAATATATCACATGCTCTGCCTTGAATTCATCTTCTTGAACTAACACCATTCCAATGGTGGAATGCGAAGCTGCGAGGTATAAGAAGTAGTCCTGGTTGTAGTTGGGAGGATGCAATAACGGTGCATGGGTCAACGCGTGTTTCAGTGCATCAAAAGATTGTTGAGCAATCTCGTCCCAAAAGAATTGTACGTTCTGTTTCAACAACCGTGTAAAACCTTTAGTGACCTCGGCGTAGTTAGGGATGAATCGGCGTAAAAAGTTCGCTTTCCCTTGCAAACTTTGGAGTTGGCGCAAACTCGAAGGAGGAGGCAATTGGATGATAGCCTCGACTTTCGAGGGATCGACGCGAATGCCGGTTTTGGAAACAACAAATCCCAGCAATCGACCTGTTTCTATACAGAAAACACACTTGTGGGGATTCAACCGAATTCGATAATGCCTACACCTCATAAAGATTGCTCGTAAATGGACAAGGTGATCAGCTCGGTGTAAAGAATGAGCAGGCAAATCATCGAGATAGGGTTGCACAATGTGCTTGATGTCATGAAATGCATAAGACATGGCCCGTTGAAAAGTAGCACCGGCATTCTTAAGGCCAAAAGGTAATTTGCAATAAGCAAATGTCCCCCATGGACAAATGAATGCCGTTTTTGGTTGATCGGCAGGTAGAATATTGATTTGATTATAACCTGAGAAACCATCCATGAAGGAAAACATCTCACTTCCGGCACAATCATCAATAATTTGATCGATATAAGGCGTAGGATAGTTGTCTTTTGGACAAGCTCGATTGATATCCCTATAATCGATACAGATTCTTATTGTTCCTTGTTTTTTATTGACGGGAACAATATTCGATACCCAATCCGTTAACGGGATCGGATAAATGAAACCTGCTTTCAACAGCTTTTCGACTTCGGCTTTGATTGCAGCTGCTTTTCGAGGGTGAATCTGACGCAACCGTTGCCGAATGGGTTTAGCATCCGGGTAGGTTTTGATTTCATGAACAACAATGGCAGGATCAATTCCCGGCATTTCTTCGTAAGACCAGGCAAACACGTCGCGGAATTCTTGGAATAGGGCCTTGTAAGTTTCAATTTCTTCGTCAGTACATGCGGCACCTATATGAATGTTCTCCTTGATTCCGGGCTTCACTGAAATATCAATGGGAATAGTACGAGAAATATTCCCTAAATTCAGCTCTGAATCAGAATGTTTCGTTGGATCCTGAGCGTCTTTGACATATTCAGCGGTAAAGATAGATGAAAAATCATTTTCAAAGGCATCATCCTTAGGTAAAAACGAAGATCTGTGATGGAGATCTTCCCATGGTAGATCATCTACACTTAGGATTTCGCGAAGTTGTTCGTCAGATGACACTTCTTCGGGAAACGTTATCCGTTCTAAGGGTGAGGTGAAAAGTGACTCTTCACTGACCACATTCATTTGGTCGGTTGAATGAAAGTCGGTAAAAGACATAAGAGCTTCATAAGCAATCTCATACGGACTCAACGGCATAACATCACCGAGTGAGTCTAGCTCAGAGTCAGAGGGAACATACCAAGGATCATCATAAATAATGTTTTCTGACGTGATCATATGAATTGTTGCGAACGAAGGGTCTGCATTGAGTGGAGGGAGAGGAAAAGTTCCCAGTAAACCGGAATCCTTAACTAAACCTACACCAATGTCCCTATAAGGGATTGTCGTTTTACCAACATGCTGGATAGTTTCTAAAGAGGTTGGGTCGGATGAAAAGTATGTCAGCTGATCAATAGTCACGATCTTACCGTTATGTGGAAACTTAATGACTCTGAAGACCGATGAAACGACCGCTGTCATAGCATATGACCAACTTCGACCCAAAAGAAGGTTGTAGTCTAGAGGGGCATCAACCACTTCCACATCCAGACTAACGGTTTTACCTTCGACCCCTATAGGCAATTCTTGTAGAATACCAAACGGACGGAACCCACGGCCATCAAAGGCCTTAAGGATGGTGGGGGATTGGTTCAACGAAGGAGAACCAAGCGATCTCCAACATTGAATCGACATAATACACGTAGAAGCTCCCTCATCAATCACAGTCCGATGAATAGGCCTGTTTTTGACTATCACTGGAATTTGGAAAGCCATTTGATGGGGGAGACGCGGTGTACTACTTTCTAGATCAAAGATCATTAGGTTCGGGTCCTGAACATCGACAGCTCCAATAGCCGACAAAAGCAATTTTCGTTGCGCTGGACATGATTGCAGCACTTCGAGTGCCGACATTGCTGAAGGTGAAACAGCTAAGTCTTCAACAATGTTGTAATTCTGGGCTGCTCTCGCATGTGGATTGAAAGCAGACCTTCGAAGTACACCCTTGGCGGGCGGCTTAATCACTAAGTCTGGGTTAGGTTTTTCGATCTGTAGTGGATCGGAACCAGGAGCTGAGGTTGATGGGTTAGAGTTAGAAGATTCTGCTTCTTTACCATCAACAGGAGCCTTACTACCATAATCTTGCGATCGAGTCGCAATCCTGACATGAGACATCATCAAAATGGGTTCTTCACTGGCATTCGAAGAAGAACCTATCATCTTATTTTCCTGCTCGGGGAATGGATTCTTTAACACAGCAGGAGTCGGAGAACCTTTAACTATTTTCACTACCTCGGCCCGATGAGGGCAGTCTCTCGTAAAATGATCTTCTTCACAAATGAGACAAGGATAACGAGGTTTGCGCTTTTCGTCATTGGTTTCCGACTTTTCCGTTTTCTCCTTTGGAGCCTTGTCTGCTTTAGCCTTCTTCTTTCCTTTCTTCTTTCCACCGTTTTTGGATTTGGCCGTAGATGACTCTACAGCGTGAATGTCGGCGGTAAGTTCAGGAGGAGAAGACTCTCCTGTCGGAGAATCAGGCAAAGTGATAATTGGAGTATTGGAGGTCTTGGAAGACTTCTTCTTACTCTTCGTAGTCACGATACCGATCATACCATCAGCGGCATGAGATCCCGAAGGAGCAGCAGCGATTTGGTTTGACTTTGGAAGATCCGGAATTTTCTCGTGTAACGTACCCGACTGAGTGTAAACTAAGTCAAGGTATTGTGCCTGAGCAATGACTTGCTCCTCAGTAACTACGCCGGCCTTAGCTACATCTTCAGTAATTCTTGGTAATAATGATTTTACAAACCATTCAGCTAAAATTTGGTCCGGGATAAAAACTTTCACTAATCTTCTTCGACGTCTCCACTCATGGATGTGATCAGAAATGTACGTGGATGTCGATTGTTTTAGCGAAGTTAATAATTCTGTACCATTATCGTATCTGACTGGTAACTGAAAATGAGTTAAGAATGAAGTAGCTAACTGGCTAAAGTTGTAAAAAGAAGCCCGTGGCAACTCAATGTACCACTTGGCTGCGAGACCAATGAGTGTACGCTGGAAAAGACGTAAGCGGATAGAATCATCTGAGATGGAATTTGATGCACACCAGAGGTGGTAAGTCATCACGTGATTAGACGGATCCTCTCCAGACTTACCTTCGAACTTGGGTATATCGCTGGGCAACTTATTTGGCATTGGCGGCCAGAACGGAAGATATTGAATTGGATCGTTCGTTAGGCGCGTCAAGTCGGGTAAATCTAAAGTCGCAATAAATGGTAACTGCCGGTTAGGATCTCTGAAACTCTGAGTCACAATACCAGCCCCAGGAGGAGGATATCCAGGATAACTAGGAACAGGATTCGCATTGGGGATATTATATCCTCCTGGAAAACCAGGATTAACCGGACCGTACTGGGGTTGTTGAGGTGGTTGATAATTGTACCCAGGATACGGTTGATACTGGTAAACCGGTTGTTGGGCAGCTTGCCCAGGTTGATACTGTCCCTGGTACGGAGGTTGAACAAATTGAGGTTGAGTAGTAACAACCGTACTTGTACCAGGTTGACCTGCAGGCATCTGGACTGTGGTTTGAACCGTGGGTCCAGACAACGGTACAGATGTCTGAGGAGCGGTTACAGGGACAGTAGAAACCGGAGCTGCCGATACTCCAGAAGTAAGCATGGTAGATGAAGCGGTAGTTGCTGCAGCCGTGTGAGGTGGAGTACTCGGTGCAATTGGCGGCTGAGTAACTACAGAAGTTACAGGGGTCTGAACACTTGACTGGACAGGTTGCGGTTGCTGGGGTGGACCAGGAACTGCAGGTTGTCCTGCTTGAGGTACCGACTGTATACTTGGTTGCGACATCTGTTGACCCTGTGACGGATCCCATGTTAACATTCCAGGGTATTGACTCGTAACAGGTTGAGGATACTGAGATCCATAGCCGTATTGAGGATAGGGTTGATAACTGTAAGGTGTAGTCCCATATGATTGCCCTTGAGGTGGTTGATAACCTTGACCAGGGTATTGACCCGTAGGTTGATAACCTTGAGGTAAATACGAATACTGGGGTTGACCTTGACCTTGAGGTTGGTATCCTTGAGGTTGATACCCTTGGGGTTGATACCCTTGGGGTTGCCATCCTTGAGGTTGCCATCCTTGAGGTTGATACTGATACTGAGGTTGACTTTGGGGTACGTATTGAGGCTGGGGTTGATACCCTTGGGGTTGATACCCTTGAGGTTGCCCCCCAGTCACAAATGAAGTACCTTGAGGTTGCCCCCCAGGCATTAACGAAGGTTGCCCCCCAGGCGGTAATTGGCCACCTTGAGGTTGGTTAATGGGAGTTGAACCTGACATCATATAAACTTCACCTATACTCAATGGTACATTACCACTGTTTCCAACTAATAACCCATGATCAACAGGTTGAGGAGATGCTCCCGCAAAGGTACCAGAAAGTGATTGATACCCAGTAGGAACAGAAGGACCGCCATGTAAAAATGATTCAGGACTTTGTGAAAACACAGATGACTGACCAGACATATTTACAGGAGAATGAATTCCTCTAGGTGGAACCGGAGTACGAGGTGTAGAAAAACCTACTGAGTTGTCTAAAAAATTGGTTAATGCAAGGTACCAAGATTCACTTCTAGGAGGACTGTAAAAGATGGATTCACGCTCCCTTAGATCAAGGGTAATTAGATCTTCAGAATCAGAAACGCCTATTTCTTCCTCTGGAACAAGTTCTTCTATAGCAATTAATCCAACAGGAAGATTTTCGGTGATAATTCTTTCTATTCTTGGTGAATCAGGAACACTAGGAGTTGGAGTAACAGGTTCTGAAATTTCAGGTTCTTCGCCTGTTTCACTGGCAGATGAAAAACTACCAGCAAGCTCGGAAACTGTAACAGCTTCGGGATTGTAACCTGTTTCTAATCTTTGGTAATCTGGATGGACTACCAAAGAAGATTCTCCTTCTTCAGGTGAACCTACTCTACTGCCACTAGGAGGAGTTACAAGGACCTTTAAACCCTCTAAATGACCCGGAATGTTTTCAGGAGATTCACCCCGCGATTTACGGAGTTTTCTTAACAAATCTATCCCGGTAACAATCTCAGGAGACTTGCCCCGAAGTCTACGGGACTGTCTCGGTAATTCCGCCACAATTAAAGATTTTAACTACAACACACGAAATCAAAGTAAAAAATTTCAAATCAAACCACCTAAAGTCTTCTAAAGAACCAATCAAATTTGAAGCACACGCCTAAATAATCTAGAGCGTCAAACCACACACAAACAGTAGTCTTCCGGACCAAAAGCGCTAGTTGGTGATTAGGCCCAACCTCGCAGGATTCAGTACAGAAATAGTGGGTGGAACAGTTACCCCGGCAACCTGCTTAATGAATAGACTGGACCAAGTTCCTCCACTTTAACCGTCTCGAAGTGAAGCGAACCCCCCAGAAAATCCAAGTGAGTATAACCGACGTCTGCTCCAGGTACAGTGGGACCTTCCCTCCACCGTCACCTTGGGTAGAATCCTAGATATTATGGCCACTAAGGTTACCAATCACAACAATTACACCTGGGGGAACAGTCTAAACTCCGACAGCACGCAAGGGCAGAGTAGCAAGCTCCAATCCCCTTACCGGCTCCTTGACAACAATCCAAGGTTTACCGATAAGTGACCCCTGGCTCCTCGACAATGGTTAATCCGAGGTTTACCGTTTGTAATACGTACTGCCTGGCGTCGTTCCCAACGAGGGAGGAATGATCCCCTCACTGGTTCGGACACGAGCTCGTGTTTCTCCTTTAAGAGGAGCTTTCCCAGAATGTAACTGAAACAATTGGATTTGTTCTACTCAAGATAGACTATCTGTTTGGTTTTGTAGTCTTGGAGAGTTAAGTACTCACCTACTCCAAGACCCTAGCCTAAGCTATGTTGGTGCTTCAGAGCCCTAGAAAAATAAAGATTACTAGATTGATTTTAATTTAAGCGTTACTTTTAAGGTTGTTTCTTAAGTCAAAAGGTGATGGAAGTGAAACTAGTGGTGTGTTGACTCGACTCGAAACCACTACAAAATGCACCTAAAATGATTTATCCACTACTTTACTTTTTCGATGAATTGCTTAACTAAAAAGTTGAGAGAATGCAATCTTTATAAAAGCAACTTCTTAATTGAAGACAATCAAAGAAACAATTCGTTTTTCTTTTCCAAGCATAAAAACATAACTTCTCTTTACATGCACGAAAAAACTCTTTTCTTCTTTTGAAAACAAAAAGCTACTTGAAACAAGACTTTTTAAGAAGATGTTTTTGTATTTTTCTTTTAATAAAGCAAATAAATCTAATATAACCAAAAAACAATCTTAACAACTCTTAAAATCTATGAAAATGCACTCATAAGCAAACTAAAGGCAAATTTACTCTAAGCAATCTTAACGAGGCCAAAACTAACAATGATTATTTCTAAGGTGTTTTACTTGATCACAATCAAATCAAGGACTAGCTTATTGCAGAACCAAAAACTAGTCAAAACAAAATTCTAATCTTTTTGTCCTTTTTGAAAATGGAAATCAATACTTTAAAAACAAGCAATTCGAAATTTGACCCAAAACAACTCAAATGACAAGTTGCTCAAACAAGGAGACTTTACGACAGGCTCAACTTCTAAGAAGGTTGACTAACCAGAGATATCTAAGGCTGGACAACTTTCTAAGCTCAAAGTTACTACAAAGCCTTTCCAAAAATCAAACCCTAGGTCTAAACTTCGTTGAAAACCACTAAAACACTCAAAGCTCACAAAACTAGTTCAGGTGAGAATTCTTGACAGGGTACTAAAGGATCTGGGCAGAAAACACTAAGAAAAAACAAAATCTAAAAGTAATTTAAGCAAAAATGGAATTTTCTTAACTTTTACAGGAAGACGCAGGCCACCCGTTGTCACAGGTGCGGCCCCACACTGTGCAGTCAACAACAGCGCGTCCAAGGACGCACTGTGCAGCACACAGAGACTGCGTCCTTCTGGAAAAAGGAAGAAAAACTAAAGCCAACTAAATCTAAAGCTAAGCCACCCAAATACTAATTCTCACAGTCAAAAACCAAAAAATAAAAATGATTTTCTCAAAGCAAAGTTCATATAAAGGAAAAGACTCTCTCATTAATGGATTCCCCAGCGGAGTCGCCAATTTGTCACACGGAATCTGTCAAGGGTGCGGACACGACTGACCTTCCTAGAAGTCTAAGACATTCTAATGACAAACAAGACAAAATGGAGTGATCTTTCTCTAAATACACCTTTTACAACATGAAAACTACAAGTGTTTAGGCTTACCTTATTCCAAAACGCTGTTGTTGAAGTCGTTCTTGACGATCCGGATGAGCTCCTCCTTCAAGTCAATTCCTGCAACCACAAACAATCAAACAATTACCAAGCACTTGCATTTCATATAATAAAACATATATTCAACATGCAGACCAAGGAACACATGAAATAACTCATTAACACAAGCTATTGAGAAAAATAAACCAGTTTGTATTAATAACGAAACAAAGAAACTCTTACAACCTGGCCTTGGTGTTGTGCAAGTTCCTCCCAGGGTCCATCAAGGGTTTTCCTCTACTTTGACAAAGCTCACCCTCTCCCAAGTAGAATCAAGTGAAGACAATCTCTCCTCACAAAGGCTCTAATGGAAGACCTAAATCCTGCAGCATTTACCCAAAGAAAATGTATAGCTCCAACCTCCTCTCCTTCTGGCTCAATGCCTTTATTTATAGTGCTGTAAAGAGGTTATTCAGGTCCACTATCAATGGGATCATCCCCCTCTATGGGTGGGATAGCTCCCTTATTGATGGGATAAGTTCCCCCTTAATAGAGATACATGAACCAACTGGAGGCGCATCCATTTCATCAAACCGACCTCTAGAATGTTCTAGAAGTAACCACAAGTAACTTTTTCAAGATAAAACTCGCGCATTTTGCCTTTTACAGAGGGACGCACCTGTCCCTTAACATACAGAGCGTCCATGGACGCAGATTTTGTGAACATGGTCAGCGTCCCCGCAGGTAAGGCTAGAGAGAACCTGCGACCCCAGAGATAAACATGATTTTTACAAGACTTTCTCTCTTCTTTGAGTTTGAGATGGATAACAGAGGCATGAGACTTGCCTAAGAGGGTAGCATGACTGTTGATTTGAGCCATACTAACTGTAAGTAGTCAAGGTGACATTTTTTAGTGTAACACACCTTCAACATAATAAACAAGTAAAACATGCTTACAATGTTTAATTGCAAAATTTACCCACCCTTCCTACCCTTTCTATATCACATGAGCCATTGGAGAAAACTTACAATGAGATTCATAATGTTTCAAATTAAAAAATTGTAGAAGTGATGGAAGAAAATGAGGTTTCTTCTAGTTTGCATCAACAAGTCGTTTAAAAGCTCAAAGACTTCATGATATGATGGCTATGGGAAATCAAGAAAGTAAGGGATATATTGAAGATTGATTTCACTCCATCATTTTCTTGTAGCATCACTCCATACTTCGACAATTTTTTACACCATTTTTTCAAGAGAAGTTGGCTTCTCATACCCTAATATTAATTAGCATGCACTTTTCAAATTTGGGTATGTGCATACTTGAAGCCTTATTTCGAAAATGGCTCCACTGTTAGTACTCTTATACGTAATCATATTCACTTTTCAAATCAGAGTAGGTTAGTGTAAAAAAATAAAATAAATAAATACATTTTGTTTTTATGTAAAAATAGTTGTTTTTGTTGCAACACACTGTGGAAATCAACATCAGGGATACATGTTTTAATTCATGTAGATGAATTATAATGGAAATAATAGTTCTACAAACACTCATATTCATTTTTATCGCCTATTTAAAAAAAAAATCTTGAATATCATATTTTTTTGGCTTGTGGGCTTGATGAAATTTTTGAAAACATAGTCGGGACACTCATGTTTTCAGCGACCAAAAGGGAATATTTTTAAAAATTGTTTCTATCCTAAGTAGTCCTTGATTTCTACTTTCTAACCCAATTTGAATCACTCAATTTGGATTTGAAACGAAAATGTTATAACCAAAACGTTGACTATGTGTCTAGTAGGCATCCCAGGAACATAGTTGGGACAACCAGTTTTTGGAGGCCTAAATGACTATATTTTGAAAACATGTTTGTATGGTATATTCCCTTAAGAATCTAGTTTACAAATCAATTTGAATCACTCATTTTTGATATCGTATGAGAGTTATGACTAGAATACTAACTGTCTATCGTAAATCAACACTTTTAAAACTCTATTTTTCCTGTTGTTCATTAGAGTGTTTGACCTATCAATTCTTCTTGTTCTTAAAACTTGTTTCTATTGAAGAAAAATAAATGAATCTAATTTCATTTCCAATTTTAATCATTCGAATCCGTCATCAAACAGAAAAGTTGTGCTTAAAATATCCACTGTTGGTCTAAGATAGGTAATCGAAAATGACTCTGTTATGCAAATTGTTCTAAGTAAAATTAACATATCATATCATGGAATTTTAAAACAATGTCTCTATTAGTGATATAAATTTGAATTAGCTTTCACTTGGCTTTTGAATCACTCAAATCGGACCAAAAGCAAAGGAGTTGTGATTAAAACACTGCTGGTTAGTATGATTGGCCACTGCTCTCCCGCATGTAATAAATAAATTTTACTTTGTTATTTTTTCCGTGGATTTGTTTTACAGAGTAAGTACTTGCTAGTTTTTTCGCATAACTCTTGGATTAGGGGAGCCCAATCACCTCTCGTTCTCTATGGTTTAATGTTTTATTACAGGTAGACGCTCGTTTTTTGTAGGTCTTAGGAGAATAAAGAAGGTCAATTTATGGACGAGCGATTCTTGAAAGAAATTTTAATCAAACAAGGGAATTTCATCCAATTCTTTACCTAATGGATTCATACAGAAGAAATCAAGAATTTATTCCCATTCGAAGATCCACATCACTACTGCCAATACATTTTTCCAAGAGATCATTTTTTTCCATTGACAGATTGATATTCCCTTAGGAAATAACATCATAGCTATTGTAATTTAAATAATTTATTTACATATTGTTTTTAAATAAAGTGTTGTTTCTTTTCTGATTTGTCTTATGTTTTTGTGTTTTAGGTGTTGCTTCCTTCAAATTTTAGTTTCCGCTCCATTGATGATTGAACAAGGAGGACCCCACAATACAAATTCTTGTTGCAGAAGGAAACTCTTCGACAACACCAATCCATTAAACAATTTATTCTTTTGAAACCTGTACATAAGTTTACCAATTTTTTGTTTTCTTTTTATTTTCATTGGATTTGCTTGAATAATAGATTGCACATTAGTTTTTTTCTATTTTTCCTTTGTTGTTCCCTATAGGGAACAACAATTTTCGTGTGAGTTTCGTCTACTGTTCCCTTTAAGGAACAGCTACATCTCCTTCTAAGGAACAACAATTTCTATGTGCATTTTTTTTTTCGTTGTTTCCTTTAAGGAACAGCTATTGTTCCCTTTAAGGAATAACACCTTTTCGCATACATTTTTTTGTTGCTCCTTTTAAGCAACAATGTTTTTTTTGTGTGTATTTTTTCGCATACATTTTTTTGTTGTTCCTTTTAAGGAACAACACTTTTTTTGTGTGTATTTTTTGTTGTTCCTTTTAAGGAACAACACTTTTCCGCATACCTTTTTTGCTATTCCTTTTAAGGAACAATACTCTTTTTATGTGTATTTTTTGTTGTTCCTTTTAAGGAACAACACTTTTCCGCATGCATTTTTTTTGTTGTTCCTTTTAAGGAATAACACTTTTTTTGTGTATTTTTTACTGTTCCTTTTAAGGAACAACACTTTTCCGCATGCATTTTTTCACTGTTCCTTTTAGGGAACAACACTTTTTTGGTGTGTATTTTTTGTTGTTCCTTTTAAGGAACAACAATTTTCCGCGTGCATTTTTTTGTTGTTCCTATTAAGGAAAAACACTTTTTTTGTGTGTATTTTTTCTTATTACTTTTAAGGAACAACACCTTTTCGCATACATTTTTTTGTTGTTCCTTTTAAGAAACAACATTTTCTTTGTGTGTATTTTTTGTTGTTCCTTTTAAGGAACAACACTTTTCTGCATGCATTTTTTTGCTGTTCTTTTTAAGGAACAACATTTTTTTTGTGCATTTTTTTGTTGTTCCTTAAAAGGAACAACACTTTTTCGCATACATTTTTTTGCTATTCCTTTTAAGGAACAACACTTTTCTTTTGTGTATTTTTTGTTATTTCTTTTAAGGAACAACACTTTTCCACACACATTTTTTGGTTGTTCCTATTAAGAAACATCACTTTTTTTGTGTGTATTTTTTGCTATTCCTTTTAAGGAACAACAATTTTTCGCATACATTTTTTTGTTATTCCTTTTAAGGAACAAAACTTATTTTGTGTGTATTTTTTGGTGTTCCTTTTAAGGAACAACACCTTTTCGCATGCATTTTTTGTTGTTCCTTTTAAGGAACAACATTTTTTTTGTGTATAATTTTTGTTGTTCCTTTTAAGGAACATCACTTTTTCGCATGCATTTTTTGCTATTCCTTTTAAGGAGCAACACTTTTTTTGTGTATTCTTTTGTTGTTCCCTATAAGAAATAGCACTTTTTCACATGCATTTTTTCTGTTCCCTATAAGGAACAATACTTTTGTTTGTGTGTATTTTTTTTGCTATTCCCTATAGGGAACAACAGTTTTTGGCATGCATTTTCTTTGTTTTTCCTTATAGGGAACAACACTTTTCCATGTATTTTACTTTGTTGTTCCCTACATGGAACAAGACTTTGGGAGTATTTTCAAGAACGACCCTTCCTTCCTCTTGTGGGATTATTCCTAGTTCATCTCAACCGCATTTTACTGATTCTCTTTCATGGCATGAAGTAGACTACTTTTATGAGGACAAGAATTATGGATTCTATTGAAATGAGTTAATATCATTCACGTGATGATCTTTAACATGACAACTCCTTGATGATAGATTATTTTCAAAAGGGACACAATTATTTATATACTACTTTACTGCATTATTTTCTGTTGTACATGATACCGAATGATCATCTTAATACCATGCTAGTTCCACCCTTCCTGGTTATAATCTTCTCTGTCTGTAATAAATGAGATTATGGGTATATTTTTTCTATTGACATGTTCAACTTCTTCCACCATCCCTACTCTTAAGGAGTACTGAGCCTCCCTCTTTTTATCATAAAAATGTGTAATAACAACAAATTTTTGTTCGCAAATGGAGGATAGGGGGTCTCATTACAGGCCAGCCTACCATGTTCATAAGGCTATAACAAAGTGGCATTCCCATTTTGGCCAGCACACTAGGGTTATGATTCATTGGATAACCAAATTATCCTTGGAATAGGAGGTCTCATCACGAGCTCACCTGATCATTTTTGCTAGATCCTAGTGGATGGCAGTGCAGTTATCTGGTTACCATGCTAGCACACTGATCTCTTCTGTAGAGCAACACTAAAACACTCCATTTATAAATTGAGGATCTTGGCTCATACGGGTTAAAAAGAAACTCTGTCAAGGCTATGGACTCCTGCTGGTAGCAGAGGCTCTGCTTATGGTATTGAAGTTATATATTATTCTCAATTATTACTATAATACCCCTTTCTTATTCTCTCTTTTTATCGAAGAATTTATTTCCTTAATTTTTCTTGTTTTGAACCTTTACGCATGAGAAATTGTTTTCTTATCAATCACATCATTTTCATCTAGAATATTGTCAGCAAAGCATCTTTTTGGCATATTGTTGTCCTTTTTATTTTTCACATAACTTGTCTTCAATCTAAAGCGTCCTATCTCTTATTCATAACTATCTTTACACACTCTGATCTCATTATAACCATAACCCTTGTTGTCTTATCATTGATATGTGTATTCTACTTCATTCATTGTCCTATTATTCATTCCCTTGCCTTGCCATCAACACAACACCTTTCATATGCTTTATGGTCATGTAATCCCTTTCCCAGTTGGAAGGGGGAATGTATGCATTATGGGATAGCATGTGATATAATTACTGAACTCTGCCATAACTTGATGATTTGACAAAATATTAGTATTGCATTTATACAAAAGTTTTTCCGGTTGAAATTCTTGCATGCATCTTATCAATTGCTATTCCAAACTAACACAGTGGATTCACAGAAATTGCATTCCAAATAGTGATTTGTTTACAGGAGAACAACGAGTATGGGCAGAATTCTATTCGCAGCACGACTACACTATTGCAACTAACAAAAGGGGCTCAAGAAACTCCTGAATGCACATAATTATTCAAACATGGTGTGCTTGCTTAGATTCCACCTTTTGCATCACTTTCAGCCTCAACTCTACCTACATCAGCTTCAACAAATGCTAGTTCATATATGTCACTCCACATTTTTTTATTTTTCGAAGGTAAAACTTGAAGTAAAATAACATACTTTTCTGATTTATTATAAATTTAGGAGAATTTTATGAAAATCCATTGAGCATTATTTACCATCATTCATTCCACATCTTTACGACTTCTCATTTTTCAAAGACAGATTCTTTTAGTTTAGGGGAGTGTGCCTTTCATTTATTTATTTATTATGACCATGCCATTCATATTCATTATCATCCATTAATCTTCTTATTCATTCTCAACACTTCCCTTATTCCATGTTGTTTTACACCAAGTATAGATTTCAACAGATTGTAGCAACGATCTCAATTTGTTTTCTAGCATTGCATGAGGGCATGCTAACTCTCCAGTTTGGGGGAGAAATTTTTATACATGATGGTTTTTTTCTACATTATTTCTCATTTAAGGCATACAATTTCATTTTTATATAGTGCAGAAATTGATTTACGTATATCTTTAAAACTATGAACTGAATTCTTATGATTTTTGGATAATAAAAAGGTATCATTAAAATACACAAACCCAGATAATGTCAATTTAAATTAGTTCATAAAATTTTAGAAATCATGCACTATTACCTACAACCATTTTGTTTATATCTCATTATCCGTGCATCAAAATGATCTGATTTTTGGATCATAGAAGCATTAATATATTATAAATCTACTTGCAAAATTTCAGCAAAATCTGGTTTGCAGTTTTTGAGAAAATGGATAATGGAGTTTTTTCTTACTTATATCATATTTTGCTGCAATTTCATATACACATAAGTTGAACGTTAATGTAAAAATTGTTATGCCTTCATCAAGATTGCTAAAATTGAATATTCATTACTTGAGGAGGAGTTCATTTGTTCCATCCATTTCACGAGTTGAGATGAACATTTTTTTGTATTATCACTTGGTTAATAAAGAGGCTTTGGGTTGCATGAGGACATGCGATATATTCAGTTTGGGGGTATGTTGGGCTGCTAGTTGGTCACTATTTTTTTTTGCTAATGCAAGAGTTGGACCTTTCAAATCATTAATAAACAGTAAAGTACATAGAATACAAACAAGCCTCTATGGATGAAGACTGAGAGTAAAAACTTAGCCAAACCTTGCCTAACACCCTACCAACAAACTTTACCTTTCACCAAAAAGAAAAATCAAAGAGTTTGGGCTTCACCACAGAAAACAAAGAGTGGTTGACATGAAGGAATGGTGTATAAGCACAAGTTCTAAAACAATGGTACGACCTTACGAGAAAGACTTAACTGCCACCCCTAATCAACCCTATTAATTACAATCCATAAACCTTATTTTATTAACCATGGGCCGCTGACCAAACCGTACTGACGCGTTGTTGTCCTGGACCACCCGGGACCACCAACTTGTGCGATTGATCTAAGCCATTGAGTCAACAAGAGCCATTCGATGCTGGATATTAATATCAGACTAGCCAACCTTTATGAAGGATAACTCGCCCGGGGGGAGGGGGGCGGCGGTTTTCCTCCTGACCCCACTGCCACGTGGCGAAACACAGATGTGATCGCTCCCAAACAGGCAAGACCATATTCCGCCTTTTGGAGCCGCAATCGCTAAACCACTCGGGTTGCCAAAAAGGAAATAGAAGGGAAGGAACACTGTTTTTGCGTGCGCCGAAAATCCTCTGCTCTCGATCATGCCTAGAATCAACCTTTTTATCCCGGACACACTAAGCCATTTCCACTCTCTTCTCTGCAGCCCCTGAACCTCTTTCAATCTACAGAGTGTCGCTAGCATTCGCATTGAACCAGTAAAACTGGGGATCCCCGGTAGATCTATCCAACCTCTTACCCAAGGACTCCATTGTGTTAAAACCTCTGATCCACCATCCGCTAAGAAACTGAACCTGCCTCCGTGGTTCAGTTAACGAACCAGAAAGGAAGAGGAATACTCCCTTAAAGCAGGAAAAGAGATGACTAATAATCATTTCTTGCCTCTCGAGCCCAGTGATCATAAATTTCCTTGTCCTCTACGTCTTGAGCATCATAGATAGCTTTTAGCCTACTTGGAGGCATCTCCTACCATTTCATTTTGATTCTGCAATCATAATTAATCACTCCTTGGTTGGCTAGAAGATCTGCCAGTTTATTGGCCTTTCTCCGGACATGATTGAAGCTAACCATTCGAAGGCCCTGAAGATGATTTTGGATTCTTTGGTACACTTGAATAAGCCTCCAATGTTTTGAGACCCTTTTCAGCATTGTACCATAGCTGATTTTCTTCACTGCATTTATGGAGATCTCAGAGTCTGCTTCGATGAGAACATTCGAGCTATGATTGAGTTTAAGCAGCTCCAAACATTGTTCCAAAGCCATTAATTCAGCCATGCTATTGGTGGCCTTGCCTAGGTGGTAGTGGAAAGTGAAAATTATTTTTCCTTCTTTATCTCTTAACACACCTCCATAACCTACAGTCCCCAGGTTGCTCTTTGAAGCCCCATCAATGTTGCATTTCAGATACCCTTTTGGTGGAGGATGCCAGAAATCCTTTTCCCTCTCCAGCACTCTTGCTTTTTTACTAAGACCTTGGAGGATGATTTCCTGCATACCCAGCTACTTGAGAGTTCTCAATTCCAGCGCGATGGGAGGATTTGGGGGATGGCTGTGCATAGTGGTGGAAACAATTTCCTTAATTTGTTTTACGATTAATTCCATTAGGCCAAGGGAAGTAGTTTTTTTATCCTTGAATATTCTTTTGTTTCTTTCCTTCTATACATTCCAGATTATGAAGCTAGGAGTTAAGGTCCAAGCCAAATTAAGGATTTCATTCTCTGAAACGTTTCCTCTCCACTTGTCGAGGGTGTTAATGATGCTACCTTTGTCTCTGTTGGTTTTTTGAAAAATTCTGTTGAAAGCATCCCATAACTAGTTGTTGTAGGTACAATTGTTGAGAATATGCTCTGTTGTCTCCTCTTGAGCCTCATATAATAGGCATATAGATGGCCCCATGACCCCCCTCTTCTGATTGTTTTCCCATGTTAATATTTTCTTGTGATGAACTAACCACATAAACAGTTTGGTCTTCATCCACCCTTGGTGGCTCCAAAGTTTTCTCCAGGACTTTGCTAAACCACAGGGTTCTAGATTCTGGATGATTCTCTTTGCTTCATGGATGTTAAAGATGCCTTCTTTATTTTGTCCCCATCTTAACTGATCCTGTCCATCTGCCACCAAGATCTTCCATTGTTCTAAAATGTTCATGAATTCTTCTGTTTTTACTTTTATGGGACCGCCCTCTTTGCTTTCTATTTTCCTCCAGCTTCTCCATTTCGCAGTGACCTGAGGAAGATTCCAGAATTCCCTGGCTCTAATTAGTCCCTGGGAATCTATTTCTTGTTTGATGCTCATGAAGTCCTCCCTCAACAACATCGGTTCTTGCTGCCATTTATCTTCCCAGAAAAGATCTTGTTCTCCTCCTTTCATTTCCCAGAAGCTCTTGTTCTAAACCAGACTTCTGTTGTCCCATGCTTTATTCCAGATGTGTGAGCCTTTTATGTTCCTTGACATTTTGATGAGATCATTCATTTGCCAGGAGCTTGCATACTTTTCCCTCCAGTTTTTAGCCCATAGCACCCCTGGTTCTTTAACCAATCTCCACCAGAGTTTGGCTCCTAAAACATTACTTAAAATCTCCTGATCATCTAAGCCTAGGCCTCCATGACTTTTGGGTTTACAGACTTTATCCCAAGACACAAGGGCCCATTTCTTTCTCGTTTCCTCCTTGCCCCAGAGAAAGTCTCTTTTAATGTTCCTGAGTTGATGTTAGACCCCTTTGGGAGCTGGCACGGTAGATAAAAAGAAAATAGGGATGGATTGAACAACAGCCTTCATCAAAATCAATCTGCCAGCGAGGTTCAACGCTCTAAAAGTCCATCTTTTGATCTTGTTCTACATCTTGTTGATCACCAGCTCCTAGATACCCTCGCTCATTGGCTTATCCATGAGGGGGATACCCAAATACTTTGAAGGGAGGGTCTCCCTTTGGAAGCCCAGAATTATAGAGATGTTTCTTTGAATAGAAATGTTAGTATTAAAGACAAAAAATTTGCTTTGGAGAGATTGACTTCCATACCTGAAGCTAAGGCAAAGTTATTTAAGATTGTTTTGTATGTTGTAGCTTCCTTGACCATGGGGATCCCCTGCAACATGGTGTCATCAAAAAATTGTTTATGAGTTAAGGCTTGGCCGTTCTCCGATAATTGAAGGCCCTTGATCTCTCCTAAAACCGTAGCCTTTTTTATGGTGTGGCCCAATCCTTCCATCATAAGGATGAAAAGAAAGGGAGAGAGTGGGTCTCCTTGCCTGAGGCCTCTTGAAGGAGTGAAGATCTCCAAGGGCAAGCCATTCACTAGAATTGAAAATCTGGGTGAATTAACCAAAGCCATAACCCATCTGATCCAATCACGGTCAAACCCAAAAGTGGCAACGACCTTTTTGATGTAAATCTAGCTCACCTTATCAGATGCTTTTTCTATGTCTAATTGCATGATCATACCTGCCTGCTTTTTGCTGGTGAGAGAGTGAAACACCTTGTGGGCCTGAATGATGTTATCTAGGATTTGCCTTCCTTCCACATAACCCGACTGTTCCCCAGAAATTAAAGAAGGCAGTAGTGGTTAGAGTTTGTTGGCCAAGATCTTGGAAATTATTTTGTAAACAACATTGCATAAAGCAATGGGTCTGAACTTATCTGGGGTTAGGGCAGCGTCCTGTTTGGGGATCAGGGAGATGAAGGAGGTGTTGAGGGCTTTCAAAATGGATCTACTTCTTCTTGAGTCCTCAACCACATCCACAATATCCTGTTTGACAATATTCTAGCAGGATTTGAAAACGTTGACATTAAAACCATCTGGACCCAAAGCTTTGCCATTCTGCATCTATTTGATCATGGTATTAACCCCTGCTTCGGTAACTAGTTTGTTTAGGTTAAAGTTATCTTCTCTAGACACCATCCTGGAGATATTCTTTATTATATCCATGATATAATGCTCTCTGTCTTGGTTATTTTCATTGGTGATGCCTCTGAAATGTTGAACCATCACTGCTTCAATGTTCTTGTGTATGGTCTAAAGCTCCCCATCTTCATTCAATATAGAGGAGATTCTATTTTGCTTTCTATTGGCTATGGTGGATTGGTGGAAAAACCTAGTATTTTGTTCCCCTTCTCTGAGCCATTTAATCCTGGACTTTTGTCTCCAAAAAATTTCCTCTTCATTGCATAAATTCTTCCAATCAAGGTTGAGTTTTTCCGCTTGCTCATTTTTGGATTTATCAAAACTTTCAGCGATCATTGCTGGTTTATTTCCTGTATTTTGATCTCGATAGATTTTTTATTTGCAAAAATGTTACCAAAATCCTTCTTGTTCCATTCTTTGAGTTTTTTTTTTATGTGCCTTAGCCTTTTGTGCAGGATAAAAATTTTAGATCCCTATACCTGAAGATCTTCAGACAACCATTCTTCAATGTTCCTGATGAAGTTTGGGTGGGAGAGCCAGATATTTTAAAATCTGAAGGGTATGTTCTTGGGAGCCTCAATTCCTTTGATTTCTAATTGAATTGGCCAGTGATCAAAGCCTCCATAAGGGAGAACACTTGCAACAATTTCCAAATTTGTGATCATCAGATCCTCGGAGATCAAAGATCTGTCTAACTTGGAGGAAACCTAAGCATTACCTCCCCTTTTGTTGTTCCAAGTGAAAAGACCATTTTGCAATTCCGAGTCAACCATATTCATGTCTTTTGTGAAAGAATGGAATCCTGCTACATCTTTACTGGGGATCCTGGTGCCTCCTTTCTTCTCTGAAAGAGATTTAATCATATTAAAGTCTCCTCCAAGGACCTAAGGGATCTCTTTGTGTTTGCTTCTAAGATCAACCAGGGAGCTCAGGAAACTATGTTTTTCATCTATTCTCTATGGACCATAGAAATTCGTAACCAGGAAGGTCTCTGACATCCCTATAGGCTAAATAATAGCTGATAAGTAATTTCTCGTTGCCTCCGCATCTACTATAATGATTTTTTATGGGCTCCAAAGAGTGAGAATGCCCCCCGCCGTGTTTTCTGCTTTCACTTCTAGAAATTCAAAATTACTGAGCCACTTCTTATGGATTTGTTTTATTTTGTGAATGGAGCATTTTGTTTCTTGAATAAAAATTATGTCCGGAATTGCTAGTTTCATTCTATTGCTTAGCATTCTTTGTTTTCTTTTACTACCTAGACCTCTGATATTCCATGAAACGAACTTCATAATTAAAGATTTGTAAAGGAGTAACTTGTTAGATCTTTCAACTTACCTAAATCTACCATTAGCTTTCCACACTCCATCAAGAGCTCGTTTTATTTTTTCTACCTCTTTTCTTTCCTGGATTTCTGGTGGCTAATCCTAGAATTAATCTCATTGTTTTCACCCCTTTGTGCTCCTGTTTGTGGGTGTTTTTACCTATCTCCAGTCCTTGTTCTTGAGTTTTCCATAAAAATAGCTATTGTATTCTGTTGCATTCATCTTGACGCAGTGATTCTATTCCTCCTTTGGTTCCCTGTATCAGAAATCCTTCCAGATCCAAATTTTCCTTGTTAAGGATTTCTTGTAGTTCGTGTACTTCCAGATCTGTTTCATTTTGAATAATTTCCTGGTCCATTTCCATGTCGGTTTCACTTCTTGTGGCTTCTTTTGGAGAGCCCAAGTCCAGAGAGTGATTTATGTTCTCATTATTTTCTTTTTCTCCAGCACCTTCCTCTTGCTCTTGATTTTCTCTTGTGCTTTCTTCAGGCTCTTCGAGTACTTTAAACTTGTTCTGACTTCATTTTTTCCCTTTAGTGTGTGGTTGTTTTGTTCCCCTTCCCCCCCCCTTCCTCTACTCGCCACTCTCTGAAAGTTATCAGTGTCCTTCATTCTATTAAGTTTTTCTTTGTGATCTTCTTTGTTGAGAGGGCAGTCTCTTAACAAATGCCCATGTTCATGGCATCTGCGGCATCTGAAGGCTATATGTTCATAGTCTACCGCCTGCACCAATTCCTCATCCAAAACTTCCAGGATAACTTCATCCAGGAGAGTCCCTGATAGATCTATTTCTACACAGATTCTAGCGAAGGAGGTATATTTTTTCCTTCTTGTGGCTTCAGAAGCTTTGATATATCATCCTAGTTCATTCCCAATCGTAGCCAACAATTCAGTTTGCTAATAATCAAGAGGTAGAGAGTAGAGCCTTACCCACACAGGAACTGAAGAGAAAGTCTCCCTTTCTAGCACAAAGTTCATTTTCCAAGGTCTCATATATAGGCCTGCTGCAACAAAAAAATAGGGTCCTCCTTCGAATATTTGTTTTTATCTTCGATGGTGGAGAACACTACTATAAAGAATCCTTTTGACCCAAGATGTAGATATATGCTCCCTTTGGGCTTCCAATGATATTTGATCCATGTTTGTAAGGCCTTTTCAGTGGGCCATAGTCCCATGAATTTACAGATAATGGCGTAGGTTCCCATGTTTTCCCTGTGCTCCTGTAGAGCAGGATCATTTAATATTACTCGAGGAGTGATGTCTGCTTTTGGTTTGCAGGGTCCTTTTTGTTTTTTATCTCTTGGGCCTAGACTTTTGTCTTCATCCTCTTTGTCCTTTGTGCTGCTATTTTCTTTTGTTCTGGACCCGTCTATTTCCTTTTCCCTGTAACAGTTTCTGTAGTTCATATCATTTTTACTGTTTCCAGATGGAGGTTTACTTCCACTAGCCACTGCATCTTTGTAGGAGGGAGCTGAGCTCCCTCCCCCGCCGTTCTCCATTTGATTTGTCCTCTGTTTGCTGAGAAACCCTATCCGCTCCACTCCATTGCTCCGCTAGTTTATCAATATTATTATCACACTTTAATGGATATTTTATTCATTTCTATCATTGTTTATCACGTCATTTACCATACTTTATCATATAATTCCATTTTATAATTATTTATGCTCTTATGAATAAATATTATTTCTTCTCCATTATTTTTAATAAATTGATTATTATTGTGCATGATTTTAACAATGATGGTTTATTAATAAATTGGTTGTAACATCACTCACCATTTTAGCCTCCAAGATATTATACAGATTGAATATTTGATCTCCAGCTCATCATTAAATATTCCAGCTTAGAGATTCACTGGAATAATAAGTGACAATTTTTCGTTGGACATTTTTGGTAAATGGAGAAGAATCTAAAAAATCTGAAACATGGGTTTTGTCTAGAACGGAACAAGCTAGTTTTCCAATGAGCAGTTTGCCCAAATTCAGTCCGTATTAAGAGAAATAGAAGGTTCTTTGAAGACATTTTTCTCAGATTCGTTGTTGCAACTGGTATCCAAATTATCTCAGCTGTAACACCAAATTCGACCTATTCCTAATGAATGCTAATGGAAAAATATTTCAGATACGATCTTGTTGATCGATTTGTTATAGACAATCCAATTTTGTAATGGGAAGCATATTGTAATCATCTTGGTTGTAACTTCTCTCTGCTCTATGTAATGAAAATAGAGATCAAAGCTAGAGGGTGGAGAATTAGATGGATTATTAGATTAGAGATAGATAGGATATGATAGGAGGAGAGGGAGAGAGTTATATTATTCTGAATTGTAATTTTATTTGTAGACTCTTGCTGCTGAGAAGACACAAATTACTGTAATATTGCCCGATTTGATGATTAATATATAAGTAGAGTTGTTATTCCTTCGCATTTCTTGAAGTAATCTGGTGGTATTCATTGGCGGCTAAGGGCCCAGCCCTTGGTGGATTCACTTGTTGTTCATGTATCATGCATTTCTTATTTTGACAACATGATGGTTTGATTGAATTCTTCCTTTCTACAATTGTATCGCTTTGTTGTTTCTTATTTTCCAATCTTAACAGAATCATTCTATTTTGTATAATTCGTAGTAGTGTTGTTGATTCAGTTTACTATTATTTTAGATTCAGTTATTTAATTACATATTCTGTTTGAGATCATCAACTGTAAATAGTATTGACTATCATTGTCGAACCTCTCAAATTGGGATTGTTTGCTTCTTGTATTGGTTATTGAGGATTGTGCTTGATTTAGATTAAATTAGTTAAAAGAGGAATGAGGTACCACTACTATATCATTGATTGTTGATTGTTGTTACTTTGATGAATGTATGATTTGATTTCATTATAGGATTAAGTTTTCTTTAATTGCAATTGGGATTTATTAAAAAAATCCATTTACTTTGTATTTGAAAGATCTATACTGCATTTGAGAAACATTACTCTCTGGGATTATATCGTGCACATATTGTGTACACTCTTGAAATAAGAGGACTTGCCCAGATTGATAATTAATGTGGGATAAATAGGAGTTTTAAAAGACACTTTTTTAGCACCCAACACCATTGTTTCAACATCAGAACCATCAATTCTAGATGAGTCTCTATTCCTAATTTCGTCATTTAATGTGTGGTATGGAGATATACTGATTTCTCTCTAGACCCAAACTTTCTAGCTTGATACCTCTCACTCAAAACAACAACATATCTAATACCAAGCCAAAGATTATCTGACCGTTGGTGACACTCTTTATCATCATGGTATCAATACGATTTTACAAAGGTGCCTCACTCAGGAGGAAACCGAGAAAGTTTTGAATTATTGTCATTCAAGTGCTTGTGGTCGGCACTTATCTGGTTATGCTACCATGCAGAGAATTCTCCACGATGGTTACTTCTAGCCTTCTATATTCAAAGATTGCATAATTACTATCAGAAACTATCACACATGCCAGATCCATGACCGTAAAGGTAGATTACCACCTGCACCATTGCATCTTGTCATTGTTGTTGGACCATTCGCCAAATGGGGCATTGGATTCATGACATGTAACCCCCCCATGACCAGGGGGCATGGGTACATTATAGTCGCCTTTGACTATTTCACAAAATGGGCCAAGGCAATGCCAACATTAAACAATAGTGGTGAGATGACTATTCTTTTCATTTTCAACCACGTGGTTTCCCGGTTTGGTGTACCATAGGCTATAGTTATAGACAATGGGTCGCATTTTCACAATCACATGATGGCTGATTTAATTGCCAAGTTAGGACTTTCACATGATAGTTCTACTCCTTATTATCCACAAGTGAATAGACAAGTTGTGGCCATCAAAAAATTCCTGAAGAAAATGCTTCAAAGAATGATAGGGGTTCATAAACAAATCTGGCATTTAATCCTGTACTCCACCTTGTGGGCATATTGCAACTTGGTGAGAAATGAAACTAGATTCACACCCTTTTAGTTGGTGTATGGTCTGGAGGACATCTTGCCGATACAATGTGATATTTCATCTCTCAAACTCGTGATTGACCTCTTACCCAACACTTCTAAAGAATAAGCACGTTTCTTGGAACTTATCATCTGGATGAAACCAGTCGTGAAGCCGCATTGGCTAACGAAGCACATAAGAAATGAATCAAGGCGTAATGTGATAGAAACATTAAGCCTCAAGTTTTCTTATAAGGATACCTAGTCTTGTGTTACGATCAGGAAGCTGATAAACTAGGAGCAGGAAAATTTGAACTGCTTTGGATGGGTCCTTATATTGTCAAGCATGTTTTGGAAAAAGGTGCCTACGACTTGGTCGATTGTGATGGAATTCCATTATCACAGACCCGAAATCGATTGTATCTGAAACATTACTATGCTTAATTGAGTGTAGTAAAAATCACTGTATATATGCTTTAATTTCATTTGTGTGTGTCATTGTGTCTTTTAGAGTTTTTATGTGGTTAAGTATTCCACTTTGCATTTGTTGCAGATGTTGGAACCTTTGGAACCATTTGTTGGTTACGCCGATGGTGCTAGTCATAGTACATAGAACCCATCTTCTATCACGTGGGCCATTTCCATTCTAAGTGGTGAGTTAGTGAGTTTTCAAGGTATTTGTATTGGTCTATCAATGAAAAATATCATTGAGTATAGCACATTGATCAAACTTCTCTCTGATGCCATTTCACTTGGTATTCGCCGAATCATTGTTAGGTTTGACTCACAACTCGTCGTACTGCAACTAATAAACATTTATACCATCTGAAATCCAACAATTCTTCATATGTTCCTTAGATTCGTATTTTGGAAATACATTTTAGTACATTCAATATCAAAATATTCCAAAAACTTTAACACATTAATTGACTCATTAGCAAACTATGTGTTAAATATACATTTGCGACACATGTAAAAGTAAATTTTCAATTCACATCATTAGTTGAATAGGATTGCACATAACCATATATATAAAAACTCTGAAAGTAAAATACGTAGATGTTTTAAAAGTTTTTACAAAATTTGTGTCCAAGACATGTTTGGTCATGTGACCTAAAAACTCAAAATGCATGCAAAAATCATCCTAAGTAGACTTAGTGATTCTCATGATAACAGGTCACAGCCTGAGCTATCATGCGCAGGAGTTGCATCCAATGGCCTGGAACACCAATAGTATGGCGTTGCAGCCTTGTCGGTAACTCCTCGATCTAGAAATCCAGAATACCAATGGTTAATCCCTCCACATGATCTTGCAACTCAGCCATTGTCTTGGCTAAATCCAAATCCTGGAGAACTTCTCTCCCAATGTTTGTCCTTGCTGGCCCACCTACCTCATAGGTTGAATATTACCCACATCTGCATGCATGAGAATGATTTAAGTTTAGTCTTGGAACATCAAAATAAAAAAAACATGTAGAAACATAAAAATAAAAAAATATTTTGGTCAAAAATAATTTACCTATAGCACCCCATTGAGCACCCATTAGTAGATTCAACTCTGGATCTCCACGAAAATCCATCCCTGAGTATGGATGCTCCTTGATGACAATGTGTTGTCGATCAAGACAACCAAACAATGGAGTGGAAAATGTAATCGATGACTGACCAACATGCCTAGCCATCAATTCGACCCACTGTTGCATCCATGGATCTTTAGGACCAGCTACACCCAATGTTACATGTTGGGGTTAGATCAATGGAATTCCTTCTAAGGTAAAAGCAGTTAAGTGTGATCCATAGCTAAATTTCTTTGTCTTGCCATTCTTTACCTTTGTTAGCAGCTATTTCTGTGAATAAAGTACCGCCTCACATTAGTTGAGTAAAGTTGGCTCAAGACACTCAAGAGCATATTTCACATATGATCTATTCACCAAATGAAGTTTCACACTGCCTACCAACTTTGCGATGGTGAAAAGGATTTTTCTCAAAGGAAAATCACGGATATATTTGATGATTACCTTTCCATCCTTGCTAGGTTGTGTACCTGGCCGATAGAATTGTCAAACATAGTCCCTCACTGTCTCCCCTCCACGGGTAGAACCAGAAAGAGATATAGGGTCACCACGTCTCGACAACCCTGTAAGAAAGTAAACATAGTCAATCACAATAGGGACAACTTTGTCACTTATGTGAAAATCCTGATCTATTAGATCCCATGCATGAACTAGGAACTACAATAGTTCTAATTGTTGCCTCATTTTGGACAACCTGAAGTATTTGAGAAACCCACAGTTTTTTACGGCCTCAAATATACCCGGATCGTTTAGGGAAACCATGTCTTTTTCTTCATGCTCTCTTTCTCACCATGTAATAGACATTCTAATCTGATGAAAGACTGAAATCAAACCACAAGCTTAGTTAGGATCCTTTTCATGCAAAAAACTGGAGAAATTTTGTGTCAATTTGGTTAAACAAGTTTGTGAAACTCACCCAGCGCAACCTAGGTAAGGAGAAACTATGCTGTAGTGTAGAATACCTTCTATCTAGGTGCTCCCCAGCACAAGTTTTGACATGCAAGCCTGCGCTGATCCCAAGGTGAAAAATTCAAACCCTAGGGGCCCTAAAAAAACTTGCATGAAATAGTAAAATAATGGCATGAAAGGAAAGAGGAGGGGTAGATCTCCTACCTGGTCCAGATAGCACAAGAAATGACGGGTAGAATCTCTTGCAATCAGCTGATGAAGATCAAGGTAAAAAACATGATCACAGCACAAACTGAATGGTAAATATCAAATGGTGAAAATAACATTGTAAATTCTTGTTTTTATGTTTATTTCAAGAGCATTAAATGAGTAAACTTTAGTATTTACCTATTTTTACCAAGGAAAAATGTATGTTTTGTCCGTTTAGTGTTGATTTGAACAAATTCACAGTGGAATTATAGAATTTGACGTGCATGATCGTGAATTGTATGTTGACCACAAAGCATACTTTTATCTCTTTTTTGAGATCTGTTAAACATCGAAAAATGAACCCCCTTGGAGTCATCTTTAAGCTCTTTTTAGACTCTTGAAACATGATAAGATTACTGAGTGCTTGTCCTTTTCATCTCGTTAATAGATTGGAAATGACATCTACTCAGTATAAGTTTAACCCTTTTTCGGGCTGAGATAGAATACGTTGACCGAACATGGTTAATAGGTTCTCTCTTCTTTTGTTTTACACTTTTTCGAACTTGAGAGACAAACCTACGAAAAATAATTTGTGGAGTTTTATTTCTGTCCCTTTTCAAACTCTCTAAACATGAAAAGGACCAAGCTATCATTGTCATTAGACTCGTTAAAACATCAAATAGCGACAAACTTGTCCATCATGACAAGACCAAGTTTCATTGTTGCTAGACTTGCTAAAACATCACATAGTGATGGATTCACCCAATGGGTGGAATTATACAACAAGCAGATGTTATCCTCCTCAAGCTTGATAAAAATAAAGAGGTACTAGTTAGCAATGACTAGGGAAAATGGGAAAAGGGGTAAACCACTTTATGGCAACAGGTCACTCTTGAACATGACACTTTCACTTCATCATTGTGACTATTTAGGTTGGGTTATCTACTTGATGGTCATCATACCTTGGTCTATCATATCATCGATTACTTTGTTTTGGGCCAATGCTGGCAATCCATTCATTGTCACTAACATGTTCAAGAGAATTCACTCAGCTTAAAATTCATCCTTTGCAATACTCATAAACCTTCATTTTCATGACTGCCATTCATGAACCTTGTGGCATGAGTCAAATTCTGTCTCGAAAAGTCATTACACTTGTTTCATGTCGTTGATTTGGGATACATCAAGGCCCTTTTGCAATGAGTCACTTCTTGTCGACATTAGCACATCATCCAACAAGTTGACATAGAAATGCCCCTTGATGCAGGAGCATCTAGCTGATGGGTCATCATGATAGAAGGTTGTTTGGTCTCTGAGAAGACTGAGAAGGAAATTGCTAAGTGAACGTTGTAGTTGTTTTTTTTATGTTGTTTAAATTTAGTAAAGGACACTATTTAGGAAGGTAGAGGATTAATTAGTTAAATTGTTGCAAGTAATTATTTTTTTAGTTTCGTGTCAACTTTTACAAGATGGCAATGTAAGACAATAAATAGTTTTTGGAACTAAAAAAAAATGTAACGAAGAGTAGTTATGAGAAAATAGTTTCCAGTCAATTATTGAAAAGGAATAGAATGCAATTGTAAGAGGTTTTACTTTTTTGGATAGAGAGAGAGAAATCTAATAAAACATCTCTGAGCACACAGACTATTTTCCAATATCCTGTATCTGTCTATCTATCTTTCTGTTAAATTTCTTGAAGGAGTGAAAGCACATTGTTTGTTTTTAATCCACAAGCACGTATGCATATATGTTTCTATTTATGTTGATTCAAGCAGGCCCATAAATCAAAGCAAGCTCGCAGGCTTTACTAAAGAGTACATTGCAAAAATGAAGGCATACAATTCCTGAATTTTTCAACCAAAAGAGCACAGAGGAATCCTGGATATTTATATATAATTCAAGCATCAAAGGTAGAGACAAGATGCAAGCATTTTCAAATAGTAAGGATAAACAAATCATACAGGTACTTCTCAAGAATAAACCCTTTCTATTTCATTTATAAGATAAGCACAAAACCTCTGTTCGAATATATACAGTCACAAAACCTCATTTAAATATACACATAGTCCATGCAATAATGTTGTACAAGGTTCAAAAGGGTATCATAGCATATGGGTGTAGAAACCCCAACTACAAATCAAACCCTACAACAGCTACCCACAAGAGGAATAGTGTAAGTCTAATAGTGTACGGATACATACTGTCAGTGGACTCAAGTCATCACAGCAAGCTGCTGTAACCCTAGCGTACGACAAGAAAGAGACAAGTTACAAGATGATAGGGGACGACCCTACTTGGGTCTAGCCAGTGCACTGAGAATCCAAGACCAGAACCCTCCAAGATGAACATACCTATAACGACAAACATAAATCAAAATTTGTGAGCATATTGTGACAAAAAAAGAAGAGACAAAAATAAAATAATGAGACCAGGGTTCGAACTTACCTTATAGAGATAGGGCACTTGTATTGAAGTCACCTAGGGTCACTCTGCTTATGAATGAGAAAGTGTGTTAGTTAAACAACATGAAAAGGGGAAAGAAATGATAGCAGGGAACAAGAATTTACCTTGACATTGGAGAAGAAGCCGAAGTGAAGACCGTGAGACCACAACCTGTCCACGAAATAGAGGAATGTAACCAGAGAATTCAATGAACAGTGACATAGAAGGATTCAAGACAAAAGGAGTCACACATTCCAGCTAAATAAATAGTATCAACTTGTACACAGAGAAGTTCCAGATTCTAACAAGAAAACTATAATCCATAACTTGACAGAAAGATTAAGCACTAGATAGAGAAACAAATAATAGAATAACCAGGCTTAAACAAGAGTTCAATACCAGACAGAGAAGCCGAAAATTGTCCAGGTCAAGAGCCGAGACAGAGCACTAGAGGAAGCATAATATTATACAGAGAAACCCTTGCAGAAGAACCATATTTCAGAACCCTCAAACCTCAACAAGGGTTTGAGACCCTCATACCAAAGCGTAAGTGACAATTCCGAGGAGTTGACACTTGTCCAATAGCCATTAACACAGGTACAAAACATTAAGTGTGGAATCCAAATCAACTATAAATCGTTGCAATCAACTGCCGAATGAAACAATATCACATGTAATCAAACTGTTCATCATTAGTTCTATTCATAGTCATTTTATTAATGTTGGTAAGTGTGACAAGGGGGTTGGACCCATTACGTGGTATTAGAGTAGGAAATTGAAAGTGTCAAGGTATGGAGGTTGGAAGACGAGGATTTGGGAGAGGTGTGTGCAGAGTAGTAGATGAAGGACTGAGGGAAGAAATAAGGATCTTCACTGCTCGTTTAGAGGCAGTGGAAGCAAGAAGGAGAAGGGATCCAGAATTAGGAGATGACAGTGAGGAAGAGGCCATAGTTACAACAAATGGTTCAGATGAGGAAGGGTCGGAGATGAGGTTGTTGAGGTTGGTTCTATTGGCAAGGAGCAAGCCCAAACCAAAGATTCCTAACTAAGACAGTAGCTTGTCCACATAAGTTCTATGGGATTGGGTAAGCGAGTTGGACAAGTATTTTGAATGTGAAGAGGTCAGTGAGGACCGGAGAGTCAAATTCACTGCAACCAAATTGAAGGGACACACAGCCCTGTGGTGGGACAGTGTCCAAGCAAAGAGAAGGAGGATGAACAAGTTACCGATCAAGAAGTGGTCAAGGATGGTGACCAAACTGAAAGGCGGATTTCTACCTAAGGATTTCCAGGTTGCACTTTACTGATAAGTCTATAATTTAAGACAAAAAGTGATGACAGTAAGGGAGTATATAGAAGAATTCTATCGGGTGAACTTGAGAGCTCGTTATACCGATGACACTCCAGAGAAGACAGCAAGATACATAGATGGTTTGAGACTAGAAATACTGGATGAAATCAACATTCTTTCCTCAAGAAATATAGGAGAAGCCTATCAGAGTGCTATGAAGGCTGAGGAAAAGGTAACTAGAAAGCAAAATGCTAGGAGAGGATGGGGAACCGGCAAAGGACGAGGATAATCCTATGGCAGAGGATGAACTTCCAGTAATAGCGAAGAGGGTAGTAGCTCCAAGGCTTCAGGAACAATAGAGAAAGGAGACAACACTAGAGGTGGCAGGTCCTATCAGCGAGGAAGGGGGAATGACCAAGGTAGAGGAGCCAATTATCAGTGCTACAGGTGCCACAAGTGTGGGCACAGATCATTTGAATGCCTTGAAGTAGAACAAGCTGGCCAGAGAGGAATGTTTGTTCCAAAGCCCGAGGAAGCTGAGGCACCACCCCAAGAAGCAGAAAATGTAGCGGAAATGGGGGAGGCCTTAGTTCTAAAGAAAGTATTGCTGAAACCAGCCAAATAAATAGCTGGACAGACCCAATAGAAAGCACTATTCCAAACCGTTTGCAAATCACATGGAAGGTTCTACAAATTGATCATTGATAGTGGGAGTACAAATAATTTGGTTGCCACTGAGATGGTGGAAAAGTTGGGTTTGAAGCGGCTTAAGTACCCCACACCTTACAAAGTTTCGTGGCTACTGAAAGGTCACCAACTATTGGTTGATGAATAATGTGAGGTTGAGTTTCACATGAGCAGGTACAAAGGCAAAGTTATATGTGATATTATGCCAATCGGCTTATGTCACATACTGCTAGGAAGACCATGGCAGTATGATCGGAAGGTAGTACATGATGCGAAAATGAATTGTTACAAGTATGTTAAGGATGGAATCAAACATACACTCGTACCCATCAAGGAAGAGGAGACAACAGAAGCAAGTGGGACAAAAGCATTGTTAATAGGTGGAAAACAGTTTGTGAAATAGATCGAGGAAAGTGAAGTGAACTATGTTTTTGTGAGGAGGGAAAAGACAGTGTTGTTGCACACAGAAATGTCTGATTTGCCTGCAGAAATTGAAGAGATGCTATAGGAATTCAAAGACATTGTGGTCGACGATTTGCAAGACAAGTTGCCTCCCAAAAGAAGCATCAGTCATCATATCGACTTTATACCCGGAGCAAGCCTACCAAATAAGGTAGCATATTGGATGAGCCCAAAGATAATGAGGAGATTAGGAAACAAGTGCAGGAGTTTCTAGATAAAGGGATCCCAAGAAAGGAGGAGAATAGCAGATGTGCACAGATTCATGGGCCAACAACAAAATCACCATTAGGTATAGGTTTCCCCTATGATGGATGGACGCTATGATGGATTGACTAAGTGGGGCAGTGTTGGGTGTGGAGCCTGATTATCTTCTGTATTCAAATGTTTTAGCCAGATGTATACCTCAGGAAGACTGTACACCCCTCCACACGGGGGGTGCGGGGGGGGACTTGTCCCCCCCGCGAGGGTCCAGGGGGGTAAGCCCCCACCCCCCCCTTGACTGGGTGGTCCTGGGGCCAGCAGTCCCCCGGCAGGGGTTCGGGGTTAGCGCCCCTAAAGCTAAAAATAGATGTAAAATTACCTTGTAAAAGTCTAGTAATTTCTAGTCAATCTGGGCCATTCATTAAGGAGATGATCTGATGGTAGAAGTTATGTTCAATTTAGGGTTTTTTCCCTAGAAGGAAACCCCTCAATATATATGAGGGAATTGTATTGCATCTACATATATCTGTATTCTGAGTGAGGAAGAGAGAGGAGATTGATAGCGAAGAGGGTGTTACAGTGGATCTGCTATAGGTTGTATCCCTTTATTTTGCTGGATAATATAAAAGGAAGGACTGGTTGTTTCTCCTTGGACGTAGCCCAAACTGGGTGAACCACATATATCTGTATCTCTCTTGTTTTATGCGTTTTTTATGTTTATATTTATGCAATATTTTATGTGTTCCAATGCTCTGTAATATATAATTTTCTAACAGCTGGTATCAGAGCCGAAGGTCTATTTGGCTCATAAACTCGTAGGATAGAAGGGTTCCTGGTTTGAGTGGGAGCAATGGCGGAAGATGGTAGGTTTCGGGTCAAAAAATTCAACGGCCAAAAATATCAGCTGTGGAAGATGCAGATGGAAGATTATCTGCATCAGAGAGATCTGTACCTACCATTGAGTGGAAAGACAAAGAAGTCGACTAGTATGACAGACATAGAATGAGATGTTTTGGATAGAAAGGCACTTGGAACAATACGACTGTGCCTAGCAGCGTCGGTAGCATTTAATATTTCAAGGGAAACGACAACACAAGGTTTAATGTCAGCATTGGCCAAACTATATGAAAAACCATCTGCCTCAAATAAGGTATTTCTTATGAATCGTTTATTTAATATGAAGATGTCAAAAGGTGGATCTATTGCAGATCATTTAAATGATTTTAATACTATTACAAGTGAGTGAAGTTCTATAGGGGTAAATTTTGATGATGAAGTTAGGGCTCTGTTATTTCTGTGCTCATTGCCAGAAAGTTGGAATGGTTTAGTTATGGCTGTTAGTAACTTTGTCTCTGGATCTAGTACTTTAAAGTTTGATGATGTTATCGGTGCAATCCTTAGCGAGGAAATGCGACGGAAAAGCTCTGGTGAGACATCAGGTAATGCTTTGACTGCAGAGACTAGGAGAAGAAAAATGGAAAGAGGAAAGAGCCCAGGATATCGCAGTAAGTGAAGAAAAGGAAGATCCAAGTCCAGATCGGGGATAGTGTGTTGGAAATGCGGGAAGAAAGGACACCTGAAGAAAGACTACAAGTCTTGGAAGGGAAAAGAAGGAGATGCGCATCAAGAAACTAATCATGAAGCGAATGTAATAGGTGATGTGTTGCAAGATTATTTGATTCTTTCATTAGAAAATATTATTGATTCTTGGGTGATAGATTCAGGGGCCTCATTCCATGCCACACCTAATAAGAAACATTTTCATGATTATGTTCAAGGAGATTTTGGACAAGTTCAATTGGATTATGATAAACCCTATAAAATCGTTGGAATGGGTACAGTTTTCATAAAACAACAAAATGGAAATCAGTGGCTATTGAAGAAGGTAAGGCATGTTCTAGATCTAAAGAAAAATCTGATTTCAACATGGTAGTTGGGAGGTGAAGGTTACGTAACTACATTCACAGATAAAACCTGGAAGGTCACTAAAGGATCTCTGGTAATAGCAAAATGAGTAAAGGTTGGTACATTGTATTTATGCAATGGTATTTCTAATTCTGTTTTAATGCTTTAACCACTACAGGAGAAGATACGACATTGTGGCATCATAGGCTCAGGCACATGAGTGAGAAGGGGATGCAGATTCTTCACTCAAGAAATTTGTTTCTAGGTTTGAATCATGTTGATTTAAAATTCTGTGAGAATTGTATTTATGGAAAACAGAAGAGAGTCAAATTCCTTAGAGTTGGGAAAGAAAAGAAGAGTGAAAAATTAGAGCTTGTGCATACAGATATATGGGGACCTACGCAAGTATCATCTCTTGGTGGCTCTCGTTATTATGTTACTTTTATTGATGATGCAACCAGAAAAGTCTGGATTTATTGTATTCGAAATAAATCTGATGTATTTGATAATTTCAAGAAATGGAAAGCTTTGGTTGAAAATGAGACAGGGAAAAGGCTGAAGTGTCTCAGATCAGATAATGGAGGCGAATATTGTAGCAAAGAGTTTGTTGGGTACTATTCAGTGAATGGAATTAACAGAGAGAAGACGGTTCTAGGAACACCACAAGAAAATGGTGTGTCAGAAAGGATGAACAGGACAATCATGGAGCATGCAAGGTGCATGAGATTGCATGCAGGATTGCCTTTACAATTTTGGGCAGATGCTGTAGATACTGTTGTTTATCTAATAAATAGAGGGCCTTCAAGTTCCTTAGATGGTGGTATTCCAAAGGAGGCATGGAAAGTTAAAAAGGTAAACTACTCATTTTTAAAGACGTTTGGTTGTGAAGCCCTTGTCCATATTAATAAAGAAAATAGAACAAAGGTTGAGGCCAAATCCAAGAAATGTATCTTTATTGGATATGGTGTTAATGATTTTTGTTATCACTTATATGATTATGAAAATCACAAAATCATTAGGAGCGGAGATGTAATATTCAATGAAAAGGTCTTTTATAAGAATCAATTGCAAGAAAAGAAACAAGAAAAAGAAAACAGAGAATACACAGTGCTTGACGATATCACAGGAAAAGTGATGGTGCCTAAAAATCATAATGATCAATAGCCAAACCAACAACCACAACAACAACAAGCACTTCAAACACCTGAAAGTGGTGTTAGAAGATATACAAGCATAAGTAGACCCCTTGAATGATACTCTCCTTCATCATATTATGTATTCTTCACTGATTCTGGTGAATGATAATCTTATGAAGAAGTAGTGTAGGTAGAAACTAGGAAGAAGCGGGAGCAAGACATGAAAGAAGAGATGGACTCCTTAGCACAAAACCAGACTTGGGACTTAGTCAGGTTGCCTACAGGTAAAACAACATTGCAGAATAAATGGGTGTACAGGCTGAAGGAAAAAGATGGAGGAAAACGGAGGTAAAAAGCTAGACTTGTAGTGAAGGGGTTTGCACAGAAGAAAGGTATTGATTTTGACGAAATATTCTCTCCTGTTGCTAAAATGACTTCAATCAAAACTATTTTAAGTCTAGTAGCAGGTAAGGATTTACATCTTGAGCAGTTAGATGTAAAGACAACCTTCCTCCATGGGGATCTAGAGGAAGAGATATATATGTAGCGACCACAAGGATATGAGGTAAAAGGGAAGGAGAAACTAGTGTGCAGGTTGAAGAAGAGCTTGTATGGCTTAAAACAGGCTCCAAGGCAGTCGTATCTAAAATTTGGCAGGTTTATGTCTGAACAAGGTTATACTATATGTCACTTTGATCATTATGTTTACCTCAAAAGGCAAAATGATGGCAGCTATATTATATTGTTATTGTATGTAGATGACATGCTTGTTGTAGGTTCTAACATGTAGGAAATAAATGTCCTCAAAAGGAAATTGGCAAACTCATTTGCAATGAAGGATTGGGTGCTGCAAAACAAATCCTTGGTATGAGAATAACTAGAGATAGGAAGAATCACAAATTAACATTGTCTCAAAGTGAGTACATAGAAAAGGCATTGAAAAGGTTTAGTATGCAGAATGCAAAACCAATTAGTATACCTTTGGCCAACCATTTCAAATTAAGTAACGAGGTGTGCCCTAAGACTCAGGAAGAAATGGCTCATATGTCTAAAGTTCCATATGCATCAGCAGTTGGAAGCTTAATGTATGCAATGGTCTGCACAAGGCCTGATATTTCACATGCAGTGGGAGTTGTAAGTAGGTACATGAACAATCCAGGAAAAGAACATTGGATGGCAGTGAAGTGGATTCTCAGGTATTTGAGAGATACCACAAATCAAGAATTATGCTTTGGTGGTTCAAACATTGTTCTATAGGGATATGTTGATGCAAATATGGCAGGTGATAAAGATAGTGAGAGGAGCACAACAGGGTATGTGTTTACTATAGGTGGAACCACTGTTAGTTGGGTTTCAAAAATCCAAAGTGTTGTTGTACTTTCAACAACAGAAGCAGAGTATGTTGTTGCTATAGATGCTAGTAAAGAAATGATTTGGTTACAAAGTTTTCTTGATGAATTGGGAAAGAAGCATGAGTTAGGCAGGTTATACAGTGACAGCCAGAGTGCCATACATCTTGAAAAGAATTCTACGTTTCATTCCAAGCCTAAACATATGTGGAGCGATAAAAAGGTGTCTTGTGAACTCCTAATTACCTTCACATTAATTATCAACCCAGGGACGACTTTTTATTTCAAGAGTGTACTCAGTCTGAGGCGGCTATTTACTTAAGAGTAATGTTTTGCAGTATAGTGCTTAAAACCCAAAAGTAAATGAATGCTTGAAACAAAATCTAATTGGAACAGCAAGAAACTGAAATGTTCTAAACTAAATCATTCATTCAAACAACCATCAATCGAGGATATAGTAGCAATAACTCATTCCTCTAGAAATTGATGGAATAGAGTATGGACCATGGATCTGGGAGCGTGGTAGCGTCTGCTGAGGCTCACGACAGCCTTGGACCTTCTCTCACTCCAAAGCAATAAATGCAAGTAAAAGGAATGGCAAAAAGCAGAATGAAACGAAATGGACAGCAGTAAATGAAACAACAATTAAAAGAACTAAATCTCGCGAGTTAGAACTGAACTCTCATTCCGCAATCAAATAACAATCGGCAAAAGCAATTCCAATGATCTTTACTTTACGAGAAGATATTTACAAATGAATTATGGAACATCATTTATCATATATACACAACACACTAATATAGCAATCTGAGAATATTGGATGATATAACTATGTTTCTAAACAGAATGACACTACTCTCAAATCCCACAAATATTCATACCAGCACTCTGTTACAGAAATGGCTGAATAAAGATACAATTCGACCCCGTGTGAATTCAATTATATAGTGCAGAGTTCTTACATGGAGAAATCATTCATTCATTGATCATAACAGAACATAGTGTATCATATAAAGAATGTATCAGATTGCTACGTAATAAAGATAAACAATCCACACACAAATCACCGTATAATGATACAAAGGCAAGTGTCCTTCGGAGCCGGGCCCTTAGCTGCTGATGGTACACCGCCTTAGATTACTCCAGACGAAGAGACGGAATGAACACCAAGTATTTTATATTAATCGCATCCACAAAAGTATAACAAAATCAGGTCTCAGTGAGACTCAATGATTAAGGTTTGTTCTGGAACCGTAAAATTACAAAAAAAGTTGTCCCCTCCTCTAATCTTTGGTTTCATTTAAATAGAGAAAGATCAGAGCATAGATAATTACAACATGACTTCTTTTACAAATTTGGGTTGATTCTAACCAGATGATCAACAAGAAAATATATTTCCCTTCATCTCTTCAACAAAAGCAAGACGAATTTGGGTTTGCAGCTGAGATTTGGAGGACGGCCGCAACTGCAAATCTCAGAAAATCGTGCTCAAAGAACCATGCGTTTCTCCTTGTACAAGCTAAATTTGGGAAAACTGTTCTTTGCCAAAGTTAATTGGGCCCGTTCTGGACAAAACCCATGTTTCAGATTTCTCAAATTCGTCTTCATTTGCTCAGAATCTCAACCGCAAAACTGTCACTCCTTAAACCAGCGAATTTCTGAGTTGGCAGATTTAAAAATCAAATCTTCAATCTGGAAGTTACCTTGGAGGCTAAAAATGGTGAATAATGTTATAACCAACTTATTAGAACTATCATTGGTAAAATAATGCATAATAATCAATTTATTAGAAATAAAGGAGAATAAATAATATTCATCCATGAGAGCATAAATCATCATAAAATGGATTTATATAATAAATTATAATAAATGACATGATGAAGAATGGTAGAAATGGGTGGAATAAACGTTCACAAGTGACAATAATAATGGCATATTAACGACCCAACATACCCCCACACTCAATATGTTGCATGTCCTCATGCAACGAAAACTGAATATATTGCATGTCCTCATGCAACCCAAAGACAAAAACCATGTGTTAACCAAGCAATAAAAATTTGAGAACAAATGAATGCTTCCTTAATTAATGAATATTCAATTTTAGCAATCTCGATGAAGGCATAACAATTTTTACATTGACATTCAAGTATATGTATGAAGTTGCAGCAAAACTTCATTAACCATTTTCCCAAAAACTACAAACCAGATTTTGTTGAAATGTTGCAAGTAGATTTGTAATATATGAAGGCTTCTATGATCCAAAAATCGGATTGTTTTGATGCACGGATCATGAGATATAAACAAAATGGTTGTAGGTGAGAGTGCATGATTTCCAAAATTTTTATGAACCAATTTATCTTGAAATTATCTAGGTATGTGTATTTTAATAGTATGTTTGTATTTCCTAGAGATCACAAGAATTGAGTTCATAGTTTTGAAAAAAATATTATGGAAATCAATTTCTACACTGAAATTGTATGCCTTAAATGAGAAAGAAAATAGAAAACATCCATCATGCATAGAAATTCCTCCCCCTCTTTGAAAAATTAGCATGCCCTCATGCGATGCTAGAAAACAAATAGAGGTGGTAGCTATTATCTGTTGAATTCTATGCTTGGTGTAAAACAACATGGCATAAGGGAGGTGTTGAGAATGAATAAGAATAGCAATGGATGATAAAGAATATGAATGGCGTGGTCATAAGAAAGAAATGAATGAAAATGACACTCCCCCACACTCGAAAATGACATGCTGCTGAAAAAAGGGAAGTGGTAAAGATGTGGAATGAAGGATGACAAATAATGCTCAAAATGGATTTTCATTAGATTCTCCTAAATTTATAATAAATTAGAAAACTATGCAATTTTACCTCAAGTTTTACCTCCAAAAATGTGGAATGACATATAAATATTGGCAGTTGTTGAAGATGATGTAGGCAGAGTTGGTGCTGAAAGTGATGCAAAAGGTGGAATCCAGGGAAGCACATCATGTCTGAAGAATTGTTCACGTTCGTGAGCCTCTACTGTGAAGTGCAATAGTGTGGTCATGCTGTGAATAAAATTCTGCCCATACTTGTTGTTCTTCCTGTAAACAAAGCACTATTTTGCATACAATGTTCTTGAATCCATAGTGTTAGCTTTGAATAGCAACAGATAAAATTCATGCAAAATTTCAATTAGAAAAACTGTTGTCAAATCAACAAGTTATGGCAGAGTGTAGTAATCATATCACATGCAATCCCATAATGCATACATTCCCCCCCTCCAATTGGAAAATGGGTTCCATAACCATAAATCATACGAGAGGGGTGGTGCGGACGACAAGGCAATGGAATGAACAATATATCAGTGAAGCAGAGTACACTTATCAATGATAGGACGATGAAAAGTATGGTTATATTGAGAGCAAAGTGTGTAAAGATAGTTATGAATAAGAGATAGGACGCTTTGGATTGATGATATGTTATGAAAAGAGAAAAAGGACAACAATATGCCAAAAAGATGCTTTACTGACGGTATTCTAGCTGAAAATGATGTGATTGATCATAAAACAATTTCTCATGCATAAAGGTCCAAAACAGGGAAAAGATTAAGGAAATAATTTCTCTGATAAAAAGAAAAATAAGAAAAGGGTATTATAATAATAATTGACGATAAGATATAACTTCAATACCATAAGCAGAGCCGCTACTGCCAGCAGGCGTCCATAGCCTCGGTAGGGTTGATTTTTAACCCATATGAGCCAGGATCCTCAATTTATAAATGGAGAGTTTTAGTGTTGTTCTACAGAAGAGATCAGTGTGCTGGCGTGGTAACCAGATAACCACACTACCATTCACTAGGAGGTAGCAAAAGTGATCAGGCCGGCTCGTGATGAGACCTCTTGTTCCAAGGATAATTTGGCTATCCAATGGATCATAACCCTGGTGTGGTGGCCATAATGGGAATGTCACTTTGTTACAACCTTATGAACATGGTAGGCTAGCTCGTAATGAGACCCCCTATCCTCCATCTGCGAACAAAATTTTGTTGTTATTACATATTTTTATGATAAAATGAGGGAGGCTCAGTACTCCTTAAGAGCAGGGATGGCGGAAGAAGTTGAACATGTCAATATAAAAAAATATACCCATAATCTCATTTATTACAGATAGAGAAGATTATAACCAGGAGGGGTGGAACCAACATGGTATTAAGATGATCAATCAATATCATGTTCAACAGAAAACAATGCAGTAAAGTGATATATAAATAATTGTGTCCCCTTTGAAAAGAATCTATCATCAAGGAGCTGTCCTGTTACAGATTATAACGTGAATGATATTAACTTTGCTTAACAAAGAAAATGCATACCAAAAAAGCAAAAATACACACAAAAATGCGAAACTGTTGTTCCTTTTGAAAAAGGAACAGCAAAAACACGCACTGTTGTTCCTTTTGAAAAAAAGGAACAGCAAAAACTCAAACTATTGTTCCTTTTGAAAAAGGAACAGCAAAAACACGCACTGCTGTTCCTTTTGAAAAAAAGGAACAACAAAAACTCAAACTGCTGTTCCTTTTGAAAAAGGAACAGCAAAAACACGCACTGTTGTTCCTTTTGAAAAAAAGGAACAGCAAAAACTCAAACTGCTGTTCCTTTTGAAAAAGGAACAACAAAAACACGAACTGCTGTTCCTTTTGAAAAAGGAACAGCAAAAACTCAAACTGCTGTTCCTTTTGAAAAAGGAACAGCAAAAACACGAACTGCTGTTCCTTTTGAAAAAGGAACAACAAAAACTCAAACTGCTGTTCCTTTTGAAAAAGGAACAGCAAAAACACGAACTGCTGTTCCTTTTGAAAAAGGAACAGCAAAAACTCAAACTGCTGTTCCTTTTGAAAAAAAGGAACAGCAAAAACACGAACCGCTGTTCCTTTTGAAAAAGGAACAGCAAAAACTCAAACTGCTATTCCTTTTGAAAAAGGAACAGCAAAAACACGAACTGCTATTCCTTTTGAAAAAGGAACAGCAAAAACTCAAACTGCTGTTCCTTTTGAAAAAGGAACAACAAAAACACGCACTGCTGTTCCTTTTTTCAAAAGGAACAGCAAAAACACACCAAATGCTGTTCCTTTTGAAAAGGGAACAACAAAAACACACCCAACGTGAAAGTGCAAAAGTGCTGTTCCATTTCGAAAAGGAACAGTAGATGTTCCATTTCGAAAAGGAACAACAAAATGAACTGTGAAAAAGGAACAACAAAATGAATGGCTGAACCAAAAAGTGCTATTCCTTTAGAAAATAAATAGCAAAACGAAAATGATGTCCCTTTGAAAAAGGAACAGCAGGAACGACAAAAATGCACACAAATGTTGTCCCTTCCGAAAAGGAACAGCAAAATATACAACCATAAAATGCAAACACGCAAAGAATGAATTAGTTGTTCACTGCATTGATGCTGAGGATGAGTTGCACTTTGAATGAAGCAACACCTGAAACACAAAATATAAGAGAAATTAGAAAAGAAACAACAAAAAACAGTATATAAATAAATAAATTCAGTTACAACAGCTATGATGTTATGTCAAAAAAAATGATCTATTTGAAAAATGTTTTGGCAGCAGTGACAAGACATGAATCTTGAAATTGAAATCAATTCTTCATTTGTTCTATTATGAATCCTTTGGGTAATGATTTGGATAAAATTCCTTTGTTTTATAAAAATTTCTTTGAAAAATCACTCGTCCATAAGTTGACCTTTTTTATTTTCCCAGGACCTGCAAAAAACGAGTATCTACCTGCAATAAAACATTAAATCATGGATAAAGAGAGGTGATCAGGCTCCCCTAATCCAAGAATTATGCAAAAAACAACAAGTAGTTATTCTGTATAACAAATCCATAGAGAAAATAACAAAGTAAAGTTTATTTGTTACCTGCGGGAGAGCAGTGGTCGACCATACTAACCAGCAGTGTTTTAATCACAACTTCTTTGTTTTTCGTCCAAATTGAGTGATTCCAAAGCCAAATGAGAGCTAAATCAAAGGTGTATCTCCAATAGAAATAGGTTTTAAAAACTCAATGATATGATATGTCAAATTTGTTTAGAACAACCTACATAATAGAGTCATTTTCGATTACCCAACTTAGACCAACAGTTGATATTTCAAACATAACTTTTTCGTTTGATGTCGGATTCAAGTGATTCAAATTGTAAATGAAAGTATATTCATTTATTTATTTCCAATAGAAACATGTTTTGAAGACAAGAAGAATTGATAGGTCAAATATTGTAAGGAACAGCCGGAAAGACAGAGTTTTAAGAGTGCTGATTTACGATAGACAGTCAGTCTTTTGATCATAACTTCCCCATAGGATATAAAAAATGAGTGATTCCAATTTCATTGTAGACTAAATTCATAGGGGAATCTACCATAGAAACAGGTTTTAAAAATTCATTCATTTAGGCCTCCAAAAACGGATTGTCCCAACTCTGTTCCTGAGCTGCCCGCTAGACATCCGGTCAATGTTTTGGCTCTAACTTTTTTGTTTCAAATCAAAATTGAGTGATTCAAATTAGGTTAGAAAGTAGACATCAAGGGCTACTTGGGGTAGAAATAGGTTTTAGAAATATTCACTTTTGGTCCCTCAAAACATGACTGTCCCAACTGTTTTTCCAGAAGTCTTATTAAGCCCGCAAGCCAAAAAATGATATTCAAGCATTTTTCAAATTGGTGATAAAAATGAAAATGAGTGTTTTTAGAACTTATTATTTCCATTTTAAATCATCTACATACACAAATTATTAAAAAAATTATCACCGATGTTGATTTTGATAGCATGTTGCAACAAAAACAACTAGTTTTACAAAAGTAAAAAAAATGTGTTTGTTTTATTTCTTTATTTATTTTATTTTCTCCACTATCCTACTCTTCTTTGAGAATTGATTATGTTTATGTATAAGAGTATTTCTAGTGGAACCATGTTAGAAATAAGGCCTCATGTATTCACATACCCAAATTCGAAAAATGCATGTTGATAAAAATTAGGGTATGAGAAGCCAACTTCCCTTCAAAAAATGGTATCAAAAACTGTTGAAGCATGGAGTGATGTTGCAAACAAATGATGGAGTGAAACCAATCTTCAATGTATCCTTTATTTTCTTGATTTCGCATAGCCATCATATCATGAAGTTCTTGAGCTTTTAAAATAGCTTGTTGATGCATAGTAAAAGAAACCTCATTTTCTTCCATAGCTTCTACAATTTTTGCATTTGAAACATTCTGAATCTCATTGTAGGTTTTCTCTAATAACACATGTGAGATAGAATGGGTGGGAAGGGTGAGTAAATTTGCCAGCTCAACATTGTAAGCATGTTGTACTGGTTTATTATGGTGAGAGTGTGGAATTAGTTGAGCAAGAAAATGTGTATGGAATGGAGCATTTTGATGATGTGGCTGATTGGGTTGTGTGAATGGTTTTGATGGGTAAGCAAGGTGTTGTGAAAGAGCTGGTGGAGAATATGGAGAATGTGCTTGTGCTACAAGATGAGGGAGAGTAGTCATGCCATCATAAGATGAACCATACCCAACTTGTAAACAAGATAGGTGGTTATATTGAAATTGACATGGCTGCCCTAACACATTAGCATTCCATAATGGATTATGCAAGTATGACAATGGAGAAAAAGTGTTTTGAACCATACCTGTAGGCCTTGTTGCAGCTTTCTTACCTCTTTGATATGCTACTTCCATCCTAGATAAGGAAGAGTGAATATCTATGAGATGCTCCTTTCAGTCATGAGAACAAAACATTTCATCAAATTCTTCATTTTTATGAACCTGCAAAACATCCAATTTTTCATTTAGAGAGCTAATAAAATCATCTTTAAAATGTTCAAATAACACATTGATTTTAGCTCTTATGTCTCTTGTTCTTGTAGCAGATTTGGAAAACAAAGAAAAAACATCTCTAGGATTCTTACCAGCCTTGGAGATTCCTCTTGAATACCTTATGCACAACTCACAAACATCATCATATGATAACTGAAAAACATCACCTTTTCCTATCAGATTTCAAAGTTCTAAAAATTCATCTTTGATTCCTTTAAGAAGGAGTGTTTTTAAGATCTCTTTTTCCAAATGCTTATGCTTTGATTTTTGAAGGTTATAATGAAATCGATCTACATAGTCCTCCAAACTTTCATCTTCCCTTGTATCATATAGAAAATATCTTCATTGGCTTTGCAATAGTCTTGGTACTTCTTCAAGAATATGTTCTTCATGTCCTCCCATGATTGGATACAATTCCCACCTAGGCTCATGAACCATCGGAGAGCTGCTCCTTTTAGAGTAAGAGGAAACACTTTCAATCTTTGATCATTAGTACAATAATCATATCCTCTACAAAGTATTTCAAACTCAAACATAAATGTATGTGGATCTTCATTTGCTAAACCATGAAAATTTGGTAAAGATGGGGGAATTATGTGCATTTGTGTCACTCCTAGATCTTTGATAGGAAATTCAAAAGTAGAAACGTGAGCCATTTCTTACCATAATAGAAGATGTTCTTCATTTGTTTATTCAAGGCTCCTTCTTCAAATGTTCCTGTCAATTGGTTAGTGAAATGGGTGGTGCTTACATCACCACTTGCGTGAGATCATGTGATTCATTTTTTAAAAATTTCTATCTTTTTCCTAATTATTCACACAAAAATTCAAACATCTATTTCTACTCTAGGTTCTTTAACAGTCCTGCTGGAAAGCGGACGGGGAGCAGGGCTTTTACATGCTCCGTACGCAGGTTCTTACCTTCCGTTTTTAAGATCCAACTCTTCCCTAGCAGGCACTCATCAGATTCACACTACTCTTTAGAAATGGATACACTCTCCCCGGCAACGGCGCCAAAATGTGGAGCGATAAAAAGGTGTCTTGTGAACTCCTAATTACCTTCACATTAATTATCAACCCAGGGACGACTTTTTATTTCAAGAGTGTACTCAGTCTGAGGCGGCTATTTACTTAAGAGTAATGTTTTGTAGTATAGTGCTTAAAACCCAAAAGTAAATGAATGCTTGAAACAAAATCTAATTGGAAGAGCAAGAAACTGAAATGTTCTAAACTAAATCATTCATTCAAACAACCATCAATCGAGGATATAGTAGCAATAACTCATTCCTCTAGAAATTGATGGAATAGAGTATGGACCATGGATCTGGGAGCGTGGTAGCGTCTGCTGAGGCTCACGATAGCCTTGGACCTTCTCTCACTCCAAAGCAATAAATGCAAGTAAAAGGAATGGCAAAAAGCAGAATGAAACGAAATGGACAGCAGTAAATGAAATAGCAATTAAAAGAACTAAATCTCGCGAGTTAGAAATGAACTCTCATTCTGCAATCTAATAACAATCGGCAAAAGCAATTCCAATGATCTTTACTTTACGAGAAGATATTTACAAATGAATTATGGAACAGCATTTATCATATATACACAACACACTAATATAGAAATCTGAGAATATTGGATGATATAAGTATGTTTCTAAACAGAATGACGCTACTCTCAAATCCCACAAATATTCATACCAGCACTCTGTTATAGAAATGGCTGAATAAAGATACAATTCGACCCCGTGTGAATTCAATTATATAGTGCAGAGTTCTTACATGGAGAAATCATTCATTCATTGATCATAACAGAACATAGCGTATCATATAAAGAATGTATCAGATTGCTACGTAATAAAGATAAACAATCCACACACAAATCACCGTATAATGATACAAAGGCAAGTGTCCTTCGGAGCCGGGCCCTTAACTGCCGATGGTACACTGCCTTAGATTACTCCAGACGCAGAGACGGAATGAACACCAAGTATTTTATATTAATCGCATCCACAAAATTATAACAAAATCAGGTCTCAGTGAGACTCAATGATTAAAGTTTGTTCTGGAACCGTAAAATTACAAAAACAGTCGTCCCCTCCTCTCATCTTTGGTTTCATTTAAATAGAGAAAGATCAGAGCATAGATAATTACAACATGATTTCTTTTACAAATTTGGGCTGATTCTAACCAGATGATCAACAAGAAAATATATTTCCCTTCATCTCTTCAACAAAAGCAAGACGAATTTGGGTTTGCCGCTGAGATTTGGAGGACGGCCGCAACTGCAAATCTAAGAAAATCGTGCTCAAAGAACCCTGCGTTTCTCCCTGTACAAGCCGAATTTGGGCAAACCATTCTTTAAGAAAGTTAATTGGGCCCTTTTTGGACAAAACCCATGTTCCAGATTTCTCAAATTCGTCCTCATTTGCTCAGAATCTCAACCGCAAAACTGTCACTCCTTAAACCAGCGAATTTCTGAGTTGGCAGATTTAAAAATCAAATCTTCAATCTGGAAGTTACCTTGGAGGCTAAAAATGGTGAATAATGTTATAACCAACTTATTAGAACTATCATTGGTAAAATAATGCATAATAATCAATTTATTAGAAATAAAGGAGAATAAATAATATTCATCCATGAGAGCATAAATCATCATAAAATGGATTTATATAATAAATTATAATAAATGACATGATGAAGAATAGTAGAAATGGGTGGAATAAACGTTCACAAGTGACAATAATAATGGCATATTAACAACCCAACAACATATACAGCTCAAGTACCATTTCATACAGCCAGCATTAGAAAATGGACAGTTGAAGTTGGAAAAGATACACACTAGCCAGAATCCTGCAGATATGTTAACAAAAGTTGTAACCAAGGAGAAACTGAGAATGTGCTCAGTTTCAATTGGTCTTGAAGTATGATGAAGAAGATGAGAAACAACTAGGTCTAAATTGGATTCATTGTCTAGCAAATGAAGAAGCGATGGAGTTGCTATAATCAGTCTCCAAGTGGGAGATTGTTGGGTGTGGAGCCTTATTATCTTCTGTATTCAAAGGTTTAAGCCGGATGTATACCCCAGGAATACTGTACACCCCTCCACATGGGGGGGTGCAAGGGGGAATTTTCCCCCCCCCATGGGAGTCCGGGGGCAAGCGGTCCCCCGAAGCTAAAAATAGATGTAAAATTACCTTGTAAAAGTCTAGTAATTTCTAGTCAATCTGGGCCGTTCATTGGGCAGATGATCTGAGGGTAGAAGTTATGTTTAATTTAGGGTTTTTTTTCCCTAGAAGGCAACCCCTCACTATATATGAGGGAATTGTATTGCATCTATATATATCTGTATTCTGAGTGAGGAAGAGAGAGGAGATTGAGAGCAGAGAGGGTGTTACATCGGATCTGTTGTAGGTTGTATCCCTTCAGTTTGCTAGATAATATAAGAGGAAGGACTAGTTGTTTCTCCGTGGACGTAGCCCAAACTAGGTGAGCCACGTATATCTGTGTCTCTCTTGTTTTATGCATTTTCTTTGTTTATATTTCTGCAATATTTTATGTGTTCCATTGCTCCATAATATATAATTTTCTAACAGGCAACATACTTGACAAAGATTGATCTGAAGAGTGGCTATCATCAGATCCGGATCAGGGAAGGAGATGAGTGGAATACAGCCTTCAAGACTAATGAAGGGCTATACAAGTGGCTAGCCATGTCGTTCGATTTGAGTAATGCCCCTAGTACTTTTATGAGATTGATGAACGGAATGCTGAAATATTTCATCGGCAAGTTTGTGATAGTGTACCTTGATGACATATTAATTTTCAGCAAGACTAAAGAGGAGAACCTTCAACATGCTCGAAGAGTTCTGGAGAAATTGCAATAGAATAAACTGCTCATAAATTTGAAAAAATGTACTTTCCTACAAAGAGAACTGATTTATTTGGGCTTTGTAATTGCAGAAAATGAGTTGAAGATGGACCTAGAGAAAATCGTAGCAATCATTAACTGGCCATCTCCGAAAAGCTTATTTGAGGTACGTAGTTTTCATGGGCTAGCAATTTTTTATCTCAAATTTATAAGAAATTTTAGTGAAATCTGCACGCCTATGTTGGACACTATAAAAAAGGCTATTCAGCCTTTTTGTTGGACCAAGGTAGTAGAGGAAAGCTTTCAGCTCCTAAAGAGGAAAATAACATAAAGGCCAATTTTAAGGTTACCCGATTTTAATAAGCTTTTCCAGGTTCGATGCAATGCAAGTGGTACAGCTATTGGCGTTGTACTCATCTAAGAAGACAAAATTGTCGCATTTTTCAGTGAGAAGTTGAATGAAAGCAGGCAGTTGTATTCCTCCTATGATACGGAATTTTATGCTGTCGTCCCAGCTATGAAGCATTGGAGACACTGCATGTTGGGGAGTGAATTTGTGTTATTTTCTGATAATTCAGCACTTCAATATGTGATGCAATAGCATAAATTGAACCACAAGCATGCCAAATGGGTTGAGTATTTGCAGAGTTTCACCTTTGTGTTGAAACACATCAGTAGGTGTCACACGGAATTGGTCAAGGGTGCGGACACAGCTGACCTTCCTAGAAGTCTAAGACATTCTAATGACAAACAAGACAAAATGGAGTGATCTTTCTCTAAATACACCTTTTACAACATGAAAACTACAAGTGTTTAGGCTTACCTTATTCCAAAACGCTGTTGTTGAAGTCCGTTCTTGACGATCCGGATGAGCTCCTCCTTCAAGTCAATTCCTGCAACCACAAACAATCAAACAATTACCAAGCACTTGCATTTCATATAATAAAACATATATTCAACATGCAGACCAAGGAACACATGAAATAACTCATTAACACAAGATATTGAGAAAAATAAACCAGTTTGTATTAATAACGAAACAAAGAAACTCTTACAACCTGGCCTTGGTGTTGTGCAAGTTCCTCCCAGGGTCCATCAAGGGTTTTCCTCTACTTTGACAAAGCTCACCCTCTTCCAAGTAGAATCAAGTAAAGACAATCTCTCCTTACAAAGGCTCTAATGGAAGACCTAAATCCTGCAGCATTTACCCAAAGAAAATGTATAGCTCCAACCTCTCCTCTTTCTGGCTCAATGCCTTTATTTATAGTGCTGTAAAGAGGTTATTCAGGTCCACTATCAATGGGATCATCCCCCTCTATGGGTGGGATAGCTCCCTTATTGATGGGATTAGTTCCCCCTTAATAGAGATACATGAACCAACTGGAGGCGCATCCATTTCATCAAACCGACCTCTAGAATGTTCTAGAAGTAACCACAAGTAACTTTTTCAAGATAAAACTCGCGCATTTTGCCTTTTACAGAGGGACGCACCTGTCCCTTAACATACAGAGCGTCCATGGACGCAGATTTTGTGAACATGGTCAGCGTCCCCGCAGGTAAGGCTAGAGAGAACCTGCGACCCCAGAGATAAACACATTTTTTACAAGACTTTCTCTCTTTTTTGAGTTTGAGATGGATAGCAGAGCCATAAGACTTGCCTAAGAGGGTAGCATGACTGTTGATTTGAGCCATACTAACTGTAAGTAGTCAAGGTGACATTTTTTAGTGTAACAGATTGCCCCCTAAAATGCGAAGCCTGGAATAGATTAGGGTTTTGTAATTCTAGGAAGGGTGAAGCGCTTTATCATTTCAAGGATTGTCTTGTGGATGGCCTGGTTGGAACCTACAATTTTCAACACAAAATACATGGATAAGATTATATCATCACTGAGGTAGGCATTCCCATACTCAGATTCAAAACTTTAACTAATGGACTAACTATTCTGATACAGGAATGATCTTGCAGTACATCATTTTTATAGACTTTTGTAGACACAGTATGGACGCAGCCATCTGTTTATGATTAGTCTACATATATAATGAATACAAAACTCCTCGCAGCCTGGATGGTAGAAACTAGATCCAGGGTCTTCACTTCTACTTCCCGAATTGGTACGATTCTAGCCATGTGATTAAATGATTCGATGTCGAACATGTTAGAAACCACTTGATTACCAGTCGATGATGTAGACTGTTAACAAGCGTGAGAGAAACCACCAGTAATGTCAATGGTTTTCAAAGTACCAAGCACAACCCGTGAAATGTGAATAGATGTTTTGATGTCGAACACTTCACGGAATCCTTTGATCGAAAGTCAATGATGTAAACTGACGTCAAAGGCGAGAAACCTGCCATTGATGCATGCAGACTTCAAGGTACTGTCGATTCCTAAGTCATCTTTCTAGATAATGTGTCGATGTCGATAGAAAGTGACCCGTTGCAGGCAAGCCCGCAACACGAAATCATTGTTCAAGTTGAAGAAATGTTGCTGTAAGGACTGACTCAGGGATGGTCAAATGGATGACAAGTATTTTGCAGATGAAAGTTTTTGCTTACAGACCTCTTGAACACATAACGACACAACAGATGGCTTGGTGACGTATAACTCAAAGTTAACCCCTGGAACCCGATTAAAGACTTTCAAAGTGATTTGGTCAACTGTGAGGTAAAAGATTTCCCAACCCAGGTGAATGAAAAGTGTCGTGTTCAAGAGTGGTAATAAAGTTTCTTCTGAGACTAAAGGTGACAAACAGGTTCATTCTTCTCTCTTTTCCCCCACCATTTCTGGCAAGTACCTCTTTATTTTTAACAAGCTTGAGGAGGATAACATATGCTTGATTATAAGCTCATCCTTCGGACGAGTCCAACCTAGTTTAAATTCGAACCCTAGGAAGGAGTGGTTCGTTCCTGTTTGTAATTGAACAGGTCCTCTACTGTAAAAGTTTAACGAGCCCAGTATAGGAGAAACTCGGCGTTTTTCAATTTTAGAGAGTCTGAAAAAACTAAAGGAGACTCCACGTTGAACTTTTTCGTATATTTGTGTCCCTCAAGCCCGAAAAAGTATAAAACAATACCTGGGGGAACCGCTTGATCTTGCGACCAAGGAGTACTTTCATAATTAGTGCCACTGACCTGAAAAGTAAAAAGCGATCAAGGACACGTCGTTTTATTTCCGTATCGAGTTTGAAACGACAAAAACCCGGCAATCTTTTCCTGTTTTTACAGTCAGAGAAGAGCTAAAAGGGGACCGTCTTTTAATTCCGTTTTAACGAGTGTAAAAGAAACGCTCGGCAATCTTTTCATGTTTTAAGAGTCTGAAAAGGGCTTAAAAGAGAACTCCAAGGTTTCACTTTTTCGTAAGTTTTAACGAGTTCGAAAAACGGATAAAAATGTACTCATGGTTTTCACTTTTTCGTAAGTTTTAACGAGTTCGAAAAAATGATAAAAATGTACTCATATGGCCGACTTTCAATTTAATTTACGAGTAGGAAAAGACGGAAAGATCTCGGCATTTTCATTTGTTTTACGAGAATGAAAGATAGCAAAATAATCTCGGTATTTTCATGAGTTTAACGAGTCTTGAAAATAACTGAAATTGACTCGAGATAGGTTTCATTTTTACAAAAGCTTGAAACAGAGAAAAACTATGCTTCAGAGTAGTTTCATTTTTACACAAGCTTGAAACAGAGATAAAAATGTGCTTGATGCCCCCTAAGCATAACTGCTAGAGTGCATGCCCCCTAGCTTCATTTCATTCAACCATTTGGATGAAATGAAGGTTTAGTGACGAGATCATCTAAAAGACTTTGACCTAAAACTGTAAGAAAATTATGCAAAACATCGAAACAACTAACCTAAATATACAACTTAACATTTACGAGATCTAGTCAATCTCTCGACTCAAGTAGAGGAGGATTTGTTTCATTTTTTAATGAGCTTGACACAGGAAAAGAACTATGCTCGGATTCGGTTTCATGTTTACACAAGCTTGAAACGAAAAACTATGCTTGTTACAAGTTCACATGCCCCCAGCATAATGATGCAAATCAAGGTACATGCCCCCCAAGCTTCATTGCATTCAATGAGGTGGATGGAATGAAGCTTTACTTTCAAAATCTTGGAAAGACTCGTGGGAGTTGTTTCATTTTTTAGTGAGCTTGACACAAGACGAGGAACTATGCTCATAACTACTTTCTACAATCTACCTAACAAAAAACTATACTCTAAAAAACCTTGATTCATTGTTTAACGAGCTTGACACAAGACAAGGAACTGTGCTCTAAAAAACCTTGATTCATTTTTTAATGAGCTTGACACAAGACAAGGAACTATGCTCTAAAATCCTTGTTTCATTTTTTAACGAGCTTGACACAAGACAAAGAACTATGCTCATGACTACTCTCTACAATCTACCTACTTAACCTACCCGTGTTTCATTTTTTAACGAGCTTGACACAAGACAAGGAACTATGCTCAAAAAGTTCGCATGCCCCCAGCATAATGATGTGAAATGAGGTACATGCCCCCCAGGCTTCATTGCATTCAACCGGCTGGATGAAATGAAGGTTTACTTTCAATATTTAACTTGAAAAGGGAGTTGTTTCATTTTTAAAGAGGTTGACACAAGAAAAGAACTATCCTCATACCTGATTCATTTTTTAACGAGGTTGACTCAGTAACAGGAACTATCCTCAAACCTGATTCATTTTTTAATGAGGTTGACTCAGTAACAGGAACTGTCCTCAAACCCTACTTTCTACAATCTACCTACATATCCTAAAATCTAGCTGATTCATTTTTTAATGAGGTTGACTCAGTAAAAGAACTGTCCTCATGCTAGCCTATTTCATTTTTAAACGAGGTTGATACAAGAAAAAACTATCCTCGTACTCACTGATTCATTTTTTAACGAGGTTGACACAGTAAAAGGAACTTTCCTCGTACCATCCAGTTTCATTTTTTAACGAGGTTGAGAGAGGAACAAACTATCCTCGTACTCACTGATTCATTTTTTAACGAGGTCGACACAGTAAAAGGAACTTTCCTCGTACCATCCAGTTTCATTTTTTAACGAGGTTGAGAGAGGAACAAACTATCCTCGTCAACTGATTCATTTTTTAACGAGGTTGACACAGTAAAAGGAACTTTCCTCGGACACACTGAGCATGGCTTCTAACTGGAAGAAAGACATGTCAATGGACACACCTTGATCATGGCTTCCAAGAGATCTTCATCAGAAGGAAGAACAGCTCTTTGGAAGGAACACATGTCAAGGGACTCAAAAGGGATAAGAACATCGTGTTCAAGTAATCCCATAGAGTTTTCCATGTCAATTACCGGAGCTAAATCAAAGGAAGATGAGCAAACAGTGAGAGGCTCACTTACATCGGTAACTGAAGTCATGGGACCAGTTGCCACATAATTAACCCGTGGCAGGGTAGATACCACTTTAGAATCAGGAACATTTAGGGGTGTCATATTATTGGTAGTTGAAATAAGACTAGGGAACGAAAGCTGGTCTACAGTCACAATACTTCCATCGTGAGGGAAAGACATCACGCGAAAGAGTGTCGATACGACAGCTTTCATTGCATAAACATAGTCTCGCCCAAGGAGTAAATTGAAATCCAAGGGACCTCGAACTACCATAAGATCAATACAAACAGTTTTACCTTCCAAGGTAATAGAAAACTTAGGAAGGATCCCTAAAGGTTCACTAATGGTTCTGTTAAAAGCTTTCAGATTCTGCGTAATAGGCGCAAGCTGAGGGGAACCCAAAGCTTTCCAAACAGTTGAGGATAAAATACTAACAGAAGCACCTTCATCTACCTGAGTACGATGTATGTCCCTACCACCAGCCTTGACAATGATTTGGAAAGGGATGGAGGAAGGAAGACGAGGTTCTGTCAGTCTATTCCAATCAAAGGAAAAGACCTCAGTGCTTGGAGAGGGTTCTATAGAAACAGGTGAAATACCCCCCGGTATAGAAGAATCTGATGTAACAAGAAGAACCTGAGCGGTATGAAGTTCACTCTCTAAAGGGAAAGTGGGATCGACTGAATGTGAAATTGAATCGACCACTTGATCAACTAACGGATCATCAACCTGAGTGACATGAGTTTCACTCTCCAATGGAAGAGTGTGATTGACGGTACTTGAATTTAGATCAATCACTCCGTTAGATGACGGTAGGTTGGGAGAAATTTTACGGTAACCAGTTGGAAATTCTTGCTGTAGAACAGTAAGTTTTTCCAACAATGTTGAGGCTTCATCCATGTGAGGGCAAATGTGAGTTTGATGACTCCCTTTGCATAACTTACAAGGAAACCTAACTTTACCCTTTTTCCCAGAAACCTGACTATCACTGGTTGATGGATCAATGGAAAGTTGATGAGATTTTTCTGACCATACTTCCAAGACCTTTGGAATACCAGGACAATTGACAAGGAAGTGGTCACCCTTACAAAGCCTGCAAGGGTATTTGGGTTTACGGTGCATGTCGGAATTTTCCTCAACACAACTAACACTTACAGCCATGGTTGGTTGGTTGACTTCTTTCTTATCTTGCTTCTTCTTCTTCTTCTTCTTCTTCCCTTTCTTCTTCTTCTTAGCCTCCTGGTTACTAGCATCAAGGCTTTTACCAGGCGAAGAGGAAGAAATGGAGGAAGAAAAATTAGGCGAAGAAGGTAAAGGGTCAACAGAAGGTTGGTCATGTTGAGATGGTGAACTCTGTTGAGGTGAAGCATCCGGTTGAGGTGGAACAATTGGAGTATTTTGGGCCAACGAAGTTGAAAATAACCATATCGGTAAACCTATTGTAAATCCAGGTAATGACAAAGTAGCCATATAAGGAGGACCAACATTTCCAAAGTAAGGAAAAGTACTAGGATTCTCATTAGGAGGGGTTCCCAGGTTGATAAATTCCGGAACATTTGCCATTATATTCAACTTCAGTGAATTTTATTAACAATTTAAAACTAAAATTAACAATTCACAATTCACACTTAACAACTAAAATTCACAATTCAAACCTATGGTCTCTAAAAGTAAAAACAAACAAATTAACATGCGCTATCAAATCTAGGAGTCAAACCATACACAAACAGTAGCCTTCCGGACCGAAAACACTAGTTGGTGATGAAGCCCAACATCGCCGAATTCAGTACAGAAGTGGTGGGTGGAACAGTTACCCCGGCAACCTGCTTAATGAATAGACCGGCACAAGTTCCTCCACTTTAACCGTCTCGAAGTGAAGTGAACCCCCCGGAAAATCCAAGTGAGTATAACCGACGTCTGCTCCAGGTACAGTGGGACCTTCCCTCCACCGTCACCTCGGTAGAACCCTAAAGATTATGGTCACTAAGGTCACCAATAGTAACAAATACACCTGGGGGAACAGTCTAAACTCCGACAGCACGCAAGGGCAGAGTAGCAAGCTCAATCCCCTTACCGGCTCCTTGACAACAATCCAAGGTTTACCGATAAGTGACCCCTGGCTCCTCGACAATGGTTAATCCGAGGTTTACCGTTTCTAATACGTACTGTCTGGCATCGTTCCCAACAAGGGGGGAATGATCCCCTCACTGGTTCGGACACGAGCTCGTGCTTCTCCTTTAAGAGGAGCTTTCCCAGAATGTAACTGAAACAATTGGATTTATTCTACTCAAGATAAACTATCTGTTTGGTTTTGTAGTCTTGGAGAGTTAAGTACTCACCTACTCCAAGACCCTAGCCTAAGCTATGTTGGTGTTTCAGAGCCCTAAAAATGTAAAAATTACTAGATGAATTTTAATTAAGCGCTGTGTTATTAAGGTTGTTATTACTCAAATGGGTAAATGGAGATGAAACCAATGGTGTTATGACCCGACTCAACTGAATGCAATCGAATATGATAATGTAATCTTTTCAATTCGATGAATCCTAACTAAAGGAGAGAGTTTCCATTCACTTCCAACAATGCAAAAAATTGATCACTAAGAGAAAATATAACAAATTCTCTAATGCACTAATTTCATCAAGAAAAACTAATGCAAATCAATTCCAAACCATTTTTTTTTTATTTTTTGTGCAAATTCAAATCAAAGAAAACTGATCTAAATCTACGATTAATTTTTCGGAATGTAAACTATGCAATTGTAATCTATGCACAATTCACTTGAAAAGTATGCAATTGTAATCTATGCACATTTTTCATTCATATTCCGAAAATGAGAATTCTAATTATGCAAATGTGATCTATGCAAGAGAATTCTCAAACACAAGATGATTCTAAGGTAATCTAAGAACCAATCAAGTGCAAATTGAGAAAATTGGGTGAGAGTTCCAAAGATCAAAACATAAAAACACTCAAAGGCGATTAACACTCATACACAATTTAGCCCCCCCCGGCGAATGAGGGGGAAATTTTTTTTGCAAAAACAAAAGCAAAAAGATGCAAAATTGTGAAAAGACTGAGAGAAACCTCCAAGTAATGACCAAAGGAAATCAAATTAAGAATTTCTCAAAAAAGAGACTCAAAACACCCAAATGATGAAAGCTAAGAGCAGGAACAAGCTTAGGTGAAGATTCTGGGCAAGGGACTAATGAATCTGGGCAGAAAAAACTAAGAAAAAACAAAATCTGAGAGTAAAAAAGGCAAAAAATGGAATTTTCTCAAATTTTGGCAGGGGACGCAGGCAACCCGTTAGCACAGGTGCGGGCCCGCTCTGTGCACACAGCAAAAGTGCGTCCAGGGACGCACTGTGCAGCACTCAGAGGGTGCGTCCGTCTGAAAAACTCAAGAAAAACCAAAATAAAACTAATCCTAAGCTAACCCACCCAGAGACAGAATCACAGAGCCAAAACCAGAAAAATAAACCAATTTTCTCAAAGCAAAGTTCACATAAAGGAAAAGACTTTTCTCATCAATGGAATCTATCCCCATCGGAGTCGCCAATTTGTCACACGGAATTGGTCAAGGGTGCGGACACAGCTGACCTTCCTAGAAGTCTAAGACATTCTAATGACAAACAAGACAAAATGGAGTGATCTTTCTCTAAATACACCTTTTACAACATGAAAACTACAAGTGTTTAGGCTTACCTTATTCCAAAACGCTGTTGTTGAAGTCCGTTCTTGACGATCTGGATGAGCTCCTCCTTCAAGTCAATTCCTGCAACCACAAACAATCAAACAATTACCAAGCACTTGCATTTCATATAATAAAACATATATTCAACATGCAGACCAAGGAACACATGAAATAACTCATTAACACAAGCTATTGAGAAAAATAAACCAGTTTGTATTAATAACGAAACAAAGAAACTCTTACAACCTGGCCTTGGTGTTGTGCAAGTTCCTCCCAGGGTCCATCAAGGGTTTTCCTCTACTTTGACAAAGCTCACCCTCTTCCAAGTAGAATCAAGTAAAGACAATCTCTCCTTACAAAGGCTCTAATGGAAGACCTAAATCCTGCAGCATTTACCCAAAGAAAATGTATAGCTCCAACCTCTCCTCTTTCTGGCTCAATGCCTTTATTTATAGTGCTGTAAAGAGGTTATTCAGGTCCACTATCAATGGGATCATCCCCCTCTATGGGTGGGATAGCTCCCTTATTGATGGGATTAGTTCCCCCTTAATAGAGATACATGAACCAACTGGAGGCGCATCCATTTCATCAAACCGACCTCTAGAATGTTCTAGAAGTAACCACAAGTAACTTTTTCAAGATAAAACTCGCGCATTTTGCCTTTTACAGAGGGACGCACCTGTCCCTTAACATACAGAGCGTCCATGGACGCAGATTTTGTGAACATGGTCAGCGTCCCCGCAGGTAAGGCTAGAGAGAACCTGCGACCCCAGAGATAAACACATTTTTTACAAGACTTTCTCTCTTTTTTGAGTTTGAGATGGATAGCAGAGGCATAAGACTTGCCTAAGAGGGTAGCATGACTGTTGATTTGAGCCATACTAACTGTAAGTAGTCAAGGTGACATTTTTTAGTGTAACAGTAGGCAAGCCAAAAAGGTGGCAGATGCATTGAGTAGAAGTGCCTTGCTCTTACAGGAAAGTACAATACAAGTGATGGGTTTCGAGCATTTGAAAGATTTGTACCAGACCGACAAGGATTTTAAAGAAGCTTATTAAGCATGTAAAAATCCTGTGCTGAGGAACAAAAGTCCATGGTTTGACTACAACTTGCAGGAGGAGCTACTATTTAGAGGGTGTTATCAGGAAATCTAGTGTCCACTCGGAGCTACTAGTCCTACTAAGACTGGTAGTTATCTTAGAAACAAACAAACTAAAACTACTTTCATTTTCCTTCAAGAGATGTAGATAAGAGTGGAATGAAGGACACCAACCTCAGTCTTGCACTTAGTTCCTTGCTCGATTCCTCTCCCTTTTGACAGATCCTTGCCGCTTCTCCTTCGTCTACCCAGCTTCAAAAAGCACCCGTGGAATCAAAGCAGCATAATACTATCGAAGAACAGATATCTACAATCATAAACAATATACAACCAAATGTATATTGACCACACAAATGCATATATCATCAAACATACAAGAATTTGGAGGAAAAATTGAATAGCTTTATTAATATCAAGAATAGCAAAGAGGATTACAACCAATTGTTCTGACCCAGCGTCATCCTGCAGCATGAAAGCCCTTCTTTCAGCGCATGAAAAGATTAGATCACCCAACACTATGATATTCCAACAAGAAAGCAACAACACTTCCTTACAAGATAAAAAATTCCAGCCTCTGGATCTCTGGGATGAGGGATCCATATATAGATGATTGCAGGGGGGTGAGTCAGCTTCTGGGATTTTGATTAGTGTCCTCTATCTGATAGTTCTTGATTCGACTTGGAGATTGATGATCTCTTACTCATCCCTGGGTGAATTCAGAGAGGCAAGTGTCACAGGAGAAGTTTATGGAAGATTCCATGATCATCCACCTCGCAAACTGTCTCTGCCATTTATCCACTCTCGCCCATCGCATCCAATAGAAGGGTTTTTCAGTATGCATCACACCTCCCGTGTGCATTAGCTGGGATGCATCGCACTTTTACCATGGAGCAGGTGAGATGGTCCAGTTTTGACCAGTTCTGAGCAGTTTTTTATTGAGAACTTCTGGGAGATGATGTAATCAGCTGACCTTGTTCTTTTAGGGTATGGAACAACACTTTTATGGACTTAGGAGCACTTGTTTTATGGACATGTTTGATTGGGGTTGCAGTGCCCAAAAATGTCTATAACAGTTTCCCCGTAAAGCATGAGGTCATTAATCTTTTGATTTCGGGTGAAATGCTTTATCATGAGGATCCGAAGTTTTTTCGAGCTGGAAGGTGACCTATAATAAGATACAATACAATAAATTATCTTCTTAATATTTTTCATGACCTAGCTGAGGCAGCCATTCCCATACTCAGCTTTATAAATTCATTTTCATGTACATAAGACAAAAAACTGTCTGTGCGGGAGACTGATGATTCTAATAGAGTCATCATCCTTTGATTCGGATGATCATCTATGCAGTAATGATGTACATTTGATGTCTTTATTTTCCTGAATATATCGTAGCCGGGATGGATGAAACTAGATCCGGGGTCTTCAAACTCATTCAATCTTCACTCGGAGTACAAGTCAATCCATGTGAAAGATGTTCTGGAGTCGAACATGGAAAGACATCACCTGATTACCAGCTAATGATGTAAGTTGTTAACAGGTGCGAGAGGAATCACCGATAATGATGATGACCCTCAAGGTACTATAGTACAGTTCACGTGGTGTGAATAAGGGACTTGGCATCGAACACCGCACAAAATATTTCTGTCGAAGGCCATTGATGTAAACTAGTCACCGGAAGTGAGAAACTTGCCATTGAGGCATGCAAGCTTCAAAGTACTGAAAGGGTTGTTCCTAAGTCGACTTCTTGGATAATGAGCTGATGTTGACAAGAACCGACCCACTGTAGGAGGGCCTTAATGAATCCCACATCTACGACACGGAATGGAGTAAATTATTTTGTAGGTGAAAACGATCTGATGATATAGGGTTCAGGGTGGCAGTCAAGAAAGAATGGAGCATGAATGTATTACAGCGGATGAGACAAAGGTGAATTCTCTGAGCGGCTTCTCTTGAACATACCAGCGACACTGACATGGATTGGTAGCGTTAACCCCAAATATGGATGGTGTGATGGACTAATGGTGATATGACCAGTGAACGGAACAACCCAACCTGACTCGGATGCGGAGTGAAAGTGTCATGTTCAAGAGTGACTTGCTACCAATAAAGTTTCTTCAAGTTTTCTTCCCAATTTTTCACCAATCATTGCTGACCAATACCTCTTTATTTTTGTCAAGCTTGAGGAGGATAACATATGCTTGTTCTATAATTTTCCCGTCGGGCAAAACCGTCACTATATTTTAACGAGCCTAGCAATAATGAAACTCGTTCTTGCCTGTATGGACAAGTTTGTCGCTACTCGGTTTTAACGAGTTTAACGACAAAGATAACTCTGTCCTTTTCAATATTAGAGAGTCTGAAAGGGACGTAAAGGAAACTCCAATAATCCTTTTTCATCATATAATCCCTTAAGTCCGAAAAAAGTATAAAATAATATGAAAGGGATGAATTTTTGGTAATTTTAACGAGTCGAACAAGACAAGCGCTCGATCTCTTTGTGTAATAATCCCTCGGGTCCAAAAAGATTAAAATCTAGAGGAGGGATATCACTTCCTGTCGCTTTAATGAGCTGGAGAGGCCAATCGCTCGACAATCTTTTCATATTTTATGAGTGAGGTGAAAAGAGCTTAAAGGAGACTTGTTTTTGAGGAACGAGTGATAATTTCGGGTAGCAACTGTTTCCAGGTAAGGTTTGGAATTTTCTAGTCACGGCAGTGTCACAAGGATGGCTAATAGGATCACTCTTCGCAGTTGTTCCTCAAAAGGGGTAAAAAATCAAATGGAGGTGAATGATCGGCTAAAACAGAGTGGAGGTGATGATGAGAACACGACTAGGGCTCAAAAGATGATGATAATGCATTCACAATGGTTATTTACCGGAAATTGGTTCATTTTTTAATGAGCTTAAACTCTGGGGGAATGTTTTCTCATTGCTTATGTTTAATTTTTAACGAGCTTGAACTCGACATAAAAACTGTTCATGCCAGTCATATAATAAGGATGTCTTATCTAAGATGCCATTTTTTATGGAGCTTGCACCTTTCAAAGCTTTGCCCCAGATCCTTTCTTTATGCAAGTTAGGAACAACCAATCCCACGAGTTTAAAGGGTTGAGAAACTACAAACTATGAAAATAAATGGTCGATCTTTGCTTGCATGCCCCCAGGTATAGGAAAACGTTTCCAGGCTACAATATGAAAGCTCTCCATCCATGTTGTAGACAAAATGCTTCCTTGACGATGTCTACTGAAATAGAGAAAGGTGAGTGGCACGGTCGCCTCCACTCACATAACTTTGACGAGGGAATCTTATTCTAGTCTAATCCCATTTTCCTAAATGGATGGGCATGTCAGACTAGTCATATATCCTCCGTGGAAACCTACCCTATACCCAAGGTTTTCCTACTGAAACAGACTAGGGTGCATGCCCCCTGGGTTTCAGTCATGTCCTCCCGAATCACTCACGGTCTTTAGGTGGACGGACTGGAGATTGATGAGACATTCCTTGCATGAAAAGACCATTTAGGGATGGTATTTGACTATTAGGTATGTGTGAGCCGGGAAATGACAGCTGGTCTACGAGCTTGACCACTCTGCCTTCATGCAGAAAACACATTACTCTAAAGAGTGAGGAGACAATGGATCCCATGCTATCAATATAGTCGCATCCAAGGAGTAGATTATAATCTAGAGGTCCTCGAACTACCATTATGTTCATGTAAACAGTTTTGCTTCTCAACATTATGGGCACATTGGGAAGGATCCCTAATGGTCGACTGGGTCCTTTGTTGAATCCTGTCAGGTTTCTCATCTCAGGCAGAAGCGATGGTGAACCAAGTGCTTCCCAAGAAATTGAGGAAAGGATACTCACAGAAGCCCCTTCATCTATAATGGTACCAACCATGATCATTTTGTAAGCTTGTACAATGATTCAAAATGGTACATTGGCCTGTACCGAGGGTCTGCCTAGTAGATTCCAATCGAAAGAAATGACTAGGTTGCTTGGAGGTGGGACCGAATAGATGGCCGGATATGACTCTGGCGAACTTCCTTCCTGCGGTAAAGGAACAGGTAGACTGCCCCCATGTTCATCGGAGTCTGTGTTTACGAAAAGATTTTGGACAATGTCATTATCATTCTCTTCGACGATTGTGTCATCTGAAGATGGAACTTCCAAAGACAAGACAGGGATCGACTGCCACCTCAACCTTTTGACTTTCATCTAGTATGGGTTCAGCGGGTTTATCTTCAATGACAGATGCTTCGACCAACCATAATGGTGTGTTAGTCATATTTTCAACCAGTGACAGACTCAGCAAGAGTTTCTTATATCTAGGAGGAAGCCATAACGGTGAAGCCGGACGGTCATCCAAAACTCTTTTAGCTTCATCTAGGAAGGGGCAATGGTGGATGGCGTGATCACCTTCACACAGTTTACAACGAAATTTAGATTTCCTTTTTTGCCCAAATGCTTCGCTTTCACTAGTTGATGGTGTACTTTCAACATGGTCTTCAGAGGTTGATGACACTGAGTTTTGCAAACGAGGAGACTAGTCCCTTAAGATCCGAGGAATGCAGGGACAATATCGATGGTAGTGGTCTCCTTTGCAAATGACACATGGAGATTTAGGCTTAGATGGTGCAATGTGTGGATTTTCACTAGACGATGCCTGGTTCCCTTTTCGCCTTTGGCTCCTTCTTCTTCTTCTTTTTCTTCTCCTTCCCCTTCCTCTCCTTCTTAGTTACTTGATTTTAGGCCAGACTGGCTTTATCAAGCGAAGAGGAAGGAGGAGAGGGAGAATCAGATGAAGTAGAAGGTTGGGGGGTAACTTTAGTATCATCCAGTTGCTAACTCAATTGTTCAAGAATCACGGTGTTCTGAATGACGGAGGTCGAGAATAGCCATTTTGGCAAGCCAATCGTCAATCCTGGAAGTGACAATGTGGCCATATGAGGTGCACCAACATCTCCCCAAGAGGAGAAAGGACTAGTATTTCCTCCAAGGGGAACTCCTTGGTTGGTGGACTCCATTTTCCTCAAACTAAGACCAATGTGGGAATGGTGATATTAATCTCATTAAAATAAATTTTAGATGCTTTGACACAACTTGTTTTATCAAATTTTAAGAGTCGAGAAAAAACAAAAGATGACTCTAGTTGCCTTCAATTTTTAATGAGTCTGAAGTGACAAGTGCTTAGATGGACCTTTTCCTTTAAGGAGTCTGAAAAGGAATGAAATAGAGTACTCTAGAAATCTAGATAGAGGAATTACCAAACCAATCGCAAAACTGCAGAATACTTTTCACGATATGGTAGTCCATCTTCCTGAATGTTGTGTTCAGTGAATTGCGATCGATAGGGCGGCAGACACGGCTTCCTATGGATAAAGGATATAGCCTATTGTGGTCTCCCAATATATACTTGACGGTATGTCGGATCACAAGTCCGTACTGGCACTTGTCGTCTCAAAGAGGAGGAATCACCCAACCAACAGTTACCAGGCTTTACGACGTCGGAATACGTCTCTAGCCTAGACTTCTAGATGTTGTGCGTTAGGTTCCAATGTGTTTTTAGGTTCATTAAATTTATTTTACATTTGATGTTTATTAAGAAATTTTCCTTTCAGGTTCACCAGGGGATGTAGATGTAAAATTGCGAAAATGCAATCTAAGATGATAAACAATCGTTTAATCTTCTTTTTGCAATGAAAATCCTAGCTACTAAAGAAAGAGAGATGATATTCTTTCAACATAGAGCAGAGAGCACACACTAGATGCATTGTCCTAAATCAAACCAACAAGCAGTCTAAATGCAAATCCACATGCATGTATTTTTTTTAGCTTTCTTAATGTGTGAATGACAAGAAGAATGCTAAGTACAAATCTGAATTATCTTTTCAAAGCGATAGTACTAACAAATTTCTCTTCAAAAACAAAAGGAAGATAATGACAACACTTTACTATTTTGAATTGAAAACTTCTTTCGACACTTGAAAAACTACTAATTCAAATCAAATACAAGAGTAACTGTATAATTGACCATCAAGAACAATATAATTCTTTTCTTTGACTGAAAATGACACTTGCGACACTTTCAAATCAAAAGACTACAGTTCGACTATGCTACTACTTTGTAAAAGAGAACTGAAAATGGCGGAAAATACATAAAAACATTCACAGTTCTTTGCACCATGGTGGTGGAATGACGGAAAGGAAGGAGGTTTTGATAGTGGTATACTGATCACAGACATCAAAACTCCTGAATAGAACTGAAGAGAGTGAACACAGAAACCAAAATTTGAGGGTAGAAGAGGTCTTGTCTGATCAGCGCACCTGCAACACAGGGAAAGTGTGATGCAGCGTAGCTACTGCACACGGGTAGTGTGATGCATCCAGATTCCCAAGAGTAAAAGGTGCGATGGTCCAGGGATAAGACTTCAACTGGGTTCTGGGTCACAGTTTGCAGCTCAGTTCAGGGATTTAGGCCGAGCAAGTGATGTATAGTAAGTAGAAATCACAGGGGCTGATCTAATGAGGTTACTAGAGCCACCACTACGGAAATTAGAAATTTTGCAAATCGATTGTTCAGTTTATAAACAAAACCCAGAGATAGACTGAAGCAACATTGATCTACTTTGCACTTGCATAGCAAATGCAGTTCGAAGGCTAGCTGGCTTGACTTCAGGCTCCGTCTGTAAGTTTATAAAACAAACAAATATAGACAAACAAACAATATATTTGCTCCCCAGTGGAGTCACCATTTTTTTATCGGGAAATCTAGTGTCCACTCGGAGCTACTAGTCCCACTAAGACTGGTAGCTATCTTAGAAATAAACAACCTAAAACTACTTTAGTTTTCCTTTATGAGAAGTAGATAAGAGTGGAATGAAGGACACCAACCTCAGTCTTGCGCTTGGTTCCTTTCTCAATTCCTTTCCCTTCTAACAAATCCTTGTCGCTTCTCCTTCATCTACCCAGCTTCAAAGAGCACCTGTGGAATCAAAGCAGCATAATACTATCAAAGAACAGAGGTCTACAATCATAAACAATATAGGACCATATGTATATTGACCACACAAATGCATATATCATCAAACATACAAGAATGTGGAGGAAAACTTGAATAGCTTTATTAATATCAAGAATATCAAAGAGGATTACAACCAATTGTTCTAACTCAGCATCATCCTCCAGCATGAAAGCCCTTCTTTCACCTCATGAAAAGCTTAGATCACCCAACACTATGATATTCCAACAAGAAACCAACAACACTTCCTTACAATATACAAAATTCCAACCTCTGGATCTCTGAGATGAGGGATCCATATATAGATGATTGTAGGGGGGTGAGTCAGCTTCTAGGATTTTGATTAGTGTCCTCTCTCTGATAGTTCTTGATTCCACTTGGAGATTGATGATCTCTTACTCATCCCTGGGCAAATTCAGAGAGGCAAGTCTCACAGGAGAAGTTTATGGAAGATTCCATGATCATCCACCTCACAAACTGTCTCTACCATTTGTCCACTCTCACCCATCACACCCCATAGAAGGGATTTTGAGTATGCATCACACCTCCCGTGTGCATTAGGTGGGATGCATCGCACTTTGACCATGGAGCAGGTGAGATGGTCCAGTTTTGACCAGTTCTGAGTAGTTTTTCATGGAGAAGTTTTGGGAGATGATGAAATCAGCTGACCTTGTTCTTTTAGGGTATGGAACAACACTTTTAGGGACTTAGGAGCCCTTGGTTTATGGACATGTTTGATTGGGGTTGCAGTACCAAAAATGTCTATAACAGAGGGGGACAATTAAGTATTCCTGATTGTTTGATGAGAGAAAATATTTTACGGGAGAAGCATAATGGAGGTTTAGCCAGACATTTTGGCATAGACAAAACTTCGTATCAACTTGAACACTTCTTTTACTGGCCAAGAATGTGAAGGCATGTACAACGATATGTGAATAGGTGTAAAGTCTGCCAACTGGGGAAGGGACATAGTCAAAACACGGGACTTTACACACCACTACCTGTTCCAAGTAGACCATGGGACTCAATTATCATTGACTTTGTCTTAGGACTGCCTAGAACACAACGAGGTTATGACTCGGTGATGGTGGTGGTAGAAAGGTTTTCGAAAATGGCGCATTTCATCCCTTGTCAAAAAACTAGTGATGCCACTCACATAGCTCACCTGTTTTTCACGGAAATTGTTAGATTACATGGCCTACCCAGATCTACTATTTTTTTATGGGGATGTAAAATTCATGAGACACTTTTGGCACACCCTGTGGGAGAAGTTGGACACATAGTTGAACTTCAACTTTTCATATCATCCGCAGATTGACGAGAAAATGGAAGTGGTGAATAGGAGTTTGGGGAACTTGTTATGGAGCTTGACTGGGGGAAAATCATGGTTATGGGATCGTGCGCTCACTCAGGCAGAATTCGCTTATAATGATTCACCGAACTGTAGCACCAGACACAATCCATTTCAGATCCTGTATGGCATGCATCCTCGCAGAATACATGAGTTGCAGAATCTAGGAAAGTTGGAGCAGAGAAGTTTTGATGGGGAAGATTTTGCCAAAGCGATGAATGAACTACACGAACATCTGAAATCAGAGTTGTAGGAAAACATTTAGAAAAACAAACCAGAGGTAGACATAAAGCAACAAGATGTCCAATTCAATGTAGGTGATGAAGTCCTTGCACACTTACGCAAAGACCAGTTTCCTAAGGGCACATATAACAAACTGAAATTCAAGAATATTGGTCCCTGCAAGACTTTGCGTAAATTCTCAGCCAATACTTATGAGATATAGCTGCCACTAGATATAGGCATATCACTTATTTTCAACATGGCAAACCTATTCCCATATATTGCCAACCTGGAAGCTGGCAATGTGGTATGGCCAGAATAGGACACCAAGTTGGAGACAGTTCTTGGATGAGGCACGTGCCTTTGGCTCAACCCCATGAGATCGAGAAGATTCTTGACACATAGGTGGCCAAGAGGACTCATAGGAAGGAGTATCTATGATATCTTGCCAAGTGGAAGAACCGTCCAATTGAGGACAGTTCATGGCTCGATGTGGCGCAGATACAAAAGGCAAGTTATTATATGGAGGAGCTTATGGAATGGAGCCATGACTTTTTCTTACCCTAGGAGCTTGATGTAGGAGCATCTAGCTGACGGGTCATCATGACAGATGGTTATTTGGTCTCTGAGAAGACTGAGAAGGAAATTGTTAAGTGAACATTGTAGTTGTAATTTTATGTTGTTTTAATTTAGTAAACGACAATATTTAGGAAGGTAGAGGATTAATTAGTTAAACTGTAGCAAGTAATTATGTTTTTTAGTTTCATGTCAACATTTACAAGATGGTAACGTAGGGCAATAAACAGTTTTTGGAACTAAAATAAAATTGTAACCAATAACAGTTAGGAGAAAACAGTTTCCAAACAATTATTGAAAAGGAACATAATGTTATTGTAAGAGGTTCGACTTTTTTGGAGAGAGAGAGAAATATAATAAAATGTCTTTGAGCACAAAAAATATTTTCCAATATACTCTAACTGTCTATCTATCTTCCTGTCAAATCACCTGAAAGAGTGAAAGCACATTCTCTGTTTTTATTCCACAAGTGATATGAATTGGATCCATAGAAGATTGTCAAGAACCATGACTATATCAGGTCAGAACAAATCTCTAAAGCATCCAAGAAAATGATCAAAAACACCTTCAACTAGTGGCAATGGAAACTAGTGTGGAACGATGAGGACCTCGGTCAAAGCGCGTTGACCGAGGCACATGGAGACTGCGCAGGAGGTCAAAGTAGTCCTTGGGAGCCCTGGATCGGGAAATGGAGGTGATTTTTGATGGGCAAACAGGGTAAAATGAAGGAAGCCTGAGCACTCACTTGCATTGGGAACTAGAGAACCACAGACAGAAAAGGTAAAAGTGCTAAAGTACAAAGGCGAGACCTGCGCTTTGGAAACTTGCGGTATTGATCAGGGTGCCCTTAAATGGTAAGAGTTTCTGGATGAGAGTAGAGTGATGCCATACATCGATTGACGTGTGGCAAGCAAAGGTGAGAGAAAACCACCGTTGATTACGCACTATCGGTCGAGCAAGTCAACCATGCGAAACGTGCATATGGCGTTAGATCTAGAGGACCCAAATCGGGTGGCTAAGATCGCACCCAATGGAGGAACCCGAATCGACAAGGGAATACGCCATGTTTTAGAAGGGATTTGGAATCTGTTTAACCACCACGGTGGAGGAAAGATTCATCCATGACGTAACTGAAGAAATGAACTGACGAAGTAGGTTGGCGCCGTTTAGAGGAGGACATGTGGCCACTCCCTAAGTGCTGATGATGACGCCGAACAAGGAACTCCAAGTGCAGCTGCAGAAGTTGAATCGACAGAGGTGGAAGAGGAATCGAATAGGCATTGGAACAAATGGATAAAAGCCATGAACAAAGACAAGATACAGAGTTAATCATTCATCGGGAGGGATAGAGAACCCTAGAGAGATAGAGAAAGAGACCAGAATCCCAAGAGGAGGATGGAACATAGAGAAAGAAGGCAATAAAGCAAAGCAGAAGAGGATAGAGGGCCAATCTGAGTAGAGGCAGCATCAAGCACCAGAGGCTTGAGAGATTCAAGCCATCCCAGAGAGGATCTGTCCAGGCTGAGCACCACATTGGGCTCTCCCCTGTAGACCAGAAGGTCATAGAGCTGGTAGGAAGAAAAAGTCTGTGTACTCAGGTGGCTTAGGGAATCCAAGGACCACCCTGCCAAGCAAAACCTACCTCAGGAGAACTCACATTGAGTCCCTGCATTCTAATTCTCTGCTTAAAGACACAACAAAACAAGGCCACCACTGAAAGCTGGACCGGAGATGTAGCCCTAGAGAATAGGGTGAAAACCTTATTAAATTTCTTGTGCCTTTGTGTTTGCTTACTGTATTTCTCTACTGTTTTTCCATTTAAATGTCTATGTATTGGAAATCTGATCAATCCGTTGCTTAAATAACATAGAACACACACAAGCACATGAGTCTGTAATACCTTTGTTTAATAAATCTCAAACTAATGTCACTCATAGGGTGAATATCAGATGAAGTGGTATCAAAGCTCTAGGCTGTAAGGTTAGACAAACTTGTGTTGGTTTAGTTGTGAATGCTCAAGAGATCAAAGCTCAAATTAGGAGAAGGAGAGTTGGTGGAAACTAATCCTTAAATTGGGAGAGTCTATCCTCGGAAGACAATGTCAGAAGAAGGTTTTGTAGGGCCAGACCCTTAATTCATAGAAATTTTCCTAGCTATAAAGTCTATGGTAGAAGAAATGTACATAGACTTTAGAAAGCATAAGGTGGAAGATTCATCAGGCTTTGAACTAGATAAAGAAGAAGATGAGTCTCACTGCTGTGACCACTCCAAAGGAAAGGGTAAAGAGGAAAGCTTTCTCACACCTCCTAATAGCCTTGTGCATAATAAGAAAGCATATTTGTTTAAGCTAGATGTTAAAATGGACAATTGGATTAGACAAATTGATGTGTATTGCAGGGTACAAAACATAGACTCGGACAAGAGTAAGATTCAGTTGGCAAGCCTACGCCTAGGAGGCACTTCCTTGGTTTGGTGGGAAGGCAGAGCCTAAGCTAATATGAAAAGACATGGCAAGACCATCTATGTCTATAGTGACTTTGTTTCTGCAATCAAAAAGCAGTTCTATCCATTGGCCTACATGCAACAAGTCATGATGAGTTGGCAAACTCTTCGACAGTTGAGGGGGCAAAGTGTGCAAGAGTATACGCAAGAATTCAGAAAGAGAGCATTGATGTTGGGTATCTAATTAGACTCACCAAAGACTCTTTTGAAGTACATTTGTGGTCTACACAGCTACATGAGGCATAACATCCTTGTGTTTAATCCCACTAGTATAGATGAGGTGTCTGTACAAGCTACTCATGTAGAAGCTAGGGGAAAGAATGGAAATCCAGAAGTTGGTGGACCATCCCAACCCACTGTAAGCAAGAACAAGGAGAAAAGAAAGTAGAAGTGGAAATCAAGGAAGGCTAACACTGCACAAAAAGCCAAAGCTTCATGCACTCACTGTAAAAAGGATGGGCATGATGATGAGCATTGTTAGATTCTGCATCCACAGCTAAGACCTAAGAAGTCTGAGGGCAAGAAGAAAAATACTGCTGCAGCTATTTAGAAAGATTTGGGGTCAGACTCAGGAGATGAAACAACTATAGTAGCCAGAGGTATAAAAGTTAAGAATTCTGAAGCATCTACTAGTAATTATGCTCAATTTGTTATTGATGAGGAAAATGAGAGAAAAAGACATGATCTTTTCCATATTCGAGTTATTTCCACAAATCAAAAGATTGATACTTTGTTTGATAGTGGCTCACAACTAAATTTGATTTTTGAAGCAATCGTAAAGAAATTGGGATTAGCAACTAAACCTCGCAAGAAACCATACCCATTACGATGGTTGAATGATAAAGCACAACTACAAGTGACTAGACAGTGAAAACTCAAGTTTTCTTTTGGGTTAGCATTTGTAGATGAGGTTGAGTTAGACATAATTCCTTTGGATATATGTGGAATTTTTTTAGGAAGCCGTTACTTGTATGATTGAAAGGATATTTTTTATAGAGCTGCAAAAAAGTATCTACTTGTTAAAGATGGGATCAAATACTTTGTAAGAGTTCATAACCTCAAGAATAATTACACTCTCATAAACTTAGGACAGATGAAAAGAATGGTAAGTTCATGTAAACAATTCTTACTAATAGTTGTAAAGGAAAAGAAACCTGATAAAACCAATGTATTTGAGGGCTATGATGCTGAACAACAAGTTGATATAGAAAAGGTTGTTTTAGAGTATGATGTCTTATTTCAAGAACATAAATGTCTGCCACCCAAAAAGGGAATAGTACATGATATAATTTTGCAGCAAGATTTTCCATTTCCTAACATTGGGATGTACAAGTTGTCTACTTTAGAGAATGCTGAAATCAAGAAGCACGTGCAAGAGTTGCTCGAGAAAGGGTTTATCAAGCCAAGCACATCACCATGTGGGTCACCAATCATTTTGGTGAGAAAGAAAGATGGCTCGTGGAGAATGTGCATTGATTATCAAGCACTGAATAAGATAATAATAAAAAATCGTTATCCCCTTCTTCGCATAGATGATCTTGTAGATCAATTAAAGGAAGCTGTTTATTTCACCAAGCTGGATTTGCACAGTGGATTCCATCAGGTCAGAGTTGTAGAGCAAGATACATGGAAGACTGCTTTTATAAAAAAAGCACAGATTGTATGAATGGCTGGTTATGCCTTTTGGCTAAACTAATGCTCCTGCTACTTTCATGAGATTAATGAATGATATACTCAAGCCTTTTCTTGATGATTTTGTTATTGTGTATCTGGATGACATTTTGATTTTTAGTAAAATGTGGGAAGAAAATTTAAAGCATGTTAAGCAGACATTAGATGTTTTGAAAAGAGAAAAACTATATGTTAAACTCTCAAAATGTGAATTTGGAAAAACATCTCTAAACTACTTGGGTCATATAGTAGGGAGACGTGAATTAAAAATAGATTCCTCTGAAGTGGCAGTCATTGTGAATTGGCCTAAACCCAGGTCTGTTACAGAAGTGAGAAGCTTTTTAGGAGCAGCACAATATTGGAGGAAGCTCATTTCTAACTTCTCCTCGATTGCAGCTCCCTTACATGCTTTAACAGGATTGAATAAGGTGTTTCAGTGGGGAGGCAAACATTAGAAAGCCTTCGACACCTTGAAAGAGACAATTTGTACAACACCTGTGCTAGCACTGCCAAGTTTACAAAGACCATTTGAGATCCAATTTAATGCCAGTGACTATGCCATGGGAGCAGTGTTGACGCAACATGGTAAACCCATATGTTATCATTCTGATACTTTTAATCCTACAGTAGTTAACTATCCTACATATGATAAAGAATTGTATGCATTAGTTTACAGTGTGAAAAAGTGGAAACATTATTTAATGGTAAAAGAGACAATAATACATATTGATTATCAACCACTTCAATATCTACACTCCCAAACTAAGTTGCAGCAATCAAGACATTACATATGGATGGGTTTTCTACAATAGTTTCATTTAGTCATCAGATATAAAAAGGGCATACATAACAAGGTTGCAGACATGTTATCTAGACCCATTATAATGCATCTACCATACTTAAGCATAATTCTGTACTACATTGAAGATATGTAGAACAATATGCTCAAGATATGGACTTTAAAGATGTATATGCAACTTTGAGGGAAGGAAAAAGAGTAAAAGAATTGGACCATCATGTGCAGGACCGAATATTATATCATTGTGGGAAGCTTTGCATTCCACAAACTCAGAGGATAAAGATAATTAGGGAAGCAAACACTTCTCTGATATCAGGTCACTTTGGGGTAGGTAAAATAGTTGCATAGCTGCAAAGGTTCTGCTATTGGCCAAAAATGAATGAGACAGTTTCTAGATATGTAAGAGGGTGTGATATGTGTGCTAAAAGTAAGCCTAGTAACAGAGAACGAGGCTTGTACACTCCATTGGCAGTGCCTTCTCACCCTTTAGAAAGTGTTTCCATGGATTTTGTTGGAGGATTGCCTAAATCTAGGAAGGGTCATGATTATTTATATGTTGTTGTGGATAGGTTCAGCGAAATGTGAATTTTGATACCTTGTAATAAACAGATTACAGCTGGACAAACAACAAAATTGTTCTTTGAACATGTACCTAATCGAGATGCTCGATTTGTGGGGAAGTTTTGGTCGAGTCTGTGGGAACTGATGGACACCAAACTAAAGAAAAGAACAACTTTTCATCCACAAACAAATGGCCAGACATAAGTAATAAATAGGACAGTGATCCAGTTACTGAGAGGTTATTGCAGCGAACATCCTAAGCTTTGGGATGAACACTTGTGTTATGTGCAACATGCTTACAATAGAGCCAAGCACTCTTCTACACAGAGATCTCCTTTTGAGACCTGTTTTGGTTTCACACCAAGGTCTCCTTTGGATTTTGTCTTTGGTAAAGATACCATGGTTGATGGACACGTTGATGTGGACAAGGCAACTAGGTTCATTGAACAGATATTGGAGATCCACCAGGAAGTACAGGGACAACTGGAAAAGAGCCAGGCCAAGTACAAGGCTAGACATGACAAGCATCGGATGGAGCATAGTTTTCAAGTTGGAGACCAAGTCTGGTTGTATATCAGCAAGGACATGATGCAAGGTGAAGGTAAAAAGCTAAAGCCTATCAGGTATGGACCCTTTAGGATACTTGAGAAGATTGGTGAAAATTCTTTTCGCCTTGATCTACCAGCTTACATGCACATCTACTCAGTCATAAATGTAGATTGCTTGAGATTGTTTGAGCCTTCAATGATTGAGGATTGCGAAGAGCAGAGTCAATTTCCTTCTATTGATGACCTACTACCTAAATATCTTAATGAATTGGAGGAAGACAAAGTGCTGGACAAGAAGGTGAGGACAACGCGTAGGGGGGATGCCGAATGCCTCAAGATTGGGCCCAAAGGTTCAAAGCCGAGCAACGCAAAGTGGATTGATATTGGACAAGTGAAGAAGCAATACCCTCACTTAGTTAATGCTTGAAAACCAACTTTTGGTGGTCCAAAATCTTTTTTAGTGGGAAGGTCATGATCCGAATTGGATCCATAGAATACTGTCAAGAACCATCACTGTATCAGGTTGGAACAAATCTCTAAAGAATCCAAAACAGTGATAAAAAACACCCTGAACTAGTGGCAATAGCAGCTAGCATGGAATGACGAGGACCTCGGTCAAAGCATGCTGACTCATGCCCATGGAGACTGCAGAGGAGGTCAAAGTAGCCCCTGGGAGCCTCGAATCAGGAAATGGAGGCGATTTTTTATGCACTAAGCGAATAGGGCCAAAATGAAGGAAGCCCGAGCACTTGGTCGCATTGGGAACTAGAGAAACATGGGCGGAAAAGTAAAAGCGCTAATGTAAAAAGGCGACACCCGTGCTCTAGAAACTGATGGTATTGATCGGAGCAACCCTTAAAGCGTAAGAGGTTTTGGACAAGAGCAGAGTGACTCCATACATCGATCAATGCATGGCAATTGGAGGTGAGAGAAAACCGTTATAGATCGCATGCTATCGGTCGAGCAAGTCAACCGCATGAAATGTGCATATGGTGTTGGATCTAGAGGACCCAGATTGGGTGGCTGAGATCACGCCAAATGGAGGAAGTGGAATCAACAAGGGAATACACCATTTTTTAGAAGGGATTTGGAATCTGTTTAACCACCACGGTGGAGGAAAGATTCATCCACAACGTAACTGAAGAAACGAACTGAAGAAGGAAGCTAGCACCATTTAGAGGAGGACATGTGGCCACTCCTTGAGTGCTGATGATGACACCGAACAGGGAACTCCAAGCACAGCTGCAGAAGGCGAATCGACAGAGGGGGAAGAGGAATCGAATAGGCATTAGAATGAATGGCTAAAAGCCATGAACAGTGACAAGATACAGAGTTAATCAGTCATCGAGAGGGACAAAGAACCCCAGAGAGACAAAGAAAGAGACCAGAATCCCAAGAGGAGGATGGAACATAGAGAAAGAAGGCAGTAAAGCAAAGTAGAAGAGGATAGAGGACCGAGCTGACCAGAGACATCATCGAGCACCAGAGGCTTGAGAGATCTGAGCCATACTAGAGAGGATCTGTCCCGGTTGAGCACCACATTGGGCTCTCCCCTATAGACCAGAAGGTCGCAGAGCTGTTTGGAAGAAGAAGTCTGTGTACTTAAGTAGCTTGGGGAATCCAAGGACAACCCTGCCAAGCAAAACCTACTTCAGGAGAACTCACATTGAGTCCCTGCATTATAATTCTCTGCTTAAAGACACAATGAAACAAGACCACCACTGAAAGCTGGGCCAGAGATGTAGCCCTGGAGAATACGATGAATTCCTTATTAAATTTCTTGTGTCTTTGTGTTTGCTTACTGTATTTATCTACTGTCTTTCCATTTAAATGTCTGTGTATTGTCAATCTGATCGATCCGTTGCTTAAATAACACAGAACACACACAAGCACATGAGTCTGTAATACCTTTGTTTAATAAATCTCAAACTGATGTAACTCATAGGGTGAATATCATATCAACAGTCATGTACGCATATATGTTTCTATTTATGTTGATTCAAGCAGGCCCATAAATTAAAGCAAGCTTGTAGACATAACTAAAGTGTACATTGTAGAAACGAAGGCATACAATTCATGAATTTGTCAACCAAAAGAGCATAAAGGAATCCTAGACATTTATATATAATTCGAGCATCAAAGGTAGAGACAAGACGCAACCATTTTCGAACAGTAAGGACAAACAAATCATACAAGTACTTCTGAAGCATAAACCCTTTCTGTTTCATTTATAAGATAAGAACAAAACCTCTGTTCGAATATATACAATCACAAAACCTCGTTTAAATATATACATTGTCCATGCAATAACGTTGTACAAGGTATAATAGGGTATCATGGCATATGGGTTTAGACACCCTAGCCACAAATCAAACCCTACAACAACTACCGAGAAGAGGAATAGTGTAACTCTAATAGCCTATGAATACATACTGTCGGCAGACTCAAGTCATCGCAACAAGATGTTGTAACCCTAGCCTATGATGAGAAAGAAACAAGTTACAAGATTACAGGGAACGACCCTACCCGGGTCTAGCCAGCACACTAAGAAGCTGAGACCAAAACCCTCCAAGATGAACATACCTGCAACAACAAACATCAACCGAAATTTGTGAGCATATTGTGATAGAAAAAGAAGAGATCGAAAGAAAATAATGAGACCAGGGTTCGAAGTTACCTTATAAAGACAGGGCACTTATATTGCAGTCACTTTGGGTCACTCGACTCACGAAGGAGCAAGTGCGTTAGTTAAACAATGTGGAAAGGAGAAAGAACTGATAGCAAGGAACAAGAATTTTACTTCACATTGTAGAAGAAGCTGAACTGAAGACCCTGAGCCCGCAACCTATCCATGAAATAGAGGAATGTAACTAGAGAATTCAACGAATAGTTGCATAGAAGGATTCAAGACAAACGGAGTCGTACAGTCCAACTAAATAACCAATATCAACTTGTACACAGAGAAGTTCCAGATTCCAACAAGCAAACTATAATCCATAACTCAACAGAAAGATTAAGCACCAATCAAAGAGATAAATAATGGAATAACCAAGCTCAAACAAGAGTTCATTACCAGATGAAGAAGCCGACAAGTTTCCAGGTCAAAAGCCAAGCAATAGAACCAGAGGTAGCTTAACGTTATATAGAGAAACTCGTGCAGAATAACCATATTGTAGAACCCCCAAACCTCAACATTTCACGAGCAAAATGACCGGGAGATAGGGTTTCAGACACTCATACCAAAGTGGAAGTGACAATTCTGAGGAGTGGACACTTGTCCAATAGCCATTAGCATGGGTACAAAACATTAAGTGTAGAATCCAAATCAACTATAAATCATTGCAATCAACCACCGAATGAAACAATATCACATGTAATCAAACTATTCATCATTATTTCTATTCATAATCATTTTATTGACGTTGGTAAGTGTGACAAGGGGGCTGGACCAATCACCCCTTCAGTACCTTGAGGTTTGCATACATCAATGAAAAGTTTCTCACTTCCAGAAATAGGCTCGCATCACTGGCCTTCGACCCAAAGACTTTGTATGGTGTTCGACATCAAAACATCCATTCACACCATGCAGAATGTACTGGAGTACCAACAATGTAAACTTTGAAATGGGAACTGATACTGTTACTCATTTCATAGAGATAGCAAAAAAGTGACCCGATTTTGAAAAGGGGCGATGGAGAACACATATTTTTTTTAGAGCATAGTTCTTGGCACTTTAAATAACCAATACGATTACCTATTTCGTAGGGGTAGTAAAATTGTGACCCGATTTTCAAAAGCGGTTAAGTAGAATACACTTCTTTTTGTTGGGAGCATACTTTTGACATTTTAAGTTTTCTTATGTATGAGATATAAATACTTGTTTTTAAATATTAGTGATTTTCATGCTGATTTTGAAATGTGTAGATGCAACGTGTTGATGCAGCATATCTTTTTTTTAGAGGACTTATTTTTCACACTTCAAAATTTATTATGTCCAATTTTTTTTTTTTAAATTATGATTACTTAACAAATTTTCAAGTTGTTTTATTTTTCTTTTCTTAAATGTTGATTAGTTAAAAAAAATATATAAAAATATATATAAAAAAAGGCAAACAAAAAAAAATGTTAAAAAAAAAAATTATCTCTTAAACCATAAAAGAATTTCGAAAAAAAAAACATATATATATATATATATATATATATATATATATATATATATATATATATATATATATATATATATACATACATATATATATATATATATATATACATACACACACACACACACATATATATATATACACATACATACACACACACACACACACATATATATATATATATATATATATATATATATATATATATATATATATATATATATATATATATATATATATATATATATATATATATATATCTGTGTGTGTGTGTGTGTGTATGTATGTATGTATGTATGCATATATATATATATATATATATATATATATATATATAAAGTTAAGTGACTAAAAATAGAAAAATTAAGAATACATTAAAAAAAACTAGGAAAAAAAGAATCAAAAACAAACTAGATTAAAGAAAAATAGAGAATTAACCCCAAAAAGATTTTTAAAACTAGTAAAATTAATATTAAAAAGAAACATTTATATTAGAATCATACTTCTTTAATGAAAACTAAAAATCCATGTGAGGCGAAGCAGAGATAGAGGTGACCAAGGTTTACAACTTCGGTGGTGAGTTTCTTGCCATGGATTGGTGTACAGGAGGGAGCTCCACTCCCTCCTACAAGGAGGTAGTGGTCAACAAGGGTAAGAGGTCTCTGGAGAAAGGAAACAGTGAGGCGTAGGAAGGTAGAAATAAAAAGGAAAAGGAATTAGAAAACACCAAAGAAAAGGAGAAGGATGGAACTAAGGACAAGGCAGAAAATGACAAAATACAGGTAATAAAAGACAAAAATTAGAAGAGTTAGTGCAAACCCAGTGCTAAAATTACTCCTCGAATAGTTTTAAATAATCCTGCACTGCAAGAACACAGAGAGCACATGTAGACTTACGCAATCATATGCAAATTTATGGGGTTATGGCCCACTAAAAAAGCTTTACAAACATGGATAAGATACCACTGGAAGCCCAAAGGAAGCATTGACCTACATCTGTTTCCAAAGGTTTTTTCATTGTGGTCCTCACTAACATTGAAGATAAGGATAGTGTGTTTGAAGGTGGGCCCTACTTCTATGCAGCAGCAAGGCTCTATATGAGACCCTAGACGATGAACTTTGTTCCAGAGCGGGAAACTCTTACTTCAGTTCTGGTTTGGGTTACACTCTATTCTCTACCCCTTGACTATTGGCAAGTTGAATCCCTGGCAGCCATAGGCAATAAATTAGGAAGATTTATTAAAGCCTCTAAAGCCACAAGGAGGGGAAAATACACTTCTTTTTCTAGAATCTGTGTTGAAATGGATCTATCCAGAGCTCTCCCGGATGAAGTCATCTTGGAGTTTTTTGATGAGGAATGGGTGGAAACAGTAGAATATAAACATGTTCCTTTTAGATGTCGTAGATGCCATGAACATGGGCACCTGCTAAGAGACTTCCCCCTCAGTCTAGTAGAGAGAAAAAGAAAGATGAATGCAAAGAAAGACTCAGAGAGCTTTCAAAAAGTAGTTCATAAAGGAAAACGTGGGAAAAAAGGGGCAAAACAACATTAGGCTGAAGGTAAAACGGGTATCGAGAACCAGTTCCAAGTTCTTGAAGAGGAGGATGAAATAACAGCAGAAGATCAAGCTACGAATGAAGATAATGAGAAGAAGGAAGAGAAGAAAGAAAGAGATCAGACAAAGGAAAATGAAAAACAGAAGGGGATTATGTTGAATGAATCAGAGCTGGAAGTGGATTAGGATATGAGCCAGAGTGATATGATATGGAGGACAATGATCTTTAGGAGATTTTGGATAGAGAAAACCTAGATCTAGAAGGATTCTTGGCTCAGGGAACTACTGGAGGGGTAGAATCACTACCATAAGAATAGCTCAATTGGATTCAACAGTTATTCTTATGGAAAACCGAGGCAAAGGGTTTAGAGGGAGTAAATAACATTGAAAGGAAGAGCAACGACGAGATGAAAGCAGCAAAAATGACTCCAGGGTTAACACTGAGAATTCTAGGGAAAAAAGAGGTCGGAAAAAACAAAACGAGCTACTAACGGAATGTGGAAAGCTTATGGTGAACTCAGGTAAGATGAAATACCTAACCAGTTACTCCTTACCAATCTTTAATTATGAAGTTCACAACTTGGAACATTAGAGGGCTAGGTAGCAAAAGAAAACATAGAATGATGAATACTAGAATGAAACAGGAAGCTCCAGACATAATTTTTGTCCAAGAGAGAAAATTTTCCATTTAGAAACTAAGGCAAATCCATAGTGAATGGCTTAGTAGATTTGAGTTTCTAGAAGTTAAAGCAGAAAATACAACAGGTGGCATCCTCACTCTCTGGAATCCCCAAAAATTTGGTATTATTGATGTAGAGGCTTCTAGGAATTATTTACCTGTTGTTATACAACATGTAGGAGATAGGGAAACTTATCTAGTCACGAATGTTTATGGTCCTCAAAGCTTAGATGACAAAATCAAGTTCATTGACTCCTTGGTAGATCTAAAAGCCAGATATGCAAGACTACCTTGGGTCCTAGGAGGAGACTTCAATATGATCAGATCTCTATCAGAAATAAAAAGGAGGCACAAGAACTCTAAATAAAGATTCCTTAGCCTTCCAAATATTTTCAGAAAACATGAACCTTGTTGATATTGAGACAAACAATGGTTGCTGCACCTGGAACAATAAATGAGAAGGTGACTCTCAAGTAGCCTCCAAGTTAGATAGATTCATGATATCTTAGGATATCATGCTTATAGATAAGGAAATAATAGCTGGAATTCTTCCCTTCGGAGGCTCAGATCACTAGCCAGTTCAAATGGAAATCAAAGGAATAGGCACCCCAAGAAATAGACCCTTCAGATTTGAAAATATGTGGCTTTCTCACCCAAAATTCCTCAGTAACATCGAAGAATGGTGGGCTAAGGATCTGCAAACCCAAGGATCAACTATGTTCATGCTTCACAAAAGATTAAAGTTCTTCATACTAAAGCTTAAAGCCTGGAATAAAAATGAGTTTGGTAATATTTTTGTAGGAAAGAGAGATGTGGAAAAAAAAATAATGGAGCTCAATCAAGTTTTGATCAAGGATGGTTTTGACAAGGACAAAAATGACCAAGTTGAGAAACATCACCAGGAGTGGGAAAAGTTGTGCCATCAAGAGGAAATTTTTTGGAAACAGAAATCAAGAATTCAATGGCTAAAAGAAGGAGAGAGAAATACTAAATTTTTCCATAAAACCACTATAGCAAACATGACTTACAACAGAATCTCTTTGATCAAAGATGAGGAAGGGCAACCACATCAATCCCATGAGAAGATAGAAGCATTGTTAGTTAAGAACTTCCGAGGTATTGCTTAGGAAAATACTCTAGACAGGGTTCCTTTCATCAAGGACCTCATAAAGCATATCCCCAAGTTGGTGTCCAGAGAGGATAATGGTAATCTCAACAGACGAGTTACCAAAAAGGAGGTCTGTGAGGTCCTCAAGGAAATGAAAAATGGTAAGGCTCCATGTCTAGATGGTTTCAATGTAGAATTCTTCAAAGCCTATTGGAGTATTGTCAAAGAGGATATTATAAGCGTTGTGGAAGACTCCAGGTGGAACAGAACAATTTTGAGGGCTCTCAATACCTCCTTTATCTCCCTTATTCTGAATCAGGACAATGCACAAACTCCAGAAAAGTACAGACCTATAGCTTTATGCAACATTTTTTATAAGATTATTTCCAAAGTTGTGGCCAACAGAATTAAAACTTCATTGCCTTCGTTGGTTTTGGGGGAGAAATCAAGTTATGTGGAGGGTAGAAAAATTCTAGACAACATCATACAAGCACACGAGGTGGCACACTCGTTAACCAGTGAAAGGAAATCGGGGATGATAATGCAATTGGACATTGCCAAAGCTTATGATAAAGTAAGTTGGACATACATCAAGAAAGTACTTGGTGCGTTTGGCTTTGACCATAATTGGATCAAATGGGTTATGGCCCTGGTGACTTCCTCCAGCTTTTCAATTTTAATTAATGGCTCACCCTCTGAACTTTTTCTGCCTTCTCGAGGTCTCAGACAAGGAGATCCGCTCTCACCTTTTCTCTTCATCCTCATGATGGAAGGGCTGGGGTGGTCCATCAAATATGCTAGAGCTACCGGAAAAATTCAAGGACTACAACTTTCAGAAAATGGGCAAGCACTGATGCATCAATAGTTTGTAGATGATACTATGTTACAGGGGATTCCCACGGTCAAAGAAGCGCTATCTTACAAAATTTTTTTGAAAGAATTTGCTTCAGCTTTAGGTATGGAAGTCAATCTTTCCAAATCAATTTCTTTTTTCTTTAATACACATATAGCCATCCAGAGAAATGTCTCTAGAATCCTTGGATTTCAAAGAGACTCTCTCCCCTCTAAGTATTTGGGAGTTCCTCTAACAGCTAAACCTATGCTCAAAAGCATATGGGAACCGTTAATCATCAAGATGCAAGACAAGGTCAGGAAATGGACAAACAGGTCTCTAAATCTAGCGGGTAGACTGGTTCTCACAAAGGCTGTGCTACAAGCTATCCCTGTCTTCATGTTATCAGCTCTCCCAGTGCCAAAAGGAGTTTTACAGCAATTTAGAAACATCCAAAGAGATTTTCTCTGGGGCAAAGAGGAAACAAGGAAAAAATGGGCTTTAGTCTCATGGGATAAGATTTGTAAACCCAAGAAACAAGGAGGCCTCAGATTGGATGATATAGAAATTCTAAGTAAGGTTCTAGGGGCCAAACTTTGGTGGAGATGGGTGAAGGATCCTAAGGCTCAATGGGCAAGCATCTGGAAGGAAAAATATGCTAGTGCCTGGCTTCCTCAGGATATCATAAGAATGTCTGGATATATAAAGGGCTCGCACATTTGGAATAAGGCCTGGGAGAACAGAGAGGTTGTCCAAAAAAACTTGTTTCTGGGAAATTAGAGATGGAGACCTGGCACTATTTTGGGAGGACAAATGGCAACAAGAACCAACTCTTTTGACAGAAGATTTTACAGGCCTCAAACAGGAAACAAACAAACAAAGATTAAGGAAAGTCAAGGACTTTTGGGAGCATTCTCACAACACAGAAAAATGGAGAATATGGAAGGAAATAGAAGTTAGAGATAATAGAAACCTGAACAGTAAAGCAGAGACCCTTAAGAGGTTGTTGGATCAGAGGATGATACTAGTGACAGAAGGGCAGGATCAACTAAGATGGGGCAGTAACAACGAAGGAAACTTTAACATTAAGGAAGCTAAAGGGATTCTCCTTGGGATGGAATCCCAAGCTACGGATAGAACTTGGCAGAAGCTATGGAGGCACAAGGGCTGGATGAAGATCAAACTCTTTATGTGGCTAGTTCACCATAGAAAAATCTTAACCTAGGATAATATCAGGAAGAAAGGTATTCTGGGACCCTCCAGATGCCAGCTTTGCGAAGGCCAAGAGGAGACCTTAGAACACCTTCTCAATAGCTGCATTTTCACTTCCATGTTATGGGATTTCTTCGCCAACATCTTCAGACAGTCGGATAGAGACAAAGAAAACATCACAAATACCTTGACCAATTGCAGGAATAATTTCTCGAAACATGAAATTCTTAACTCAGCCTGGGCTATGTTACCAAGTTTCATCATATGGAATGTGTGCAAAGAGCGGAACAGAAGAATTTTCAAAGAAGAGAAGAGGTCTTCTCTTCGAATGTTGGAGCAAATCTCAAAACAGCTTAAGGAGATAGTGAGCACTACAGTTAGGTATATCTCTAAAAATCCTCCCTCAGACGTAAAGTTATCAATTCTCAAGCAATTAGGCATGCAGGGGCTGAGTCTGCAAGGTATAGAAAGGAAAATAAACATGAGGGAACTGGGTAAGGAATTCTAGAAGCCTCCCCCGGAAGGATTTTTAAAGTATAACATAGATGGGGCTTTAAAGGGAAATCCGGGCATAACAGGCTTTGGAGGGGCGCTTAGGGATGAAAACTAAAGAATTATCTCCCTCTTCTATGGGCATCTAGGAAAATCCACGAACAACATGGCCGAATTAATGGCATTGGAACAAGGCCTGGAATTTCTGAAATAGAACAATCACCAAAATGTAATAATAGAAGTTGATTCAGTGTTAGTCATCAACGCAGAAAAAAAAAAATCAGTCATGGAACAGGGCTGGAGAAAGTTTCAAAACATTGGAGACTAATACAGGTTCTCCAAAAAATTCAGGGACATCTTCAGGGACTGCGCACTCTTAGATTCAACCATGTGTGCCGAAAAGCCAACAAGTTGGCTGATATTCTGGCCAACCAAGGGGTCAGGTGTACAGATAATAGAGTTTGGATGAACTAGCTTGCAATGCTGCCGAGCAATCTAAAGGAGCTCTGCTTTAATCAGGAGGAAGAGGACAAAGAGGTGTATAGGAACAAAACACAGGAAGCTAAATCACAATGATCAGTTTTTGGCTCGCTTCTCTTTCTGGTCTGATAAGACTATGGAGGAAGATCGGTCAGATTTGACCTCTGCTTCTGGGGGAATTTCTTCCTTGCACAGTCCCGGAGTCAAGCACAAGGTTTTCTCTTTTAGTAGAGAGGAAGATTGGAATAATAGTCAGTGGGAAATTTTTCACAAGTGTTATAGACATTTTTGTGCCTTACAGCATGAAGCATGAAATGTCCATAATCTGAGGGATCCAAAGTCCCTAAACATGTTGTTCCTACCCCTAGAGGAACAAGGTCAGCAAACCACAGCACTGAATAGCAGTTCTCCACCTGAAAACACTCAAAAACAAGGCAATTCTGGATCATGTCAACTGCTCCACTGAGCATCTGCGCTGAATGTCAACTGCTCCACTGTCTACCTGCGCTGAATGTCAACTACAAAGAAGGTTACCTGCGTTGGGTGAGTTGGGACATGTGGCACAGTCATTCCTCAAGGTGTCAATGCCCAGGAAGCTTCCAAAATGACACTTGGATCAAGGAATTCGACTGGTGATGAGTAAGAGGGTCTAGATCTCCAAGTGGAAGCAAGAACTTCCAAGTGGACTCAAGAACTGAAGAATAACTGAAGTGAGAGAGGACACTAGTCAGCTTCATGCCAGCCTCAAGCTGACTCATCCTTTCTCCAAAACTCCTATATATAGAGCTCTCTCATGAGGTCTAAGGAGGCTGGAATCTTGTGAATGTAAGGAAGTGCTGTTGGTTTTAGTTTAGAACTATTGGGTGATTTGCTTTGAAGGAGGTGAAGAGGAGATTTCTTTCTCCTGGGAGGTGATGCTGGATTGGGCCTCTTATGGTTGTATCACTTCCTGAACTTTACTTCTTCCATTAATAAAGCATTTGAGGTTCTTCTATATGCATGTGTCTCAATGGTGTATTGTTATACTTGTGTATTTGATTTATTCTAATCCTTGAATCAATTATGAATGTATGCTTCTTGTAGTTTCCCTCTCTTGCCATTTTGCAGGATTTTGGTGTAGCTGGGCCAGTGAAAGAGCAAGGAGCTGGGAGCAAGCAGCAAGGAGAGAAGATTGGATCAACCATTAGCGAAAGACATCGGTTAGTGGATCTCTTTCTCCCCTATTTTACTTTCATAAAGAAGAAATCTTAGATAGCTTTGCTTCGATTGTTGCTGAGGTACTATCACCCTTAGAGTGGGATAGGGTCATTCCGTATTGGATACTTTTCCCAACAACAAATTGGCGACTCCACTGGGGAGCGTATCTTGTTGGTTGTTTGTGTTTTTGCTATTCATTTCCTAAACACAGGGAGTACCGAATCGAACTGCATTTGAATCTTTCAAATGCAAAGTAGAGGGCAGCTACTCTAGCTCAGTTTCTGGGCATGTTTATGATTTGAAGATCTGATCCACAAGGACTCTGACCAGCTCTTAGTGATAGCTTTTCATCCTCCTTTTCACCCTTTAGTGTGTACTTGATTCATAGCTTTTGATTTGGCCAAAAACTGTGAATTTTTTAGCAATCTGTAACCCGGGAACCAAGAGAAACGAGAGTTTCTCTGTTCATTGCAGGCACTGTGAAGGAAGTCTGCATTTCATCGCAGGTCCCGAAGGGCCTACCTGCGCTGAATGTCAAACTGACAGTGTACTACCTGCGCTGAACCAGTTTTGCCTTGGGCTACTGTGGTTCCCTGCTGTTTGTTGCCCTGTTTTCATCCCTGTTTTTGCAGCCTGTTATCAGTCAATGTACCTATCTGAAACCACCTTTCCTTGCCACTATTCCACCTCGGTTGTATAAAGAAACTGTATTTGTTCTTTGTGTATTTCTTATATCATTTGCGGTTTCCCATAACAAAAGTGAACTAGTCTTGCTGTGGCCTCTTAGATTTAGACCTGTGATAAGTGTCGTTTTGATCTTAAGAGTTAGTTTGTTTGCTGTTCATAGCTGATTGAGCTTTTGCTTTCATCATATGGTTTGAATTTATGTATTTCTAGTGTCGAAACAAGTAAATCTTAAGGTGTCTTTTGATTTTGGACAAAGCTTGTTTGCTTTCACTTGAAATTGAATTCAGAGTTATACAACAGCTTTCTTTTTGTAGTACATCAACATTAAGAAAGAGAAAAGAAATACCTGCATTGTGCATGTGCATTTTGATAGCTTGCATGTTGATTTAGGGAAAAGTGCATTAGTGTGTTCTCTATGATCTGTGTGAAAAGATGATGTCTTTCTTTTCCCTCAGTAGTTAAGATTTTCAAAGTTGAAAGATTGAAAAGCTTGCTTATCATGTTAGACTGCATTTAGGAGTTGTATCATACATCACGTGGTGATCCATAAAGGCAAACTGCTAAACAAGATCAACCTTAAAATAAATTGAATTTACATAACAACGCTTTGAAACATAACGCAAACACATAGAGGTCTAAGCTAGAGACGTGTTCCGACGTCGTTAAACGTGATATCTTAGCGTTGAGTGGTTGGGGGATTCCTCCACGGTGAAGCGATAAGTATCAATACGGACTTGTGCTCCCACGTACCGTCGCGTATATATTGGGAGACCCCTATAGGAACAAAGCCTTTATCCATAGGAAGCCGTGTCGACCGCCCTACTGATCGCAATGCAGTGAACACAGCATTCACGAAGATCGACCACCCGTACCGTAAAACGTATTCTGTGGTGTTGCGAAAGGTTTGGCACACCCTCTGCCTAGATCTCCAGAGTAGTTTCTTTTGGCCTTTTTCAAACTTTATAACTGAAAAAGTCCATCCGAGCATTTGTCACTTCGGGCTCGTTAAAACATCAAAGGAGACTAGAGTCATCTTTAGCTTTTTCTCGACTCTTAAAAAGTGAAAAAGCAAGTTGTGTCTAAAGTGTCGTTATAAAATTTATTTTAAACGGAACATAATCACCTCCTATTCCTGCGTTGATCTGTAGGTTGAGAACATGGAACGCCCCAACCAAGGAATTCCCCATGATGGAAATCCTAGTCCTTTCTCCTCTTGGGGAGAAGTTGGTGCGCCCCCCATGGCCACATTGTCGCTTCCAGGACTGACAATTGGCTTGCCAATTTGGCTATTCTCAACCAATGTAGTTCAGAACACCATGGTTCCTGAACAGTCGAGTCAACAGTTAGATCAGTCTAGAGCTGCCCACCAGCCTTCTACTTCCTATAACTCTTCATCCAATCCTTCATCTTCGCAAGGTAGAGCCGGCAAAAGCCAAGCTCCCATGGAGAAGAAGGAGAAGAAGAAGAGAGAGAAGAAGAAGAAGGAGCCTAAGGCGACTGGGGGCAAGCAAAAGACATCTGACAAAAATCCACACACAGCACAGACCGGGCCTAAATCGCCATGTGTCATATGTAGAAGAGACCACTTCCATAGAGATTGTCCCTGTATTCCCCGGATACTAAGGGATTGGTCCCCTCGTTTGCACAATCCGGGAGCATCAACCTCTGATAGCCATGTTGAATGCTTACAGTCAACCAGCGAAAGTGAAGGTTCAAGACAGAGAGGAGGAGTAAGATTCCCCTGCAGACTGTGTGAAGGCGATCACGCCATCCACCGTTGTCCCTTCTTAGACGAAGCGAAGAGACTTTTGGAAGATCGTCCGATTTCACCATTCAGACTTCCTCCTGGATACAAAAAACTCGTGCCAAGTCCTTCGTTGGTTGAGAATACAGCTGGCCCGCTCAAGTGGTCAGCTGAAGAGTCAGTCACTGAAAATGAACCTACTGAATCCAGACCGGACGAAAGTCCAAAGGTCGAAACGGCAGTTGACCCGGTTCTCCCTTCAGAAGTTTCATCTTCAAATGACACCGTCACTGAAGATTCATCTTCAAACGACACCCTCACTGAAGAGAATAAGGATGACACCATCCAGATTCTTTTCATCAACACAGACTCTGGTGAGCATCAGGGCAATGCGCCCATTCCTTTATCGCAGGAAGGAACATCGTCAGGGTCATATCCGGCCGTGTATTCGGTCCCACCACCAAGCAACCTGGTTGTATCCTTTGATTGGAACCAACTAGGCAGACGCCGGTTGCCAGCCAGTATACCATTCAGAATCATAGTCCAAATTTACAGAATGGTAATGGCTGGCACTATCATTGATGAAGGGGCATCTGTGAGTATCCTTTACTCTATTGCTTGGAAAGCACTGGGTTCCCCGGCGCTTTTGCCTGAGATAAGAAATCTCTCGGGTTTCGATAAAGGAACCAGTCGACCATTAGGGATCCTCCCCAATGTGCCTGTTACATTGAAAGGGAAGACCGTTCAAATGAACGTGATGGTCGTTCAAGGACCCTTGGATTATAACCTACTCCTTGGACGAGACTATATATATTGCATGGGAGCAATAGTCTCCTCACTCTTTAGAGTAATGTGTTTTCCACACGAAGGAAGAATGGTCAAGCTCGTAGACCAACTTTCATTTCTGGGATCACGCATCGCAAATAGTCACATACCAACCCTGAATGGTCTATTCAATCAAGAAATGTCTCCACCCCCAGTCCTTCTTCCCGATGAGTGCGAGTGATTCGGAAAGATGGGACTGGAACCCAGGGGGCATGCATCCTGGTCTGCTTCGGGCAGAGAAAACCTTGGGTATGAGGTAGAATTTCCGCGAGAGAGTATGACTAGTCTGTACCCCATCCATGGATGGAAGAGGGGTTGTTCTGGAATAGGATTCTTTTTTCAAGGTTACGCGTTTGACAACAGTCATTCACCCTTGTCTATTTCGGTAGACAGTGCCAAGGAAATGTTTTGTTTGAAAGATTAACGAAACAATCTTTGGGTAACCAGAAAGAGGCAAGCCTCCCTCAATAACACCAATGTTTTGTCTTTGAGTAGTGTTCTTCTCTTGTCGCAAGTAGCTGCTCTCTTGTCACAAGTAGCTGTTCTCTTGCGATCTTGCGAAAGATCTGTTAAAAGTTGGGCTGACGAGAAGACAAGTATCGCGTAAGACCCGTTAAAAATAACGAGAGGACAAGTATCGTTAACATTAGACTGGCAAGACGAAAAGTAGCTGTGAACACCCAAAGAAAAACAGAGGTGGGAAGGAGGAGGGGCAGCCTTGAAATTGTATTTTATACCTGGGGGCATGCAAACCTTTTGGAGTGCAAGCAAAGAGCGGTTATTTATCTGTTTTTTGGATTAGTCGTTTCCGAACTTGCATAAAGAAAGGATATGGAGTAAAGCTTAGTGAAGATGAAACTCCTTAAAAAATAGAGATCTCACAGGAGACATTTCTTATCTTATGACTGGTATTTCGAGCAGTTTTAGCATAAAGTTCATGCTCGTTAAAAAATAAACACAAGATCCGAGCAGTTTTAACGCGGTCTTCATGCTCGTTAAAAAATAAATAAAAGCAGTGAGCAATGTTTCCACCAGAGTTTAAGCTCATTTTTAAATAAAAAATGAACCTATCCCGGTAAATAACCGCTGTGATCGTAAATTTATCAGCCATAAAAAGCCTTGGTCGTGTTTGCACCTGCCACCTCCACCGTCATTTGGCCGATCGTTCACCTCCATGTGATTGTTTACCCATTTTTGAGGAACAGCTACGAAGAGTGATTTCACCTAGCCATCCTTGTGACACTGCCGTGATTGGAAAATTCCAACCTGTACCTGGAATCTGTTGCTATCCCTGTTTATCACTCGTTCCTCAAAAGACGAGTCTTCTTTAAGCTCTTTTCAACTGACTCGTAAAATATGAAAAGATTGTCGAGTTTTGGCCTTCCAACTCGTTAAAGTGACCGGAAGAGCTATCCCTCCTCTAGATTTTAATTTTTTTGGACCTGAGGGATTATTGCACAAAAAGGTCGAGCGCTTGTTTTATTCGGCTCGTTAAAGTTATCGAAAACTCATCCCTTCTGTATTGTTTTATACTTTTTCGGACTTAAGGGATTAGATGACGAAAAAGGAATTTTGGAGTTAACTTTCTGTACCTTTTCAGACTCTCTAAAAATGAAAAGGACCGAGTTTTCTTTGTCATTAGACTCGTTAAAATGATTAAATAGCGACAAACTTGTCTTTAGACGAGAACGAGTTTCCCTGTCGCTAGGCTCGTTAAAACATAGCGATGGGCTTGCCCGAAGGGCAGGTTATAGAACAAGCATATGTTATCCTCCTCAAGCTTGACAAAAATAAAGAGGTACTGGTCAAAAATGACTGGGGAAAAATTGGGAGAACCTCAAAGCTTTAATGGTAGCAAGTCGCTCTTGAAAATGACACTTTTCCTCCGTATCACATTGGGTTGGGTTGTTTCATTCACCGGTCTCATCACCATCGTCTCGCCAAACCATCCACATTTGGGGTAATGCTACCGATCCATCGCATCAGTGTCGTTATATGTTCAAGAGATGTCGTTCAGAAAGAGTCAACTGTGTCCCATCCACTGCCATACATTATCCTTCATCCACCCATGATCGCCACCCTGAATCATATGTTACAGATTGTTTTCACCTCCACTAAAATCATTAGCTCCGTTCCGTGTCACTGATGTGGGATTCATTAAGGCCCTCCTTTGACGGATCGCTTATTGTCGACTTCAGCTCATTATCCAAGAAGTTGATCTAGGAACACCCCCCTCAGTACTTTGAAGCTTGCATGCCTCAATGGCAAGTTTCTCACTTCCGGTGACAGGTATACATCAATGACCTTTGACCGAAAGATTTTGTGTGGTGTTCGACGCCAAGTCCTTTATTCACACCACGTGAATTGTACTGTAGTACCTTGAGGGTCATTATCATTATCGGTGATTCCTCTCGCGCTTGTTAACGGTTTACATTATTGACCGGTAATCAAGCGATGTCTTTCCATGTTCGACTTCAGCGCAATTCTCACATGGATCGACTTGTACTTAGAGTGAAGATCGAACGAGTTTGAAGACCCCGGATCTAGTTTCATCCATCCGGGCTGCGATATATATTCAGGAAATATAAAGACATTTGACATGTACATCGTTACAGCAGATGATCATCCTACTCAAAGGATGATAATTTTAGCAGAGAATTATCAGTCTACCATCAGACGATCGTCTGTTCTATGTACAGAAATGAATTTATAAAGCTGAGCATGGGAATGACCGCCTCAGCTAGATCATGAAAGCAGAATGAAAAATAATGTATTGTATTGTATTTTATTACAGGTCACCTCTCAGCGATTGAATGAACTTTGGATCCTCCTGATAAAGCATTTCACCCGATAAACGACTTCATACTTTAGGGGGCAACTGTTATAGACATTTTTGTGCCTTACAGCATGAAGCATGAAATGTCCATAATCTGAGGGATCCAAAGTCCCTAAACATGTTGTTCCTACCCCTAGAGGAACAAGGTCAGCAAACCACAGCACTGAATAGCAGTTCTCCACCTGAAAACACTCAAAAACAAGGCAATTCTGGATCATGTCAACTGCTCCACTGAGCATCTGCGCTAAATGTCAACTGCTCCACTGTCTACCTACACTGAATGTCAACTACAAAGAAGGCTACCTGCGCTGGGCGAGTTGGGACATGTGGCACAGTCATTCCTCAAGGTGTCAATGCCCAGGAAGCTTCCAAAATGACACTTGGATCAAGGAATTCGACTGGTGATGAGTAAGAGGGTCTAGATCTCCAAGTGGAAGCAAGAACCTCCAAGTGGACTTAAGAACTGAAGAATAACTGAAGTGAGAGAGGACACTAGTTAGCTTCATGCCAGCCTCAAGCTGACTCATCCTTTCTCCAAAACTCCTATATATAGAGCTCTCTGATGAGGTCTAAGGAGGCTGGAATCTTGTGAATGTAAGGAAGTGCTGTTGGTTTGAGTTTAGAACTATTGGGTGATTTGCTTTGAAGGAGGTGAAGAGGAGATTTCTTTCTGCTGGGAGGTGATGCTGGATTGGGCCTCTTATGGTTGTATCACTTCCTGAACTTTACTTCTTCCATTAATAAAGCATTTGAGGTTCTTCTATATGCATGTGTCTCAATGGTGTATTGTTATACTTGTGTATTTGATTTATTCTAATCCTTGAATCAATTATGAATGTATGCTTCTTGTAGTTTCCCTCTCTTGCCATTTTGCAGGATTTTGGTGTAGCTGGGCCAGTGAAAGAGCAAGGAGCTGGGAGCAAGCAGCAAGGAGAGAAGATTGGATCAACCATTAGTGAAAGACATCGGTTAGTGGATCTCTTTCTCCCCTATTTTACTTTCATAAAGAAGAAATCTTAGATAGCTTTGCTTCGATTGTTGCTAAGGTACTATCACCCTTAGAGTGGGATAGGGTCATTCCGTATTGGATACTTTTCCCAACAACAACAAGTTTCGGTGGTGGGCCACTAAATTGCCTCCAAAGCAGTTTTGGTACGATCGCACCACTCTCTTATGGAAGGCAGTTTTTAATGTCGGGCAACGATTCCATACAACTCTTGATGCGTGGATGAGGATAGGGTCAGGAAACCACCCTCATTGAATGCTAAAGAGCGATCACTTAGGCTGTGCCATATTACAGTTCAACCGTCCGATGGGATCTGGCAAATCAACGGTCGGTTTTAATCGTAAGGTATCGCACACTATAGTCCGATCTTTTCGGCTACGCGATTTGCTGTTCCGCCGTTCGATGGGAGTTGGCAGATCAACGATCGGGATTAAACGTGCAGTTTGGTGGGGTCCGGGGGTTATTCTCCGTGGTTCTTCTTAGTGCAATATGGATCTCAGACAATGATTTACTTATGAAGTTTGGACAGTGGTGTTTTAGAGTCATGTGGGGTTTTAGTTGGCACGGCTTTGTCAGGGGAAGGTACCCCGTGGGTTATCTTTTGTATGTACTCTTTTGGTTTGGGAGAATATTTTTGTGAGGGTAGGCTTAGTTTTTGTCCACACTGCATAGTGGCTTGATGTAAATATTGTAAACTTTGCTTGATTTAATGAATGAGAAGGCACGACTCTTGGTTAAGCAAATATTAAAAACATTAAAAAAAAAAAAAAAAAAACAAAAAAACAAAAAAAATATGAAAATTTTAAAAATATGTCTTTTTAAATTAAAAAAACAAAAATTAAAAAACATTTTAAACGTATAAAAAAATGAGTTTTTGATTTATTAAAAAAATTAATAATAATAATTATTAAATTTTCATTATTAATTTAAAATCAAAAAATAAAAACTCAAATTATTTTTTTTTTAAACAAAATTTTGTGTTTTTTATTTAAAAAAAAAATTATTAAAAAAATTTCAATTTTAATAAAAAAAAAATATTTGTTTTTATTTAAAAAAAAAATTAACGCTGCCTGCTCGCCGCCCAATGGGGGCGTGACCATGGGTGGAAGGGCTGCATGCAGCCCTCTGCTTGTGGCTGCGCCCCCACCGGGCAGCGGGCGGGCGACATTAATTTCTTTTTTTTTTAAATAAAAACAAAATAAAAAAATTATATTGAAAAATTTTTAATATATTTTTTTTAAATAAAAGACACCAAATTTTGTTTTTAAAAAAAAAAAATTAAATTATTTTGTATCTTTGCTTTTAAATTAACAATGAAAATTTAATAATTTATTTTTTTTACTCAAAAATACATTTTTTTTAAGTTTAAAATGTTTTTTAATTATTTTTTTTGGTTTTTAATTTGAAAGGCATATATTTTAATTTTTTTTTTGATAATTTGAATTTTTTTTTGTTTTTTTAAATGTTTTTAATATTAAGTTTACTAGTCTTTAATTTTTTTTTTGGGTTAATTCTCTATTTTTTAAATCTAGTTTGCTTTTAATTTTTTTTTTCCTATTTTTTGTTAATGTTTTTTAATTTTTCTATTTTTACTTACTTAACTTTATATTAATTTATATATTTTTTTTAATTTTGTTTTTTTTTCCAAATTATTTTATGGTTTATGAGATAATTTTTTTTTTAACATTTCTCTTTTGTCATATATATATATATATATATATATATATATATATATATATATGTTAATTTTGTTTTGTTTTGTTTTTTTCTTCCTTACATTTTTATGATTGATTTTTTTTTTAAGTATATATTTTAATTTATGTTTTGCTAATTTTTTTTTTACTTTTCTTTTTGTTTTGTGTTGTTTCATTGTTTTAATTACAATTTTATTTTTTATTTTAATTTTATGTTTTCATTATTTTTTTGAAATTTTAATGTTTTTCAGGGTCATGATAAAATATTTTAACCCATTATTTCAAAATATTGAAATTTTACCCTTGATTTTTTTTTTATTATCCCATGTCAACACTTTTCCTTTTGAGCGTGTTTTTTGGACAATTTTTGCACAAAAAATTGGTTTTCACAGCCATTTTTAAAACATGTTGAAAATTTACCCTAGAAAAGAAAAAAGTGTTATTTCAACACCAATACTTTTCGTTTTTAGCACTGTTTTTGATGTTTTTACGGGGTTTTTTGGCCAGAGTTCCTGTTTCAAAGTTTACGTTGTTTACCTTGAGGATCATTATCATTATTAGTGATTCCTCTCGCGTCTGTTAATGACTTACATCATTGGCTGGTAACCAGACGGTGTCTTCCCATGTTCGACTGTAGATCACATATTCTCTTGGTTAGACTCATACTTGAGTGAACGATTGAACGAGATAGAAGACCCCGAATCTATTTTCATCCATCTGGGTTGCAATTTCAGGAAATGTACCAAATCATCCTTACAATGGCTTTACATTGATGGTCATCCTATCATGGGTATATATTTGTAGACAAGTGTCTATGTACTTGTAATTAAATTTTATATGTTGAGCATGGGTATGCCTTCCGTGAGTGATTCATGAGAAAAAATCAAAATATCATGATATTATGTATTGTAATTGATGTCAGTCACCAACCACTTTGGAAGCTCCTCATCACATTGTAAATCATATCACTCGACATCATTATTTTCAACTTCATGCTTTAGGGGGTAGTTGTTACAGATCCATTTGGGCACATCACTCCCATCATTCAGATCAATACCATTAGGGCTCATGAAACCCTAATTCAGTTGCTACATGCCCTAGACAAATCACCATTTTGAATGCCTCCTTCCCTGAGAGTTTCTTGGCCTGAAGCCCTCCATAATTGCCTCCTTGAGGGACCAGCATAGCCTTTGACAAGGGTACGTGCACTTTAGTGCAAGTAGGCTCATGTCAAGGTACTCTGCAAAGCACCTAGGCCCACTTTGACCTACACTGGGTGAGATTGAGTGAAATTCACATAGGGTTCTAGGAATATTCTTATATTCTGGAGCCATCTAGAAGTTTCCCACACTTATCATCTCTTATGAGCTTTAAATTGGATACGGGATGAGTTAAGTAACCTCCTCTCTCATCCCTTCCTCCATGGAAACTAACTGTAAATATGGAAGGCCATTCAACACCCTCATTTATGACAAAACCTCCTCCGTTTGCCTATAAATTGAGCACTCATCTAAGTGATCAGGGGATGGACTTTGAGAATTTGTAAGGAGATATTGTTGGTGTGAGAATTGAGAGTATAAGAAAGTAGTGTTATGCTACCAGAGTGTTGTGCTATTGATGTGATGTTGGTTGGAAGCCATGCTAGAAGAGTGGAAATGGATTAAACTTCATGGTTGTAATTCTTCCTTCTACCTAATAAAGTTGTTTAATCATTTTTCCATATGTTTGTCTTGATATATGGTGTTTATATGTGTGTCAAATGTATCTAATTCCATTTACTTATATTCGATAGATCTCTTTCTTTTATTGGTTCTTTGTCTTCTGTTTATGCTTGTAGGTACTTTTTGAGCAAGTTAAGTTCAAGAAGGAGCAACGAGAGTCATACAAAGGAGACAAAAGGAAAGCGAAAGAACAAGTAGGTCCTTTGATTCCCTTTGTATCATTTATGGTCTATAGAAAAAGGATAACCGCTTTAAATTTGTTGTTCTAGGTATAGCTACCTACCTAGGGAATTAGTATTTATCCGTAGATGCAAAATTCCTCTTAACAAGGTGGAAATCACAACTCTTGACAACACCGCAGGTGCATTCTTGAGACCGAATGGCATAAAATGATATGAATAGGATCCCCATTTTGTAGTAAATTTAGTTTTCTTCTTATCTTATTCTATGATCCTAACTTGGTGATAGCTAAAGAACCCTTCCATAAAAGAGTAGGCTTAATTCCCTGCGACATTATCTAGAACTTCATCATTGAATGGTGTAGGAAAATGATCATGCACACAAGCGTTTTTCAGACTGCGGTTGTCCACACAGACCCTTATCTGTATAGCTTCTTTCCTTTTTCATATCACAATCGGACTTACCCACTCTGCCTTATCCACCAGAAATATAAGTCCTAGTGCTAGCATCTCGTCTATATTTTTTTTCACTTTCTCCTTAACCCTTGGGTTAAGTGGGCATGGTCAATGGTTTACTGGATTTGCATATGGTTTTAGCATGATTTTCATCTCCCCTATATCTCCCTTGATCCCCTTCAGTTCCACGACTGATGAAGGGAACACATCCTCATACTCTCTCAAGAGGTCGAAAATTTCCTTCACAGTTTGTTTATCCTAATAATCTCCAATTGAGGCTAACTTGGGTTTGTCATACGTTGTGATGTTATGTTTCTACAACTTCAATGGGAATAAATTTGGATCACTGTTCACAAGTCCATCCTTGATATCCCTTTCCCCTTTAGTTTTGTTGAATGACAGATGTCATAATTCATCCAGATCATCTTCATCTGGGTCTTTTTCCACCTTCCAATAGGCTATTGATTCATGATATCTAGAATAGTAGATATGTTGTAAAGTATTATGATCTATGCACCCCTCCATTAGTTGAGCTGAGGTGAGAAGAATCTGCTTGACAGCCTGCATCACTTCAGTCAACCTCTTGTCGCGGTCTAAAAATCAAAAGCTACTAACAAACTGATCAACCAAGCTGTCCCAATCTCTTGTATGTTTCCTTATTTCTTCTTCTACATACCAAGCTTTTGGAAAGGTTCTCAGGGTGTCTATAAAACCATGCATCCACAAATCCTTTAGATCTCCTTCCTGATTCCATTTTTCCTTACAATTTTCCAAATGTTATTGAGGATTAGAGCCCCCCCTGTATTTGACAAGATCTTAAGGGTACTCCCCCACTTGTCTGAATCTTACTTCCATGGCTATTTTGATCTTCTCCCATTCTCAAAGGTAGTTGCGATGAACTCCCCACCATATTGGTGGTGTCTCTTGTAATGCAAAATTTAGGAGAGGTACTTTACGTTCTTCAATCACAGTTGCATCAATCTTGTTGATAAATAAATTTATTGAATCTATACCATTAAAGATAGGGAAATCTTGTAGCTCAATGCATTTCCAATTGATTTGACATATTGTGGTGCAAAATTTAGTGTTGATTTCAATCCACCCTGTTGCCAATTATCCCAAGCAACTTCTGAGCTAGCCTTCGAACTATGAATGCTTTTCCAGCTGATAGAACCTTCAGTTTTTGGGTTGACATAGTCTCCCCTTATTCCTATTGTTAATATATACAATGTAATAGCCCTGGTGAAAATTCCATGTAATAAATGCTAAAAGAAATAACCACAGATGACTGGTACATGTATTCCAAGTTCAATGGTGCACATGAAATCCTAGTAGATGTTCATTTGGTTGTTTATGGCTAAGGAAATTTTCAAAGGAAATGGCTAAGGCATTAAAGAGGAAAAAAAGGTATTTTGGCACATTTATTTATGAAAATAATGGAATAGGAGAAAATGAAGGTGAAAGGTCACACGTTGCATGTGAGGAGGAAATTGAAGGAAAATAGTGGAAAATGAAGAAAATAGAAGCCTCATTAATAAATAGGCTTATGATGATCATTGGGCAAGACTTGGCCAGTTCCGTTTTAAATCTCTCTCATTATTCTCTCTCTATCTCTCATACTCTTGGACACTTAGATTTTTCTTGGAGCACTTTGGAATTGGAGAAAGAAAGGCAAAGAAGGAAAGATGAAGCAAAGATCAAGCAGGGAAAGGCAAGATCAAGAAACTACAAAAACCTTCATTGCAAGTATCAACTTGCATGTGTATTTTCCTTGCTAGATTTGGCATGCATGAGATTGCATGTGGTTAATTTCTACCATGGCATGGGTTTTTCTAGGTGTGACAGTAGTTTTAGCCTAGCATTTCCATTTCCCAATAGCTTTGATGAGATGGGTTCTCTCATGTGTTTTGTGGGGGATGGTCGAATTGGATTCGAATTTGAGTGGGGTGGATCTTCGAATTGAAAAACACATGATGGTGGTAGTGGTCCCTGAACCGGACTAAGGATGCATGAAGCCATTGGCCTAGTAACCCTTGAACCAGACCGTGGGTTGTAGTAAAGACAGATTGTGTGCCTCGGTGGGCCTAGGAATCCTTGTTGATGAATGGTGGGATATACGGTACAGCCAAGAGGTGAATTTTCTCTCCGTTGGGCCTAGTGATTCTGGGATTGAATGCATGGTAAAGCCTAGATATTATGAATCTATGTAGGGCCTAGTGATCCCTGGATTAGACTGTAGATGCAGCCTGACAGACTAGGAGGAACTCAAATTCCTCACAGTATAGGCGGAGAAATTTGGTGGCATCCACATTGATTGGTGTTTTTTTATGTGTTCTATGAGTCCCACATTCATGCTTGGAATATGGAATGGGAGTGATTGGCTGAAGAGAGAATTGGCTCAGCCAATCTATGGCCAGGTGGAATGTGGTAATTCCATCACCAGTTGGTTCATTGCATTTATTAATGAAAAATTCATTCCCTTAATTTTCATGTGCAAATGTACTGATGTATATATGGATTTTGATGGCTGATATGTTTATTGTATTTATGTTCCTATTATTATTGGTTTTTTATATGCACATTTACCAGGTAGGGTGTTTGCAGAGTGGTATCAGAGCATGGTTCAAACACTTGGACTAGATGGGCTCTATCATATGTGAAATGAAGAACAAAGGTTAAATTTTATACCCTTTTTTCCTATCTATTATAAATTTTCTTCTATGGAATATTAGAAGTTGAAAATTTGTCCATATTTAAGGTAAATCCCATTGATAATGTGGTAAAAATTTCAAATATTGGTTCACAATACTTTAGGGATTATGGTCTAAGGAAGATGACCTTCCTCCATGCACCTTTAAGTAGGTCATGTTGGAATTTTTGAAATAACTTTTCTTTTGTATGCTTTCAGAAGTTGAAAAATTTTCCACATTGATTTGACATAACACGGATAATGTGGGAGGAATTTCAAATACTAGGTCACAATATTTGAGGAGATATGAGTAGAGGGAGTCGATCGTTCTGAATGCTCCTAAAATTAGACCTCAAACAAGTCATGCTGACATTTTTGTTATAACTTTTCTTCTGGGCACTCTCAGGAGCTGAATTTTTTTCCACAATGAGGGGAACTCCCAGTCATATTGTGATAAACATTTCAGACATTTATTCACTATATTCTAGGATATATGACCAGTGGAAGTCGAGATTTTTGGATACTCCTAGAATTGTGCACCAAATGTGATTGTTTTGGTATTTTTGTTATAACTTTTCATCTGTGAAGTCTCAGAAGTTGAAACTTGAACCATAGTGAGGGACAATACCACTAATAATATGGTTCATTTTCCATAACTTGTACTACTACAATTTAGGATATATGCATTGAATCATTCACTATATTAGTTTACATGCAAATTGTTTGATGAAATGTTTAAATGGCTCGATGATTAATTGCATACAAATTGTTTGATAAAATTCCCTAGTGACTATGTTGTTTGTGGTTGGGGATAGTATTGTGGTGTAATAGAATTCTTATAGTTGATAAATTCTTACTTGTATGCAAATGGTTTGTTATAATAGTTTACATGTAAAGTGTTTGAAATGCTTACATGCAAATGTAATGATATAATGGTTGTTTGAAGAAAATGTAAAAGTATGGTAATTGTTTTAAGAAAATGTAAATGTATGGTAATTTTTTGAAGAAAATGTTATTTTTATTTTTTATTTTTTTTATGGGATAGTATTATATTATGATAATATGGATGTAGCTGACCTATGCCTCTGTTCATGCAAATAATTTGAATATTTGCATGTAGGGAATTTGAAAGGTTTATTTTTTCTTTTTTCTCGGTAAATCTATTCTATTCTATTATATTATATACATGAAAACATTACAGTCATAGAGTCAGGATGCCCAAGGCCGACTGTGGCTCTTTGGGTTAGCATTTCGCAGCTCAGTACCAGCCCTCGCAGGGGCAGCACATCCATACAGAACCGTTTCCACATCACGACATAGCACAACAATGTTTCCAAACCATACAATATCATCCCGCACAGGGGCCCCGGAGCAAAAAAATTCATCCCTCGCAGGGGTATCAAAAGACTTATGACAACATCCCTTACGGATCCTACGAACAAAACCAAAGCAGACATAGACATATATATAAACCAGAGAGACATAGACAAAGACGTATGACCTATACCAGACCTGAACAATTACGAATGACGACAGAGTGTGCCAATGGAGGCTATTCCGCCGGCTTCTCCTCGAGAATTCTGCACCACCCGTGATGTTTTGGGAGGCCGTTCCAATATTCCACCATGTTCTTCTTGGAGGTCGACGCCTCCTGCTCCTGAGGGCAGTTAGGAGTCTGCTCAGGTACCCCGGCTGGCTCTTCCTCGACATTTTCTAGGCATTCACCTGGGAGCTCCCCCTTGCTGCCCGAACCGCCTTCACCTTCCTGATAATCCTCAATGAATAAAACCGAGATGTGTGCATTGATGTGGGAATTGTCCCTCGAGCTGTCGAGAGTGAAGATGGCGGAGCCGAACGCTGGAAGAGGGCTCGGTTCAGAGTTGGGATTGTCCGCGTCCATGAATTGGCTTGCCTGGATAGGAGTGGCCCCTGCCCTTCTGTGGCAGTAACAGCAACAACAGTGGTGGTGGGACTCTGCAGTTGGAAGGCGAGAAGAACCTCCTCGAGCAGAACCCCGTCGACTGAGCAACCTTTGCCTGGGTCTAACCATCTTTGCAGGGATGCCAGTGGCTTGAAGCAGAGTGGCAATTGAAGGCTTTCCCGGCTTGAGACGCCCCCCAACAGAATTAAATCCTCTCCCAGCAGTTCTGGGACGAAGCTCAACAGAACAGAGACAGCAATCAACAGGATTGCCGAGCTTGAAACTTCCCTCAGCTTCTTGATTGCCGGCCTTAACAGCAAGAGCTGTAGCCTGGATGATAAAATTGCCAACAGAAACCTGAACTGCGTGATCCCAGCTCTGAGCATAAGCCCGCAACATTCCCTCATCCTTCTTAAACTTCTCAACATTCCCTCGAGACCTGTTCTCCATAACTGCACTCTGCAGCCTTCCCATTTCACCTGACTCTGCATTGAATACCCTGCAATCTCACCTTAGCCCTTAACTCCTCGGCGGAGAGAGGCATTGAATATCCTGTTTAATCTCGAGGCAGCACATGTCTGGCATGTGGCTCCTCACTGCCACTCGTACTATCACCCGCATCCGGGTTATCAACGTCATATTGGACCAGGTCATTGCATTCCTGAGCCTGGACAATATTTCGAATTATGGTGGTATTTCCAGTGCATAGGGTGTTCTCGCTTTCCACTCCTATATTGGCAAGAATATCAGCAACCTTGTTGCCCTCCCTTTTTGTGTGATTAAAAGAGATGGCACTGTTGCTGCGAAGCATATGTTCAATAGCCGCCAGCCTTGCTTCGAGCCTCCAGCTAGTGGCTATTTTTCTTGCTTGGGAGCCATTCTGGATGCGCTTGGCCATGTTTATGAGAATCTGGGAGTCTCCTTCCATGACCAAGGGATGGAGATTGAGATTCCAGGCAAGAGTGAGCCCTTGCCAGAGTCCCTCTAGCTCTGCTGAGTTATTAGTATCCCATCCTATGTTCCCAAAGTATATTTGCACGGGAGTGCCTTCATGATTTCTTAAAATTCCTCCATAGCCAACCATTCCAGGGTTGCCTTTGGAGGCACCATCGAAGTTGAGCTTATAGGATTGCTTAGGGGGGGGGGGGGGCATTTGCCTTTGTTGCTGCTGCTGCTGTTGGTGGGGCTTTTCTTATGTTGTTCCTGAGGCAACTGCAGCTGCCAATTGTCTAAGATACTCTTCTCATTGTTTTGAGAGGGAAGGTCCTCCTGTGACCAGGAGCGGAGTAGAAGTGTTTCTTTGAGATTCCCCTGAAACCTCTTCCAGATGTCTTCAATCGAAGAGTATTGGTTTTTGAATATTCGTTTGTTTCTTTCCTTCCATATGCTCCAGAGGATTAGACCTGGGAGTATGTTCCATAAACAGTTAAGAAGCTCACTTTTATAAGGTTTCTGAGGCCATTGTCTTAAGGAGTTAGTGATGTCGTTTTCCATTCTGCATCGTCGTTGACACCTGAAACTTGCCTTTTCCCATAGCTAGTTGGCTAAGGGGCATGAGTCCAAGAGGTGTTGGAGGGTTTCCTCATTATGATGGCAATTATAATAGATGGAGGGGCCATGAAAGTTCCTTCTTCTTAATTTATCCCAGGTAAGAATTCTTTTATTACCTACCAACCATAGAAAGTAAGAGACTTTGGGCCAGCAATCGAGCTCCCAAATTTTGCACCAGATAGGGTCAGACAGAGTGGTAGAGTTGCTTACTATTTTGTACGCCCCTGAGGGAGTGTAGGTGCCTTTTGGTAGATAACCCCAGCGAAGGATATCATTTCCTTCGTCCTGTCTGATATTTCTTTTCCTAAGCTCCTTCTCCAGCTGCTCAGCGTCTTGAAGGCTTGTGTTGTGGATTAGCTGATTTCCTTGTTTCCATTTTCTGAAGCCATTCTCCGTTTCCTGTAACTAGAACTGTTGAATTTTTTCTTGCTGCTTCTCCTGCCTGTTGAATTCTGGAGCGGGGTGCAGAATACTGTTGATCTTAGGCATTTGGTTCCATGCATCTTTCCAAAATCTTGCCATTCTGCCATTCCTCACTTCCCAGAAGCTATGCGTTTGAATTAAGTGGAAGTGTTGTTTTGCTGCATTCCATATGAGCGAGCCTTTGACACTGGGCGTGAACCTGATTAGCTCCTCCTGAGGTCTGTTGTTGGCATATTTGGCTGTCCATAGTTTGACCCAGGGCTTTTCTGGATTAGTGACCCATTGCCACCAAATTTTGGCGCTCATGATGGAGTTTCTATGCTCTGGATCTCTCAGACCAATGCCACCTTTGTCTTTGGGAGTGCAGACAGTGGCCCATTTTACTAGTGCCCATTTACGGTTGGTTGCCGAGCCACCCCAAAGGAAACCACGCTGGAGATTTCTTATTCTTTTTGTCACCCACTTTGGAGTTGCAAGGACTGAGAATAGATAGAGAGGCATAGCCTGGAGGACCGACTTGATGAGCGCGACCCGACTGGCTAAATTGAAAGATATATAAGTCCAGAGGTTAAGGCGAGTCTCGAGTTTTTCAAGGAGAGAACGCCAAGAGGTATGCTTTATGGTTGATACTGTTAGAGGGGATCCAAGGTAATTGGAGGGGAGGGAGGCAGATGGAAAGCCCAATATGCGGGTAACAGCTGTCTTGACAGAGGGAGGAGTGTGAAAGAAAAAAATCTGCGACTTGGAGCAGTTGACATTAGTACCAGAGGCTTCGGAAAAATCAGAAAGCAAGGATTTGAAGCAGGAGGCTTCCTGGACAGAAGGGTAGCCAAATAGCATAGTGTCGTCAACAAACTGCTGATGGGAATTAGCAGGGGTGTTGTGAACAGACAGGCCTTTCAGCTTATGAGAATGGAGGGCATTTTTTATGTGACGCCCTAGACCTTCAGCCATAAGAACAAAGAGGAAGGGGGATAGGGGGTCCCCTTGCCTTATTCCTCGGGAAGGTTTGAAGGGGCGGGATGGAATTCCATTCACAAGGATAGAGAAGTGCGTAGAAGTAATTAGACTCATGATCCATCAGACCCACATAGAACAAAATCCGAAGGCTGTAAGCATTTGTTGTATGTAAGTCCAGCTGAGTTTATCAAAAGCCTTAGAGAGATCTAGTTTGAGAATCATACCTGCCTGCTTGGTTTGCTTGAGGGAGTGTATTATCTCGTGCGTGAGGAGAATTCCGTCCATGATCTATCGACATTCCACATACCCTGACTATTCCGGAGAGATAAGCAGGGGTAGGATGGGCTTTAACCGATTCGCAATCACTTTAGATATAACTTTGTAAATGACATTACAAAGAGCAATCGGCCTATACTTGTGAGGTGTAATAGACTCTTCCTCTTTAGGGATAAGAGCGATGAAGGTTGAATTTAATGAGGGAAGCAGCCAGTGGAGAGCTCTTGATTCTTCTACGATTTGCCAGACCTCTTGCTTTATCAGCTCCCAGAAGGTGTGAAAGAAAGTAGTGGTAAAACCATCCGGGCCAGGGGCTTTTCCTTCCTTGAGCTGAGCCATTGCTTCATCCACCTCTTGAGACAGAATGGGGCGAAGGAGAATTTCATTGTGCTCCTCCGTGATGATTCTTGGCACATTTTTAGTTATTTTCTCAATAGCTTGACTTCTATCTCCTTCAGGCTCCCGATGGACTTGATTGAAGTGATTGAGGAATTACTCCTCAATTTCCTCGTGCTTCTCGACTCTTATCCCCCCTTGTTTTTGGATGTAGGGAATGTTGTTGTGCATTCTTCTCTGAACAGTGATTCTATGAAAGAATTTGGTATTTTTCTCACCTTCCTTCAGTCATCTGATTCTGGACTTCTGCTTCCAATATATTTCCTCCTGTTTCCTCCTTTCCTCTAATTGATTCTGGATACGTTGTTCCTGTTCCAGAGTTTCTTCAGTGTGCCCTTTTGTGGTAACCCTTTGCTGAAGTTCCATTAGTTCCCTGTGTAGTTCTTGCTGTGCTGTAAATATGTTGCCAAAGGTTTCTCTGTTCCACCTCTTTAGTTGATTTTTTAAAAATCTGAGTTTCTGTTGGAATTGATACATCTTTGATCCTTCCGGCGGGTTGAAGGATGTCCATGTAGTTTTGACAAAGTCTTTAAACGAGGGATGCGAGAGCCAGAATTCTTCGAAGCGGAATGGTCTTCTGGTCAGGTTGCCTGGTCTTTGCCAGTGGAGGGCAATCGGCCAGTGATCCGATCCCGTGTGAGGAAGAATAGCTGCCGAGAGATCTCCGCCAAGGTGAACCGCATTGTCTGATATTAGGAAGCGATCCAATTTGGATGCAATTTGGTGCTTGCCTGCTCTGCGATTGCTCCATGTGAAAGTTCCATTGCAGAACGGCATATCTATGAGGGAGGTGTTCTGAATGAAATCCTTGAAGTGGGAGTTTTCTTGTTCCATTCTATTTCTGCCCCCAGTCTTCTCCTCTAGCTTGGTGATCATGTTAAAGTCCCCTCCTATTATCCAGAGCGGGTGCCTTCTATTGTTATTCAAGACCTCTATGGTATCAAGAAGAGCCATTTTACTTGCTGTATCCTGCGGGAAATATACATTTGAGAGGTTTCCATGGATGTTCGTACCTAGGATGTGAAACTCAGCCTGGATGAGGTGATGAGAGGCGTGAAAATCTGAAAGAGCTATAGCTTGAGTACTCCATGCTATAGCCAACCCTCCTGAAGCTCCAGAGGCATCCACCGCGACCGATCGACAACCTGGCCAAGCCTTGGAGAGAATGCTGCCTAACGTTGTGCTGTTACATTTGGTTTCTTGGAGAAAGCACATTTGCGGCTTTTCCATTTTAATCATGTTTTTTAACATTCTGAGTTTTCCTGGGCTGTTGAGCCCTCTTACATTCCATGATACCAGCTTCATGGGTTAACTATTGAGGGAGGGTTTGTAGTACTTCGTCAACTTAGCATACCTGCCCGAGTCCACCAGGATTTTCCCGATCTCGATCGTTCGCTGAAGATCCGTCTTTCTTCCTCTCTTCTTGGTGTCTTTTGGGGGTAAGCTTCCGTCCCATAGGCTACCTGGCTGTATGCCTAGTTGATGCTGATTGAAGGCCCTGGAGATGACCACTTCCAGGTTGTTGAGTTGATTCTCTGGTATATTATCATATGCTTTCTTTTTGCATGCTATTTCCAGCTCTATAATGTCTAAACCAGTCAGATCTATGCTCTCTGGTTCCTCTTCCATTTGTTGCACTTGATTGCTTTCCTCCGTATTGATCTCTGAGTTTTGTGGGGGATCTAGATTTCCATCAACTTCCATTTCCTTGCCTTTCCCTTCCGTTTCCTTCTGACTATTAGTGAGGATTACAGGAGTTATAATGGGAGATTGAGGTTTGGATGAGGAGGCTGTTGGAGGGGGGGAGGGGAGGAAGAGGAGGGAGGGGCTGGGGTAGTCTTAGGAAACAAGGGATGCTCATCAGAGGCATTCGCGAGTATTTCAAAGCTGTTCTTTGTGGCTGGGCCATGGGTAGGATTTTGCTGGGGTTTATTCCCATTAGAGGGTTTCTTGTGCGCACGCCGTCGACTGGGGGCTTTGGTGAAGCCGTCCTGGGTTGGGGCTTCTGATGGACTAGGAGTATTGGCTTTGGCATTCAGCGGACAGTCCCGGAAGAGATGCCCAAGAGCATGGCATTTCCTGCAACGGAAGGGGACATGCTCATAGTCCAGGGGTTGGACCCATTCTTCATCAAAGTGAGAGAGATTTACCGATTCTGGCAAAGCTTCATTTAGTCGCATGAAGACGCATATGCGGGCATAAGAGATATACCTGCGCGATTTTGTTTCTTCTGCTGTTCTGATATATTCCCCTAATCCATTTCCTATGTCTTTGAGAATGTCCTCATCCCAATATTCATCCGGGAGTGAGTACATTCGAATCCAGACTGGCGCCCATGTGAGATCTTCCTTGTCCGGGTTAAATCTTGGTATCCATTCCCTCAGATACAGTCCCGCCGAGTTAAAAAAATAGGGCCCTGTTCCCAGGATTCTGTATTTGTCTTCTAAACAGACAAAGATAGCAGTAAAGAAGCCTTTCGGCCCTAGCTGCAGGGTGACGTCTCCTTTGGGTTTCCACTTCGCCGCAATCCATCCATATAGGGCTCTTTCCGTCGGCCAGAACCCTATGAACTTCCCAATGAGGGCATGATCCCACATGTATTCTATTCTTTTGTCAATCTTGTGTCCCGACAGCTCTATTCTAGGTCTTTCTTTGGCTATAGGCTTGCATGTGGTCGAAGAAACTCTCGGAGCTTCCTCAGGTTTCTCCCCATTGCCTTGTGCAGCACTGGCTTTATCCTTCCCTCCTTCTTTTCCTTTGTTTCCCTGCTGATACCTATTCTCTTGATTCATTGTCTCCTTGTCGATGGATCCGAAAACAATATCCTGTTCAGGACCGTGCAGCGAGATATTTGCGCTGGGGGAGGGCTCTGACGCCCTCCCCTGCGGAGTTTCCATTTTCCTTCCCTAGTACCCTGCAACGCTGCTGCGCAACAGGTTTCCTGGTTCGGTTCTTGAGTGGATCCAGAGGGTTTCAGTCTGCACCGTCACAGAGTCTTTCAGAACCCTAATCGCTTCGCTCTCCATTCGCCAACACAAGGAATTTGAAAGGTTGCATGCAAGGAATTTGAAAAATGCATGTAAGGAAATGGAAAAGTGGCATTTTTTAGTTATTATGTTACAAGTGGAATAAGTGAAATGTTTTTGAATTTGTCTCATACAAATGTATGAGAAATAAAAATCAATTTCTTTTCAAGTATGGTTAAATTTAGTAGAGCTTTGGAGATCCCATTTCCATAATTGGACATTGGAGATTGGGCCATTATAGTAGCTTCCTCTTTCTAACTTAGTGTGGACCATGGATAGTGAGGGGGTATGCTTATAGGTTGTTTGTTAGGTCCCTATAATACTAGTGTAACCCCTTATTGTTATTAGTACAATCCCCTTATTATACTGTTGTGCCCATGTAGTCCCCGTATTTTTATTATTGTGCCCCATAGAAACCCACTACTGTTATTATTGTGCCCTTAAATTATTATTGTTATGTGGGCTCTTATTATATTATGACTCCTTAGACTCCTATATATAGAAAGGAGGTCTTTTCATTTGTATCATCCAAGAATTGTTCATTTGCGTAATGTAAAGGAGGTTGCCCCCTCGAAGAGGCTGAATTCTAAGGCGTTCAACTATCTTTTCTATCTTTTTGTGAGCTAGCTTCATAACATTTGGTATCAAAGCTTTGAATTCAAACAGGTCATCATGGGATTTGCACTATAACGTTTTTTCTGCGATGTTTTAGATGTTAAAAACAAAACCCATTTGAGATGAAATTACACTAAACCTCGGGTCCGAATTTCAAAGCTTTTTACGGTATATTTGCAGAGATATGCTCTAAGGAATTTAGTATTTTTGCAGACTCCTGAATTACATTCCAAACATGTGACCTAGGGAAAATAGTCATAACCTTTGTTTTGAGAATCAGATTGAAATTTTGTAAGAAGTTACATAAAGAGGATAGATTATAGTTTCTTGTGTATATTTTTCAGATCCTAAGGTCAAAACAGTGACACGTGGCACTTCATACAATTTCGCTCTTCTAAAAAGGTATATAATCAAGTCATCTTGGGAGATTGTGCATAACTCTTTCTTGGAGAATCTAAATTCGATTAGACTGGTAGCATTAGAAAGAGGACGTAGAGGGCTACTGCAGGTCACAATTTTAGAACTTAAAGATCCGAAAGTACATAGTTATAGTAGTTTCAAGATCGATCTCCTAAAATAATAAAAGGCGAGATGAGGAAGTTTGATGGCAAGGATCCGGTAAATTGGATACTACAGATGGAGAAATATTTTGATCTACATGGTGTACTACTATTACAAAAGGTATGTATTGCATCTTCATATTTATAACAAGATCAATTTTTATGGTATAAAGGGCTTTGTTCTCATAAACAACTTGTTACGTGGTCAATTTTCACGGAGGAAATTATAGCACATTATGAGAATACAAAGAGCAACACCTTCTTTAGAGAAACACCACAATAATTGGAAGAAAAAAGAGAAAAAGGGCTTTGTTACAAAGTGGAAAGAATAATTATGGCAACAAGGAATTCTACCCCTCACAACTATAATGATGGAAGTGTTGTTTCTCCTAGCCTTCCACAACCTACAAGGGTTACACCACAACAATTGGAAGAAAAAAGAGAAAAAGGGCTTTGTTACAATTATGATAGGACATGCACTAAAGGTCATAAGTGTGCTGAGAAGAAATTGTTTTACATAGAGTATGAAGAGGAGGAAGAAAATGATCAAGAAACATCAAAAGAAGAGGAGGAAGAAAAGGATCAAGAAACATCAAAAGAAGAGGATATACGGTAGGATCCAACCCCAGAGAAAGAAGAAATGAATCTGACCATATCTTGTAAAGCATTGGCAAGAATTACCACTCCTAAAACTCTCAAGATAGAAGGACATATCAAGAATAAAAAGGTTCAAGAAGTGAAAGATCACATAAAAAAAGAAGAAATGAATCCAACCATATCTTGTAATGCATTGACCAAAATTACCACTCCTCAAACTATCCAGATAGAAGGACATATGAAGAAAAAAAATGTTCAAGAAGTGAAAGATTACATCGAGCATCAAGAAATGAATCTGACCATATCTTGTAAAGCATAGGAAGAAATTACCACTCCTTAAACTCTCAAGATAGAAGGACATATCAAGAAGAAAAAGTTTCAAGCTATGAAAGATCACATTGAGCATCAACAACAAGTTCTCCAAATTTTAAAGGATAATGCCACTTTGGTACAATATCGAATGAAACAATAGGCAGATCAAAATCGTAGTGAAAAATGTTTTGATGTAGGTGATTGGGTATTTTTACTGCTACATCTCAAGCAAGCTATTTATGATAAGGAAATGTTGGCAATACTACATGTAGCTAAGAAATGGCGGCCTTACCGAATGGGAAGACACTTCAAGGTAAAAATGGATCATGATAGTCTTAAATACTTTTTAGAACAACTATTATCTTTAGAAGAACATAAGAAATGGGTCACAAATATGTTGGGTTATGACTTTGACATCATTTATAGAAAAGGGAAGCAAATTTTTGTCGCAGATGCACTCTCAAGAAATGATGAAGATGTGGAAGCATTATTTTGTGCTATTTCTATTATCCAACCAAATTGGATAAATGAAGCAAGGGATGAATGGAAGAAGGACAAAGAAGTATGGCCACTCATTCAAAAGTTGCAGAAGATCCCAATTTAAGCAATATTGCTAAAACTTGAAGAGGAAGGAAAAATCATATTGGAACCTGGAGCATTCACAGAAACAAGAACCTGACAGCTACAAAATCGATTAACTTTAGAGTATCTCATCAAGTGGAAAAACTTAACCGCTGAAGATTCCACATGGGAGGACAAGAATTCTGTACAGAAGCGTCAAGAACTACTCAAGCGTTGAGGAAAACACTTTTTGAAGGAGAGGGGCATCTTAGGTCCTTATAATACTAGTGTAACCCCTTATTGTTATTAGTACAAACCCCTTATTATATTGTTGTGCCCATTTAGTCCCCAAATTTTTATTATTGTGCCCCATAGAAGCCCACTATTGTTATTATTGTGTCCTTACATTATTATTGTTATGTTGGCTCTGATTATATTATGACCCCTTAGACTCCAATATATAGAAAGGAGGTCTTGTCATTTGTACCATCCAAGAATTTTTCATTTGTGTAATGTAAAGGAGGTTGCCCCCACGAAGAGGCTGAATTCTGAGGCTTTCAACTATATTTTCTATCTTTTTGTGAGTTGGTTTCATGACATTGTTAGTATTGGTGAATGTTGATTTCAAATTAATAGACAGGATGTCTTGATCTTTGGAAAATGTGACTGACTGTGTATGAATTATATGTCACTTACATGTTGGTTTCATGATACCTACTTACATCCTTGTATGTTATGTTACATTTTTTAGTATTTTGATTACATGTATCAGTCTTGTAGGTTGATTACAATAATTGATCACTTATGTTTGACTACATGCCTTTATTAGTAGGTGTAGTTGATTTGGCATTGCTTATGCATATTGTTGGTTGCATGTGGCAATGTGTACAATGGATTAATGGTTATTTTCATGCATGAGGTAATGGTTTGTGTACTTGATATGGTCATGCATTGATGAGTGGACTGTAGCTAGAATGGTGTGTGTATGGTTTTGCACCCGTGTTATATGTATATATGGAGTTGTTATGTACGTATGGTCTTGGTTATAGTTTGAATAGTAGGTAAAACATGCCTTGTGAAGTCATTGTATGCAATTTAAGTCATATTGATGTTATTGGTTGTTATGATGCTAATGAGCTAGTTGAGATAGAGCAAGGGATGCATATCGTCATAATGAGGTTGCAGCATTAGACTTTGGGATAAGATTAGATTGTCATACAGGTAGTGTATGTTTGGCATGCAAGTATGTAAGTTAAGGATTTTTATGTGAATTAGATTTATGAGCATGTTTTTGATGTTATGGTTACATTCATGATAAATGTTAGATTATTAGTGTGGTTATATGCATGTGTTAGATAGTCAAGAATGATAGTAACATGTAGTTGTATGCATTGCTATTGTTGTTTTATATTAGATAACCTGATGATTATGTTGTATGTTGTTGATGAGTATGATATGTATCTTATTTCTTTTATATGCTATTAACTTGATGATTAGGGTCATTTCATTGAGATATTGATGTTATAATTTGGATTCATCATATGTGTGATGGTTGTGTTCATTGCATTGAAGATCTTAATGTTATATATTGTGTTAACCTAATTTGACCTATGCAGATGGTTATGGTTGCAATATTCAGGTATGAGCTGACATATTTGTGATATTGTGTCGTACTAATGTAGATTGATCATACATATGTGATTTTTATGCATGAACAACAAATTCTTATGACCTTATGACGTGAACATGTTAGTTAGTTATTGCTATGGATATCATGATTTATGTTTGAGTAGATATGTTGTGAAGTTGTATCATGCTAACCTAGATTGATTGTGCAGACAATATAGCCTCCCCTTAGGTACATTAAGGTATGAGGTTTCTTATGTAGTATACTTGGTGCTTCATTCTTGATTATGTTGTCTATTTGATGTTGAATGTTTGGTGTCAATTATGTCATCTAATTAATTTATTCAGCATGGTATGTTACAAGTTGGCATGAATGTGTGATGAATTTCATAATATGAGTATGTGTTCAAATGACTTTGTTTTAGGATGATTTTACTAACATTTATGTGTTGAGACAGTTGATATGTACTTTAATGTAGTTGATAGTTGTAGCATTATGTCTAATGACTATGGATTATGACATGATTGTTAGCCTTGGTAACAGTTGATTTCAAATTAATAGATATGATTGTCTTGATATTTGGAACATGTGGTTGAAATGTGTGAGCAGTTATAGGGTAACATGCTTGGTATTAGCATGACAAGGTAATAGTTGATGTGTCTATATAACTAACAGTTGGGTGGTGTGACAACATATAGTAAGCCTCGATTCCAACAAGGTAAAAAGGTAAAAGAAAAGAATTGAGAAACAATTACTTTGGCCATGTTTGGAAACTCTAATTTCAAATGAATGAGTTATTTGCACACAGGAAATCTTCTTAACCTTGATTTTGTCTAGCATTATGTGGGTATGTGCTATATTCATGAAAATTCACTTAACAGGTATATTAGCTAGTCTTTAGCTATAGGTGCATCTATTAGAAGATTGGAGTCCCTTGAGAGATGGCATGAATGTGTTCATTTGCATGTAGCGTGCTTGGAAAAATAAGATGAGGTAACTGGCGTATTATTATGCTTAATTTTACATTGACAATTATGGCAGCATGATGCAAGGAGTTTCATGGCAAGACAAGTTTCCATGAAATCTTGAAGATGACTAAAGTTGAGCTTTCCTTGGGAAGCATGGGTATTGAGTCACGGTGTCAATCTTGTGCTTTCGATCTTTTGAGCTTGATTTGCAGTTTTGTTTATGTCTAGTGTATGGCCATACCACTTTGTTTGCGGAGTCATGTTGTTATTGGTTTTCATGGTTTCTTCTTGTTGTTGTTTTCATTCTCGCCTTTTATGTTTTCAGTCTAGGGAATTGGTTGGGAAAGAGGAAAGTTCATGGATCTCGGGAAGAGATTTGTGGTACCCAAAAGGTAATGTAATATTCATATGAAGCTTGGTGCATGAGTAAGTGTAGTGGAAGGTAAGTTTATGGCAGTCGGTTGGACTAGCAAGGTCCATTGTGGTAAATGAACAATAGCAGTATAGTCATGAGAAAGGTAACATGAAAAGGTAAAGTAAATGGATTTGAGGTATCATTTGCTTTGGTTTTGGGAACTGTTGCTCTCAATGCCTGTGAATAAATAAGGAAGTTCTCTTAACCTAGACCTTATGTTATTTGGTAATTATTTTATGATCATGATTATGTTGAGTTTATATATGTATACATGTATGATGATGATGATGATGATGGTTAACGTCCTCTAAGACCAAATTGGTCTATCGCACCTATAATTTTCTTTCTTAGTTTCTAATTGTCTGGCTCCTCGTCTTTCTTGGCAAGATTGATGCTGTAGCTTTCTTTTTTTCTCTACGGTCTTCCAGCTTTGTTTATCTTGCATCTCCTTCATCTCTTCTGATTCATGGGACATTGGTGTCTTAGCTTTGCAATCTATTGTGTTCATCCTTTTGAAGATAGTTGGAGAAGAGGTTTGGTCTAGGAGATCTTCTTTACTGTTCAATGAAGATTTATTTTGTGCGGTATTCGAACCCTCATAACTGTTGATGCTTGAGGGGTTGTCGAGTTCACTCTTTTGTTGTTAGGCGGGCCTTTCCCCTGCTTGTCTTGAGAGTTGTTTCTTTCTTGCTTGATTTCTTATGATTTAGAGTTTTCTTGAGAGTATTCTTCTTTGATGACAGTGTAGTGTTCCTTTTGTGCTCCTTCCCACGATGTAGATATGTGGTGATTTTTTCTATCAGAATTTTTATGGGAGGCTTTTGGGCAATTTTTGGCTAGGTGACCTATATCAAAGTAGGATCGACATCTAGAATACATTATCTGCTTTCAGGGTTTTCAAAATATACTATAAAGAAACCCTAGCACAAGGGTAGATATTAATTGCATCAGGAATGTATGTTGTTTTCTGATAGGATCAAAATTCTTTTTTACTAATGTTTATATATGTGTGTATGTATCCATGTATCTATGTTACTATATAGCAGGGTTGCCAAGGATCATTCTTGTGGAGGAATGATTGCCTATGTAGGAGAACAACATGAGGAGGTTCCTAGTCCTACGGGGAATCAATTGGGAAGAATAGTCATGATAAATATAAGAGGTTAGTATCATGTGGATATTATTTGATATTTTATACTTGTATTATGCCTATGTCTATGTTATAATAGGTAATGTTGAAGGATACATCAACAAAGTGAAAGTAGTGTGGTATGCGGCATGCTAGGATAAGCATGGATGAGATACTAGAAGTAAGGTTTCTTGGTAAGGACAGTGTGGTTTTGGATGTTTGGTACTATTGTTGAGCATACATTGTATATGTTGTACATGTTGCATCTATGATGTGTGCAATTGTGGTGTTTCGTATACATAGCATGTGTACATGTTATTTATGCAAAGTTATGTGCATGATGGTACAAATAGGGTTGTGCTAATATTGCATATGGGGTGTTGTATACATATTGTATTGTTGTCATGATGTATATGTGGCATGTGTGCATATGGTTCTCAGTGCATGTTGGATATGCAGTGCTATGTACATGTGGTGTTGCATGCATGTTGTACATATGGTGCTATGTACATATGGTGTTGTGTGCATGATTGTACAGGTTGTGCTATGAGGATGTAGTGCCATGTAAATGTTGTACATAGGGTGTTATCAGCATGTGGTGCTATGTACATGTCGTGCATGTGATTCTATGTACATATGGTGTCATGTACAGATCATGCATGTGGTACTGTGTACATGTGGTATTGTGTACACATTGTAGAGTGGTGTAGTGTACATGTGGCATTTTGTAAACATTGTGTGGGTGGAATCATGTAAATGTGATTTTGTGCACACGTTGTGCATGTGGTGCAGTGTACAAATGGTACTGTGTACATGTTATACATATGGTATTGGTTCATGTGTGGTATAATGTGCATGTCAGACATGTTGTGTTGAGGCCATGCAGTATTATGTATGTGCATCATATATTCATGGTAATGCGACATGCATGCTCATTGTGTAGTACTCAGTGTAGGTACATGTGTTGGGTGGTATTTCACATCCAATATAGATGGATGCATTGTATTGTATATATTGGGTGAAGATGTATGTGTTGTATGTCAGGTGAAGATGCATGTATTGTATGGTGTGGTATGTCGTGTGGTTGTATGTGTGTGATGCACACTATGTGTATGTGCTCCTAGTAGAGGAGAGGGAACTAGGTGTTTGCTGGGTGTGGCAACCGATCCAGTGTATATACAAAAGAACAAAGGCATAAGTAAGGATTGATGAAAGGATAAGTATCAACAATTTATTTAAGTTTTTTTATGCACATGATTTATGGCTATGGTATATGATGTTTATATCTAATCTATGATTTTGGTTGATTTACGATTTTGATCTATGATGGTTGTGTTTGAGCTAACTTGATGTGATATCTTTATATATCTTGATTTGGTGAAGTATGCTAGTTTGACTTGATGTGACAGGAAGCGAACATGATTCCAAGTGTACCTTATTGGCGAACTACCAATGAGGTATGATTTTTAGTTATTTCAATTTATTTAGAATCTAATGGAATTTATGTTCTTGGTACAAGCAGAATGAACATGCATAGTTGGGTGGTTAAATTCGAGTGTAAGAATTAGCAGCAATAGTGAAAGAAATTATAAATGCATCAGTATGCTAGTAAAGCACTTCAGAAGCAGGGCCATTATGGGACACTAGTAACCAATTGTGTACATTGATTTCCATGAGCATGCTATGAACGATATGATGTGTTGAGGCAGGTATATGCCTTGTTTTTTGTATATTCTGATACAAGGAAGCCTTGCCAAGGGATGGACTACCCAGGATGGAGGTGCCAGTGGAACTTGGAAGGTGGGTAACTGCACGGAAGGGGTGATCGGATTCTTGAGGGACTTTGTAGTAGAGAAGGGAAGGCCAGTATTGGATTTGTTTTAATCATTAACATCTTCATATGGAATAAGATGCACATTGGGAGTGCACCTTGGAACAATGAGATCGTAATTATTCACTTAGAGGACAAGTGGTGCAGGATTATAGCGCTAGACATTTGATGCAAATTTTACTTTCCTGTGGATTCTAGACTTCCTGGGAGGGAGGTGGATCCTAGTATTACTTTGAGGGTGGAGGTGTGAGCCTCTAGATTCCCTTTTTGTAGATTCATATTATTTTATTTGTTGGTTAAGGAAATGTGTATATGCGTATATCCTTGTAAATAACATAATGAGTTGTGTTGTAAAGCTCCAATATCCGACATGGTTTTTATCTAGTCATGTTGTCATAATGCTTTTATTTTGACCGGGTCATTCATTATAAATCCGGAAATGAGCTATGTTATAAAGCTCCGTGAGTAGTATGTGTTTTGTTTTTAGTATTCATGTTGGTTATAGGTGTCATTCAACACTAATGGCAGTGTTCCTCCAAGGGGGAGGGTTCTATAATAGCCCTGGTGAAAATTCCATGTAATAAATGTTAAAAACAATAACCACAGATGACTGGGACACATATTTCAAGCTGAATGGTGGACATGAAATCCTAGTGTATGTTCATTTGGTTGTTTATGGCTAAGGAAATTAGCAAAGGTAATGGCTAAGGCATTAAAGAGGCAAAAAAGGTATTTTGGCACATTTATTTATGAAAATAATGGAAATTAGGAGAAAAGGAAGGTGAAAGGTCACATGTTGCATGTGAGGAGGAAATTGAAGGAAAATAATGGAAAATGAAGAAAATAAAGGCCTCACTAATAAAAAGGCTTCTGAGGATCATTGGGCAGGAATTGGTCAGTTCAATTTTGGAGCTCTCTCATTATTCTCTCTCTCTCTCATATTCTTGGACACTTAGCTTTTTCTTGGAGCACTTTGGCATTGGAGAAAGAAAGGCAGAGAAGGCAAGAGGAAGCAAAGATTAAGTGGGAAGAGGTAGGATCAAGCAGCTACAACAACTTTCAATGCAGGTATCAACTTACATGTGTATTTTCCTTGCTAGATTAGGCATGCATGGGATTGCATGTTCTTCTTTTCTACCATGGAATGGGTTTTTCCAAGTGTGACAATAGTTTTAGCCTAGCCTTGCCATTTCCTAATAGCTTTGATGAGATGGGTTCTTTCATGCATTTTGTGGGGGATGGCCAGATTGGACTCGAAGCTGAGTGGGGTGGATCTCCGAATTGATAAACACATGGTGGTAGTGGTCCCTGAAGTAGATTGAGGATTCACAAAGCCACTGGCCTAGTAACCCTTGGACCAGGTTGTGGGTTGTGGTAAAGCCAGATTGTGTGCCTCGGTGGGCCTAAGAATCCTTGCCAGTGAATGTCAGGGTATACGGTAAAGCCAAGAGGTGGATTTTCTCTTTGTTGGGATGAGTGATTCCGAGATGTAATGAATGATAAAGCCTGGAGAGTATGTCTCAGTGTAGGTCCTAGTGATCCCTAGATCAGACTGTAGATGCATGGTAAAGCCTGAGAGACTAGGATGCACTCAAATTCATCACGGTGTAGGCATAGAACTCTGGTGGTATCCACATTGATTCATGTTTTTGATTTGTTCTATGAGCCCCACATTCAAGCTTGGAATATGGCATGGGGGTGATTGGATGAAGAGAGACTTGGCTAAGCTAATCTATGGTTGGGCGGGACGTGGTAGTCCCATCACCGGTTGGTTCATTACATTTATTAATGAAAAATCCATTCCCTTGATTTTCATGTGCAAAGGTACTGATGTATATATGGATTTTGATGGCTAATATGTTTATATATTTATGTTCCTATTATTATTATTATTTTAATGAACATTTACCCTAGAGGATGTTACATACAGTTGATTGAATAATCATGGTTCTTCCCTATCATTTGTTGGTTTTATGAATCTCAATCCCTCATGAGGGTCTAGCGGTTGAATCACCCAACCCATTCCATCTCAAAATTCATCAGTTCCTTCTTCAAGTCGATTATGGCATAATTCTCAAAGGCCCAGTCTATCCCAAGCAACGCTGGGTAGGGGTCCTTGTCCCCCATGACTTCTATGACTTCAAAGTCTGCATGGCTCTTCAGCCCCACTACATCCACCTCCATGTATTCCAATCACCGAATCAGAAGGATACAATACTGATTCTCCATTCACAGCTAGATTGGTGAAAACGTCAATGGAGGTTTTCCCAGGGCTTCCCATGTTTTCCTTGGAAAAATGTTGACATCTGTGCCTAGATCCATCATATGTCCTTAATCTAGAACCATGTAATATGAGAATTAATCAATAACTCTCTTCCCATTATCTTCTTGTTCCTATGTACCCTCCTAAATTGTATTTCAGCTACGTTAGTTGATATGACTCCTCCCTCAGCTGCCTCTTCTGGCATGGCCAGTTTCAGAATTTTCTGCAACTGCCCCAACATCTAGTTTTCATTGATGATTTGGAGAAATAATCTGAACCATTATTCAATGGGTCAAACTATGGACTGTGGTAGGTTTGGGCTCTTATCTTTAATAGATTCTGGCTGCTCCTTCTATGACCCTCCACCTGTTGTTAAGTTGTTGAATTATTTTTGGATTCCTTGTAATACTACTTCTGCTACTTAGGGTCATATGGACACTATGGGGAGGCCAGTTTTATAATTGTGGGTTGCTTTGTGGCTTCCAAATAATCTCTAGTCTTTTTTCCTCCTCGTGTGACGATATTGATAGTTGAGAGGAGGATTGCACCTAGAAACCTTGGCTCTGAATTAAATAAATTAGCTCCCCTATGATGGTTCCTCTCTTCCCATATTGCAAACAGTTCTAGACAGTCCTTCATTCCATGCACATTTTCCTTTCACTGTGAGCAGCCATGGTCTTCCAGGTTCTACGAAATCCTATGCAACATGCCATTCTTAATCATAGTTGTAATAATGAACTAGACATCCTCCCTCTTTCCTTCCACCACTTGTTCCTTGTCCTCCTCGCCCTCAAGGAGTCTCATTGACTCAAAAATTTGATTGCTCTAACTAGTCAGCTAGAGCATCTAGTGCCCTACAATGATCGATATGGTTAGTTGCTGAAGCATGAAATTCACGAAAATTGTTATTTGGAACATTGGATTATTTTTGCAACATCGGCCATATACGAGGTGGGTGTCCATACCCCCTGCATACCTCACAGTACTTCGGTTGATTGTACCCAGGGTATAAACCTTGTGATCCTATTTGCACGACTCTTTCTACAGGCTTATCCCAGGTGGTACTACTAGTTTAGATGTGGTATTTGTGTCCTGCAACCTAGGAAATTCTATAGCAACATGACCTTCCACTAAGCAAGTTGTACACCATACATTTGATTGCACTGGGCGGGTTGGTTCCAAATCCTCGACTTCTCTATTAGATTCGAAATTTGGTGTTGTAGACCCAAAATGAATGGATCATGTGGTGTCTCCCCATCAATACTCGTGTGGGTACCTTGCCATAGCTTCAGTCCGAGTTGCTTGCTCGAGAGGATCTTGTAGTGTGTCAAATTTTTTTTTTGTGTCAATGGCATATGGGTGAGAGGTAATAGTTCTTTGATAAACCTTTCCTTTTGATGATTTGGATCTATTGGGTAGATGAGTTTACCAATTTCATCCTTTAATTTTTACATCAGCTCCCATGTAGTCTCTCCCTCCCACTATTTTATTTCCCACGGCTCTGACAACCCTTGTTGATTGGCTTGCAAAATTTTAAATTCTTGTACAAATTCTCTTTTAACATCATCCACAGTTGGATTCTAATGTGACTCTAACCACTTTGTAAAACATCTCAAGGCCTTTTCCCTAAGAGTGGTCTAAAATTCCATTAACTTCACATCATCCAACATCTAGTGGACCCCCCAAATGGCTTCGCACAAATACGAGTGTTGTTCTAAGTCTTCGTTCCCTTTACTAGAGAACTTGGGTTACCTTGTGAATGATCTCACCATTTTGGATCAATTATGTGCTAAGAGTAAAAATCCTTTCAACCCAGGCTGTAGTGATCCTTGTAGGCTCATACCACTACTACTAATTCCATGGATACTAGCACTAGCTTTATAATTAACATGCACGGTGTGGACTCGTATATTTTTTATTATCTTAGATAGGAATTTGTTAGGATTGTGATAGAGCACCAAGGGAAGGTTGGGGGAGACATTACCTGAGCTTTGGGGAGGCAGATCGTTGATTCCTTTGGAGGCATCATCTTCAGCAAACAATCTCCTCATAACAAAATTCATTTCATCTTCTAAGCTTCCCTCTGAGACTAGGTGGCCCTTTCCATCCAAAATATCCATTTTCATTTGCGAGGGTGGGTCCCTATCACCTTCCAGACCCACTTTACTTGCGATCGTCTTTCTCCTTCCCACTAAACTTCCTTCAATAATTTCTCCCTCTTCCAGATCTCTTAACACCACTCCTGCTTGGTGTAATTCCTTATGCCACCTTTTAATCACCTGCATGGCCCTTAGCCATTTATCTGCTATTCGTGCTCTCCTTCGCAATATTATATCTCCAACCATTCAAAATACATATGAATCCATGCTTGTGACATTCTCATAGTTCCCCGCTCAATAGAATCCCTCCCTTTAGGTCCTTCCCATAGCACTAGGTGTTTACACTATCATGCTTGGGTTCTAGAACACCAACAAGCCCTCTTCCACCATTAAAACCTTAATCCACATGGTAACCTCTTTCAGTAGCTTCCTTTACAACCCCGATCAAAACACAACTTTATCTTTTGAAAAATATTGATGAATTCCTACTACAAATTTAATAATATACCCTTCCACCGTGGTCTTTACCCAGAAATCTACCACTCTCGTCAGACTTGTATCAAGGCGATGTAGTGTAGGGAGATCCACTTGAGTCGAGGTGAAGTGAGATGGGTTTTTTCCATTGGACTTTCCTTTCACTTGCAATTTCTACAACGAGTTGTAAAGTTTTTCTAGGAACTTGCACCATAATATCTCGTAGTGATTACTAGACAACTTTGAATATTGGATTTCTTCTCCAATAGTTTATCGACGGAGTTGAGCATGTTGAGAAACAAATTGGTCCACTTGCTCATTCCACCAATTTTTCAGTTCTTTCTCAAAGATCCTCTATATGATATTCCAAACCCCCTTTTGAAATTTTAGGTCCGGGCAATGGAACCATTTGTTGGCACATAAATAGCAAGAGGTTTGAAACCCCTAGTTTGGGCATAAGGGCCAACAAGGCTCTATTGTAGTCTAGCACAACGCGATCATTTTCACCTTACCCAGAATGGGTAAGAAGTCTCACATGAAGTATGTTGCCACCTTAGTTATATGGGGGTTGAGATCTAGTATTAGGGAGAATCATATTCGAGAATCGAGAACAGAGAACACTGAATCATTCTACAAGGAAGTCAGATCATGATGCAGCCCAGGCCACTCCCAAGCCGCTACTACCAGAATCTTTCTCCCATCATGCATATAATGCTTGATTCTTGGCTTGTAATATCATGATAAAAAACCCATGCTTGGTTAATACGGTGCGCTCCATGTTTTCTTAAAAGAATTCTTCTGACTGGCGGTTTACACAAGATATGTATATACTACCTTATATACAGCAGCATATATTTCCATAACCTCAAAATATATTAGCTGAGCACAATTAAAGAGTGCACCTTACACAATATTATAATTGTAATACGCACCGGAATTGAATATATCGCTGCAGCCGAAGTTATATAACTTATAGCAGTCACGTTCTGTTCGTTTGCATATGTATAAAACATATACCACCATATGTTCGACCAAACCTTGGCACTTGTATGCCGTGGCGTGGACGGCTTCCGACTTTGTTCAACACCCTTTATCAACGCAATTGATCCGCCAGCTACACTCAGAACTTTCCTTGTAAATATATATAACTGAAATTATGTAACTTTACACATATTCAGTCAACCCTTTATCGCTCAATGTCCGAGCTCCAGAGTTCTTCGACGCCGACAGATACACGGTTATACTGTTCGCATCCAGCTGCTCTCGGCTATATCTGCAGAGGCGCATAACAAATTCGCACTGAAAACCATTCAATACATCAACAGTCAATACATATACCCATTTCACATCGGAAAACACCACCAACAGATTAATATACAGCAGTTGTATGATGAATAACTAGAACCACCCGCAGCTCACAATTTCAACACTATATAACACCCATATATGTGCGCCATATAAACCCAAGCCTGTTTATATATCAAACGAAAAAGAAACCGATTCATCATTATTACACAGCAGAGAGCGCATGAGAAAACAAATAAGAACCATATACCACATCGATTTCTGCCATCATGTACAGAACCATCTCAGAATTCATTAAACACAAACACATCCATATCAATTGAATTCAAATACTCATATTTACATAAAACAAACATTTACAAAATTTCTATTCATGGCCAGATATACAAATCCATGGCCCTTTTACAAACTGCCTGAAGGCTCCCAAGGAGAAACCTTGCTCACTCTTCACTCACTCCTCACACTCTTCTCTGCCTTCAATGCCTTTGAGGCTCCCTAATTTATTAAACTCAGCATGATAAGAAAATCCTAAAATCACTCAACTAAAGCTCATGCAATGCATACATATGGAAAAAGCATCTTTTTAGCTTTATTCTATCTTTTTCATATTCTAAAATAGAAAAGCTATCCTTATCACTTAAATTCCATATCCACTCCTTTATGCCTAAAAGCTCTCCTAGTTTTATTTGAGAATATCTAGTTAACTAATGCATGACGCCTATTTCTATTATTTACAATAATTTCCTTTTTGGCTGGATGCTCCTGCATCATACTCACAAGGTAGAAAAATTCATGATCTCCTGATCATGTGTTCAGCTCCATGGTTGCGTGGATCCCATATCTTGTGTTGTAACTTTTCACTTGCCGCTGCTTCTGTCTGTTCTTCTCCAGGTCTCCATATTTTATGCTGCTTTGCTCCACTAGCTGTACTCTTGCAATCTTCTGCTGTCTTACTCTTGTTGCTTCTGCTACTTCTCTTCTTTGATGATGTCTTTTTCTAAGACACTTTCAGCATGATTCTTCTGATCAATTCAATTTCCTTGTCCAATAAATCTTCAAGTTGCTGACTTCTTGCTTCTATGCTGGTCTCTGTTCTGACTTCTATGCTGGTCTCTATTCTGACTGCCACCCGATCATCCACCCCCTCTTGTCTTCTGGAACAGAGAACATCTTTTCCCTTCAATTGACTGTTCAGCTGAGTCAAATGTTTCTCAGCACCGGCGATAATTCCTGCATTCACAAAACACATGTTAAAATTAAAATCACCAGGCATCAGTGCCTTACTTCCCTCTGCCAGTATCTCAGTATGCTGTTCCATCCCAATCAGCACATCAGTATGCTGATTTGCCTTCACCATGAGACTGTTAGTTAGTCCTTCCTTCTTACCATCTCCTGCTTTATGACTGTCATTTAGAAAGACTCTCTTTCCTTGTTTCTCCATCCAATAAGTCCTGTATCTCTCCAACTCTCTTCTTTGGAGATCTAGTTTCCTATACAATTCAACAACTTCATTAGGAGTAGACCTTGGAAATTTCACATGATTTTGCACACCTCCACTAGTGTTTGACCAATCATCAGCTTGTCCTTCTCTTTCTGCATCAACATCCTGATTAGACTCCTTCTTCTCCATCTGCTTCTGAGATCTTGCTAACTCATTATCAATCTGAATAGCTTTCAGGTTCAACTCTTCTTGCACAAACTCTAAAGTTTGTTTATCTTCCTGTTCTGTACCTGCAAACATACACAACTCATTAGTTTCTAAATCACAAGACTTTTCAGTCTTGACTGCTTCCTTCAACATTTTTCTTTTAATATATCTGCATGTGGGAATTTCAAACTCCAACTCTGGCGCAAGAACTCTAAGTCCCTTTTTCAACAAGGCAATCATAATTTGCTTCAACCTTCTCTGCAACTGTTGCCAAATTACTCTCTTTCCCTTCAGTGGAAAGATCCATTTTCCATTTTGATCTTTCTGCTCTTGTAACCATTCTTCCAGTACCTGCAATTGTACCTTCATTACTGCAATCTCTCTTTCTCGAATTCCTGCAGTCATCCCATTTCTATGCCTTTCACCTGCAAACATCCACAAATTATCAGATTTAAAACCATATGACCCTTTGGTCTTACTTGAAGTTTCAGTCTTCAAGCATTCATCTTCACTTTCTCCCATAAATTCTCCTTGTTCTGGTTCACAAATGTATTCTTCCATTTCAACTTCCTCTGGACTCATCTTCTTGCCATTTACCTTGGCATCCTCTTTCTTATGTCCTCTACCGTGGCTTTTTCCTGAACCTCTGCTATGACTATCAGTAGTCATCTTCTCCTTCGCCATGAGTTCCTCACCTATGAGTTGCATGAAGCCTCTACCACAGCAAGCTCTCTTGCTGCCACTTACCTCACCAATCCTTCCCTCCGGATCTGGTCTTTTGGTAATCATTGGTCCTCTACTGGAACCTTTCGAGCATTCTCTACTGCTCCTGTAGGCTTCTCTCATCTGCAACTTTATTCAACCTCTGTTGAATCTTCTTTGCAACAAGCCTCTGCAACAGCTAGTCCTCCTAGCTGCAATCTTACCTCACTAAGCTCTCCTTACTTAGTCTTTTGGTAAGCACGGTCCTTTGTCTGGAACCTTCTTCTGAGCAACACCTTTGCTCCCTTTAGGCTTCTGCAATCTCCTTCTCTCTCCTGAGAACACTTCAGTTGTCCTCTTTATCCAATTCCTTATTGGATTCTTCAGGTTCACTGCCACTTCTCTGCAACCATAAACTTCAATTCACAAATTTCAAATCAGGAAATAATCTCACCTCTTAAGACCTTGCATGATCTTGTCCTCCTTCCTCTTCTGCAATCCTGTTCACTTGTGTAGTTTGCATATCAAATTTAAAAACCATTCATCATACATTCAAAGAAACATACTTCAGTTTTGACTCAAACTTTCTTCAACAAAATATTCCCGCTCTGATACCACCTGATGCAACCCAGGCCACTCCCAAGTCGCTACTACCAAGGTCTTTCTCCCATCATGCATATAATGCTTGATTCTTGGCTTGTAATATCATGATAAAAAAACCCATGCTTGGTTAATACGGTGCGCTCCATGTTTTCTTAAAAGAATTCTTCTGACTGGCGGTTTACACAAGATATGTATATACTACCTTATATACAGCAGCATATATTTCCATAACCTCAAAATATATTAGCTGAGCACAATTAAAGAGTGCGCCTTACACAATATTATAATTGTAATACGCACCGGAATTGAATATATCGCTGCAGCCGAAGTTATATAACTTATAGCAGTCACGTTCTATTCATTTGCATATGTATAAAACATATACCACCATATGTTCGACCAAACCTTGGCACTTGTATGCCATGGCGTGGACGGCTTCCGACTTTGTTCAACACCCTTTATCAACGCAATTGATCCGCCAGCTACACTCAGATTTTTCCTTGTAAATATATATAACTGAAATTATGTAACTTTACACATATTCAGTCAACCCTTTATCGCTCAATGTCTGAGCTCCAGAGTTCTTCGACGCCGACAGATACACGGTTATACTGTTCGCATCCAGCTGCTCTCGGCTATATCTGCAGAGGTGCATAACAAATTCGCACTGAAAACCATTCAATACATCAGCAATCAATACATATACCCATTTCACATCGGAAAACACCACCAACAGATTAATATACAACAGTTGTATGATGAATAACTAGAACCACCCGCAGCTCACAATTTCAACACTATATAACACCCATATATGTGCGCCATATAAACCCAAGCCTGTTTATATATCAAATGAAAAAGAAACTGATTCATCATTATTACACAACAAAGAGCGCATGAGAAAACAAATAAGAACCATATACCACATCGATTTCTGCCATCATGTACAGAACCATCTCAGAATTCATTAAACACAAACACATCCATATCAATTGAATTCAAATACTCATATTTACATAAAACAAGCATTTACAAAAGTTCTATTCATGGCGAGATATACAAATCCATGGCCCTTTTACAAATTGCCCGAAGGCTCCCAAGGAGAAACCTTGCTCACTCTTCACTCACTCCTCACACTCTTCTCTGCCTTCAATGCCTTTGAGGCTCCCTAATTTATTAAACTCAGCATGATAAGAAAATCCTAAAATCACTCAACTAAAGCTCATGCAATGCATACATATGGCAAAAGCATCTTTTTAGCTTTATTCTGTCTTTTTCCTATTCTAAAATAGAAAAGCTATCCTTATCACTTAAAGTCCATATCCACTCCTTTATGCCTAAAAGCTCTCCTAGTTTTATTTGAGAATATCTAATTAACTAATGCATGACCCCTATTTCTATTATTTACAATAATTTCCTTTTTGGTTGGATGCTCCCGCATCAGATCACAACAAGCCATATATACTGTAATACAGAGACTACTTAAAATGTGCGCATACATAAAAAACTTAAATAACCAGAATAACATACAACTAACACACGATGGTCCCAATAACAGTCTTCATCATTTAATTCAGTGGTGAATAGCTTACATCAGGGTTAGGCCCTCTTTCTCAACATAAAAATACACAGGGTTATGGAATGATAGATACAAAGAAGTCTCATAGCTATACAACAACAATGGTAACAACATCAATAACAACAACAACTATTTGTGGTTCTCCTTTCTTCCTTTTGACTCATCAATGTGTGCCAATCTGAACTTCGAGTTCCTTCTCACGATATTCATGTTAATCAAGGTTGTCATTGGTGTCAATATGACATTATTTGGATGGAAAATGTTCTTGTGATGCATGAATAACTCTTTTTTGATGTTGCCCTAACCTCATGAAAACCCTAGATGTTGTGAAAACCCTAGATCCTAAATACATGAGAAAATCCTTTGACCTAATCTTTTATGGGAACCTTGAACCCTTTCATGATATCGCGCTATCCCTAGATCTTAAATACATGAACATCTAGAAACACTATCCTATGTCCTGCATATGAAGGAGAGCTTCACACCTACATTAATATAACCCTAGCCTTTGCATAAATGAAACCCTAACCCTAATTCTTAGAAACAAATTCCTAAATCCTAAATAAAATCCTAACTACCCTAATCTTTCCTTAATTAAATCTACCCGTAACTATTATACTATTGAATATCCTCAAATTTAATTAAAGTTATCTGCACTTTATTGTCGACTCAATAATTTGTAAAGTCAGTTCTCTAGCCAACAATCACAATTCTTTTACCACATGACAACATTAAAATATTCATACATGTTGGGTTCAAGTTTACCTAAGTCGAATTCAATATCCTACGTTGAGCACTATTCAGCTCCACCAAATCAGACGTGATTGCATATATATATATATGTGGCCTAAGCTCAATCGGTTGATGGATCCATCTTGGCGGGAGCAATCTCAGAAAGGAGCAGTGAAATAGTGAGATGAATAGAAGATTGAACCCATCTATTGAACTCGGTGAAGACAAGCATCTGTAGTAGTGAAGTTTTTATTTGTATATTTCTCTATCTGCCCGCAGATTCAAGATATTTTGGATATCTGTTCATGAAAGGGTCTCAGTAAGAGGAGCATCAATTACCAAAGCAACAAGTCCATTTGAGTTTAATTCTATGACAGCGTGATGTCTGAGGCAGCGTGATTTCTGAGACAACGTGCTAAATTTCTGAGGCAGTGAGTTCAATTTTTGAGACAACGTGTTAAATTTCTGAGGTAGCGAGTTCAATTTCTGAGACAACGTGTTCAATTTCTAAGGCAGCGAGTTCATCATTATTGCAGAAAGTATTCTATGTATGGTATCTTGATGACCAACCATTATGTGAAATTTTCTTGTCAACTTATTTTATAGAAACAAGTTTCTCTGTACGATTTCTGAACAAGAAATCATGTTGTATTCTTACATCAACAAATCCTTCTGGGCAGGTCTCTATACAGTAGCATTTTGAAGAAATAAATTGACCATTAGAACCACGAATTGAAGTGCCATTTGCACGCGGTTAAATAAGGGTCTTGTGAACATGAGAAAGTGCCAAGCAAAGTGAACATGCCAGTAGACACTTTTTTCAAGCTCAGTTTGTTTGCAGACTTGAAATTTTTGGCCTTGTGAAGCAGAATTCGGGCCTGCAACTAGGGCACAACCTCGGCCTTGCAGAGACCTATAATCTTGGATTTCTGCAACATGAGCTTGTAACTAAAAGCTGGACTGTGGCTCATTCTCTTCGATTTGAAGCACAAACAACTCAACCTGTGGCTCATTTCATTGGACCTGTGCCTTAATACTTCAGACTTGTTGCTTATCCTAGATTATAACATAAGAATAACACCTCAAACCTATGGTAAAGACGATTGGAAGTGTGATAAGCTTGAACTATTGAAGGCTCAGTGAAAGCTTGCATTTCTGTGAAAGCACCAACAGTCAAGGCTTGTAGGCTTAACTAGAATAGTCAAATAAACACATATTTGGAACCATTATAGTCAGTTGAACAATTACACTTCAAAGAGTTGGAGAGTCATAGATTTGGGAGTGGTTGGAACCTTGAACAAAGGAGTAATTAGATTTTGGGCTTGGAGCATTGAGGACTATAAATAATATTCATTGGAGATACTCTTGGAAGTATCGTGGTCAGCTATATTATGAAGAAAATCTATAGACAACTCCAAGAAATAATCCTTGAAAAGAATCCTTGGAGTGTTGCCTCCCTATTTGGAGCCAAACATTGAAGTTGTTGTTGAAGAATACGTGCAGAACTTGGGAGAACCATTTGAAGACGTTTTGTAAAAATCCCTGACTAATCTTGGAGATAGCATTGAAGACCATGATGCATCGTTGATGTAGTCATGAGGTGACTTGGAGAAATTGATTAGGTAATATGAAGAACAATGGAGACACTTTCACGGAAAAAAAAGGTTATCATTGATGATGTGATGTGGAGGCTAAGTGAAGGTATAGCTGAAGACTGATAGGGCTCGTTGAAGAAGACCTTGGATAGGCAAAGTACAATCAAACATACCTTGACAAAGTGAAGCAATACGGTTTGAGCCCTTGGGGTTGGTGCCTTGGAATGTCCAAGTTGGTGCTTGGAAAATATAAGATTGGTGTCCTTGAATTTGGTGCTCCTAATCTCAAGGTTATTTCGTTGGATAAGATAGGGATGAAGCACTAGAGGTCGTAGCCCCACTAAAGTCCAAGTAGATGCTTGGCACATCCTAGGTTGGAGCTTGGGTGTCTTCATCAACTCTTGGAACCCTACCCATATTATACTTAATTCATTATAAAGATTATATTAATAAAATCATTTTATTTTTATTGTTCATTTTGTGTTCTAAATATAAGTGATCTAAGTGGTAAAAGTAACAATTGAAAAGAAATACTCATTCATCCCCCTCTCACTGTTTCCAAAAATTGGGATCAAAGCCAGTACCGTCACCCAAAGCCTAATAGCTTGAAGGTTGATCATTATAACACAAATGGATCCAATGAAGAAAGTCTCCAATCCTCCTAATGATGTGTCTCCCTCAACCACCAAAATTGAAGTCAATCAATTTATGAAGGCTACATTGTTCAATGGAAACTTTGATATATGGGAAGCAAGAATGAGGAATTTCTTAAAGACTCAAGGCATTGAAGTCTGGAAGATGGAGAATCCAAGGAACATAATACAAGAGTAATGAAAGCAATCTCCAATGGGCTACCTAATTCTATGAAGGTAAATTTTGAAAAACATTCATTAGAAAAAGGCATATGGGATAAAATTCATGATCCTCACTCAAAAGGAGCTTTGGCAATGATCTCTAGTCAAGAAAACGAAGGGAAACAAGAAGGAAATCCAAAGCCCATCAAGGAAGGCGAATATAAGAGTGATAAAGTCAAAGCTAAAGAAGACCTAGAAGATGAAGAGAATAAAAAAATATTTTGAAGATGATCTCCTCACTAAACGTATGGCTACCATGGAAGAGATTAACAATTTGAAAAAGGAAAATGAGGAACTTAAGAAGAAAGCACAAGTTGTTGAGCAGGACAAGACAAGGAATGAAGTTTACCTTCTGAAGGTTCAAGTACAAGAAAAAGATGACGAACTCACCAATATTAAGGAATAATTTCATCAAAACAAGAGAAAGCATCACGAAGAAGTCATATCCATGAAAAATTGATTGGATAAGGCAAATAAATGGGAATACACCTTATCAAGCCATTTTGAACAAAGGCACAAGAGCTTGAACAAACTTGAAGCAGAGATTGGTCAATACAAGGAAGAGGTCTCCTCCCTTAGATCACAACTGGAAGAAGCAAGGAAAAAAGCGCAAGGAGCTGAGAAGGTGATCGAAGCTTTGACATTCATAGAAGGACAAGTTGATGAAGCAGAAAATGAGAGAAACACCATGATATTCCAACTAGAAGACAATGATGATGACATCACCAAGTTAAAATCAGGAATCACTTCAATTATCCCCATTTGTGTCAAGCAACCAAGATGAAGGAAGAAATGGACATCATTCTATCACAGAAGGATGAATAATGCAAGAAAATGAAGGAAGAAATTGTCTTTCTTAAAAAGGAAGTTGACTTGCTAAATAAGAACTTGAAAAGTTCTCAAACCCTATATGACATCCTAAGTCATCAAAGGTTTCCCCTTGATAAATGAGGTCTTGGCCATGTAGGTGAATCCTAAAGCAAGAATGATGCAAACCCTAATGCTTCAAACAACAAGGATGTGGGGAAGCTTGGAAGAAATGTTGATGGTCCGAGTGCCAACAAAGGAAAGGCGAGGAGTCAAGACAGCTATGGAAGAAACCCTCCTCCAAGAAAGATGGTGTCAAGGATGCAAGAAGAAATGGTTATCATCAAAGGATCCCAAGGAAAAAATACTTTAGAAGTACATCAAGGAAACCTTCTTCTCCCAGGTACCAAAGTATATTTCTTGGTTATTTCTATTCTTGTACAAACTTTGGGAACATGGAAAAATATTGTAGGGAATATCACAAACATAAATATAATGGTCCTCGTCAATCTCCGAGAAGAAATTTTGCAAGAATTCATGAATTATTTTTCATGAAAAAAATAGAGTGCTTCAACTAGAATAACATTGGACATATGGCACATAATTGTAACTTGACTTGGGCACCTACTAAAGCTAGAATTATGCGAGAAAATAAAGTTACACAAGTATGGAAAACTCCAAGCAAGCATCCTTGAAAAGAATCCTTAGAGTGTTGCCTATCTATTTGGAGTCAAACCTTGAAGTTGTTGTTGAAGAATACATGCAGAACTTGGGACATCCATTTGAAGACATTTTGTTAAAATTCCCTGACTAATCCTGGGGATAGTATTGAAGAACATGATGCATGGTTGATGTCATCATGAGGTGACTTGGAGAAATTGATTGGGTAATATGATGAACAATGGAGACACTTACACATGAATAATAAGGTTGTCATTGGTGATGTGATGTGGAGACTAAGTGAAGGGATAGCTTTAGACTGTGAGGGCACGTTGAAGAAGACTTTGGGATCCATGAAGTACAACCAAACATACTTTGAAAAAGTGAAGCTATAGGGTTGGTGCCTCAGAATTGACAAGGTTGGTGCCTTGGAAAGTCCAAGTTGGTGCTTGGAAAATATAGGATTGGTGTCCTTGCAGTCGATGCTCCTAAACTCAAGGTTGATGCCTTGGATAAGATAGGGTCGAAGCCCTAGAGGTCAGAGCATCATTAAATTCAAAGTAGATGCTTGGCACATCCAAGCTTCGAGCTTGGTTGTCTTCATGAAGGGTTGGAGCCCTACCCATATTATACTTGATTCATATAAAGATTATATTAATAAAAGCATTTTATTTCTATTGTTCATTTTGTGTTCTAAATATAAGTGATCTAACTCGTAAAAATAAAAATTGAAAAGAAATATTGATTCACCCCCCCTCAGTATTTTCAACAATTCGCCTTATCCCTTGCTCATATTTCATTTTTCTTTTCCTACCTGGTTGTATGTGATCCTTCCCGCCATCCCTCTGCAACTGCTAGTCTTCTGCGAGCTCCTTCCTTTTTCCAGGTTGTTATTCCTACAACTCTCCAATCTGTTTCCAGTAATGTCAACCTTTCAACAAATTCATGTAATAAATATCATTAACATTTAAAAAAAATTAAATAGATACAATAATATGTCATGCATTGTGTATGGTTCCATATTTAGATGATAATATTTTTCCCTCTAACCTTAATTATGATGTAACCAAAATCATGGAAGATGTGTGCACCAAAAAATTAAGATAACGAAGGCATTACCTATTCACCCTAATCTTCATGGTAATGTTGATTCCATAGAGAGTAGTTTGATAGGTTATTTATTTTAGAAATGGCATGTCCAAAATACAATTTTGCAAGGAACAATGAGGTTTAGTACTCCACATGCATGTATATAGCTTCCATTCTTAGTTATATATCTATTACCAATCAACTTCAAGGAAACCACAATTGTGGAGGAGAACCTAACGCACTCCTTCTCAAAGATAATTATAGAGTGTGGCTATAAATTCATTAAAAATCTTTGGATAGTAGTGAATATGCTTCAAATTATAAATATTTTGGCAAAAATACATTGATTGTAAGATACATTCTACATCCAACCCAAAGGACATGTTAGGGAATGGGTTGAAAGTACATACTTAACAATCCAATAGGTAGTAGAACATAAATAATTTGAAACATTAACCAAATAAATGATTCTTGAATTTACCTATTGCATGGACCAAGTTGTTGGAGATGATATCCACCTCATTGAAGATGGTTTTGTCTTCATAGATCCCTAGATCACAAGGATCCAATTATTATAGAAATGGGTTATTTACTCCTCTCGATATGATATGCTCCTTAGGACCATGGAATCTTAAACTACCAACTTGAAACTCTAAGTAGAGTACCACCCCTAGCTAAATTTCTCAAATGATTTTGGTGCTATCCCATCACTTCATTAATGTTTTAGTGGTCATTTGTTTCTCTAAAATCTTAGGCTTTCGTTGGTAGATCACAGTGTCAATCCATTCAGATATAAATCTACTTACTATGTGTGACCTATTTTTGTTCTAAACAATAACATTCCTCCATGAATTTCAATAAAGAGGGAGCACATAATATTGACATTGATTTTTTTGAGGTATTTTTTTAGAATACTTTGAAAGGCCTTGTTCATGAGAAAGATAGTGAAAGATAAACATTGTAAACTTTTACAATATTTAACAATTTCTCGAAAACCTTCAAGCAGAGGTTGCTTATCACATGATATAATTTGTTGGGATCAATAATATACATTATAAACAATAACCAAAGTTGCATTTTTCATTTGACAAAAGAAGTTACTACATAGGTTAGGCTAGGCCAACCCCTTAAAAATAATGATAAGGCCTTACTCTTTTGTAGTTCCTTGACCACAAGAATCAAATTGAAAAACACAGTTCCTTTAAAGATTTGTAGGTTGAGTAAATCACTTCAAGAAATCGAACTTTAAGATAATCCAATATTTGTAATTTTTTACAATAATAACTCCATTATGCAATAATCCAATAGGTTGCATAATTGAAAAACACGGTTCCTTTAAAGATTTGTAGGTTGAGGCAATCACTTCGAGAACTCAAACTTTAAGATAATCCAATATTTGTAATTTTTTACAATAATAAGTCCATTATGCACACTCCTCATCATAGAATTGGGAAGACGGATAATTCATGATTGATTCCAACCTTGTAAAAGAACAACCTTTCCTACTCATTTATTAGATTCTCCACCACTAGTTGAAGAGGTATATGTGCCTTGAATCAAGGATGATATCTTAGCATGAGCTATCAACACTTGAACATAGTTTCCATGGATCTCATGGACAAAATATGGAGATACTCTTTCAATCTTAGGAAACATTTTCTTATAATCTACTTAATCTATAGGTAGCAGGGCTTCAATTTTTTCCATTTACTGGGAAATCTCATCCAAAAAGTCAACAATTGAAGAATAAATTCTATGCTAAATCACACTGACCTTATTTTTAAGATCTTTGTGAGCTAATAGGAGACATTTTTCCTTCCTTTTGATTTTTTACAACAAAATTTAGTGCCTCTGCTTTCTTATCTTCCTCTTCCATTCCCCGACAAAAAATAATTAATCTTATATCATAAACACTCTATATAGGTAAGCATTGGAACCATTTTCCTCAACTCATGGGGTACCTTTACACCTCAACCAATGCAAGTGGACCCAAGTCCATGGTACAACCCATCACACTTTCATATGGCTCTAATTGTCTCTTCAAAACTAGGACATAACACATGTTACAATGCGAAATGGTTAAGCCATCTGAAACTCGTGCACTTTTTGCTTTCATGGAACATATTCTAGCTACTTTTCATTAAATGCAATGCACTAAAACCACTAAAAAACACCAAAAGTCCAAGATAATTGTAAGATGTGGCCGACACCGAACTGCTTAGACTACACCTCCATAAAATGCACCTTCAACTTTGGATGTCCAAAAAAAATACTATTCTAACCCAATATGGCCTATTTGTTAGATTTGTGTAATTCAATCTTTATCAAATCCTTGGACCTCCTTAACACTCCATGAGAAATATACTCCAATGGTCACCTTCCGAGTTTCAATACCTCCTCTTACAACATGAGAAAACTAGCTATATATGTTGCAACAACCTTGCTAACCACTTTAGTGGGTTGCACATATATTTCACATTTCTTCTTCATCTTGAAAAGTGATAGTGCAAGGAGAGGCTATCAACTTTGATCAAGGAATACTCACTTAATATCACTGCCAAGTTGATTTTCTACAACTTGTCAAATGTCTTAAGTTAGCTTCATAAATTCTCATGGTGTATAACTTTCTTTTCTACACCTCTAAGTGAGACCACAACACCCCAACCCCTCTAACTATTCCATCTCTTCAGCCCTTGTTAGAGTCTTATTAGACATGTACCCATGCCTCGAGAAAAACATAACACTAGCATCCCAAATGTGCATGCTCGTTCCATATTTTAATGCCTCGCTAAAACCACATCATCACACTATTTAAAATGAAATTTTACATATTAAGGAAAATCACCTACTTTGCTTATGACAACCTAAGATATGTGAGTTACTTGGAGAGGACTCCATTTTATCAAGATAAAACCATAGGGTCTTGTAAGCCCATTCACACAATAATTTGAATATATTTAACCTAGCGTACATATCTTACTCCTTCCAAATTTTTCATATGACTTTTAAGAAACTAACACTTGTTTTTAATTATTAGATCGACTTACTATATACTATCTTTTGTTTGCACCCACCTAATACGCAAGAACACTTAAATATTTTCAATATAAGAAAGTTAATAGTACATATTTTCTTGAGAGGTCTCACATTCAAATTCCAAAAATAGAGTATGTCCACCTCCATAAAATTGCATAAAAACAATAATCTTAAAATTAAATTATTATTATTATTATTATTATGGTAAATACGCCAATATATAAAAGATGTTTTCAAACACAATAAAACAACTTCTCAAGGGCGTTAGCTTCTAAAATACAACTAAAAACATACTATCCAAGAGAAAATAAATAATGTATTTATAAAATAAAATAATATATTAATAAAATAAAATAATGTAATTATTTTTTTCATGCGGGAGAATTTTAGCATATTTGAAAATCCCTCTTAGCCCCAATCATCATTTAATTTCTAGAATAGGTAGTATATGTTCACTTTTCACAAGGCGGGAGTGAAAATGAGATTTAAGAGAGTTGAAAATTAGGGTTTTACTAGTAGAAAACCCAATATCAAACCCCACCAACTAATCTTCACTCCATTGAGTACGCCAAGGCATGTTCCATTTTTAATTTCATTGTATTTTCGATGTTCCACAGAGAGAGGAGATTCACTGCATTTTTAGTTTTTGACATGGAGAGGAGAGGAGTACACACACCTAAGGTCTCTGATTCAAACTCCACTATTATTTTTCTTCACACTTGTATGTTTAGGCTTTAATCCCTATGCTGCATTTTGATACTATTTGTGGAGAGGGCGTTGGAATTTGATGAGTTTGAGAGACCATTTATCATAATAAAGGAGCAAGAGCAGAAAACCAGAATGATGTTAATCTATACCTTGAAGGTGTTGTCACGAGTCCTTATTATTAGTGAGATTCAAGAGCTCGGTGCTTAGCTATATTACTAGAAAAAGGTAACATGTGTTAGCTTTGGTTCCCCAGTTTTGGGGTATCGTTCAAGTATTATCTATCATAAGCCTACTCAGAACTAGCTGATTCTCGCATTTATGAGATCTCGAGTCTCCAAGTGGGCCCTCTTGGCCACCCACGGCCCTGGCTTTTTGGGGAATCCTGCTCCTGTGTCACTTGTTAGTATGTTCATGTTCTATTTATTCATTTTCTATTTTTAGATCGATGAACACCTTAAATTATGAAAATAAGTAGAAATTACTTTAAAAACAATATGATTTACAAATCGAAATTAGTTAAAAAAATTGTAGATATTCTGCAAGTCAAATAACCAAATACTCTCTGATCTGCGTGATCTGCTCACTCTTTTGGTGAAAACCCTTAAACTATGAAAACAAGTAGATACTTTAAAAGCCATATGATTTATAAGCTGAAATTACTTTTAAAAAAATGTGTAGCCGCTCGTAGCGTAAACTAGTTCTCTTCGTGTAGTAGTACAAATTCAATCATTCATCAGCCTTCAAAATTTCTTCCTGTCAGTTGTTTAGCTCCAGCCTATTTACAAATATGACCCTGTAAAGGTAAGAGTTTCTCTAATGTGGTTGAAGATTGAATTTATACTTTCATTATCGTTGGTCAAATGTCTCTCATGTGACAGGATGCTTGCGATCACTATGTGATTGTAGGTAGTCAACAATAGATTATTGGATGGCTCATAACATCTACAATCATCAAGAGGGTTGAAACTATGGATATTAGAGGGATTGGGTTATTAGGGTCAGATCTTGACCCACAATAGTGACCAAACACCACCATTTAGAGTTGGAAACACATGCTGGTGCAATGTGAAGTGCAAAGGTTGGACCATTGTTTATATATATTCTCGAGAAGGTTGAAGGGCCTACATGGGGGAATAGGAACTAGGCATGAGACATGAAATTTTGGGTCCTCATTGAAGGCCATCATTGAATTTGTCACATCCTCAAGGAGTAAACCAGATGTATGCTACAAATAATTTTGTTTATATATATATGCTTGAGAATGTTGAAGGGCCTGCATGGGGGAATAAGAACTAGGCACCATACATGAAATTTTGGGTCCTCATTAAAGGCCATCATTGAATTTATCACATACACAAGGAGTAAACTAGATCTATGCTACATATAAGTTTGTTTATATATATATATATATATATATATATATATATATATATATAGATATATATATATATATATATATATATATATATATATATAATATATATATATATATATATATATATATATATATATATATATATATGCTTGAGAAGGTTGAAGGGGTTACATGGGGAAATAAGAACTACGCACCAGACATGAAATTACGGGTCCCCATTGAAGGCAATCATTGAATTTATCTCATCCACAAGGAGTAAACCAAATGTACACTACAGATAAGTTATTCATTATAGGAGCTCTCAATATGAGATATGATACTAGATGTGCTAGGCAGAAGGGAAAAAATATCAAGAAGCTTAAGAGATGCTCTAGTCTCATGCTAAACTCCTTTTGTCCATGTTGTTATCGATGTGAGATGCTCGCTTCAAATAGATTCTATTGGTGCCACCTACTTGATTTCAAATAAAGCCCTAGATATCATCATTGAGAGTATACTTATTGGTAAGAATGGGCTTGACTTGGTTGGTTTGAAGACTAATTACAAAGCTGAGATGTATACCTACCTAAAAAATAGACATAGTTATTGCCTCCTAGTTTGAGCCCTCCCATTATTGATTGAGGAATGTGGAAGCGAATTCACGGGCCTATAAATTGCCTCCTTTCCTTATGGTGGCTTCGTTCAACACTCCATATAGACATATTCTATTATATTTGAAGTAGGCCCATTGATGCAGCCAACTAGAGGGGTTGAAATGGACAAATTCATAGGGGAGGAAAATCCCAACACATCACCTTACTCGTGTATTATAGCGATGAGTGAAATAACCAAATAATCTATGATATACTCATTGTTTCTCACATACTTCGAGGCCCACCGAGTTCCTACAGACCAAAAAATAAATTTTGATAGTTAAATGCCATTGCAAGATATTGTCACAGTCTGTGATATTATTTCCAAGTTCTTATGTGGGAAGATGTCTAATGGACAAGGAACGAATTGTTATCATTAAAACGGTCCTATGCTAAGCACCTTCGTGCAACCTTCTAGAGGAGAAATGCAATGGAACTATGTTGAAAACTTAAAAATTCGCTTTCATGTACAACTTGCTCCAATGAAATCCCAAACTATCTCAACCAATATAGTAGCTTTTCTTCCTTTTTTGTAAATCCTCAATCACTTGTCATCTTTTGAACTAAAACCAATGTCCTCAAACAATAAATAGATATCTCATGTCCTCCTCTATAAGGAATCTTTGACAACCACCAACTCCATCTTACCTAAATGTTAATGTCAGCATTTCTAGCTTCCATTACTCAAGTGCTAAAATAGGGTCTTCCATAGTATGTTTAGCTATAAATTGGGAGACTATTACAGGACGAATTTGTACAATTTGTTGTGATCTAACAGTAGGTTGGTCTTCAGTTGTTGGATTCCACCAAATATCAAGCATAAGAACATAACGCGCAACAACCATGTTGAGACAAAAACTTGCAACTTTACGTATGGTTGCAACTTGCAGCCATATGTAAAGCCAGTTATTAGCCAATGTAAACCTATGATATGATAATCCAAAATTTCATTCTTCTATCACAACTTTGATCTTTGTAGAATGAAACTTTGGATTATCATATTTCAAATACAATTCATTAACCCCTTCTAAATTTACAAAGATCTCATTATTGACAGTATCATCAGAAGTGCAATGCTTTAAGGCAGTCAGAGAAAAAACAAAATCATCCTTTAGATGGCTTTTGTAGCCTTCAATAGGGAAAATGCTATTGTATGACTGAGTAAGGTGATCTAATATGAAATGATTGCAAAATACATGACCACAGATGGTGACAATGACTTCTTCATCAACATCATTACAGAGGCCATAAAGAGCTAATGAAACTTGCAAACGATTTATCAAATCAATATTATTTTCTCTGGGCATCTTCGTTACTGCTTCTGCCAAACATCTCCAAGTAGAAATGGATAAGAGCATGATCACATGCTTGGCGAAGACATAACAACATCAATAATATATTCACATCTATGTTCTTTTTCATAGTTCCTGCAGTAGCATAGACCTTCAATTGAGCTTCCACTAATATAAAAACTTGAGCCCCTGTGTATCAATGTTATCTACCACACTGAAACAAAAATTACCCACAACTCTCTCTCGGTTAGACATATGATCCTTTGTGTGTCGACATTATCTACTGCTCTACAACAAAAAATACCCATAGCTCCCTCTCAACGAGATATTTATTTATAGAAACATCCAAAATGAGTGAGTCATATCAATGAGAGATGACTTGGGGTTTAACTAAAAACACATATTGGCCCTTGACCTTGAATTGAGCTTGTGAATGAGCTTTAGGAAAGTGGTAAAAATCATGTTCTCTTGTAGATAATTAAACCTTCTGCAAGGTAACTTCTTTAGGAGGTAATGTAATAATAGGTTCCACATCAATCGTAGTACCTTTTATGCACCAAAGAATTACTATCTTTAGGAAAGCTTAGAGCTTCTGGTATCCTGAAATTGGATTTCAGGAAATCAATAACTTTATTTTGGAAATGAAAGAATTATAAACAACATATGGTGTTGGAAATAATACTGAGAGGGGGGGTGAATCAGTATTATCAGATTAATCAAACTTTTCAAATGCCCAAAACATATACGCTACTTCAGTTAAGTGAACCAGCGTGTACACGCTACTGTGACGAAGTAAAACAGCGTATAAGCAGAAAACTCACAATTTAGTTGGCTTATTCTTCAATTAAGTGCATCAGGACATTATTCATCATATTAACAGTAAACATGTGCAGTATAACAGAACAGATAAAAAGCCACACACATGAACACCAAGATATAAGGTGGAAACCCAATGTGGGTGAAAACCACCTGCTGCAAGTTGTCTCTATCTTTCTTAATATGAAACTTCAGTTTACAATCTTTTGTACTGGTGCAGCCTTATACCAGTACACAGGCTACAACCTGCAGAAGGCTTCAACCTTCTCTCGTTCTCCAAACTTCCTTGGAAGGGAGCTCCAACCCCCTTTTGCTTTTGTACTAGCCAAGATACTAGTACGTAGGTGCTGACCTACAATCTTCCTTCTTCCAGGTATCACTTTTCATACATTTTCAGACTTGGATATTCCTGAAGCACAACATTACAATCTGAAGACCACAATTCATTCAATTTTCACAACAGATCATTGAAGCATAAAACAACCAACTTTGAATCACTGAACCACTGAACCCTGTCAATCACCAGTTACCAGAATACAGAGCAGACTACAGAACTCTGTAATAACAGTCAGATCCCACTGTAAACCCAAATCAAGCTTCAAAAGATATACGCTACTTTAATGAGCAGAAACCGCGTATACACGCGCTTTTACCGAAGCCAACCTGCGTACAGATCTAAAAATAAACTTTCTCAACTTGCAGCTGTACCAGATATTAGTTAGACTCAGAACGTAACATTGCGACAATATGCAGATCTAGAAATACGCATAATCAACCATAACATGATAGTGCATTTCAAACCATTTGATCCCGATCTCTCCTTAGATCTAGTTCTCCATCAACCGATGAGATCTCTCCTTAGCTCAGATCAACCAACTCAGAACCTGCATATCAGATCTCTTTCTCTCTTAGATATTCATGCCTTGTCGAAAGATGATATTTGCCTAATGATCTTCTTCTCCTTATATAGCCTTAGGCCTTTCTCAATACCAAGAGCCAAAACCATAGTAACACAATACCATCAACTTTAAAACTAGGAATCGACACGCCCGTCGAGACATAATGGTCCGAAATCATAGGCACAACTTCCAAGGTCTAACCACCATGAACCAAAGGAACCTTTCCACATACACGCGCTTTTTCTGAATCGAACTTGCGTGTACACGCGACTTGGGCTTAACGAAACAGCGTGTATGAGCTTTCTTGCCATGCTGTACTGAGATCTGTCTTCTGATTAAGTTGCCATCACCTGTACTAACCTTTGAGCACCTGTACCATCCACTGAGTGAGTTGCCATCAAGGACAACACTTGAACCATAATGCCAACAATCTCCCCCTTTGGACTTGATGGCAACCACCACACCAAGTCACTCTCCCCCTTTGACATCAAGGGCAAAGGGAGGACCAAGATATTCTCTTCCTTGGTAATCCTTCTGCTGTCCATACTGCTGTCCATACTCCCCCTGAGTACATGCTGAAATCTCCAAGTGTGCTCCCCCTTTGTGAATGCCAAAGAATACCAATCTATCCATCCTGCTCACCAAGTGCTGTTCATGCTCCCCTTGACTGTAGGCAAGATCTGCAAAAGATGTTCTTCAAGAAGAACATGACTCTATACATCATAAAAGACCTTCCTATAACCAAAGACTCATACATACATCCATTTCTCAACTAAGTGAGGATATACAAAAAAAATGACTCATCCACCCAACCAAGTGGGGATACATCAATATTGACTCATCCACCTAACCATGATAATACATGAACATTTCATCATTCATCCCAGGCATAGTGGGGAAACCAACAAAGGCCGTTACATGACCTTGACACCATAAAAGAGACAAGAGAGATACATGACATAGAGACAACAGATCTAGACCAAGACTTAGGAAAGACACCAGCAGCATCTGATAAACATCTTGTTAGATCAGCAACGAGAATTTCTTTCTGAGCTCCTTCTTAAACCAATCAACCAAAACATCTGAATGTCAACAATGCTTTATGAGACTTTTGAGCTGCTCCCCCTGAACCTGTGCCTGTTGCACTCCCTGAAACTGTGCCTGAATACTTCTGACATTCCTATTGCTGTTCAGAACTTCAGAGTTTTCCTTTGCTGTTCAGAACTTCATATACGCGTTTTATCCTGTATAAAGCAGCGTATGTACGCGGATATTATTTCTGCAACAAGCGTCCAGCATACACGCGACTTACTCAACATAAATCCGCGTGTATACGCTCATATCCCTTCCGTAACCTGCGTATACAAACTTTTCTGTAGAACAAACAAATTTCAACAACAGGATGAAGCATCAACTACTCCCAGCTTTTGTCTGAGATATTCAAAATTTTCCCTGGGCAGTGGTTTTGTGAGAATATCAGCAACTTGCTCCTTAGAAGGAACATACTCCAATTTGACCTTCTACTCAAGCACTTGTTCCCGAAGAAAATGGTACTTGATTGGTATGTGCTTGGTCTTTGAGTGCATGATTGGATTCTTTGAAATGCTGATTGCACTTGTATTATCACATAAGATAGAGACAGGTGGAGTGCAAGTGATTTGAAAGTCCTGCAAGGTCTGCATCATCCAAAGAAGTTGTGTGCAACAAGATGCTGCAGCCACATATTCTGCTTCAGCTGTAGATAAGGCAATCGAACTTTGCTTCTTGCTGAACCAAGACACTAATCTGGAACCCATGAAGAAAGCACCTCCACTTGTGCTTTTCCTATCATCCACACTTCCAGCCCAATCTGCATCTGTGTAAGCATGAAGAGTGAGATCTGTATTTCTAGGATACCATAAGCCATAGTTTTGGGTCCCTTGAAGATATTTGAAGATTCTTTTGACTGCCTGAAGATGGGTTTCCTTTGGGTTGGCTTGAAATCTTCCAACCATCCCTACTGCATGAGTAATATCTGGTCGAGTACCTGCCAAATAAAGCAAACTCCCAATCATGGATCTATAAGTGGGTTGATGAACTGCTGCTGATTCATCATTTGCACTGAGGCTGCATCCTGTAACCATGGGTGTACATACTGGTTTTGACTCTTCCATGCCATACTTCTTCAAGATCTGCTTGAGGTATTTGGTTTGAGACAAGAAGATACCTCCTTCATTTTGTTGGATTTGCAATCCAAGAAAATATGTCAATTCTCCAAGAAGTGACATTTCGAACTCTTTCTGCATAACCAAGGCAAAGTTTTGACTCATAGTTTCTTCATTGCTGCCAAAAATAATATCATCTACATAAACAACAAGAATTAGCAATTTGTTATTTTCAACTTTTATATAGAGATTGCTATCTGCTGATCCTTTTGAAAAGCCTTGTTGGTGAAGATATTTGTCCAACCGATAGTACCAAGCCCTTGGGGCTTGTTTGAGCCCATAGAGAGCCTTTTTCAATCTGCATACAAGGTTTGGATCATTCCCAAGAATGAACCCATCTGGCTGCTCAATATATACTTCTTCTTCTAAGTCTCCATTCAGGAAGGCTGATTTCACGTCCATTTGAAATACCTTGAAGTTTTGAAAGCTTGAGAGAGCAAGGAACATTCGGATGGCCTCTAGTCTTGCCACAGGAGCAAAGGTCTCTTCAAAATCTATTCCTTCTTGCTGTGCATACCCTTTACAAACAAGTCTGGCCTTGTTTCTAATTACTTCTCCATTTTCATTTAACTTATTCTTGAAGACCCATTTTGTTCCTATTACATTCTTATCTTTTGGTCTAGGAACCAATTCCCAAGTGTTGTTCCTTTCGATTTGCTCAAGTTCTTCATCCATTGCTTTGACCCAACATTCATCTTTGCATGCTTCTTTCACATTTTGTGGTTCAATGGAGGAGAGTAGAGCCAAGTAGCTTGAAGCTTCTGCAAGTGTCCTTCTTGTTTGTACTCCTGCTTCTTTCTGCCCCACAATCTGAGTTTCTGGATGATTCTTTTGGACATATCTGGATGGAGTCTTTTCTTCTATTCTTGTCTGCTCCTCTGGTTCTTCTTGAGATTCTTCTTCTTCTTGAGGTTCTTCTTCTTCATCATTTCGCCTTTGAGAGTAACCTTCATCTTCTTCATGATGAACTTGCCTAGGAATATATCCCTTCTCATCAACCACTATATCAATACTGTCAACAATTCTGCCAAGTCTTTTATTGTAGCACTTGTATGCTTTGCTATGTGGAGAATAACCAAGAAGAATGCCCTCATCTGCTCTAGGTTCAAGTTTGCCAAGTTGCTCATCAGTGTTCTTAATATAACATTTGCTCCCAAAGATTTTGAAATGCTTCACGGAAGGAGTTTTACCACTCCAAAGCTCATGAGGTGTTTGAGTGCTGTTTACTCGGACATTTGTTTTGTTAAGAATGATAACAGCAGCATGTGCGGCTTCTCCCCAGAAGGTTGCAGGAGTACCTGATTCATCGAGCATAGCACGAGCCATTTGTTGGATAGTTCTGTTCATTCTTTCCACAACCCCATTTTGCTGAGGAGTTCTAGCTGTAGAGAATTCTCTTCTTATCCCATGTTCATCGCAGAAATCAAAAAATTCATTTGATGTGAACTCCCCACCTCTGTCAGATCTGAGGCACTTGATTTTGTGTCCTGATTCATTTTCGGCCAATGCTTTGAAGGATTTGAATTTTTCGAATGCTTCATCTTTGTGCTTCATAAGCCCTAACCAAACAAACCTTGAGAAATCATCAATGAATAATATCAGATATTCTTCTCCTCGAGGTGACCTTTTCCTAAATGGACCACATACATCTGTATGGACTAGCTCAAGAGGCAAGCTAGCTGACCCTTCCTTCTCTGGAAAGTTAGTTCTGGTCTGCTTTCCAAACTGACAAGATTTGCATATGGTGTTGTCTGGAATTTTGATATCTGGAAGATCGCGAACTGCCTGATATTTGCATGCTTTCCTTATTTGTGAGAAGCTTAGATGTCCCAACCTTCGATGCCATAACCAGTGCTCTTCATCCTTGCTAAGATAGCATTGTTGTTGTTCTTCTTCAAATATGTACAGATTATTTGGAGTTCTTTTGCCTTTGAGAACTGTTTTACCTGTATCAAGATCACGAACAAGACATCCATTCGATCTGAAAATAACCTCTGTTTTTTGATCACACATCTGGCTGACACTTAGAAGATTATGTTTCAATCCATCAACATACAAAACATTTCCAGCCTTGACCTTTTCTTTTAAAGGAGCAATACCTTTTCCTTTTATAGTAGCAGGAGTATCATTTCCAAAAGAGACTTTCTTTCCCTTTTCTAAAGTAGAATAAGATTCAAGTTTTTCTTTATCACCTGTCATATGTTTCGAACATCCACTGTCAATGTACCATAGATTTTCCTGTCCTTCTGCATAAAATGCTATCCCACATCTTTCTGTTTGAGGTTCCTTTATTCTCCATGTTTTGGTGCTTGTGGCTTGTTCCTTTTTCTCCTGAAACCTGCTCCTGCATTCAGAGTCTTTATGACCAAAATTATTGCAAATAGAACATTCAACTTCATTTTCAAGCACCGAAAAGTTGTTATAGGTCCTTTTTGTAATCCCTGTCATACTTCTTTGTTTTTGAGCTTCCCTAGTCATGATTGTTTTATATGCAACACATTGAGCTGCTCTGTGACCAAAGTTGTGGCAAGAAAAGCATTGTCCATTGAAGAAGCTTCTGCGGTTATTGAATCTACCAGCCAACTGATTGTAATTTCTATTTTCATCTATTCTTGAGCCAAACTGAGAAGATTTTACCTGTGGTTGGTTGTAGCTTTTGTTCATCCTTAAGGAGGATTGTCCCTGATAGTTTCTGTTTGTAACTCGTCCCTGCTTTACCTGATTATCTTCATTGTTCTTCCGCTCATTTCCTCTTGCTGCATCAAGATAACTTTTTGAGGTGGATGCTTGAGAGGTTTCTCCATTATAGCCCAAACCTGTTTTGTTTAGAGGAGACCGCTGCACACTAATAATCTCATCCAAGGTTTCAGATCCTTTGACAAATTTAAGATTAATAGTTTTTGTTTTCTCAATTTCTTTTCTGAGACCAACAATTTCACCTTCTAGTTTTTCAAGATGTTTTTCCTTTTCATCAATTTGAAATTGCAAAGTATCAATAATCACATTCCTTTCTTCTATGCTTCTCTTGAGTCTAGTGATTTCATTATAGAGATTATCCACATCTATAGCATCCTCATAATCATCATCTTCAAATGCCATTAACAGCTTATATTTATTACCTTGTTCATCCTCATCACTGTTTGATAAGCCATCACTATCTTCATGGGTGTAGTAGCTTTTCCTATTTGCACTTTGTTTCTTGTTCCATCTAGCAGGTTCTTTTCCTTTATCCTTATAAGGACATTTTGCAGCATAATGACCTACTTTCCCACAAGCAAAACATTTGAAAGGTAGCTTACCTCTGAACCTTCCAGAACCCCTTTGAAGATTTCTGACAAAATTTGATTCTTCTTCCTCTTCTTCTGGAACATGGCTTGCTTCATAGTAATCTTCTTTTCCTGATGCCTTAAAAGCAGCTTCCCTTCTGTCAGATGGACCTCCTTTTCTCATTTCATAAGCGGTTAGAATTCCATGTAGCTGAGACATAGTGAGAACACGGAGATTTTCTTTTTCTTCTATTGCAGATACTTTAGATTCAAACTTGGGGGATAAAGATCTTAGAACCTTTTGAACTACTATAGTTTCTCTTATTTCTTCACCCAAGTTTTTCATACAATTAACAATCTCATCTACCCGGAGAAAATAATTAGCCACACTTTCATCATTATAAATCCTGAGAGTCTCATATTGAATCCTGAGTGTTTGAAGTTTAGCTTCCTTTACCTGTTCATCTCCTTCATAGCTAGTGATCATTTTGTCCCATATTTCTTTTGCTGATTTGAAGTGCATGACCTTCATGAATTCTGTTTGAGATATACTTCCTAATAGGGTAGCGACTGCTTTTGCATTTGTTTCATATGCCTTTTTTTCATTTGGATCTGTAGGAGTAGCTGAAGGAAAAGCATAGCCTTTTTCTACAATGTCCCAAACTTCTGTACCAAGAGATTGAAGATATGCAGTAACTCTTACCTTCCAATAATTGAAATTTGTTCCATCAAAAACCGGTGGCCTGATTGATGCTTCTTTCTCGTAGTTGCTCATGATGAATGATCTTCCTTCAAGCGATCAAGCTTCTCTGAAGGACCTGCTCTGATACCAATTGTTGGAAATAATACTGAGAGGGGGGGTGAATCAGTATTATCAGATTAATCAAACTTTTCAAATGCCCAAAACATATACGCTACTTCAGTTAAGTGAACCAGCGTGTACACGCTACTGTGACGAAGTAAAACAGCGTATAAGCAGAAAACTCACAATTTAGTTGGCTTATTCTTCAATTAAGTGCATCAGGACATTATTCATCATATTAACAGTAAACATGTGCAGTATAACAGAACAGATAAAAAGCCACACACATGAACACCAAGATATAAGGTGGAAACCCAATGTGGGTGAAAACCACCTGCTGCAAGTTGTCTCTATCTTTCTTAATATGAAACTTCAGTTTACAATCTTTTGTACTGGTGCAGCCTTATACCAGTACGCAGGCTACAACCTGCAGAAGGCTTCAACCTTCTCTCGTTCTCCAAACTTCCTTGGAAGGGAGCTCCAACCCCCTTTTGCTTTTGTACTAGCCAAGATACTAGTACGTAGGTGCTGACCTACAATCTTCCTTCTTCCAGGTATCACTTTTCATACATTTTCAGACTTGGATATTCCTGAAGCACAACATTACAATCTGAAGACCACAATTCATTCAATTTTCACAACAGATCATTGAAGCATAAAACAACCAACTTTGAATCACTGAACCACTGAACCCTGTCAATCACCAGTTACCAGAATACAGAGCAGACTACAGAACTCTGCAATAACAGTCAGATCCCACTGTAAACCCAAATCAAGCTTCAAAAGATATACGCTACTTTAATGAGCAGAAACCGCGTATACACGCGCTTTTACCGAAGCCAACCTGCGTACAGATCTAAAAATAAACTTTCTCAACTTGCAGCTGTACCAGATATTAGTTAGACTCAGAACGTAACATTGCGACAATATGCAGATCTAGAAATACGCATAATCAACCATAACATGATAGTGCATTTCAAACCATTTGATCCCGATCTCTCCTTAGATCTAGTTCTCCATCAACCGATGAGATCTCTCCTTAGCTCAGATCAACCAACTCAGAACCTGCATATCAGATCTCTTTCTCTCTTAGATATTCATGCCTTGTCGAAAGATGATATTTGCCTAATGATCTTCTTCTCCTTATATAGCCTTAGGCCTTTCTCAATACCAAGAGCCAAAACCATAGTAACACAATACCATCAACTTTAAAACTAGGGATCGACACGCCCGTCGAGACATAATGGTCCGAAATCATAGGCACAACTTCCAAGGTCTAACCACCATGAACCAAAGGAACCTTTCCACATACACGCGCTTTTTCTGAATCGAACTTGCGTGTACACGCGACTTGGGCTTAACGAAACAGCGTGTATGAGCTTTCTTGCCATGCTGTACTGAGATCTGTCTTCTGATTAAGTTGCCATCACCTGTACTAACCTTTGAGCACCTGTACCATCCACTGAGTGAGTTGCCATCAAGGACAACACTTGAACCATAATGCCAACATATGGATCATATTTAAGAAACCTAAAGGAGATGAAAATTTCATCAATATAACTATGGATTGGTGTCCCAGAGAGACACCACCTTTGTTTAGCCCATAAACCCAAACATGCTCTAGCAACTTGGGTCCTATGATTCTTAATACTCTGAGATTCATCTAGAACCACCCTAAACCAACCCACTCTTGTAAGAGGGGGAGGAATAGGTTCAATTGATGAGCCAATTTCTCCCTTTCTACTCTTTGTCTTCCTAAAAGTCTTTGATGTCTTCTTATTTTTAAGAATAAAAGATTTAATCAGACTAGAATCATTAGGATTTCTTTCAAATTCTTCATAATCATCTCCAAGATCCTATTTTGGAACCTCCATGGAATACGTAGTCAAAACAATTTCATGCTTTTCCATCTCATCGAGGTCCTTTGTCTTGTTACTTCAACGATAGACTAGGACAAACAAATTGGATGTTTTGGTAACATTTTCACAAATTTCCTGTACCCATTCCTTAAGAACACTTGTTGGACACACAACCAAATTTCTAGTGGATGGTCGAACTTTCTTCATAGAAAATGTGTTTTCTTTCCCCTTAATGTATTCTTCCAAGGAAATATCATTTGCATCATTATTTGATCTCTTTATTTGCAAACATGTTGATACTACATCGTCTTTATCTAGATTTACAACAGATGTTTCAACCTTTACTTGATTTGAATCTTCTTGAAGATATTTGTTAGGAGGTGTCTCCTTCAAAATTAAAGCAATCATGGAAACAGTCTGTGACATTTGTGAAATTTTAGAAAATTGAAGCAGCACAATGTTCTATTTCCATAGTGACATATGTGAAATTTTAGAAGATAATAACAAGTGCCACCAATAGAAATTTTAGGCAAAGGCATTGAGTTAAACAATACTGAACTTCCCACTTTAGAACTCAATTAAAAAGTTTCCCTAGATTTATTTTTGATAGAAGAATGTGAACTTGAATCTTCAACTATTACTGACTAGATTTCCACATCCTCATCTTCCAAATTAACATCCATGTTGTTAACACTACAATGCTCTGTTTTAGTAATTTTTCTTCGAACAGTCCACATGATAGGTTTTTTGTCTTTTGTTCCTTTTCTATGGCATTGAAATGATAGCTCTATGAAGCATTGATTTCTAACCCCTACTTCAGCTAATCTTGATGCCAATGAAGGTACGATAATTATATCCTTACTTATGTATCCTGAATAAGATGCTTTAATACTTCAAGTTAAATCCTTCATAATTGTTTTTTCATTTGTTTCTCTGAATTCTTCCTTCCAACAATATACAAAAACATCAAAACATCTAGAATGAAAATTCTCTATTTGAATTTTAGAATTCAAACATCCGTGTTCCTTCTCGACCCTACCAAACTCACACTCAACTCCCTCAAGTGTCTATAATATTTCATCTTTTAATTCCAATGGCCACTTAGATGGATATTGTATCTAAAAAGTGTCACCAACCATTGAATTTACTAATGAAAAAGGAGTACTATCCATATACTAAGCATTCAATGGAGCTTTTGCATTACGAGTATAAGAAACACAAATTAGCAAAGTATCCTCTTCCATTAAACTAAGTTCTCCATGTTTAGAAGTGCTTGGAATATTCTTGCACAACTTTTGACAAGCATTTGACTTAAAAGATCCACCTCTGAATGAATATGCATGTTGATATAGACATTATACAACAATTCTAAAATCATATTAGTGAAGAAGATATTGACATTTCACACGTTTGGTTTTCAAACTAGGAGTCATGCCACATCTTGTATAGTCATATTAAATGTAATGTATTGACAAACAAGTAGGACAAATACCATATGCTGATTGGAATAACTGTATCCAAGGAGAAACACATTTTATGGACTTGAAATTGGAATCTAGAATATGAGTAGGGAAGGCCAACTCAAAATCAAAAGGACTGAAAAGTATGAAAAGTTCACTTCTAGGAAATAACTGGTCATATTGGCGTAGCCCTAAGGGTAGGTTCAAGTGATATTGTAGTCAGACGTGGGTCCTTTCACAGTTGGAAGGTTAGGGTTAATAACGATAATCAATGTCAATGGTTTACTCCATTACTATCCAAGGATCAGAATGAAATACTCATGTATTTTTGTGATGTTATCCTTGGGAAGAAAAAAAAGGTGTTGATATTGGCCAATCTGATCCAGAAATGGTTGAAATTGAAGAAACAATATTGATGGGATCAATCTAATAAGATTGAAGAATATCTAGCCCATTAGGCTACGTAAAGTGGTTGTGTACTTTGAGGCTTTAGCTTCATGTAGGAGGTCTTGAGGTTAATCCCCTAGGGTGGTTGCCTCTAGTGTGTGCTTCACTCAATGCCCTTACTAGGTCAGACACCATAATCAGAGGCCAATAGGTTTCCACTAGGTAACATCCACAAAATGTGGGGAAAAACCTTGGTGCTTCCCCATGAGGTTTTCTTTGGAAAAAATAAGTTTGAAGAATAGGATCTATAACACCAATCAGAATATCATAATGGAACATTTGAGAGAATGTAATGGAGAAAAAAGGAGCAACTAAAGAGGTATAGGGGGCCATAAAATACACCCACCCATGCCCTCTAATGACATAGGTCCTTATTAATATTGGAGGATATATCAAGCTTTTTCAATTCAATTTTTCTCCATGCTAGATTATAAAAAACGTTGGAAATATCTGTAAAATACTACACTCTCAATATAAACATTGATGCTTCTTGAAATATTATCCCTTCCCCACTTGATAAGGTGGTGTGCACATGGATCTAATCCCATACAACAAATACTCAATAATTTATAATTTTGTAAAGAGGACCTTTTCTATCTATCATCATAAAAAACAACAGCCAAGGGAGTGAGCATAGAAAAATTAACACGACAAAACCCAAAGTGCAAGTAGGAAGTCCATGGAAATAATTTCACAACTAAGGATCCCCTCCAAAATAATTGTAAATAAATAATTTGACAAGCATGGATCCACCCCACTTGGATGAGTGGGGATGTTTCCAAGTGACTTTAATAAATAACAACAAATCATTTACTATTGGACTATAACACATGAGGTAAATCCAAGCAGTTTGAAAGATAAGATTTGTATTCTAACAAGCTATAGCATATGCATGTTTCCATCTATGATAATGAAAAATGAAAATGAAATGGAGTCTAGGAAGAATGGATGCAGGATAGGAAGGAAGCACTAAATCAGTGACACATTATCCTTGATAATATAGCCAAAACATGAGCATTTTAGAAATTGTTAACAACAGGTTCCACTTGTCTATATTGCTATATTGATCAAGATATTGGGGAATGTGTGAAATACCATATTTCATCTCCATATCAACCAGAGTGCCTCCAAAAATGTTTTTCTTTCACTTTCTAACATACATCACCAATTTGAGTTCTCCAAAGTAGTCAAATGATATGCTCAATCACTTCTAATATCTTGAAACTCCAAATGACTAAGTAAACAAGGTATTCTATAGTTATATATGTAGGAGGATATCAATGTTCGAGATGCCTTTAAGTAAAGCTCCAAAAATAAGGTAGTTTTCCATTTGCAGAAGGATTTATTTTCAAAACTCCCATAGTTTGCAACATAAACATATAAGTCTAGCTCTATAATATTTGAGAATAAAACTAGAAAATAAGTCGAGGTAAATCACCTAGCACCATTAACTATGAAGGTTTTCAGAGAGGTAGTTATTTTATCAAAAGGTAAAACACCATTAGAAAGTAGATACTTGAAGGAATTTCCTTCTGAGGCCGACTTGTATAGGATTTTAAGGGCTAGAATCATTGAAATTGAATGATTAAAAGATATGAACTTCTGAAATGGAGTTTAATTGCTTGCAATTCACTTATAAAGGAAACATGAATCTTAATCTCCAAGTTGCACCTATTTTATACCTGCACTTGGAAGGTAGTGTAATATATCTGAAAAAATGCAAGTTTCAACCAACTCTTCTATATTTTCTTTGTATAACACATATAATATAAAGGCAAAGATCTAATCGGCAAATGGAAAGAAAAGTTAGGAGAGAAAAGGCAACAGAGAAGGTTGCAAGTGTGGTTTCTACCATTTCTCCTACCTGTTCAACTCATAAGGGAAAAAATGTTGTTGCATCTAAGGGTCATATTTTTTATTCAATATGATTGTTAGGAGAGGGGGTGAGTGCAAAACTTTTAACTGCTAGTGCAGAAGTAGATCTCTCACAGGGAATACAGGTATTTGTTTAATAAATTTCTTGATTTTCTTTCTTGATTAATGCTATCATGTGGTGTTTTTCACCTGTGTATTTGAGCACTTAGGTACGAAATTTTTTATAAGAAGTTATCTCTATTTATAGTGTCATATGACCAATGCTAATATCCTATAATGTGAAACAAATTTTATATGATCTGAAACTATTACTTAGGAAATTGTTTCCTTTTTGTTTTCAATTTTAAATAACTTTTGTTATTATGAAAAAAATATTCAATATATACATGGATGAACTTAGGGTCAAAAGAGGATGAGGGTTTTCTCATGCTTCTATATTGAATCTAGATTTAATGTGTCTAGTTAGAATTTATTCAGTGTGTACTTTCTAGTGTTTTAGGCCTGCAAATTTCAACCCTTTGGGTGGGTAGCCTTATATGGACCATACCCAACCACTGATTGTACTTCCTATTATAGGTGGAAAGGACAACAACACAGAAGATAACCCACAATTGTGTTCGTCAGTCTAAAGGAGAGATCATTATTTTTTGATATTATTGAATAAAAATGTGCCTCTGAAAATCATAATCAATATGCCTTACTCATGTATGTTATGGCCAAGATTTCCTTAGAGAATATGATATGGATCTAGGCATTGGAGAAATTGGAACCTAGTACATGACATGTGTATGCCACTAGTAACATGAGTATGCATCTTATATTGCAAGCTAGAAACCTATAAGCTAAACTCTATCAATTTATAAGATTTATAACCATCTACTAAGACTTCAAATGTAAGATTTTAACTTTATAAATTTGAAAAAACTTATAAGTTTTCAATATTCTCTACATGGGATACATGCTGGATGTCACTGCACACTACTAGAAGGATGGAAGGGTAAGTTTTTCATTCACAGTTTTGTCTATACCAACTTTTTTCCTATCCATTTTCTTCTCTTTGGAGTTTGATATAATGTTAACTTTTAACTTTTATACTTAAAAAATATACAATCTCAGTTTAACATGCTCCTTTGTAGAAGTTGTTTTTCATAAACCAATCATGCAATGATATGGAAATTGGAACTAATAATACACTTCCCTATCTTTCTTGTAAATATTAGTTAGGCATCAATCATAGTATAGTTGTTTCTTGCTTGTAAAAAGGTATTTACTATTATTACAAAGATGAGTTAGGGAATTCTTTGTCATTAGGGTGTCACTAAGGTTACTTTGATTCCTATGCTGTGGGGCTTTTGGATAAGTCTAAGTATAATAATTAGTTACACAAGTTTAATTGTAGGATATACAAAATTTATAGGCTATTTTGATGTCCTATGCCATGGAGATTTATCACATGTTTGACTAGGTAAAGTATAATTTTGAAGCCCATTATGGGAAGCTATGAGCAGTGTATGGTGGCATAGGACTATAAATTTTATAGTTTCTCTGTTGAGAAAAAATAGAAGTATAAGGGAAAACATTTGTCAAGATATTACGTACCATTTTGGTAATTATGAATAGGACAATCACAACTGAATGAATAATAATAGCATTCTTTAATAGTTATTAATAGAGAGACAACAACATGACTATTTGATAAAGAGATATGAAGACAATATAATTATACATGAACCTATTGTAATAGTCATTGGATATGTATTGATAAAAATGTCATTCATTCTTTTGGCTCTCCCACCTCTAGTGTATGAGAAATCCCCTCTGAGGATGGATATTTTCCATCGCTGGGCCATGCACATATCTTCTCTTGTGGCGATTAAATCAATTCATTATGATTATCTTTTCTTTAGTAGATCCTAGATGCTAGGAGTCAGGATCATGTATTCATTACAAGAAACTAACATGATTGGTTTAAAATATTATTCATCCATGGTCCTTTTGCAAAAGGAGCCAAGTAGAGTCGTGTTTTGTCACAAAAATTTATTTTTAAAAGATAAAAGATTTTTATTATTATTATTATTTATTTATACAAAAATACCAGATAGGAAGCTAGGCTAGATGCAACCCCAAAATCCCAAAATTGCAGGCATAACCTCCTAGCTGGTCGGCTCCAGTATTGTAGCAATAATGCTACAACTCCTAGAGCTTCCTATCTCTAATTTTATCAACCCGGTAGTTCGTACAAACTTGGAAGCAACGGTGCTGTATGCACAAGTACTAGCTCTTGTCGCAGCTGTCACTTGGTCAGCTGGCACAAGTCCGCTAGGGCTCAAGCCAACTTCTATATGTTCTCAGAAGAAGCTTTCTAAATGATGGACGAAGGCTATTTCCAAGGAATTTAATCTACTTTGCAAAAAATGAACTGAAAGCCAACCAAAACATGAAATCCTAGTAAACCCTAATCTGACTAGTTTAACCTCTATGATGCAATAGTGAGAGTGCAAATGTCTAAAACGGATGCCATTACTTCTAGTGATGTGAAATGCATGAACTCAAACTACTTTCATTGAAAAGAACATTGTTTTTGTATTTTTGCTTAAGTGGTTGGAGTGATTATGGTTTTGTTTCTTATTAGGGTTTGGCTGTGCAGAGGTGGTGCGAAGGGAGAGAAAGCTTGGGAAAGGTCAGGAGGGCTAGGAGAGGTCCCAGAGGGTTCCTAGCATCAGTCCACAGAAGTCTACAACATTCAGGTGCTCGGAAACCAAGTGTGCAGGCTTCTACAGGATGTCTGCAGGGGATCCTACAGGAAACTAAGGAATTCTACAGGAAGTCTGCTACCTTCTACAGGATGTTCTACCGTGGGAGTTTTGGGTGATGGTGAAGTGATGGAGCAGTATGGGTGGATAGGTAAGGTGGAGATGGAGCTTGTGATGGCTCAGGGGTAGAGAAATAAGATGGAGAAAGAGTGCACGGAGTTGGTTGGTGGATAGAAGGATGGAAACAACGGAAGGTCAAGAAAATGAAGCTATGTGGCAATGGAGGAGTTGGAAGGTAAGCGAGCTGAACAGAGGTCGAGTAGGTGGCTCTTAGGCGTGGTTAAGAAGAAGAAGAAGGAAGTGGAATGATACTCAGCAGTGTAAATAAAACAAATTGCTTATGTCTTGCACCAAAAACGAGAATCCATCAACCTGTGCTACCTGTTCTATTAAACCAATGAACAGCAATGTAAATCATGAAGAAAAGTCGTGCATGGAGGTAGAATGAAGAAGTATGGCTCTAGAGCAAAATGCATGGAAGGATCCACGATTAAAACGACTGTGTTGCAGCTTGCATAAAAGTGGAAAAAGACTGCGTTTTTTATTTTGTGGTTGGTTTAGACTGCACCCCAATCCCTAAACAGAGATGGCAGTGAAGGCACTAACAACCTTTTCTTGGAACTCCAGTGAATTACAAACCTTCTATTCTAATCTAAGCAACTGAAAGTGATTTAACCATAAGCTATTCCTACTCAATCTCATTAAAGAAATCAAATCAGCAGACTGTGTTCCTAAAATGCATATCAAACAAGGAAACAAAGTGCTGGAAAGAAAGGCAAATAACACTACAAGAAGAGGAGATCTATTCCTCTCAGGTTGGGCCCTAACCTGAGAGCTATAGCTCCCTTAAAAGCTCAGAATGAGATCCGAATCTGCTTGCCTTTATTCATAATCAAAAGTCTAATGTCATGCCAAAACTGGCTTACAAAAACAAACACCGAGCTGTGCTCAGAAATTACAATATCAGTCCAAAAGTTCAAAAAGCCCCTAACAAAGGCTACAGCCTTCATATTTATACACAATGAAGATCAAGCTAGCTTCCTCCATTCGTGGAGCTTGGCTGTCCAACTGAAAGTCAAACTGCTGTAAACTGCTGATCCTGTAGAACGTGTTGGCTGCCTTTAAGCTCGGTGGGGAGAGCTATTGGAGCTCGGAGTTAAGGTGAAAATCACGAGGAAGGTCATCAATACTGTGGACAACCTCCCTATGAACCCGCAATGTCACCTTTGTTGTCTCCCTGTCTCCAATTACGTGGTCTTTTGCTCTCTTTAATGCCAAAAACCTGAAATCATCATGTATTAGCCACATAGATATAATGCCTACCCTTCTTCCTACAAACAACACGAATATACTAAGAAATGAATGCATAAGTGATAAAAGATGAATGGTTGAGCAAGGTGAGTAGGCCAATATGAGCCCAAATTGTACCAAAAATTGGGGCTCATCATCACCCCCCAGCTAAAATATTTGCTCATCCTTGAGCAACTTAGTCCAAATCTTCATCCTTCATTGCTTTTACTGCTTCCCTTACATCCCAAGCCTCTGTGGTAGTGTCCTCTTTGTTGATATGAAATCCAGCTTTCCTGTTCACCTCCTCCCATTGCTCACTGTCATCCTCCTCTGTGCTGCCTTCAGTCAATCCTAGCAGTAGAGGTGGGCTGAGTTTAAGGCCAATCCAGCTGGCCTGGAGGCTTTGCCTGGATTTCTTGTAAAGGTCTACCCTTACCAAAGCTTCTCTCATCCGAGTTGGGGTATGGTACTCTCGGATTTTCAAACTGTGTGCCAAGGTGTTCCATCTGCGTGCGCATGCTTGGGCAACATTTTCTCCTAACAGTCTTTCCATGTCTTCAAAATGAGCTATGGCTTGGGCCTGTTGGTCCATGAATCTCAAGGAAGCTGTGGGATCAGTAGACAACTGTTGGTGTGCTGAGATGAGTGCAACCGGATCCTCTGGTTCTGCTCGAATGAACAGTGGCTCGCTCAATTCTCGGTTCATGACCGATTTTGCTTCAGCTGCTCTTTGATCATCATGGTTCAACCATGAAGTGAACGCCATCAATTGCATATCACCCAAGGCAATATTGGGATCCCAGGAGACTTCATTAGGCAAAGCCAAATTGTGGAGGTAGAAGTCTGCTAATTTGGCTTTTTCTTCTGACGAACTAGTACTGCACAATTCAGAAAATTGCTGTGGGTTTTGGATCTGAGAAATACCTCTTTGTGCCAAGGTATTTATTTGGAACTGCAGCCATTGCTCTTTTAAGTACAAACCATAGGATTTTGCAGGTGTTCTGCACTGTATTGCCTCCATGGCCCAACTAGCCATGCAGGCCAATTGTGCTTCCTTTTGCTGCAGCTGTTCTTTTAGAGCTTGCACTTCAATTTGTGCCTGTTGTTCTGCTTCCTGTAGAAGTGTCATTGGCTCTTCAAGGCCGGTGGTCAGCTCCTTTTTGCCTTGTTGTTCTTCTGTGGTGTCTTTGGAGGATGTACCTGCCTCTGCCCTTAGTTCCTGTAGCTGCAATCTCAGCTTCTGGTTTTCTTCCTGTAGAAGCACACGTTGGCAATTAGCCACATGTTTAGCCATGGTGAATTCACTCCTGACCTCCTTGAGTTGCTCTTGTAAAGGGCCTATGTCCGCCACACCCTTGGACTTGGCGATCTACATCCATGTGTGGGTACGGACTCTTTCTTCCTCCAATGCAAAAAATAGGGGTACAGTAAACTTCTGCGGTATGATTTTTCCCACCTCTAAAAAGGTGTAGTATGAACTCAGACTAGGCTGAGGGCTGGGCTCTGGTATGTGTACTTCTTCTGCCTCTTTAGGTGGCTCTACCTCACCCTCCCTTGGTGGTGATGAGGGTCCTTCTCCTTCCCTCTTCTCCGTTTCCTGTAGCCAGGCCAGAGTGTCCTGTAGAACATTTTCAGCTTCCTGTAGCCGAGTTTTTTCAGTCAACAGGTCTAACCTTTCTTGCCACGTATTTTTCTTTGGACTCCGCTTCTCGTAGGTGACTGTTATCCTTGAGGGGGACTTTTCCTTGGGAGAAGCAGGGGTATCTTCGATGACAATCGGGCTGCTGGACGGAGGATGTGGCTTGCCCGTCTTTATCCTAACACTTCTTCGAGCTTTAAAGTATAGAGGGGTCTCCCTCTTCCTCTTTTCTTTTGGCTTAGGTGGCGTGCTGAGGCCAGCTAATACAGCTGCTGCCTCCCTTGCGAGAATGTCCACCTTCTTCTCCTTGGGTTTCACCTTTTCAGGGCTTCCTATAGAAGCCCCTGTTTTGGTAATTTTCGGGCTTCCTGTAGAAGACCCATTTGCCAATTTCGGGCTTCCTGTAGAAGACCCTTTCTCTGTTTTCGGGCTTCCTGTAGAAGCCTGTTTCTGCTTTCCTGTAGCCACAGGTGTCACCACCTTTTCTTGATTTTCTGCATGGGTTTTGCTTTTTGGTTTGGTTGCAGGTGCTGATGAGGTACTTGGGCTGATGTGGACCACCTCAGCTTTGTTCGTTCTGCTTTTCAACCTCTTTTCTCTTGCTGACAAGATGGGTGTGTCACCTTTTTCTTTGTCATCCTTTTTCTCATGCTTCTTCTTTTGTTCTTTCTTCTGCACTGTGGTCGGGGTCTTCTGGCCTGTTTCCTTCTTTCCCTCGGCCACTGCTTCTTTTTCCTCACTGCTGGAGGAACCCGTTTCTTCAATCAACATCCTTATGTCTCCATCTCTTGTCAGATTCCTGAATGATTCCCATGAGAGGGGAACCTTATATGAATGAAGCGCATCCTCCACAAGAAGTTTGATCAACCCATGGTGGGCTACCTGATCTGGTATGCCTTCTTTTAACTTTGTGGCACACTCAATTAGGGACTGTAGCAGGAAATAAGGAATGCTTAGTTTCTCTTCTACAGGAAGATCAATCTGGTGCCTCAATTCATTGAGCAATCGAAAGTGATACACGTACACGATGCTAAAACGGCCTTCACAGGTTATATACTTCATGATTTGCAGGCTAACTTCATTCCATGGTGGCAGCAAACTGGTTCTACGCACCCCATTTTTGTCCTCCGAGAATTCCTCCTCAGGTGGAAAGAATTCCTTCTTGGCCTGTTGGCTCAACTTCCTTTCTTCCTTATCCCATGGCAAACCCATTGGAAGTTCAGTAATTCGACTGATATATTGCGGGGTGAGCTTGAGGCTTAGACCCCTGAAGTTCACTGTGGCTAGTGTCTTGGATTTCGGCTTCAGAGCCTGCAAAAATTCTTCTGCCACTTCATCGTCGTAACCCTACAATTTGTCACAAAAAGATATCCATTGAACCCGTGTGAAGAGCTCCACCACCTCCTGATTTTCCCTTAACTTGGTTGAATCAGTGGGTTCTCGTCTAATAAACCCACCCGGCATGATAAAACAGTTTCCTTAACCAGAGGTGGTGATTGTGGAAGAAATTTGGTTTACTGAGACAGAGCGTAGAATGTCATGCACATAATCTACAAAACTTATCCCTGAGGAACTTAACACAGTTTAATTACCCTGATATCCTGTAGAATGACAGTATAGGCACAACAGACAACAATTTCACCATTTTTCTATGACCAGATGGTGGACGACAATTCTGCCACCTTTAATAACCGGTGCATGAAGAGTTCAGGGTTACCTTTGTAGTTTGCCACCTTTTTACGTGAGGCACCCGCTTTCCTGTAGAAACTACGTTTCTGTAGGATGACAGTGTTCCTGTAGAATGACAGCGTTCCTGTAGAATGCAGCGCACGATTTTCAGGAAGACTGCAGTCGGTCTGCGCCTTGGCTGTGCTTCACAATCGTTCTGATAGCCAAAGGCTCGGCGTATCGAACTACAGAAAGATCAGGATAGCCACTCGAGTTCAAAACGGTGGTTGATAAATGCATGAGTGCAATCTAGCCGATTAGATTTTGAATTCGGCGGAATCCGTGGCGCGGGGGTGAGCTGTCCCCGCTGGACCATTGGGTGACGTCATCCCATCATTCAACTGCGCGTTCACTTGTTGCCGCATCAATTCCCGCAGATCTACCGCTGCCTCTTATGTTAAACTCGTTTTTTCTCGACGGGATTGCTCTCACGCGCGTGCTGCTATTCTTTTTGTCATGGACGCCACCCACACATCCACTAGACCATTAACTGGCCGCTCAACCCATTCACCTTTACACTTTGCAATCAATCAAAGTAACATTCATGCAATTTGATGGAAGGAAGGGTCGAGACACTTACCTGCATGGTTGCACACGAGGTTTCAGTTCTTTGGACGCTGATGAGTGGATTTACCTGCTGCTGGCGAACTTACACAGGCCCGGAGGTCCATGTTCACAAGCTGCCGACGATGGATGGGATGCTTTAGTTGCATGCGCCCACGTTTCATTGCATATGGCCTGCGCTGTGAATGGTATCCACTCTAGCAGGCTTAACTGTTACAGGACTCCCGCGGGATGTCTTGGAACAGTTCTTCCTCCTTGGGTGCATGCTGCACGACGATGGATGGCCTCACGATCACGCTCCCGGAGCTTCTGGATGACTGTGATGAATATGGTGTGAGATCTCCAGCGTTTTTTCATTTACAATTTGCTTTTTCTTGAGAACTCATCGATCTGCTTTGCTGGTGCAGGTAACTTTGTTGCATGTCGACAAGGATGGTGGAACAAGATAACAGCAATGTGCAAGGGTGACAACAGTGGCTTGCATGCGTCCAAACCGATCCTTAGCCGTTAGATCTCCTCATGAAATGAATTTTGGTTTGTTCTAAGCTTCTACAGGAAGTTTCCTGTAGAAATATAGAGCTTCCTGTAGAAAGGTTGCGTTCCTGTAGAGAGTCTCCACCTTCCTGTAGATGATCTGCATCTTCCTGTAGAAAATCTGCGTCTTCCTGTAGAAAATCTGCGTCTTCCTGTAGAAGACTCAAGCTGTAATAAAATTGCACATACCTTGGAGAAAATGAGTATTCTTGGGGGAGGTGCTGGTGAGGTGTCCTGACTGCATGATGAGGGCCCTTGGCTTCGAGTTGAGAGGCTTCCTCTCCTCCATAGAACACCTGCATGCAATTTTACATAATGAATCTGCTGACCTTGTGTTTTTCTTTTGTTTTTTTTTTCTCTCCTTTTTTTTTTTTTTTTGAAAGATAATAGGGGCGCCTCATTGAGGTTTTCACCCTTGCCATCTGCCTTAAGCGCTTCAAAGAGGTTTTCACTCAAGGATCTTTTTCAATCTTTTTTATTTTTTTATTTTTTATTTTTTGAAAAGACAATAGGGGCGCCTCAATGCGGTTTTCACCCCTACCACCTGCCTTGGGCACCTCAGAAAGGTTTTCACCCAAGGATCTTTATTATTTCTTTATATATATATATATATATATATATATATTTGGATTCTTCAGGGTATGCCCAAAGCAGAGGCAGAACCCTTCTCTATGACCAACACTGCCTTCTCCATAGTTTTGATGAACCCTTGTCTTGAGGGAGGCTTCCTGTAGATCTTCAATCGATGCCCATTGACAAGCATGGGGATGGCTTCCTCATCAATGGTCCGAATAAGAACAGATCCATTGTCATGACATTTTTCCACTGAATATGGCCCTAGCCATCTGGTTCTCAGCTTCCACTTGAAATCTTTGTATCTCGAGTCATACAACAAAGCCCAATCTCCCGGCTGAAATTTCTTGTCATGGAGATTGTTAGCTACCTATACCAATAGGTTTCATATTTCATGATTGGCAATAAAAGGTCCAAATATGCTCTGCTTTGATGATGCAAAGATCACATATTTCCATAAGAATACAAGGTGTGCTTATAGCTTGATGGGGACTCAAATTTTGATGGATGGTCCAACAGTCTAAGCTGGATCATGTCATGTTTTAAATTTTCAGTTGTAGAATAGAGAAAGGAGCCTGTCCAAACTGTTTAATCTTGGCAGACAAGTAGTTTAGGTAGAGAAAAAAGGATCCCAACAGCTTAATCTGGGACCTTGGAAGAAATAAGGGTAGAAGTAGATAGAAAAACAAAAGAAAAAGCCAAAGAAAAGAAAAGGCAAGTAAGGTTCTGCAAGCCCAAGTGCACCCTCCAAGAAGAAATAAAAAATGCTAGGCAAATAGATGGGTAGGCAGTGGGGGTTGCAGAAAGGTCATTTCTTATAAGTTGCATGTGTGCTAACTCTGTTTACCAAGGCAAAATCAATGAATTGAGAAGGTGTCATTCTTCATCAAGTTGCAGCAAACAAGAAGCATGTCTAACCTCCCTTCTTCCCCTTTCCATTTCATTACTAACACTCCCTCATCAGCTGAGATTCATGGAAGAGATTATGGTTTCATGGTGGTTCTTAATCTTTTAGAAGCCACATTTCTTGTCTAAAACTCTTTTCATTTTGATCTACTTCCTAAACTAAGTAAGTCTCAAATAAACTTAGTGATTTTTGCCCTTATTCACATTTTCCCCCATATTAACTCTAACTCTACTATGTAAATCCCCTATATTACCTTTCCCCTAATATTATTAACACCATGGTGTATAAACCCCAAATTTTGTATAAATATCCCTCCCCTTGGCATTATAGCCAATAGGTCCTCTGTCAGGGATCAAATTGGCATCTGGTCACTTTGATGAACCTAAACCTCACCCCTCTCCCTTCTTTAAAGTCATTTCCACCCATTAAGCCTTTGATTGTAAAGAAAAAACCTTGTAAAAACCCCTCCTACCCATAACCCCTTTGAAATTATGAAAAAACCCAAAAACCCACCTTTTACCGCTTTTTCCAAAGTTTCGGCGCATATATTTGATTTTCCAAAATACATTGAAAACCTTACAAAAACCCATATCCTAATGTTTTCCGCCGGGCGCATATTCCAAAACAAATAATAAATTAAACCCGCCCCCCCTCCGTATTATTCGATCACATCACCCTTCCGTCAACCGTCGGATCGGGCCCATGTGATCCGACGGCCCTCATTGATATCGGAGCGGCCCCCACGCCCGACAGTTAGCGCCCGAGAAAATGACGAAGGGTTACGTCAGTCCTCGGCCACGCGTCACCCTCTCGAGTCTCTCGGAGCGGCCTCTGACAAAACCGGGGCCGTATCGTAAGCGGTCCGAGAAAAACCGTAACCACTATTGCAATTACCGCCTGGTTTGCTGGTCCCACGTCATGCCCACGTAAGAGCCACGTCGCCGCCACCCTGCTGTCGCATCACCTCATTCGTCCGTCCCTACGCTGACATGTCCGCCACTTCAGCACATCCATGGACCAACCAGGGCCTGCCACATCACTCGGTGACGTCATCCGACTCCGACCCCACCTGATGACGTCATGTTGACGTCATCCCAAAAGCACGCCAATATTGCCAAAAATCGATTTTAAGCCAAAATTTTGCGTTTTTTCTACTTTTGCCGAAAGAGACTGTTGTTATTGCTGCATGAATTTGACGACCATACCAGCGCCAACTTGCACCGTTCAAATCTGAAACCACGGGCGCCTCCGCCGTACCTACATTTGCAACCATCAGTGACAAACCGCAAGGTATTTCTCGAAATTATTCTCTGCACCTGGTTTTTATCCAAATTTCTTCGAACAAAGTGTTAAGGGAGTGCTAAAACACCGAATTCACCGTCTAGTATCTAGTAACCTGCACCTATTTCCCTCTGGCAAGACAACCAACAGTTTACAAAACCTGCATTCAACTGAAACAACCTGAATTCACAGGTAGCTCGCGCAACCGTGAGCTAGAAACCTCTGCTGGTTAAATTCACCATAGAAAAGTTCTGGTCAGCCCTCCTATTTGTCTTTGTTAATCTGTTAAACAATATTTCAATTTTTGTGTGCTCAATTCACCCTCTGGTCCCTGAAATTCACACTTTCATTGTAAGGAATCACCTCTGTGTTATTCTGCTTACTTCAACTAGTTCACCTGCAAGTCAGAAGCTTAATAGACCATGGAAACTCCAATTGCACTGAACATCAAGCCTCTCAATACCCCTCATAGGGAGATAGAATGGAAAGCTTTGGGAGATATGGATTATCAAATGTTGGATTGGTTTCCATTAGGCTCTAAATACAATATTCAGTTGCTAAATGAGTTGAAAGCCCAGCACCTTAGTGGAGCTGATATCCTAGGGATTTGGGACTCAAACTTGCCCATCTACAACCTCCCCCAGGTAAATCCTATGCCAGAATTGATCCACAGATGCCAGGAGTGCTATGATCCATGCCAAAGAGCTGTCCTCAGCCCCACAGGCTCAATTCTGTTCCATATCACCCCAGAGAGCATAAATGAGATGCTGCATTTCCACATTGCAAAACCATTGACCCCCCTCTACATGCAGAACTTGATAAAGAAGGGGACTAAGTTATCAAATGACCAGGTCATCAAAATCAACCAGCTATTTTTACAGCCAGGCTCTGAAGCCATCAGAACTCCTCCTATTGGATATGCATACTTAAATGAATTGGGCAGAATGCTAGTGGATTTGATCAGCTATGTCCTAGGGTTCAGGGGAGTGGAGGATGTGGATGATATTATAATGGCAATGCTGTCTATATTCTCTCTTGGAAAGCCTCCAGCTGTACATTATGACTATGCCACAGATATTGCAGATAGGATCCATGACCAGCTGATGAATCTGCAAAGGGAAAGACTGTTCAGATACACTTCCTACATTTACCATCTATTCTTGTTTTATCAACCAGGCAGTTTCCTCATTCCCCTGAAGCAAGTTAATGCCTAGGGGAACCCAAGTTCAGTTGTGTTTTGGACCTCTGTTTTTCATTGCACCTCTGTATCACCATACACATACTGTGAGTTCATAGACTTATTCATTCATCCAGCTATGACATTATTGTATGGTGTTTCTCCTCCAAGGTTAACTGATGACATGAGGAGAATTCTCCATCTAAACAAAACCTACAGCATTGGTAATTGGTACTTTTACCAAGACCACACAGTCATCAGAGTATATGGCTGTGAGTTGAAGCCTTTTAGGCTGCCAAGGTATGTCCCTATGAGACTTTTTGCCCTAGAATATTTCAGGCAATTTTGGAATGCCGACTACCTCCACTTCCAAAGTAAGAACAAGAAGGCGCAGTTGAAGGTAAGGAGCCAGCTGGGCCCTTTCCTATATAACAAAAAAGAGGAGGGATGGAAAGAGGCAAATAGTATCCTAGAGGCTCTCAAACTGCAAACTAGTTTTGAGTGGATACCCTATGACCCCAATCATTTTGTTTCCCTCAGGAGGATAAGATACAAATTGGGTACCTATTCACATGTGAGGCAGCCCGAGATTGAGCAGTATGCCAATGCATTGAGCTGGGAAGAGGGCACCCTCGAAGAGGAAATTACTAGTGAAGAGCTGCTAGACAGAGAGGCTAGAAATATTCAAAAAGAAGCTGACTTAGAAACTTGTGGACAGGTCCCTCTCTCTTATCAAAGACAACTTGGAGCAGCTGCCTCATCCTCAACAACACATCAGCGAGCTGCCATGAATACTCAACAGACAGCCAACAAAAGCAAAGAAAAGCAGGTGGAACAGCCACCTCCTATGACAGAAGAGCAAATGGAAACCCTAGTACAGCAACAAGAAGAGATGGAGCAGCAGGGAGAAGTGCAGCAGCAAGAAGAACAACAACAACAAAAAGAACAAAGGCAGGAACAACCTGTCCAGCAATAGCAAACAGTGGAAGCCCCTAAATCCACTGAACAAACTGTGCCTCCAAGGCAAGAAACTTCAGCTGAGGCATCTATCCTCCAAACTCCACAAAAGGAGGATACAAGCAGGAAAAGGGATAGAGAGAGTCCCCTTACAACATCAGCAACTCATGGGGAGAAAAGACAGAGAATCAATCCCTTCTCAGAGGAAGAAATGCCAATAGGACAGTCTTTTGGTATGGTCCCACCCAGCAGGGAAGCATCAGCAAGTTCCTCTCAACAGGAACATGATAGAGCAATGGGAGGAGAAGTGAGTTCCTCAAATCAGCGAAGGGAAGGTGGACCCAGCATTAAACAGCAGTTCATCGACATTAAGAGGAGAAATGAGCCCATCAAGATACAGCTGTATAACCATCTGTTAAACATGGCTCCCACCAATCAACAAAGACTCATGTCTGCATATGATGTGCAGGAAGGCAAAATGATCATGAGTCATTTTATGCCAACAGCAGTGCAGCCCCAATCTACCTCTGACTACTTGAGGACTAACCTGGAAGTCCTTGCCAAGGATATCCACCCAATGGACAAGATAGAACTGCATAAGCAAACGGGTGAGATGGTCTATGCTTCCTTGGCAGACCAAACATTGGATAACTACAGGCTACAAAATAGCCTTAACAATACAGCCTCTCAGCTAGAGTTGGAGAGAGCATCATCCCAGGCAAAGGACAACAGAATAAGGTCCTTAGAGGACATCATCATAGAGATTGGGCATGATCCAAAAGACATCAAGGGCATACAAGAGATATTAAAATTGAGGGATGCAGACATGGCAGCTTTGAGGAGAAAGATCAAACTCCCAGCCTCAATTCACCCTCAAACAGATGATGTTGCCCAGCAAAGACATGATCAAGTGGCAACAACCTTGTTTATATCTCTGTACAAGTAGCTAATCCAAACTCAGGAAAAGCTGGGAGAATCGGAGGCTGCAAAAGCAGCACTACAGGCAGCCTTGAAACAAAGAGAAGAAGGGAAAACCTCCAAGCCTCCTCCTGAAGTAATCAACCTTGAGGAAGCTGCTCCAACTACTGCTCCTCCTCCTCAGCAAACAGAACCTACAGCACCAACTACATCGACAGCTGCACCAACAACAGAGCAAACACATAGTCTGGATATGCAGAAGCTTCAAAATGAAATTCAAGTCCTGGAAGCTCAACTGTTAGAGCTTAATCAAGCCAAAGAATCTTTGGCTAAAGTAAATGAAAGATATGATAAGAGCAAACAGAATGTGACTGAGAAGGAAAGAGATATAAAAGCTCTCAAAAAGAGAATAACTGAGCTTGAGAAAGAGCTCACACTAGATAAGGTGACAGCAGAGCTCAAAACAGTCCTGTGGGCCAATATTGGCCAGTCCATTACTGATGAGTGGCAGTTCATTGAGACCATAGATGAGCAGTCAGCACTCATTACAAAGGCAAACAGGGAAATACACAGAGCAAGAGCAAGCCTTGGCAACATGCCTGATGCTGCCAATAGGATGATCAACATATTGAATAACAGGACAAGCTCTCAACTGGCCACCATGGGAATTGCTCACAGGACTGAGACAATCTCAATGGTTAAAAGGGTCCTGACATTAAGAAACCTAGTTGGAACATTAGAAAGGAGAACCCAAGACATGCAGACCGAAATCAACAAGTTCATGGACAGGTTTCAGGTATTGCAAAACAGAGGCCTCCCCAGCCTACTAAGCAGTGTGGGAAGACTGCTTACCCATGAAAACTATGCTAAAAGGGTCAATGCCTTTGCTGCAAGTCAAATTGCAGGACAGCCCAGCACTTCAGCAGAATCAGGGCCAGCATCAGGGCAGACTCTATATAATAGGGTGGAAAACCTGTTTTTTATCATGAATGAGATCAATCATCTGTTCGATGTGCCTCCAAATTTCTATAAATATACAGAAGCAGATGAAACCATAGAGGCAATTGTCAAGCACCAATTGCCCACACAGGAAGTCTGGAATAAATTGACACAGATAATATTATCAAGCCAGAACCTGTAATGTTATGTTTTGTCCAATTTATAAGTAATCATACACAGGAAAAATTTCGGTAGATAAGCATACAGAGGAAAGATGAAAGGCTGAGCCAACTCAGCAGGGCTATTCGGTCACCACAGCAGCAAGCACAGTCACAGGTAGCAGGGCCGAGAAAATACAGCGCAACAAACATAAAGACACATTTTCCAGCATTAAAGCAAAGCGTTCCAACCGACTCAGTGACCTCCAAAGGTCAAAATATCCTCTGACAGACTTAAAAGAGCAGTAATGCTGCATTCAAAGCTGTAATAACTTCTTTTCTACTTTTCTGTACGAAGTAATGAAGATATTTCTCTCTCAGATGACTCAATGCCTGAGATATTTTGTATAAACATTTCTATAAAATCCCCTTCGCATGAGTTTGCAAGGGTTGCTGTTGATTTCATTTCTATACTACTGTTGCTGTATAACTCTCAGAGAAATAATACAAAAGGTGGATGGAATTTCCAAAGCTCTGTGTTCCTTGATGCACTGTGGTGGTTAGCTGATTGTTACAGGATTCCTGCATGTTTCATAGCACAATAAGTCTTCTTTTAACCTCTGTGTTATATGTTTTCTAGTCTTTCATGTTCTTTCATGTTTTCTGAGTTTTTTCACTTAATGGCAAAGTAAAAGAATAGTTCCAGGATTTAATCACAGATTACCCTGAACTCAATCTAAGCTGTTATAAATGTTTTCTTCCAGATAGAGTGAATAAGGTGTAATTCTTAATTGCTACACTTTCAAGCTATATCTCTCACTGTGATAAATATTTTCAGGAATTCAAGTTTGCTCCTAAGGCATCTATCTCATTCCCACACCCCAGCTTAGTGGAAAATTCTTGAATGCTTTTCACTGGTTGTTCACATGTCACCATCATAATCTAATTTTGTTATATGAAGTATTTAAATGGCCCTGTAATTTCAGTAAATCATCTCAAGGTTTCTAAACACTTGTAGCCACAGACTCCATTGCCCAATGAAATAAACTTATCTGCAGATTGCACACTTCAAGTACAGAAAGATATCCTTCAACCAAAATATAAACCAAAAACCTGAGCATAATAACTAGCCTAAAAACACCCTCAAAATAGAGACAAATTATAAAGAGAGAGCCCTCTCTGATTACAGTGTGGCTAGGCACTGTAATCCAAAGATTTGTTAGTGGTTACCCTGGTCGTATTCCCTTGGGAGTCATAGGGAACAACCTGGGTGTTAACATAATTGGTGACTCCACTAGGGAGTGCTTGAGATTTTTCAATTACTATCTATCTTCCATAGCTACTATCAAGCCTGAAATCAGTCAAGAGGCCTTTAAACTGTTTCTGTATCACATTGACAGCTTTAGGGAGGAGCTATTTAGGGAATCTTCATCTTAGCTTTGAAATATATATAGCCATGCCAAAATCTTCATCCAGTCCTTGCAGATATAAAAACTTCTTGTAAAATCCTAAAAAAAAAAAAAAAAAAAAAAAAAAAAAAAACAGTTAGAAACTGGCTTCTAAGAAAAATCCACGGCATACTAGGGCAAATCCTGACCCTAATCCACCCATCATTGTTGATAATCCAAATACCATCCCTAGAAACATCAGGAGGCAGCAAAAGCAGGAGCAACCTACTGATTTAACCTCAGATTGAGATTATCCTAGCCTTATCTCTACCCCATGCAAGGTCCTCTTCCGGTCTACCCCTAATTCCCCTAGTTCACCATCCACATCTCAAAGTCCTCCTCTCACATCTTCATCCACTGCACATATCCCCTTGACCAACGCACTAGGTTCACCCCTACTTGTCACCCCTGTGGTACCCACTGTTCCTATTATCCCAGCTGCCCCTGTTAATCCTCTAAACCCTGTAAATATGGCTAACAGATATGCACCTTTGCAGATACCAGCTAATGCTGCAGCTCTACCCCAAGATTACCAAACCAAAATCTCATATTTTGACTCCAATAGTCCTCTGATAGCTGTCTAGCATGCTAAGAGGATGCAAGACCATTTTGAGACCTATGAAATAGATGATGACAGTGTCAGAATGAGGATGTTTGTTCAAAGCCTAACTGGGGATGTAAGAACTTGGTTTAGATCCCTGAATGCAAATTCCATTACAACTCCTGAGGAACTGTATCAAGCCTTTACTAGTAGATGGGAAAAGAAGAAAGATCCTCTGCACATACTTGGGGAATATGACACTATCAAAAGAGGTCCCCAAGAAACTGTATTGGAGTATTGTGCAAGATTTAACAATGTATATAACGCGATTCCACAAAATCTAAGACCTCCTCCTGATTTAGCCTTGTACAAATTCCCTGATGGTTTTGACCCTGACATGGCCTATCAATTGAAGGAAAGAGATCCTCAATCCCTTGGAGAAGCCCAAAGGGTTGCTGTCACAGTGGAAGCCAACCTAATTGCCAAGAGAAACAGGGCAAGGTTGGAAAAGAGGACTGCTTTCAAAGAGGAACCCTCTGCCTTTGATCAAAAGCTAGATGCAATTCTCACTGGAATGAAAAGATTGGGTGATAGAGTGGAATCGGTTGAAAGAAAATCATCATGGGAAGCACCACAAAACAACCCTCCTAGGAATCCAAATTTTAGAAGAACTCAAAACCCAAATGTTGGCAAGGCCAGTGCTGACCAAGACATAAGACCCCCTTTCCAAGAAAATTATGCAGAAACTTCCACATCAATAGAGCCCAATGAAGATCCTGAGATTAATTTAATGGGTCTAGATGGTGAAAGTCAAGTTTTCTTAACGCAAGAAGATCATGAGGATGATGAAATCAAACTGTTCCAAACTAAATCGGGTGAATCCTTTGACTTCAAACAAGGCTATGATACTGCTGTCTATGAAGTCCATAAACAGTATAAGCTGAGGAGCAGAACTGTGAATGTAAATCTGCCTGAAAAGATAAAGGATAATCAGCAGCCTGAAAGAGTCATGGTCACAAAACCTAATGACAAAACAAATTCACCGGCAGAAGAAGTGATTATTGAAGAGATCACTGAACCACTGTCTTTAAAACAGCACCCTGTGGCCACTTCACCTTCTCAGCCTAACTTGAATGATGCTCCCCAAGAGATGAGTAAAAGAGGCAAGTCCCAAAGTCAAGATAAAAATCAAGAAGAATATTTAATGAACAAGGAAAGGACTGTTATCCATAACCCCAAAACCCAATCTGAAAAACCTTTTGACCTAGAAACTGAAATTGGCAAACTAAAGATAGTTATTCTTCTTTTAGAACTAGCCAAGCATGACATCTATAAGCTACAGATCAAGAAGTCCCTTCAACTCACTAGCAACAAAGATGATGTCAATGTGCTGGATGACACCCCAGAAGTCCTGTTTGGCCCAGAAGTGGATGGAAAAATGGTAGTCATAGGGGTATTACCTTTCTATGTCAGCTTACATATTCATGATAAAATATTACATAATGCAATGTTTGACTCAGGTGCCTCTCACAATCTCATGCCAAAAGCAGTCATGGAAAGATTGAATTTAGACATTACAAGACCATACAAGGACCTGTTTTCCTTTGACTCCAGCGAAGTCAAGTGTCTAGGTCTCATAAAAGATTTATGTGTGTCCCTGGTTCAATACCCAAACAAGACAATCCTAATGGATGTGGTAGTTGCTGATATTCCACCTAAGTATGGGATGTTGTTATCAAGATCTTGGGGAGCTAAACTCCAAGGTTCCCTGCAATTAGACATGTCATATGCCACCATCTCTATTTTTGGGCAACCAAAAAGACTGTACAGAGAAACACTCATGAAATATATGGTCAGCAGTGAAGAAAAGCCTCAAAACTTTCCCATATATGCTGTCCATTCAGACATAGACTCATATATTCTCTTCAATGGCACCACAACTCCCTCAAAAGGTGAGGTTGAAACCAAGATACTCATACATGAGGAAGACTCAAATAAAATAATTACCACCCATGAAACAACAGTCAATCAAACACTAGATACTGCTGCCGTTCTAAATATCAAGCATACCCAATCAAATGATGAAACTGTCCTAGAAGACAAGCTAGATGAAAACCACAACTTCTACTCACATTGCCAGCCCATGAACAGATCATTAAATCTCCTTCCCAACAGGATATTCTATGGTTCCTTGAATTTGATGGCTCAGTCAACAAATTAGGGGCAGGAGCTGGAGTTTGGGTACACAATAAACAAAATAGTCATGCAGAAGGCAGAGCCTATAGATTGAATTTCAGATGTACTAACAACATGGCAGAATATGAAGCTCTTTTACTAGGCCTCAAGTTAGTAAAGTTCTTACAAGCTGCCAGGGTTTCAATCATGGGTGATTCAGCTTTAGTTATCCAACAAGTGAAGGGAAATTTTTTCACCAATGACAAAAGACTAAGGACTTATAGGTCTGCTGTTGCTGTGGTACTAAAATTTTTCTCTGAATTCCAAATCACTAAAATTCCTAGAACCCACAATCTGCATGCTCATAGTTTAGCCACCTTTGCAAGTACCTGTAAAATGCCTTTTGAGCCCCATCATTGTTTTACAGCTGAGGTAAAACACAGACCCTCCATTCCAAACAATGTTAATGATTGGCAAGTATTTGAGGATGATAGGCAAATAAACCATTTTTTAACCCTACAGCAAGAATTTGCAGGATTAAATATTGACACTGATACAGCAAGTGAATCACAAATACTTGATAGAGCAAGTCAATCACAAATACTTGATACAGCAAGTCAATCACAAATACTTGATACAACAAGTCAATCACAAATACTTGATGGAGCAAGTCCATCACAAATACAGTTTCAACAGATTACTCACCCAATATTACCTAGAACAGCAAAACAAATGCTAAATCCAACTATTTTCAACGAAGACAACATTCAGCAAATTCAATCAATCAATGGTGAGGAAGTGGCCAATGCTGAAACTGAAATCATAGAGCTGAAAGATAATTTTCTACCAACAGGTCTAACCCCACTAGAGGACATCTTTGATTCAAATGATATCCCCAGAAAACCAAAAATGCAGCCCTTAAATGCAGCCATTGAAGAATGTAACATAGGTACAATTGACAAACCCAAAATAACTAAATTGTCTGCTTCTTTACCTCCTAACCAAAAGCCTAAATACATTGACCTCTTTAAAGAGTTCCAGGATGTTTTTGCATGGAGTTATGAGGACCTAAAATCCTATGACACCTCTGTTATCCAGCATACAATCCCTCTCAAACCTGATCAAAAGCCCTTTAAACAAAAATTGAGGAGAATCAATCCTATGCTTCTCCCAGCAATGGAACAAGAGGTACATAAAATGTTCAAGGCAGGCATCATAGCACCAATTAGATTCTCTAAATGGATCTCCAACTTAGTCCCTACAAGAAAGAAGACTGGTGAAATTAGGCTGTGTGTGGACTTAAGGAATCTGAACCAAGTATCCCTCAAAGACAACTATCCCTTACCCAAGATGGATCACATTCTCCAAAGGGTGGTAGGGGCCTCAAGGATCTCATTACTGGATGGATTTTCAGGCTTCAATCAAATCCTGGTGCACCCTGATGATCAAGATAAAACAACATTCACTACCCCATGGGGAACTTTCAAATATGTAAAGATGCCTTTTGGATTGAAAAATGCAGGGGCAACTTTTCAAAGAGCAATGGATATTGCTTTTTCCAAAGAGATTCATGACTTTTTAGTCATTTACCTAGATGACCTTACACCTTTCTCAAAATCAGACCAAGAACATATAAAACATTTGAGACAGATCTTCCTAAAATGCAGAAAATATGGAATTTCCTTAAATCCCAAGAAATCCCTGTTTGGTTTGGAGGAAGGTAAGCTATTAGGCCACATCATTTCTAAAGATGGCATTAGAATTGACCTAGATAGGATACAGGCTATCCTACAAATGCCCCACCCAAGAAATGTCAAAGAGTTGCAAGGATTCTTGGGAAAAATCAATTTCTTGAGAAGGTTTATCCCAAACTTAGCAGAACTAATCAGATTATTAAATAATATGCTAAAGAAAGATTCAAAAGTCAAATGGACTATTGAAGCCAATCAAGCCTTTGAAGGTATAAAAATGGCCCTTACCCAAACCCCAGTGTTGACCAATCCTCATTTTGACAGAGAATTTATCATTTTCTCTTTTGCCTCCCAGCATACTATTGCTGCTGTTTTATTGCAAAAAGATGACCAAGGAAATGAGAAGCCAATTGCTTTCTTTAGCAGAGCTCTTAGAGATGCACCTTTAAAGTATCAAATCATGGAAAAGCAAGCTTATGCTTTGGTCAAAGCCATTAAAGACTTTAGGATTTATATCCTTTATTCCCATGTTATAGCATACGTGCCAAGTCCTATTGTCAAAGACATTCTCACCTAAGAAAATTTAGAGGGCAGAAGAGGAAAGTGGATTGCCAACATCTTGGAATTTGACATTGAGATAAAACCTACAAAACTAATAAAAGGGCAAGGCTTGGCCAAATTAATGACAGAAGCAAATTTCCAAGCCTTAGACATTAACCAGCTGGACAGTGAACCGGAGCTGGTGACTCCAAAGATCAATGTAGCCTTTGAACAATCCCCTTGGTACTCCGATATATGTTATGTATTGCAAAACCTGTGTGCTCCCCCAGGATTGTCCAGAACTAAATGTAGGTTCCTAAAAATGAAAGCTTCTAAATTTTATGTTATGGATGGAAATGTATTGTGGAAAAACCATGAAGGAATATTGCTAAACTGCCTAATTGAGAATGAAACTGACAATATCATAAAGGAATTTCATGCAGGTGACTGTGGTGGACACTTGTACTGGAAGTCCACTGTGGATACAATACTAAGGGCTAGGTACTACTGGCCCACCATGTTCTCTGATGTCAAGAAATTCACCACCTCATGTCATAAATGTCAAGTGTTTGAGGGAAAGAGACAATTGCTGCCACTTCCCTTAAAGCCTATTGCAACAGAGAGACCTTTTCAACAATGGGGCTTGGATTTCATTGGGGAAATTCATCCCTCATCCTCAGGCCAACATAGATGGATCTTAACAGCCACAGACTACTTCACCAAGTGGATTGAAGCTGTTCCATGCAGACAAGCAAATGATTCCACTATCATTCAGTTCTTGGAGAACAACATATTGGCTAGATTTGGCTGTCCTGACAAAATAATAACAGACAATGCTGCTGCTTTCAGATCCAAGAAAATGGTGAACTTCTGCCATAAGTTTCACATCACCTTGGGCCATTCTACTGCATACTATCCCCAAGGAAATGGCCTTGCTGAGTCATCAAATAAAAGTCTGGTAAACATCATAAAGAAAGTGCTAGAAGAGAACAAAAGGAATTGGCATAAGAAGCTTGTGAATGCCCTATGGGCAGATAGACTAACAACCAAAAGATCAATTGGGACCAGCCCATATGAGTTGGTTTATGGATTAGAGGCCAAATTTCCTTCATCACTAGGAGTGCCTATTATGAAACTTCTTCAAGAAAGCCAAGCTGAACCAAATGATATGCAAAGAAGAATCAATCAAATCATATGTTTACAGCAAACTAGAGACCAATTTTTCAGCAGAGTTCAAGTTCTACAAGAAAAATTAAAGAAGGCCTTTGATAGAAGAACTAAGGCAGAAGATTTCAACATTGGTAACAAAGTCCTCAAGTGGGATTCAAGAAGAGAGGATAAGGGAAAACATGGAAAATTTGATTCCCTTTGGAGAGGACCATTTGTTGTCCAAGCAGTACAAGGAAACAACACTTATTTCCTTAAGAGTCTCAATGAAACTGATTTGGATGAAGGTCCTGTGAATGGCAGGATGCTGAAGCACTATTTTGAATATCACCCATAAGTGCACCCTGAGTTTTTCCTTGTACATATCCAGATGTATATATTATTTTCTGTCAACATGTAGAAATGCAATTTCTCAAAGTTTTCTTAAATTGCCAGCGAAAGGTGAATACAATCAGAAGTCTACCAAGGAGAGAAGCACATAATTTTGGCTTTTTTAAAGCATCAAACTGCAAGGTTGGCAAGAGCAGTCAAGGAGCAAGGCAATCTGACCTGTTGTTCTTGGTCTTTCAAATGAAACACCACCCCCATGTGGAGCCACTGTTAGCTACCTATACCAATAGGTTTCATATTTCATGATTGGCAATAAAAGGTCCAAATATGCTCTGCTTTGATGATGCAAAGATCACATATTTCCATAAGAATACAAGGTGTGCTTATAGCTTGATGGGGACTCAAATTTTGATGGATGGTCCAACAGTCTAAGCTGGATCATGTCATGTTTTAAATTTTCAGCTGTAGAATAGAGAAAGGAGCCTGTCCAAACAGTTTAATCTTGGCAGACAAGTAGTTTAGGTAGAGAAAAAAGGCTCCCAACAGCTTAATCTGGGACCTTGGAAGAAATAAGGGTAGAAGTAGATAGAAAAACAAAAGAAAAAGCCAAAGAAAAGAAAAGGCAAGTAAGGGTCTGCAAGCCCAAGTGCACCCTCCAAGAAGAAATAAAAAATGCTAGGCAAATAGATGGGTAGGCAGTGGGGGTTGCAGAAAGGTCATTTCTTATAAGTTGCATGTGTGCTAACTCTGTTTACCAAGGCAAAATCAATGAATTGAGAAGGTGTCATTCTTCATCAAGTTGCAGCAAACAAGAAGCATTTCTAACCTCCCTTCTTCCCCTTTCCATTTCATTACTAACACTCCCTCATCAGCTGAGATTCATGGAAGAGATTATGGTTTCATGGTGGTTCTTAATCTTTTAGAAGCCACATTTCTTGTCTAAAACTCTTTTCATTTTGATCTACTTCCTAAACTAAGTAAGTCTCAAATAAACTTAGTGATTTTTGCCCTTATTCACATTTTCCCCCATATTAACTCTAACTCTACTATGTAAATCCCCTATATTACCTTTCCCCTAATATTATTAACACCATGGTGTATAAACCCCAAATTTTGTATAAATATCCCTCCCCTTGGCATTATAGCCAATAGGTCCTCTGTCAGGGGTCAAATTGGCATCTGGTCACTTTGATGAACCTAAACCTCACCCCTCTCCCTTCTTTAAAGTCATTTCCACCCATTAAGCCTTTGATTGTAAAGAAAAAACCTTGTAAAAACCCCTCCTACCCATAACCCCTTTGAAATTATGAAAAAACCCAAAAACCCACCTTTTACCGCTTTTTCCAAAGTTTCGGCGCATATAGTTGATTTTCCAAAATACATTGAAAACCTTACAAAAACCCATATCCTAATGTTTTCCGCCGGGCGCATATTCCAAAACAAATAATAAATTAAACCCGCCCCCCTTCCGTATTATTCGATCACATCACCCTTCCGTCAACCGTCGGATCGGGCCCATGTGATCCGACAGCTCTCATTGATATCGGAGCGGCCCCCACGCCCGACAGTTAGCGCCCGAGAAAATGACGAAGGGTTACGTGAGTCCTCGGCCACGTGTCACCCTCTCGAGTCTCTCGGAGCGGTCTCTGACAAAACCGGGGCCGTATCGTAAGCGGTCCGAGAAAAACCGTAACCACTATTGCAATTACCGCCCGGTTTGCTGGTCCCACGTCATGCCCACGTAAGAGCCACGTCGCCGCCACCCCGCTATCGCATCACCTCATTCGTCCGTCCCTACGCTGACATGTCCGCCACTTCAGCACATCCATGGACCAACCACGGCCTACCACATCACCCGGTGACGTCATGCTGACGTCATCCGACTCCGACCCCACCTGATGACGTCATGCTGACGTCATCCCAAAAGCGCGCCAATATTGCCAAAAATCGATTTTAAGCCAAAATTTCACGTTTTTTCTACTTTTGCCGAAAGAGACTGTTGTTATTGCTGCATGAATTTGACGACCATACCAGCGCCAACCTGCACCGTTCAACTCTGAAACCACAGGCACCTCCGCCGTACCTGCATTTGCAACCATCAGTGACAAACCGCAAGGTATTTCTCGAAATTATTCTCTGCACTTGGTTTTTATCCAAATTTCTTCGAACAAACTGTTAAGGGAGTTTTAAAACACTGAATTTACCGTCTAGTATCCAGTAACCTGCACCTATTTCCCTCTGGCAAGACAACCAACAGTTTACAAAACCTGCATTCGACTGAAACAACCTGAATTCACAGGTAGCTCGCGCAACCGTGAGCTAGAAACCTCTGCTGGTTAAATTCACCATAGAAAAGTTCTGGTCAGCCCTGCTATTTGTCTTTATCAATCTGTTAAACAGTATTTCAATTGCTGTGTGCTCAATTCACCCTCTGGTCCCTGAAATTCACACTTTCATTGTAAGGAATCACCTCTGTGTTATTCTGCTTACTTCAACCAGTTCACCTGCAAGTCAGAAGCTTAATAGACCATGGAAACTCCAATTGCACTGAACATCAAGCCTCTCAATACCCCTCATAGGGAGATAGAATGGAAAGCTTTGGGAGATATGGATTATCAAATGTTGGATTGGTTTCCATTAGGCTCTAAATACAATATTCAGTTGCTAAAAGAGTTGAAAGCCCAACACCTTAGTGGAGCTGATATCCTAGGCATTTGGGACTCAAACTTGCCCATCTACAACCTCCCCCAGGTAAATCCTATGCCAGAATTGATCCACAGATGCCAGGAGTGCTATGATCCATGCCAAAGAGCTGTCCTCAGCCCCACAGGCTCAATTCTGTTCCATATCACCCCAGAGAGCATAAATGAGATTCTGCATTTCCACACTGCAAAACCATTGACCCCCCTCTACATGCAGAACTTGATAAAGAAGGGGACTAAGTTATCAAATGACCAGGTCATCAAAATCAACCAACTGTTTGTACAGCCAGGCTCTGAAGCCATCAGAACTCCTCCTATTGGATATGCATACTTAAATGAATTGGGCAGAATGCTAGCGGATTTGTTCAGCTATGTCCTAGGGTTCAGGGGAGTGGAGGATGTGGATGATATTATAATGGCAATGTTGTCTATATTCTCTCCTGGAAAGCCTCCAACTGTACATTATGACTATGCCACATATATTGCAGATAGGATCCATGACCAGCTGATGAATCTGCAAAGGGAAAGACTGTTCAGATACACTTCCTACATTTACCATCTATTCTTGTTTTATCAACCAGGTAGTTTCCTCATTCCCCTGAAGCAAGTTAATGCCCAGGGGAACCCAAGGTCATTTGTGTTTTGGACCTCTGTTTTTCATTGCACCTCTGTATCACCATACACATACTGTGAGTTCATAGACTTATTCATTCATCCAGCTATGACATTATTGTATGGTGTTTCTCCTCCAAGGTTAACTGATGACATGAGGAGAATTCTCCATCTAAACAAAACCTACAGCATTGGTAATTGGTACTTTTACCAAGACCACAGAGTCATCAGAGTATATGGCTATGAGTTGAAGCCTTTTAGGCTGCCAAGGTATGTCCCTATGAGACTTTTTGCCCTAGAATATTTCAGGCAATTTGGGAATGCCGACTACCTCCACTTCCAAAGTAAGAACAAGAAGGCACAGTTGAAGGTAAGGAGCCAGCTGGGCCCTTTCCTATATAACAAAAAAGAGGAGGGATGGAAAGAGGCAAATAGTATCCTAGAGGCTCTCAAACTGCAAACTAGTTTTGAGTGGATACCCTATGACCCCAATCATTTTGTTTCCCTCAGGAGGATAAGATACAAATTGGGTACCTATTCACATGTGAGGCAGCCTGAGATTGAGCAGTATGCCAATGCATTGAGCTGGGAAGAGGGCACCCTAGAAGAGGAAATTACTAGTGAAGAGCTGCTAGAAAGAGAGGCTAGAAATATTCAAAAAGAAGCTGACTTAGAAACTTGTGGACAGGTCCCCCTCTCTTATCAAAGAAAACTTGGAGCAGCTGCCTCATCCTCAACAACACATCAGCGAGCTGCCATGAATACTCCATAGACAGCCAACAAAAGCAAAGAAAAGCAGGTGGAACAGCCACCTCCTATGACAGAAGAGAAAATGGAAACCCTAGTACAGCAACAAGAAGAGATGGAGCAGCAGGGAGAAGTGTAGCAGCAAGAAGAACAGCAACAACAGAAAGAACAAAGGCAGAAACAGCCTGTCCAGCAAGAGCAAACAGTGGAAGCCCCTAAATCCACTGAACAAACTGTGCCTCCAAGGCAAGAAACTTCAGCTGAGGCATCAATCCTCCAAACTCCACAAAAGGAGGATACAAGCAGGAAAAGGGATAGAGAGACTCCCCTTACAACATCAGCAACTCATGGGGAGAAAAGATAGAGAATCAATCCCTTCTCAGAGGAAGAAATGCCAATAGGACAGTCTTTTGGTATGGTCCCACCCAGCAGGGAAGCATCAGCAAGTTCCTTTCAACAGGAACAGGATAGAGAAATGGGAGGAGAAGTGAGTTCCTCAAATCAGCAAAGGGAAGGTGGACCCAGCATTAAACAACAGTTCATCGACATTAAGAGGAGAAATGAGCCCATCAAGATACAGCTGTATAACCATCTGTTAAACATGGCTCCCACCAATCAACAAAGACTCATGTCTGCATATGATGTGCAGGAAGGCAAAATGATCATGAGTCATTTTATGCCAACAGCAGTGCAGCCCCAATCCGCCTCTGACTACGTGAGGACTAACCTGGAAGTCCTTGCCAAGGATATCCACCCAATGGACAAGATAGAACTGCATAAGCAAACGGGTGAGATGGTCTATGCTTCCTTGGCAGACCAAACATTGGATAACTACAGGCTACAAAATAGCCTTAACAATACAGCTTCTCAGCTAGAGTTAGAGAGAGCATCATCCCAGGCAAAGGACAACAGAATAAGGTCCTTAGAGGACATCATCATAGAGATTGGGCATGATCCCAAAGACATCAAGGGCATACAAGAGATATTAAAATTGAGGGATGCAGACATGGCAGCTTTGAGGAGAAAGATCAAACTCCCAGCCTCAATTCACCCTCAAACAGATGATGTTGCCTAGCAAAGACATGATCAAGAGGCAACAACCTTGTTGATATCTCTGTACAAGCAGCTAATCCAAACTCAGGAAAAGCTGGGAGAATCGGAGGCTGCAAAAGCAGCACTACAAGCAGCCTTGAAACAAAGAGAAGAAAGGCAAACCTCCAAGCCTCCTCCTGAAGTAATCAACCTTGAGGAAGCTGCTCCAACTACTGCTCCTCCTCCTCAGCAAACAGAACCTACAGCACCAACTACATCGACAGCTGCACCAACAACAGAGCAGACTCATAGTCTGGATATGCAGAAGCTTCAAAATGAAATTCAAGTCCTGGAAGCTCAAATGTTAGAGCTTAATAAAACCAAAGAATCTTTGGCTAAAGTAAATGAAAGATATGATAAGAGAAGACAGAATGTGGCTGAGAAGGAAAGAGATATAAAAGCTCTCAAAAAGAGAATAACTAAGCTTGAGAAAGAGCTCACACTAGATAAGGTGACAGCAGAGCTCAAAACAGTCCTGTGGGCCAATATTGGCCAATCCATTACTGATCAGTGGCAGTTCATTGAGACCATAGATGAACAGTCAGCACTCATTACAAAGGCAAACAGGGAAATACACAGAGCAAGAGCAAGCCTTGGCAACATGCCTGATGCTGCCAATAGGATGATCAACATATTGAATAACAGGACAAGCTCTCAACTGGCCACCATGGGAATTGCTCACAGGACTGAGACAATCTCAATGGTTAAAAGGGTCCTGACATTAAAAAACCTGGTTGAAACATTAGAAAGGAGAACCCAAGACATGCAGACCGAAATCAACAGGTTCATGGATAGGTTTCAGGTATTGCAAAACAGAGGCCTCCCCAGCCTACTAAGCAGTGTGGGAAGACTGCTTACCCATGAAAACTATGCTAAAAGGGTCAATGCCTTTGCTGCAAGTCAAATTGCAGGACAGCCCAACACTTCAGCAGAATCAGGGCCAGCATCACGGCAGACTCTATATAATAGTGTGGAAAACCTGTTTTTTATCATGAATGAGATCAATCATCTGTTCGATGTGCCTCCAAATTTCTATAAATATACAGAAGCAGATGAAACCATAGAGGCAATTGTCAAGCACCAATTGCCCACACAGGAAGTCTGGAATAAATTGACACAGATAATATTATCAAGCCAGAACCTGTAATGTTATGTTTTGTCCAATTTATAAGTAATCATACACAGGAAAAATTTCGGTAGATAAGCATACAGAGGAAAGATGAAAGGCTGAGCCAACTCAACAGGGCTATTCGGTCACCATAGCAGCAAGCACAGTCACAGGTGGCAGGGCCGAGAAAATACAGCACAGCAAACATAAAGACACATTTTCCAGCATTAAAGCAAAGCGTTCCAACCGACTCAGTGACCTCCAAAGGTCAAAATATCCTCTGACAAACTTAAAAGAGCAGTTATGCTGCATTCAAAGCTGTAATAACTTCTTTTCTACTTTTCTGTACGAAGTAATGAAGATATTTCTCTCTCAGATGACTCAATGCCTGAGATATTTTGTATAAACATTTCTATAAAATCCCCTTCGCATGAGTTTGCAAGGGTTGCTGTTGATTTCATTTCTATACTACTGTTGCTATATAACTCTCAGAGAAATAATACAAAAGGTGGATGGAATTTCCAAAGCTCTGTGTTCCTTGATGCACTGTGGTGGCTAGCTGATTGTTACAGGATTCCTGCATGTTTCATAGCACAATAAGTCTTCTTTTAACGTCTGTGTTATATGTTTTCTAGTCTTTCATGTTCTTTCATGTTTTCTGAGTTTTTTCACTTAATGGCAAAGTAAAAGAATAGTTCCAGGATTTAATCACAGATTACCCTGAACTCAATCTAAGCTGTTATAAATGTTTTCTTCCAGATAGAGTGAATAAGGTGTAATTCTTAATTGCTACACTTTCAAGCTATATCTCTCACTGTGATAAATATTTTCAAGAATTCAAGTTTGCTCCTGAGGCATCTATCTCATTCCCACACCCCAGCTTAGTGGAAAATTCTTGAATTCTTTTCACTGGTTGTTCACATGTCATCATCATAATCTAATTTTGTTATATGAAGTATTTAAATGGGCCTGTAATTTCAGTAAATCATCTCAAGGTTTCTAAACACTTGTAGCCACAGACTCCATTGCCCAATGAAATAAACTTATCTGCAGATTGCACACTTCAAAGTACAGAAAGATATCCTTCAACCAAAATATAAACCAAAAACCTGAGCATAATAACTAGCCTAAAAACACCCTCAAAAAAGAGACAAATTATAAAGAGAGAGCCCTCTCTGATTACAGTGTGGCTAGGCACTGTAATCCAAAGATTGGTTAGTGGTTACCCCGGCCGTATTCCCTTGGGAGTCATAGGGAACAACCTTGGTGTTAACAGAGATGTTGGTCATGCCACACCTTTCTCTAAAGTTGAACCACTTCTGAGTGAAGGAGGGCCTGCATTCGGTGCTCATCCAGGCCATTCAGCTGCAATAACCTTTCTTGTTGTGCATGGCTGAGATCTAGGTCCAGCTGAGCTGCCATCCTCAAAGTGTTGTATTCAAACTCAATGGACAGCAAAGCTTTCTTCCCATAGACCAGCTCATAAGGTGTGAAGCCGGTGGTGGTCTTCCAAGTGGTGTTGAAAGCCCATGTGGCTTCAACCAGGCGATCTTCCCAGTCCTTTCTACTGCTGCTCACCACCTTAGTCAAGATCCCTTCTAATGCTCTATTGGTGACTTCCACCTCCCATTTGCTTGAGGGTGATAGGGGGTGGAAGTCCTATGCTTGATCTTGTGATGAGCTAGTAGATCTTCAACCAGGTTGGAGGTGAACTGGCTCCCTTGATCGGTGACCAGCTCTCTTGGATAGCCAAACTTATAGAAGATGTTTTCTCTTAGGAACTCGGCCACCTTTTCTTCTATTGCTGCTTTGATTGCTTTGGTCTCTGCCCACTTTGTCAGGTAGTCAGTGCACAAAATGATGTAAGACCTTTGCCTCGAAGGAGGGTTGATTGGGCCCACAAATTCCATACCCCACTTCTCAAATGGCTCAAGGGTCACCTGAGGTTGGAGAGGCATCTCATCCCTTTGGGTCGGTTTCCCCATTCTTTGGCATTGGTCACACTGACTGACATATCTTCTGACATCTTGATGAAGTGTGGGCCAATAGTAGCCTGCCTGCAGGATTTTGAAGGCAGTTCTCTTTGCTGCAAAATGTCCTCCAGAAGGCCCATCATGACAAGTGAGGAAGATATCAAAGACTTCCCCCTCCCTTACACAATGCCTTAAGATCTGATCGGGGCCAAGCTTGAACAGATTGCCCCCGATCCAAGTAAATGAGGCACTTTTTCTGATGATTCTGCTCTTCTCTCTTGAAGATAGGTGCGGAGGGAACTATGCTGAAACAAGGTAGTTTGCTATATCAACAAACCATGGAGAGAGTACTGAAATAGCAAACAGATGTTCATCGGGCATTTGGTCATCCACTGTTCCATCCTCATCTGCAGACAAATCCAATCTAGATAAAAAGTCAGCAACAACATTTTCTCTCCCTGGTTTGTCAACAATGGTCAAATCAAACTGCTGCAATAAAAGTAACCATCTAATAATACGAGCATTCACATCTGGTTTATTCATTAAATATCTAATTGCAGCATGGTCGGTATGTACAAAGGTTTGATAGCCAGTGATATAATGTCGGAACTTGTTCAGTGCATGGACCACAGCCAAGAATTCTTTCTCGGTTACAGTGTAATTCAGCTCAGCTTTGGACAAGTTTTTGCTAACAAAGTAAATGGCATATGGAAGTTTTTGCTCAATTTGTCCTAAAGCTGCACCTATGGCTTTGTTCGAGGCATCAGTGTGGATGTGGAAAGGTAGGGCCCAGTTTGGACCTCTCAGGATTGGGGCTGACACCAACTTGTCCTTCAATTCATTTAAAGCCCTCTGACAATCTTCAGTCCATTTAAACTCCACATCTTTTGCCAACAGGCCAAATAATGGGGAGGCTAGCTTGCTGAAGTCTTTAATGAATCTCCGGTAATATCCTGGTAATGCCAAGAAACTCCGAACATCCCTTACCTTTTGAGGAGGTGGGACCTTCTTGAGGAGAGCAATTTTGTTAGGATCCACCTGTAACCCTTGGCAAGAAATGGTATGGCCTAGCACGGTCCCTTCAGTCATTAGGAATTCACATTTTTCAGGGCTAAGGGACAAGTTCATCTCAATGCATTTGGTCAGGACTTTTCCCAGATTGGACAATGCTTCCTGAAAGTTGGCCCCATAAGGAGTAAAGTCATCCATATAGATTTCCACTGCATCATGGACCAGCTCCAAGAAGATGCTCAAGACAGCTCTCTGGAAGGTAGCAGGAGCATTGCATAGCCCAAAGGGAAGGACTCGGTAGGCAAAGGTGCCCCAAGGGCAAGTGAAGGTGGTCTTGTCTTGGTCTTCCGGGCTGATTTGAATCTAGTTGTACCCGCTAAACCCATCCAGGAAAGAGAAGAACTTCTTTCCTGCCAGTCCATCCAACACTTGATCTATGAAAGGTAGAGGGAAATGGTCTTTCTTGGTAGCTTTGTTCAGTTCTCGGTAGTCCACACAGATTCTCCATTTCCCATTTTTCTTGGGAACCAACACCAGAGGGGACACCCATTCACTATCTGAGATGGGGTAGATGAATCCGGCATCCAACAGTTTTTGCAATTCTTCCTTGACAATGTCCTTAAGAGCTGGATTCATTCTCCTCTAGGGTTTTCTAACCGGCTTACAATCCTCTTTGATGTATATGTGATGGGTACAGACTGAAGGATGGACTCCTTTCATCTCCTTATAGCTCCAAGCAAAAGCATCTAGGTGACTGGCCAACAGGCTACACAACTCCTTTTCCTGGGAAGGAGATAGGGAGGAGCTGATCTTCAACGTTCTCTCAGGGCCAAACTCCACATTCTTGACTTTGGGAGTGACAGGGTTGGTTGTACAAAGATCCACTAGGGTGCTAGCTTGGATATCCTCCACCAATTTCTCTAAGGATAGAGCACTGGAAGGTGGATTCTGGATCAAGGTCTCGATCAAGTCATCCTCGGTTGGGGGGTCTCTTCTAGTGGTATCTAAGGTGCACAGAGGTGCTGAGTACACCTCGTCTTCCTCTCCTTCCTCTAACCAGAGTGGTAAGTCATGCTCTAAGGAGGTTTGGGCAGGAGGGTATAGGACTAGCTGCTTGGACATAGGACCATTCTTGATGGTCATATTTCCTGCACGACAACTTATGTAAGCATCTGCAGTGGCTAACCAAGGCCTTCCAAAAATGAGAGGATATCCAGTAAGCTTTGCCTTGGGTTGCAAAACCAAGAAATCTGCAGGGTATTCCCAAGAGTCGATAGAGACCAAGACATCCTCCACAATCCCTTCGGGAGTCATAGTGGAGCGATCTGCTAATTGCAGTACTGTCGAGGTCTTCCTCAAGGAACCCTGAAGATTGAGTTTGAGCATGGTATCCCTGGTCATCACATTAATGGCAGCCCCCAGATCAATCAAGGTGTGAGGTATGATGGTGCCATTGATGTGGACATCTACTACAGGACTTCCAAGATCTAGGTACTTTGGGCAGATGACTTGTCCTAACATAAGGTCAGACAGTTGTCCTATGACATTGATGGTTGAAGCATCTTTCTTCCGCCTGCCTGGGTGTTTGAAACACTTTTCCTTAACCAGTTTGTTGTGTATTGGCACATCCTTGATGGCTTGGAGAAGTGGTATTTTTACACACAATTGCTTGAGCTCACCCAGAAGCTCATCCTCTTCTGGGTTGGGTTGTGTGGTGGCTGTTAGTCTCTCAGGAAAGGGTGGAATAGCCTTTGGTTCACTTTCCTATTTATCTTCCTCGTCCTCTGGGGGAGGAGGTTGGCGATCTGGTAGAGTCTTTCCAGATCGAAGATTGATCTCCTGGATCTCCACAGCATAGGTAGGGCATGAGGTTTCCCCAGTGTATACCTGTTGGGCCTGTCTATTGTTGGGGTTTGGGTTCGGTTGAGTAGGCATTTGAGGTTTCCTTGGAGGAGCAGGAGGTAATGGCTGAGGTTGAACTGGTGGTGGAGGCAAAATGGCGGGAGGCGTATTGTACTGGGGCCTCGACCCCGACTGAGGTGCATTCCACTGAGGCTGTGGCTGGGCATGTGAATGATATGAATGAGAAGTAGGTTGAGTAGGGTACTGAGGTGGATAAGACCATGGAGGAGGCATGGACCAGGAAGGATGAGCAGGGGGACCCCAGGAAGGCATAGGAGTCGATTGGTTGGGGCTGTAATAAGCTTGAGGTGCCCCCTGCATTCCCTGCTGATAAGGTCTAGATCCTTGTGGCCTCCTTTGGTTGAGGTAATAGAGAGGTTCAGTGGGAGCTTCTGTCCCTTGGTATATGGCTTTAAACCCAGGTAAGGTTGGACACTGATTTGTGGGATGGTCCTCCTCACAAACGAAACATACTTCAACCGAATGCAATGGGTATTCGTTCTTAGGGTGTCTCCTTGTGCACCTAGGGCAGAAGACAACCAAGGCTCTCTCAGCTTCTTATTTCTTCTGCTGGATCCTGAATGTGTCCAGCTGCATGGCAATGGTCTGTCTCACCTCACTCTTGAGATCTTCTAATTGATTTGCAAGCTCATGTTTGGAGAAAGGGACACTAGTTGAGAGGAGGTTTCCTCTACCTCGTTTCCGGGCTGCCCTGGAGTGGTTTCTAAACACAGTCTTGATGTCCTCATAAGGCAGTTGGTAAATGTCCCCCCCAGCTAACATGTGAAGGGTATCTAAGAGGTCTTCAGGGACTCCTCAGAGCAGGACCAACTTGAGGGATTCAGGGTCAAGTGTGCACCTGGCCCGCTTATAGCTAAGTTGGAACCTCTCCTCATAATCCTCTAAGGACTTGTCATTTCCCATGGTCATCCGAAAGATTTCTCCCTTGGTTTCCTTGGACCTACAGTAATCCCTGTACTTGGTATTGAAAGCTTGCTGCATCTGAGCCCAAGTGGTGATACTATTCCCAGGTAAGCCCATGAACTAGCGTAATGCTGCATCCTTAAGAGTTGAAGGGAAGAGTTTCAGCTTTTGCTCATCTTCAGTATAGTCATAGGTTCTACAAAGGACAAAAAACTCAAACAGGAAGGTATCAGGATCTTCAGTAGTCAGTCCATGGAAGTGAGGTAAGGCGGAGGGGCTAATGTTCTTCATTTTCATCTCTCCATTGGTCTCTCGGATGGGGAAGGCACCTTCTATTCTCTCATCTTCTCTTCTATTGTCAGCCATAGCTTCAGATGGAGTGGTCTCTAACTCTTCTTCTTCTATAGGAACTTTGTATATCTCTGGGTGTTCACCTATAGGTTCTTCTGGATCACTGTCACCAAAGAAGAGAGAAGGGTGACTCAGTGATGTGGTGGGGGTGTTGGGTAGGAATTTGCCTGATTTATCTCGGTTTCTACGAGGCATGAAATGGAAAAGACTTTCTTTTTTCTTTTGATTGCTTTTGCTTTTTTTCTTTGGTACCTGCAAAACTGAAACAGATTGATCTACAACTAACTATAAAGATGCGGAATTAAACTGAAAGCAGGAAAGAACTAATCTACTTTGCTCAAATGAAATTGCAGGAATGGAAATGCTAGTCTACGCTTACAGAATTGAAACACTAATCTACGCTTGCAGAAATGAAATGCTAGTCTATGAAAGCAGGAAATGTTAATCTAGGAAAGCAGGAAATGCTAATCTATGAAAGCAGGAAATGCTAATCTATGAAAGCAGGAAATGTCTATGCTACTTTTGCAGAATGGAAATGAAATAAACTACTTAGCAGAAGGCAAGAGTAAGAAAATAGAAGAAAAGCAACAATTACTAATACTCTGACGCTTCCCCGGAAACGGCTCCAAAAAGATGGTGGGCTCCAGTATTGTAGCAATAATGCTACAACTCCTGGAGCTTCCTATCTCTAATTTTATCAACCCGGTAGTTCGTACAAACTTGGAAGCGACGGTGGTGTATGCACAAGTACTAGCTCTTGTCGCAGCTGTCACTTGGTCAGCTGGCACAAGTCCGCTAGGGCTCAAGCCAACTTCTATATGTTCTCAGAAGAAGCTTTCTAAATGATGGACGAAGGCTATTTCCAAGGAATTTAATCTACTTTGCAAAAAATGAACAGAAAGCCAACCAAAACATGAAATCCTAGTAAACCCTAATCTGACTAGTTTAACCTCTATGATGCAATAGTGAGAGTGCAAATGTCTAAAAAGGATGCCATTACTTCTAGTGATGTGAAATGCATGAACTCAAACTACTTTCATTGAAAAGAACATTGTTTTTGTATTTTTGCTTAAGTGGTTGGAGTGATTATGGTTTTGTTTCTTATTAGGGTTTGGCTGTGCAGAGGTGGTGCGAAGGGATAGAAAGCTTGGGAAAGGTCAGGAGGGCTGGGAGAGGTCCCAGAGGGTTCCTAGCATCAGTCCACAAAAGTCTACAACGTTTAGGTGCTCGGCAACCAAGTGTGCAGGCTTCTACAGGATGTCTGCAGGGGATCCTACAAGAAACTAAGGAATTCTACAGGAAGTCTGCTACCTTCTACAGGATGTTCTACCATGGGAGTTTTGGGTGATGGTGAAGTGATGGAGTGGTATGGGTGGATAGGTAAGGTGGAGATGGGGCTTGTGATGGCTCAGGGGTAGAGAAATAAGATGGAGAAAGAGTGCACGGAGTTGGTTGGTGGATAGAATGATGGAAACAACGGAAGGTCAAGAAAATGAAGCTACGTGGCAATGGAGGAGTTGGAAGGTAAGCGAGCTGAACAGAGGTCGAGTAGGTGGCTCTTAGGCATGGTTAAGAAGAAGAAGAAGGAAGTGGAATGATACTGAGCAGTGTAAATAAAATAAATTGCTTATGTCTTGCACCAAAAACGAGAATCCATCAACCTGTGCTACCTGTGCTATTAAACCAATGAACAGCAATGTAAATCATGAAGAAAAGTCGTGCATGGAGGTAGAATGAAGAAGTATGGCTCTAGAGCAAAATGCATGGAAGGATCCACGATTAAAACGACTGTGTTGCAGCTTGCATAAAAGTGGAAAAAGACTGCGTTTTTTTTTTGGTGGTTGGTTTATACTGCACCCCAACCCCTAAACAGAGATGGCAGTGAAGGCACTAACAACCTTTTCTTGGAGCTCCAGTGAATTACAAACCTTCTATTCTAATCTAAGCAACTGAAAGTGATTTAACCATAAGCTAATCCTACTCAATCTCATTAAAGAAATCAAATCAGCAGACTGTGTTATTGAAATGCATATCAAACAAGGAAACAAAGTGCTAGAAAGAAAGGCAAATAACACTACAAGAAGAGGAGATCTATTGCTCTCAGGTTGGGACTTAACCTGAGAGCTATAGCTCCCTTAAAAGCTCAGAATGAGATCCAAATCTGCTTGCCTTTATTCATAATCAAAAGTCTAATGTCATGCCAAAACTGGCTTACAAAAACAAACACCGAGCTGTGCTCAGAAATTACAATATCAGTCCAAAAGTTCAAAAATCCCCTAACAAAGGCTATGGCCTTCATATTTATACACAATGAAGATCAAGTTGGCTTCCTCCCTTCGTGGAGCTTGGCTGTCCAACTGAAAGTCAAACTGCTGTAAACTGCTGATCCTGTAGAACGTGTTGGCTGCCTTTAAGCTCGGTGGGGAGAGCTGTTGGAGCTCGGAGTTAAGGTGAAAATCACGAGGAAGTTCATCAATACTGTGGACAACCTCCCTATGAACCCGCAATGTCACCTTTGTTGTCTCCTTGTCTCCATTTACGTGGTATTTTGCTCTCTTTAATGCCAAAAACCTGAAATCATCATGTATTAGCCACATAGATATAATGCCTGCCCTTCTTCCTACAAACAACACGAATATACTAAGAAATGAATGCATAAGTGATAAAAGATGAATGGTTGAGCAAGGTAAGTAGGCCAATATGAGCCCAAATTGTACCAAAATTTGGGGCTCATCACTAGCTCAAACCCAAACTTCTCTAAGGGAATATATCTTTCGGTTCAAGGCTATGCTGTTTTTCCAATAGATTAAGGAGTTTTACCTCATCTCCAGTCTAACTTTTCTTTCACTCCTTGACACTATAAATCAATGCACTCATTTTGTTCATGTCTCATTCAACTTTTCCAGTACCTTGTCCAATTGCATGTTTTGTTCCTCAATCTATTTTTGTTGTTTAATCACATTTTATGTCAAATGTTGTTATTCTTTTGACATGCCCCACACATCAACTCCAATCTTTACTGTACTCCATAGATTTATCATAGTCCCATTAAATTCTAAAACTTCTCGTCTAATTCCCAAGAAAATGTTTGAAGCTTCAACTTCGACATCTTTCACAAAGTAAAATTATTTTTCCTGGTTCTGAAATGACCTAGGTCATCCTAGTCCCTACCTCCTCTTCAAATCCCTCCTACTACCTCCTTCCCTACTCTCCTATTTTCTTCAACTTCAATCCTTGCATCCTCTTCTTCTTTTATTTTTGGGGCATTATGCATTCTCCTTGGCCATTGCTTTTCCTTCATCCTTCCACTTGGATTTTAACAACGTTAATATTCAAGCTTATTTCTATCGTTTTGTAAGAAAAATCACAAATATGATTGTGGAATTTGATACCCACACTGCACATCAATACACATACTAAGAGGGTGTCCTTATTAGGATATATTTTTCTATAGGTGTCCTTGTTGGGATATATTTTTCTATAGGTGTCCTTATCAACATTAGCTTTTTGAATTCTCTATAGCTCTCCTTGTCTAGTGAATATTTCTTTTTTCCTCCCCACTAGCTTCCTTTTTGTATCTACATATTACATGCACTTAAATAACCTCATCCACATATTTTTTAGCTTGCCCCACAAATATTGAGATGGAAAATTTTTCAAAGCTTCTCATAATTTTGTGCCAAGTTGAGGGGGTTGTTCTCCCTTTTTGCAAGCTCAGGAGGTGAAAAAAAAATATGCACTAGCTGTGTAGTTGTTGCAACAACTAGATGTGTCTGAAATTATTATGATCTGCCACTAAAGGGATCTATGAAAGTGTTATGGTCCATATGCATTCACCGTTGTTGTTCTCAATTTCTATGTACTGAGCTATATTTTGACTTCTATCATCAACTATGAATATAATTTTTGATTTCCTTATGAATTATCATATTGTCAGGATCAAAGTCTCTGTACATATGTTGTTGATGGATTTGATGATAAATTTCAAGTTCTTTTACACAACTCCTGGGAACTGGTTGGTCTCTTTCCTATTAGATCATTTTTCTTAACCTTGTTTCACATTAAGACCCTTTGAGTAAACACAAAAAAACATAATAACTCTAGAAAAATAGCCTTTAATGGCTACTACATATGTATAGCCCATGTTTATTTTCTAAAATACTTCTTCCAAGTTCACTTAAACACCATAGATAGGGATTCAGACCATAGTCCAATACTATTAAAAAAATTGGAATAACTTTTTAGATGAATAATCTCGAATAATTAATAGCCGTAGAAATTCCAATCACTTATTACTATGTGGAATGAAATAGTCCTTTACAAAATTGTTGACTCATGATATATTCTTGTATTAATATTTTTCTGGTGTCCCATTTAGGATGTTGAGAGAATCAACAAAAGTAGATTATTCTATTTAGACATTTCAGGAGATGTAGAATTCAGGGTAGCACCTATCCATTTCTAGTGTTGAGTTACTAATTGAAAATCTACCAATATATGTAAAGAAACAAATGGAGCCAACATTCAATATGGTCCTTTCCCATGGTTGATACCAGATCACATCATGTGATTGCATGCATAGGGTGAACAACAGCCCTTTAAAAACCACAAAGCACACTTTTGATAGAGACAACCCCTAATACTCAGTTTAACCAACTGAAGCCTCTCTAACTGAGGTGTACTTGGAGAAAATAATTGTGAGTAATATTCATGTTGTGCTTATTCTATATAAACACCTAAGGCTGCTATAATTTGGTTCTTGTGCATTATCATCACAAAATGATTTTATCTACTAAATAGGTAAGACAAATGTGTATATAATCATAATCAATGAATTCCACAATAGGGAACATACTTTACTTCACCACTATGAGTCTTGGGAACATGATTCAATGGTGATAGACAAAGATGCAAGGAAAATATATAGCCATCATGCATCCAACAAATGAAATAAAAGCAAGAGAACCAACCTTCAAGCAAAAGACTTCCCCTTTAGCAAACAAAGAATATAGTGCAACCACCTCCTCGTATCAAGTCTAAGGTGAATTTGCATCACCATTTGGACTAGCTATTGGGAACCAATGGAGAGACACATCAGGAGAAATTCTACTCATACTCTCCCTTCACAAATTGCTAGAAAAATGATAGATCAAATTTCATAACAACAATGCATATGAAATTGAATCCTTATCTTATGTTCTCTGCCTGATTTTTAATCTATCATGCCATGTGAGAAACCTCTATGCTATTTTCTCTTTTGATGAATGTGAGTTGTCTACTAAATAGTGGAACTCATTTTGTGATTTATTGAGCTTGAATTGGTTTCTCGAACAACATATTATGAATGTTGATATACAAATACGTACCACAATACATTTATACGAATTTCAAAATTTTACACGTGTTGTCAAGGAGCTTTTGAACCACAACCTTGATCTAAGAAAAACTTTGGATTTATCAAATGTAGCACCTTGTTTCTCCTACAACTAAGGGTCATGTTGAGGTGGTCAACGAACTTCTTGCTAGACATAGTTGTCAAGGATTTCCAGAAACAATGGCAAGAATGCACTGCATTTGGCTGCAAGAAGTGGTTACACAAATATTGTGAGAGATTTACTAGAAAAGGATCCACAAATGGCTCAAAGAATAGACATAAAGGGCTAGACAACAATTCACATGGCATCCAAAGGATCCAACTTCTTGTATGTGGTGAAGAAACTACTTAAGGTTGACCTAGCAATAGTTTTTCTACGTGATAGAAATGGTAACACACTATTTCATGTAGTTAGAAGGAAGATGTGTGAGGAGGTATTGTCTCTTGATACAACCTACTAGAGTTTCATCTAATTAAATGACCCGGTTTAGAGTTGTACACTTTAATTATTATGAGGAGGGAAGTGTCAATTCAACCAAGAAGCACAAAGGTAAGATTTATTTCCACTTGGTGCCAAAACCAAAAAAAGCACATAATTATTCCCTAAAACCAAAGAAGTTTATGCTTCAACCCTAACAAGTTTTGCAACATAATCCTTCTTAACATCCACACTAAATGATACCATCCATAAATATTAGATTTCAGTGAGAATAATTTGAATTTAGTAGTAATGTAAATATACCATATAATTTTATAAAAGTTGCTTTATCATTGAACAAATCCAAGTGCCCCAATAAGCGAATAGTGAATGAAACTAAAATAAAGTACGTTTTCAACAATATTATGTCCAAATAGGGTTCCAAATCAAAATCCTTGAAGTTGCATTTGTTTGTAATAAAACTAAAGCAAAAAAAATGATTTCAAAGCTTTTCCTGTGTCTTGCTTTTAACTAATTTTCATCTCACATGACATTCATTTGTCATTCATCTAATATCTGCCTATGGTAGGATTGTGCTTAGAGAAATTACTTAGTGATCATGTCATTTCTATTATACATTTTTGCATATATTAAACTTTCATGAAGATGGACATTCTTTTAAAGTTATCATAATTTCTGAAGTTAAATCTCTCTCTTCTATTTTTCTAAGTATTGCATGTTTTGAATCTGAACATAAGCTCATTAAATTCCATGTTTATTTCATGTGTAAAATATCGATCGTGTACTCTTTGTTTTACATAAACCTTAATTTTAGTAATTTGTTTTATCTATATATGAATTTATTACTCTATCATAGTTGCCATTTTGCATTTCATTGTTTTTATTGAGTTCTGTTGTAGTCATGTAACATATTATTCTATGATGGACATTTTTTCCCTTATAAAGTGATATGCATGTGTAAAATGCAGAGCCCTAGTTAGAAGATTCCACTAAATAGACAATCTAGTCTAATGAGTTTTTTGTTGATATTTAAACTATATTTATTGTAGGAGGAAAAAATCTAATAGTTTGTGGAGAGTATACAAATTGTTGAACATTAGATATCCTCTTACCTTTCATGATGAGATTGAGACATGTCTTTAACAAGAAACCAATATGGAATAAAAGATGGTGCAATCATTGACATTATACAATAAACATAATAGATCATGAAACAAACCATTGATCACTCTAAGAGATCATGAATGGTTTAGTTCTCAAATGAATTTATTTCCCTCATTAATTGATGCAAAACTTGTTTTTGGCCAGTATGCAATTTTGGTTGAACTTGAATTTTGTTTTTAGCCAACAAACAACTCAGGACAAAATTTACATTTAGCATTATGGATAGGCTCTTTACATGTTTTCAATGGAACTATTAGAGAATCCATTTTTTTTTAGAAACTTGAATTTCCTGAACCAGAGCATATCAAAAGAATGTTAATGGAAGGCTTTGCAAAGTTTTCTTAGAGAATTTAACCTCATTTTAGCTACATGGAGACAAATTAGCATAATTACATCAAAGGTGTCTCTCTGCAGGCTTGGGTTGGTAGGCACAAATATTCTATTCCTTCGGTGTATCTTTGTAGCTTTAGGGGCAATTTCTAGTCCTATTCTCTATATTTTTTTATCTGCCTAGATCTATTATATAAAGGTAGAGGGGGATGTAGTGTATTTTTTGTATTGTGTAGTTCTTTTTTCTTTGAGGTTCTTGTCTTCACACCACATTTTTAGTTGAAGTACTTGTAGGAGGACATAGTTATCATTGAGAGGTAGAAAGTGCTTTCCTTGTATCCATGTAATTGCTTCTTTATATACTCATGCTTGGTGTGGATCTAGAAGTGTTTGAATGCCCCTTGGATATTTTGTTGGTGTGATGGGTATTAGCCAAACTTTGTGCTTACCATTTTAACATTTATTTAGGGGTTTCATTTTAGGATCATTGTTATTGATCGTTGTATTTTGACATCTTGAATAGACCCAAGCACTCCCAATTAGTTTTGTAGACTCCACAGCCAGTCAAATTCAAGCAGTAGCTCATTATTCATAATTACATCATATATATTCATTGTTTTTTACTTTTTGGCATGCAAATTAGTCTTTTAGAGGCATATTTTTATGCTATCACAACAAATTTACATGATTCACAAGGTGATAAATCAATACTTGGTGTAATTACAAACTTTAGATTTGATAATTATAAGTCATTTATAGGTTATAAATGTCTTCAAAGTTCACTTCTAATTGAGTGTTCAACTGAACATGTTGAGTATCTTATATGTAACTATTTTCCCCCCACCCACTTTTGATAACTTCCATATCCATTAGGTAGGGACCAGTAGGTTCAATGCTACTTTTCCTATTTAGTAAAAGATTTGCCAATACTTTACAAAGTTTCATAATTTATTGAAAATTGTAGAATTCATAATTTATAAAGTTTCAAGGTTTAAATTTTTAAAGTCTAATTATTTAAAGGGTGCTAGCTCAATGGAAGAAAATCTTATTTACAAGGAGGTTGGTGGTTCTATTCCATTGTTCCCTTATATTCATATGGAATGGTGACAATCAGTTTTTTGTGATAGAGGCTCTTTTGACCATCACCAATCACTTTGTGGTGACAGTTTTTGACCCTCACCAAAATATGTAATGGTGATGGTTAATGAATACCACCATATATATGCATTAATAGTGACAACCATGCAAGGTCCACAATAAATAAATGTTGTTCATCTATAATGGTGATGGTTACTATTTGTCATTATAATCATTATTCGTGATAGAACTTGAATGTCACCACAACTACTATACTTTTGTCTATGCGACCTTTGGTGACATTTAATTTTTGTGGACGAAGGCTATTTTGATTGTCACAAATGAGCTTACAATGATATTTTTCGACCCTCACCAAAATATGAAATGGTGACAGTCAACTAACATTTCCATATATATGCATCAATAATGATGGGAATGAAAGGTCCATCACAATAAATCGTTGTTGCTCATAAGAAATGGTGACAGTCACTATCCGTCATTATAATCATTATTCATGATGGACCTTGAATGTCACCACAACACATAATTTTGGTGACGCCACGTTTGGTGACATTCAATTTTTTGGTGATGGAGGCTAATGTTCGTTACCATTAATCATATGAAATAGTGACAATCATTATTAATAATTATAAATCAATATTGGTGATAGACCTTCAATGTCAACACAACACCTATACTTTTGGCGATGCGACCCTTGGTCACAGAGGCTCTTTTGTTTGTCACCATTGAGCTAATGGTGACATTTTTTTACCCTCACCAATGTCCTTTTTGATGATTATAACTTGGTGATAGCCAGAGAATCCATCTCGAAAGGAATAGACTACATTCCCCACTATATTATCTAAAGCTTTATCACTTAATGGTGTACGAAATAGGTCATGCATGCAAGCATTGTTAAAGTTGTGGTAGTCCACACAAACCCATATATCTATAGTGTTTTTATTTTTTTGTATCATAATCATACTCACCCATTCTCCCTCATCCACCGGATATATAATCCCTGCTGCTAGCAACTTGTCTATCTCTTTCTACACTTTCTCCTAGACTCTCAGGTTCAATCTGTAAAATTAACGCTTTACTAGTTTTTCATATGGTTTTAGCACGAATTTTATCTCCCCTAGGTCTCCCTTGATCCCATTTTGCTCTGCAACTGAAGAAGGGAACACATATTCATACTCTCGGAGGAGGTTAATAATCTCTTTTGTAGTTTTTTCATCCCAATAATCTCCAATTTAGGCTAGTTTTGGTGTTTCTTTAGTCTTGATGTTATGCTTCCACAACTTCAGTGGAAGTGTGGAACATCAGTTATAAGTCCATCCTTGATGTCCCTTTCCCCTTCAATTTTGTGGAATGACAGATGTCGTAATTCCTCCAGACCATTCTCATTGAGCTCTTTTTACACCTTTCCACACACCACTGCTTCATGATACCCTGACTCTAGATATGCTCTACAATATTTTGGTCTATCCACGAGTTCATTAGATGATCTGTTGTGAGCAAAGTTTTCTTGACATCATACAATGCCTTAGTCACCATCCTGTCATTCTATGAGAAACAAAATATGTTCACAAACTGATCAGCTAAACTATCCCAGTCTCATGTTTGTCTTTGTATTTCTTCGTGTACGTACCAAGCTTTTGGAAAAGTTCCTAGGGTGTTTATAAAACCATGCACCCATAACTCTTTTGGAATGCCTTCATGATCCCATTTGTCCTCACAAATTTTCAAATGTTGTTGAATGTCAGAATCCCCCCTTTACTTGGAAAAATATTGAGGGCACTGTTGTCCCTCTGAGATAGTAGTAGGTCAGGCTACAAATGCCAGAGCATCTAAAATAATTGTTTTGGGGGTTTTTGGTTTTAATTTTGGAATACCAATGAATGAAGACAGATGTAGAATTGAAGTAATTAATCCTTTGGGTTATATTAATACTTCAGCAAAGGGCTGCTATAAATCATTACACAATGATATAAATAAAAAACAGTAGTGAGTAGAAGACAACAAAAAATATGATTATCACAGTTTCTAGACTATAAAACAGAACAATCATAAGTTGGAAAACCTTCTAAACTACATTCCAAAGGTTCAAGGTAGGATACTTAAGCTTACGCAAGATGCTGATGATTTATTGATTAGAGGGGATTAGCTACACAGACAGTTGCATTAATTCATTCTCTTAATAGATGATCACTTTAGGAGCTTAAAGGAATCAATTGAAACTCTAATTGTTCCTACCTAGATATCTCTATAAGTCATAAGCATATGAAGAAAAACATGATTGAAAATTGGAAAGACTTACAGGATAACACAAAACTGTGTAAAACCAGATTCAGAATCCTCTTCTTTGTATTAAGGTTCTAGAAAAACTGAGTACATCAAGTGTCTAAAAAAGCTTCCTTCAAAGGTGCAACCAGGTTCAAAATGGAAAGAGCAGTCATGACTTTACAAGCAGTGAGCAATAAACCATGAACTTCGAACCCATAACATCTCGAGAAGAGATTTATTTATATAATAATAATACTAAAGATATCTTAAAAATGTTTAAGGTTTATTCAAGGAAAGGAAAATATCTTTATTCAAGAAGATAGGGGCAGCTCTTAAACTGCTTCTTGCTATCCCTTTTTATTTAGGTTGTGCTGGCTTTGTTTTTCTAATATTTTGGCCTTTTGGCTGATTGATTATTGGTATCCTTCACGTTGGTAGATTACTTCATTTAAAATTTTTACCTGATAATGATTTAAACTCTGTTCAATATGCTTCAACCTGGCTGAGTGACTTTTACTATGTTTCTTTCTACCTTCACTGCACATTCTAGTTTTTACTGTATTTTTCAACAGTAAAATCCTCATATTTATCTTCAAACTGTTGCGCAGGATTTTTGTTTACAAACCTGGAACAACAATATTTATGTGCAAAACCCAGAAACTTATTAAGAAAAACATGGTGACAGAGGATCTTCAATGGCTTTGATAAGCTTGAAAGGCTATTGGAAGGAGTCTGGGGCATATCAGAAATAAAATTATGGTTTATATGGGCCACAGAGGATTATTGAGGCTTTGTTGTGTAAAATAGGCAAACATAGCAAAAATGCCATTCTAAATGGAAAAACAGTCTTGTTTTGTGTGATAGTGAATAGTGACCATTCTATCATTTTGCGGAAGGCAGTTTTCATCGCACCGCTTATGAGGCACGGCCAGTTTTGGGGAGGAGTCACCCAAAATAATCAGAGCCTAACATGTAGCAATGAAAGATGGTGGAAAACCATTTTTCGGATGGGTAATTCTCATACAGAGAGTCAACCTGAAATTTTCCGAGGGCCGTTGGATTTTGATGGATTAGATCAGATGGTGGTGGAGTGAATGAGAAACGTGGAGGATCAAATGATTAATTATGGATTGAAAACTGAGTTTCACATTTAAATGGAGGTTTAGGCTATTTCTTCATTCAAATCATAAAAATGATTTAACAAATAAATTATTTGCAAAACAGATAATGGTAGACATGAATTTTTATTAACTTTGGCGGATAATGATATCGGGTCTAGGTTCAAATCGGATATCGTTGTCGGAGTTACATGGGGGTAGAACCATTGTAAACGAATGTGATAGGGGCCTGATGCGAAATGGCAGTAAACTGTAATATATATTTGGCTAGGTCCGTTGCGCATCGCATATCGCAATGGCAGAGGGGAATGTTATTAGTGGGACTTGCGATGTGGTAGATGTGATATGGGATTAGATTACGATATATATCTACGCTGGGTACAGGATTCCCATCTCATATCACAATCAGGGTTCACAATGCAGGGAGTAATGCATGTGAAAAGGTTTGTGGTCCCGCCAATATTGCGATGCAATATTATTATGAAATACATCGTTTTATTAATAAAACTAAGGGTTTTCAGGGTATTTTATATAAAGAATTTAATAATATGGAAAAGGGAAAATATTAAGGGTTTACTACATTAAGTTCAATGTTAATATGGAATATAGCAAAAAAGGGGAATTCCACTAAGTAAAGTGCTTTTTAATAGTTTGTTTGCTTTTCATATAAGCATTAATACTTAGGGAAAATATATTTTTGTGGGTTTTTCATGTAAGAAGGGATTTTGTATGGGATTTTCACTTTTCTTAGGAAAAAAGGGTTTTTACCTTAGGAAAAGGGGTTCTTAGTGGAAAATGAATGAATATAAATGTATAAAGGTAGGAAGGGAAAATCAGTAAATATATGAATGAATGGAGATTAATGGGAAGTTAATTACTTGATCAGGTAGACCTTCATTTGCTTCGTGTAATTGGATCATGGACACAAAAAACATGATAAATGTACATTTTGTCCAATCAATAATCAAATTCCTGAAACCTTTCTCTACTTACCCTTTACTTATCCTATCATTTTTTCTTCACTTAATGGGTGCATTTAAGCTAGCAAACCCTTTTCCTTTCTTCTTTTTTAACAAAAGAAAACTATCTAAATCTACCCTTATATCAATCCAAGGGTTGAGATTAAACTATTGAGCACCTTATTATTCTCTACCTAACTATTGATTTTCCAATATTAAACAGTTTGACTAGACCTTTATTCTCTAACTATAACATCAAATTTAAAGCATGAAGCAGTCAATTTTAAACTATTTAACTGTCATGGGTTGTGGCATTTAGACAAGTTGCACACAACCATTATTTTGCAGAAAAAGGTAGTGGCATTTAGACTTGCTCACTTTCAGAGTTTATTTGTTTTATTTTCTTTCTAACCTAACATTTTCATTTTTCCTTGATTTTTTAGAGCATATAACCTAACATTTTCTTTGATATGGATGTCATCATCAATATTTATTTTTGAAATAGCATTTTATTCACTATAGTTATGTCCATATCCTAACCTAACATTTTTTTTAAATATTCTACCTTATCGAAACCAAAATGCTACAAAATTGGGTCCATCTGGGGACTTTTCTCTCCTGTAGAATGTATAGAACCTGTAGATCCATGTGCCGTCTCCTCGAGCTATGGAGTATTTGCTGTAAAAAATCACACTGACATCTTGGAAAGTGAAAGAAAACCAGAGTATTTACAATGAAAACTATTTCAACTACTCAGTACTGAATGTAGTGTTTGAGAAACCTTCCATTTATAGGATAAGTGGAATATAGCCCCTGAGGATTCTGCAGCACAAAAGTATTATTACCCTTTACTTCAACAATTGTTAAGGGTCCAAACCATAAATTTTCAAATTTTCCATGCTTTCCTTCCTCTTCTCTTCTGGCATCCCATCATAGAACTAGATCACCTTCCTTAAAGTCCCTTTCCCTGGCTCTTTTTTCAAACAAGACCTTCATCTTACTTTGATATTTCTGCAATTTGCATTGAAATTCATCTCTGTTTTCATTAAGTTCAATAATCTGATTTATTCTTCTAGAAAAATCATCAAGTTCATTTGTTGCATCCTACAAAAATTTTAAAATTGGGAAGGCCAAATTGGTAGGAAGATTGCATCTTTACCATACACTAATTGAAATGGAGATTTTCCAGTTGATCTCTTTGGAGTAATTCTATTTGGCCATACTGCATAAATCAAATGTGAATCCCAGCTCTTCTTATGATCAGCTAGTGTCTTTTTTATTACCTTTACCAGACTCTTGTTTGATGATTCTGCAAGGCCATTACCCTGAGGGTAATATGGAGTTGAATGATGTAACAGAATCTGATATTTCTAGCAAAATTCAATCAATTTAACACTATAAAAATATGTTGCACTATCATCAACAATTTGATTTGGGCAACCAAATCTGGATGAGATATTTTCCTCAATAAACTTAATTACTACTACATCAGTAGCATTTCTGACTGGAATTTCTTCCACCCATTTAGTAAAGTAGTCTGTTGCAGTGAGAATCCATCTATGCTAATTACTTGAAGTGGGGTGAATTTCTCCAATAAAATCTAATCCCCATTGAGAAAAAGGTTCTGAAACTATTGATGGAACAAGTGGAAGAGCTGCTAATTTTTGTTTACCAACAAACATTTGACAAGGAACACAACCTCTGACCTTTGCCCCTACTTGTAAAAACAATGTGGGCCAAGAAAATCCTCCTCTCAGAATCTTGTATGATGTTTCTCTCCAAGCATAGTGTCCCCCACAAAATAGTATATGAAACTGATCAATGATTCCTTCAGTTTCTGATTCTGTTAAACATAATAACAAAGTATTCAGTGGATATTCCCAGTATAAATTTGCATTAATAATGCAGTACTTGACTGATTTCAACTTGAGGGTTTTACACTGGGTTTTGGAGAATGATGCTGGACACTCAAAATTAATCAAGAAATTTACAATATCTTGATACCATTTTGACAAAAAAAAATTCTCATCAATGTGTATAGAACTAATCTTTTCTGAAGGTAAAGGTTCTTGTGGATTCTCCCCTTCTACAAGGAAAAAAGGTTCTTGTGTATTCTTCCCTTGTATTTCTAAAATAGAATTGAATCCAAGTACTTTGCAGTTGGATTCAGCTAGAAGATTAGCTAATCTTTGACCTTTACTAGCTTGGTAGTCTTGATAGTCAGATCAAACTCCAGAATTTGAGTGATCCATCTACCTCTTTTCCCATCGGTGTTTGGTTGGGTTAAGACAATTTTGACAGCACTAATTAGGACATAAGCAGTAATAGGTGAGTGTAAGACATACATTCTGAATGATTTTAGGGCTTGAATAAGGGCATAGGCTTGCTTCTCAATGATGTCATACTTCAGCTCAACATCTCTCATAGCCTTGTTGAAAAAGGCTATGGGTTGGTCATGGGAATCTTCATTTTTTTGTAATAAAAGAGTAGCAAGGGTTATTTTAGAGGTAAAAGAGAAAATATTAAATGGCTTAGCATAATGGGGGCTGGCTAAGGTGGGAGCTTCAAAGATTGCCCTTTTTATTTGTTCAAAATCATGCCTAGAATTGGGAGTCCATTTGACTTCATGGTCCTTTTGGAGAATGTCAGCTATGTCTTTTACAATCTCTGCATAATTTGGAATAAATTGCCTTAAAAAGTTAATCTTGCCTAGAAAATCTTGAATCTCCTTATTTCTAGGCAAGTTCAATGATTCAATGGCAGATACTCGTTTGGGGTCAACTACTACTCCCTCCTTTGAAATGATATGGCCCAACAATTTTCCTTCTTTAACAACAAACAAGGACTTCTTTGGGTTCAATGGTATTCCAAATTTTCTACACCTGTCAAAAACCTTCATCAAGTGTTCTAAATGTTTCTGATCAGTTTTAGAAAAAACAGTTATGTTATCACGATAAATACCCACAAATTTATTTACCTAACCCATGAAAGCTATTTCCATAGCTCTCTAAAATGTTGCTCCAACATTTGTTAAGCCAAATGGCATCTTTGTGTACATGAATGTACCCTAGGGTGTAGTAAAAGTTGTTTTCTCTTTGTCTACTATATCAACGTTCAGCTGATTATAGCCTGAAAAACCATCAAGCATAGAAAGCCTTTGTGCTCCTGAAATCATTTGCAATAACTGGTCCATTTTGGGAAAAGGATAATTATCTTTTAACGTTGCCTTCTTCAGATTTCTAAAATCCATGCAGAGTCTTATTTCTCCATTTTTATTTCTAATAGGGACTAGATTTTCGACCTAATTAGAATATCTAAGAGGGAGGATGATATGGGCATCTAACATTTTCTTAATATCTCTTTCTATAGTTGGTAGAAGGGCTGGATTTATCCTTCTAAGCCTGTGTTGAAATGGTTTTGGTTCTGGCTTCAGAGGAATCTTGTGTCGTATTAACGATGTATCATAAGTCTTTAAATTAGCGTAAGTCCAGGCAAAAACGTCCTTATAATTTTCGGTAATTTAAAATAATGAGATTTGATTTCTAGGTCTAAAGATGTGCACAATTTGATGTTTTTAATATCTTTATTGGTTCCAACGTTAATTTCTTCTACGTCATCTTCTGAAGAAATGGACTGCGGGTTTTGGAAAACATCATTTGATCGAATAATTTTTTTAAAGGAATGAGTCCCTTTGGAATAAAATTATTTGATAATTGAATAACGTCATGATTAACAATCTATGCTTTAAAATCTGAAGTATCATTCCCTTCTGCGTTTTCATTTGTTTCAGTTCTGTCATCATCAATTTGCAGAAATGGAAATTTATTTATAACCTGTAGAAATGATTTCAATTGTTCATCGTCTTCGAATATTTGCCAATGTTTCAGGTTATATATGATAGATGGCCTATATTTGACTTGAATATGATATGGTACATCAGTATGATTAGGAATTTTAAAAGCACTCGCAGAGACAGCTAAAGCATTTACATGAACGTTCTGATCTCTAGGAATGTGAGCCAAAGTAAATGCATCAAAAAGATTTTCAACTGAATCCGATACCTCATTTTGGTAGGACTTAAGTCTAGGGTGCTTGGTCTAGTAAACATTCTTTACATGCTTAACAATAAGTTCAAAATCGGTAAAAACACTTAAGTTCTAAACTTTTAAGCTTTTGGCTAAATTCTATCATAAAAGAAAAGCTTTATATTCAACAACATTATTTGTAACTTCAAAGTCTAATTTACATGATTGGGTTATATTTTCCTTTTTAGGTGAAATTAAAACTACTTCAACTCCAGCCCCATCTTTCATGCAAGAGCTATCAAAGAACAATTTCCAAATATCAGTTTGGTTTAGTTCAAAAATTTCAACTACCTCTTCAATTTTGACTTGAGTTTTCTATTGTTTTGAAGTGGGTTGAAAACAACCAAAGTCCTGATCTATTGCATAAATTGGATGGTTCCTTGGTTAGTCAGTTTTACAAATAGTATGTATAAACCTTACCTCTCTATATAATCTCAATTTCTCTCTTCCAAAAACAGGAATAGTAGCATATGACATATCCATTTATACAGTTCCCCATAGTTTGGCACAACATGACCTGGAAAGGAGCATTCCAAACCTGGGAGAGATATCTGTGACACCAATATCAAGTACTACACTTTTTACTAGAATTTGGGCAAGGGTAACCACTAAATCCTTATTCAATCCTAAACAGGGCACCCTTTTAGAATCAAAGGTGTACAGGTCATCGTAGGATTTAGTGATGTCGAGCTTCAAATGGTCCATGATGGATTTTGGCATAAGATTGTGCTCTTGAATCAAGCATACAATTGTATAACATGGAGTCATTTGTTTTAAGAGTTACATAGAAAGGAGGCACTATCTCATCGATCATGTCTAAACTAGGGCCAAAAACTACCGCTGGTTTTTCATCTTGTAAACTTATGACATCACCCTCAGCATCATCTGAGGTACTTTGTATCCATTTTGAGACTTGGCTTTTGTAACCAGGGTTTTTGGAAAGTTCTAATAGTGGAATTGGGATCTTAACCCTCTCTAATTCTTTTTCAACATTAAATGCAGTCAAAATGCTTTTATTAGTTTGGGAGGTATCAATTGACTGATCTAATGTCTGAATAAGAGTCATTTGAGCTTCAAAGGTTTTGGTAAGTGGTTCAATCACTAGAGCTTCCTTTGGAGGTATCCCAAGACCAGGCCTAGGCCTAAGATCATACCTTTTATTTAATTTTGTAATTAGAAATTCAGAAAAAGCATGATATTTAGATACATGTGTAGCTTCCTGTTCTTCTTGAACCTGATTCTATTGTGACAGAAGAATGATGGCTATTTGATTGGAGGAAGAATCCATATTATTAATATCTTCAGTAATTGTCATAGTATTATCATCAGTTTGTTGGTAATCTATCAATAGAGGAGTAGGAACCTGTTGATCATTGCTAGGTCTCTAAAGAATTTGTAGTGGTTGGTTTCTTTTATACTGACCTTGATTTTTATTTTGGGGCCTAGTAACTGTTTGTTGAATGGTCCTAGGTTGGGTCTCAATCTTTGAAATCCTATTTGATAGGTTTCTAAGAAGAGATGTTATTTCATCTATTTTTGAGTCTTCTGATTTAGTATTAGAGGAACCAGAGGCTTCTTGAATAGATTTAAGTTTTCTTTAGGCCTTTTCTTCCTTAAGTTTTAAAGAAGTTGAGGTTGCCCTATTTGCTTCTACTTCTATAGCATTTGTTTGCATATCTTCAAGAGTTATTGAAGTTCTCTCTCATAGCATAACAACAAAGTCATCATCAAAAGCTTTGGAAAATCTAGACTTAGTTGTTACTACAGGAGGCTAACAATTAGTAGGTATTTTCTAATAGAGTTTGTTAAATCTTTTGATAAAATCTGCCACTGCTTCACCAAAGTTCCTTTTAAGCTCTTCAAATTCTGTGAAGAAGTAAAGAGGATCCTTTTTAACACCCCATTGATTTTTAAATATGGTAGTAAGCTCTTCCTAATTTCTAATGATAGCTACTAGTAACTACATAAACCAAATCCTCACATTTCCCTCAAGTGACTATACAAACAATCTCATATAAACATTTTCTTTTACAATATTCATGTTGTTTGCAAAGTCAAGCAAAGCTTGAAGATGGTCGTCAGCTGAGGGACCAGTTTCTCCATTGTACTTGGGAACGTATCTTAAGTATCCATGTGGGAATGCATCAAGGTTATTAGGTAAGACTAAGGCAACATATCTAGCCTGTACAATAGGTCGAAAATCCATGACAGCAGGGGGTGTATGAGGTTCTTGATGTGTATGAGGTTGTCTAGGTGGAGTATGAGGTATTTGTGTAGATGTATAGGATGAAGAAGAAGTAGAGGAAGAAGATGGTGATTCAAGGGTTGATGGACTAGTTGGAGGTGAAGGAGGAGATGAAGGAGGAGATCTCCTGAAAGACTTCAAAGGAGTCATAAGAACTAACTTTGGGACCTGTAAAGGAATACCTTCTTTTGTTTCAAAGAGAGGATTGGAATATATAGAAGAGGTCTCCTCAGATTGTTTGGAAGAAGAAGCTTCAAGCTAGTCAAAAATGGAAGGAAAATGATAGGTGGTAGGGGATATGAAATCTATGGGTTTATATTCTGGTAGATTAACACCCAACTCAGATTCAGTTTTAGGTGATCTTGGAGGTAGTGTGGGTATTGGATGAGATTCTAATGAATGAATAAAGTATGCTGACTTAAAATCAACTCCTCTGTTTAGAAGTTCAGCAACCCTAGGTGATAAATGGGAATAATTAGGATCAATTGGGATATTACTATAGGATTCAAATGATTCTCATTATTCAGAGTGAAGGAATGAAGAGGAAGAAGAAGATGGTTGGTGTCCAATTGTAGAACTAGCTTTTCTCGGAAGCCTTTCAGGATCTGACACAGGTTTAACTATGTCAGCTTTTGAAGGAGATCTGGTATGTTTATATAGTCCCAGCTTGGGAGTGTGGAGTTGCATAGGTGAATGATTTTAACCTTTCTAAACCCTTTAATCACCTTCAAAGGATAATAATGAATGAATATCGTTGTCCCAAGGGAAACTTGAATGAAATTCGAATCCCCGGCAAAGGCGCCAATCTGATGTTTTCCCTTTGAGATAGTAGTAGGTTAGGCTACCAATGCCATAACATCTAAAATAATTGTTTGGGGGTTTTTGGTTTTAATTTTGGAAGACTAATGAATGAAGACAGATGTAGAATTGAAGTAATTAATCCTTTGGGTTATATTAATACTTCAGTAAAGGGATTCTATAAAGCATTACACAGTGATATAGATAAAAAATAGTGGTGACTAGAAGACAACAAAAAATATGATTATCATAGTTTCCAGACTGTAAAACAGAACAATCATAAGTTGGAAAACCTTTTAAACTACCTTTCAAAGGTTCAAGGTAGTATGCTTAAGCTTAGACAAGATGCTGATGATTTATTGGTTAGAGGTGATTAGCTACATAGACAATTGCATTAATTCATTCTCTTAATAGATGATCACTTCAGGAGCTTACAGGAATCAATTGAACTTCTAATTGTTCCTACCTAGATATATTTATAAGTTATAAGAATATGAAGAAAAACATGATGATTGAAAACTGGAAAAACTTACAGGATAACACAAAACTGTGTAAAACAAGATTCAGAGTCCTCTGCTTTGTCTTAAGGTTACAGAAAAACTGAGTACATCAAGTGTCTACAAAATCTTCCTTCAAAGGTGCAATTAGGTTCAAAATGGAATGAACAGTGATGACTTAACAAGCACTGAGCAATAAAAAATGAACGTCTAACCCATAAAATCTCGAGAAGGGAGTTATTTATATAATAATATTACTAAAGATATCTTAAAACTTTTTAAGATTTATTCAAGGAAAGGAAAAGATATTCATGCAAGAAGATAGGGGCATCTCTTGAACTGATTCTTGTTGTCCCCTTTTACTCAGGTTGTGTTGGCTTTGTTTTCTAATATTTTTCCCTTTTGGCTGATCGATTGTTGGTATCCTTCACGTTGGCAGATTGCTTCATTTAACCTCTTTACCTCATAATGCTTTAATCTCTGTTTAATATGCTTCAACCTGGCTGAGTGACTTTTACTGTGCTCCTTTTTACCTTTGTTGTGCATTCTAGTTTTTACTATGTTTTTGAATAGTAAAATCCTCATATTTATCTTCAAATTGTTATGTAGGTATTTTTTTACAAACCTGGAACAACAGTCTTTACATGCAAAACCCAGAAACTTATTAAGAAAAAATGGTGACAGAGGATCTTCAATGGCTTTGCTAAGCTTGAAAGGCTATCGGAAGGAGTCCGAGGTGTATCAGAAAGAAAATGATGGTTTATATGCGTTGCAAAGGCTTACTGGGGCTTTGCTATATAAAACAGGCAAACAAAGCAAAAATGGCGTTTTAAATGGAAAAACAGTCTTGTTTTCAAATATGGCGTGATAGTGAATAGTGACCATTCTGTCATTTTACGGAAGGTATTTTTCATCACACCGCTTATGAGGCATGGGCAGTTTTAGGGTGGAGTCACCCGAAATAATCATAGCCTAACACGTAGCAACGGAAGATGGTGGAAAACCATTTTTCGGATGGGTAATGCTCGTATAGAGAGTCAACCTAAAATTTGTTGAGGGCCATTTGATTTTGATGGATTAGATTGGATGGTGGTAGAGTGAATTTTAAGTGTGGAGGATCAAAAGGTTAATTATGGCTTAAAAATTGAGTTTAACATTTAAATGGAGGTTTAGGCTATTTCTTTGTTTAAATCGTAAAATTGATTTAACAAACAAATTCTTTGCAAAACACATAATGGCGGACTTGAATTTGTATTAACTCTAGCGGATAAAGATATCAGGTCCTGGTTCAAATCAGATATCGCAATCAGAGTTAGGCGGGGGTAGGCCCATCACAAAGGAATGCGAGAGGGGCTGGATGCAAAATGGCAGTAAACTGTAATATATATTTGGTCGGGTCCGTTGCGCATCACATATCACAATGGCAGAGGGGAATGCTATTAGCGGGACTTGCGATGGGGGCAGATGCGATATGGGATTAGATTGCGATATATATCTGCATTGGGTCTGGGATTCCCATCGCATATCGCAATTGGAGTTCGTAATGCAGGGAGTAATGCATGTGAAAAGGCTTGTCATCCCGCCGATATTGCGATGCAATATTATTATGAAATACATAGTTCTATTAATAAAACTATTGGTTTTCGGGGTATTTTATATAAAGAAGTTAATAATAAGGGAAAGGGAAAATATTAAGGATTTAATACATTAAGTTAAATGTTAATATGGAATATAGTGGAAAAGGGGAAATTTATACGAAAAGGGGAATTTCACTAACTAAAGTGATTTTTAATGGTTTATTTTATTTTCATATAAGCATCAATACTTAGGAAAAATATATTTTTGTGGGTTTTTCATGTAAAAAGGGATTTTTTTATGGGATTTTCACTTTTCTTAGGAAAAGAAGGTTTTGACATTAGGAAAAGGGGTTCTTAGTGGAAAATGAATGAATATGAATGTATAAAGGTAGGAAGGGGAAATTAGTAAATATATGAATGAATGGAGATGAATGGGAAGTTAATTACTTGATCAAGTAGACCTTCATTTGCTTCATGTAATTGAATCATGGACACAAGAAACATGATAAATGTACATTTTGTCCAATCAATAATCAAACTGCTGCAACCTTTCTCTACTTACCCTTTGCTTTTCCTATCATTTTTCTTCACTTAACAGGTGCATTTCAGCTAGAAAACCCTTTTCCTTCTTTTTAAACAAAAGAAAACTATCTAAATCTACCCTTATATCAATCCAAGGGCTTAGATTAAACTGATGAGCACCTTATTATTCTCTACCTAACTACTGATCTTCCAAGATTAAACAGTTTGGCCAGATCTTTATTCTCTAACTATAACATCAAATTTAAAGCATGAAGTAGTCAAGGTTAAACTATTTAACTGTCATGGGTTGTGGCATTTAGACAAGCTGCACACAACCATTATTTTGCAGAAAAAGGTAATGGAATTTAGACTTGCTCACTTTCAGAGTTTATTTGTTTTATTTTCTTTCTAACCTAACATTTTCTTTTTGCCTTGATTTTTTAGAGCAGCTAACCTAACATTTTCTTTGATATGGACATCATCATCAATATTTATTTTTCAACTAACATTTTATTCACTATAGTTATGTCCATATCCTAACTTAACATTTTTTTAAATATTCTATCTTATCGAAACGAAAAAATGCTACAATAGGTACTACCTCTCTTGCTTGAATCTTACTTCCATGGCTATTTTGATTTTTTCCCATTCTTGGAGGTATTTGTGGTGACCGCCCCACCATCTTATCAATGTATCTTGTAACATGACATTTAGTAATGATACTTATGTTATTCGATAAGAATTGCATCAATATTGTTGAGAAATTAATTTATAGAATCTATGGCATTAAATATAGGGAATTTTTTACCTCAGTGCCAATACAATTGACCTAACAAATTGTGGTGCAATGTCTAGTGTTGATCTCATATCCACTCTGCTGCCAATCATTCAAGGCAACCTCTAAGCCAACCTCTGAAATCTGAATGCTATGCTAGCTGATAAACCCTTGAGCTGTTGGGTTAATGTAGTCCTATCTTCTTCCTGTCGTTAGTCTATATAGTTGATATAACATCCTTGGATCTTGGCTGTCATCTGTTGGTCTTATGAATATTGGTCCCTGGTATGGGTCAAGAGGCAGAATCATCCTAACCACTTATGCCTAAAAATTCATTAGTTCCTTGTTCAAGTAAATTATAGCATATTTTCAAAAGCTCAATGCATCCTGAGCAGTGCTAGGTAGGGGTCCTTATCTGACATGATGTTTATTACTTTGAAATTTACTTGTGTCTTCATCCCCATTACATCCACTTCTACATCCACCAGTCTCCAAATCAGAAGGATACAACATTGGTTTTCCATCCGTAGCTATATTGGTGAAAATGTCAATTGAGGTTTTTTGAGTTCTTACCATGTTTTACATTGAATAATGTTGACAACTGAGCCTAGATCCAACATCGTTTCCTTAATATGGAACCTTAGAATCTTAGAGTCTATCCTGAACTCTCTACCTTTTCTCTTCTTGTTCCTTTGTACTCTCCTAGTGTGTCATTTGGGTAAGTTAGCATAAATGAATCCTTCGTCAACCTCCTCTTCTATGATAGTCACTTTCAAACTCTTCTACAACTGCCCCAAGATCTGGTTGTCACTCACGATCTGTGGAAATAATCTACACCATTCTTGGATGGGTCAGACTATTGTGGACTATGATAGATCTAGGATCTTATCTTTATTAGATTTTGGCTTCTCCTTCTGTGACCTTTTACCTCCAATCAGATTGTTGAAAACTTTTGTTACTTCCTTGTAGTATTTCTTCTACTTTTCAGGGTCATATGAGCCCTTTGGGGAGGTCAGTCCAATATTTGTGGGCTAGTCTGTGGCTCCTTGACCAACCCCATTCCTTTTGCATCCTCATGTAACTATATTATTATTTGAGAGGGGGGTCGCCTTTGATACTCTTGGATCAAATTTAATTAAGTTCGATCCCCTCTATTGGTTTTGCTCTTCCCATACTGCAATCAATTCCAGATATTCTTTTGTTTCACGTGCATTGACATTACACTAAGATAACGATGGTCTTCTAAGTAGTGGGTAGTCCCATGCAACATTCCCTTCTTGATTATAGTTGTAACAACGAATTTTGCCTCTACCCCTATCCCTTCCACCCATTTCTTCTCCTCCTCCTCGCCCTCCTTGAGGAGTCTCATTAACTCGTAAGGTTGAGTGGTCTGGCCTACCTATTAGAGAACCCAATGGTCTACACTTGTCGGTATGGTAAGTTGTTGAAGCGTAAAATTCACAATAATTGTTATTTGGAACATTAAAGTATTTTTATAGTATTGGGCACAGATGATGGGAGTGTCCATACCCCCTCCATACCTCACAACACTCTCGTTGCTCCCAGGATACAAACCTTAAGATCATATTTGCATGACTCTTGCTGTAGGTTTAAGCCCAGGTGATTCTACTAGTGTAGAAATGGTACTTGCACCTCACAACGTTGGATAGTTTCTAACAACATGAACGTCCACTAAGCACATTTTACAACATACGTTTGGTTGTGCTGACCGAGATGGTTGTAGATCCTTTAATTTCTTTGTCATACTTGAAATTTTATGTTTGAGACACAAGATATATGGATCATGTGGTCTTGATCCCCCCCTGTACTCGTGTGGGTATCATGCCATAGCTTCTATATAAGTTTCTTACTCAAGATCATCTTGTAGTGTATCAAAATTTTGTTGCATCAATGGTGTATAGGTGAGAGGCAACAATGCTTTCATAAACCAGTCCCTTTGGTGATTCAGATCTATCAAGTAAATTATTTTACTGATTACATCCTTAAACCTTTGCATCATCTCCCATGCCATCTCTCCCTCCTACTACTTTATCTCCCACAACTTTGAAAACGCTTGCTGATCGGTTTGTGGAAGTTTAAATTCTTGTACAAATTCTCTTTTAACGTCATCCACAGTTGGGTTCTACTGACACGACAAATTTTTGCTATGCGAACAAGAGGAACTAACTCGATTGCAGACCCCAATTAGATCCGCTTTTGTTTGAAGTGGCTAGTTCCAAGGGGTTTTAAAGGATCCATTAAACTGTTATAGATGTTGAAAGATTGCTTCTTGGAGGAAGACTTAAATTAAGTCAACAAAAAAAAAGAGTGAACAGATATGTATGAAAACCTTTCTACACTAATTCTAACAACTTATGCTAGTCCTAACTATTCTAATCTATCCTGCAAGAGCATAAAAAAATATATTAAACATCATGCATAGATTCCAAGTCCAAATGAATCAATTACTGAGTTCACAGATGAAAAAGGCTATATTAAAGCTTAATTGCAATCTAATTACTCACACAGGAATGCACATTCCTATTCCTACAACTAAACTTGCAACTGATGTTTAACATAGTCTCAAATCAGGGACTCCTCAAGAATTAACTATGATAAAGAATTACATTAAAATAACCAAGGCTAGTCATAAGTTGTATTGTTATATGTATGCACAAAACAAAACACATTTATATTTATGCTAGCAACAACACCTTGATTCCAAACACATGAAAGGAGAATCTGAAAAAGGCTCCTTCTTGACCCAAACAATCTTCTTTATTAGCACAATAAATCAAAAGTTGTTCTGCCCAAAAAATAAGTCCTCCCTTCATCTCTGGAGGTAATAATTATGCAGAAGGAACTGACCCTCAGTCTTCCCCTAACTTTTCACCTCCCTTCTATTTTCAATACACAAATAAAAATATGCAGACGTAGAATAGTCGATGTAACCGCTGACACATCGAGGTTACATTTGCTGGAACGTTCTACTTCCTGGGGGGAATGAACAAATGCTAATGGAAAGGAGAGTGACTACGTCTCATCTCTTCATGATGAAACCTGGGACAACTTCACTTTCAGAATACACAGACAACACGTGGAAAACCCAAACGAGAACGCCTAAGGTCATATCTTTAAATAGAACACACCAGCATATATGAACTCTTCGGATCGGCTCATGCATCTTTTAATCCTCGCCTGTAGTAGTAATTAACATTAGCTTTATGATTATGAAACATATGATAGAAATGACTAAGAAAAAACCTTGCCCTCATTAAAACTTTATAAAATGATAAGGCATATTGAAATCAAAAGGAGTGGGTGTGAAAGAATCGGCCCCTAGTTCAGCCAAGGTTGTGATGCGGTCAACTTGCAATCGCACATCGCAGTAGGCAATCACATGCAACATCACACTTATCATATTTTACTTTGAAAACCCAGAACAAAACATTTTATAGGAATACATGGGAAAACCCACAGCCGAACCATAAGGCTGGACTTTAAATCCTATACACCCAGATCTATAGTTATCATCGGGTCCTCCATATGGTATCACACCTTATTTATAGGCACTGGACTCTACCGATTGCAGTTTGGAATTGGGGAAGCGGACCCAAAATATATGCATTGCGGTTAATAGTTCTGGCGGGTCCACCATATGGGATTTTCCTTTCAAAACCTAGACCATAACACTTTATTGGAATACACGATGAAACATAGGAAAACCCGCGACCATAACAGAAGTCCGGACTTCAAATATTATGCACCTAGGTCTATAGTTATCGTTGGGTCCATTAATCACATCATGCCTTATGTATAAGCCCCAGGCTCCACCGATTGCGATATGAAATAGGTCGGACCCAAAAATATATATGCTATGTTTAATAGTTCCAGCGGGTCTGGTATATCACAGTGCACCTTATATATAAACCTTGGGTTATACCAATTTTGATATGTGATTGGGGAAGTGGACCCAAAAATATCTGTATTATGCTTGATAATCCTGGTAGGTCCACCATTCACAGAACGTTGAAGCTTGGGCTTTGGGTCTTATCAAAGTGCGAATGTGATTTGGGATTGGAGGCCTGATCACATCGCATTTATTCATGAGAGATAGGCCTTGCCCTTGATCAATGCGACTTGCGATATACAATAAAGGTATGCAACAAGGATGTGCAGAGATGTTAAGTCATGCGTGCTTTGCAAAGCATTTCTATTATAAAATAGTTATAATAGGAATAAATATGTGATGGAAGGTTTTGAGGGATAAGGAGTGGGGGTGGTTATATGTGTGGGCATAGGGAACCATGAAGGTTTAGGAGGATTGAAAGAGTCCCAATGAAGGATATGAATGAAGGGCTAGACTGGGTTATAAATGAATCTTGCTGCAGAGATTTATTCAAGGGGGGTCTCGACCATTAAGAATTAAAGATTTGACTCGGCACAAAGTTAAAATCCCTGAGATAAAAATAGATCATTCAAAGAAGTGAATGATCAAACTTCTAGGGGACCCATTCAGATTTGCTACCAGAGAATGTTTTAATAGGGTGGTTGTTGTGGCCACAAAAAATGGCAAACCGTTGGGCGAACTAGTTGGCTCTGTTTCGAATTTAACCTTGGATCAATAGAACATCAAGGTGTTAATATAAACTTGAAATGAAAAATGTATAGATGGATAGGCATGGGTTCCACTTCAACATCAATTGCTTCAGGTGGGATAAAGACAAATAGCTTCTACTTACTGATAGGGTTTTGACAAGCATTCTCCAATGGTAGAATTATGGGATTTATTGACCCTCCTTTACCTATTTTCTACTTTCAAAAATCCTTTCAGGGCCACCACTAGTCTGTCAATACGTGTTTAGGTGTGTACCTCAGCTCTTTATCACTCATAAAACTTGATGTAGATATGTTTATCTGCACTTTATGTAAGAATTTCAGTGCTATATTTTTGTATGATTGAATGGGGCGTAGTCACGGATCATGCCATATTTTTAAACTTCTTAAGAAAGGTTGCACTTGTTGTGTCAACTAGTACTTTGAGCCTAGCAATAGTGCCTACTCCAACCAGATTCCAAAACAACTTGTCCTTCTAGATTGGCACAAGGACTCAACATTTCATTTTCTTTTAAATAAGTTCTTCTAGTTTCAAGCGCAAGTACTAGAGCACAATTGGATTTTCCATAAGGTATATGACAGTGAGCTTATCCCATGAAAGGAGGTTTACCTATAGATGAAAAGTATTGGAAAACTTAGCGTGGTGGACAGGACCAATGGAGAATAATTGCAAACGTTACAAGCAAGTATAGGCTAGGTCTGAGTGGGATTTTAATAATGCAGCATTCTTCCATGCAAGTCCAGTCATGGTTACACATTTTATCGTTTTATAAAGATGCCCCTACATGCTCCAGGTATCCAGGTTATCAACAGATCCTACCTAGTTCCCAACAGATTCTGATGAGTGGCTTCGATTTGAATTCCACCATTGATTTTCTAGTTCTCATAGGCTCATTGAAAGTTTGTTTGATTTTCAAGGTAATGATGAATTTAGGATCGGCAAAACCATCGGCAGGTTAATGAGGGAGGTAAAATATGAAGGTGAATAATGAGGGCAATTTGAAGAGAGCTATAAAAGGTGAAAACGAGACTAGCGGAACGAAATCAATTCATTGAAAAGGATTGAAATTCAAAACAGAAGGAAAATAAACTTTGTGGAAAAACAAGAATGGAAGGGACGAAAATATAACTAAGCTAACAAAAAAATAAAATGAATTCTAACCTACTCTAGAGGTAACCACCATGTGGTGGCTACTGGAAGTATCTCTTAAGATGTTGGCCATTAACAGGGAGATTTTCAGTTTCTCCCTGTAATGTTTTCAATTTTTAAGTTCCCTAACCAATTTTTTCGTCAACTTGGAACGGGCCCAGCCATAAGTGTTGGAATTTCTTGTGTTTACCTTTTAGCTCATTCAACATGTCCCATTTTAGGACCAACTCTCCTACTTGGTAATCTTTATCTCTTGCTAGATGGTGATCAAACCATCTCTTCACAATCATTTGGTGATTTCTAAATCTATTTCTGGCTTTATCTCTCAATTCCTCCAACCTCACCAGTTGGTTAATCCTTTTTTGAAGTAAGGCTGAAGGGGTCCCTCTTGAAGCTTGGGAGAGCTGTAAAGAGGGAAGGGTAACATTGGGAGGTAGGATGGCTTCCTGTCCATAGACGAGGAAGTATGGGGAGTTTCCTAATACTACTTTTAGGGTGAACTTGTCGGCCCAAAGGGTGTTTTTTAGAGCATTGTGCCAATTCCTATTGTTGTTGGTGACAGATTTACAAATTATGGAGATGAGGTTTTTATTTGAGGACTCTGCAGCTCCATTTCCCTGGGGGTAATAGTTTGATGCATACCTTATATGAATTCATTTATCAATAGAAATTTTAGTTAATTTTATTGATGAAAAGTAAGAAGCATTGTTAAATATGAGAGTGTTAGGGATGTCAAACCTATTGATAATAAATTTCTCAATAAATGATATTACCTCATCTTCGTTTACTTTTCGAAGTGGGGTGGCTTTAGTCCATCTCGTGAAGTATTCGGTCACCATGAGTATATACGTATGCTGCTATGAAGAGTTCGGAGTGATCTCACCTATGACATCTAGGCCCCATTGTTGGAACGGGTGATAAATCATAACGGGCCTGAGGGGAATGACTGGCTTTCTTTCTCATCCTGTAGAAGTTTGACATACCTTTCATTTCTGAGTGTAGGCATGTGATTCTCTGAACACTGTGGGCCAATAATATCCAGCTCTTAATATTTTGTGAGCAGTGGTCTCTCCGCAATAGTGACCACTTGTTGGGTCGTCATGCATTTCTTTCAAGATATGATCAAAATCATCCTTTTCCAAAAAACTTAGCCACATTCCATCATAATTTTTCTACATAATGTGTCATTGGACAAGTGATACTGATTAGATTTCAATCTGAGTGCTCTCCTTCGTGGTGCATCCATGTGTTCAGGACATGATCCTCGTGTTGGGTAAAAGTGTATGTCGCAATACCACGACTCAGGATCCAAAAGGACTTCCAACATTTCATGCTCACACATCAATGTCTCATTAATCCATAGGGGCTCCTCCCTGAATTCTACTTGTGCATTTTGCATGCTCTGCGCTTCTGGTTCTTCGGATGCCCCTTCTTTATCCACCAAGGCTTTTTTTGCTAGCCTACACAATCCCTTCCCTCAAACTATCTTCGTCGGCTTAATCTTGAGGTCGAATTCTTGAAGTGCGGTTATCCAATTCCCTCTCCATTCACCCATTCCTTTATGTATGAAGAGGGCTCTTATTGCAGGGTGGGGAAAAATTACTTTAGTCCTAGTCTTTAATAAATAAGGGTAGAAATGTTTTACGGCTTTAAAAACCATGAAACCTTGTTTCTCCACGTCTGGGTAGTTTAGTTCTATTCCCTAAAGAATAGAGCTCATATAAGAAATAGGGACTTCATTTCCATCATCATTTTTTGGAGTGAGGATTGCAGCTTATGAAGTATCAGAAGCAAAAGTGTACAAGAAACATTCCTTGTCAAAATTGGGGCTGACCAACGCAGGAGCTTCTGCGATGGCCTCCTTAATCTGTTGAAATGATTTCTTAGCTTCATCGCTCCACCTATACACAAAATCTTTCTTCATCATTAGCTACATGGGATGCACTATTTTTGTGAAACCTGAGACAAGTTTCCTAACGAAATTAATCTTCCCGAAGAAATATTGCATTGCCCTTTTATTTGTAGGGGGTTGTATTCTCGTGATGGTCTCTATTCTTTTGGGATCAATAAAAATTCCTCCTTTAGGGAGGATGTGACCCAGTAGTTTCCCTTCTGTAACTGCGAAAATTCTCTTCTTGGGATTCAACGATATTCCTTAACTTTAGCATCTTTCAAAAATCTATTTTAGGTGATAGATATGATCCCTTTTGTGATATGAATACACAATAATGTCATCCATGTACACCACTACTGATCTGTTAATCAAACCTTGGAAAGCTATGTCCACAGCTATCTAGAATGTGGCGCCCACATTAATAAGTCCAAAACACATTTTAAGATACGTGTAAGTTCCCCATTTAGTGTTGAAGGTTGTCTTAAGATAATCCCCATTAGATACCAACACTTGATTATATCCTAAAAACCCATCCAATAGGGACAAAATTTTAGACCCAGAGACGCACTAAAAATGTGTTCCATACAAGGGATAGGATATTTGTCTTTTTGCGATGCTTTGTTCAGGTTTCTGAAATAGATACATAACCTGATGTCTCCATTTTTATTTCTTACTAGCTCAAGATTGGCTACCTAGCGAGTGTGCCTGACAGAAAAAATTATTTTGGCATCCATCATTTTGTTTAATTCTTTCTTCACCAACGGTTCCAGGCTTTGATGCATCTTGTGAAGCTTATGTTGGTATGGCCTAGAATCCTTCTCCAATGGAATCAAATGTTGCATAATGCTGGTATTGAAGGTTTTTAAGTTGCCATATGTCCATGCAAAGACATCCTTGTACTCTTTAAACAATTTAACAAATGAAACATTTTCTCGTGGAGAGAATCCCAAACCCAAATTAACAATTTTTAGGTCTTCTTTGGTTCCAAGGTTGACTAATTCATACTTCATGGATGAGCTATGAATTTTACAGTTAGTCAGCTTCTTAAATTTATCATGTAGGTCGTACAAGTGTTCCATCTTGACAACTAACTTGGGAATTATATTGAGCTTCACCTTTTCCTTATCTTCACTCCCATTCATATGCTTGTCATGCTCTTTTTCATCAATGGTTGCATCTTTGAATGACTTTTCACAATGCAAGAACTCCAAGATTTTCTTATCGCCTTTGAACACCTCCCAATTCGAGATGTTATCAGGCACGAATGGTCTGAAAATCAATTCAACATAATATTTATTCTTGTTTAATCTAAGGCCACGCAAGAGTTTTGAAGCCATACTAGCCATTATATCGGCATCTCAATTTTTCCCTTGAGGTATGTATGTGATATTAAAAGAATCAAAACTATCAATTAAGCTCCATACCTCATGTTGGTATCTTACCAGGTGTGGCGAATTGTAGTGTATAATTTTCCTTACCTGGTCCACAATTATCTGTGAGTCACCAAAAACTTTAAGATTTTTTACCTTCATATCAATGGCTTTCTTGAGGCCCTACAACAAACCTTCGTATTATGTAGTGCTGTTGGTGCATGCAAACTCCAACCGACTGGCCACAGATGTTGGTTCCCTTGTGGGTCAATGAGAATGCTCCCAGCACCTGCACCTTCAAGGCAGTTAGAGACATCAAAAAAGAGTGTCCAAAATATAGAATCTAATGTTACATCAATTGAACTGCTTTCTACGAAATTAGTCCTATCATCTACTATAATACAAGATAATTCATCAGTTGGACTATGGGGGAGAGCTTCCAACTGTGTGTTTATTGCAGTTTCTTCAATTGTCTCTGCATGGAATTCTCCAAAACAATTTTCCAAGGCACAAATGCCGAAACTATAATTCCCAAGGATAGAGTTGGTAAACGTTACAGGTTCATTGAGGTCATTTAGTTCTGTCACTACATAATTCATGTATCTTTCTCGATCAACTCTCAACATATCACATTTTCCCTTCTAAAGTAACAAGAGATGGGACCAATCAGTTGAAAAATTCTCATTCAGATTTGCTGACCAGTCCCTACTAAGAATCATTCCATATGCCTCGTGTATTTCAACTACCACTATGTCAATGACTTGTGTGTACTGTGGTTTGGCAACCATCCGAATCAACACATCTTTCAATTCTCCAATTACTTTCACGTTCTCTTTGTCTCGTTTCATAATTCAAGTTATAGTTTTCTCTGGTATTGCATGAAGTCTTTTAGCAACATCGTAAGGCATAGCAGTGGACGAGGCACCAAAATCTACCAAGCAATTGTATACGTTCATGTTGAAGATTTAAATGTGATAAGGAAAGGTGGAGTCATGGATTTTGATTTCCTTCCTATCATGGCTGAACTGACATCTTGGGGCATTCGATTTATTTTTGATAGAGTGGCTCTCGTGGCTGGTGGCATTTGGGCTATACTGGGGGTACTAACAGGTCTGGATGTTAACTTCTTGGTTTGGCTACTTGGATTGGTGGGAGATTTGCAATTCTACTCATTCATAGCTTTCAAAAACAAATCTATTTACTGCGTTAACTTTAACAAATTCAAGTATGTGATATTAGCTCGAGATTTCTTAAGATAATCCACAATGTTGTAATCAATGTTATAAACGGGGTAGGGCAGATTAAACATACCGGTTTTCCGTTCTTAGGTGGGATTTTACCATTTTGAGTCGCCTTCATTGCAGTCAAAGATGTATTATCTTTCTATCGATAGTTCACAACTGGAGTACTCTTGGAATAACCAGTAGGTCTACCCTTCTCAACAGGAACTTTAGGAGCGGATGCCTTCAAAAAGTGAACATCTTTCTTTGTGTAGTCTACAGGCCTCATCACGCCCGCAAGTGTCCCTTTACTTCATGTGTGGATTTCATTAGTGTGGATTTCTGTCCTACTATCTCCTTCGTTGTCACAGTTCTCATTTGTATAGAAATCCTACAGTCAATCAATTTGAGATTCTTCGTCCAAGGGTTATTATATTTGGTATTCTTCCTCATTTTCTTATTCTGGCTCTAGCTCCACTATAGGTTCTTCTTTGTTAAGGAGCGATCTGATAAGAGCCAGCTCTTCCATATTTAAATTCCCTTCATTGGGTGGAGAAGGCAACGCAAGTTTACCATGACCACCTTCTATCTTCTTACGATAGAAATGTTTGAAGTATTTTTTATTGTTATAATCTCCTCCATTCCCATTTGTACTCTCTCCTGAATTCCTTTTCATATCGATGACTGTATTTGTCAATTTCTTAATGATCCGATGCAGGCCTTCCACATCTGTGGTGACCTTTTCTTTGACCTCAGCCACTTTGTTATCACTCCCATTATTCTTCCTGGATGACTGAAAGGCTTTCTTTCCTTCGGTCATATGATGACAAATTGTGAGACTGATCATTTCATTTTCATCTTTTATTGCTTCATCGATAGCACCTTGTAAGGTTTGTGCGTTGCTTCTCTTGACCCACATCGCAGTAGGGACAGGGAGAGTAGTGATGTAGAATTCCATGAGCACCTCATCAGTAGGTCTAGCGTTAGCTGGGATTCTGTCGAACAAAGTGTTGAACTAGATGTTAAAATCCTGACCTTCTCTTTGGTTTCCATTTTCAAACGAGATAACTAAGGCCACAAGTGTTTTTTCATCGCAAAACTTGTCTAAAAAGGCCTATTGAAAGGCACCCCATGAGGTGATTGATCCTATTCTCAAGCTAAAGTACCATGTGGGGACCACACCAATTAGAGTAAAAGGGAATAAGCAACATACTACATCTTCATCGGCTACCCCCAACATGTGCACGACTAGGAAGAAAGAGTGAATATGGTTATTAGTAGTGTCTCCCCATTCAAGGTCGAATTTAGGCAATACACTTTCTACATTCTTAGGTAAGGCATGCTGCTACCCAGGTGTTATCACTTAGGTTGTCCCTTGGCTCCTTAAGGGATATGACCGAGGTAACCACAAACCAATCTTTGGGCTGCAGGTCCTAGCCTACCTGCAATCATAGAGGGCTCTCTCTTTCTAATTTAACTTTGTTTTTTGGGTTGATTTTAGGCTAGTTATGGACTTCTTTGGATTTTGTTTAAGCTTTGGTGGGATGATTGATGTTTTCAAGTATGGAGGCATGCACCGTGTGAGAGGTTCAAACCATTGGGCATGGAGTTGTGGAGTAGGGCTGCTGGTGCATTTTCTTGGTCACAAGAGGAATATAGAGCAGGATAGCTACACATGAAACAATCTTTCAAGTTAAAAGGATGAAATGGAGGCTAAGGAATGAAAGGAAACTAAGAATATTTCATTCAGCTTAACAGAGGGAATGTGAGTCAACTAATAATATTTCATTCAGCTTAGCAGTCAAGAATTCCTAAATAACATTCATACATGAATGAAATAGAGCAAATATGAGCCATGAGGAATTCATATTTATGCCTAAATAAGAAGAAAACATATAGAAGTCACAGAAACTGAGCATAGAGTGTAGCCAAGCAAATTCTAAGCTAATCTTTCTTTCTGTAACTTAGATGGTGATATATGTATGATATAAACATATATGAATTTTAAACATAGGTAAGAAACACTTATTGGGCCATGTAGTAGCGCAAGAATTCTATATTTCACTCTTCAGCCATTAATAACACAATAGACAGTCCATCCTCCAAACTTTTCAGCAGTCTTTGATTATAGAAATTCTCAAAACATACAGTGCGAGTCTAGCATGAGGATTATCAACCAACCAACCCTTTAAACAATGAATTAGGGTGGTTTATATAGGGAAAATATCTAAAAATATCCATTACAGAAGATCTTAAACAGATCTGAGGGAAGTGAGTTCTTTAATCTAATCTTGTCGTGGAATTAATGCAAGAATATATCTAAGTGCTGCGCTAGGGCAGCCGCCTCAAAAATGAGTCGAAATCTATCCTTATGGCTCTATGTTGTTCATTTAGCCATAACTGTGCTTTGGGCTTTGATCCCCTGCTCTTGAGTGGTTTTGATGTGCATTAACTGTGATCTGAGAGCCTTTAAATGGCTTTACCGCTTTCTTTGACTTTGCTTGGGGGCCTTTAATGTTCACCTGCTTCGATCTGATACTCTTTGCCGCTTAACTAATACTCTTCAATTTAATCGAGGCTTCATCTTTCCTCTGATACTCTTTTACACTTGAATCGGGCCACTTTCTCTCCCTTGACGTGTTTGAAACTGTCAAATCACCCCTTTTCTGCCCTTTCAAGGCAAGAATGGTTGCTGCAAATGATTTCCGTGGCCTCTGGAATGCTACCGGCACTGGCCGATGAACATAAATGAAGAAATCCTATCAAAACTGTGAATTTTTGGGCCTGCTGGTGGCCGAGCGATATGAATCCTTCCATTTTGGTCATTTTTTTCTTAGCGATGCGTGATGAGTGCTAAGCACTAATCGCGCATCGAAAACTACCTCAGTTTTTCATTTTGGGCTCTCTTTGCTGCGATTTGCGCCTCTCACGCCTTCCTTTAGTGATGACGTCAGCAGTGGGTCCCAGTACAACAGTGATGTGGCAGGGTGATTTGGCAGGGTGACGTAGCAGTACAGCAGGGATTAAATCGGCGATCGGTAATCGGCGGGGACAGTGGGCGATGGATTTTATATGTGCGGCCAAAGAGAGACTTCTTGGGATTCAAGGAAATGCCATATTTCCTACATGTCATGAATATTTTCCTAAGGTGTTTAAGGTGCTCTTGATCAGATTTGGAGAAGGGGGTTAAGTCATCAAGGTAGACAACTAGGAAATCATGGATTTCCTTGCAAATGCAATGTCCATTGCCCTTTGAAAGGTTGCACCAGCGTTCTTTAGTCAAAAAGGAATTTTAACATACTTAAATGTTCCCCACAGTGTGGTAAAGGCTGTCTTGTCTTGGTCATCAAAGTGAACAAGTATTTGATTAAAACCTGAAAAGCCATCAAGCAGTGAAATTCTTGATGACCCCACTACTCTTTGTAGAATGTGATCCATTTTTGGCAATGGGTAGTGGTCTTTTAGGGAGACTTGGTTTAAGTTTCTTAGGTCCACACATAGCCTAATCTCACCTGTTTTCTTTCTTTTGGGAACAAGATTCGACACCCATTCAGAAAATCTAATGGGTGCTATGATACCTGCTTCAAACATCCTCTTGACTTCCTTCTCAACCAAGGGAAGGAGCATGGGATTGATTCTTCTAAGTTTTTGTTTGAAGGGCTTTTGGTTTGGTTTTAAGGGAATGGTGTGTTGGATCACTGAGGTGTCATAGGACTTCAGGTCCTCATAACTCCAAGGAAACACATCTTGAAACTCTTTGAACAAATCCACATACTTTGGTTTTTGATCAGGTGGCAGATTTTTGGACAATTTAATCATTTTGGGCTTCTCTGATGTCCCAATGTTGTGTTCTTCTATAGAAGCATTTAAAGGCTGCATTTTTGGCTTTGGGGAACATCATTTGCATCAAACATGTCTTCTAATGGAGTGAGGCCAGCAGGGAGAAAGTTATCCTTTAGATCAATGATCTCGGCCTCTGTTTTGGCTATTTCCTCCAAATGCATTTGTTTCGGCTCTTTTATGTTTGCATTGTCAAAAACAGTTGGGTTTAGGATTTGTGTGGTTGTTACAACTGTTATAGCCTATTGATTTTCATTTGTTTGCTGTTGGGAGTCATTCATGGTATCCATGTCAATGTTTCTATTTGAAAAATCATGCTCAAGAGTGAGGAAATTGTTAATTTGTTCATCGCTTTCAAACACTTGTCAATATTTAATGTTATTTGGGACAGTAGGCCTATGTTTTATTTTAGCATTGAAATGGTGATTTGGCTCAAGGATAAGCTTGCATGTGCTAGCAAAGGTGGCTAGACTGTGAGCATGAATGTTATGATTTCTTGAAATCTTGGCAAGCTTGGATTCAGAGAATGCATTGAGTATATTAGTGGCAGCTGTCCTATAGGCCCTCATTCTATTGTCATTAGTAACAAAGTTACCTTTTATTTTTTGGATTACTAGGTTGGAGTCACCTAGAATAGACACTTTGGTAGCTCCTAAAGCTTTGAGAAGCTTAAGGCCTAAGAGGAGTGCCTCATACTCGGCCATGTTGTTGGTGCATTTGAAATTTAGTCTATATGCATGACCTTGTGCATGATTGTTATGTGTGTTGTGGATCCATATTCCAGCCCTTGCTCCTAACTTATTAACTGAACCATCAAACCCTAAATACTATGTGATTTCTTGCTTGTGGTTAGTATTAAGAGTTTTAGTCATTTTAGGATTGGGCGAACCTGAATCTTGTGTTTCAGGAGGTTCTTCTTGTGTGCTGGTTGCATTGGCTATTGTGACAGTCTCATGGGTATGTGCAACCGATTCTTCATTGATGTGTGCTTGTTGTTCTAGAGCCAAAGGCTTGACATCAGTTAAAGGGCAGCTATCATCATTAAACAAGATAAATGAATCCATATCAGTATGGATTGAGTAGATGGGGAAGTTTTGTGGCTCATCCTCGCTACTCACCATATATTTCATGAATGTTTCTCTATATAGTCTTTTTGGTTGCCTAAAGACTGATATAGTGGCGTAAGAGAGGTCTAATTGGAGGGATCCTTGGAGTTTTGCTCCCCAAGATCTTGATAGGAGCATGCCATACTTTGGTGGAATGTCAGCAAGCACCACATCCATGAGGATTTTCTTATTAGGATATTGGACTAAGGAGACACACAAGTCTTTGATTAGGCCTAAACACTTGACTTGACTTGATTCAAAGGAGAATAAATCTTTGTATGGCCTGGTTATGTCAAGGTTTAGTCTTTCCATTACCGCTTTGGGCATAAGATTGTGTGATGCACCTGAGTCAAACATTGCATTATGTAAAATTTTCTCATGGATATGCACACTGATATAAAATGGCAAAACTCCTCCATTGACTATTTTTCCATTGACTTCTGGGCCAAAGAGCAGCTCTGGGGTATCATCTAAAAGAATTACATCATCCTTAACCTCTGGCATTTATAGTGATCTTTGTATTTGCTGCCTATAAACATCATCATTGGCAAGTTCTGAGAGGGGGATGGATATCTTAAGTTTTCCAATCTCTTCCTCTAAATTAAATGGCTTTTCCAGTGGAGTCTTGGTGTTGATGATGGAAGATTTTTCTTTTTCATTTGAATTATCAGTGATTTGCTCTCGTTTGCTAGCATTATGGAAAGTGATCGCTTGTGTTTTTTCAGTTATGGGTAGGATTTTTGGAACGCTGTGCGCATTTTCCTTTGAGGAAAAAGGCACGACAGGCTGCTTTTTAGAAGGTTGTTCGATAGTTATATCATCTATGGTTACGTACTGTGGGTTTGGGATAGATTGTTCAACGTGTTCTATTATAACAACCTTGCCTTTGATTTTATCGGGCTGTTGTTTTTCCTTTGGTTTTATGGGCTTGGGCACATCAATCGTTCTGGTTCTTAGCTTATATTGCTTGTTTAGCTCATAAACAGCTGGGTCATAGGCTTGTTCAAAGTCGAAAGACTCTTGGGTTTGGGTTTGGAATTGATGCATATTATCGTTATTTTGGTCTTCTTTAGTTAAGAAGACATGTTGTTCGTTCTTCAAAGCCATTAGGTTTATGTGAGTGTCTTCTATGGGCTCATTAGCTGTTGATGTCTCAGCGTAATTTTCTTGGAAAGGAGGCCTTATTTCACGGTCTGGGCTCGCCCTTCCAGCGTTTGGGTTTTGATTCCTTCTGAAGTTCGGGTTCCTAACAGCGTTGGTTTGCTGCCCGTCCCATGATGATTTTTTCTCAACGTTGTCCACTCTGTCTACTAGCCTATGCATGCCACTGATAAGGGCATCCAGCTTTTGGTCTATGGTTCAGGGTTCTTCCTTAAAGGTTGTTCTCCTCTCTGTTCTGGCTCTGTTTCTTTTGGCAATTAAATTCGCCTCCACAGTGACAGCCACATTTTGCATTTCGGCAAGGCTGTTAGGGGCTCTTTCGTTCAACTGGTAGGCCATATCTGGGTCGAAACCATCAGGGAATTTATATAAGGCAAAGTCAGGTGGAGGCCTTAAGTTCTGTGGTATTGCATTGTAGACATTATTGAATCTTGCACAATAGTCCAAAACAGTCCCTTGAGGGCCTCTTTTAATTGTATCGTATTTGGCTAGTATGTGCAAGGGGTCTTTCTTTTTCTCCCATCTGTTGATAAATGACTGGTATAAGGCTTCTGGGTCTACTATGGAGTTAGCTGGGAGTGCTCTAAACCAAGTCCTGACATCGCCTGTCAAACTTTGGACAAAAATCTTCATTCTCACCCCATCATCGTCAATCTCATAGCTTTCAAAGTAATCCTGCGTTTTCTTTGTACGCTGAAGGGCTGTGTAGGCACTTGTGCCATCAAAATAAGTTATTTTAGTCTGGTAATGCTGAGGCATAGCCCCAAGGTTAGTAGGCAGTTGTAAGGGTACATATCTATTAGCCATATTAACAGGTATAAGTGGAGCAACAGGGATAAACGAAGCACTTGGAACAACTGGGATAATAGAAGTAGTAGTGGTAGTATGCGCAGTGAACGAAGGTGTGGAAAAGGTGCTTGGAGAGGTGGATGAAGAACAAGGGGAACTAGGGGTTGGACGAAATAAAACTTTGACAGGGGTTGGAACATAGCTTGGCTAAACTATCTTAGGACTAGAATCAACAAAATCCTCTTTTCACTCTAATTTCCTGAGGTTTCTTGGGATTAAATTCAGATTTTCAAAAACAGCTAGTGGACTTGGGTCTGGGTTTGACCTGGTATTATGTGTTTTCTTCTTACGAGCCAGCTTCTAACTTTCTTTTTGGAATTTTCTGAATAATTTCCCTAGTGGAGTTTCTAATAATGTTATCACTCAGGTTGTCCCTTGGCTCCTTAAGGGATACGGCCGAGGTAACCACAAACCAATCATTCGACTACAGGTCCTAGCCTACCTGCAATTAGAGAGCGCTCTCTCTTTCTGATTTAACTTTGTTTTTTGGGTTGACTTTAGGCTAGTTATGGACTTCTTTCGATTTTGTTTAAGCTTTGGTGGGATGATTGATGTGTTCAAGTAGGGAGGCATGCATCGTGTGAGAGGTTCAAACCATTGGGCATGGAGTCATGGAGTAGGGCTGCTGGTGCATTTTCTTGGTCATAAGAGGAATATAGAGCATGATAGCTACACATGAAACAATCTTTCAAGTTAAAAGGATGAAACGAAGGCTAAGGAATGAAAGGAAACTAAGAACCTTTCATTCAGCTTAACAGAGGGAAGGTGAGTGAACTATATCTAGGAGCAGTCAAGAATTCCTAAATAACATTCGTACATGAATGAAATAGAGAAAATATGAGCCATGAGGAATTCATATTTATGCCTAAATCAAAAGAAAACATATAGAAGTCACATAAACTGAGCATAGAGTGCAGCCAAGAAAATTCTAAGCTAATCTTTCTTTCTGTAACTTAGATGGTGATATATGTATGATATAAACATATATGAATTTAAAACATAGGTAAGAAACACTTATTGGGCCATGTAGCAGCGCAAGAATTCTATATTTCACTCTTCAGCCATTAATAACACAACAGACAGTCCATCCTCCAAACTTTTCAACAATCTTTGATTATAGAAATTCTCATAACATATAGTGCAAGTCCAGCATGACGATTATCAACCAACCAACCCTTTAAACAATGAATTCGGGTGGTTTATATAGGGAAAATATCTAAAAATATCCACTATAGAAGATCTTAAACAGATGTGAGGGAAGTGAGTTCTTTAATCTAATCTTGTCGTGGAATAAATGCAAGAAGATGTCTAAGTGCTGCGCTGGGGCAACCGCCTCAAAAAGTGAGTTCTTTAATCTAATCTTGTCGTGGAATTAATGCAAGAAGATATCTAAGTGCTGCGCTGGGGCAGCCGCCTCAAAAATGAGTCGAAATCTGTCCTTATGGCTCTGTGCTGTTCATTTAGCCATAACTGTGCTTTGGGCTTTGATCCCCTGCTCTTGAGTGGTTTTGATGTGCATTAACTGTGATCTGAGAGCCTTTAAATGGCTTTACCGCTTTCTTTGACTTTGCTTGGGGGCCTTTAATGTTCACCTGCTTCGATCTGATACTCTTTGCCGCTTCACTGATACTCTTCAATTTAATCAAGGCTTCATCTTTCCTCTGATACTCTTTTACACTTGAATCAGGCCACTTTCTCTCCCTTGACGTGTTTGAAACTGTCAAATCGCCCCTTTTCTGCCCTTTCAAGGCAAGAATGGCTGCTGCAAATGATTTTCGTGGCCTCTGGAATGCTACCGGCGCTGGCTGATGAACATAAATGAAGAAATCCTATCAAAACTGTGAATTTTCGGGCCTGATGGTAGCCGAGTGATATGAATCCTTCCATTTTGGTCATTTTTTTCTTAGCGATGCGCGATTAGCACTAAGCGTTAATCGTGCATCGAAAACTGCCTCAATTTTTCATTCCAGGCTCTCTTTGCTACGATTTGTGCCCTTCGTGCCTTCCTTTAGTGATGACGTCAGCAGTGGGTCCCAGTACGACATTGATGTCGCAGGGTGATGTGGTAGGGTGACGTGGCCGTACAACGGGGATTAAATCGGCGATCGGCAATCGACGAGGACAGGGGGCGATGGCTTTTATATGTGCGGGGCGATGGGAGCGATTGCCGATATTGGACAAAGCGATAAGGCATGCGGCTATGTGAAAATGGGAAATGTTGCGGAAATGAGCGGATCCCGATGCGATATGCTTTCAGGTGCGATAGCAATATCGCGTCGGCGGATGAGAGGGGGGATATATATGTAGGTACAGAACCTTGCGACTGCCGATCGCGAAATCGTATCGGCGAATTGATATCGGGGAGTTATAAAAGGGGGGCCGATGACTGAATTCTGTGACTTCCGACAGCGATATCGCGTCAGAGGGGAGGAAAACTCATCGGAAGAGGAAACACTCAATCGGAAGAGGGTTAATGCAATCGAAGGATGATTTACGTGATCGGAAAAGGCTTTTTAAAGCTTTGGAAGGATCCTTAATGCATCGGAAGGAGCCCGATAGCATTTGAAGGGGGTTTTTGTGTTTTGGAAGGAGTCAAAACACCTTAGGAAGATGGTTTTTCAGCGAAATGAGGGTTCTTACTAAGTTTCAAGTAAACTTAGTAATTCCCAAGCGATATTTATGGTTTTATTTCAACCAGAGGAGGGGATATGTAGATAAGGGGGATTTTTACCATATATTTTTAGTATGGGAAGGGGAAAAATAAGGAGGGATTTACGTAATAGAGTTAGGATTTAATATGAATTTTGTGAAGAAAATGGTAAGGATAGAAATCTTAGGCTTTAAAGGGGAAACAAGACCTGTATAAGAAATATAAGCATCTTTAAGCAAAGCAGATCTTTACTTAGGCAATGATATGACAAATGATTCAAATTAAGAGATATCAAGCAGATCTTGACCTCTTTGGGGAGGTTAGTGAATGATTTGGGGAATAAGAAGAAGGGGGAGTTAGTCATGCCTCGCTTGAGCTGCTCCAAGGGAAAATTGCCTTGCACTTGTGATCTGAAGTGAAATAACACTTTGAGATACAAAATTGATCACACTTATTCATTCTGCAACCTCAAAAACTACTTACCCAGCCTACTTACCTAACATTTTTTCTTCTTTTTGGTTTGGGTGCACTTAGACTTGCAGACCCTGTTTATCTTCTTTTCTTTTGACTGCCCTCCTATCTACATCTACACTTATTTCATCCAGGGGCTCAGATTAAGCTGTTGAGCACCCTTGTTTCACTACCTATCTACAAATCTGCCAAGATTAAGCTGTTTGGATAGATAATGATTCTCTATATTCTACAATAGGAAATTGAAACCTAGGGAGACCAAGATTAAGTTGTTTGGCCCTCTCTTAACTGAAAACTCGTCAAAAATGGATCAACTCATAGAAATGGAACATAGCAGTGGAACTTAGAGTAGCACACTCTCATGGACAATTCTTTGGCCTCTGTATCAAATATGGAACGTTGCAGCACGCAAAGTATGACATATTTGGCATGTAAAAATGTTGATCATGAAAGATGAATACCTGCTGTAGCAGGAGGCTAACACCAGGTACTGCTACAACATCCTGAGCGAGCCAGGGAGGGAGTGCTCCCAGAGGAGGTGGAGGTTGATTCCTACCTAGAGGAGGCGGTGGAGGCTTATTCCCACTTGGAGGTGGCGGTAGAGGTAGATTCCCACCTGGAGGGGGAACATTAGCCATATTATGGATAGGGAGGTTCTGGTTGAAGGTTTCTTCGAGGCATCCTTTGTTAGGATTTTCCAAATCAATCCATCGATTACCTTTATAGGGGGAATCCTCAGGAATTTCTTTTTAAGGAGTGTCGATACTTTATACGGACTCTAGCACAATATCTTCAATAGAAGGGGTTGCAGATATCTCTTCGCTTATGGGAAAGACCCTTGGCTTTCTTTTAGTTATTGGAGGTAAAGAGTGAAAGATGGGGATCTCAGAGAGGGAACGAGCTTAAGCCCGAGTAAGTACTTTGACTGGTTGTTCCTGAGTGATAGCATACTCCCACAGTCTCTCTTCTTTGTTTCACCCAAACATTGGACTTAGAGGGATCTCTGCTTCTTCAAAATGAGGCTTCTCCAAATGTGCAGAATGATATTTTCAACCTTTATGATCCATACATTAATATTTTTGAATCTATGCACGACATTTATACATGAAATCATGAAACGTTGTGGACGGTGGTTCAAGCCCCCCTTCTAGTGCCAATTTGTTAACACGATGAAATTTCGCTATGCCAACAAGGGGAACTAACTTGATTGTAGATGCCAATTAGATCCACTTTCATTTGAAGTGGCTAGTTCTAATGGGTTTTAGAGGATCCCGTAAAGTGTTATAGATGTTGAAATATTTCTTCTTGGAGGAAGACTTCAATTAAATCAAAAAAATAAATAGCTAACCTATATGTATCAAATCCTATCTACACTAATTCTAACTACTTATGCTAGTCCTAACTATTCTAATCTATCCTGCAGGAGCATAACAAAAGAGATTAAACATCATGCATAGATTCCATGTCCAAATCAATAAATTACTGAGTTCACAGATGAACAAGGTTGTATTAAAGCTTAATTCCAACATAATTACTCACACAGGAATGCACATTCCTGTTCCTACAACTAAACTTGCAACTGTTATTTAACATAGTTTTAAATCAGGGACTATTCATGAATTAACTATGATAAAGAATTACATTCAAATAACCAAGGCTAGCCATAATATGTATCGTTATCAATATGCACAAAACAAAACACATTTATATTTATTCCAACAACAACATCCTAATTCCAAACACATGAGAGAAGAGGAAAATGAATCTGAAAAAGGCTCCTTCTTGACTCAAAAAATCTCCTTTATTAGCACAATAAATCAATAGTTGATCTGCCCAAAGAAATTCCCCCCCCTCATCTCCGGAGGTAATACTTATGCAAAAGGAGTTGACCCTTGGTATTCCCCTAACTTTTCACCTCCCTTCTCTTTTCAATATACAAATCAAAATATACAGATGTAGAATAGTCAGTGTAACCACTGACATGTCGAGGTTACATCTGCTGGAGCATTCTACTTCTTGGGGGGGGGGGGCGGCGAATGAATGGATGCTGATGGAAAGGAGAACGACTGTGTGTCATCTCTTCATGATGAAACCCGGGACAACTTCACTTTCAGAATACATAGGCAATGCATGGAGAACCCGACCGAGAATGCATAAGGCTAGATCTTTAAATAGAACGCACCCACATATATGAACTCTTTGGATCCTCTCATGTGTTTTTTAATCCTCACCTATAGAGATAATTAACATTAGCTTTATGATTATGAAACATATGATAGAAACGCCTAAGAACAAATCTTGCACTCATTAAAACTTTATAAAAATATAAGGCGTGTTGAAATCAAAAGCAGCGAGTGTGAAGGAATCGGCCCTTGGTTCAGCCAAGGTTATGATGTGATCGAGTCACAATTGCACATCGCAATGGGCAATCACATGCAACATCACCGCTATTAGATTTTCCTTTGAAAAATCAGACTACAACATTTTATTGGAATACACAGGAAATCCTGCAATTGAACCATAAGGTTGGACTTCAAATCCTATACATCTAGATCTATAGTTATCGTCGGGTCTGCCATATGGTAACGCACCTTATGTATAGGCACTGGACTCTACCGATTGCGATTTGTAATTGGGGAAACAGACTCGAAAATATATGAGCTGCAGTTAATAGTTCCGGCGTGTCCACCATTTTGGATTTTCCTTTAAAAACCCAGACCATAGCATTTTTTCTGAATACAAGGGGAAACACGGGAAAACCCATGGCCAGACGATAAGGCTAGACTTCAAATATTATGCACCCAATTCTATAGTTATCATCAGGTCCACTAATCGCATCGTGCCTTATGTATAAGCCTCGCACTCTGTCGATTATGATATGTGATAGGCCGGACCCAAAAATATATATGTTGCATTTAATAGTTTTGGTGGGTCCAGTATATCACGATGGACCTTATATATAAACCTTGGGTTCCACCTATTGCGATATACGATTGGGGAAGCAGACTCGAAAATATATGTATTATGCTTGATAATCCTGGTGGGTCTGCCATTCACAGAACATTGAAGCTTGGGCTTTGGGTCTTAGCAAAGTGCGATTTTGATTTATGATTGGAGGCCTGATCACATCACATTTATTCATGTGAGATAGGTCTTGCCCTTGATCAATGTGACCTACGATATACAATAAAGGTTTGCAGCAAGGGTTTGCGGAGATGTTAAGTCATGCATGCTTTGCAAATAATTTCCATTATAAAAGAGTTATAATTGGAATAAAGATGCGATGGAAGGTTTTGAGGGGTAAAGAGTGGGGGTGGTTATATGTGTGAGCATAGGGCACCATGAAAGCTTATGAGGATTGAAAGAGTCTCGATCAAGGATATGAATGAAGGGCTAGACTGGGTTATAAATGAATCATGTTGCAAAGATTTATTCAAAGGGGGTCTTGACCATTAAGAATTGAATATTTGACTCGGCACAAAGTTAAAATCCTTGAGATAAAAAAAAATCATTCGGAGAAGTGAAAAATCAAACTTCTAGGGGACCCATTCATATTTGCTACCAGAGCATGTTTTAATAGGGTGGTGGTTGTGGCCACAATAGGTTCTTCTATAATTCTAACCATTTTATGAACGATATCAAGGCCCTTTCCCTAAGAGTGGTCTGAAATTCAATTAACTTCACATTATATGTCATCTAGAGGGCCCTCAAGATGGCCTTGCATAGATACTAGTGTTGTTATACATCTTTGTTCCCCTTGATAGAGAACTCAGGATACCTTATGAATGATCCCACCATTTTTTACTAAGCCCATGATAAGAGCACAAATCCTTGCAATCCCAGTTGTAGAGATCCTTGTAAACACATACCACTATGACTAGTTCCACCGATACTAGTACTAGCATTGTAATTAACATGCGCACTATGAACTCTTATAGTCTTGATTAACTTAGATAAAAACCGGTCAGGATCGTTATAGAGTACTATGGGATGGTTGGGTGAGACACCAACTGAGCTTCGAGGAGGAAGATTGTTGATTCCTTTGGATGCATCAACTTCAAAGAACATTCTCTATATAGCAAAATGCATATCATATTCTAGGCTTTCCTCAAAGCCCACATGGCCCTTTCCATCTCTACTGGTGCAAGTAAGTCCCTATCACCTTCCAGACCCACTATGGTTGTGGCCATCTTTGACCCTCCTATTGAGCTTGCCTCAATACTTTCACCTTCTTCTAGATCTCTCAAATCAGCTCCTGCTTGTTGCAATCCCTTTTGTTACCTTTTAAACTTTTGTATGACCCTTTCCTACCATTTCTCCACTATCTATGCTCTCCTTTGTGCTCTTAGTTCCCTTGCCTTCCATGATTCATCTGCATCCATCCTCGTAAAAGTCTCATAGTTCTTTAGTTGGTAGCATCACTCCCTTTAGGTCCTTCCCCATGTACTAGGTGTTTATGCTGCCATGCTAAGGTTTTGAAAACACCAGCAAGTCCTCTTCCTGATTCGGCTTTAAATAGGAACGCAAAAAAATACAGAGATAACCATATACACAAAGATGCAGTGGAAATAATACTTCATTTCATTAATGGAAAATACTGAAATATGCTTACAATCAGAAATGGCAACAAACCAGCTAGGGCAATGGTAGTTTATCTCTGAGAAGAGATGTGGCACCTAAATGCCTCTGAACTGTGTTACAATGAGGCTCAAAGGCCTATTTATTGTTGAGAAACAATGGAAAACCCTTAACATTCCAAAACCTAAACCTAGAAGATGAAACTCCAAACTGTGGGCCCCGTTTGCGTAAATTGGTACATCAACTTCCCGGGGTCGTAACTTTGGCATACAATCTCCGTTTGACACGTGCAATAGCTCGTTAGAAAGATCTATCCGAGCACTACCACTTTGAGAAGGGAGATATTGATAAATGGACACATGTTTCCCCCAGATTTTCCAAAAAACATCGTTTAGGTTCTCAAAACGGCTTTGGACGGTCAGGACCCGAAAATTTGCTAAAAATAGTAAATTGTTATACAATTAAGGAAACTGAAAATGCAGAGAGAAACAATGGTGGGGGCCCAGGTGGACTTGGAAGGTGGCCACCAATATCCACCTAGATCATTCCTGCACCCTCAGGAAGAAATGGTCTCCATTGCGTTGAGTTCCTCCATGAGATGAGGAAACTTTTGCTGAACTTGATCCCTTGTGAGCCACTTGCCCTCGTGAAGGAGTTGGCCTACTGTGACAACTCTATACAGTTGGGTATTCTATTGGTGAGTTTTCTTGATCTATGTGTCCATGATATGATCAGTTGCAGCTTGTTCCATGCAATCTGGATTTAATTCTGTGGGTGTGAGCTGTTCAGCAATGTCGAATGTGTCTAGCAATGGTGGAAAGTATGCCAAAGGTGGTCCACATTGAGCACTGGGTGCAGGCCATGGAATGGAGGAATGCTGAACTCAAATGCATTGTCTCCCACAGCCTTAGTAATGGTGTAAGGACCATAGTAGATTGGTCTCATTTTCCAATAGGCTCCCGTAAGGTTTTCTTTTTGCAAATGAAACCAGACTTTTTCGCCCACCTGAAACTTGTGTGGCACCCAATGTTGATAATGTCACTGCTTGTACTTGGCATTTGATTTCTCCAGAATTTCATGGACCTGCTGGTGAATATGTTGGATGTGCTCAGTGAAGTTGGTTGCCTTGTCTGTTTCAGACTGGACATGAGCCAAATCTGTGTGAGTAGCTGCAAGTGGCATGGCCACATCAATGGGGCATAGTGATTGGAATCCCAAGATCACCTGAAAAGGGTTGTGGCTAGTCGAGCTCTAAAGAGCTCGGTTGTAGTTGTGCTAAACATAGGGGAGGCTCCTTTCTGATGTGCATGGATGCTTTGTGTTGTACATGCACAGAATGTGTACAATCATCCTATTGACAACCTCTGTCTAGCCATCAGTTTGAGGATGGAAGGTTGTGGACATAGTGAGTTTGGTGTCCAGCATTGATCAGAGACTGGACCAAAATGTACTGAGGAACCGACTGTCCCGATATAAGATGATAGACTATGGGATCCCAAAGTGTACCCACACTCATTCAAAGAAGAGTTTAGCAGTGCCCTCTGTTGTGATATGCTTCTTGCAGGCCGCCATAATGGCCATCTTTGAGAACCTGTCGACAACCACAAAAACAAAGTCATTTCCATGTTTAGTGGAAGGAAGGCCTAACATGTAATCCATGGAGATGGATTCCCAAGGTCGACTAGGGGTAGGCAGCGCGGTATAGAGGCCTTGCTTCTTGATGGTCGGTTTGGCAATGGCATAGGCAGTACATGATCTGATGTACTTCCCAACATCGTGTCGAAGATTTGGCCAATAGAAATACTTTTTCAGTACTACCACTATTTTCTCGACCTTGAAATGCCTAGCAACCCGACTGTAGTGTGCTTCCCAAATCATCTTGGAATTCTCACTTGAAGGAACACAAAGGTTACCCAGGTGGCATAACAGGGCATCCTGGTGGTGAAAATCTGGAACATGCTGACCCTCCAAGAGTGTCTGGTATGTGTGGCCAAATTCTGGGTCGCTTTTGTGGAGAAGTGGCCAATCAAAACTCTCGTGCCCACGAGAGTTGAGCATGGTGGTTAATGCCATGATCAGTGGTCGACTGAGGCAATCTGCAACATTATTGGTTCTGCCCTTCTTATACTTGATATTCAAATGGAATTGTTGCAGGTATGTAGACCACTTCTGATGGTGATCATTCTGTAATTTCCTTTGGGTTTGTCTGAACTGTAGGGGTCGGTGGTCTGTGTGGATGATCGTTTCCTTCACCAAAATGTAATGCTTCCATTATCGGCAGGCCTGGACAATGGAATACATCTCTTTATCATAAGTGGGATACTTCCGGACCGTGTCTAAAAGTTTTTCACTATGATATGCCACTAGATGCCCGTGTTGAGTAAGGATTGCCCCAATAGCATAGTCAGAGGCATCTGTCTCGACCTCAAATGGTTGTTGTAAATCTGGTAATGTGAACACTGGTGCCATGTAGAGGTGATATTTCAACTCTATGAATGTCTTCCGTTGAGATTCATACCAAAATAATTTTGCTTTCGCTCCTCCCTTAGTGACTTGACTCAAGGGCCAAGTGATATGAGAAAACCCTAACACAAACCTGCAGTAGAAATGGCAAGACCTAGAAAGCTGCAGACCTTTGTTAGAGTGGTTGGAGATGGCCAATCCCGGATGACTTGGATCTTGGCTGGATCCACATGCACCCCCTGTTCATCAATAATGTATCCTAGATAGTGAACCTGGGTCATGCCAAAAGCGCATTTCTCCAAATTGGCACATAGCTTGTGTTGCCACAATGTTTGGAGAACCTATCGGATGTGGTGGAGGTGCTCCTCCCAACTCTGGCTGAAGATCGGTATGTCATCCAAGTATAGTACTACAAATGAGTTGGTGAATGGCCACAAGATGTCATCCATTAGCCTCATGAAGGTTGCAGGAGCATTCATCAATCTGAAAGTCATAACCAACCATTTGAAAAGGCCCTCCTTGGCTTTGAAGGTAGTCTTCCACACATCAGAGGGTTCGATTGGTACCTGGTGATACCCTGAATTTAGATCAATCTTGCTGAAATATTTTGCCCCCTTTAGTTGGTCCAGAAGGTCATCAATCCATGGGATCAGGTACCTATTACAGATAGTGATCTTGTTCAGCGCCCGATAGTCAATACAGAGTCTCCAAGTCCCATCCTTCTTCTGTACCAACATGATCGGGCACCCACAAGGCAACGAACTCGGATGGATGTGACCTTTATGTAGTAGCTCCTGAATCTGCCTCTCGATGTCATCATTCTCCAGAACGGAGCACCGATAAATTGGTCCATTGGGTAGTGGCGCACCTGGGGTCAGATCGATGGAGTGCTTGACCTGACAATGCAAAGGAACTCCTGTGGGGGAGGTGAAGATGTCGTCGTACTCCTCCACAACCTTGTCCATCTGTATTTGTCGTGTAGAGGGGCCCTGTCTCGAGGCTGTGGCCACCATCTTCTTCTTTCCTTGAGGGCATATTATTAGGAAAACAAATTTACACATTTTTGGAAATGAGCTTACTGCATTGTTTTGCAGTAATCAAAGAGATGGCGGTAGGCGGTGCTACCTCTGGTATCCTGTGCAACTTATTTCCCAATGTAATAATAATAGCACGAGGCCTTGATTCATACACAAAATGTCGCTTCCACAAGTATGGTTTTCCTAATAAAACATCACAAACTTCAAGGGGAGTAATGTCACACAATACCTCATCCGTGAAGGGCTTGATGTTGTATGAAAGGCGACACTGTTGGCTCACGCGACAATCTTGTCCTTGGTGAAGCCACCCGATGGTGTATTGTTGTGGATGTGCTGTGGTCGGTAATCTCGATTTCTTCATGACCTCTACCAAAATGAGGTTCTTTCGTCTCCCGCTATCGACAATGAACTGTAGCGGGGAGCCCTTTACCCACATCTGGGAGTGGAAGAGACGCTTCTCCTCCTCTGGATCTTCGGGTTCATTTTTCTGGATCATGGAAGTAGCAACAGTGGGATTGGGATCTGCATCAATGATCTGCTTCCCTTTGTCATTCCCCTTGTCAGGTTTTGACTCAGAGTCAGAACATGCATCTAATTCTGAAACCTTTAGCTCAACCACTAGTGACTACTTGGCCCGACACTCACTTGTGTTGTGAGTAGAGCTCTTATGGAAATCACACCATTTTCCTGTGTCCCTTTTCGGCTTCTCGGCACTATTCTTTGCTTGCAGCTTTGTCGGGTTGTCTTGGGATGCCCTGCGTTGGCTTTGTCCTTTGTTCTATGGTTTAGGGGCACCTTTCCCTTGCTTCAGATTTGCAGATCCAAAGTCTCACTTCTTTTGTTTAAACTTCTGCTCAACCTTGACGGCATATCGGTATGCTGTGCCGAGCGAGGAGATGTTCAGGAATTATATTTGTTCCTAGATGTACTTGTGCACGCAGCTATCGTATTTCAGTATCAAATGTTGTTCCGAATCCTTGATACCCAACTTTGTGCGAAGGGTATGGAAAAGATTGGTGAACTCCGACATGTCTTGGTCCCTTCCCTGCCATAATGTGGTCCACTTTATGTATTCATCCTCATAGCTTCTGACAGGGTAGTACTACTCCTTGATGGCATCACGGAATGTATTCCAGGTGAGTGCAGTTGAAAATAGTGAGCCAGTATTTTCATCCTTCTGCTCGCAGTAGTTTTCCCACCAGTCCTTGACGTGGGGGGCTGCTTTAAGAAGAGCAAAAACAATCTTTTTCCGACTTGAAAATTCATGAATAGAAAAATAAACCTCTAGCAGATTTAACCATTTATCTATGGCATCTGCATCTATCTGACCCTTGAATATGTGGATTTCAAAATTAACTTGTACCTTAAAGGGCGTGGCATTTCCAGAGTAGCTGCTAGAAGCCGATGCATCGCTTCTGGGTAGCTACTGAAGGATCTGGGAAAAGCTGTCCATCATCACATTCCATTGTCACTTGAGGGTTTCTTCGAGCAAGATTTTGATAGGATCTCCTGCCCCCTCATCTTTCTTGTCATCCGCCATGGGAGGTCGTCGGGATATGCGAGGCTGGTCTTGCAAAGGTTCGACCAGTTCAAGCCCTAACTCCTTATATCATGACCTCGTTGGGGACACGCAAAGAAAAACAGAGAAAAAGAAGATCGCTCTGAGAACACTGATCCAGATTTAAACATGAATGCAACAGAATACAGAGATAAGCATATACACAAAGATGCAGTGGAAATAATACTTCATTTCATTAATGGAAAATTCTGAAATATGCTTACAATCATAAATGGCGACAAACTAGCTAGGGCAATGGTAGCTTATCTCTAGGAAGAGATGTGGAAGCTACATGCCTCTGAACTGTGTTACAGTGAGGCTCGAAGGCATATTTATTGTTGAGAAACAATGGAAAACCCTTAACATTCGAAAACCTAACCCTAGAAGATGAAACACCAAACTGTGGGCCCCGTTTGGCTAAATTGGTACATCAACTTCCCGGGGTCATAACTTTGGCATACAATCTCTATTTGACACATACAATAGCTTGTTAGAAAGATCTATCTGAGCACTACCACTTTGGGAAGGGCAACATCAGTCCATGGACCCATGTTGCCCCTAAATTTCCCAAAAAACGTCATTTAGGGCCTCAAAACTGCTCCGGAAGTTCATGACCCAAAAAACTGTTAAAAGTAGTAAATTGTGCTACAATTAAGGAAACTAAAATGGTTGAGAGAAACAATGTTGGGGTTCTAGGTGGACTTGGCAGGTGGCCACCAATATCCACCTGGATCACTTCCACCATTAAACCCTCGATCCAAATGGAAACCTCTTTTAGCAACTTCCTTCACAACCTTGATTGGAACACAACTTAAAATTCTGATAAATGATGATGGCTTTCTACTGGAAATTCAATAATATACCCTTCCAACATGGTCTGTACCCATAAATCTACTGCTCTCATTAGATTTGTGTCAAGACAATGTAGTGTAGTGACATATGCTTGAGTCAAGGTGAGATGAGATGGGTTTTTTTCGTTGGAGGTCCCTTTCACCTGCAATCTCCACAACAAGTTCTTATTGGAACTTGCACCAGAATATCACATACTAATCACTAGTTGGCTCTGAATACAAGATTTCCTCCTTTAGCTTCTTGATATTTGGTCGATAGATTTGAGCTTACTGAGAAAGAAACTGGTCCACTTTCTCATCCCACCAATTTTGAGTTCTTTGGTTAAAATCCTTGATACCATATTTCAAACCCCCTTTTTGAATTCCAGGTCCCGACAAAAAAACCATTTTATTTTACAAAAATAGCAACCACTTCTAGATTGCAGGTTCATGTGCAAGGGTCGATAAGGTTCCGTTGTATTCTAGCACAAGACTAACATTTTCACCTTACCTAGAAAAGGTGAGTCTCTCCCGAGGTGTGTTACAACCTTTGTTAGATGAGGGTTGGAATCTAGTATCAGGGAAAGCCATATCAAAGAATAAAGAGTAGAGAACATTTAATAATTCTTCAAAGTAGTCGGATCACAACAAGCCATAAATGTTGTAACAGAAAGACTCCTTAACCATGCGCATAAATAAAAAATTTAAAGAACTAGAATAATACACGGTTAACACAATATGATATCAATAGAAGTATTTTCTCATTAATACGACCAATGAATACGTTACATCAAGCTAAAGTCCTATTCCTTCACATCTAGATTTCTAACAAATAATAATACAAGCTTATGGAATGACAAACATAGAGTTGTTCTCATATCTCCGCAACATAAGACGAACATTATCACAAAAACAACCATGACACAAAAACCAACCCTTCTTGATTCTCCTTTCTTCTTTTTATCTTCTTTTTCCCTCTCCCTGCATGCCAACCTAAACTATTGGTTCCTTCTCCATTCCTCAGTTGTCTCCATTCATTAGTTGCCTTTGTTTTTTTCCCACTTGTTTGTATCTTCTTTTTCCTGCCACCCCTTTGCAACTACTAGTCTTTCGTTAGTTCCTTCGCTTTCCCTCATTGTTATTGCCAAAACTTCCCAATGGTCAGTTGTGGCTAACCTCTTGACTTCTCTCCCAAAAATCTTAATTTCTCAAAGAACGAACACCCCAGTAGGAAAAGTGAAGAAAATATCCATTTTCTCCATGCATTAGCGATTTGAATTGAATTGGAATAGTACATTTGAATATATTAATTAGGAATTTATTTTGTACTGCATCATTTATTTTTAAATTATTGTTTGAATCTCCTTCCTTACCTTAGATATATCTTCATTGAATGAAAAAGAGCTATTTTAATCATGATAGTTGCATTATAGTAGTTTGGGTGATTAATTTCATGAGCCTTGAAACTGAAACTTAAATCAAGGTCAACTTAAAAACTTATTCAATTAAACTAAGGAGCATTTGGAACATTAATGACACACATAGTTGTCTAGGCTATAAGACGTGTTCCAACATCATTGAACATAGGAGCTATCATTACTTGTCGACATCACATTCTAGGGATGGTTGGTTTTCCATGTACATTGGAGTATATCAGAATGTTATTCCATGTACATTAAGGTATATAGGACAACACTCCACGTACATCCGAGTATATCGAGATGACTCCATTGTATGGTTATGCATTATACATAACTAGTACAAAGTGATTTTCCATGTACCTCCCACTATATTATGGAAGTCCATGATAGGTTGTATTCCTACCATAGGTAACCAAGTTGACTTCCTTGTTAACTATGATACACTGAGAAAAACATTTGGGGATATTGCCTACACATATCGACAATGGTATATTTCATTTTATAGTGACTTGGTAAACCCTTTTTCCTAGTGTGGTCAAGTAAAATTATAAGTGCCGACACGAACGAATTCCTCTAGCCCGATAATGGGTCTAGCCGTAACAGATACATTCTATGGAAGATTTCCTTAGGCTAGAATCAATCAAGAGGGCCTACCTCTTGGTTGCTTATTATGATTGATCATGTCCTCGCTTGCTCACTCTAGAAATCTCTTTCTTCCTTCTTCAAGCTCTCGAAACAAGTAAACAACAACAACATACAAACATACTAATAGACAAATTGCAATTCAACCTACTTAAAAATTGAAGAAATATTAAGACCTGGATATGTAATATTACAAAACATTTAGGAAATCAATCGATAGTTGAATATATTAATATCAAAGAGAGATTACAACTATTCATCTTGACATTGCAGTCTTCCTCTGACAAGACCAGGTTCCCACACACTTCTGCTTGCATTCCACGATGGCTTAAAACAAAAATAGTTAAAAAGCTATTCCCTTTAGGCTTCACTCCAAACCAAATCACACTTCTCCCTCACACAACTAGATAGCTACAACGAGTAATATCTTTCTTGTTTACTCCAAAATAGCATCAACACTTTGCAACTATAACACTCACAATCAACCAAAAACTAGCTTGTGCTTGGGAATAAGGGAGGTTTATATAAGAAATATGGATGGGAGATGGATCCTCTTCTTATGGGAGAAGGACTTATCTTTTGAGATAGTTCCATCATTATAGGGGAAAGGATCCCAAACTATCATCCTTGACCACATCTGTCCAAACCATTTACCAGACTTCCATTACGGAGCTTCTAGAGCTGGAAGCTTAGGCTCTAATTTTAAAAACTTTCCATAATAGGACCGGCATGACTGGGGCACAGCTTAGTCACTCTGGTTGGTGTGAGGAGTAGTGCTAATCTCTACACATTGGCGCAGGGGAGACAAATGCCATTAGCGTCTGTCATGTAAATTGGGGAAAACGAAAGTTTCAGGGGAAATGGTGCAAAAGGGAATTTATCTGCTCATGAAGAGGGACACAATGGGAGTTTCTTCATGAGGGAAAAGCATGCGGGGTTCAATGTAGAGGTCCTCCAGGATCAATGAACGTGGTGTACAAGGATAGTGACACAATGTTGTGTAATAGATGCCTCCTAAAGCGTGAAGGCCAAGCTAGAGTGAGGGATGAAATGCTTTATAAATCAGTGCGGGGAACCCATCGGCTGCCGGAAAACCTGCAAGCAAGTACAGATACATATACATAGACTAAGATCTCTATCAAATGATACATGAATCATGACATGGACGCAACTATCGAGAGAATGATCATGTAAATGGATCTAGGTATGGGTGCAGCCATCCATCAAAGAGGATCATAATGAAACCAAGGTATGGTCGCAGCCATCCAATAATGAGAAGGATCACATATGATAGCTCATGGTCTGGTCATATCTAGCCATCTAAAAGAGACATTCATATCATCATAACCATGTCACTTCGCAACCTATAATTTTGTGATCTTAGTCCATGGTCTGCGCTCCAACATGATCTCATCAAAGTATAGATCCTAGCATGCGAATAGATGTATTGACATTGAACACGCTAGAAAGTCGCTTGATTACCAGTCAATGCTATAAACTGTTAACAAGCATGAGAGAAACCACTAATAATGACAATGGCTCAAGGTACTATTAGCACAATTCATGGATTGTGAATGAAGGAACTGAAGTCGGACATCTACAAAATCACTCGATCGAAATCCAATGATGTGAGCTTGTCATCGAGTGCAAAGAACTTGCCATTAGGGCATGCAAGCTCTAAGGTACTTAAAGGGAGTCTCTCGATCAGGTTCCTGGATAATGAGTTGAATTCAATGGAAAGTGACCATGTTAAAGGAGGGCCATAATGAATCCCACATCATTGATGCGAGATGAGAGGATGCAAAATGATTTTGGATGATATAGAGAATCAAAGGTAAGTGTAACTACAAAAGGACAACTCTTGAACATATCGGTGACACAACTGGAATTTTGGAAGCCTTTGGATCCATAGGATCTATGGTCATGATGACGTGGCAGAGACCAAATGAAAGGAAAAAATAAACAGCCTAATGCAAGGAGGTCAACAATACAGAGGAGGATATCCCAACTCAACATGAAGCAAAGAGTGTCATGTTCGAGAGTGAGTTGCCGACAAGACTGATAGATTTCCAAATTTTCCCCCACCATTTTTGGCAAGTACCCCAATTAGTTTTGAATCACGAGCTTGAAGGGGATAGCATATGCTTGCACTGTAAGTTCACCCTTCAGACGAATCCGCCCTAGTGAGTTTAATGATCCCTACGAAGGAGAAGCTCATGTTTGTGATGGTGATGAATCCAATGTCGTTTAATAGTTTAACGAGTCCGACAAAGGTGTAACACTGCATCTTTTTCATGTTTAGAGAGTTTGAAAAAGACACGTAAAAGAAAACTCCACATGGTCCCTCTTTGTACATTTGTGTCTCTCGAGCCCAAAAAGGTAGAAAACAATACTTGAGAGAACTGCTTGACCATTTTAGTCATGGAGTAACTTTTTCATAAATAGTGCATCCCAACCCAAAAAAGGGGTAAACATATACTAGGTACATGACGTTTATCATCCATTAATGAGCTCGAAACGACAAAGGCTCAGCTATCCTTTCGCTTTTAAAGTGTCGGAAAAGAGTTGAAAGCACACCCCCCCATTTTTATTCTCTTTAATGAGTCAAAAATGGAAAAAATACTTGGAAATATTTTCATATAATTCTATCTAGTCGAGAAAAGAGCTGAAATGTGACTCATCATCATCATTGAACATCCATAACCTGTCGCTGTACAAGTAAGGTAAAGTGTATTATCTAGTCCTTGAGGTAAAATAGGTCAAAAATATTTACAAAACCTGATATTTTCATGAAAAAATTAATGAAAAAGATAAAAGTAAATATATTTTTACCATTTACCATTTTACCTTTGTCATGAAGACTTTTTACCCACTTTTTCCCTAGTTGTTCCAGAGTAGATTGCGAGATATCCGAGAGGTCAATCGACGAGGCACCAATTCTAGGTAACAACCAAAGCTGTGAGCTCCATTTTCATGCTATTATTTATGCTTTTAGCCATTTTTTTGGATTTTTAGTGAGGTTTTTGAAAATATCTTTCACCCTTAGTTGGTGTGATTTCCAGGCACGAAATCATGACCTGCAAGGGTGATTGGCAAAGCCATCCATGCTGATTGGCGCAACTGTTTTTAAAACAGTCGTGTCGGCACTGTGCATAGGGAAAAACCCTATGTTCTCAAAAAACGACTGTTTAATCTTGAATTTTATGTGCCAAGGTTGATTATTGACTCAAATTAATGGCTTTTGCAGGAGAGAATCATTGAAAATGGTGCATTGGAAGGAATGGGAACATGAAGATGTTGACACCTAGGCAATGAGTGACCCAAATTGCCTGCAGGCTTTGAGAGCTTGCAGGCTCCTCAAATTCTTCCTTACACTAGGGATGCAGGCCCAGCCCAAGTTGCTTCGATAAATGATAAGCCTTTGGAACATTAATCAAGAGAATTTTGTCATTGGGGATGAGGAGCTAGAGTTGACAACTTCATATATCTAGTTCATCACTAGACTATCTCACAGAGTTGAGCTAGTGAACTTGTATGGGTTGCATCCGATCAGGGCAAGCATATCTTCCCTGCTTGCTGAACATTGCCCTGAGGCCCTAAAATCCAAGAGTGGGAAGCTAGAGATTTCTAGTGTGTGAGGTTTGACACTGAGGGTGCTTCTATTGACTATCAATAGAGTGGTGGGGTCCTAGGTAGGACATGAGACTAACAAGTTGAAGTTCCTTTATGCTATTGACTACACAGCTCCTACACTCTTCAACTGGGTGGAGGCCATGAAGATGAACATCAAGCACCAGTTGTCCAAGGCCAAGGCGGGGAATCTAAAGCAATTTGGCTTCAGATTTGGACTTATGACCTTCTTCCTAGAACGAGTGCCATTGTTCCAGTATCAGTTGACTGAGGTAGATCCTCCTGCACCACGTGATCCGCGAATGGCCCGCTGGAGTTGTTTGATGTCCAGGATCACTAGGGGTCAGCATATGTCATACTGACCTACATTCTTCTCATGGCTATGACAATAGAAGATTATCATGGAGGATTGGAAATACAATGACACTGATTTTCATGGAGATCCATATATGCCCTTACGAGATGGAGAGGGCCTTGATGACGAAGGTAAAAAATTAAATTTTTAATTTTAATATTTTAATTGTTTTTGGTATAGATGTGCTTATAATATTTCTCTTGTTTACGCAGATGTTGGACCAGCACGGCTAGCTGGGATGTCCCCGATATCTAGGCGCATCCCCCGCCCTATCGATGTTGTCTCCCCTTATCAGGAAGGGAGCGATAACGAGGAGGAGATCACGAGGAAACTTGAGGGGTTAACTCATGGTATCCCGAAGTATGAATGGATAGGAGACATGCCCTATCAGTAGTAGAGGCACATGGTGGGAGTCTCAGATTAAATCCATCGACAGCTGAGTCACATTACATGAGCTGTCTCATGTTACCATGACCACTATGCTGATTAGTTCTTAGATCCAACACTTACATATTTTTTGAGGCCTGCATGCCACAGATATGTGAGGCCTACGAGCCGCTGATGTTATTTTAGACATACATATTATTTTTTGGGGTTTTGATGTATCAAACTTTCTCACCATATATGTGTATGTGTATGTATATATATATATATATATGTTTATTTTCCTATTTATTATGGTGTAAATCGTTTGTCTTATCTTTAACATGTTTCATAAATGTCTATCCAACACGTAATTAGCTAATGCATCTGTCAATGTATTCATGCATCTAGGAATATGATGATATGTATTATCATCAAAATGACTTTCCAATAGATGGACACAGAGATAAATTCATAATATTTGAGGGTTCATGATGGAATATTGCTCGTTGAGTTGAAGGACAACAAGTTGTGAATCCAGGTTGACAACCAATTCTCTGATGCCCAAAGCGATAGCTTCTGACAACAGTTCGATGACCACACTATATTCATCAATGTTGTTGGTTGTATGACCTAGGTAGATACCTTAAAGGTCAATCAACTCGCCGTTAGGTTCATAAACAGCCCACGCCATGCACGATACATTTTGGGTACTACAGCAAGCACCATCGGTGAAACTAATGTGAGGAGTTGTAGACATCTACAAAGCAAGAAAAACATAGTAGACAGGAAATCTGTTTGAAAACTATCACACAAAACCATGATGTATGAAAATTAATCGCACGTTAATGTACATAAGTAACCATGTAAGATGACCTATGCATAGTACTTTTTGAGGGAGTCCATGTTGGGACTCGGGTAATCAATCAACTTAGGAAGATGCTAGATTTTTACCGTTTCCATGATGAGTAAGCATCAACTCGACCAAATAATAAGGTAGAACTCATATAAGGATTTTCCCCCATGATCATTGGGCGAGGGAGGGTTATGAGTTACAGGACAATCAGTGAAAACTTGGGGAGGGTGAAAAATATTGAATCCATGAAGCAATAAAGGTGCCCTTAGTTGAAAGATCTTAATCATGTCAGGATGCATAGACATGTCAATAGACAATGGAGAAGAGGACTCTTCCAAAACGGTAGACATGACTATCAGGCAAGCTAGGAATGAGGAGTGATAATGAGTATCGATCCATGTTGGTTCCTCGAGGGACATGATTTCCATAATACCTTCATCAACGAGAAAGGTTTCGGCTAAGGGATCAGACAATTCCAAAGTGCCAAGCCAGGGTGATTGAGAGTACATATCGAGAGAGATCTTTGACATATGAGAATCAGAGGATGCAAATTTCGAAGCCGAAACAATTTTCATGTAATTGACTTAGGCATGACTAAGCAACAAAACCTCGCCCCAAGTATCAACAAGATCTGGTACAGCTATGACTGAGGGATCAGATTTGACCGAGATCATGTTGACAGAGGCAACATGAGGAGATGGGAGTGGAAAAATTCCTATTAAGGCAGAATCTTTGAAGAGACCTGCCCCCACACTCTCATAGGGAGCACCAGAGTGCTTGACGTACAGAACATTTCCATTCGAGGAGGAAGAGGCAAAGAAAGACAACTGATCAACAATGATAATTTTCCATTGATGGGGAAAATGAATCACGCGGAACAACGAGGAGGCCACGGCATGCATGGCATGAGTCCAACTTCGGCAAAGTAGAAGATTGTAATTGAGAATGGTGTCAACAATTTCTACTTTGACCTACACTGTCTTGCCTTCTAGGGTGATGGAAACGTTAGGTAAGACACCAAAGGGTCACAAATCATGCCCATCGAAAGCTTCCAAAATGTTTGGAGACTGGTTTAGTGTAGGGGAACCAATAGCCTTCCAACATGCAGCTGACATGATGCAGGTGGAAGCACCTTCATCGAAGACAGTGCACTGGATGGTATTCTCATTGATGATTATCTGAATAAGAAATGCAATCTAATGAGGGAGCCATGGAACATGGATCTCCAGATCAAAACATATCAAATTGGAATCGGCAAGATCAATGCCCTCGATAGCTGATAGCAAATATTTCTGATGCAATGGGAGGCTTTGGGTACCTCGAGAGCCGACATGGCTAATGGCACCTAAGCCAAGTCCTTAACAATGTTGTAGTGTTGAGCGGCTGGAGCATTGGATTTATACAAGGATTTCCATAGCAAACCTCGAGAGGGTGGCCGCTTAGCGAAATCGGGGTTATGGTGCTCAATTTGTAGAGGGCCAAAACTCGGGGTAGAAGAAGAAGGTGCAGCTTCTTTTTCTTTCGCAGTTACCAGAGCTGGAGTTTAATAATCTTTCGATTGGTTAGCCACATTAATGGGTGTGCTCATCATGAACACTTGAGATCCGAAGGAAGCATATCAGGGTTGCTCTACCATTTGGGTCTGTTGAGATGGAAATCGCTCTTTGAGGACAGCAGGGGTCCCTTTGAGCAAGAAACTAACTTCGGATCATCAAGGGCACTCCTTAGTGTAATGGTCCTCCTTGCAAATGAGGTAGGAATAGTTTGGTTTCTGTTGCGAAGATTCACCAGCGGAAGATTTGGGAGGACCTTGTTTTGGGGCATTAGCTTTAGATTTTCCTTTGCCTTTATTTTTCCCTTTCGAGGATTTGTCTATTGCGGTATATTGGACAACGTGGACCTCTGAGGTCTTAACAGGGCTAGGCAGATTCTGAGATGAACTATTAGGAGTAGCATTTGAGACCGACTTCTGCTTGGAAGAAGTTTTAGCAGGGGTCTAGGATATTGAGCCAATAAATCCATGAATGGGAGGAACAACTGGTGACTTTGATGTTGCGGGATTGAATGATGGCCATGGAGCATTGGGTAACAACTCGTATAAAGTGCCAGACTGAGAGTAAACTAGATCCAAGAACTAGGCATGAGTGATGGCTTGCTCTTCAGTGACGCATACACCAATAGCTATATCGCAAGCAATTGGGGCTATGAATGATTTGGTAAACCATTTAGTGAGAAATTTATCAGCTATCTCAAATTTGATCAGGTGACATCTACATCTTCATTCATTGATGTGATCAAAGATGTGTGTCACAGTATCTTGCTTAAGCGATGTGAGCAAATAGGTGTCAGTTTCATAGGGAACAGGCAACTGAAAATGCATGAGGAAAGCCATGGCTAATGGATTAAATTCATGGTAAGTAATTCAATGTAACTCAATGTACCATTTCACTGCAGCACCAGTGAGGGTTCATTGGAAAAGACGAAGATGAATGGAATTTTCCACGTATGAGTTCGACGAGCATCAGAGGTGATATGTCATCACATAGTCTTGATGATCTTCTTTAGCTTTTCCATTGAACTTTGGGTAATCAATTGGTATCTTGGACAGCACTGGAAACCAGTATGGCAAATGAAGGATCAGATCATTCATAAGGCACAATAGATCTGGAAACTTAAGTGTAGCCAAGAAAGGTAATTGAGTGTTAAAAGGCATGGGAGGTCTATAAGCGAGCCCATAGGGAGGAGCCCATCCCTAGTGTTATAGATCTATTTGGGCACATCAGATCCCAACATTCAGATCAGTGCTTTAGGGTTCATCAAACCCTAATTTCAGTTGCTACATTCCCTAAACAAGTCACCCCTTTGAATGCCTCCTTCCTAGAAAGTTTCATCACCTAAGACATCTAGAAATGGTCTCTAAAGGGACCAACACAGGTAGATACACTACCAAGGTGCTCTACAGCATAGGTAGATACACTATCAGGGTGCTCTGCAGAGCACCTAAGCCCTCTTTCGGCTGTGATGGTCGAATTTGAGCAAAATTCAATTGGGGTTTGGGGAATATTCTTATCTCTTGGATACATCTAGAAGTTTCCCTATCTTATCAACTCCTATGAGCTCTAAAATGGATGAGGAATGAGTTAGCGAGCATCATATCCTCTTATACCTTCCTCCGTGGAACTACTTTTAAGTATGGAAGGTCATTCAGTGTCACCATTAATGACAAAACCTCCCTCATCTTCCTAAAAATTGACCACTCATCTAAGTGATCAGGGGCTGGACTATGTTGAATTGTAAGGAGATAATGCTACTATGATACTTAACATTGGAGGAAATGATGTGATGCCACAAGCTTGTCTTGTTTTTGATGTGATGTGGATGGGATCCAAGTTGGAGGGATGACTTTGAATCAGACACTAATGGTTGTAATTCCTTCTTCTATCTAATAAAGTGTTTGAGCCTTTTTCCATATTTGTGTTCTTTCATAATGCTTATATGTATGAATTTCTTCTAATTCCTTTCATTTATATTCAATGGATTGTATACTTTGATCGGTTTTCGCCTTCTCTTGTGTTGATAGGGTACTTTTCAAGAAGTTTAAGTATGGGAAGGAGTGATAGAATCGATACAGGGGGGACGAGAGGAAATCAGAACTACAGGTAGGCCTTCTATCCTCTCTTCTTATCTATTGCTTATAGGGAAAGTATAAAACACTTTAAACTGTTGTTATAGGCACAACCTCTTGTCTAGTGAATTAGTGTTTATCTGTAGATGCTAAATTCTCCAAAACAAATTGGTTACTCTGATGGGGAAGAATCATATTTCCTAGTAGCTTATCCACCTCCTAAGACATCCTTGCAGACCCTACTTGTGTTAATTGATTGTATTTCAACCCTTTTGCATTGAATTTTGGTCAAAAATTAAGGTTAGATGACTCTTAAGTGGCCTCTCAGAAATCAGCGCAGGCTTGGTCAGGGGACAGTGCTCTACAGAGCACCCTTGAGTGAGAGATAGTGCTCTACAACATAGTTAGGCTCTCTTTTACTTGTGCTGATCAACCTTAGGTCAAATTCCCACCTTTGGAATGTGTTTTTGCCAACATTTTTCTATTCGTTTGCTTGTTGATTAATCAATGAATGTCATGTCTTAGAAAATGAATTTTTATGTCCTTTGCCAGCCCTACTTTGATTTGGTTGATTAATGTTTCTTTAATGTTTTTTTTTCATTATCATTCTATAGTTAAATTAGAATATAGTTGATTAATCTTCATTCTAAAGAAAGTGTCGAAAAGTTTTATCTTCCTACGAATTAGAACTATCATAAAAGTCTTCATTCTTGTGAAATATTGATTGATTGTATGTGCATATTTCCTTTTTGTTCATCATAACATTAAGGGATTCGAAAAGAAAAAATTTCATCGTTTATATTTTAGTTTGTGAATGCTTGAAAGGAATAAGTAGGGAAATCGCATTAGTTGTGCTCTTTGCTCTTTGTCAAAGATCTTATTGCTCCATCACTACTAGCTAATGATTTTCATTGTTAAATTGAATGGAAAGAATGCTTATCATATTAGTTTCATTTTATGAATTGCAAACATACATCATGTGGTGAACCTTGAAAGGAAAATTCCAAAGAAGATCAACTTAAAATTTATCTGAATTTACCTACTGGAGCATTGTCACCTAATGAAAAGCATTTAGAGGTCTAGGCTAGAGACGTGTTCTGGCATCGTAAAACAAAGCAGTTGTCGCTAACTTTTCTACAATACATCTTGAGTGTGATACCTCATTCCACGTACATGAGTATATCATAGCTTCTCCACGTACCTTTGGGTATATAGGGTGATGTTACAGTATGTAAAGTATATGGGAGTGGTTTCACTGTGTTGTTTTCTATTAGACAACGTTTATACAGATTGGGCATCCACGTACTTTCGGGTATATATGGGAGGACAACAATAGGTTGCTATCCATCCTTAGGTAACTGATTCGACTGCCTTGTACACTGTGATACACCGAACACAACATTCAGGTAGATTGCCTACCCATACTTCTCAGTTCGTGGGAGGTATTCTGTAGTTCACAGTTGCATGGCAAACTTTTTGCGAAATTATCCCTCTTTGGTTTTGTTATGTTTCTTTGATTAGAATAAAATTAATTAACCATGGATAACATCCTCCACGCTCACTCCCTAGTTGATCTTATGTTGAAACATATGGCAACAAATCCGGAGTCCATTGATCAAGTAATTCCTTTTGATGGGAATCCTAGTCCTTTTCCTCCTTTCAGAAATATTGGTGCTCCATATATGGCTACATTGTCCCTTCTGCGATTTACCATTGGCTTGCTAGTATGGCTTTTCTTCAATCTCCTTGGTTCAAACTGTCATGATTTCTTTGCAATCGAGTACACCTCTGACTAGACAAAATCAACCTCTAGTTGATCCCAAAGTTGACCCTTTGCCTTCTTCCTCGGTTGTTTCTTCCTCCCCTTCTTCCTCTTCACCTAGTGAAAGTATTGGTACTAGTAACCAGGTGGCTAAGAAGAAGAAGAAACAAAAGAAGAAGAAGAAGAAGAAAATTCAGCAGAGGGGCAACCAAGCAACCATTGCTTTGAATGCAACATCTGATGAGAAATCGTCCATCAAGCCTCACAAAGTTCGACATCCATGCAAACTTTGTGCGGGAGACCATCTTCTTTTAAATTGTTCTGGTATTCCTCAGATCTTAGAAGAATGGTCTTCCCGTTCACATCATCCCATGTCATGAACTTCTGGAGATCATTTTGGTGACACACCATCAACTAGTGGTAGTAAAGTTCATGGAAAAAGGGTAAGGTTATGTTTCCATGTAGGTTATGTCAAGGGAATCACCCCATTCACCTTTTTCCCTATCTGGATGAAGCAAAAAAGTGTTGGATAACCGTCCTGCTTCACCACAGTGACTTCCATCTGGTTACAGGAAAATCTCCCTAAGTCCTTCACTAGTTGGTGAATTGACTGACCAAAATCAACGTCAGCCAAACCCACTCTCTCTGAATGTGAATCTTATGAGTCTATACCTGACCCAAACCAATAGATCAAGGTAACAGTTGACCCGATTTCACCTTTAGCTAGTCGTACCTTTCTCAAAGAGAGTGAATATGATACCACTCAAGTTTTTTTTGTTTCTTAAAATTATAACATGCTTGGGGGCAGTCCTCTTGTTCCATCAAGATAGGAGGAAAATCCTCCAGTTCTTGTAACTCAAGGGGTTAATTCTCCTATTTCTATGGTACCCCCTCCAAGTAGTCTAGTCATTTCCTTTGATTGGAATTGACGAGCAGGATTATCTCTTCCTTCTTATGTGCCTTTCCAGATCATAGTACAAGTTTGTAATATGATTATATACGGCACTATTATAGATGAAGGTTCAACTGTGAGTATCATTTCCTTAACTAATTGGCAAGCGCTCAGTTCGCCACCACTTGTGCCTGTTACCCAGAATCTGTTGGCTTTTAACAGAGGAACCAGTCAATCATTAGGGATGCTCCCTTAGTTACCTATTACTTTGGGAGGAAAAATCATTTATCTGAATGTGATGGTAGTCCCAGGACCTTAATATTACAATTTACTTCTTGGCCGCGACTATGTTTATGACATGGGAGCTATTGTTTCAACACTCTTTCAAGTGATTTTTTTCCTGAATGAAGGCAGAATTGTCACCATTTACCAGCTTTCATTTCCCGGTCTAAATATGGCTTCCAGTCAACCATCTTCCCTAAATGGTTCTTTTGTACCAGTGGTATCATCCCTACCATGGGTTAATTATGTGGCAACCTGTTCCATACCTACATCAACTGATGATCAATTCAGTGATGTTGTACATCATGTATTGGGGGAATTGGAACCAAATCTCTCCTTCATGACCACTTATGAGTTGTGATCGAAAGAACATGAGGATAGTTCTTTTACTGTGTCAAACTCATTAAAAAAATGAAACAGGTCGATGAGGATAGTTCCTTTTCTTGTGTCAACCTCAGTAAAAAATTAAACCAAGGATATGAGGATAGTTCTTTTACTGTGTCAACCTCACTAAAAAAATGAAATAACCCCCATGGGGATAGTTCCTTGTCTTGTGTCAACCTCATTAAAAAATGAAACCAAGGAATACGAGGATAGTTCTTGGTCTTGTGTTAACCTAGTTAAAAAATGAAATAAGAAATATGAGGATAGTTCTTGCTCTTGTGTCAACCTCATTAAAAAATGAAACAAGGGTCTGTGAGGATAGTTATTTCACTGTGTCAACCTTGTTAAAAAAAGAAACAGGTCCATGATTATAGCTCTTTTCTTGTGTCAACCTCGTTAAAGAATGAAACAAGGAGTATGAGGATAGTTCCTTGTCTTGTGTTAACCTTGTTAAAAAATGAAACAAGGAATTTGAGCAGACTTCCACGTCTTGTGTCAAGCTCATTAAAAAATGAAACAAGGTCCCATGTTCTAAGTTGAGTCTTTGATTAGATCTCGTAAAATCCCAGTCGAGTCTTTCACTTGAGCTCATAAATGAACATTCATTCCTTCGACCTGATAGCTGCAAGTAGTCTACTTAGGTGAATGTAATGAAGCTTGGGGGGCATGCACCTATTTGTAAAGTTAAGTTTCCCTATAGGTTATGTGAAGGGAATCACCCCATTCACCTTTGTCCCTATCTGGACGAAGCCAAAAAGATGTTAGATAATCATATTGCTTAACCACAACGACTTCCATCTAGTTACAGGAGACTCTCCCTTTCATCATGCTCGGGGTATGTAAACCAAATTCAAGCATGGTTTTTTGTTTTAAGCTTCTATAAAAATGAAACTGAATCCAAGCATAGCTTTTTGTTTCAAGCTTGTGTAAACATGAAACTGAATCGAAGCATAGTTCCCTATGGTTCAAGCTTGTTTAAAAATGAATCCATTTCTACTTTTAACCCTCGTGATTTCCATTCTATCATCCTCTTTCGTCAGATGAGCCTTAGTTGTTTCATCCCATCACCGTCATCCCTTTGGCTGATCAAATGCTTTCACTTGGTTGTTTTACCCTTTTTGAGGAATAGTTACAATGAGTGGTCTTATTAGCCAACCTCTTCACATAAATCAACATGTTTTGAGAAGTTCCAACATCACTGGAACCAGTTGCTATCATAGACACCACTCGTTCCTCAAAATGGAGTCCTGTTTAAGCTATTTTCAGACTCTCGAAACATGAAAATATTGCTGAGTGCTTGTCCTTTCCAGCTCATTGACGGATTGGAAATGATATCTCTCTTCTATAATTTTACATTTTTTTGGGCTTGAGAGATTAATTTATGAAAAAGAACTTATGGAGTTTTCTTTTTGTCCCTTTTCAAATTCTCTAAACATGAAAAGGACCGAGTTATCTTTGTTGTTAAACTCATTAAAACATCAAATAGCGACAAACTTGTCCATCTAGAGAAGACTGAGTTTCACCTTTGCTAGACTCGTTAAAACATCAAATAGCAATGGATTCGCACGAAGGGTGAAATTATACAACAAGCATATTTTATCCTCCTCAAGCTTGATAAAAATAAAGAGGTACTGGTCAGCAATGACTAGGGAAAATGGGAAAAGGTGAAAACCACATTATGGTAGCAAGTCGCTCTTGAACATGACACTTTCACTCCATCACTGTTACTATTTGGGTTGGGTTATTGTCTTGATGATTATCATACTCATGGTCTATCACACCATCCATCACTTTTATTTTGGGTCAATGCTGCCAATTCTTTTAGACTATTTGGGTTGGGTTATCTGCTTGATGGTTATCATACCTATGGTCTATCACACCATCCATTACTTTGGTTTTGGGTCAATGCTGCCAATTCATTCAGTGTCGCCGATATGTTCAAGAGAAGTCATTTAGCGCAATACCATAAACCTTCATTTTCATGACCACCATTCTTGAACTTTGCGTTGTTGATCAAATTCCATCTCTAAAGTCACTACACTCATTTCATGTTGTTGATGTGTGATACGTCAAGGCCCTCTTACGATGAGTCGCTTCTTGTTGACATCAGCTCATTATTGAAGAAGTTGACTTAGAAACACCCATTCAGTACCTTGAGGTTTGCATGCATTGATGGTAGGTTTCTCGCTTTTGGCGATATGCATACATCAATGGCCTTCAACCAAAAGACTTTGTATGGTGTTCGACATCAAATCATCCATTCACACCATGCATAATGTGATGTAATACCTTGAGGATCATTATCATTATCGGTGAGTTCTCTCACATCTATTAACATCTTACATCATTGGTTGGTAATCAGATGGTGTCTTGCCATGTTTGACTTCAAATCACATATTCACATGGTTAGACTCATACTTGAGCAAACAGTCGAACAAGATTGAAGTCCCTGGATCTAGTTTCATCCATCCGTGTTGTGATACCAGGAGTACTAAATCATATGTATAATGGCTTTACATTGATAGTCATTCCAATAATGGGTCTATATGTGTAGATGACTGTTTATGTACATGTAATGAAAGTTTATAAGCTGAGCATTGGTATGCCCTCCCTCAACAATTCATGTAAAATTAAATATCAATATATATGTATTGTAATTGATGCAGGTCACCTTCCACTTTCATACCTCCTGATCACATCGTGTTAGGCCCCTATACTACTAGTGTAACCCCTTATTGTTATTAGTATAACCCACTTATTATATTGATGTACCCATGTAGTGCACATATTGTTACTATTGTGCCTCATAGAAGCCCACTATTGTTATTATTGCACCCTTACATTATTATTGTTATGTTGGCTTTGATTATGTTATGACCCCTTAGACTCCTATATATAGAAAGGAGGTCTTTTCATTTGTATCATCCAAGAATTGTTCATTTACGTAATGTAAAGGAGGTTGCCCCCTCGAAGAGGCTGAATTCTAAGGCATTGATCTATCTTTTCTATCTATTCTTGAGCTGGTTTCATAACATTTGGTATCAGAGCTTTGGATTCTAGGGTTTCACTACTCCAAACAGGTCATCGTGGCATTTTCGCTATAACTTCTTTTTCTGTGACATTTCAGAAGTCGCAAAAAAACCCATTGGAGAAGAAATTGCACTGAACCTTGGGTCTGAATTTCAGAGCTTTCCGCGCGATATTGTCGGAGATATGATCTGAGGAAGTTGGTCTTTTGCAGACTCTTGAATTACATTCAAAATAGGTGACCTGGGGAAAATCGTCATAACTTTCTCTCTGAGGATCGGATTGAAATTTTGTAAGCAGGTACAGAAAGAGGACGGACTGTAGTTTCTTGTATGCATTTTTCAGATCCATAGGTCGAAACATTGACACGTGGCACTTCATACAAGTTCGCTCTTATGGAAAGGTCTATAATCAGGTCATCTTGGGAGATTGTGCATAACTCGTTTTTGGAGAATCCAATTTGGATCAGACTGGTGGAATTAGAAAGAGGATGCAGAGGGCTACTACAGGTATCAATTTCAGAACTTAAATATCTGCAAGTACATATTTACAGTCATTTCAAGATCGAGGTCCTATAATCAAGAAAATGCATGATGAGGAAGTTTGATGGCAAGGATCTGGTAAATTGGATACTTCAGATGGAGCAATATTTTGATCTACATGGTGTACCACTGTTACAAAAGGTATGTATTGCATCTTCATATTTAGAACCGGATCAATTTTTATGGTATAAAGGGCTTTGTTCTCGTAAACAACTTGTTACATGGTCAATTCTCACGGAGGAAATGATAGCACATTATGAGGATACAAAGAGCAACACCTTCTTTAGAGCAACACCACAACAATTGGAAAGAGTAAAAGGGCTTTGTGACATATTTGAAAGTAAAATTATGGCAACAAGGAAGTCTACCCCTCAGAACTTCAAAGATGGACGTGTTGTTTCTCCTAGCCTCCCACAACCTACAAGGGTTACACCACAACAATTGGAAGAAAAAAGAGAAAAACGACTTTGTTACAATTGTGACAGCAAATGCACTAAAGGTCATAAGTGTGCTGAGAAGAAATTATTTTACATAGAGTATGAAGAGGAGGAAGAAAAGGATCAAGAAACATCAAAAGAAGAGGATATATGCCAGGACCCGACCCCAGAGAAAGAAGAAATGAATCAGAACATATCTTGTAAACTATTGGCAAGAATTACCACTCCTCAAACTCTCAAGATGGAAGGACATATCAAGAAGAAAAAGGTGCAAGAAGTGAAAGTTCACATCAAGAAATAAGAAATGAATCCAGCCATATCTTGTAATTCACTGGTTGGAATTACCACTCCTCAAACTATCAAGATAGAAGGACATATCAAGAAGAAAAATGTTCAAGAAGTGAAAGATCACATCGAGCATCAAGAAATGAATCTGACCATATATTGTAAAGGATTGGAAGAAATTACCACTCCTCAAACTCTAAATATAGAAGGACATATCAAGAAGAAAAAGGTTCAAGCAGTGAAAGATCACATCGAGCATCAACAACAAGTTCTCCAACTTTTAAAGGATAACGCCACTTCGGTGCAAAATCAAATGAAACAACAGGTAGATCAACATCATAGTGAAAAATGTTTTGATGTAGGTGACTGGGTATTTTTACTGCTACATCTAAAGCAAGCTATTTATGAGAAGGAAATGTTGGCAATACTACATGCATTTAAAAAATGGCAACCTTATCGAATGGGAAGACTCTTCAAGGATGAGGATGTGGAAGCATTGTTTTGTGCTATTTCTATTATCCAACCAGATTGGATAAACGAAGCAAGGGAGCAATTGAAGAAGGAAAAAGAAGTATGGCCACTTATTCAAAAGTTGCAAAAGATCCCAATTCAAAAAATATTGCCAGATATTGAAAAGGAAGGAAAAATCATATTGGAACCTGGAGCAGTCACAGAAACAAGAACCTGACAGCTATGAAATCGATCAATTTCAGAGTACCTCATCAAGTGGAAGAACTTACCTGCTGAAGATTCCACATGGGAGGACAAGAATTTTATACAGAAGCATCAAGAACTACTCAAGCATTGAGGACAACGCTTTTTGAAGGAGAGGGGCATGTTAGGCCCCTATAATACTAGTGTAACCCCTTATTGTTATTAGTAAAACCCACTTATTATATTGATGTACCCATGTAGTGCCCATATTGTTACTAATGTACCCCATAGAAGCCCACTATTGTTGTTATTATGCCCTTACATTATTATTGTTATGTCGTCTCTGATTATGTTATGACCCCTTAGACTCCTATATATAGAAAGGAGGTATTTTCATTTGTATCATCAAAGAACTGTTCATTTATGTAATGTAAAGGAGGTTTCCCCCTTGAAGAGGCTGAATTCTAAGGCGTTGATCTATCTTTTCTATCTTTTTCTTGAGTTGGTTTCATAACACATCGTAAAGCATTTCATTCGACATTGGCATTTTTCTGACTTCATGCTTTAGGGGGAAACTGTTACAAATCTATTTGGGCACATCAAATCCCAACATTTAGATTAGTGTTTCAAGGCTCATCAAACCCTAATTTCAGTTGCTACATGCCCTAAACAGGTCACCCCTTTGAATTCCTCCTTCCTAGAAAGTTTCATGACCTAAGACATCCAAAAATGGTCTTTAAAGGGACTAGCGCAGGTAGATACACTGCCAAGGTGCTCTGCATTGTAGGTAGATACACTGTCAGGGTGCAGATATTTAACATTTATTGATCCAGATGGACCAATGGGATTTTGAACCTGTTGGTACTGGACATTGCTTGATCCAGCAGGATCAGTAGGGTTATAAATAATACCAGAAGAGGGTTGGTTTATACCAAGCATGTTAGCTTGTGAGCCACTCACATTAGTGGCAATTGAAACCATAGAAACATTCAGGTTCTACCCCCCAAGTGGTGGCACAATCTGGGCACTCACTAATGGGACAGAGGAACTGACAGAGACGATCTTTGATATTTTCGGTTGTGACTGACGTGTAACTAGGATCAATGATACAAGAGGATTCAAAATGCTGGGTTGAACTGGGACTGAAGTAACAGCTTGTTGGGAAGTCATGTTTGTGATGAACAAACATGACGTAGGGCTTACGCCTGATGCACATACAGGATTATGGTAGAGTGATGAGGCACTAGGTGTGCCTCAAACTAAGTGTCTCAAAGACACATAGTTGGGTGGCAAACTGGTGGGAATACCTTCTGAAAGAGGGAAACCCTCGAGAGGGAACTACAATTGCAATTCTTCCCCATCAACAATGTGTGGATTAGAAACTCTGATCTCATCCAAAGATGTGAATGGATCATTTCCTTCAAGTTCCAAGTTTGAAAAAAAACGATGACAAATGGTTGAACTTGTGCTAGGGGATAGTTCGAAAGGAACACCCGACTGGTCGCATGAACTGTAAGGACGCTGCGGTGATATCTCAACAACTTCAAACAGAGGGTTGGAAGGATAGATAACCATTCCATGCTGATCGTCAGTGCTTGGCGAGTTCTCTAGACTTTGAACGGGATTGTCTGGAGATTCTGGGCCAAGATCAGCAGATGACCCTGTATCGAAAGTAGGTGGAGGACGAGATGACAACGGTCGAACACTCAAAAAAATTGTGAGTTCAACATTTTGGTCCTCGAGTGACTCTGATAACTCAGGAAATGGCTTCTCAGACAATATTTGAGATGGAGGAGGGGAAGAGGAATTGGGTAAACCAGATGGTTCAGCCCCGATGACCTTGTCTTAGTTGATGGAACAAATAACTTCAAGGCTTTAAAATGTCCATTTTAGGGAACTCACGGTTTGGTCAAAAGACTAACTGGACATTTTGGATCGCGGACAATCAATTATTAAGATGCATAAAAGGTTGATTCTCTTTCATTTTTTAAGAGTTGAGAAATAAACAAAGATGACTCTATCACTTTCGATTGGAAACGAGCTCGAAACGACACCTAATCGAATAATATTTTAAGTTTAATCAGTCAAAAATATCAAATTACTACGCTAGATGATCTAGGTAAATATGATTACCAGGCAACTGTGAACTATAGAATACCTCTTGTCAAACGAAGAAGTACGAGCAGGAAATCTACCTTAATGCTGTGTTTAGTGTATCATGTTCGCAAGGCAGCTGACTTGGTTTCCTAAGGATAAAAGGATTGTAGCCTAGTGGGGTCTTCCTTTATATACTTGACGGTATGGGGAGCACAAATCTATACTAGCACTATCAAATGTTGAAGCTAATGACATCTACTAGGTTTAAAGACACCGAAACACGTCTCTAGCCTAGACCTTCTAGATATGATCGTTAATGTCAAATGTGCCTTAGGTTAATTGAATTCATTTTAGAGTTGATCTTGAGTTAAGTCTCAGTTTTCAGGTCTTAGCGATGCTACTTGAAGAAACCTCAAATGCAACTAAATGAGGGAAGACCCTTTTGATTCGATGAAATGCCTACACTAGAGAGGGTAGAAACTACTCAATCAAATGCAAACAATCAATGAAATGATCTTTCACTACTTTACTTTTTCAAAAAATAAACTAATGAAAAATGCATTCCAATTCCTAATTTGCTAACAAGCATTTATCTATTATTCCTTTCAAAAACAAAAATTCTCTTCCTTTTCAAATGCTGATGCAATTCTAGTCTCTTAAACGATGAAAATTATTGTAACATAATGATGCAACAAGCTAGAATTTCATACTTTTTCATGAAACAATGAAACAAACTTTTCACATACAATATTTCAGTGAAAAAGTTCTCAAGACAATAAGCTCTTCAAGCAGATGAAAACATTAAAAGAGAAGTTCATTCATATCAATGAAATGCCGAATTTACCAAACACAAGGCCAATAATGTAATCTATGCTAGAAAGAAACGTTCAAGCTAGTAAACAAAACTTTTTTGAACTTGTGAAAAAATATGTCAAAGTCATAAAAAGGACCAAAAACAAATGCAAAGAGTAAACACACCTACAACCTGACATAGTGAGTTCACAAACTGCTAAATGGGCGACCAACTAGATGCCCTAGTTCATTGGCCACTCAATAATTCAATCAATCAAATAGAATGATGACAAGCCAACAAGAAAGAAAAACCAAATGAAAAGTAGCTTTCTAATTAGGGAGAGAGCGGTCCAAAAAACTTAAGGGTTCACAAACACAAGAGCAGAACACACTGGCCACGGTTGGGGCAAGCTCTAATCTTCACTTATAGGCATCAACGTGACTGCCTAACTGAAAAAAAACACTAGTGGCTGTTCTGCACCACTGTTCCTCAGCAATTCACGTTTGTTGGTGCAAATGTCAGTGGATTAAGCACGCTCGCTGAGGTAATTAAGGAAAAATTAAAAAAAATTCAAAATAGGGACCAAATCTGCTACTATGAATTTTAGACTTCGGCCAGTAAGTAGGAGAAAAGAAATAGAACCAAAGGGAAAACATCAAACTAGAAAATTTCTCATGAAATCATGAAATCCAAGACAAGAAAAAGGATTGGGTTCCCCAGTGGAGTTGCCAATTTCTGGTGAAATAAAATTATAAGTGCGGACATGAATGAATTCCTCTAGCCCGATAATTGGTCTAGCCACAATAGATACATTCTATGGAATATTTCCATAGGTTAGAATCAATCAAGAGGGCCTACCTCTTGGTCGCTTATCCTACTTGATGATGTCGTCGCTTGCTCACTCCAGCAATCTCTCGCTTCTTTCTTCAAGCTCCCGAAACAAGTAAACAACAACAACATACAAACATAATAATAGACAAATTGCAATTCAACCTTCTTAACAAGTTAAGAAATATTAAGGAATGGATATGTAATATTACAAAACATGTAATATTAAAAAACATGTAGGAAATCAATCGATAGTTGCATATATTAATATCAAAGAGAGATTACAACCATTCATCCTGACATTGCAGTCTTCCTCTGACAAGACCGAGTTCCCACACATTTCTACTAGCCTTCAACAATGGCTTCAAACAACAATAGTTTAAAATCTCTTCCCTTTAGGCTTCACTCCAAACCAAATCACACTTCTCCCTCACACAACTAGATAGCTACAACTAGTAATAGCTTGCTTGTCTACTCCAAAATAGCATCAACACTTCGCAACTATAAGACTCACACTCAGCTAGAAACTAGCTTGTGCATGGGAAGAAGGGAGCTTTATATAGGAAATATGGATAGGAGATGGATCCTCTTCTCATGGGAGAAGGAATTATCCTCGAGGTAGTTCCATCATTATAGGGTAAAGGAGCCCAAACTGTTATCCTCGACCCCATCCGGCCAAACCATTTAGCAGACTTCCGTTACGGAGCTTCTAGAGATGGAAGCTTCAGCTCTAAGTTAAAAAACTTTCCATAACAGGACTAGCATGACTAGAACACAGCTTAGTTGCTCGGGTGGGTCATAGGAGTAGTGCTAGTCTCTACATATCGACATAGGGGAGATAAAGGCCATTAGTGTCGGTCTTGTAAACTGGGCAAAACAGAAGTTTCAGGGGAAATGGTGCAAAAGGGAATTTATCTACTCATGAAGGGGGACAAAATGGGAGTTTCTTCATGAGGGGAAAGCATGTGGAGTTCACTATAGAGGTCCTCCGAGATCAAGGAATGGAGAGTATAGGGATAGTGAGAAAATGTTGCGTAACACATAGTTACCCCTTTTTTGTTTGTGTCCTTATTTTTCTAAAATTAATTTACCCACAATGAAATAACACCTTGAAAACCCCCTTCATCTGCATAGAATGAAAATATTGCTTCCTTTACCTTCGGAGGCAACAACTGATCATTGTAAGATAAAGAAAACATAATCTACCAAACATCGTACATTAGAAGTTACCCCTTCTAGAACCACATCTAAAACTAATCACCCAGAATCATCACTTCTCATTAGTACTGATATCGAAGTTACCTCTTGGGAACTAGTGAGGTTGAAATAGTTGAAACCACTCAATTTGAAGTTGTTAAGTCGTTAGAACCTGAAGTCATTGAACCCAACATTTTCGAGTAATAATTCTTGCAACCTGAGGTAATTCTAGTTGTCGAACCTTTCATGTCAGACACTCTGCCTTCATCTCACACACAACCTTTGTCTTTAGGAACTAAAGAATAATGCATTCCACCTCGATTATGTTGGGTTGCGCTATATTATTTCCATAACTACCCCACGCATGGGTGGGTCACAAGGGGGAAGAAGCCCCCCCTGTACATTGCACCAAACACTGCAGGCAGGTCATGGGGGGGAGGCTTGCCATCCTATCGAGGTGTGTAGGGGAGCAGTAGCCCCCCTTCACGGGGTCCTGGGGAGCACCACAAATTACTTTTTTTTGCACCTTATATTAGGTGACTGGACCTACATATGATTTTGTGCATTGATTTCACACATGGTTTTCGGCATGATGGATTTTGGTTCATGGTATTTTGTAGATCTATTCAAGGGAACTACAGTTATGTTCTAATCCAGGGTTAATGGATTGGGCTTTATGGATGCTTTGACATGTATATATATGTATTGTAGCATTAAAATGAACATAATGAAAAATTAGTCTGGTAGTCCCAGTTTTAGGATCTAGGGGAAAATCTCTATGTTTATCTATTTTATGTTTTATGCTCTTGCCATTGTTTATTTTTCTACTTTTAGAATTTGTTTGTGGGTAATTTCTGTACAGGGTTAAAACCTACATTTGGCATCAGAGTTGTTTTGTCTTCAAGAATATGCCTCTACTACTGAGGGGTTTTGCTTGGGCCTATGGTAGACCATGTTCAGTGGGAGATATGCAGGATTGATTCTTGTGGTGAAAGAAGATGGTGAATAGTCGAAAGATAGAGATTGAGAAATTTAATGGTCAGAGTTTTGAGTTGTGGAAACTCAAGATGGAGGATTTGTTGGTGGAAAAATATTAGTGGATCATAGTAGATCTAGGTACTAAACCAACATCAATGTCAGCGGAAGACTTGGCGAAGTTGGATTGGAAGGAAAAGAGCACAATACAAATGTGTGCCTCAGATTTAGTATTGTTGAATGTATCAAGGGAAGATTCAGAGAAGGCTTTGGGGGACAAGTTAGGGACTTTGTACCAATGTAAGTCTCTCATGAATAAAATTTTCCTATGGAAAAATATGTATAATCTGAGGATGAAAGATGGAGACTCGGTGACAGAGAATCTAAACACATTTAATAATGTGGTAAGCCAATTATTATCTATTGATATTAAAATTTCATATCAATAAAAGTGCATCAGTTTGTTGTGTTTTCTACTAGATTTGTGGGATAGTCTGGTTGTTTCAATAGGTAGCAATGCAACTGCCTTGCAGTTTGATGAAATAGTATCATCCTTGCTATCGGAGGATATGAGACAGAAAAATATGGAGGGACAGACTAGTGATGCCTTTTCCATATGAGGATTGTCCCAGAACAAAAACAAAAATAATTCTTCAAGTGGGAGATCTAAATCTAGAGGGAGATCTAAATATCCTGGAAAACCTGTAAAGGTGTGCTAGAAATGTGGAAAAGAACGGCACTTCAAAAGGGACTATAAATCTAAAGCTCCTGAAAAAGGAAATGGATTTGATGATGCTCCTTTTGCAGAGGAAAAAACCACTTCAGATGAAGGTGGGGATGTGTACTTGGCTTCTTCTTTAAGTACACATGTATATCATGGAGTATGGTTGATTGAATTAGGTGCATGCTTTCACTTCACTCCCCATAGAGAGTGGTTCTGTGAGTATGAGAAATATCATGGTGGTGATATCTTCTTAGGGGATGATTGTTAGGGCCCAACCCGAACCCCTTTATTTATTTAATAAACCCAATAGGGTTGAGTCATATTCATAGTTAGTTAAAGAGTCAACAAAGGCCGTATTAATAAATGTAAGTGGTTGACTTGCATTTAAGAAAGGGACCACAATTAGTTGCAAACAGGACATAATTAATAAATAAAGTGGTTAATCCATGTTATGCAAAGGACCACTAGTCGTTAGGTTGTTGAAGGTCATTTAGCTATAAATAGTCATATTTAGAAGGGAAATATCATTGAGTCTTATTTTGTAATCTAGCTCTGCTCTACTGGGGGTTACCCCCTCAAAGAGGCAAGTGAACATTGCATTTATCTCTGAATAATAAAATAATTGTTGGTTTTCTCATTTTATTCTGTGTTTTGGGTTGTATTTCTTCGCATATTTGGTATTTTGGAATTCCTCTCAGGTCAAGAGCATAACAATTGGTATCAGAGAACCTTTCAAGGCCGATGGTACCTCCATCTCTTAGAATTATTTTTTTGGCTAGAGACGTGATCCAGTGTATTTAAACCACGGGATCTGTCATTGAGTCCATAAACCTACGGATTTGGGGACACATGCACATAGGAAATACAAGAGGTGGTCACGCTTATTAGACTCCCTTGTAACCCCTGTGGTGCAAGTAGTATTGCATTAGATATAACTGCACATGGATTGCATTTCCACGTACCCTCTGGGTATATTGGAAGCCCCCTAGGCTCACCTAAAACCTTGCATTAGATAAGCCATCGGCTATCTTTCTGGGGCAGTACACTAAGAATAGTACTCGGTGAGATTACTCATGCATACGATAGGGTAGTCGGGTAGTATGGCTAAGGGTATGGTTGATCCTCCTTAGTTAGTTCCCTGAAAGATTGGGCCAAGTACTATTGTTGGATCCTTATGTATATTATGATCTGTAGCACCTCACACTCCTTTGTGACCATAGCTCCCTTGACTCTCCAAAGATTTCCCATTATCTTATCTTCCTGATCAAATCCACGAGTTGGGGTTCTACCACCACAATACAATTCATATCGAGAAGTTGGGGTTCTATCACTACCGCACCAATTAGATCCACCAGTTGGGGGTTCTTCTACCACAGTACAATTCAAACCTAGTAGTTGGGGTCCTATCATCGCCGCACCAATTAGATCCACCAATTGGGGTTTTTTCCCCCTAGTACAACTCACATTCAACAGTTGGGATTTCGCAGGTAGATCTGACTCTTTACGCAGTGAGGCTTATGGCTACTAGATTTTGGGCCCGATTTTTGTAGGACATTGGGCAAGATCAATTTCTCTAGAATTTGGCCACTGCAGTATTGATCCACGAGGAGTAAAACTCCGTTTAGAGTAAAAAAAACTCTGAGTCCTCCCCGGGATGGTTACAAGAGACTTAACCCATAAGATTTAGGATGACCAACTGATTGCAGTGGTACCATTCACTAGTTAGCCTCATTTTTTGGGCTGTCCTAAATTTTTTCAGAGTGACTTCAAGTGATCAAGATCTGTGTATGGTAGAAACCAGATTTCAAGTCATGGTCAATGAGAAGATCGAACACTTTGAAACAAGGTCGGATTTGTTTATGGAACAACTGGAAAACATTTAGAATTTGCTTGAACTAGTCACGAAGAGCATGATGGGGTATCATCAGGAGGTGCCTAGTATAGATAAACACCTCAAAGGAGAATCTAGCCATCATATTCACCTCCATGGAAATCACCAACATTCCCACCCTCGGCCACCCAAGCTGGACATGTATAAATTTGATGGCTCTAATCTGGTAGTATGGTTAGCACAAATGGAACAAAATTTCACCATGACTGATATCTGTGATGATCAAACTAAAATATGTGTGGGAGCCCTTTAATTGGACCAATAATGATGGCAATGGTGGTAGTGTCATGTGAAATGTTATCTCAGGAACACAACGTGGCAAGTTTTCTCAAAATCCCTTTGTGACTGCTTTGATAGAGAATATAATTTTTTGGGTCGTCTCACTAAGCTCTGATAGACAAGCACAGTAAAACACTACATTGTAGCCTTTGAGAATTTTGCCTTTAGAACAGAACGTCTAGGAGATGAATCCTACTTGGAGTATTTCCTCAGTGGTCTCAAAGAAGCCATCCAAGCACATGTATGGATGCACCAGCCACCTACATGGATAGATGCTTGCAAAAAGGCTATCGAGGTAGAACTTTCCTTCGCTTCCCAGTCTACTTGTCCAAATTTTGTAGCCAAGGGGTGTTCCACCTAGGCTGAGGACCATACCCAAACCTTTATGGTTCAAAAGGTGTCTCCAGTAGAAATTGTTGAAATAACAAAACAAGGATTTTGCTACTACTGTGATGACAAATACTCCTCGGGGCATTAATGCAAGGAACAAAAATTCTTTCAAGTTGATGTTACTGATCACAACTCATCTGAGGAATCCCCACCCTTGGGGGGGAATAGGATGAAGTTGAGGAAACATAATAGGACAATGATCTCATAGTTACGTTGTTATGAAACCAACTCACAAAAAGATAGAAAAGATAGTTGAACACCTTAAAATTCAACCACTTTGAGGGGGCAACCTCATTTACATTACACAAATGAAAAATTCTTGGATGATACAAATGAGAAGGCCTCCTGTCTATATATAGGAGTCTAAGGGGTCATAATATAATCAGAGCCGACATAGTAATAATAATGTAAGGGAACAATAATAACAATAATGAGCTTCTATGGGGCACAACAATAACAATATCGGGACTACATGGGTACAACAATATAATCAGGGGGTTGTACTAATAACAATAAGGGGTTACACTATTAGTATAGGGGCTTAACATGCTCCTCTCCTTCAAAAAGTGTTGTCATCAATGCTGGAGTAGTTCTTGATGCTTCTGTATAAAATTCTTGTCCTCCCATGTGGAATATTCAGTGGGTAAGTTCTTCCACTTGATGAGATACTTTGAAATTGTTCAATTTCCTAGCTGTTGGGTTCTTGTTTCTGTGATTGTTCCACATTCCAATATGATTTTTCCTTCCTCTTCAAGTTCTGGCAATATTGTTTGAATTGGGATATTCTGCAACTTTTGAATGAGTGGCCACACTTCTTTGTCCTTCTTCCATTCATCCCTTGCTTTGTTTATCCAATCTGGTTGGATAATAGAAACAGCACAAGGCAATGCTTCCACATCTTCATCCTTTCTTGGCTTCTCTGTAGATGATGTCAAAGTCATAACCCAACATATTTGTGACCCAATTTTTATGTTCTTCTAAAGATAATATTTCCTCTAAAACGTATTTACTATTATCATGATCCATTTTTACCTTGAAGTGTCTTCCCATTGGGTAAGGTCACCATTTCTTAAGTGCATGTAGTATTGCCAACATTTCCTTCTCATAAATAGCTTGCTTGAGATGTAAACGTAAAAATACCCAATGACCTACATCAAAATTATTTTCACTACGATGTTGATCTACCTGTTGTTTCATTCAATTCTAGACCAAAGTGGCGTTATCTTTTTAAAGTTGGAGAACTTGTTGTTGATGCTCGATGTTATCTTTCACTGTTTGAACCCTTTTCTTCTTGATATCTACTTCTATCTTGAGATTTTGTGGAGTGGTAATTTCTTCCAATGCTTTACAAGATATGGTCGGATTCATTTCTTGATGCTCGATGTGATCTTTCACTTCTTGAACATTTTTCTTCTTGATATCTCCTTCTATCCTGATAGTTTGAGGAGTAGTAATTCCGGCCAATGCATTACAAGATATGGTTTGATTCATTTCTTCTTTCTTGATGTGATCTTTCACTTCCTGAACCTTTTTCTTCTTGATATGTCCTTCTATCTTTAGGGTTTGAGTGGTAATTATTGCCAATGCTTTTCAAGATATTGTCATATTCATTTCTTCTTTCTCTGGAGTTGGGTCCTCGCGTATATCCTCTTCTTTTGACGTTTCTTGATCCTTTTCTTCCTCCTCTTCATACTCTATGTAAAATAATTTCTTCTCAGCACACTTATGACCTTTAGTGCATTTTCTATCACAATTGTAACAAAGCCCTTTTTCTCTTTTTTCTTCCAATTGTTGTGGTGTAAGCCTTGTAGGTTGTGGAAGGCTAGGAGAAGAAACACTTCCATAATTATATTCATGAGTGGTGGGATTCCTTTTTTCAATAATTTCACTTTCAATTTTTCTTTCCAACTCGAATGCCTCCTCCAATGAATCAGGTTCGCAAAAATGAACCTCATGTTGAACGTTATCCTTTAAAGTCCCTATGAAGACATCAACCCTTTGCTTCTCTAGAATATAATTTACCCTTTATTCAATTTTTAAAAGTCCTCAATGTTCTCTTCCATTGAACCCTTTTGTTTGAGATTTATCAATTGTCTAAAGAAGGAGTTTCTTTTTATATCCTCATAATGTGCTATCATTTCCTCCATGAAAATTGACCACGTAACAAGTGATTTACGAGAACAAATCACATTATACCATAGATATTGATCTCTAAATATGAAGATGCAATACATACCTTTTGTAATAGCTACACCTCATGTACATCGAAATATCGCTCCATTTGTAGTATCCAATTTACTGGATCCTTTCCATCAAACTTCCTCATATCGCCTTTTCTTGATTTTAGGAGTTCGATCTTGAAATGACTATTCTGTAACTTCTACTCTTCTATATTTGAAATTGTGACCTGCAGTAGCCCTCTGCATCGTCTTACCAATGCCACCATCTGATCAAAATTGGATTCTACAAGAAAGAGTTATGCACAATCTCCCAAGATGACCTGATTATATACTTTTTCGAAAGAGAAAACTTGTATGAAGTGCCACGTGTCTCTGTTTTGACATTTGGATCTAAACAATATGTACATGACACTATAGTCAGTCCTCTTCCTAGAACTTCTTATGAAATTTCAATCTGATGCTCACAGAGACAGTTATGACAATTTTCACAAGGTGGCCTATTTTGAATGTAATTCTAGGGTCTACAAAAACCCTAACTTCCTCAAACTATATCTCCAGAAATGTAGTGAGAAAGCATTGGAAATTTGGAGCGAAGGTGCAGAACGTTTCTTTTCAAATGGGTTTTTTCCTCAGCTTCTGAAACTTCGTAGCGAAATAGCTATAGTGAAAATCCCACAATGACCTATTTTAGCTTAAATTCTGGAGCTTGCAAAAACCCTAACTTCCTTAGATCATATCTCCAAAAATGTAGCAATACAAGCTCTGAAATTTAGACCCAATGTTTAGCACGATCTCTTCTCAAATGGGTTTTTTTTCAGCATCTGCAATGGCGTCAAAAACAAGTTATAGCGAAAATACCATGCTGACCTGTTTGGAGCAACGAAACCCTAGAATCCGCAACTCTGATACCAAATGTTATGAAGCCAACTCAAAAAAATATAGAAAAGATAGTTGAACACCTTAGAATTCAGCCTCTTTGAGGGGGCAGCATCCTTTACATTACACAAATGAACAATTCTTGGATGAAACAAATGACAAGACCTCCTTTCAATATATAGGAGTCTAAGGGGTCATAATATAATCAGAGCCACCATAACAATAATAATGTAAGGGCACAATAATAACAATATGGGGACTACATCAGTATAAAAATATAATAAGGGGTTTGTACTAATAATAATAAGGGGTTACACTAGTAGTATAGGGGCCTAGCATGCCCCTCTCCTTCAAAAAGTGTTGTCCTCAATACTTGAGTAGTTCTTGATGCTTCTGTATAAAATTCTTGTCAACACGTGTGGAATATTTAGTGGGTAAGTTCTTCCACTTGATGAGATACTCTGAAATTGTTCGATATCCTAGTTGTTGGGTTCTTGTTTCTATGACTACTCCAGGTTCCAATATGATTTTTCCTTCCTCTTCAAGTTCTGGAAATATTGTTTGAAATGGGATATTCTGCAACTTTTTAATTAGTGGCCACACTTCTTTCTCCTTCTTCCATTCATCCCTTGCTTCATTTATCCAATCTAGTTGGATAATAGAAATAGCACAAAACAATGCTTCCACATCCTCATCCTTTCTTGAGAGTGCATCTGCAACAAAAAATTTCTTCCCTTTTCTGTAGATAATGTCAAAGTCATAACCCAACATATTTGTGACCCAATTTTTATGTTCTTCTAAAGATAATATTTCTTCTAAAACGTATTTAATACTATCATGATCCATTTTACCTTGAAGTGTGTTCCCATTGGGTAAGGTCATCGTTTCTTAAGTTCATGTAGTATTGCCAACATTTCCTTCTCATAAATAGCTTGCTTGAGATGTAACCATAAAAATACCCAATCACCTACATCAAAAAAATTTTCACTACGATGTTGATCTACCTATTGTTTCATTCGATTCTACCCCAAAGTGGTGCGATCTTTTAAAAGTTGGAGAACTTGTTGTTGATGCTTGATGTCATCTTTCACTGTTTAAACCTTTTTCTTCTTGATATATCCTTCTATCTTGAGAGTTTGTGGAGTGGTAATTTCTTCCAATGCTTTACAAGATATGGTCGGATTCATTTCTTGATGCTTGATGTGATCTTTCACTTCTTGAACATTTTTCTTCTTGATATGTCCTTCTACCTTGATAGTCTGAGGAGTAGTGATTCCAGCCAATGCATTACAAGATATGGTTTGATTCATTTCTTCTTTCTCTATGTGATCTTTCACTTCTAGAACCTTTTTCTTCTTGATATGTCCTTCTATCTTGAGAGCTTGAGTGGTAATTCTTTCCAATGCTTTACAAGATATGGTCGGATTCATTTCTTCTTTCTCTGGGGTTGGGTCCTGGTGTATATCCTCTTCTTTTGATTTTTCTTGATCCTTTTATTCATCCTCTTCATACTCTATGTAAAATAATTCCTTCTTAGCACACTTATGACCTATAGTGCATTTTCTATCACAATTGTAACAAAGCCCTTTTTCTCCTTTTTCTTCAAATTTTTGTGGTGTAAAAATTGTAGGTTGTGGAAGGCTAGGAGAAGAAACACTTCCATAATTATAGTCATGAGTGGTGGGATTCCTTGTTTCCATAATTTCGCTTTCAATTTTTCTTGCCAGCTCGAATGCCTCCTCCAATGAATCAGATTCCTCAAAACGAACCTTATGTTGAACGTTATCATTTAAAGTCCCTATGAAGACATCAATCCTTTGCTTCTATGGAATATAATTTACCCTTCTATTCAATTTTTGAAAGTCCTCAATATTCTCTTCCATTTAACCCTTTTTTTTGAGATTTATCAATTAGCTAAAGAAGGAGTTTCTCTTTGTATCCTCATAATGCGCTATCATTTCGACCATGAAAATTGACCACGTAACAAGTGGTTTACGTGAACAAAGCCCATTATACCATAAAAATTGATCTCTAAATATGAATATGCAATACATACCTTTTGTAATCGCTGCACCTCATGTAGATCGAAATATCACTCCATCTGTAGTATCCAATTTACTGGATCCTTGCCATCAAACTTCCGCATATCACCTTTTCTTGATTTTAGGAGCTCAATCTTGAAATGACTATAAATCTATAATTTCAGCTCTTCCAAATATGAAATTGTGACCTGCAGTAGCCCTCTACATCCTCTTACCATTGCCACCAATTTGATCAAAATTGGATTCTACAAGAAAGATTTATGCACAATCTCCCAAGATGACCTGACTATATAATTTTTCAAAATAGAAAACTTGTATGAAGTGCCACGTGTCTCTGTTTTGACATTTGGATCTCAAAAATATGTACAAGAAACTACAGTCCGTCCTCTTCCTATAAATTCTTATGAAATTTGAATCTTATGCTCAGAGAGATAGTTATGACAATTTTCCCAAGGTGGCCTATTTGGAGTGTAATTCTGGGGTCTACAAAAACCCTAACTTCTTCAGACTATATCTCCGAAAATATAGTGGGAAAGCATCTGAAATTTGGAGTGAAGGTGAAGAATGATTTCTTCTCAAATGGGTTTTCTTCTTAGCTTCTGAAACTTTGTAGCGAAATAGATATAGCGAAAATCCCACGATGACCTGTTTTAGCTTAAATTCTGGAGCTTGCAAAAACCCTAACTTCCTTAGATCATATCCCCAAAAATATAGCGATACAAGCCCCGAAATTTGGACCCAAAGTTCAGCACAATTTCTTCTCAAATGGGTTTTTTTAGCGTCTGCATTGGCACCAAAAACAAGTTATAGCGAAAATACCATGATGACCTATTTGGAGCAACGAAACCCTAGAATCCATAGCTCTGATAACAAATGTTATGAAACCAACTCACAAAAAGATAGAAAAGATAGTTGAGCACCTTAGAATTGAGCCTCTTTGAGGGGGAAACGTCCTTTACATTACACAAATGAACAATTCTTGGATGATACAAATGACAAGACCTCCTTTCTATATATAGGAGTCTAAGGGGTCATAATATAATCAGAGATGACATAATAATAATAAAGTAATGGCACACTAATAACAATATGGGGACTACATGGGTACAACAATATAATAAGGGAGTGTACTAATAACAATAAGGGGTTACACTAGTAGTATAGGGGCCTAACATGCCCCTCTCCTTCAAAAAGTGTTGTCCTCAACGGTTGAGTAGTTCTTGATGCTTCTATATAAAATTCTTATCCTCCCATGTGGAATATTCAGTGGGTAAGTTCTTTCACTTGATGAGATAGTCTAAAATTTTTCGATTTCCTAGCTGTTGGGTTCTTGTTTCTGTGACTGTTCCAGGTTCCAATATGATTTTTCTTTCCTCTTCAAGTTCTGGCAATATTGTTTGAATTGGGATATTATGTAACTTTTGAATGAGTGGCCACAATTCTTTGTCCTTCTTCCATTCATCCCTTGCTTCATTTATCCAATCTAGCTGGATAATGGAAATAGCACAAAACAATGCTTCGACATCCTCATCCTTTCTTGAGATTGCATCTGCAACAAAAAATTTCTTCCCTTGATGATGTCAAAGTCATAACCCAACATATTTGTCACCCAATTTTTATGTTCTTCTAAAGACAATATTTCTTCTAAAACATATTTAATACTATCATGATCCATTTTTATCTTGAAGTGTCTTCCCATTTGGTAAGGTCGCCATTTCTTAAGTGCATGTAGTATTGCCAACATTTCCTTCTCATAAATAGCATGCTTGAGATGTAATCGTAAAAATACCCAATCACCTACATCAAAACTTTTTCACTACGATGTTGATCTACCTATTGTTTCATTCGATATCACACCAAAGTGGCATTATCTTTTAGAAGTTGGAGAACTTGTTGTTGATGCTCGACGTGATCTTTCACTGTTTGAACATTTTTCTTCTTGATATCTCCTTCTATCTTGAGAGTTTGTGGAGTGGTAATTTCTTCCAATGCTTTACAAGATATGGTCAGATTCATTTCTTGATGCTCAATGTGATATTTTACTTCTTGATATGTCCTTCTATCTTGATAGTTTGAGGAGTAGTTATTCCGGCCAATGCATTACAAGATATGGTTTGATTCATTTCTTCTTTCTTGATGTGATCTTTCACTTCTTGAACCTTTTTCATCTTGATATGTCCTTCTATCTTGAGAGTTTGAGTGGTAATTATTTCCAATGCTTTACAAGATATATTCAGATTCATTTCTTCTTTCTCCGGGGTTAGGTCCTGGCGTATATCCTCTTCTTTTGATGTTTCTTGATCCTTTTCTTCCTCCTCTTCATAATCTATGTAAAATAACTTCTTATCAACACACTTATGACCTTTAGTGCATTTTCTATCACAATTGTAACAAATCCCTTTTTCTCCTTTTTCTTCCAATTGTTGTGGTGTAAGCATTGTAGGTTGTGAAAGGCTAGGAGAAGAAACACTTCCATAATTATAGTCATGAGTGGTGGGATTCCTTGTTTCAATAATTTCGCTTTCAATTTTTCTTGCCAACTCGAATGCCTCCTCCAATAAAGCAGGTTCCCAAAAACAAACCTCATGTTGAACGTTATCCGTTAAAGTCCCTATGAAGACATCAATCCTTTGCTTCTCTAGAATATAATTTACCCTTCTATTCAATTTTTGAAAGTCCTCAATGTTCTCTTCCATTGAACCCTTTTGTTTGAGATTTATCAATTGGCTATAGAAGGAGTTTCTCTTTGTATCCTCATAATGTGTTACCATTTCCTCCATGAAAATTGACCATGTAACAAGTGGTTTACCAGAAAAAAGCCCATTATACCATAAAAATTGATCTTTAAATATGAATATGCAATGTGTAACTTTTGTAATAGTTTCAGCTTCTGTAGATCAAAATATTGCTCCATCTGTAGAATCCAATTTACCGAATCCTAGCCATCAAACTTCCTCATATTGCCTTTTCTTGATTATAGGAGCTTGATATTGAAACAACTATAACTCTATAATTTTAGCTCTTCCAGATCTAAAATTGTGAGCTATAGTAGCCCTTTGCATCCTCTTACTAATTCCACCAGTCTAATCAAAATTGGATTCCACAAGAAAGAGTTATGCACAACCTCCCGAGATGACCTGATTATATATTTTTTTTAGAAGAGCAAACTTGTATGAAGTTCCACGTGTCTTTTTTTTCACCTTTGGATCTGAAAAATATGTACAAGACAATACAGTCCGTCCTCTTTCTATAAATTCTGACGAAATTTCAATCTGATGCTCAGAGAGACATCTATGACAATTTTCCCAAGGTGGCATGTTTGGAATTTAATTCTAGGGTCTACAAAAACCATAACATCCTTAGAATATATGTCCAAAAATATAGTGAGGCAACATCTGAAATTTGAAGCGAAGGTGCATAACGCTTTCTTCTCAAATGGGTTTTTTTCTTAGCTTCTGAAACTTCGTAGCGAAATAGCTATAGCGAAAATCCCACGATGACCTGTTTTAGCTTAAATTCTGGAGCTTGAAAAAATCCTAACTTCCCTAGATGATATCTCCAAAAACATAACAATACAAGCTCTGAAATTTGGACCCAGGGTTCAACACGATTCCTTCTCAAGTGGGTTTTTTTTAACATCTGCAATGGCGCCGAAAATAAGTTATAGCGAAAATGCCATGATGATCTGTTTGGAGCAGTGAAACCCTAGAATCCACAGCTCTGATACCAAATGTTATGAAACCAACTCACAAAAAGATAGATAAGATAGTTGAACGCATTAGAATTCAGCCTCTTTGAGGGGGAAACCTCCTTTACATTACACAAATGAACAATTCTTGAATGATACAAATGACAAGACCTCCTTTCTATATATAGGAGTCTAAGGGGTCATAATATAATCAGAGCCGACATAACAATAATAATGTAAGGGCACAATAATAACAATATGGGGACTACATGGGTACAACAATATGATAAGGCGGTTGTACTAATAACAATAAGGGGTTACACTAGTAGTATAGGGGCCTAACATGCCCCTCTCCTTCAAAATGTGTTGTCCTCAACACCTGAGTAGTTCTTGATGCTTCTATATAAAATTCTTGTCCTCCCATGTGTAATATTCAGCAAGTAAGTTCTTTCACTTGATGAGATACTCTGAAATTGTTTGATTTCCTAGCTGTTGGGTTCTTGTTTCTATGACTATTCCAGGTTCCAATATGTTTTTTCCTTCCTCTTCAAGTTCTGGCAATATTTTTTGAATTGGGATATTCTTGCAACTTTTGAATGAGTGGCCACACTTCTTTGTCCTCCTTCCATTCATCCCTTGCTTTGTTTATCTAATCTGGTTGGATCATAGAAATAGCACAAAACAATGCTTCCACATCCTCATCCTTTCTTGAGAGTGCATCTACAACAAAAAATTTCTTCCCTTTTCTGTAGATGATGTCAAAGTCATAACCCAACATATTTGTGACCCAATTTTTATGTTCTTCTAAAGATAATAATTCTTCTAAAACGTATTTAATACTATCATGATCCATTTTTACCTTGAAGTGTATTCCCATTAGGTAAGGTTGCCATTTCTTAAGTGCATGTAGTATTGCCAACATTTCCTTCTCATAAATAGCTTGCTTGAGATGTAACCATAAAAATACACAATCACCTACATCAAAACGTTTTTCACTACGATGTTGATCTACCTGTTGTTTCATTTGATTCTACACCAAAGTGGTGTTATCTTTCAAAAGTTGGAGAACTTGTTGTTGATGCTCGATGTGATCTTTCATTGTTTGAACCTTTTTCTTCTTGATATCTCCTTCTATCTTGAGAGTTTGTGGAGTGGTAATTTCATACAATGCTTTTCATGGAGGCGGAATAATGGCAACGAAGGGTGTTTCCACAGAGGTATACTGACTACAGACAGCAAAACTCCTGAATAGAGCTGAAAAAAGCGAAGAAAAACCAAATTCTAGTGGCAAAATTAGCCTTCTCTGACCATCGCACCTGTTACACAGGGATTCCAGTATGCATCCCACCTACTGCACTCGGGAATTGCGATGCATACGGATATCCTTGAAGAGAGGGTGTGATGGTACAGTGTGAGACTTTTGATCCAGTTCTTGATCACAGTTTGCATCACAGTTCAGGGATTTAGGCTAAGCAAGTGATAATCAGTAAATAAATCACAGGGGTCGATCTAATGAGGTTACTAGAGCCACCATAAGGGCAATTAGGATGTTTACAAATCAATTGTTCAGTTTATAAAAAAAACCCATAGATAGACTGAAGCAGCATTGATCTACTTTGCACTTGCATAACAAATGTAGTTCGAAGGCTTGCTAGCTTGCCTTCAGGCTCCGTCTGTAAGTTTATAAAACAAACGAGTGTAGAAAAGTAAACAAGCTATTCGCTCCCCAGCGGAGTCGCCATTTTGTTATCGAGAAATCTAGTGTCTATGTAGAGCTGCTAGTCCCACTAAGACTGGTAGCTATCTTAGAAACAAAAAAACTAAAACTACTTTCATTTTCCTTTATGACAAGTAGATAAGCAGGGAACAAAGGAGACCAACCTCTATCTTGCACTTGGTTCCTTGCTTGACTCCTCTCCCTTCTGATAGATCTTTTCCACTCACTTCGTCGTCTACCTAGCTTCAAAGAGCACCTGTGGAATCAAAGCAACATAACACTATCCAAGAATAGAGATGTACTATCACAAACAATATAGGACCAGATATATATTGACCACACAAATGCATATATCATCAATCATACAAGAATGTGGAGGAAAACTTGAATAGCTTTATTAATATCAAGAATAGCAAAGAGGATTACAACCAATTGTTCTGACCCAGCGTCATCCTCTCAGAAAGAAAGCCCTTCTTCACCTCATGAGAAGCTTAGATCACCCAACACTATGATGTTACACCAAGAAACCAGCAACACTTCCTTACAAGATACAAAATTCCAGCCTCTGGATCTCTGGGATGAGGGATCCATATATAGATGATTGCAGGGAGGTGAGTCAGCTTCTAAGATTTGATTAGTGTCCTCTCTCTGATAGTTCTTGATTCCACTTTGAGATTGATGATCTCTTACTCATCCCTGGGCGAATTCAGAGAGGCAAGTGTCATAGGAGAAGTGTCTGGAAGATTCCATGTCAAACCACCTTGCAAACTATCTCTGCCATTTGTCCACTCTTTCTCATCGCACCCTGCAGAAGAGCTATCCAGTATGCATCACACCTTTTACTCTAGGCAGGTGGGATGCATCGCACCTTCTGCACTGGGTACTTTGTATGGTCCAGATTTGACCAGTTCTGAGCAGTTTTCCGTGGAGAACTTCTGGGAGATGATGTAATTAGCTGACCTTGTTCCTTTAGGTTGTGAAACAACACTTTTAGGGACTTAGAAGCCCTTGGTTTATGGACATATATGATTGGGGTCGTAGTGCCCAAAAATGTCTATAACAGTGGATCACAATACCATGGACCAAAACCACTTGTTCATGACTTTCCTTGCATGAAAGTGCATGTATACGCATACGTGCCTTTTGTATTGCTAATCCACATGTATACGCGTCTTGGTCAAGATGAACCTGCGTATATATATTTTTCTTCATTCTGAGAGCCTGAACTGTGATCTGTCATCTTAGTGAGTTGCCATCAAGGACAACACCTATATCATAATGCCAAAAGTCACCCCCTTTGGACTTGATGGCAATGTTAACTTGCTACACTGTGAACTGTGATGAGTTGTGATTGTGCATTACATCTGAATGGACTCCTTTGAACTGCTCTACACTATGGACAATAGAGTCAAAATCAACAAGGATTTTCTCACTGATATTCACAGTTGTTTACAATATGCACAAGAAAAGATAGATTTTTTGCAGCTTGAATCTCTACTACAACAAGAGGAGCTATAATAATGTAGTCATGATTCGAACTTGTTTTTTTTTTGAATAATCCAATTTTTGAGTCAAAATTTGATTTTAATTAGCAAGCATACATTTTTCAGATCATTGAACCCACTACAAGAGCATGTTTGAATGAGAAGGAATTCAGCATACACTTCCCAAGCTAATCAGCAGACCTTGGGAAGAGCTTGTCAACAAAAAGAGAAAAACATGTCTTGGATATGACATGAAGGTGTCCTTTCATATTCCAGACTATTCCAATCCCATTCAATTTCAAAGTTTTGGGTTTATTTATGACATTTGAACCTCAGTTATTCGATATTTTGCTCCTCTTCCACAACAACCACAACACATTGTTAAATGCCAACACTATGACTGAGTTGGCCATATGAAAGATCATTACTTTTATCTTCATCCATGTGAACATTATCATAAAACCACACATCATTCAAAAAAATGTTTCAGAAACAAACCTCATCCAAGAACAAACATTCACCTTGGATGGATCACTTCTTGGCAATGGGATTCAACAACCAAGAATATATTACAGTCATATGTCAGAATTTATTCTAGAGTATTGAATAGTGTTGCACTTGAATTTATTCTAGATTATTCGAAGCCACATCAAGTGAGCCTCAGGAACAACCTTCTATACCAGATTCAAAGTTGTAGCCAAGACAAAGATTCCTTTGAGCATGCCCTTGGTTGGTGGTCAGCCTTAAACCATCTATGCAGGGTTCAGACCTCCCTTTTGAGGTTGAGGTTCTCCCCTTTTATGCAGGTCCCACACCTCCCTTTTCTAGGTTTAACGTCTCCCTCTTCAAAGCATTAGGAGCACTTCCTCTAGCAGATGACTTTAGCTTCTTGCCATATTTGGAAGAGTTCTCAGAACTACATGAAGCATTCCAGTGCTCGTGGTCATCCTTAAACCACCTCATTATGCCAACATTTCAAAGAGCATGTTTAGCCTAGTGTTGCCATGCATTTTTCACATTTTGTATTATAGCTCTCTTCCTAGACTCATGCATACCCCTTTGGATTAAGGGGGGAAATGTTGGACACCTAATCCTCTATGGGTTGGTCTAGAATGTGAGCAATCACCAGAGTCCAATAGATCACTCAGTATATGAAAAACAAGGGTCACAAGGAATTGTATTTAGATGTGAATATTGTTAATAGAATGCAACTCACGTTTATCCTACTCTTGTTTTCTTCTCCATGTGTGTTTAACATATATGATTCTTGTGGTATTTATCTTGAGATGTCCTTGATGCTCCTAATGATGTCTAAAGGTGTTGTTGAGGATTTTCATGGCTTGGACAAGCTTTACAAATGCTAGTGATGTAGAGAAAGATGTTTGAGGCAGTTCTGCTTTGAAGATTTTGTGTTTTCCTTGATCATATGCCCCAGTCACTCCCTTCCAATCCTATCCATCCAGCTGAGAGCTCCAGTCACTAGGAATAAGGCTTATCCATGTGCTGATAGTTGAGAATCAATAGTGTTGTGCTAGTTTCTATGCATGTAAAACAATATTTCCAACATTCCTTCTGCATCTCAAATGAATTAATTGTTTTTATTATATTTCTTGTCTAGGAATTTTCATAAAATGTTCTAACTGAATAAATCAACAAGTCTGAATGTTTTTTGATGTGTTAATTCCTTAATGGAGTGAGTAGTGGAAAGAGTTGCACAAAAGTTTAAAAATAGGAAAAGATTGACCATTGTGTAAGTGAAAATGAGCATATATTTGTTTAGAGAATAGGGCCACCTCCTATAGAAGATAATGATACAAAGGTTGCATTTATAGAGTTGTGAACATACATAAATAATCTATTGAGATGAGGAAAAAATGAGGTGCATGGAGAGTGTTGTTGGGAAAAGTATCCAATACGGAATGACCCTATCCCACTCTAAGGGTGATAGTTCCTTAGCAACAATCAAAGCAAAGCTATCTGAGATTACTTCTTTATGAGATGTAAAAGAGGGGAGAAAAAGATCTACTAACCGATGTATTTCGCTAATGGTTGATCCAATCCTCTCTCTTTGCTGCTTGCCCCCAGCTCCTTGCTCTTTCACTGGCCCAGCTACACCAAGATCCTGCAAAATGGCAAGAGAGGGAAACTACAAGAAGCATACATTCATAATTGATTCAAGGATTAGAATAAATCAAATACACAAGTATAACAACACACCATTAAGACACATGCATATAGAAGAACCTCAAATGCTTTATTAATGGAAGAAGTAAGGTTCAGGAAGTGATACAACCATAAAAGGCCCAATCTAGCATCACCTTCCCAGCAGAAAGAAATCTCCTCTTCACCTCCTTCAAAGAAAATCACCCAATAGTTCTAAACGCAAACCAACAGCAATTCTTTACATTCACAAGATTCCAGCCTCCCTAGACCTCATGAGAGAGATCTATATATAGGAGTTTTGGAGAAAGGATGAGTCAGCTTGAGGCTGGCCTGAAGCTGACTAGTGTCCTCTCTCACTTCAATTATTCTTCAGTTCTTGAGTGCACTTGGAGGTTCTTGCTTCCACTTGGAGATCTAGAACCTCTTACTCATCACCAGTCGAATTCCCTGATCCAAGTGTCATTTTGGAAGCTTCCTGGGCATTGACACCTTGAGGAATGACTGTGCCACATGTCCAAACTCGCCCACCACAGGTAGACTTCTTTACAGTTGAAATTCAATGCAGGTAGACAGTGGAGCAGTTGACATTCAGCGCAGATGCTCAGTGGAGCAGTTGACATGATCCAGAATTGCCTTGTTTTTGAGTGTTTTCAGGTGGAGAACTTTTATTCAATGTTGTGGTTTGCTGACCTTGTTCCTCTAGGGGTAGGAACACCATGTTTAGGGAATTTGGATCCCTTAGATTATGAACATTTCATGCTTCATGCTGTAAGGCACAAAAATGTCTATAACAGTTGCCCCCTAAAGTATGAGGTCGTTTATCGGGTGAAATGCTTTATCAGGAGGATCCGAAGTTCATTCAATCGCTGAGAAGTGACCTATAGTAAAATACAATACAATACATTATGATTCATTCTGCTTTCATGATCTAGCTGAGGCGGGCATTCCCATGCTCAGCTTTATAAATTCATTTTGGTACATAGAACAGACAATCGTCTGATGGTAGACTGATAATTTTGGTGAAAATTATCATCCTTTGAGTAGGATGATCATCTGCTGCAATGATGTACATGTCAAATGTCTTTATATTTCCTGAATATATATCGCAGCCCGAATGGATGAAACTAGATCTGGGGTCTTCAAACTCGTTCGATCTTCACTCTAAGTACAAGTCGATCCATGTGAGAATTGCGCTGAAGTCGAACATGGAAAGACATCGCTTGATTACCGGTCAATGATGTAAACCGTTAACAAGCGCGAGAGGAATCACCGATAATGATAATGACCCTCAAGGTACTGCAGTACAATTCACGTGGTGTGAATAAAGGACTTGGCGTCGAACACCACGCAAAATCTTCTGGTCGAAGGTCATTGATGTATACCTATCGCTGGAAGTGAGAAACTTGCCATTGAGGCATGCAAGCTTCAAAGTACTGAGGGGGTTGTTCCTAGATCAACTTCTTGGATAATGAGCTGAAGTCGACAAGAAGCAATCCGTCAAAGGAGGGCCTTAATGAATCCCACATCAGTGACACGAAACGGAGCTAATGATTTTAATGGAGGTGAAAACAATCTGTGACATACGATTCAGGGTGGCGGTCATGGATGGATGAAGAATAATGTATGGCAGTGGATGGGACACGGTTGACTCTTTCTGAACAACATCTCTTGAACATATAACGACACTGATGCGATGGATCGGTAGCATTACCCCAAATGTGGATGGTTTGGCGAGACCATGGTGATGAGACCGGTGAATGAAACAACCCAACCCGATGTGGTACGGAGGAAAAGTGTCATGTTCAAGAGCGACTTGCTACCATTAAAGCTTTGAGGTTCTCCCAATTTTTCCCCAGTCATTTCTGACCAGTACCTCTTTATTTTTGTCAAGCTTGAGGAGGATAACATATGCTTGGTCTATAACCTGCCCTTCGGGCAAGCCCATCGCTATGTTTTAACGAGCCTAGCGATAGGGAAACTCGTTCTCGTCTAAAGACAAGTTTGTCGCTATTTAATCATTTTAACGAGTCTAACGACAAGGAAAACTCGGTCCTTTTCATTTTTAGAGAGTCTGAAAAGGTACAGAAAGTTAACTCCAAAATTCCTTTTTCGTCATCTAATCCCTTAAGTCCGAAAAAGTATAAAATAATACAGAAGGGATGAGTTTTCGATAACTTTAACGAGCCGAATAAAACAAGCGCTCGACCTTTTTGTGCAATAATCCCTCAGGTCCAAAAAGATTAAAATCTAGAGGAGGGATAACTCTTCCCGTCCTTTTAACGAGCTGGAAGGCCAAAACTCGGCAAACTTTTCATATTTTATGAGTCAGTTGAAAAGAGCTTAAAGAAGACTCGTCTTTTGAGGAACGAGTGATAAACAGGGATAGCAACTGATTCCAGGTACAGGTTGGAATTTTCCAATCACGGCAGGCCACAAGGATGGCTAGGTGAAATCACTCTTCGCAACTGTTCCTCAAAATGGGTAAACAATCATATGGAGGTGAACGATCGGCCAAATTAAAGTGGAGGTGGCAGGTGCAAACACGACCAAGGCTTTTATGGCTGATAAATTTACGATCACAGCGGTTATTTACCGGGGTAGGTTCATTTTTTATTTAAAAATGAGCTTAAACTCTGGAGGAAACATTGCTCACTGCTTTTATTTATTTTTTAACGAGCATGAAGACCGCGTTAAAACTGCTCGGATCTTGCGTTTATTTTTTAACGAGCATGAACTTTATGCTAAAACTGCTCGAATTACCAGTCATAAGATAAGAAATGTCCCCTGTGAGATCTCTATTTTTTAAGGAGTTTCATCTTCACTAAGCTTTACTCCATATCCTTTCTTTATGCAAGTTCGGAAATGGCTAACCCAAAAAAATAGATAAATAACCGCTCTTAGCTTGCACTCCAAAAGGTTTGCATGCCCCCAGGTATAAAATACATTTTCAAGGCTGCCCCTCCTCCTTCCCACCTCTGCTTTTCTTTGGGTGTTCACAGCTACTTGTCGCCTTGCTAGTCTAATGTTAACAATACTTGTCTTCTCGTTATTTTTAACGGGTCTATACGATACTTGTCTTCTCGTTAGCCCAACTTTTAACAGATTTTTCGCAAGATCGCAAGAGAACAGCTACTTGCGACAAGAGAACAGCTACTTGCGACAAGAGAAGAACACTACTCAAAGACAAAACATTTGTGTTATTGAGGGAGGCTTACCTCTTTCTGGTTACCCAAAGATTGTCTCGTTAATCTTTCAAACAAAACATTTCCTCGGCAATGTCTACCGAAATAGACAAGGGTGAATGACTGGTGCCAGACACGTAACTTTGACAAAAGAATCCTATTCTAGAACAACCCCTCTTCCATCCACGGACGGGGTACGGACTAGTCATATTCTCTCGCAGAAATTCCACCTTATACCCAAGGTTTTCTCTGCGCGAAACAGACCAGGATGCATGCCCCCTGGGTTCCAGTCCCATCATTCTGAATCACTCGCATTCATCGGGAAGAAGGACTGGGGGTGGAGACATTTCTTGATTGAATAGACCATTCAGGGTTGGTATGTGACTATTTGCGATGCGTGATCCCGGAAATGAAAGTTGTTCTACGAGCTTAACCATTCTTCCTTCGTGTGGAAAACACATTACTCTAAAGAGTGAGGAGACTATTGCTCCCATGCAATATATATAGTCTCATCCAAGGAGTAGGTTATAATCCAAGGGTCCTTGAACGAACCTCACGTTCATTTGAATGGCCTTCCCTTTCAATGTAATAGGCACATTGGGGAGGATCCCTAATGGTCGACTGGTTCCTTTATCGAAACCCGAGAGATTTCTTATCTCAGGCAAAAGCGCTGGGGAACCCAGTTCTTTCCAAGCAACAGAGGAAAGGATACTCACAGATACCCCTTCATCAATGATAGTGCCAGCCATTACCATTCTGTATATTTGGACTATGATTCTGAATGGTATATTGGCTGGCAACCGGGGCCTGCCTAGTCGGTTCCAATCAAAGGACACAACCAGGTTGCTTGGTGGTGGGACCGAATACACGGCCGGATATGACCCTGACGATGTTCCTTCCTGCGATAAAGGAATGGGCGCATTGCCCTGACGCTCGTCAGAGTCTGTGTTGATGAAAAGAATCTGGATGGTGTCATCCTTATTCTCTTCAGTGAGGGTGTCATTTGAAGATGAATCTTCAGTGACGGTGTCATTTGAAGATGAAACTTCTGAAGGGAGAATCGGGTCACCTGTCGTTTCGACCTTTGGACTTTCGTCCGGTCTAGATTTAGTAGGTTCATTTTCAGTGACTGACGCTTCAGCTGACCACTTGAGCGGGCCAGCTGTATTCTCAACCAACGAAGGACTTGGCACGAGTTTTTTGTATCCAGGAGGAAGTCTCAACGGTGAAACCAGACGATCTTCCAAAACTCTCTTCGCTTCGTCTAAGAAGGGACAGCGGTGGATGGCGTGATCGCCTTCACACAGTCTGCAGGGGGATCTTGCTCCCCCTCTTTATCTTGAACCTTCACTTTCGCTGGTCGACGGTAAGCATTCAAAATGGCTATCAGAGGTTGAAGCTCTCGAACTGTGCAAACGAGGGGACCAGTCCCTTAGTATCCGGGGAATACAGGGACAATCTCTATGGAAGTGGTCTCCTCTACATATGACACATGGCGATTTAGGCCCGGTCTGTGCTGTGTGTGGATTTTCTTCAGATGTCTTTTGCTTGCCCCCAGTTGCCTTAGGCTCCTTCTTCTTCTCTCTCTTCTTCTTCTCCTTCTTCTCCATGGGAGCTTGGCTTTTGCCGGCTCTACCTTGCGAAGATGAAGGATTGGAGGAAGAGTTATAGGAAGTAGAAGGCTGGTGGGTAGCTCTAGACTGATCTAACTATTGACTCGACTGTTCAGGAACCATGGTGTTCTGAACTACATTGGTTGAGAATAGCCAAATTGGTAGGCCAATTGTCAGTCCTGGAAGCGACAATGTGGCCATGTGGGGCGCACCAACTTCTCCCCAAGAGGAGAAAGGACTAGGATTTCCATCATGGGGAATTCCTTGGTTGGGGCGTTCCATATTCTCAACCTACAGATCAACGCAAGAATAGGAGGTGATTATGTTCCGTTTAATATAAATTTTATAACGACGCTTTAGACACAACTTGCTTTTTCACTTTTTAAGAGTCGAGAAAAAGCTAACAATGACTCTAGTCTCCTTCGATGTTTTAACGAGCCCGAAGTGACAAATGCTTGGATGGACTTTTTCAGTTATAGAGTTTGAAAAAGGCCAAAAGAAACTACTCTGGAGTTCTAGGCAGAGGGTGTGCCAAACGTTTCGCAAAACCACAGAATACGTTTTACGATACGAGTGGTCGATCTTCGTGAATGCTGTGTTCACTGCATTGCGATCAGTAGGGCGGCCGACACGGCTTCCTATGGATAAAGGCTTTGTTCCTATAGGGGTCTCCCAATATATATGCGACGGTACGTGGGAGCACAAGTCCGTATTGATACTTATTGCTTCACCGTGGAGGAATCACCCAAGCACTCAACGCTAAGATATCACGTTTAACGACGCCGGAACATGTCTCTAGCTTAGACCTCTATGTGTTTGTGTTATGTTTCAAAGCATTGTTATGTAAATTCAATTTATTTTAGGTTGATCTTGTTTAGCAGTTTGCCTTTATGGATCACCACGAGATGTATGTTACAACTCCTAAATGCAGTCTAAAGATGAGAAGCAAGCTTTTTTCAATCTTTTCGACTTATGAAAATCTTAACTACTGAGGGAAAAGAAAGACATCATCTTTTCACACAGATCATAGAGCACACACTAATACACTTTTTCCTAAATCCAACATGCAAACTTATCAAATGCAAAATGCACAATGCAGGTATTTCTTTTCTCTTTCTTAATGTTGGTGTACTACAAAAAGAAAGCTGTTGTATAACTTTGAATTCAATTTCAAGTGAAAGCATACAAGCTTTTGTCCAAAATCAAAAGACACCTTAAGATTTATTTGTTTCAACACTAGAAATACATAAATTCAAACCATATGATGAAAGCAAAAGCTCAATCAGCTATGAACAGCAAATAAACTAACTCTTAAGATCAGAACGACACTTATCACAGGTCTAGATCTAAGAGGCCACAGCAAGACTAGTTCACTTTCGTTATGGGAAACTGCAAATGATGTAAGAAATACACAAAGAACAAATACAATTTCTTTATACAACCGAGGCATAATAGTGGCAAAGAAAGGTGGTTTCAGATAGGTACATTGACTGATAACAGGCTGCGAAAACAAGGATGAAAACAGGGCAACAGAAAGCAGAGAAACCCAGTTGCACAAGGCCACACTGGTTCAGCGCAGGTAGAACACTGTCAGTTTGACATTCAGCGCAGGTAGCCACTTCGGGACCTGCGATGAAATGCAGACTGCCTTCACAGTGCCTGCAATGAAGAGAGAAACTCTTGTTTCTCTTGGTTTCCGGGTTACAGATTGCTCAAAAATCAACAGTTTTTGGCCAAATCAAAAGCTATCAATCAAGTACACACTAAAGGATGAAAAGGAGGATGAAAAGCTATCACTAAGAGCTGTTCAGAGTCCTTGTGGATCAGCTCTTCAAATCATAAACATGCCCAGAAACTGAGCGAGAGTAGCTGCCCTCTACTTTGCATTTGAAAGATCCAAATGCAGTTTGATTCGGTACTCCCTGTGTTTAGGAAATGAATAGCAAAAACACAAACAACCAACAAGATACGATCCCCAGCGGAGTCGCCAATTTGTTGTTGGGAAAAGTATCCAATACGGAATGACCCTATCCCACCCTAAGGGTGATAGTTCCTTAGCAACAATCAAAACAAAGCTATCTGAGATTACTTCTTTATGAGATGTAAAAGAGGGGAGAAAAAGATCTACTAACTGATGTCTTTCGCTAATGGTTGATCCAATCCTCTCTCTTTGCTGCTTGGCCCCAGCTCCTTGCTCTATCACTGGCCCAGCTACACCAAGATCCTGCAAAATGGCAAGAGAGGGAAACTACAAGAAGCATACATTCATAATTGATTCAAGGATTAGAATAAATCAAATACACAAGTATAACAACACACCATTGAGACACATTCATATAGAAGAACCTCAAATGCTTTATTAATGGAAGAAGTAAGGTTCAAGAAGTGATACAACCATAAAAGGCCCAATCCAGCATCACCTTCCCAGCAGAAAGAAATCTCCTCTTCACCTCCTTCAAAGCAAATCACCCAATAGTTCTAAACTCAAACCAACAACAATTCTTTACATTCACAAGATTCCAGCCTCCCTAGACCTCATGAGAGAGATCTATATATAGGAGTTTTGGAGAAAGGATGAGTCAGCTTGAGGCTGGCCTGAAGCTGACTAGTGTCCTCTCTCACTTCAGTTATTCTTCAGTTCTTGAGTCCACTTGGAGGTTCTTGCTTCCACTTGGAAATCTAGAACCTCTTACTCATCACCAGTCGAATTCCCTGATCCAAGTGTCATTTTGGAAGCTTCCTGGGCATTGACACCTTGAGGAATGACTGTTCCACATGTCCAAACTCGCCAAGCGCAGGTAGCCTTCTTTACAGTTGACATTCAACGCAGGTAGACAATGGAGCAGTTGACATTCAGCGCAAATGTTCAGTGGAGCAGTTGACATGATCCAGAATTGCCTTGTTTTTGAGTGTTTTCAGGTGGAGAACTTTTATTCAGTGTTGTGGTTTGCTGACCTTGTTCCTCTAGGGGTAGGAACAACATGTTTAGGGACTTTGGATCCCTTAGATTATGGACATTTCATGCTTCATGCTGTAAGGCACAAAAATGTCTATAACAGAGAGGCCATTTTTCACTAATTGTAGAGAAGGATTTTGATCTACACCCAAAGACAGAGTTTGCAAATTCTATTGTAGAGGTTATGGAGTATGTATGGAGCACATGGATGAGATATCCTTGGAGCACAATATAGTTTGATGGTCATGTCACTGATATTTTTGTTTGTAAGTGTTATTTTTTGCTGTAGCTTTTTTATCGGAATGTTGTCATGATTTTCTGTGAGGTTTTAAGTCTATATGCTAAATGTGTTGGATGTGTAGAGATGTTGTTGCTGGTTGATTGTCAATATTTGAGTTGTTTGACTGTTTGAATCAATGCTTGATAATTGATTTGATGAATTGATGTTGATTAATTGATTTAAGTTGAGTGGCATAGATTTTGGTGTAGGTCACCCATGTATTTCTTGTTTTAATGTAGATGTTTTTGTTGTTTTGGTAAGGTGTCTAGTTTGAAACATTATGAAATGAGGCCCTAGATGATCAACAAATTGAGATAGCTTGCTGAAGAAGATATGGGTGTTCCTTGCCAATGGTGGTTGGTGGCTTTATTTATGGAAGTAGCATTCTCAGAGTCCAATGGGTGTTGTGTGAGGCTTGATGGGGGTTTAGGTTTCCAGTGGATGGGTGTTCACAAAGTCGATTTAGTATGAGAAACTTCCTTGTTGGACATAGCCAACTATGATGGTGTAAAAGTATTTTTTTGATTAATAAAACTTGAATCATAGCAACAACAATAGTAAATAGTAGTTTTTGACCCAGAGGGGGTTTCCCACCATAGATCCTTGTGTCCATTGAGCATCTGATTATTTTTATTGTTTTATGGCTTTCATGTTATTATCATCGTATTTAGGTTTTTTATTTACTCAAATGGTTAATGTCTTATATGAGATAATCTACTAATGGTGTAATTTGTGACTATGATCAACAAATCGAAAAAGAATTTAAAAAATATACATATAGATATTGTCACTACTGATTCAAACCCCCCCACCCCCCAAACTTTTATTAGTGAGAAAATTTCCAACATGAACTACTATCAGTGCTTGAGATACTTCCATGTATTGGGTTATTTGGAGGAATGTTGTCATGATTTTCTACAAGGTTTTGAGTCTATATGCTAAATATGTTGTATGCGTAGAGGTGTTCTTACTGGTTGATTGTCAATATTTGAGTTGCTTGATTGTTTGAGTCAATGCTTGAGAATTGGTTTGATGAGTTGATGTTGATTAATTGATTGAAGTTGAGTGGCATAGATTGTGGTGTAGGTGGCCCATGTATTTCTTGTTTTAATGTAGAGGTTGTTGTTGTTTTTCGAAGGAGTCTAGTTTGAAACATTATGAAATGAGGCCCTAGATTATCAAAAGATCGAGATAGCTTTGTGAAGAAGGTATGAGTGTTCCTTGCCGATGGTGGTTGGTAGCTTCAGTTATCGAAGTAGCATTCTCATAGTCCAATTAGTGTTGCGTGAGGCTTGTTGGGGGTTTAGGCTTCCAGTGGATGGGTGTTCATAAAGTCAATTTAGAATGAGAAACTTTCTTGCTGGACATATCCAACTATGATGATGTAAAATTATGTGCTTAATTAATAAATTTTGAAGCAGAGAAGCAACAATAGTAAACGGTGGTTTTTGACCTGGGCGAGATTTTCCACCATATATCCTTTTGTCCATTGAGCATGTGATCATTTTTATTGTTTTATGGATTTCATGTGATGATCATCGTATTTAGGTTTGTTATTTACTCAACTGGTTAATGAATTATATGAGCTAATCTACTAATGGTGTATTGTGTGATTGTTAGTCAGTAAATTGAAAAAGAATTTAAAAATTATACGTATAGGCATTGTTGCTATTGATTCACCCTCCCTGCCCACTTTTAGTAGTGAACACATTTCCAACATGAACTACTGTCAGTGCTCAAGCTACTTCCATGTATTGGGTTATTTGGAGGAATTTTTTTTTATTGCATCGATTGTTTTTGTCTTCTTGTTATTGCGATTCCATTTGCAAACATAATAATGTGTAATGACTGTATCTACATTGGTGAAAATAATGAAAATCGAAATAAATAATATACATCAATGTAAATTGAATAGAAATGTACGATAGCAAGAAGTTATTCATAAACCAAGTCTCATGACTTCTTGTAACAAGTTTGTTGCTGGCGTAGTTCCATACTTTGTTTCTTGCGTGTTTTAAACTCCATTATAAATCAAAGATTTAACATAAAGGATTTTTTTGTTCTATTAATTATAAACTCAGAGAAGTAAAACAACATTGATATTGTCAAATTATAATTAATTTTTGATATCCAAACATATACTCACAACCCTTATTTCACCCCAATATCAGTCAATTTTTCAGATGGCTCTTCTTTGTATGTTAGTACCTATTTGAAGACATTCAAGGATGGTTATTGTAAAATTGCTTAAATTATAAAAAATTGAAACCTTGAATTGTTATAAGGAAATATTAACAATTACTTACAAACATTGAAATCAACTATTTTCTACCTTGTCGTCTTGTTTTATATGTTGAATGAGTTCCATCTTGCTTTATTTTTTGCACGAAAATCTTGAAAAGTAATATTTAATGTTAAATTTGTTTTTTATATGCACAAATTCAATCATGATTAAATATATTTGAAGCACATTATTGTTGATATGGCTCCTCCTGTGATGCAATTATGTCCATTTCTTTAACCATCTCCTTATACACCTTTTTGGAAATTCCTATTGTTAGGTTTCACATATCAATGTGTTGATGATTTCGGATTTTCATAATCTTATTAAAAAAACCAATAAACTATTTTTATAATGATATATGAAAACTAAATATAACAAAATCAATATTAATAAATAAATGGTTCGTAGTAATATATACATATAATTCTAGAAAATCATTTTATATAATTGGGAATATTACCTTTTGAATGTTTTTTTTTGTTGTTGTATGTTTTTTCTATTGCAAGTCTCACATGTCTCATATACCATTGCTCTTGAAAGTTTAGATATATTTTGGTTCTTCTAATCACTGGATTCATTTTGGTATTGTAAGTGGAAAGTACTTCTATACATTCATTCCACTATATCCCTCATAGTTCTGTAAAAAAACCCCTCCCTTTCATTAACCTCCAACACCAGTTCAAATGAGTTAAGGACCAATTCAGCGTCATTTACATGTTCTATATTTTTTCTTTTTTAGAATGACATTGATAGTTTACTTCGTTGTCTCTCCCTATAGAATATTAAAAATATATGAATTAATAGATTTTTTGAAACATGTTACCTAATATTCTTAAGTATATTATTAACAAAAAAAAAAAAAAAACTCATATTGAATAGTATTTTTTCATTCACTTGATTCATCATTCTACAATTTTTATATTAGGCTTTTATGCTCTTCTGCAATTATATCAGAAATAATCTTATCGACCTTGCTGGTTTTGTGGCTTTGCACGACACACACCAACCAATGCATATTAGTTAAACTTACATGTAGTTCAAACATATTAGCTTTGTAAAGAATTTACAAAGAACTTTCCTTCTCTACCTTTTTGATGTGATATCATATGGTCGATTAATGTTTTTGTTAATTGAGACATTCTAAGACAATTTTTTATCAACACACAACCTGTAACATTCAACATAGAAGCCACTAAATATAGAAACCATCAAATATATTTTACAGATAAATAAAAAACATTTTAGGAAAAAAAGATCTAGTAACCGGAGTGTTTAGCTAAATCAACACACTGGTGTGTTTATAACATTAAATGCACCGAGTGTTTAATTGTTCAACACCATCATGGAAAATTAATTTTAAATTGTTATGGTGCAATTTGTAAGGATAAATGCACCGAAATTGTTTAATGACACTATTTTGAAGAGGCGCGCCGTTACGTTATATTACACTAGGAACAACAATTAACATACTAGATAGAATAAAAAATATTTTAATAAACGAGTGTGTCGTATTATATAGGGAGCATCGATGCATTATATTACACAGGGAACACCGTGGAACACATAACCATTTTTTAAAAAACAAAGAGGGTCAACAAGGTTTGGATCTAATTCAATAATTGATTCCCCTACTTTACATGTCAAACACCCTATATATAGTAAGTATGCAAATCCATTAAATATAAAATGCCTAGATAAAAAAACCCTAATTGTGAAGTGGTAGAGAAATTTAAACCCTAAGGTGAAATTTTGCAGGAAGAAGCAAGGCTTTAAGGTAAGTATATAATTTTTATTTTATTTTTTGTCTTAATTTTAATTAAATTTAAATAGGAAAGCATATTGTAAAAAAAATTACTAGTAAATTCTATAGTAATTTTTTTTTACACAACGTTTTTAACCTTTTTTTCCTGAATTGTGAATAAATCTAACAAAAATTGTAAAATATTTTAATAGTAAAATTTAAGATATTTTCTACCCAGGGTTTTGAGTGAATCACCATAGCTTTCAACTTTTGATCTTTTAGCAGATCCAAAATATTTTGCAACTTGAGAGTGCTCCCAATATTTCTGTCTTGCAAATGATATATCTTTTAATTAAACCTTAAAAAAATTTGTAAATTTTTTATTAGTAAAATAAGCAATAAAATAAATTTTTTTACTATGCAAGTTTTTAAATGAATAACCATACCTTTCAGCTTCCGATCCTCTGAACAATTCTGTTTCTCCAAAGTATTGTACTGTTGCACAATGATTGTGGTGTGTCTCTCTTGCAAATCACTCACTTGAAATTTTGCGTAAAATAATGAAATGGTGAATATTTTTTTACTATTTAAAATACTATGAAATTATATTTTGAAAAATGCATTGTCGCTCAGTTTTTTTTTTAGAAAAGAAAATAGAAAAACATGTTATTTTTTCAATTTCTCATCATAGTAGTGCGTTCAATAGTCAAATGCAATCGTGAATTTATGAAAAAATCACACCGATATTGTTGGGGTACCAATTGTTTTCAATGCACCAACATGATACATTTTCTTTTGAAATCACGAAACAAGGCGATTAACGTTTTTAACGCAATATTGTGGTTCCTATTTAAAATCATTTATGTTGTAATTGCTATAATAACATTGAGTTGTTTGAATTCGTTTTTATTTTTTAAAGTTACGAAAAAGATGTGTAGGAATGTTGTTTTTCTTAAACGCATCAGTGTGCTTTTATAGAAGAGCACTAATATGATAACATGTTTTTTTTCCAGAATGTCGAAAACAGTGTAGGTATTATTTTAATGCCCCGATGCTAATTAATTTTTAAACACATTGGTGCGATTTGTTATTATAAGTGCACCAATTGGGTTTAAAAGTTATCTGAAATTTTAATTTCACATAAAATGACATATTAATCTCAAATTATCCTTTATGTTGCTTCCACATGAATTAGAATAGGTCAGAGTATACATTTTTGTTAAAATTGGCAACTAGGGCCAAACTCCATGTGGATCAACTTATTTATGGTAGTTGATATTTTTATTGGATCCTTCTCATCGAGAGGTGTAACATTGATCTAAATATTATCCGATTCCAATAAGTATTTATGGAGATATGAATTTATCTTGATTATGGAATTATTATCAAGCCGACCAGCAACTTGAGTAGGCTTAGAAGCCCAATAGAAGTGTCTATTCATCATCCACATTTTAGTATAAATTGATGAGGACTTGAAGTCATTTTACACATGTATTCATGAGGTGATCTCCTCTCCACGTCTTGGGTTTTTGGATAAGGAGAGAACAAGAGAATACGCTAGCCTATATACAAATGATGCCCTAGATCTAAAATGCAAAAGCAACGGTCATGAAGAAGTCTATATGTAGCAAGAAGAATAAGGGAGATATTACCATACTCTAAATGCTATGATGAACTACACCCCTATGCAGCCTGTTGATGCCTCGAAAATCGCTGCAACAACATTGGGGATAACCACCCGGTCCGGACCTTAGTACAACTCCTTTTTCGTTTGGAATAGTGGCTCCAACTGGGGATAATGGGACCAGTTTCCCAAAAGTGGATAAATGGGATGAATGGATGATTTATAAACTAAGCTAGCGGTGAGCGAATAACTAAAACTATTAACACGAATACATAGACTATAATCTGTCCCGGAAACTTATTGAACTTTAAAGTGCAGCGCTTGATGATCTGTGTCTATAAACAAGCATATAGATGACTCTATTTAATAGACATAGACATTATTTAATTCATGATTAGTATGCTTAAATAGTTAAGCAAAGCGATTGAAGCGATATTACCACACTTATCATTTATATCATTGACATATACATGATTAAAAAGAAAGGCACATCATAAAACATCCAATAGTGGAATGAATGTAGATCTGTTGTTACAGCGCATGCATATAATCAATAATAGCAAGAATAATCACATAACAATTCATATGAAAGAAATGAATTCAGACATAGATAGAAATACCATATGAGCTGCTTGACACTCCCAATATCAATCGCTACTTGTAATTCTTCCTTCAACGCAGAAACATTCTCAACAAAGACAATAGTGCACAATTGCATCAAAACTTCCTTGTTGAATTAAGAACAACTGGTCCAGTTTCATAAAAGAATATTGACTGAAGCACAATAGTGCAAACTTCAGTCTTTAAGTCTGGTACAAAACTTTACAACCCTTTCCAAAACAATGAAAGGGTCTATAAATACTAAATTAATCTAAATATCTACTAAACTGAAATCCGACTAAATCGGTATCAATAAATCTTGATCCTATTTTCCTCAGTGATCTGGCAGTTGGCGACATGATTCATCAAGTAGGCTGCTTGCCTTTAAATCTGAGCTGACTTATGACAAGCATTGGCTCTACCTCCGGAGGTTTGTTGAGGCGCGAACTGAGCTGGGCGGCATAGGTGGCATCCTGAATATCGGGAATCATATACCCGATCGCATCTGTTAGGCACTTAAGGGCGGCTCTCTGTGTATGTGGCTTTACCAGGAAGAACCAATATGTGTCCCAGGTTAAACTGTTAATCCCAGCGATTAATCTTCCTTTTTCCTCTAAATCAGCATAACATGATTGCTCCAATGTGTTCGTTGTTGTCAACTGTCCTGGTGTGCATTGGGAGATCATGTTTGATAAGTAGAGAGTGTTATTAACTAACTCAACTAAATTGCTAGAAGTTGATTTACATCTTGAAGCTTCTCTCTCTGCTTTCATCAACTGGGACTGCCATTCTGTGAAGAGTATATCTTTATGTGGTTCTAGGATTCTGGGCAAATTTTCCGCTTGTCCTTGATCAGAATCTTGCCAGTCAAGAAATGCAGCTATGGTTTCCTCGGCTTGATCCAATTCAGTTCTAGCCTTTTCTACCTGCTTATTAATGGATGTCGTTAATTCACACAGTGGCTCTGCCTAGGCGATTTGTTGACACAGAAGCTTAATTTGATATATTAATGCAGTGTTTATTTGTAATGCTTCTGCTCTAAATTCAGCCACTTGTGGAACGCCCTTTGTTTTTTCAACCTGTGCTGATAATTGAGCGATTTGCTCATCCTTTGTTTTTAGCATTAATTCATTCGCGGACTTTAATTATGCCAATGCCTCTGATAATTCCTTCTATTTCTGGATCACGCTTTGGTCGACCCTTTGCTTTTCTCCCTGCAATTGTTGAGTTAGTTGATTGTTCGCTTGCTGTTGTGTCAACAATTGCTGCTCTGCCTTCTGTTTTGTCTCAGCTAACTCTGCCTGTAACGAGAAAATCTCTTGATCCTTGGTTTTCAGTAGAAGACTTACCTCTGATGCCTTAACAATTGTCGCTGCTGAATAGGCTCCCGCATACTGTGACAGTTTTGTTAGGTCATCGGAGGGGTCAAATTCCTCCTTCCAAACCACATTGCCCGTAACAGTTTGTTCTGGGAAAAGGGAAGGTTGATCAGTCCTTCTTCTTTTCCTTTGTCGCTTAACCACTGCTTTATGCCTTGGGCTGTAGAAAACATCCAGGGGAGGAATATCTTCTACCTGCAAAATGATTTGGTCAGAGGGGTCCTTTGGTATTATCTCAACGTCTTTAGAAATGGGTGGGCCGCTGGTTCCACTTAGAACCTGAGGTGAAGTGATTTCCGGTGTGTCTGTTGTCTTGGAAGTGTCTGTATCTTTTGAACATTCCAACCCACTGATGATGGAATCAAATTGCTTCCATTCCTGGAGCAATTTAGGGTCAATACGAGTATCTATATTGACATCAATGGTGGTTTGTTTTTGCTTTTCGGCTTGGGACTCCTTCCGCATTTTTTCCTGTTCTCTCTTCTGCTGTTCCTCTTGTTCTTTCTTTTGCCTTTCCTCATGCTCTTTCTTTTGCTTTTCCTCTTTCTCTCTTCTGCTTTTCTTCTTTTTCTTTTCTCTGCCTTTCCTCCTGTTCTTTCTTTTGCTTTTCCTCCTGTTCTTTTTTATGATCATTTGTTATAACCAGAGATTCCTTTGACTATTTCCGACCAGGCTCGCTTGATGATGTCGCTGGGGTTGTTGCTAGTAAATCTAGAGGCAGAGTTTGCAACCTCTGTTCTCTAAGTTTATTAAATTCAGTCAACCCTTCATCATTATATTTCGCTTTGGCGAATTCTTTAACCTGATTTATTAACTCAGCTGAAGAGAACAGGTCGTCAAACATATCTTCCTTATGGTCAAATCTTGTCAATTTGGCCTGTTCTAGTGCATTATAGACAACTTTGTTTGGATCAAATGGCCTATTTGGGAGAGTTGCCAGAGTTAAGGATTGAATCTTTGTGGCTTCATTTTCTGCATGCTTGAGATCATGCAGAGTATAGACACCACACCTCAAGGGAAAAGAGGGCCATCCCTTCTTCTTTTCCTTCTTGAGAGTCTGTGTAACACTCTCAGCCATAATCTCGTAAGCGATTTCCCTTGCCAGTAGTTTATCAGGTATGTATAAAGGGAGGACATGGGGGTTGGCTTGGCTACCGAAAACTCTTATGTAGGTAAATCTCTCCTCTCCAAACCATCTACCTATTGCGGTTAAATCAAATTCGGCTTGATAAGAAATCTTGGGAGCAGGTTTATCGAAAATGGAATAATAAATAGGCAACATAAAGCCATTACAGACTTGGTATAGATGATGTTTATAAGAAGATTTCCACAACTTCTGATGATATATATGAATAGGTGTGGGGTCTTGTGCAGTCGACCTCCATCCGAGTACAGGGAATTCAGAGTTAAAACACAGGGTATCTAGAATATAGGCACTGTAGTAAAATGGGGGAATTACCCTTTCAGAAATACGGGTCTTGCTTCTAAACTCAAGCACAGCTGTTGCTAATTTGTCTGAGAGGATAGTGGCCCAATCCATAATTACACTATTGCATGCTGCTTCCATTAAGAGAACCATTTCTATGGTAAAATTAGCAGAGTCATGCAATCCCCATAATCTACACATCATTATTCCAGCATAGCAATAAGGAGAGGATAGGGAATCAACTGAGTACTTACCAGACGACTCATGTTTGAGCTTGGCCGGATTTTGTCTCCAATCCCGGATGGGTTCGCATTCAACTTCATTTTCGTTTGCGAATTTCTCCAGGAATGCATTATTATATATCTTCTCTGGCTCAGGCAAATGATACATTTGCCTTAGATCATCCGCCCTGAATGACCCGAAAATTCTCCCGTCTCTGGTGCTGAAGGTTCTATCCAGGATTGGGATTTCTTCAATCGCCCATCGCACTACGTCTGTGTATGGGAGAATTTGCTCCCTGGCTACTATCCTGTGAAGGAAAGAGTCTGTTAAGTCCTTGAGAGTACCCTCATATTTCCGAGTTAAATCCACAGTAGCTTCTACTGTTGTCACTGCTGGTTCTTCGACTTCAATCAGGTTGTAGGTACCTTTCCAAGTAACTCTAACGAGACCTGTACATGTAGTATCAGATATCAATCCCTTCTTTTTGTCCACGACAGCTTGTCCTGCAGCTGGTGTAGCGGAAGCGCCTGTGGTCTTCTTGGATTTCTTCCCCATTTTGCTTGAGCCTTCTCCTTTGGATGAATTCTGCACAGAGGCGAAAATAAACGTAACACAAAGATATGCCAATGAAAATCCAATATGGGAAAGATATATTGATCAAAGCGTGCTGAGAGATTAACTCTAAAAATGGTCGCGGATACAATCCATGGGAAGATCTTTCAATTACATTAAATGGCCGTTTAAAACCTGCCACCCCTTAAATGCGCATTATATCATTAATCAGCCGAATGACCTGTTTAAGCGTGCTGTGGATGTTTTGGCGGTTGAGCGCAGGTGAATGATTGCTTAACAGATCAAGCTTTAAATATGAATGAATCATAATATTCCTTCACTTAACGGCTTTTTTTGAATCTGCGCTTTATCGCAATAAGCGATCGGGGAGAGCTTAACCTCTTGTATTGGCACCATTTAAAACCCCCGATCGCCGATAGCCGATATCGCATCGCGTTGGGAGCATAGGAATTATATAAGACATGCATTATATATCGCCGATCACCGATCGCCGATATCGCATCGCATCGGGGTGAAAGGCTTGGGGAAATTTAAGACTGCGTATAGAGTATCGCCGATCGCCGATTGCGCATCGCGTCGGGGCTAATGGCATGGGGGCTCTTTAAAATGTGCATAGAGTATTGCCGATAGCCGATGGCGATATCGCATCGGTGGAGACCAATGTGCCACTTATTTGTGTACCTTATGTCATTGCGATATGCGATCTTGCGATCGCTTTATCGCAATGATAAAGGATTGTTTTATTTGATCAAATGGGTTTTTCAAAAGGCTTTTTAATAATGTTTTCATTTGGTTATCAGACCTTTTCGAACAATACAATATTGATACCAATTAAACTCTAAAGGGACCCATTTCATACGATAATTTTGTAAATAAACATGATATGAAATGCGGGGTTGTTGTAGGGCACAACAATTGGCGATTCGCTGGAAGAACCAGTTATCTCTGGAAAGCACAGAAATACTTAAACTTTTTCAAAATAGAGTTCTAATCAAAAGGGAAAATTCTAATATAACTAGGTATATACGTATTCCGAGTAAAATGAAACTATTTTTCTAACTTCCTTTCTTTTTTAAGAAAATAAATACATTCTAAGTTTTAAATAGGCCTTTATTGGTTTATAATGATAAAACAGAGAACCTTTCCAAATCAGATTTTATAGTAAACTCATCTGTCATAGGTAGAGCCTCTGCTGCCAGCAAACGTTCATAGTTTCGACAGGGATACCTTTTAACCATGTTATTGTCCATTGTCCCATCCAATTAAGAGTGTGATTAACAGAATGAATTCAAAACATGTTTTCATATTTTGTATTCCTTCTTTTTTCTGTAATTGACAAGATAAAAAGCCATTGTCCTGGTTTGGTGGCCAACTATTGACAATGCCATTCACTGGTAGTAATCTAACCGAACAAGCTGGCTCGTGATGAGACCCCTTGTCTTATAATTTTAAGCCATTACCCTGTTTTGGTATGCAGTATTGGTAATGTCGGTTAAACTATTTCCCTATGAACATGGTAAGCAGGCTTATAATAAGACCTCTTATCTTTAATATCAGATATTTTAGAATTACACTCTGAGTAATCATAAACTTTAGTGAATGGGATGAACAATCTTCTCCTTAAGAGTAAATGGATGACAGGGTAAGAGTTGAAGATGCTGAAATTGGATTAGCTTCTATCTTGATATTGATAACCTTTTGAGACCAATTTGAAAACAGAAAATGATTTACAATATTTCTAAACTTTGAGAGGAGTTCACAAAACTTGAAATGTGGTTTCAAAATACAATGATACCTAATTTCCTAGAAATTGTCCCTTTTGGTTAAGAGTTCTATTATTTTAAAAGAAAATATCACACTACTTCTGTAGATCAAATTTTCAAACACAGCAAAGGTCAATAGAAGATACCTTACAACATTATTTTCTACAAATCCTACAAACTACAAAAATCTATCAAACTAAAAGGAGCAGGGGTTACCTCCTCAATTAAAGAATTTCTTCAAGATAAGGCCATTAACAGGGAGAGAATCTCTCAACCCTGATAAGTCTTGCAATTTAAAGGTCGAATGGCCTATCTTTTCACAGATCTGAAATGGTCCAAGCCACATCTTCTGGAACTTGGTGTGTTTTCCCTTGTCCTCATGGGCTTTGTCCCATTTCAGAACTAAATCACCAAATTGAAATTGTTTTGAACCGGATGATACTGAATCAAAAGCTGCCTTGATGATTTGCTGATGTTTGGCATGAATGACCCTGGCTTTTTCTCTTTCCTCTTCTAATTTTAGAATTTGATCATGTCTAAGTTGAATAGAAGAAGAAGGAGTTTCCTCAATGAACTGAACTAGGGCTAGAGAAGGAAGAACAAGATTTGTGGGTAGTATTGCTTCTTTTCCATACACGAGATTGAATTGGTAGATCCTATAGAAGCTTTCTGTGTTATCCTATCAACCCATAAAGCAAACATTAAGGATTTATGCCAGTTTTTATGATTCTGTTCGATAGTTCGCTTAATGATTTTGATCAGATTCTTATTAGTAGATTCTGCTAAACCATTACCCTGGGGATAGTAATTAGCAGAATATTTTAATTTAAATCCTCTTTTAATAGCGAAATCAAACATATCATTGCCTGAGAAATAAGATGCATTATCAAAAACAAGAGCATTTGGGACACCAAACCTGGTAATGATGAATTGATCTATGAATTCAATGATTGCTTCAGAATTTGTTGTCTTCAAAGGGATTGCCTCAACCCATTTAGTAAAATAATCGGTAGTAGTAAGGATATACTTATGCTGTTTGGAAGACGGTGGAGTAATTTCCCCAATGATATCCAATCCCCATTGCTCAAATGGTTGTTCAATGTTGACTGGTTGCAGAGGGAAACCTGGTTTACGTTGTCTTCCACTAGAAGTTTGGCGATTGAGGCATTTCCTTACATACTCGTGGGCATCTTTAAACAGAGTGGGCCAATAATATCCATCATGAATAATTTTGTGAGCTGTTGTCTCAGCTCCAAAATGTCCTCCTGCTGGTCCATCATGTAACTCCTGCAAAACCTTTTGCGCTTCAGGTTCCTCAAGGCATCTTAATAAGATAGAATCATAATTCTGCTTAAAAAGCACATCATCAATAATTGTAAAATTCTTTGCTTTCAACCTAATGGCCCTTTTGTTCTTGTAAGATAGGTTTGGAGGTGCATAACCATTCTTTAAATAAAAGATTAAATCCGCATATTGGGATTCAGAATCAGTAACACTTATCTGATTGATTTCTTCAGTTTGATATGTATCGCTTGATTCTGGAATGTTGGATGCTCCTGCCAATATCCTGCAAAAACCTTGGCCCCTAACAATCTTTGCTGGCCTAATTTCTAAGTCATACCCTTGAAGCGCTGTGACCCAATTTGCCCTTTTTTCACCCAGTTCTTTTTGGATTAATAGTTGCCTAACTGCAGGGAAAGGAACTATAACTTTTGTGTGGGTTTTCAAAAGGAAGGGTCTATAATGCTTGACTGCTTTAAATGCAGCAAAGGCTTGTTTTTCTACATCGGAATAATTCAATTCAGCACCCTGAAGATTTGAGCTAAAAAATGAAATGGGTGCTTCCAAATTGTGATCATTTAGTTGCGTGAGTACTGCAGCATACGACGAGTTGGAGGTGATGGTATACAATGTAAAATGATTAGAAAAATTTGGAGTATTTAAGGCTGGGGCATTGATTATTGATTGCTTGATTAGATCAAAAGCTTCTTTTTCTGCTGATCCCCACTTAAAAACTGAATTTTTCTTAATCATTGTTTGAAGTGGCAAAATAATTTGAGAAAAATCTGGAACAAATCTTTTAACAAAATTGATCTGGCCTAAAAATGACTGCATCGATTTTTTATTGTGTGGGAAAGGGATTTAAGAGATTTCTTTGATCCGATCAGGATTAATATAAATGCCATCTTTGGACACAATAAAACCTAAGAGTTTTCCTTGATCAAGAGCAAAGAAAGACTTTTTTGGGTTAAGGGAAATACCATATCTTTTGCAACGTTGAAAAATTTGATTTAGATCATGCAAATGATTATACCTCTTCTTAGAGAATACAGTAATATCGTCTAGATAGACGACTATTGTTCTATTAATCAACCCTCTAAAAGCTATATCCATAGCTCTTTGGAATGTCGCTCCTGCATTTATAAGTCCGAAAGGCATTTTTTGATATGCATATGTTCCCCATTTTGTTCTGAATGTAGTTTTAAGCTGGTCATCAGGATGAACCACGACATGGTTATATCCTGAGAAACCATCTAGAAAGGACATCAATTCAGAGCCTGCTACCGATTGAAGTATTTTCTCCATAGTAGGTAATGGGAAATTTTCTTTCAAGCTTGCTTTGTTCAAATTTCTGAAATCAATACAAATTCGAATGTCGCCATTTTTATTTCTGACTGGCACCATATTAGAGACCCAGTTTGAGTGTCGGACAGGAAAAATAATCTTGGCTTCCAAGAGTTTGTTAAGTTCCGATTTTATCTGGCTCTCTAAGTTTGGATGTATTTTTCTTAACTTCTACTGAATCGGTTTCTGATCGGGGAGTACCGGAATGGTATGCTGGATAAGAGATGTATCATATGTCTTCAAATCATCATATTTCCAAGCAAAAACCTGTTTATTTTTCCTTAACAGTTTAATGAATGCCTCTTTCTCTTCAAAGGAAAGTCCTAATCCTAAATTAATATTTTGAGGAGCTTGCTCAGTACCTAGATTTATCAATTCAAACCTTAGGGTAGAGATTTGGAGCTTTGCATTAGTTACAGGTTTAAACCTGTCTTTAATATCATAAAGATCTTCCAGCTTTACCACAGGCTTAGGAATTGCATTTTCCTGAGGTGTCTCTCTCATTTGGGAGTCATGCTCATCTTCCTCAATGATTTGATTATCATAGGACTTTTCAGAAGTTAACAATTGTAAAATATCCTCATCATGGTTTAATACTCTCCAATTAGTGACATTGTCAGGAACTGAAGGCCTAAAAAGCAATTCTACGGAAAATCTATCTGGTCTGTAGCCTTCAGAAGGTAGGAGCTTGGAAGCTACATTAGCTAGGAGATCAACTGCCGAGTTTTGAGACCTGGGAATGGAGGAAATGTTGAATGCGGAAAAGTGTGAGGTAAGTTCTTGTACTAGCGATTGATAATGTTTGAGGTGATTTGAAAGACAATGAATTGCATTCCTCACCTGTTTAACAATAATTTGAGAATCGCCAAATACTTTTAGATATTGCACTTTAAGGCCGATTGCTTTATATAATCCCTGGACTAAGGCTTCATATTCAGCTGTATTGTTAGTGCATTCAAATTCTAGCCTACAGGACAACATTGTCTTTTCTCCTTGTGGGCTAACCAAAATACATCCTGCTCCTGAGCCCTCGCTGGACTTGGACCCATCGAAATATAAAGACCAAAATAAAGAGGTATTAACAAATGTATTTACAGTTTTCTCAGCATCATTGAAACATCTAGACCTATCAGTTTGTGAAAAAATCTCAATCTGAGATGTAAAATGATTGACTGAGAAAGGAGATGGTTGGGCAACAAAGTTGCCAAAGAATGACTCTGATGAATAATTCCCCAAAATGTTGTTGTTGAATGCTACGGGTTGGTTTTCTTGCTCAAATTCAGTAACTGTATGAGTCATATGTTTCTCTCGATCGATCCTTATTTGATTTGGCTTACCCTTATAGGGAAGCCACATATGTGACCAATCAGTGGAAATATACCCGTGCAATTTTTCGGACCAATCCCTACTCAAAATTAAACCGTAAAATTCAGGTATATCGGCTATTAGGATGTCAATCCTTTGTACTACTCTGGGATCAGCAGACAACCTGATAGTTACGGAATTAATTTCTCCCACAACCTGCACTTTGGTCCTGTCCAACTGTACAATATGGATATCGGACTTCTGGGGTTCAATGTTCAGTTTAGAACAAACTGAAGCTGGCATTATGTTAGACGATGCCCCTCAGTCAATTAAACAGTTGTGCAGGTTTCTGTTATAGATTTCATAGGTTAGCAGGAAGGGTGGAGTATGAGAATTTGATCTATCTCCAATCAGAACTGAATTGGTAGCTTCAACCATACCTTGAGGAGGTTGGCCTGAATCATTAGCAGCTTTTGCACTGGGAAGTGGTGTAGAGGGAACAGCATTCAATTCTTTAAGAAGTAATTTCCGCTGATGCTTTAATTTACTAAGTTCAAACATGGTAATGTTTGCTTTAGTTTTCTTCATGTCATCAACAATGTTATACTCCATTGAATCAGATACCACTAATGTTTTGGATGTTGAAGGAGTACTAGAAGTGGAAGGCTGGTTTTGGGGAACCGCTACAGGTGATTTCTTTGCAGGTGTTTTTTCTTTGGTTGTAGCAGAACCAGCACTCCTTTTCTTTGATGTTGCCTGAACAGGTTCAGAAGTACTTTTGCTCCTAGTAGTGACTGGAAACGCTTCTTCTTCATTATCAGTATCGGAGTTGGGGAGTATAAAATCCCACATTCCATGACATTCCACTACTTCTTCTTCATCATCAGTTGGTAAAATCGTTTCCTCTTCCTCTTCTTCTTCTTGCTCTGAATCTGCGTTAGATATGACATTTGGTGGCTTTGATTCATTTCTCTTATAAGTCCTAAAGGATCTTTTGGTTGAGGTTTCAGCTACCTGTTTCTTTATCTCCACCATTTCATTCGATAAAGCTTTTAGGACTTTTTTCAAACCTTCCATGTCATATGGGTCTTTTGGGGTCTTCTTTCTTGAGTCATCTTTAAAAGAGACTTTTTTGGCTTTTCTGTCTTCCAGAGCAGCTTTCTTTTCTAGAGCATTGATGCGTTTTTCCACAACAAGTGCTTCTCTCATGTTTTCAGCTAAGGTAGGTTTCCCAGCCCTGTCTACAGAAATGGCTATATGGCAAGTAGAGCGGTGATATACCATTCACATCGAATTTGTTCACTTGGTTTGGAAGCTGTAGGGATTTTATTGAGGAGTTTATTGAAGCGAGCATTAAATTCCTTAATTGGTTCCCTATGCTCTATTCTCAAATTGGAGAGATCATTTATTAGGGTAGCCAAAGACCTATCATCTCCATATTTGGTAAGAAACTGCTCTTGGCAAGTGTTCCAACTAGTAATGGAACCAGAGGGTAAAGAGAAATACCAGGATCCTGTTGATCCTTGCAAGGTGTAAGGGAACATCTAACAACAACATCTTGTTCTGTTACTCCTTTCAAGTTGACTGCTAACATGAAATTATTAATGTGTTCCTCAGCCTGGGTTCCATCATCTGGATTAAACTTGGGTAGCCATTTTTCAGGATAATCTGGTAATGGATGCAATGGTGCAGGCATATTGACTGCACCAGGTCTGGTCCATGGATCTGCCATTATAATAGCAGTAGTGGATGATACTACCGCTGGAACTCCAGATGTCTGGGAAGGAAATAATGTTGAGGAGTGAGCAGGTTGGGATGTTGAAGCTTCTAATCCCTGGTGAACAACAATATGTAATGGGGGAGTGGATGATTGACTTTGCAGATGGGAAGTTGAAATGGAGGGTGTGGATGAAAGCTCTCCACTATCAGATTCTTCAGTATATTTCTTCGCCTTTTTCCTTTTGGGTAAATGGAACTCAGTGGGTTTAATACCGAGCTTTTCGCTCTGAAGTCTGGTGAGAGGATGAGATAAATTGAACTGCGAAGTCGCACTGCTTTGTGATACCTCAAGTTTCTGTGGTGAAATCGAGAAGCTCTGAAGTTTGTGGATAAGAGACTGGACTTCAGGTGATTCAAGACTTAATTGTTCTGGAGTATGATGGGTTTGAGTAGTGGTAGTTGATTCCTCTTCTTCTTGTTTGGATACTGGAGAACCAGCATGTGAATGAGAAGTTCGAGGGGATTCGAAGGGAGATTTACTCTTAGAATGGCTTGCAGATTTGGGTTTGCTTGCCATCCACAGTCAGGCCCTCCTTCTAGCGCCAAAAATGTTAATGCCTCGAAAATCGCTGCAACAACATTGGGGATAACAACCCGGTCCGGACCTTAGTACAGCTCCTTTTCCGTTTGGAATAGTGGCTCTGACTGGGGATAATGGGACCAGTTTCCCAAAAGTGGATAAACGGGATGAATGGATGATTTATAAACTAAGCTAACGGTGAGCGAATAACTAAAACTATTAACACGAATACATAGACTATAATCTGTCCCGGGAACTTACTGAACTTTAAAGTGCAGCCCTTGATGATCTGTGTCTATAAATAGGCATATAGATGACTCTATTTAAAAGACATAGACATTATTTCATTCATGATTACTCTGCTTAAATAGTTAAGCAAAGCGATTGAAGCGATATTACCACACTTATCATTTATATCATTGACATATACATGATTAAAAATAAAGGAAAATCATAAAACATCCAATAGTGGAATGAATGTAGATCTGTTGTTACAGCGCATGCATATAATCAATAATAGCAAGAATAATCACATAACAATTCATATGAAAGAAATTAATTCAGACATAGATAGAAATACCATATGAGCTGCTTGACACTCCCAATATCAATCACTACTTGTAATTCTTCCTTCAACGCAGAAACATTCTCAACAAAGACAATAGTGCACAATTGCATCAAAACTTCCTTGTTGAATTAAGAACAACTGGTCCAGTTTCATAAAAGAATATTGACTGAAGCACAGTAGTGCAAACTTCAGTCTTTAAGTCTGGTACAAAACTTTATGACCCTTTCCAAAACAATGAAAGGGTCTATAAATACTAAATTAATCTAAATATCTACTAAACTGAAATCCTACTAAATCGGTATCAATAAATCTTGATCCTATTTTCCTCAGCGATCTGGCAGTCGGCGACATGATTCATCAAGTAGGATGCTTGCCTTTAAATCTGAGCTGACTTATCACAAGCATTGGCTCTACTTCAGGAGGTTTGTTGAGGCGCGAACTGAGCTGGGCGGCATAGGTGGCATCCTGAATATCGGGAATCATATACCCGATCGCATCTGTTAGGCACTTAAGGGCGGCTCTCTGTGTATGTGGCTTTACCAAGAAGAACCAATATGTGTCCCAGGTTAAACTGTTAATCCCAGCGATTAATCTTCCTTTTTCCTCTAAATCAGGATAACATGATTGCTCCAATGTGTTCGTTGTTGTCAACTGTCCTGGTGTGCATTGGGAGATCATGTTTGATAAGTAGAGAGTGTTATTAACTAACTCAACTAAATTGCTAGAATTTGATTTACATCTTGAAGCTGCTCTCGCTGCTTTCATCAACTGGGACTGCCATTCTGTGAAGAGTATATCTTTATGTGGTTCTAGGATTCTGGGCAAATTCGCCGCTTGTCCTTGATCAGAATCTTGCCAGTCAAGAAATGCAGCTATGGTTTCCTCGGCTTGATCCAATTCAGTTCTGGCCTTTTCTACCTGCTTATTAATGGATGCCGTTAATTCACACAGTGGCTCTGCCTGGGCGATTTGTTGACACAGAAGATTAATTTGAGATATTAATGCAGTGTTTATTTGTAATGCTTCTGCTCTAAATTCAGCCACTTGTGGAACGCCCTTTATTTTTTCAACCTGTGCTGATAATTGAGCGATTTTCTCATCCTTTGTTTTCAGCATTAATTCATTCGCGGCCTTTAATTGTGCCAATGCCTCTGATAATTCCTTCTGTTTCTGGATCGCGCTTTGGTCAACCCTTTTCTTTTCTGCCTGCAATTGTTGAGTTAGTTGACTGTTCGCTTGCTGTTGTGTCAACAATTGCTGCTCTGCCTTCTGTTTTGTCTCAGCTAACTCTGCCTGTAATGAGAAAATCTCTTGATCCTTGGTTTTCAGTAGAAGACTTACCTCTGATGTCTTATCAATTGTCGCTGTTGAATAGGCTCCCGCATACTGTGACAGTTTTGTCAGGTCATCGGAGGGGTCAAATTCCTCCTTCCAAACCACATTGCCCGTAACAGTTTGTTCTGGGAAAAGGGAAGGTTGATCAGTCCTTCTTCTTTTCCTTTGTCGCTTAACCACTGCTTTATGCCTTGGGCTGTAGAAAACATCCAGGGGAGGAATATCTTCTACCTGCAAAATGATTTGGTCGGAGGGGTCCTTTGGTATTATCTCAACGTCTTTAGAAATGGGTGGGCCGTTGGTTCCACTTAGAACCTGAGGTGAAGTGATTTCTGGTGTGTCCGTTGTCTTGGAAGTGTCTGTATCTTTTGAACATTCCAACCCACTGATGATGGAATCAAATTGCTTCCATTCCTGGAGCAATTTAGAGTCAATACGAGTATCTATATTGACATCAATGGTTGTTTGTTTTTGCTTTTCGGCTTGGGACTCCTTCCGCACTTTTTCCTATTCTCTCTTCTGCTGTTCCTCTTGTTCTTTCTTTTGCCTTTCCTCATGCTCTTTCTTTTGCTTTTCCTCTTTCTCTCTTCTCTGTTTTTCTTCCTGTGCTCTCTTCTGCTTTTCTTCTTTTTTTTTCTCTGCCTTTCCTCCTGTTCTTTCTTTTGCTTTTCCTCCTGTTCTTTTTTATGATCATTTGTTATAACCGGAGGTTCCTTTGATTGTTGCCGACCAGGCTCGCTTGATGATGTCGCTGGGGTTGTTGCTAGTAAATCTAGAGGCAGAGTTTGCAACCTCTGTTCTCTAAGTTTATTAAATTCAGTCAACCCTTCATCATTATATTTCGCTTTGGCGAATTCTTTAACCTGATTTATTGACTCAGCTGAAGAGAACAGGTCGTCAAACATATCTTCCTTATGGTCAAATCTTGTCAATTTGGCCTGTTCTAGTGCATTATAGACAACTTTGTTTGGATCAAATGGCCTATTTGGGAGAGTTGCCAGAGCTAAGGATTGAATCTTTGTGGCTTCCTTTTCTGCATGCTTGAGATCATGCAGATTATAGACACCACACCTTAAGGGAAAAGAGGGCCAACCCTTCTTCTTTTCCTTCTTCAGAGTCTGTGTAACACTCTCAGCCATAATCTGGTAAGCGATTTCCCTTGCCAATAGTTTATCAGGTATGTATAAAGGGAGGACATGGGGGTTGGCTTGGCTACCGAAAACTCTTATGTAGGTAAATCTCTCCTCTCCAAACCATCTACCTATTGCGGTTAAATCAAATTCGGCTTGATAAGAAATCTTGGGAGCAGGTTTATCGAAAATGGAATAATAAATAGGCAACATAAAGCCATTACAGACTTGGTATAGATGATGTTTATAAGAAGATTTCCACAACTTCTAATGATATATATGAATAGGCGTGGGGTCTTGTGCAGTCCACCTCCAGCCGAGTACAGGGAATTCAGAGTTAAAACACAGGGTATCTAGAATATAGGCACTGTAGTAAAATGGGGGAATTACCCTTTCAGAAATACGGGTCTTGCTTCTAAACTCAAGCACAACTGTTGCTAATTTGTCTGAGAGGATAGTGGCCCAATCCATAATTACACTATTGCATGATGCTTCCATTAAGGGAACCATTTCTATGGTAAAATTAGCAGAGTCATGCAATCCCCATAATCTACACATCATTATTCCAGCATAGCAATAAGGAGAGGACAGGGAATCAACTGAGTACTTACCAGACGACTCATGTTTGTGCTTGGCCAGATTTTGTCTCCAATCCCGGATGGGTTCGGATTCAACTTCATTTTCGTTTGCGAATTTCTCCAGGAACGCCTTATTATCTATCTTCTCTGGCTCGGGCAAATGATACATTTGCCTTAGATCATCCGCCCTGAATGACCCGAAAATTCTCTCGTCTCTGGTGCTGAAGGTTCTATCCAGGATTGGGATTTCTTCAATCGCCCATCGCACTACGTCTGTGTATGGGAGAATTTGCTCCCTGGCTGCTATCCTATGAAGGAAAGAGTCTGCTAAGTCCTTGAGAGTACCCTCAGATTTCCGAGTTAAATCTACAGTAGCTTCTACTGTTGTCACTGCTGGTTCTTCGGCTTCAATCAGGTTGTAGGTACCTTTCCAAGTAACTCTAACGAGACCCGTACATGTTTGTCCACGACAGCTTGTCCTGCAGCTAGTGTAGCAGAAGCGCCTGTGATCTTCTTGGATTTCCTCCCCATTTTGCTTGAGCCTTCTCCTTTGGATGAATTCTGCACAGAGGCGAAAATAAACGTAACACAGAGATATGCCAATGAAAATCCAATATGGGAAAGATATATTGATCAAGACGTGCTGAGAGATTAACTCTAAAAATGGCCATGGATACAATCCATGGGAAGATCTTTCAATTACATTAAATGGCCATTTAAAACCTGCCACCCCTTAAATGCGCATTATATCATTAATCGGCCGAATGACCTGTTTAAGCGTGCTGTGGATGTTTTTGTGGTTGAGCGCAGGTGAATGATTTTTTAACAGATCAAGCTTTAAATATGAATGAATCGTAATATTCCTCCACTTAACGACTTTTTTGAAATCTGCGCTTTATCGTAATAAGCGATCGAGGAGAGCTTAACCTCTTGTATTGGCACCATTTAAAACCCCCGATCGCCGATAGCCGATATCGCATCGCGTTGGGAGCATAGGAATTATATAAGACATGCATTATATATCGCTGATCGCCGATCGTCGATATCGCATCGCATCGGGGTGAAAGGCTTGGGGCAATTTAAGACTGTGTGTAGAGTATCGCCGATCGTCGATCGCCGATTGCGCATCGCGTCGGGGCTAATGGCATGGGGGCGCTTTAAAATGTGCATAGAGTATTGCTGATAGCCGATAGCGATATCGCATCGGCGGAGACCAATGTGCCACTTATTTTGTGTACCTTATGTCATTGCGATATGCGATCTTGCGATCGCTTTATCGCAATGATAAAGGATTGTTTTATTTGATCAAATGGGTTTTTCAAAAGGCTTTTTAATAATGTTTTCATTTGGTTATCGGACCTTTTTGAACAATACAATATTGATACCAATTAAACTCTAAAGGGACCCATTTCATACGATAATTTTGTAAATAAACATGATATGAAATGGGGGGTTGTTGTAGGGCACAACACAGCCCTAAACGCAGGTACTAATACGTTGTCCAAATCATAAAGCATAGTCGAAGTAATATAAAGGGAGCCGCAGTCATCAAGGGTAGCTACAGTCAAATCCCTAGTAGGGTATTGACTGCAACATAGTTTTAGGTGAAGTCATAGCTTCATGAAGGACGCAACAAATCGCTGACACCCTCAGCATCTTGTATTGTATGTGGATTAGGCAGCGTAGATCAGGGCATAGAAAATCCAGTCACGCAGTTTCATGAAGACTCATACATGGACATCTATATATATATATAGATATATATCATCATATATGCTGGAAAATTAGTGTAGCTTAATTTATACGTTGTCTAAAAGTCTTATACGGAGGCCATAGTCATGTGTTGTAATGGGAGACACATTGTAATCATGGAAACACTTTATGACTTATACATAGGCCCTAGTCATGTGTTGTAATGAGAGACACACTGTAATCATGGAAACACTTCATATGCAACCATATATTAGCATGGAGATACACTATCATCTCAAAGCAATTCTGGAAACACTCAATACGCAGCCATATAGATACGCTTCTAGGAAGACACTTTCCACGCAGTCATCTAAATGCAGTAGTGACTCAGCAGAAGAAGCCACAGTCATAATTGCGGTTAAGTAAGGTAGCCACAGAATTAAGATACAACCTCAGTCTCAGCACTGGAAGCCTGGGAATAATTGCATTCATAGCAAGGTAAAGATCTCAATGAAGCAGTGATGAATGATGATGAAAGATGCAGCACCATGGGCATGACAAGTATGAGATCATGGGCAGCATGATGTATGGGCAACATGATGAAGATCATGGGAAGCATGATTTATGGGCAACATTATGTAGATCATGGGCAACATGATGTATGGGAAGCACAGTGATGTATGAGATCATGAGCAGCATGATGATGCATGATGCAACATGATGGTACTACACAGTAAGGTGCAGCAAATGGATGAGATGCAGTACTATGATAGGTGAAGGAGTCACCTTAGAGAATCATTTGAAGCAATATGTCTTCAACTAATCTCTGTAGATATCAAAAGTCAAAGTCTTGACTTCTATTGTAAATGTACTACCTCTCTCACTTTCTCTACTAAACTTTGAAGAACATAAAAGAAGAATTGATCAAGTGTTTCCCCACATTATGGGGTTTGTCCCTGCCTAGCACCACATCTTGTGTCCTCTTGTCTTGGCTTGTCTTCTGCGATTTATATTTATGTTCTATCTGCAGTTTACATTAATGCTAATGTGATTACTAATCTGGAAAAGATATTTGAGCTAACTTTGAAAATTGAAATAAATTGCTCTAGCATAGAACATACCTAAAATTAACAATTTTCCACTTAAAGTTGCAATAGGTCATAGTATAAATTTTACTCTTAAAGTCGCGTTATTCTTGAAAAATGGTTTGAAAACTATATTGAAATTCAAATTGTGGATATATGGTAGTCTATATTAATTTAAGATATTCACACAAAATTTTATTTCTGATTTTTCTCAAATGCACAGAAAAAATAATAATAATATGAAATGACCAATTCTTCAAATTCCAGCTCATTCCATATTGCTAATCAAAGTAGTTCATGGAGTTCTCCCTTTACATACCTAGTAAGTTGATATTTTATTTACCTTTTGATTATCTAATTGAATTTATTTTTTTAATCCATGTCAATTTTGATAAAAATATATCGAAATTTGCAGGAACCTAATTGAGAATCGAGTTCAGATGCAAAAAATATTCCTCCATTTCAAAAACGTCGGAATTTCTTATTAGGAGTAGTATATAGTAAGGAATCAGTATATGAAAATGGATAACTTGTTCACCCTACCAATTAGAATAGGCATCTTCCAGCCATAATCATGGACCACTGATGGTATTAATTGTTTGCTACAATGTAATTTTAACAAACCAATTGCATTGACATCTTTACTAATATCATTAATATTCTACTAATGCTATTCAATATTTTTTGAAATTAGGATTCTAGTGATGATGAGCATCCCACCTACCCTCTTCTGAAGCACCCTACTACAATGCAAACTCAAGAGAAGGATGCATTAAGAGCAAGAATCAGAGAGGAAGCATATAAATAATGGTTTAATCAACCACTTATTCAATTCCCACTACATTCAGATTCACCAATTAGGAATGGCTACAACAATAGAAGTTCTTCATTACAAGTTGGCAATGAAGGAAACAAAATGGTGGTTGGTATGGATGATTACTTACGAGATATGGAAACCATGGAGGAAATTTCGTTACATGCATTCCAGAACAACGAGCTAGATGAAGATGCTCATATCACTAATACCTTATTCAAAAGCCTAAAATATGCTTCTGCCAACCCTCTCTTTGGACTTGAAAAAATGTTAAAGCCTTCTTAGTTGGGGACAATGATGTTATTTTATAGTGGGAAAGAAACGCTTGGCACATCAAATGTATGTTTCTTGGAAATATTTAGGTAATTGACTTGCATGATTGATCAAATTCCTTATATTTTGTCACACAATCAAAATAAAAAATGGTTGATTTTATGAATGTTAAATATTGACATTGTAAAATTATATTCCCCACCAGCTGTAGGATTTTCAAAGATAAGGTTCTTCTGACTTATAATGTCTTGCTGGGTAGCTACAAATGGGGAATGTAGTTGTTGAAAATGTTGGGTGTTAAGTACAAATCATATCATGGATGTCCAAATGATTGTATTCTATATAGAGGAGAATATGCATTCAAAGATATATGTCTAAAAAGTGGGCATTATAGGTGCTGTAATTGAAAAAAAGGTAAATCACATGGTCATCCTCACAAGATATTGAGGCACATGCCTATAATTCCAAGGATTCAAAGAATCTTTCATTGCAAAGAATTAGTTATGTTGGAGGGATGGTATGCGGCACACAAAATTGAATATCGAGTTATGTGAATCCCTACATATTCAATTGCAAAGAAGCATATAGAGGACACATGGTCTAAAAAATTCAATGATGAAGTACGAAGTCTATGATTCATTATATCCATGGATGGCATCAACCCATAATCCCTCCTAAACACCAACTATTTAGTTTGGGCTGTAGCAGTGATCAATAATAATATTCCCCTATGTTTTTCCGTGAATAATGAGCATATTATGTTGGATCTCATAGTCCTTGGTAGAATAAAAGTGAATAATATGGATGTCTACTTACAAACATTCTTAAATGAATTGAAGGAATTGTAGGAGGGGATACATGTGTATGATGTATCAAGACCCATTGCAACAGAGAGGATTTTTACGTTGTATCACATATGTGCTGAGACTATACATGATTTTCCAGGCTTAGGAATTTTATCTAGTAAATTACATTCTTATTGATTTTTTCAGTAACAATATTGTTTTTCATATTAACTTATTTTATTTAAATTGTTCAGATATTCATGGTCTCTTACATGTCGACCTATATACAATAATTTTGTAGGGCTTGTAATAAAAGGGTATCATGGATGTAAATGTTGTGGACCTTATCTAAAGTGTAGGTGGTATGACCACCTGTGCAAAATAGTGTGTCATTTCTCTAAGGTATTCCTCCTAGAAGAACACCCTTACAGAAGAGAAACATCCACTTTCAATGGTAAACCAAAGAGAACTAAAAGTCCCGCAATAATGACACAAATTGAATGGCTTACAACATATCAGAGAGAGAAGGAGGAGTTTACATAATTTTTTAATTCAAATGGGGAGCCTATGTTCAATGGTCGAGAATTATTGGACACCTATGTTGAGAAATTTCCCATTAGGACCAAATCTATCTTTTATGAGCTCCCATATTGCGAGCACCTTAATATTTCCCACTTACTAGATCCCATATATATATTTAAAAATGTTTCATATTCTATATGGAGACACATATCATCGAAAGAAAGTGAGACATTGGATATTAGGAGAGTTAAAAAAAAAAATTAAAGTAAAAAGAAACATTGGGTAACACAAGAAACTAGAGGAGAGGTTAGTCCCCCTTGGTCATTCGAAGAAGGTGTTGTCCCATGGATTTTAAATAAATATGATCTTACTTTGGAAAAGGAAGTTATAATAAGTTTGAGGGCTCCTTCTTTATATGGGTCTTCACTGCGAAGTTGCTTCACTCTGGAAGATGGATGGTTTTCCAGGGTTAAAATAACATGACTATTTGAACCTTCTAAGAGTATGTATTTCAAGAAAATGATTTTATTGTTATTTTTATTTTTATGTAATGGGATATTTTATAATTATTTTTTGTATAATGTACTATTTACTCTACAGTGTCATTATCCTCTGATCGTGTGTGGGTTTGTGAATCATGATTTCCCCCAATACCTATTATGTTCCATATTAAATTATCCGCATTTATACATTGGATCAAATCAAAGGAGATTGATGTGCATAGGATTCCATGGTCGCGTCCAAATATAGTTGAGATTTTTTGTATGTTTGAGGAGGACTTGCTGATGAGTTTCATGGAATTGCAAGCTCCTCTTCTAATTCACCCAGTAGATGAGGTTGAATTACTTGGGGTCATTTCTTGCCATTATATGTTCTTCTTAGAGAGTTACACGAAGCAATTGAAATGTTTTGTTCGACAAAGGGTAAAACTTGAGAGGTCTATGGCAGAGGGGTATATATCGTATGAGTCTTTATATTATGCTAGTGAGTACATCAAGAAGATCGACAACATACCACGTGCAGCGATTTTGGATGATGAATGGAATGACGAGAAAAGAGAAGGGGAATTTCTTGAAATGAATGGAGAGAGACACACGATAAAGAGTAAGTGAAGGCTTATCATTTGTCAAATTACTACACAATAACTATTCACAATGAACTTTATATTAATGCATGTTTTGATATCATATGTACTATATGTATGTTGACTTGATTTGATCATTAGTAAATTCAAATATTAAATCCATCCACAAATTCATTATTTATAATATGGAAGTGACACAACCATGGGTTGCATTGTACAAAGACAAGAGGAGGAAAGGGGATAGTGACATGAAATAATTAAAACGGTTGAATGATACAAATGTGCCTTATCCTAATCATTTAAAATAAAATATGCTAATGACATGCCCTACTAGTTAGGTTGTTGATCAAGTCAGAGAGAAATATGGTGCATCTATTCATTACTCTCGTGTTGAAAAGGATGTGCTAGACATAATTATTGGGTGTAGCAACTTTGTAATTATATTCTCTTTCTGTACAATTTTACATTCATATTGCACCTTTTAATTGTAACATCTATTTATATTTTATATTTTTAATTATGTTTGGGATATTAGACACATGACACTGTGATTCTTTCACCTTTTTATAGGTACATTTGTTCCCATCTATGTGGGCATATGGACATCATTTTCACATGGAGGATGTCAATGATGGATCCATGCCACAAGAATGTGTAGTGGAAATCAAGTTTGACCAATATATTCATGATATCCACCGTAATCAAAAACTAATGTAGGGGACATTGCGTTACATTGGGAAGATGCAAGAGATAATTCAAGTGGACTTCTCTTCATTCCAATGTTTTATTTTTTGGTGCAAGTGGTGGGAGACCTTTGATCAGAATAATGTAAAGAAAGATCGTGATAGTGGGATAATATCTATCAACTTTAGAAAGATCTGGCATGAACCTAGGGAGCCTTATGTTTTCCCAAAAGACTACAACCAAGTGTTCGTTTACTGAGATGTGTTGGATAGGGATTGGTGGTTCATATTAAGACATGACCCTAGAAGAAAACATATTTTTGAGAACGACAGTGTTATCATGCCAAGTGAGGAAGATAATCAATGCGATGGCAATGGAGAGTGATGCGTACTTGTTTTATTTCATCATTTATACAATTGTTGTATGTTTTTGTTGTCATTATTTCACTAATTGTATTATTTATTATTCGTCTTGTTGGAATTTGATAATATAATTGGTAGGATTCACAATTTTTTTTATTAAATGAAAAATGTATTTATTAATATGGAAACATAACTTTCAATTTTAAAAAAAAACATTGGTGCACTCAAAACACAGTCATGCGATACATAAGTGCACTTTAAAACACAATTGCACCAAAATCGATGCACAAATACGTTCGCATCATTATTAGTTCACACATTTAAAGTTTCGTAGCCACACTTATGCACTAGTGTGCACATATAACATTTTAACACTAGTAGAAAATGTTCACATTATTGAACACACTAAGCTATAACTTATGTTTAAATATTATTTGTGCAATGCACTTGACAAATATGATCACACCGGTGTGAGGGGAACATATCAAGTGCATCAAATTTGTGATGGTGATTAAGAGGCATTTGTTTGACTTTCAAATGGACTTGGTGATGCATTTTTGTTTCTTATTTAGATTATTTGAAATAAATATCTTTTTTTTTTAATGTATTTATAACTAAATTATTTAAGGTAGACATGTCTTTATAGTTGTAACATGATGTAATATTAGCTAGGAGAAATGTAAAAAACATGAATTTTCATGACTATCTAGTGATAAGTATGTGGAAAAAATAATATTTTTTGAGTTGCTCATTAACAAATAATCAAATATATTATTTTTCAAAAGTTTAAATATAATATATTATCATTTTTGTATTATTTAACTCATATTTATTATTAAAAACAGTTAAATTTAAATCAATACAATATAAAATAAAGAATAAAAATAACATCAAAATGTTATATCTTTATTACTAGAAAAAATTCACTTCCCCTTTTAAGGGAGAACCTCGAGTAGAGAAAATCTCCAACTACAAGTAACTTCACATGATGCCTTATGTTACATTTGTTTATCCTCATATTTAGAGAGAGAATTTATAATTTAAATTGGTAAGAGCTATTATACATATTAAATTTAAATTGCTTGAAAATATCATAATTTTAGTAATAAATCAAATTTTATTAAAATAGAATTTTTAAGTTATATTAAATCTAAATTAATTTCATGCTCTACAACTCAGTACAGGAGAGATGTTGTCACGTAATGTTACATTTAAAAATAGTAAAATAGTAATTTAAATTAACAAATTAAAAATAGTAATTAAAAAGGAAATTAATGTCGATCATAATTACAATACTTTAATTTATACCATAATCTTATATAACTTCATATAGATATATAAAGAAACCAAAAGTAAAATAAATAAATAAAAAAATAGCTTTTATGATGAGGAAGAAATGTAATGAGTAAAAAGATATAATTTACCTTTTATTACAAGGAAGAAATATAAGTTTTTTCACATGACAAGAAATAGTATTATTGATATTACATGATGTGTAATTCAATTTATGTTCCATTTACATGTGCTATTGAAAGCAAAAATATATTTATAACAAAAATTTAAAGTAATTTAAATTCAAATTTTTTTATATTTTGAAGGAGAATCATATAATATGCAAAACAAATTAACTCATAGAACAATAAACTGGCAGAAAAGGCAGAGAGCCATCATGTGATCTCTCATGCTCATGTAATTCTTTCTTTATTAAAATAATTTAATAATACATTTAAATACATGAGCAAGTGGTCTTAAGATAGTGCGTCTATCTTAGACTCACTTGTTCGAGACAATTTCTCAACTTACACACTAATTTAGGAGAGCTAGTTGGAGAGAATCTCTCATCCAAACTAGGACCCTTGGTTTGAGGAATTCTCATGATTTTATTTATTTAATAATTGGATTTATTATTTATTTTTAAGAGAGTGAGGCTAACATTCCCCCCCCCTCTCAATGATAATTCCAAAATTAACAAGGAACCATCTTCCAAGTTCTCAAGTTGATCCTAAAGAAACACTGCCTAAAAAGCCGCCAAATCTGGATGCAAAATAAACTACAATATGAAGAGACTATGAGTTAGCTACATGACTAATTCATCTCTAAATGACACTTGACAACTCCATCATGTGCCAAGCCGCAAAAGGATCCAACTGTGCTTTTCTTGAAAACAGCGTTTGGTGTCCACTCACACAATTTGATGAACACCCACTGGCATATTTGTTGATGATGATCACCCACTGGTTGAAGATGTCGAAAAACAACTCAATGTTTCTTTTGTTATGATGAAAGCTGCTCACTGGTGCTTTTTCTGTCGATCGCCCACTAGCGAAGTTGCTAATGTGCACTAGTGATGAAAAATTCCCACTCGCTGATGAAGATGCCCACTAGCTGATGAAGATGCCCACTAGCTGATGAAGATGCCCACTGGCTACTTAACTGATGTTGTTAAGACTTTCATTCTGACAACCACTTTTCAATTTCATTGACATTTTCCCCCCTTTGTCAGCTGAAAGGAGAGGCAATCTTCTCCAAATTATATCTGAACTCTGAACTCCCTCCCTTCAAGTGTAGGAGAGTTTCACTATGGTACTCCCACTTTCGGGTGCATGAGAGTACCATCTTCAATTGATTGTTGGCTGAAATATGTGTGAGTGAATTTCATTGTAAAACTTGTACCATGTTCTCGCTATGGATGACCATTCCCATGGATCAATCCATGAATAATTTATCTTCAATCTAGCTGACTATTGCTGGTTGCATCATTTCTCAGATGTATGATTTGACTTGCCACAATAGTGACAATGATGGAGATCAAAACACTAATCTTCCAGATGACCGATTCTTTGACAATGAGAACATTTCAGTTTGTTTGCAACTTGTGTTTGTGTGCATTTCTATTTGTTTGCAGCTTTAGTTTGTGTGCATTTCTATTTTTTCTGCAACTTTCTCATGGCTTGTTGATGTTATTTGATCAAGAAATCCTGCACTGATGAACTTGATTAGCTTAGAAAAATCAGGGATATGCAAGTTGTTTTCATCTTTGTCATATCCTAATCCTTGTCGATTTGGATTACTTTGAATTTCTTCCCATGGCTTGATGATGGGTTTGGAAGAAAGTTTAACTGGAACAAATTCAACACTTGAAGCTGGTTGGATGAATGAAGTCGAATGATCAGTTGTCTCTAGATTGAATAAAGACTTGGAAGTAACACGCTTCTCTTGCAACTCATTTCTCTACAGTTGCAACTCTAGTTGGAGGAACTCAATTGTTTCATATGCTTGTTCTAGATTCATTGAAATATCAACAAGAGTTGATTTGTTGATTTGCACCATGTCTTCAACAGTTGAGAGGATCAATTTGTTAAGAATCTTTAATAATTGAATGCTTTTCACCATGTGAGCTTGTTGGAATTCATGCTCGCTTGCTTTTAATACTTGTTGGATTTGTAGAACTCGTTTGCTTGATTTTTGGTTGATTGTTGCACGCTCGCTTGATTTCACACTTGCTTTCTTTGATTGTTTGAATGATGATTTCTTTAAACACTGGATTGATTTGATCCTCACTTGAACTTGCTTGATTGATTACTGACACTTTGTGCTTTCTTGAATGTACTCACTGAATGTGCGGATTTTAAAGAAGGAAGGGTGTTGAATATTGTCAACAATGCACCCAAGAGACAAATGAAAAGTTCAATCTTGATGACTCAGTTAAATACTTACTTGACTTAATGTGTTCACCTTAATAATTCAATTAAAAAATGTTTATTTGTAAGTGATACAAAAAGGGTTGATAATGTTGATGTCGTTAGGTTTGAAGTGCTTGATTTTTGTAGCATCCTTAACTTGATTGCTTTGATTACATGATGTGAAATGTTGTTGCAGAATATTACTTTTATCAAGTCGATGATGTGATGCTTTGTGCTTATGAACTTAATTGATTATGGGATCTTTGATTTCAGGAGCTTGATCGATGACTTGTATATGTAAACTTTCTTATGTGCAGGTAGTTGTTTTGTTTAAGCGTAATATCAGGAATCATGCGCCATTACAAACATACACATGGTATACCTAAGATCCCCTTATTCAATTTCAAGCGGATCTAGGACACAAGCACCACAAAATGGATATGTTTTAATTTAAATATTAGAGTACATAAGCCTTCTTCTTCTCAAGCAATGAGAATGTCACACTTACAAAGGCTTGAAGAAACCTGTCTTCAAAAATTAAAGTACACTTTTCTAAAAACTTTCTTCAAAACACAACATTGAGATTCCTTTAAAAAATCCTCACTTATCACTCCAAATTTAAAAAAAATGTCGTATCTCTCCAAAATAAAAATTAATGCACCTGATGCACTAATCCTTTTTCTCCTTCCAGAACTAATATCTCCTACGAAATTCCCAACTCTAAGGAGCACAAGATACCCAAAAATTCTTGAATGCCCTCCCGTGTCGAGAAAACCTAGGCTAGTGTCAAAGCAAAAGACTACAACTCTCCCCAAAAGTCTCTTCTTCTTTCATATGTATGTATATCGTCAGATTAAAACATCCTTAAAAACATTAGAAAACAAAAAAACTCTACAAAAGTATTTCAAAAAATCTCACGAGAAGTATGAAAATTTTGATCATCCATGGCGGACGCAAAGGACATATTAGGGCTTCCAAAAGGCCCTCTTATTCATGGTGCTACTCAAGAGAAATTCCCCAAACCTGCCAAAGACATTCCAAAGAAGCCCGATTGCGTCTCACGCAAGGTGCACACACTCATAGGGGGTTTGGCAATGGTTTCCTTTTACATCATCAGTTCGGAAAGATAACTTGGAACTTTACCATTGGGTTAAAGTTGTAAATGGTGTTTGTCCAACAAGGGATTATGCTTTCACAAAATATATCAAATTTGTGGAACAAATTGCAGAAGACTTACAACCCCCCACAAGGCCACTGTCACTCGTAGCACAAACTCTTGGTATATGAAACTCTTTTGATCTTTAATACTAAGGTTCTTTTATGTAATTACCAATTATCCTCACAACTTCCAAGCGTCAATGACTAAGTAGATTTAGGACAAAAGCAAGATTCACAACCGACCACTCACCACTGGTTTAGAAGGTATATTACAAAAAATTAAGCATGCCAGCGCCGCAGAGAATGACAAACATAAACAGAGCACCAAGTTTATAAACTTTCGCCTCTAATGGCGACAACGTGTTCTCCAATGAATCTACATCTGCATGCAAGTGGTTCTCCAATGCACGTGTTTTCTCCATGAGTGTGCACAGGTCTGTTGTGCACTCGATACAGTACTACGTCGATTCCCTTTGGCCTTCTGGTGAGATGTCGATCTTATCTACTTATGAAGCTCAAGAGGAAAAACAATGCAAGCAGAAACAACATTCAAGAAACATTTCTCAAAATTATCTAGCTCCTGTACCAGATGAAGGAGAATCATACAGCCATAAAACCATATGCACAACAAATTAACTCACAGAACAATAAACTGGCGGAAAAGGCAAAGAGCCATCATGTGGTCTCTCATGTTTGTGTAATTCTTTCTTTATTAAAATAATTTAATAATACATTGAAATACATGAGCAAGTGGTCTTAAGATAGTGCGTCTATCTTAGACTCACTTGGTTGAGGCAATTTCTCAACTTACACACTAATTTAGGAGAGTTAGTTGGAGAGAATCTCCCATCCAAACTAGAATCCTTGGTTTGAGGAATTCTCATGATTTTATTTATTTAATAATTGGATTTATTAGTGATTTTTAAGAGAGTGAGGCTAACATATTTTCACTTTAGTAAGAAAGATTGAGAGAATCGTTATTATATTAATAGTTTCTTTCAAATTCAATATATGAGGGATATCTGTAATTTTTTCAATGTTTAATATGGATTTGATATGTAATATTTTAGAAAATATTAATAATAAAAATAATTAAATGTATACATACATGAAAATATTATTAGGGGGAATAATTTAACATTCTAATGTGGAGAACATGAATTATAAATAAAATATTTCAATTTCAACTACATATATATTATACCAACCTATATCCATCTTAACTCTAGATCCACCAAGGGCCTAGAGGGATCAAATCTCTTTTCACTCTAAAAGATGTTTACATATTAAGATATTTGGCCCCTCTTTGTGCATGGTAAGTTTTTTAAATTCAACAATAAATTGAATTTTATAGACCAATATTCAACTAGTTATGTATTTTTGAATAATTTCTTATTAAGAATATTTTATATTAAAAATTGAATGAGTTACACATTTTCGTCTTATTAAGAACTAACTAAACTATTTTACCTTTAATTATTTTTTGGTTGTAAGTATTGAAATATTTTTCTAATTAAGTAATATTGAATATCAATGAACTAGCAATATAAAAAAATTATTGTAATTTTACAACCATAGTTTGAACCATAAAAAACTTTGTAATTTATAAAATATCTTTTCCTTTTTTTTAAATTCAGTGATTTTGCATGCAATTTCATATATAAAAGTTTGATATAAGTTCACCAATACTTAATCTATAGTAATATTATTTCATATAAAAAAACATCATGATGATAACCATCTAACAATCATAAACATAATCTAAGATACACATTCGGATTCATTACCATCATCTCGTTATATACACCTTTAGCACATATAAATGTCATTAGCTAGCAGACAAATCTAATAATCTAATAGGGCATCATCATCGTGATCACATATAACAAAACACAAACATTGTAATCTAACATCACCACCACACACATCATCAAATTCATATAAATTTCATGTCAAATTAATGTTATCACATATACATCTATCTCCAAGCACATTAAATGAATATATCTAACATAACCTAACAATATACACATCAACACTAGCATATAAATTAAGTACATAAACATGAAAAAATAAAATGCATTATATATCTATATGTGTGTGTGTGTGTGTGTGTGTCAAATAGCTACATCACGTAAAATAAGTTCAATAAATATCTGATAAAATAGATGGAGTGTCAACTGGTCTGTAGTAAAATATGATGGAGGGTCAACTACTGCATGATCAACATCTGACGAATGGTGGTTTTTATGAACTAGAAGATGACGGATGGTCAACTACTGCATGATCAACATCTGTCAAATGGTGGTTAGTATGAACTAGAATATGACAAATGGTCAACTACTACACCCTCAATGTAGTCTGGTGAACTATGAGGTGGAGGAGGAAGTGGATGGTGTGCTTTGTTATGAGAAACATAACACACATTGACTAGCTCTAGGATCTCATGTGACTAACGAGGGGGTGTACAACTAAAAGGATCATTGACACCTTGACGACCATGATGTGATGGGCTAGTACTACAAGACGCATCATGATCACCACCCTCATCATCATGATCATGATCATCACCACCATCACCCTCACCTCATGTATCTATAATTGCATGATGTTGGCATGCATCTCTCATTACTGATAGTTCCCTACTAGCTCCGATGATATGTTGCATAAGAGACATCATCTTGCGCAAACAGTCCCTTTAGAGATCCACGAACATCGGATATGTGCTGACATCTTGAGGCCTCGCATGATGATATTCTTCCTAAACCAAAACAACAACCAATATGTTGTAGTAGTCTATCTAGAATCGCAAACCCACCCTACAACCTCGGACACCCATGCCCACCTGAGGATGTGCCTTACACTCTTGGGCCTTTCCCATCTCCTCATCTCCTCCTTCTGGAGGTGGGGAATGAGGCATGTCCCCATCAAATGAACCGATGTCTACAAAATAAAAACAAGTTAAAGAATGTGTTAGAATAATTTTTATTCTAGTTCATTCAAACAAGAAAATGAAACTAGAGTAATTTAAAAATAACGCTAAATTAGCTCTATCATATGGAGGCTCATCTGTTGTGAAGAGGAATTTTGGGAGACCATCTCCAATCAATCCCCATGTATGGAAGTGCCAACACAACAAATGCATGGTCTTCCTCTATTTTTATTAGCACCAGTGCCTTGGGAGAAATCCTGGTTAGCTACTCTAGCAGGCCCCTCTTGAGCATCATCTGACCCCACATGCATATCCAAACCTCAATGATCGGCCTCATACGGAAATGGTCAAGGTAGGTCTCATCTCTGGAAACATTTCAAAAAATAAATAAAAATCTCTACAGAAAAAGGGAATGTCTCCCTCCCATGCCTCAATGCACAATATCTATCTAAAGCCATGGAAAACTACATTAAGAAAATGGAAAACCATTTGATGAAACGTGGCACCTAAATCAAAGAATCAACATAATACAAAAGAGGGAAACTAATGCACTTTCCATCACTACCAGAGTATGAAATGGTGGTGGCTAATAATGGGAGGCACCCAACCTCATCTGCAAAAAAAGAACAAATTTGTAGTTGTCCAACACGAACCTGAAAATCAAATAGACAGACCACATGTGGCCCGACATATCTCTGAGTGTAGGAAAGTTGACTCTAAGCTAGAACACCATCGGGAACATTAGGGAACTGGGAGAAATCTTCCCTTCTCTTGGATAGGCCAATGATAAAGTATATTTCCTCCTCAATGGTCCCATACCATGCCCTAGGACCGACATGGAAAGCCTGATCCTAGGCACTCCATCAGCAGATCAAGTGCATCAATAAGACAAAGTGCACCTTCAGTGATGTGACCACATCATAGTACTTGAGGAGGCCTACATTCCTCAAGAGCTCTTGGGTCACTACAGTAATAGTGAAAGGGTATAAATCCCCCTCCCTCACTCTAGCCTACCATGTTTGGACCATATTATATGGGTCTGACTATTTCTCCTATGCCTATTGTTTCTCCCTTACTAATGTCTATGCTACATGATTGACATATAAAATACATCAACCTCATACATAAAATAAAAAAAATTCTATTAAATGAAACATGTATTTATAAATATGGAATCATAACTTTCAACTAAAAAAAATTATTGTTGCACTCAAAACACAGTCATGCACCATGGTCGGTTCACTTTAAACTATAATTGCAGTGATGTTGGTGTGCACATAAGTCTGGCTGTTGGCTTAGTGGGCCCTAAACTAAGTTTAATGTTAGTTAGCCAAACAAATCCCTACACAACTGGCCCTTTTGGCATCAACCTATAGAGCACAGACCGAAGTCTCACCTGAAGCAGTATGGGGGGATGCTGGAAACAAGTTTCCGCACTTTGAGATGGTCGTGATGTCAGTTTATACCCTCTTCCCCTACTTTTGTGCAGGTCCCTAAGCCTTAGGGCTCTATCAGTCTACATTATATTCTGCCCTTCAGTACCTTCGTGAAGGTGTACAACTAACTTTCGCACAGCCCTAACCCATGGTCTAGGTATTTTCGTGTACCTATGACAATGTATTGTATAGGTTCTAATGTTATCTCAAGTGTTTTACTTATCTTACTATCAATCACAGTTAGCTCGACGTAAAATGATATCCTTAATTACATTCAATTAACCTATACAATCACATATATTCACACATCAAATAAACATTGTAAATTAAACCCAAAATGTAACATAATCAGATGCATTAATAAGAACTAAATACATAGTAATTATAGAATACTTCTCTTCATTGATATCTTCTAGTTTAATATAGACTATCCACCATACGCACACAGCTGCAAGGATCTGTTCACTCAGCTACAGACATCCACCCTAGGCCTCTACGCACCCAGCTGCAGAGCCTCTACCTATGCTAAGACCTGAGAACACTTAGACATCTCCACTCTACTTTGCTACTTTCTTCCTTCCTTAACTACTTAGAGCTTACTTACTTAGCTCCTTTTTATACAATCCCATGCTCTGCGGACCATGGGTGGATCTTTACAGCTGACTTTACACTTTACAAAATAAGGGCCGACAACCCTTTATGACTCTTGGCACCTTCATGCTCCGTGACCACAAAATGTGGAGACTTTACAACTTTATTACAAAATTATCCCAAAACATGGGTTTTTAGCCCCAAAACTGCTCTTGGGGGAACTTGTTCCCAATAGACCCCCAACACAAACATGGTGACTCGCCCTTAATTCACTCTACGAGTGCACAGATCTTGGCGAAAAGACCTCCCAGCTTGACCTGTATGACTGCCACTTCGGCGGTGAATTGCACGGCCACCTGCTTCACATCCTCAACCACCTACTTTGTCACTAGTCCTAAATTGTCAGGCAGAAACTTCTACTAAATCACTTGTAGATTAGCAATCTTGCCTTCAATGGACGCAGTGACCAAATAAGCTTCATCCAACCAGGGCTTCAAGAGCGCCTTCAGCACTTCCTCTTTGTGCTGCGTTGCATTTACTTGTTCCTTCAATATTTTGGACTCCTACAGCTTCGCCAGTCTCTGTGTGAGAGCGAAGGTGCATGTTGTACCTTTTACCTCATCATAGTGCTACTATAGTTCTTGTGCCTCTCCCTCCAGTCGTTGTATATTAGGATCCTCTTCTAGAATCGACACTACCTTGAATGACTGTTCAAATAGTCATGTGCAGTCTTCTATTGTACTATCTACCACCACTATCACCTCTGTGGCAGTGGTTCCATGCTGCTCCTTTATTTCTAGCGGATTTGAAGGCTGGGCCTTCAATTGTAAATCTGTAATCTGTAGGTTCAACTCCAGCTGAACCTTAGCCAACTCTGTGAGAGTGTTTCACACCCCTATAGCAAGCTTGTAGACATGTTCATCTACCTCTACATCCTCAGGATTGGCCAATTCGGGGACCATTCAGCAAGCTTCCCTCATGGCCTTAATCATGCACATATTTTTGTTAGTAAGTTCCACCATGGAAGTGAGGGTGGTGTCTCACTACAGGGCCATCTGTACATTATTAATATTCCACTCATTGATTACCTACAAAGTGCTTTGTTAATGGGCCCTCAACTCCAAGATCACCCCATCCTATAGTAGGTGGAGCGCCAAGCTCAACCCCACTTCCTTGAGGCCGCTGATAGCGTGCCTGTCATCTTCATTTTCTGTGGTCAGTGCTCCATCCGGCAACACTATCACTTGGGACTCCTTCACACGGAACATCTCGATAACTTCTGAAGTACCGATAGCAAGGCTAGTGGACACCGTGCCAGCTTGTGATGTGCGGATTTTCATCTCATGTAGACCCATCTAGATGGCCCACAATAGTTGTTGTTGCTACTGCTCGAACTTTTGAATACCTCTGCGGTGACATTCCACACCGTGTCTCTAATGTCATTCAGATCTCCCTCTGTTAGGGTGATTGGGTCTAATGATGTCTTACTGGCCTTAGTTTCTTCCGAGGCCCCAATTTTTCTTGTTCTCTTGGATGTTTGATGTGGTATGACGCTGTATATGGGTCCGATCCATGATGCTTTGTTTTCTCGTCTATTTCTTTCTCTGTTTTAGGTGAAGGTGACCTCACACCTTTATTAGAGCGACACTCTATTCTGCCTATCTACTTTTCCACCACTTGGGTGGCATCGTGCTCTTCCCGGACCTTGTCAGCGACCTCCTTCTTCCTATTCTCGGCTAGATACACCATCTTGAGTTTGGCCTCCTCCTTTTTGCACTGCATGATGGACTTGCTCGATCCCAACGTCGAGTCTGAGGTAGACCGCCACTCTACTAGCCATCTATCCAAAACTCCAGAACTGCATCAATCTCATTATCCATTTCCAAGTAAGGCAAGTCATGCCACTTCTCCTTAGGGTCCTTCCATGCCCTGATCATGACGCATTGAAATTCTACCTTGAACTCCATGTTCTCTTGCATTTTGGCAAACATAGTAGGCGATAATCACGATTTGTGATTGATGGTCGTGTGTATGTTCATTTCCATCAAGATCCAGAAGATCTTGCTATCCTTGATGCATTGAGCATCCTTGGTCACCCACATCGAAGCGTACTTCGCTACTTCTTGCAGGTCTGGAGTGACCTAGGGGAATTGACTTTCTTCTAGCAGCTCCTAGGCTAGTAGCATCATGGAAAGTAAGATCCACGCATAGTGGAAGGTCTTGCTGAGCTCTTGTGCCTCACAGAAGTTCACAAGGAACTCATCGGAGAGATAGTGCACCCAATTAAACTAGACTCCTTCGGTGCATTGGGCTACTAGAGCAACGACGGGTGCCAACACTTCATCTACATGATACTTTCGCATAACGTTTCCTGCCAAGATCTGCATTGCCACCTTGATCACAGTGTCGCAGATACTCGAGATTGCATAGCCACACAGCTTCTTCACGAGCTTGAATTTCTACTTCATGGCCTTCGCGAGGGCCTGCTCACCACCTTTTCCACTAGACATCATGACTGGATTCTCCCCTATATAGGGCAACCACGTGATCCTATGGATTAGCCTGTCAGTGATGGGTATCGACTCCACCAGCCACAGACACCCATCGTGCACCAAGCATAGAAACTTCTTGATAACCAATACTATAATGGGTGTGTGGTTGTAGTGTGTTACCCATAGCAGGTTGAGCATACCTTCTTTGTCTACACCCCTGAGCCACTTCCACAGTTCCAACGCAGTCACCCCAGTGGTTGTGTGAATAATGCGGTGCATTAAATATTTTGTTGCCAAGTGCGAGAAATTCTCATTGTCATCTAAGTCCCAATATTCTAGTATCAATAGAGGAATATGCCCCATGTGCGATCCTTCAAAGATAATCTCGTCTGACAGTAGATGTATGTGCAAGGCTACCTTGCTTTCATCGATGTCCTTCAGAACTTTGGTCTTGACTTTGCGTGGAGGGACATATTCGGGCAACATAGTGATAGGGTTAGAATCCTTGACTTCAACGTCCTCCACTTCCATTCCCAAATCCTCATCATCCATTGGGATTCCCTCAATTTCTTCCTCCTCCGGCTCCAAGTTAATGGTTTTTCCCTTTTCCTGTGTGGTGGGCTTGTCCTTCTATGGGTTTCTTCTAGGTGACACATGCACCGGTATCATAGCCTACTTGCCCTTCTTATCCTTCACACTCTCTTTGGTTAGGGTAGGCTTCATTCAAGGCATCCGTGGCGATTTTGGGACTTCAGCTAATACCTCTGCAGCCTCTAGAGCAGCTCCTTCTGCCTCCATAACAACATCCAACACAACCCCCTTGGATGTCACTGCTTCGGCGTCCATAACTTCAGATCGTGGGATAAAATCATAGATGAAATTGCGGTTGGACTCTGGAAATCGATCAAACACTGGGCAGTCAAGAAATTATTCGAAGAATGTGTAGATCATGCACGTCTGAGAGCCCACCAACTCAATGCTCAAAATGCCAAGTGTTTTTCGTTGGGCCTCCACCTATAATTTATAGGCCATTTTGAATTCAAATCCAACCGTTCCCCCCACATTCAGTTCATTAATGTCGAATTGGTGCCAGGTTTCCAAGGATCTTACCCATAAATTTTTCCATAAATTCTAGCCACCCACTCCATTTCGCTGCATTCTTGTCGTCAAATCATGAGCAGTGACTTTAAAGGTCACTTTCCCACTGATCTGCATGGTTTTTCCCTGGGTAGCATAGCTCTCTTCGCACTGTTGTGAACCCTGTGACATTGTCTCATTCTGCAAAATCCTCCAATCGCGTAGTTCCCCAACCCGTGCAGTGTAGTTTATATCTCGCGCCTCCTTTCAGCTACCTGGAGCACTAAGACTATGCTACCTTCATATAGTCATGTGGTCAGATCACCGGTCTATGGCTTTAATCGGCTGCCATTCACCTTTCCTGGGAAGGGATCTCCATTAAATTTACCAAATAAACTTCTCCACCGTCGGTTATCTCCTTAATGACATAGGGCCCTAGCCAGTGCATTTTGAATTTCCCTAGAAATTTATCAAACTTGTTGTCATATAACAAAACTAGATCATCTACCTCAAAGGTGCACAGTCTAATGTGCCGATCATGCTATGCTTTTTCGCACTGCTTTCGGACCTATTAGTGAAATTCAGCTAGAAATCTTTCTTCCTCAAGCTCAGCAAGCTGGGTGAGCCTCTCTCCTAGGGCTCTATGATCCATCATACAGGTGAGTGCCACTATGTGCAAACTAGGCACGATGTATTCCATCGGCATCACTGCTTCAACACCATATACAAGCCTAAAGGGTGCCTTCCCAGTCAAATTTTTGCATGTCGTTTGATAGACCCATTGTACTGCGGGAATGTGTAGGTCCCAATCACTTCGCTGAGAATTGGAAACCTTGGTCAGCACATTCTCTAGCACCTTATTGAATGCTTCCACCATCCCATTAGCCTGTGGGTGATAAGGTGTGCTTTTCTAGTGATACACCTGAAATTCCTCCGTCAGCGCGCTGATTGTCTTGTTCAGAACGTGCATTTCGTGATCACTTATCAAAAACTTTGGAAACCCATATCACATCAGTACATACTCAAAGAGAAACTTTGTAGTAGTCGCACCTGTGGTGTCCTTCACAAGATGTGCCTCTGCTCATCGAGTCAAATACTCAGTCGCGGTGATAATGTACTGTGCTCTCGTCTTCTTTCCTTAGGGCTAGATGGGTCCCAGAAAATCTATGGCCCATTTCTCAAAAGGTTGTAACGTCATCTGTGGGTTCAGGGGTAGCTCATCTCTCCGTGATGGTCTACAAGTCCCTTGACACATGTCACACACACTGCAATAGGCTTTGGAATCTTGATGGAGGGTTGGCCACCACAACCCTTCTCGTATAATCTTTTGTGTGATCGTTCTTCGTGCATAATGGCCTCCTGCAGCACCCCCATGAGCATCTACGAGGATACTTCTTCTCTCAAACTTTGGCACATATCGTCACAATACTTCATCAAACCCCATTTTGTACAGATGTCCAGCAATGACAAAAAAAAATTTGCGCGCACCACTAACTCCTTTTTCTACTAGACGGTGTAGCCTTCCCGGTAGTTCCTGTCATTAGAAGGTTTATGATGTCTTTAAAGTGACCATCCATGACATGCACTTCAAAGAGTTGCACATTAGGCAATCCCTCCTCCAAATTAGTGGGCTCTTCCCCCATTTCGATGTGCGATAAATGGTCTGGTGTTGTGTTCATTCATCCAGGCTTCACAATAACTTCAAAATCATACTCCTTGAGCAATAATAACCACCTACAGATTCTCCTCCCCAACACAGGCTTATTGACTAGGTATTTTAATGCAGAATGATCCGTATACATTTTAAAACGTCCACCCAACAAAGAGTGTCTAAAGTTATGGAGCACGTATACATGGCTAATTCTTTGCGCTCAGTGGTGGAATATTTCTTCTCAGCCTTGGATAACCTCCTATTTGTGAATGCTATAGGATGGTCCAAGTCTCCTCTGCCGGCTTGTGTTAGTACTACTCCTAGTGCTATACATGATGTGTCTACATGTACATTAAACTCCTTCTTCCAATCTAGGAATACTAAAATCGGAATGATGACCATTTTTACTTTCAGCACATCCAAGATTTTCTGATAGTCCTTGTTCCAATAGAATGTGACATCCTTTTTCAACATCTTCTCCATAGGCGTGGTGATCTAGGAATAGCCCTTGATAAACTTCCTATAGTGCCCTGTATGTTCGAAGGTTGTGTGCAGTTGTTTCACACTCCTCGGCGCCTCCAAGTGAAGTATCACTACAATCTTCATGATATCTACCATCAGTCCTTGTCTACAAACCACATGACCAAGCAGAGTCTCAAAACGAACACAAACTAGACATTTCTCCAGATTTAGTGCAATCTCATACCTTCAACAAGTATCTAGCATTAAGCACAAACTGGCCACATGGAATTTTACCAACCCAAACACAATCTAGTCATAAAAGTACACCTCCAAAAACTTACGAATCAAGTCTTTTAATGTAACAATGACTACACGTGAAAAAATCGCAGGCGCATTCTTCAATCTGAAAGGAATTATAGTGTACTGAAAACATCCCCATTCAGTCGCAAAGGTCATCTTGCTTCTATCTTCAGGCGCGATTTTGATCTGATGGTACCCAGAAAACCTATCAGTGAAGGAGTACACTTCCTGACCACCTACATTATCCAAAACCTCATCAGTGAATGGAGTCGGGAAAGGATCATGCACGCAAGCATCATTCAACTTCCCAAGATCTACGCATATCCTTATTTCATCCTTTTGCTTCTTTTCCTATACCACCATTGGGTTCACCCAATCAAATTCATCTATGGGCTCAATGATGCCTCCCACGAGCATCTTATCTAACTCTAAGAGTACCTTCTCCTTATACTTCAGATTGAGATGGTAAGGTCTTTGCTTAACCGGCTTCGCGTCGAGTTTTAACGTGATATTCATAATGCCTAGGTGTCCCATTATCCCCTTTAACTCCATAAACTTGGTAGGGAACAAATAATGGTATTCATGGAGCAATTCGATGAACTTATCTACCATCGCATCATCCCATTAATCTCCAATATGCACGAATTTTGGGTCCACCTCCATACCAATATTAACCTGTTTCATTTTCAGTGGTGCGGTTACATCATGATTCTGGATTTGTGGTCCCTTGACCTTACAAAGACACTTAGTTTCAAGGATATCAATATTTTGGGGGTCCTCGTCTTCTTCTTCAACTGTCATGTTATAGCATTCCATCACGTGGCTCAGCTGAGTAGTCCAATCATGTTGAATCAGATCCAAAGGATCCTGTGGTATCCTAAAGATTGTTGCTTTAACTTCTTGCAGTGCTTTGTCAATAGATTCAAACCCATCTTCGAAGTTGAACGTCACTTTGAACCCTTCACACAGAATATCCCATTCTCCTGTGCCATGGCAAATCTCTGTCTCCAAGTAGTAGTTCATTGGGATGACATCCAAGGTGTGACAAAACAAGTGCACCCATTTAAGTTGGGGCTTCGCGCCATAGGCCTTAGCCCATTCGGCCAAGTGTGCGCATAGATCATTTTTCCCGTCATACTTGTCTGTCACTCGTACCTTCGGCTTCCCAAAGCATGTTCTCATCATCCTCCTACACTTGCACCAATCGTCAAAACTACCCTTGTGCGTAGCCCACCATCTCACAAGCGTAGCACATAGTGCCCAGTCCAAAGCCTCGAAGCATTGATTCTCTGACACTTCCCTCTTAAGTGCATCCAAAAACACATCCACATCATTCAAGCCATCATAAGTGGGCATATTATGTACCTCTAACGACACACATTGTAATGATTGGGTCATCATGTTACAACTCAACGTAGTTACTTCATGTAGCCAATTCTGCCAGCGCTTTAATTATTCATCTGAGTCTGAGATGTAGGAACTCTTGTGATCCCATGTAAAATGGCCATCCATTGTTTGATTCACCCAATCTTGGTCTCACGCTGTTATTTTATATATGTAGTCAAAATCATCGTCACTTTCACAATCACGGATTGGTTCACTATAGCGTGATCCTTTAGTAGGATCTAGGGATACTATTACGCGAAGTGATTTCTTTTTAAATATCATCTTTTGCTTCTTTAGGTTGATTACCCCGTTCATGTCAGTAATCTAATCAATGCCAAGGAGCGTAGGGTAGGGGTTACTGTCATCCATAATTTCTATTACTTCAAAGTCATCCAATGAGCTCGCGCCCTCAATATCTACAGTTACTCCTTACAGTCATCCCATGGGGATGATTTTCTATTGATTTTCCATCCTTAACTAAATAAGAGACCACTACAGCGTGGGCCTCCCCATTTGCTCCGAAGTCTACTTCGAATAAACGTTCGCATATGACCCCATATCCAGAATAGCCTGATCCATTTCATATTCTCCTATCTTTGCAGTGAGTCTCATCTCATGCCTATCCTTCCCTTATGCTTCCCAATCTTCCATACCATGTGCGATTCACCCGGAGCATTTCTGGTGCATCTATTTATTAGTTCCTGGAACCCTTGCACAACCTTGCTATCACGCAATAGATTCATGTAGGTCTCTAGAAAGGTCATAAGCATAGAAGGGTCAATTTCCTGAAATGTCTTATCCCAGCTCCCTGAGGTAGAGGCCTCATCGAAGCTTTTTTTTGCTTCCATGAACATTTCATGTGCGCACTCTAATTCAAATTCATCCCCCTTTTCCAGAGCTTTGTGAACCCATGAGATGTCTTTAGGCTATTTCCCCTTATCATCACCCATTTCAATTCCACTTCGAAGCACTATATTCACATTCATATCCTGTTCATGAGGATTAGCCCTCATCATCTATAGGTTCTGAGTTGGCTACGGTGTTAGCACCCATTTGGTGCATATCCTTTCTATCAGTGTAGGATAATCCTCCATCACATGATCGAACAGAGTACAATATTTCCATGATGCATGTGTTGGGTTAGTGCATTCATAGGCATAGTGTCCTGGTCCTTCACAGTTGTAGTAGATTAGATGTCCCCAACCTCTAGTAGGTCCTCCTCTGCCTCAGCCTCATCTGCGCCCATGAAATCATGTTCATGCCATCCCAGCCCTCTGGTAAGGGGGTGTGTTTCTACCTAAACTCTATTAGTGGGTGTTCTGTCCATCGTCAATTCATAACTTATGTAGTTGTGCTCATCATGCCATACCAACATATAGAATTTGCAGAACAGTCGTTGTAGTGTTTATACAAACTTTTGCAGAAAATGACAGTTATCCGATGTATGTTACCTTGCTACTTGACATATAGCACACAACAATGTAGGCCCCGTGCTCAATCCTACTTCGGCTTTCAACCTCAAAGGCATTGGTCCTCCTCCTACAATATAGTTCACAAGGACTAGGCAATGATCTTTGTCATGCCCCTGACCCTTACATTTCAGGCACCATATCTTTTCACGTGCCTTCGGTCGAACTGTTTTATCCTGCTTCAAGCTTTGCATTTTGAGGAAAATGTTTTTCAAATGTACATGGATCTGCTGAACCCCCATATTTAGATATTGCATCAGTGTTTCATGCAGTCTTATTGCAATCTCCAAGGCATCTTCCTGAGTCGTAATCTCTTGTTGTGACAATGCAACCCTTAGGTGAGGTAGGAGCAAAGCCACGAACCACTCGCAGTACTATCCATCTGTTAAGTTCATATTATATTTGAGGATTTTACACTTCAATCTCTGATCCAATTCCCAAGGTGTCTCACCTAGTTTCATCGTGATTTCCTTAAACCCCACAATCACATGTGCCTCAAATTTAGGTCTAATGAACTCTTTATTCAGTGTGGTTTGGATATTTCCCAACCCAGCGTTTGGGTTATCATTAGAGTACTTGATGTACCAAGTTATCAGGTGATCCTTTAAAGCACTAAGCAATGTTGCCTTCTTCATGTGAACATTGGCAACACCCTGAGCTTCCCATATAGCCTTTGCGATGAACTAGAACTAGTCAGGGTCCTCATTTCCCAAGCCCTTAAACAAAGATAGCTTCATTGAATTTTCCATGTTGAATTGTGGTGGAGGTGCTGGTGGTGTGGGCGAAGTTGTAGGTGACGGTGGAAAAGTTGGAGGTGGTGTAGGTGGAGGTGGAAGTCATAGGAATCTGTGTTTTATCAACTGAACTGTAGTTCATGGAGAAGCTTGCACTACTCCCTCTTCATTACTAAAAGGAGGTAAAATCAGTGGGATATATTCAGGGCCCTTTCTTCCTTCATTCCTATAATGCTTTCCAATCTGTGTAGCTCCGAACATCAAGGTAGTTGCATAACCCATTTTTCACACAATAACATCTTAATCCAAGTATTTAAAGACTTCAAGTACTTACCTCACAGACCTTTGAAAAAGCGTCGCTCTGCCTCGCTATAAATGACTAAGGTATTGACTGTGAAATTAGTCACAAATCCTCCTATGACATGATCAAGATAATGATTGACAGTGTAGGTGATCTTATCCTCCGAAGATTCTAGATTCTGTACTACCTCTGAGGTCCAGACAATAGGACCTTCAATCTTCCACCTTCCTTGGCTATTCGCTAGCTTCGCAATCCACTCATATAAATCAACTGGAAAGGAAAAGAAAAATATCTCATCCATCTTTGTATACAAGTACCTGTCTAGCCACTGTTCCTTTGTCATCCATTGGTTTTTGTTCTCATGCATCTTGAATTCGTGGACCTTTCTATCCAACTAGTCCTTGATCTCTTTCTTAGTTGGATTCCATTGATACGACATCACACATCTCTCATGCAGATTCCAATCCTGGCAATGGAACCATTTGTTAGCTTAGTAGGCCCTAACCCAGGTTCAGCGTTAGTTAGCCAAATAAATCCCTACAGTACTGGCCCTTTCGGCATGAGCCCATCGAGCACAAACCAAAGTCTCACCCGAAGCAGTATGGGGGGATGCTGGAACCAAGTTTCCGCACCCTGAGATGGTCATAATGTTGGTTTATACCCTCTACCCCTACGTTCGTGCTAGTCGCTAAGCCTTAGGGCTTTGTCAGTCTACCCTTTATTCTACCCTTTAGTACCTCTACGAAGGTGTACAAGCTACCTTCACGCAGCCCTAACCTGTGGTCCAAGTACTTTCGTGAAGCTATGGCAATGTATTGTATAGGTTCCCAAGTTATCTAAAGATTTTTTACTTATCTTACTGATCTAAAATAGTTGGCACCATGTAAACTGACATCCGTACTTGCATCCAATTAACTGATACAATCACATATATTCGCACATCAAATAAACATTGTAAATTAAACCTAAAACACAATATAATCAGATGCATTAATAGGAACTAAATACACAGTAATTGTAGAATATTTCTGTTTATTGATATCTTCCAGTTTAATACAGACTCTATCTTCCCTGTGCACACAGCTGCAAGGGTCTGTGCACTCAGCTGCGGACTTCCACCCTAGGCCTTTGCGCACTCAGTTGCAGAGCCTCTACCTAGGCTAAGACCTGAGAACACTTAGACTTCTCCACTCTACTTTGCTACTTTCTTCCTTCCTTAACTACTTAGAGCTTACTTACTTATCACCTTTTTATACAATCCCATGGCCTATGGACCATGGGTGGATCTCTATAGCTGACTTGACACTTTACAAAATAAGGGCGGAAAACCCTTTATGAATCTTGACACATTCGTGCTTTGTGACCAAAAAATGCAAATACTTTACTACTTTATTACGAAATTATCCCAAAACATGGGCTTTTAGCCCCAAAAATACTGTTGGGGGAGCCTATTCCCAACAATGGCACACCGCTATTAGTGCACAATTCTAACTTTTGATAGTGGTGCAACACACTAGTGCACTAGTGCACACCTATAACCTTTTCACACTGGTACAAAATGTTCAGTTTATTAAATGCGTCGAGCTATAGTTATATTTTTAAATATTATTTTTTTAGTGTGTTTGGTAAATATAAACACACCGAGTTTCATGGACCAACATATAATCTGACACATCTTTCATGTTTTATATTCATTTACAAAATGCACTGCAACAATGAATGTGCATTATGTTCATGCACCGAAATGTGGGGCAACCTATAAATTTACATAGTGTGTTGCTATCAAAGTGAGCCCAACATATCGAGGGCATCATATGGTGATTTGTTTTTTTTTTTTAAATAATGGAAAATCTAACCTAATTTGCAATTATAATCTGCTAAAATTTTTAATTAGAAAGAAACATAAACATTACCTATACATTTGGTCGTCAGGGAGGCATTATTGACACATAATGGAGAGAAATAAATTTTAGCATGGTTTACAAAACCTGAAACTTAGGTAGCGACCACGATACAGAAGGATGGTGATAAAGATAAGCAATGACGTCAAGGCGCTTACATGTGTGAAGCGTGGCACTAGTGCTTTAGAGATTTCCCACAATATAGGTGGTAAAAATGACAATTACGGTCGGGAGGGATTTTTTATTTAACCCTTGTTGTTATGCACTTGACCTATGAGAAAGATAGAATACCATAAATATGAAACAATATGGCCCGAAACAAAGAAATATCACATGAAATGAGGCAATATGCAAAGTTATTTTATTATTAATCAAAATAATAATACAATGTTCACTTGGCCTGTGAAGGGGGACACCTCCAATAGAGCAAAGCTCAATTACAATAAGACTAGATACTTCTTTCCTTGCTATTCAAGATTATTTATAGCTTTGTGAAATCCAAAACCCTAACTACTAGTGGTCCCTTGCATAACACAAGTTAACCACTTTATTTATTAACTATGGCCAATTTATAACTAATTGTAGTCCCTTTTCTATAATGTGGGTCAACCAGTTACAGTTATTATTAATGTGGATAACCACTTACGGTGTTTATTGAATCAATTAACTAACTATGAATCTAACGAGGTTTATTAAAGAAATAAGGTAGTTATGGTTGAACCCTAACATGCCCTCTGCCATCAAAGGAAACCTTGTCCTTAACGTTGGAGTTGTGGAAACTGCTGAAGAATATTGACTAGTTCCCATGTCGCATCTTCTAGAGAGGTGTCTTTCCACTTTATGAGGAATTATTTGATCGTGCGGCTATGGAGATGTCTTCCATGGGTATCAAGGACCTGTTTAGGTCAGAACCATAGTAAACCTTCCTCATCCAATTTTGGTAGACTTGTTTGAACCCTCGAATTGTTCCCCACAACTTTCTTGAGGTAGGATACATGGAAGATGGGGTGGATTTTTAAAGTAATCATCAAGGCTAGTTTGTAAGCAAATGCTCCTATACATTGAAGTACCTAATAAGGCCCATATAATTTTGGTGCTAGTTTCTATCAACCCTTTTCTTTGAGAGGGGTCTACTTATAAGGTTGGAGTCGCAAGAACATCTGGTTGCCCAATTGAAATAACCTCTTTGAATTGTGTTGGTTGGCCTGTTGCTTCATTTGATTATGAGCTTGATGTATATTATCATTGAGATGAGTGATCATGTCTATGCGGTTCTATAGGACTGGATAAACTAGTTGTATTTTCGAAGATCCAAGGATATAAGAAGCTGGTTAAGGTGGCAGTTGGCCATACACTTCCTCATAGGGTTTTATCTTGGTGGCTTCATGACAGTTAGTATTATACCACCATTAAAATAAAGGCAACAACTGTACCCATTGATTATGCGTGTCTAAGGTGAAGAACTGAAAATAGGTCTCCAAACATTTGTTGACAAATTATGTTTGACCATTTGTTTGGGGATGATAGCTTGTATTCATTTGGAAGTGTGTGCATTGTAACTTGAAACTTTTCTGCCAAACATTGCTGGAAAAAGTGGGGTCTCGATCAAACACACTTGAATTCAGCATTCCATGGAGTTTGAATATTTGTTCCACGAAATCCTAAGCCACCAATGTTGGGATAAATGGGTGTTGGAGAGCGCAAAAATGAGGATATTTAGAATGTATTTCAGCAACCACCATGATGACGGATTTGTTGAATGACTTTAGGATACATGAAATGAAATCCATGGAAACATTTTTATAAACAGAAGTAGGCAGTGGAAAGGGTTAGAAGGTGCCTAGTAGCTTGATCTTTACCCCTTTGTTGCACTGACATACTTCATATTCAACTACAAAAGTAAGAGTTTCATGCTTCATGCTAGTCCAAAAGAAAGACAAATGTGCATGTGCATAAGTCTTCTAAAAGCCTAAATGTCCAGTAATGGGAGAGGAGTACAACTCTTCCAAGATGTGGGGTTTGAGGGTGGAGGTCAAGGCCAACACCACCCTATCCTTATAGTGGAGAACCTCATCCATCCAAGATTAATACTCAAAGAAATTAGGATCTGCTCATAATAGTTTAATGAGTTGGAAAAATTTTGTGGCTACTAAAACACCCTCCAAAATTTTGGCTTACATTCAATTTTAGAGCCTCCCTTAGTCTTGCACATTGTTGTCGCAAACACCGAAACTCATTTCATGTACTTTCTTGAAGTATTTTCTCCCCTTTACAAGTTGGGTAAACTGTCGTCTTTTTACATGATTGGTTATCACACAATGTGTAGAATCCTTCTCTTGTGGTGTCAAGGGACTATATTTTTCTATATGATTTGTTCTAACTATGTAAACATCTATCACAATCATTCACAAATTTTTAAGCACCATCACGCAGGTGTCGTCGTAGTTGTCGGAAAGTGTATCCTAAGTGTCGCACTCATCGTAATGGGTCATAAAGTTTTCAGGCATAGGGAAATGCATTGTTCATGTGTCCTAGGTGATCTATGTTATTTTGTTGTCAAATATTATAACTGTGATATCACAGTCGAAGTCTGAGAATAGTTTACATCAATCGAACCAATATTACACTTAGCCATTTCTAAGAAGGCTTCCTGATCAAGGAACTTGGCTTCACATTGCCTCCCTGAAATGCACACTATGCATTTTCAGTCCTCTAACTATGGCCTTGCCCCTTGGCACTTCGTAATCTATAGTTTGAGCCTCCCAAGACTACTACATTGTGTAGTTTATGTGCTCAAGCTTCAACCTTGGCCTACAAAATTGCACAATCCTTTCTCCCAGCTTGACCTTAACTGTGCATTTCAAAATCACAAGCCACAAGCTCATTCCCTGAGCTTCTGAATTACACAATTGCATAATATCCCATTCTCCCTTATCTCTCAGAGCTACACAGTGTGTTCAATCAGTGTTCATTCCCTCATCCTTCTTCACTGGCTCCCAAAACTATGTAGTTTTCTCCCTTAGTTTAGCCTAAATTGTGCACTTTGCAGTCTCAAGGCTTAAGGCTCAACCCCAAGATCTTGAACTACACAATTGCGTAGTCACTTGTGCTCATATGTCCCATGTACCTTCTCAATAGGCTAGTCCAGTGCATGTCCCCTCAATTTGTCATCCTAAGGTCCCAGGTTGAGCATTTTTATTCCTTAGCCTAACTCGAACTATTCAATGTGTAGTTTTATGTCTCAAGACTCACTCCCGGCTGCTTGAATTTCACAACTGTGTACTCACTGACCCTTCTCTCTTGCCCTATCACCTGGTTATTACACGGTCAATGGATTAGAATGCACCATCTTAGAATAGGAGGTTTTCAGACTAATGCCATCTGATCATGAGTGAATTGCAGATACAGGTACCTTACCATGCTATGATTAGATGAAGAAGAAAGACATGAAGGAAGAAAACATGTTGAAAGACACTCATGTAGATGAACATGGAAGTTTATCAATCACAAGAAATAAAATGGATGTCAGTTTGCGATCGCAACTCAAGACTTAAGATCATTGAAAATTCCTTATCACCAAGTCATACATAGGTGAAAATAAGAGCATTCTCAAGTAGACACTCAACAAACAACAACAACAGTGGCTTGGTACTGCCACATCACCAAGCAGTCCATGTCAGTAGTGTCATGTCATGTCATATGACACATCATCATCGTGGATCATGTAAATGGTATTCAAAATGTATTGTAAAGTGGAAGTCCAAAGGACACACATGGAATATAAAGAGATGTAGAAATTTTGAATAATTTAACACATATTCAATGGAGATTATCCTGATCATGTACTATTGCAGAAAACATACACAATACATAAGCTCCTCTACGTTGATCATCAATATAGCAGCATCAATAACAATAAAACATCAAGAGCATTCACACATTAACACAGTATGTATCCCGGGGAAAGCATCCCGCTAAAAACCCCAACTATTTGTATATTAATGATTGAGTCATGTAACATTACACAGCATAATACTTCTCACAAGTATCTCCACCTCTGTTACACACAATACAGCTCAGATCTGATCTCCAAATCTCTTCCACTGCTTGCCTGCCTCCACTGCTCAATACCTGCTCAAGAACTGATGAGAATGGCTCACCAAACTCGTTTTTCACCTGCAAAATAGTCACTCACACTTTGTTGGACGTGAGCACAAGCTATATTTTGGGAAAATACGTGAGCAAACTCATTGGCATACTCAATCCCTTGATTGTGCAAGATCTGGTGCACAACTATAGTCACAACTGATAGCAATCTGATTCTCTACCACCTGTCCCTGTTGAACTGAACATGCACTGACATGCAACTGAGTTAACTGATGTATTCATTAGTTGTATTATGAGTTAATAACTTCTGAATTAATTAATAACTAATTCACCCAACTCATCTCTAGTCTATTTGCCAGTTAGACTAAATAAAACCAGTTTAACAAAGCTAAACTGAACACAACTCCATCAACTCCACAATCAACTCCACCAAACTCAATTGATTGAGTTCTAACTGAAGTCATGCATGCAACAACTCAACTGACTCATAAGAAAAGCACATTTCCTTCTGACAGTTGCATGTGCCACCTCTGTAGCTCAAACTGAAGTGCTCCAAGAGAATAAGATTAAGTTTATAGTCCAAATATTATTTTGAGATAATAATATTTGACTTTTCTATTTTTGACAGCTAGTCTAAAAATAGACTTTGATCACTCACATTGTGATCACTCACACTTTCATCAAAAATAGAAGTCCATCTATTTTTTCCAACTTGATCAATCATCCATAAACAACAACCTGCAATCCATAGACATGATCCATATGTCTAAAAATAGACATAGTCTAAAAATAGACTTGCGCCAAAAATAGCCTGTGGGCCCACTTAGTGAAGGCGACTCTTTTCACTAAGCTCCATCATCTTGTTGCAATCTCAACACTCCCTCTCGAAAAGATATGGATTATCAGTAACCCCTATCCTGCCTCGGTGGTACTCAAATTTGCTCCTGGTGAGAGCCTTCGTCAGAATATCAGCATCCTGATCCTCCGTTGGAATGTACGAAAGTAACATGATCCTCTGCTGCACATAATCTCTGATATGATGGTACCTAATGTCAATATTTTTAGATCTATCATGAAATACATGATTAGCCGAGAGTTTAATGCAACTCTGGTTATCACAGTAAATCACAGTAGGATCCAAATGAGAACCGAACAAACCAACTAGGATCTTCCTCATCCATATAGCCTCGCATGCAGCCAAACTTGCTGCCATATACTCGGCCTCCACTGAACTAAGTGCCACAGATCTCTATTTCCTGCTGTACCAAGAAACTGTTGTCGATCCAATACTGAACACCCCTCCTGATGTGCTCTTTCTGTCTGTTGGCCTCCTTGCCCAATCTGCATCCGTGAAGCCACATAGCTTCACCTCATCCTCCTGTCTGTACCACAAACCATATCCCAATGTGCCCCTCAAGTAGCGCCATACATGCTTGCCCGCCTTCCAGAAGAGCTTGGTAGGCTTAACCATAGCTTGTGAAAGCTGGTTAACTGCATAGCATATATCAGGTCGTGTATTGACCAAATACATCAGCGACCCCACCAACTGTCGATAAACAGTGGCATCCACTTCTTCTCCCAAAGTGGCATCCTCCTTCCTCCAACCTCCAGGAAGAGGATTATCAACAGGCTTGCAGCCATGCATGTTGAACTTCTCCAGTATCTCCCAAGCATACTTTCCCTGAGAAACAAACAGTCCACCACTGCGCTGCCATATTTCCAATCCTAGGAAATAGTGAAGGAGGCCCAAATCCTTCATCTCAAACTCTGTAGCAAGATCCTTCTTGCATGATAGTATCAACAGCTCATCACCCATTAGAATCAAATCATCAACATACAGTACAATAATAAGCAACTTACCCTCCACCACAATCTGGTATAGGTTCGGATCCGCCTCGCTCTTGGAGAATCCAAGTCCTGTGAAATAGCTGTCTATCCATGTGTACCAAGCACGTGGTGCTTGTTTCAACCCATACAACGCTCTCTTGAGCCTGCACACATGCGACTCGCTGCTGAAGACTTCAAAGCCTTCGGGTTGCTCAATGTACACCTCCTCCTCAATGACTCCGTTGAGGAATGCAGTCTTCACATCCATCTGATGAATGTGCCATCCCATCTGCGCTGAGAGAGCAAGAATCGTCCGTATGGAAGAATACCTTGCGACTGGTGCAAAGGTCTCCTCATAATCGATCCCCTCAATCTGTGAAAAGCCTCGGGAAACAAATCTTGCCTTGTACTTCTCCACACTCCCGTCAGCTGCCTGCTTAACTTTGTAGATCCATCTTGAACCCACCACTAATTTCCCTTCCGGTCTAGGAACAATCTCCCATGCACTGTTTCTGACAATAGAATCATACTCTTCCACCATGGCGTCTACCCATGCGGGATCCTCCACAGCTTCCTCGAAAGAGGATGGCTCAGTCACAACACAGTTGCTCATAAGAGCCATGTATCCAGTGTACCGATCAGGTGACTGTCTCTGCCTGCGTTGGGCTGTAGGTGGTCCTACAACTTTCTCTGCATCTTAAGCCAGTCGCTCAGCTTTTGTCAAGCGCTTTCGCCCTCTGATGGTTGGCGCTGCATGAGTGGTCTCTTCCACTCCATGAACCTCGTCCTGTGGCTGATCCACGTCCTGAAGCTCATCCTTAGGAACTAATAGCTCCTCATCTGCATGCAAGTGTAGATCCCTCTCAAGTGAACACTTCATGGCTTTCTCCTCCTGAAATTTTATATCCCGTCGCACAACAGTTTTACCACTGTCTGGCAAATACAAACGATAGTTGTGGGGTGTATCAGTGTACCCCACAAATATCCCAACCTCTGCGGTCGGCTCCAACTTCTTCCTGGCATCCTTCGTCACATGCATGTAAACATTAGCACCAAAAATCCTCAAATGAGAAAGATCAGGCTTCTTACAAGAATAAGTCTCCTCAGGTGTACTCATGCCAAGTATCCTATGAGGACAACGGTTCTGCACATAAACTGTTGTATTGCATGCTTCCGCCCACAAGTGAAGGGGTAGGCCCTGATCATGCAACATTGCCCGTGCAGCACCCACAATCGTTCTGTTCTTCCGCTCAGCTACCCCGTTCTGCTGTGGGTTATGGGGAGCTATGAGCTCTCTACGAATCCCTTCTGTCTTGCAGAAATCCTTGAACTCGTTCGAGATGTATTCACCACCATTATCGCTCCTAAGAGCCTTCACCTTCTTCGTTGACTCCTTCTCGACCAGTGCTTTGAATTCACAGAACTTTGAACATGTCTCGCTCTTCTTCTGCATGAAGAAGATCCAGCACTTACAAGAGAAATCATCAACAAAAATCACATAATACCTGTGTTTTGCTGTCGAAGCAACTGAGAAAGGTCCACACACGTCTGTGTGAATTCTCTCAAGGATCATCGTGGCGCGACTATCCTTCTCGTGAAAGGTGGCTTTCACAAACTTCCCCAAAGTACACCCCTTGCACTGATCTGACTGTGCAAGTGTGCCTTTAGGAAGCCCTGTAGTGATCTGCTGCAGTATCTTCAAGTAGCCATGGTGATTGTGACCCAATCTCCTGTGCCACAACTCGCCATCATCTCAGCTCACCAATCCTTCTGCCTTGCCTGCCATTGTTGCGCATCCATCTACATGCAACTGATAAAGGTTCCTCACTCAAACCCCTATCTTTCGGGTCTCACCAGTTGTCTTGCTGCGCAGGAAGGCCTTTCCCTCGCTGAAAACAACATCATACCCCTTGTCTTCTAACATCGCCACTGAGATGAGATTCTTCTTCAATCCTGGAACATGCATGACTTCCTTCAATACAAAGGGTTTACCAGACTCCCTCTCAAAGGAAATGGTACCGATACCGGTCACACTATATCTACCATCATCGCCCATCTCGATGTGCACTCCAAGATCTTTATCCTCCATATCAGAGAACAAATCTCTATCTCCCGTCATGTGAAAAGATGCACCACTGTCCAAGAACCACACTGATCCCATCACACTTGAAACCAAGCATGCGATCAATGAAAAATCAAGCTCAAACTGAGAAGCTAAGGCCTCTCCCCCTGCAGATCCAGCAGCTTGCTTTTTCTTCTTCTTCTGCGGACAATTAGTGGCATAGTGTCTGTGCTGGTGACAGTGAAAACACTTCACCTTGGACATGTCCTGCTTCTTGCCTTTCGCACCGGAATGAGAAGATTTCTCGTTCTTCCCCTTCTTTGCTTTGGCAGCCAAAGCGCAATTCTCTTCATCAAATACCTTTGATGAAGATCCATTCTCACCTTTATTGTTACTGAGTTTATCCTTGAGTGCCAGGTCGCTCTTACTTTGGAATAACATTCGCAATCCATTGAAAGACATTTCAACAACACTGCTGCAAATTCGAATTCCACCAGCTCCAACTTAACTGCCTCGGATCTAAGATTCGTGAGAAAACAATATTTCTCGTACAAAGATTGACTGTATGGTCATTCACCGGATATCTCATCTTCCAAAGGAAGGATGAATCCAGAGGCTACCTGGCCCGATTACAGACTCTGCCTGAAGAAATAGAATGTAAACACTTCCTGAATAGTAGATCTGATGATCAATCCTCGCTTGATATCCTGTAAAAATCTCTTCTACAAATGAAGCTGCTCTGATACCATGTAGAAATTTTGAATAATTTAACACATATTCAATGGATATTATCGTGATCATGTACTATTGCGGAAAACATACACAATACATAAGCTCCTCTACGTTGATCATCAATATAGAAGCATCGATAACAATAAAACATCAAGAGCATTCACATGTTAACACAGTATGTATCCCGGGGAAAGCATCTCGCTAAAAACCCCAACTATCTGTATATTAATGATTGAGTCATGTAACATTACACAGCATAATACTTCTCACAAGTATCTCCACCTCTGTTACACACAATACAGCTCAGATCTGATCTCCAAATCTCTTCCACTGCTTGCCTGCCTCCACTGCTCAATACCTGCTCGAGAACTGATGAGAATGGCTCACCAAACTCGTTTTTCACCTGCAAAATAGTCACTCACACTTTGTTGGACGTGAGCACAAGCTATATTGTGGGAAAATATGTGAGCAAACTCATTGGCATACTCAATCCCTTGATTGTGGAAGATCTGGTGCACAACTATAGTCACAACTGATAGCAATATGATTCTCTACCACCTGTCCCTGTTGAACTGAACATGCACTGACATGCAACTGAGTTAATTGATGTATTCATTAGTTGTATTATGAGTTAATAACTTGTGAATTAGTTAATAACTAATTCACCCAACTCATCTCTAGTCTATTTTCCAGTTAGACTAAATACAACCAGTTTAACAAAGCTAAACTGAACACAACTCCATCAACTCCACAATCAACTCCACCAAACTCAACTGATTGAGTTCTAACTGAAGTCATGCATGCAACAACTCAACTGACTCATAAGAAAAGCGTATTTCCTTCTGAGAGCTGCATGTGCCACCTCTGTAGCTCAAACTGAAGTGCTCCAAGAGAATAAGATTAAGTTTATAGTCCAAATATTATTGTGAGATAATAATATTTGACTTTTCTAATTTTGACAGCCAGTCTAAAAATAGACTTTGATCACTCACATTGTGATCACTCACACTTTCATCAAAAATAGAAGTCCATCTATTTTTTCCAACTTGATCAATCATCCATAAACAACAACCTGCAATCCATAGACATGATCCATATGTCTAAAAATAGACTTGCGCCAAAAATAGTCTGCGGGCCCACTTAGTGAAGGCGACTCTTTTCACTAATCTCCATCATCTTGTTGCAATCTCAACAAGAGATGTAAGTCGAAAAGTCATAGGAAGTCAAACAATCCTGAGGGTAGTCAAAGAGCCATAAGGAGGGGAAGCATCACCCCATGATTATATCTATATATATATATATATATATATATATATATATATATATATATATATATATATATATCTATATATATATATATATATATATATATATATATATATATATATATATATATATAGATATATATATATATATATATATATATATATATATATATATATATATATATATATACACACATACACTCTCTCATTCTATGAGCAAGGGACTTTTCACCTTGGATCCTCCCACAAGGTATTAGAGAGACATATCAATTCTTTTGAGGAGGAAGGATTAGCTCTAACGCTCCACTATTGGATCTAGTGATGTTTATTATATACATGTTTCTTGGAACTTTTACTTAATAAAAGAAGCCTTCGAGGCTAGCATGTCCTTCGTGCATGTATTATGGAAATTTGTAAGACTAGTTTGTGAATGTTTGTAATTCATGTTTGCTTTCATCTGTGATAAATTAATTGAAATAATATGGTTATTTTGATACTTATCATATTAAGAATGTGTCATAATTTCTATTATGTCCATGTTTATAGTGTTGGACCCGCAAACATGTCAAGGGATCTCCTCGGTAAGAAGTCCCAACTAGACCTCAAACTGTTTGGAGTAGGAGTCCTAGTAGTGGGTAGTAAATTTGTGCCTTGACCGCGGTAGTGAACATTGGTAAGTATGATAACTTTTTCGAAAGCAAGTGTGTGATCTTGCAGCAAGCCAAGTGAGATGCATAGGGGTTCTAACACATAGAGGGGACAATGAAGTGTGTCCCTTAGAATCCTATAATAGTATGCAGCCTGAAAGGAACAGACAAGTGGAATGAAATCAAAGGTGAGAAGCGGAATAGTCCACAATCCAAAGTGATGGGTTAATACAACAACGCATCTTTAACAAGATTCATACAATTGCATATAAAAAAATTCATACAAAAATGCGTAATTTAAATAAAATACATTGCTAAAGTAACGTGAATAGTTGAACTACAATAACAACATATGCATGAAAACGTGATGGCTTGGTTATATTATTAAATGAAAGTTCCATCCATACATAAAAAATAGACAACCACTGGCCCCAACAGTGGAACGTTACAGTCAACACCACCTTCTCCTCCAAAGAGATGTAATATGTACTCCCTCTACACTATGGAGAAGCCAAGAATTGTCAAATTACTCTCCAAGCCTTCTCTAACCAATGCCTAGCCAAAATATTGGCTCCCAAAATCCTGTTCTATGATTTATGAGGTTCTATTTATAGCAAAGGGTTGGGTGACCCTTGACATTCCCCTTTGTGACTCTTCCACTAACCTCATGGCTCTTCAAGTCTTTACAAAAGTCATTACATTACATAGTGATTGTTGACATTCCACTAGTGCTACTTAGAACTTAACTTACAACATATTTACAAAAAATATACATTTTTCACAAGTAACCATGTGAGACAAAATAGGGTAGAGACAACCCAACAAGACAAAACATTATGACTCTGGAGTTTGGGGAAAGAGTAACTCAGAAACCTCCTCTTGATGCTACTCGGTCACGTACAAATGCAAGCTTGGTAATGTCCAATGATGTCCCCAAACTTCTTGAGTGTGTCTTCCTGATAGTGTACTCTTGCTTACATAGAATATCAGTATATGGTATTGGAACCTATGTCACTCTCACCCTGAATCATGTGTAGCATGGTGTAGACCATGACAAGAGCACTAGTGTGCTTCTGTATCTTTGGTATGCTTAGCTCCAAGTCATCCCTGGTGGCCTCTCACCTTAGGTACTCCACGTACCTATTTTTCTCCAACAAGACTTGGTTCTTGTGCTTAGCTTTGGTGGAGGAATGTACATCTGTTCACTCTCTTCCCCAGCTACAAGATGTTCCAGCACATCCACTTGTATCGTCATTTTCTTTTCTATCATTGTTCCTTGCTTTTTTTTTCTTCCCGTTTCTGCTTCCTTTCATGTTCTCTCCTTTTTAGCTCCCATTCTTCCTTTGGTTCTTGTTCTTCTTGCTATGATCTCAATTATGCTACCTGCAAGCTCTTCTTTTCTCCTTCCTCTGCTTTGTATTCTGTGTCTTATGCTTCCTTTTTCTTCTGTTGTCAAAGATTCCCATATGAAGATTGAATCTTCTTTCACTCTACAACTTTGCTCAACCTATGTTATGTTAGTAATTGCCTCTTTCCCTGATTTTGTACTAGATTACTGCCTTCTGTCACTATTTCTGGTCTTGTTTCCATGTTAATGATGACTCATTTTATGTAAAGAGTTGGGCATCTGCATATATTGGCAAGTAAACTGGTGCTTTCTCAAATTCTTCCCTAGTACTTCTTTCATTGGTTTCTCTTGAAACAACTCTCTTTGGTGCCATGGTACAATGACTGCTGGAGAGAAGTGCTTCATGAGTGTGGTACCTATTGGATGGAACGAACACTCATGGAAAGAGAACATTACCTCTTAAAAATCTAGCTTCACAACATCATCAAGTAGCAACCAAGGCATCTAATGAGAGGAATTGTGTAGTTTTGAATAAAAGGGGTCACGAATGACTATGGGAACTATGCACTGTAATGTCCTAGTAGTGAGTGAGGAAGCTTGATGATTGGAAATGCGTAATGCACAGTTCAGTCTGGGTGAGGTCCTGGGAAAGACTATGCATTGTGTAGTCTCAGTGACCAAGTTGGGAGACTGGCTCCTTGAATTGCGCAATGTGCAGCTGGAGATAGCCTAGGATAGGCTCTCCATAATTCTATAATCCAAGGAAAATGTCTTGATCTCCTAGATTGTATAGTTCATGTCATGAAGTGTGAGATCTAGGCGAGGGGGAGCCCAAATATATCCATGGGGAGTGTGCAAACCAATATATCTGAAGGATGATGTAAGGATGAATGAAAATATGACTAAGTGTAGATGTATGCATGTAAAAGAAGTGCAACAATGGATCAAACTGAATGAACACGAATCATGTGAAGGAAGTTGCCACAATGGAAAACATTGGTGCAAAACGGGAAAGCTAATGTGACACTCAAGAAAGGCAATATATAAATTGAAACAAAACTTCTACAAGTTAAAATGCCAACTTTCATTCAACAAAAAGAGTGAAACAACACTCTCACAAGCTAAACAAACAAAAGTAACCAACAAAGTAAGAAAAGTAAATAAAAGCAAAACTCACCTCAAAAAGTGATGACAATGCTCCAAATGCTTCTTGATCAACTAAGGAAGCTAGAGCTTGATGATCGAATGTATAAGTGAGCTCTAGAGGCATCCATTACATATATTTCAGAAAATTGGAACTCATGACGTGTATGCTTTAGATCAAGGACAACAACAACACTTGGCAGAAACATCTAAAGATGGAAATGTGTCACCTTTGGGAAACTAATAATATATCCCTACTTCCTAGGCATGCTTTTCCTCTTAGATTCTTGCTTTTCATGAAAAATACCATGCACTTCCTACAGAGATTGTGCAGTTATGGGAAGGACCGGGAAACTCTCTCATTCAGGTATTGAGCAGTTTCTGAGCACAATAGCTTCTACGCAATTTCTGGGTTGAGTGGCTCTAGGCTGCCTCTCAGGCTCTGTGAAATTTCTTAGCTGAAGGTAGGTTGTCAACAAGCTTTGTGCAATTCTGGAGTTGAATGCTTACTTTCTAGCTTGGACTTCTCTACAAGATTTCCCAGCTGAAGAGAAGCTACAAGATGGGTCTGCACAATTTTTGAGATGAAGCTCGCTGTTGGGTTGCATTTCTCTACATAATGTCCCAGCTAAAGGCAAGCTTCCAGCTGGGTCTACGCAATTCTGGTGTTGAAGCTCACTACTGGGTTGCACTATGCATTTCCCAAGAGTGAGGCTAGTACCCCTGAAGGATTATGTATATCATCAAGGCAGCTCTCGAACCCATTTGAAACCAAGTCACGGGATCAGATTGGGTTTAGAAAGAAAATAAAATATGAAAACACATGTTGTAAAGAGAAAGATTAAACTCAATGAATCATAGGTACTTAGGAAATGTAAGACAAGCTACTGAGATTTTAGTAGGGAGGCTCTAAAACAAATTGAAGGAAACATTTTTGAGGGTGGTTGTAGCTGCTACAATGTTGGCGACACACTGGTAGAACTCCATCTCTCTGTATGGACCTCATTTCGTGTAAATGGAGTTTAACTCTTCCGGAAGTATTGTTTGATTCTTTGATCATCATGGTTCCTTCACTAGCTTGAGTTAAAGATAAAGTCCCTGCCATTCTCTTGATTGGCCAGCACACATACCAAGCCAAGTCAACTGAGTTATTTCAATTGTGGATGAGGGGTATATTGATGCACAAGTAATATCGACTGTTAGAGTTTTATTTTCATCGCTAGTGTTGCTCTGTTTCCAGTAGGCCTAGATAGTATCGCGGCGAAGTCACTTTAGGAACGCAAGAATCACTCTGCTAGGAATGAGCCTAGATAGTACTCGGACAGAGTTACTTGCATAAAATCCCTATAAAGGAAGCTTTTCTCTTCTTTTTCCTTTACCTTTATTTTTTTATTTTTTTTCATTTTTCATTTTTCAGAGAAGTGTGCATAGGCATTTATTTATTTCATGAGGCAGAAGAGGGATTCCAACTTATTGAGAGCATAGGAGTTTTTCCCTTCAAAGAAGAATGTTATATATAACTCTGACATACTTGTTAAGGTTTTCCCCCTCACCTTACTCTACTTGACTAAGTTGACAAGGATTAACTAAAAATAGAAAACCAATTAGAGTATGTGGTACTAGTTAAAAGTGCAACTGTTGTGACTTCACCAAGACTCATTCTAAAAGGAACGTATTTTCCATTATGGTATCATAAACTGAAAGAATGCAAGATATTCATAAGGAGAGGGAATAAAAAGATAACCAAATGTTGATAGTTGTAGAAGCCCTCTTGTATTTCACCCAGCTTGTCTCAAGAAGCCAAACACGATTTCATGGGAAGCTAATCCTATGGGTGCATAATAAGAAAATAAACAAGAAATAAAAGGATAGAAGAAAGAAACATCAAAACAAAAAATCAAAATAAAACCAAAAATAAAAGAAAACACTACTCGTACTCGTAAGTTAAATAGTGCACAGGCCTACTCACGTGAAGTGATATTTCCAATGCAGCAACTGGTGCATTGGTTGGCCTATGCAGGTGATTGCATGGTTAACAAGACAAATTTTTAGGAAAACTAGCAAGCAAGAAAGATAAAACAATGAAAACCAACATGCTCTAGTAAATGCATCCACAAAAAAGAAAAGAGTAAAAGAAAAAAGACAAACATTCTACAGACGTACCATGGTGTTGCATCACATTATGCACAGATGAAAAACATGCACACTATTTTTATCTTGACAAGTGAGAAAACATGCAGAAATAAGAAAAATTTCGCTTAGCAACATGACTTGCTACATATGACTCCTCCAAGGCAGGAGGGATAGGATCATGAGATTCTAGTGGAGGATGTGAAACATGTAGTCTAGATTGATTTTTAATGCGAACAAGAGAGTGATAAGGAGCCTAGCCTATTTGAACATATTTCTGATCAGAAGTGGGACTTTCCTCAAGGCTGTAAAAACCTCACATAACCATCAACTCAGGTTGAGGTTGCTTAACAGCTTGAGGGTTTTCCACTTCATCAGTAGGTAGATCATCAAAGACTGGTGGCTTACAAATATCAACAACAAGTGAATCAACATCGTGATCAAATGAGTGAGTGAAGAGATCACAACAACCATGATCAGAAAATTCAAGATGTACATCGACATCCTCATTATTTGATGAACCATACAGATATGTTGATGAGAAACATAAATTTTCACCCTCTAAATTTCTAGAAAGAAAGGATGACAGATCGGGTGGATTCCAAAAGAAATATTTGCCCTCACCACAATCAAATGACAAATCACATCCCATGTCCTATGAATGATTAGAGGTAGAAGCATCTGTGTATGAATTTTCACAAGGCAACTCAGAAATGGCAGGATCAAAGAAGATCTCAGGATAGAGAGGATGAGGTACAGATAGAAGGAGGTCATCCTTCATCGTGAATTCTTCAGATTCCCACACATACTCATCATAAATGACATCGCAGGTTGGTTTCTTAATACCAACTCCGTCGACAAATTCATCCTTATGAATAAAAAATGTGGAGTCTTGAACATGTGAGAAAAACATAGTACAATCCAAAGGATCAAAGGAACCAAATGACAGAGGTTGAGAAGACAAGACCTCATGACCTCCATCAGGATTATAGTCTAAATATTCACAAATGTTTAGAGCATGTGAAGTGGGAGGATGTGATAGTTCAACAGATGGGTTCACAACTTCTCCCACCTCGTCGTGCGGAGCTAAAGATTTTTTATGAGAAGAGGACGAAGGGTCACTTGTGATAGCAACCATGTCTATCTTATATTTTTAAGCTCTAACACGAAGGTATACTAGGAGGGGTTCGAATGATTCTAACTCATGTGGATTTTGAGATATGTGAAGAAGATACTGAAATCTTTCTTTGAGAACTTTCCAATCAATTTCACCTTTAGGGATTTGAAAAACAAGATTACAAAAGCGGTCCCAACATTACGCAATAAATTCATCAGGTTCTTTTTGTAATTTCAGAATTTTTTTATTAAGTGTTTTATGGTCATAATGATATAAAGCACAGATTAACTCTCCGATCATGTGATCGTACAAGTGTGTTGATTCTGCAAGAAATCTGTGACACCATTTCTCAACATTCCCTTCAAATGTGTAAGTGAACAACCCACAGGAAACATCATCTGAGGGGGCTTTATTCTTCTCAAAAAAGCCTAAGAAGGCAACTATGTGTCTCAACAGGTCTGCTCCACCTTCACTATTGTATTTGATTTGTGACAAGTCATCAATGACATTCTCCCAAGTTTCAAATCATGTGCATGAGAAAAACACCTCGGAGTTGATATTTTAATGTAGGTCATGAATGATGTGCAATGATTCAAAATAAAATTTGAGGGCTCAACTTGTCATCTGGCCCTCCTTCTAGCACCATAAATGTTGCCAGTGCTGGACTCGCCAACATGACAAGGGATCTCCTGAGTAAGAAGTACAAACTATATCTTAGACTGTTTAGAGTAGGAGTTCCAGCAATGGGTAGTAACATTGTGACTTGACTGCGATAGGGAACATAGGTAAGTATGATAACTTTATCTGAATCAAGTGTGTGAACTTCTGGCGAGTCAAGTGAGATGCATAGGGGTTCTAACACATAGAGGGGAAAGGAAGTGTGTCCCTTAGAAGCCTATAATAGTATGCATCCTGAAAGGAACACATGAGTGGAATGACATTGCAGGCTGGAATCGAAATAGTCCACAATCCAAAGTCATGGGTTAATAAAACAACATGTCTTCAAAACTATTCATGCAATTGCATCCAAAATAGTTCATACACAAATGTGTAAGCTAAATAAAATACATTGGTAAAGTAACCAGAATAGTCAAAATACAATAAGAACATATGCATGAAAACATGTTGGCTTAGTTATATTATTAAGTGAAAGTTCCATCCATACATACACCATTGACAAACACTAGCTCCAATAGTCGAACATTACAGTCGACAACGCTTTCTCCTCCAAAATGGTTTACTTGTTCTACACAGTGGAGAAGCGAAGGCTCATCACAATACTCTCCAAGCCTTCTCTAAGAAATGCGTAGCCAAAACCTTAGTTCCCAAAACCATGTTCTATGATTTATGGGGTTCCATTTATAACAAAGGGTGGGGTGACCCTTGACATTCCTTTTTGTGACTCTTCGACTACCCTCATGACTCTTCACCTTCTTTACAAAACTCATTACATTATGTAATGACTGTTCACATTCCGCTAGTGATAATTGGAACTTCAGTTACAACATATTTACAAATAATATACATTTTTAACATCTACCCATGTGAGAAAAATAGGCTAGAGACAGCCCAACAAGATAGAACACTATGAGTCTAGAGTTTGGGGAAATACCAACTTGGTAACCTCCACTTGACGCTACTCAATCACACACTGATGCGAAACTTGGTATTGTCTAATGATGTCCCTAAACTTCTTGAGAGTGTCTTCTTGGTAGTGTACTCTTTCCTCCATAACATCCGGGTATATGGTCTTGGAACTTGTGTCCCTCCCATAGTGAATCATGTGCAACATGGTGTACACCATGACAAGACCACCATTGTGCTTCTACATGTTTGGTGCACTTAGCTCAGGTCATCCCTGGTGGCCTCTCACCTTAGCTGCTCCATGTACTTGTCGATCTCCAACTGGACTTGGTTCTTGTGCTTAGCTTTGGTGAGGGAACCAGCATCTATTCACTCTCTTCCTCACCTGCTGGATTTTCCAGCTCATCCACCTGTATTGGCATTGTTTTCTATGCCATCGTGCCTTTCCTTTGTTCTTCTCCCTATTTCTACCTCTTTTCCTGTTCTCTCCTTCTCAACTTCCATTCTTCCTTTGGTTCTTGTTCTGTTTGTTGTGATCTCAGTTATGTTACCTACAAGCTTTCCTTTTCTCCTTCCTCTACTCTATTATCTGTGTCCTCTTCTTCCTCTTTCTTCTGTTGTCAAAGCTGCATGCATGAATATTGAATCTACTTTAACTTTGCAACTTTGTTCTCCCTCTGTTATGTCAGTAATTCCATCCTTCCTTGTCTCTGTACTAGATTGCTTCCTTCTGCCACTGCTACTGGTCTTGTATCAATGTTAGTGTTGACTCATTTTTTGTAAACAATTGGGCATTTGCATATATTGGAAAGTAAACTAGAGCTTGCTCAACTGCTTCCTCAACACTGCTTTTAGTGATCACCCTTGAAAAATCTCTCATTGGTGCCATGCTGCAATGACTATTAGAGAGAAGCGCTTCAAGAGTGTGGTACCTGTCGAACAGAAAGAACACTCATGGAAAGCGAACATTATCTCTTACAAAGCTAACTTCACAGCATGATCAAGCAACAACGAGGGCATCTAATGAGAGGAATTGTGTAGTTTTGACTAACATGGGTGACTGACTGAATGTGGGAACCATGCACTGCGCACTCCCAGTAGTCAGTGAGGAAGCTTGATGACTAGAATTGTGTAATGAGCAGTTCAATCTGGGTGAGGGCCTCGGAGGGACTGCGCATTATGTAGTCTCAGTGACGAAGTTGGGAGATTGGATCCTGGAACTACATAGTGTGTAGTTGGAGCTAGTCCAAGACGGGCTCTACACAATTCTAGAAGCCAAGGGAGAGGTCTTGAGCTCCCAGAATGCGTAGTGAATGTAGTGAAGTGTGAGATCTGGGCTAGGGGAACCCCAGATCTATCCATGGGGAGTGTGAAAACAAATAGATATGAAGGATTATGTAAGGATGAATGAATATCTGACAAAGTGTAGATGTATACATGTAAAACAAGTGCAACAATGGATCAAACTAAAGGAACCTGAATAATGTGAAGGGAGTCACGGTAACGACGATTGTTGGTGCAAAATGGGAAAACTCATGTGACACTTGAGAAAGGAAATCTATAAATTGAAATGACACTTCTACAAGTTAAAACATCAGTTTTCGTTCAACAAAACAAGTGAAACAACACTCTCAAAAGCTAAACAAAAAAAAAGCGACAGAAAATTCAGCAAAAGGCAATAAAAGAAAAAATCATCCCGAAATGCGATGACATTGCTTTGAAGGCTCGTTGACTTCCTAACGAAGAAATAACTCGATGATTGGATGTATAAGTGAGCGCTAGAGGTTTCCGTTACATAGATTTGAGGAAACTGGGGTTCTTCACATGTATGCTTGAGATCAAGGACAACAACAGAACTTGGCAGATACTTCTAAATATGGAAATGTGTCACCATTGGGAAATTAATATTAGATCCCTACTTTCTAGGGATTATTTTCCTGTTAGCTTCTTTATTTCTAGGAAAAATACCATGAACTTCCTGGAGAGATTGTATAGTTATCAGAAGGACTGGGAAAGTCTCTTGTTCATGCACTGAGAAGTTTCTAAGCATAGTAGGTTCTGTGCAATTTTCGGGTTGAGTGGCTGTAAGCTGCCTCTCAGGCTCTATGCAATTTCCATGCTGAAGGAAGGCTCTCAACTAGCTCTACATAATTCTGGAGTTGAACACTCACTTGTTGGCTTAGACTGATGTATGCAATTTCCCCGCTAAAGATAAGTTGCAAACTAGGTCTGCACAATTCTAGAGTCGAAGCTCACTATTGGGTTGCACTAGTTTGTGCAATTCCCCTACTGAACACAGATTGTCAAATGGGTTTGTGCAATTCTGGACCCGAAGCTCACTACTAGGTTTCATTGTACATTTCCTGAGAGAAAGGCTTCTTTCCCTCAAGGATTGCATAGATACTCAAGGAAGTAATGGAAACGGTTTGGAACCAAGTCACGGGGTCAGCTTGTGGTTAGACATCAAAGCAAGTAATAAAATGAATGTTGTAAAGAGAAAGATAAAACTATTTGGGATGGGGTCCCCAGGGTCAATTTTATTGAGTTTTGAATGATTTTTGTAATATCTTTTTGTAGCAATGGTAAAGTCACTGCGAATTGTGGAAAATGGAGTGTAAATCTAAGTAGAGTCAGAGGGGCTTTAGTCCCTTAGGTGGGCAGGTGATAGAGCTATTTTGAGACCCACCCATTGTCTGTGGACCATGGTATTGTAAATAAAATGCTATAAATAGATGACTCATAGAGAGTCTTAGAGATAATTGTTTGTGAAGAATCATTGTAAGGGCAAGGTGTTAAGGCAAGAAAGGTTTATATTAGCATACATTCATGGTACATGGAGACTTGATGGTCCTATTATGTGGATGCTACAGCTGGTGAGGCGCTTTGGAGCTTCATAAAATAGCATCATGTGGTTTGTTGGTCATTGGATTGATCGTATCATATGAGGATTTGTCACTAAGCTTGTGATTGATACGTCCATCACTTATAGTGAAGAAGAGCATAGGATCTTCAAAGGAACAAAAGGTAAGTATTTAAAATCTATGAAAACTTGGATTAAGATCACATTTTTTGAAAAATGGGTTATGTCATTACCTTAATGTTGGGGACTACGCAAAGCAGAAAATCCTTCAAAAGGAACAGATAAACGGGCTCTGAATACAGTCCATTATTGCGCTCCTCTTCAACCAACGATGAAGGAAATATTCTAAATACATTGTGAAGTGTATTGTAGTTGGTAAGTCAGGGTATCTCAAGGATACCTCATCCATCTACCCCACCTCTAATGCAACCTCCTCCGCATACACCTACACCTCCACATCCACCTCCACCTCCACCATTCAACATGGAAAACATAATGAAGATGCCAATATTTAAAGGGGTAGGGAGTGAAGACCCTGAGAAATTCTATTTTGTTGTGAATGTTGTGTGGATATTGCCACACATCACTAATGATAATCTAAAGAAAGAAAAATTGGTCATAGCACTGTAGGATAGGGCGCTAGCTTGGTATATCAAGAACTCTCAAGATCACCCTGTCACAACATTGGTAGAGACTCAACAAGCATTGAACAATGAGTTTAAGAAGCCTATGTCTCACACGCAGTATGTCACCCAATTTAAGGAGATACAAAAATTGGTGAATGAATCCTTATGGGATTTCAATCAAAGGCTAAAATTCCTAATCCGATAGGCTAATATGAACATCATAGATAAACAACACAAAGATTAGTACATTTCCTCATTGTTGCCTCACCTAAGATTACCATTATCACAACAGAGGATAGCAATGCAAGAAGAAGTTGTGGAGATCGCGATGAGGTTCAAAGCCCGCCAGTACAAGATACAAACATTGGTGTACAACATATTCAGTCACATCTCGCAAGTCTGCACCTGGAGTTGTATAGCCTGAAGAAGGGAAAGTAAGCACAGCTTGAAGTTCCTGCAAAAGTTTGGTGCTTGAAATGCAAGGGCCGTGGTCATGATGAGGACCATTGTCTGGTTTATCAAAATTATCTTATTGGGGGGGTGCCTGTGCCTGTAAATCTAGAAAATACCATTCGCCGAAGCACGAGAGAAGTGACGTGGTGCGCTATTTGTTGGGTTATAGGCCAGCATGCGAAAGACAATTTTCATCTACTATAGAAGTTTGTACGGGCCCCTAAATAGTTGTTTTGCAATTTATGCAAATCTGTAGGACATGGTGAGCACCATTATCGAAGTGATGAATTAATGATGGATAGAACAGCTACCTATCAAATGCATGCAAAAACGTGTCGTTAGGATCAAAGTGTGGGTGCAGCACGCAGAGGATTTCAAGGTCATGGAAGAGGAAGAGGAGAAGGGGCTGGCAAAGGTCATGGACAAGTTATTTTTTATAACTGTGGTGAAGCTAGACATTTTTCACGCAACTTTCCGAAACCAACACATCCATCCTCTCAATATTACATAGTTCAACGATGTGATAGAAGAGTTCCCAATACTTATAGCAAATATGCAATCCCAGAAGATGTAGACCCATGAACCTACACAGAATATCCAAATGACAAGGATGGAGCCTTGTGAAGAAGATCATAGCATTAATATCATAACGTGCAGTGGTATGGCCACAGGAGAAGATAAGGGGAACCAGCTCAAGATAGAAGGATGGGTGCATAAGGCCGCTGAAAAGGAAGTCGGGTTTGACGTCAACTAGGCTAAAGAAATTTTTATGGAGGCTAAAAAGAATTTGGCTGAAGCTTCTATGTCCAAAATTCAAGAGAAATTAGGTATGAATAGTGAAGTGCAAGATGTGGATCATTCGTTGTTAGCTACCCTTTTGAAAACTTGTACAAAGTTGCTGAGAGATTAGAAGGTAGTAAAATGGCTGCAAGAAATGACAGACAATTTTACAAGTAAGATTAAGATTCCTTCAGAACAATGTGATGTGAGGAAACTAGGTAAGCATAAGAAGTGGATAGGGTGTGAGATGAGGCGGACCATGCAGATATGAGAGTATGAAATGGACCAAGTAATCTTGGATCTGGGGTCGAATGAAAATGTACTACCTAAGCAACCTTGGGAAAGGATGGGGAGACTTGTGTTGCAATGGTCTCGTATACGTCTATGTATGGCTAATCAGCATAATATTATCCTTATGGGGCACTTCTATGGGTTAATAGTGGACATTGAAGGATCGAGTGCATTGGTTGACTTTGAGGTAATAGAAATAGTGGATGACATCAATCCTTACCCTCTGCCACTAGGAATTTATTGGGCCTTCGACATGGATATGGTGACTAATCTAAAGAAGTAGAAGATGACATTTGAGAGGAAGGTGCTCAGTGTTATTGTGCCACTAGATCCTGATGAATTTGTGTGGTACACTAAACCTGTCTGTGACTAAGAGGAGGATGATGATTTGGATCAAATCTACAAGACTACTGCGTGTGACGAATATTGGATCAATCCCACTGCATATGCATGGATCACATGGGATAGAGAAAAATCTTATACCTTAAACTTAGATGAAGAACTTGAACTCTGGAAAAATAGGTTATGTGAGGTCTCTATGCTACGTTGCAATATGATGGCAAAATCATTGCAGTGCATATCTATAGAGGTAAGACAACTTCTGCATTATGATGGCTTAAATGATGTTAATCTATTTTTGGATGAGTTTGAAAGCGAGGTGCTCAAGGAGCATCGAATCTAGGCACTTGAACTAGCATTCCATGGTACACTTTCCCGATGGTAGGGTAGGCAAAAGGAAAGCTTCGTTGACTGGAAGGAATACAAGCGAATGATGAAGCTGAGGTTTGGATAAGTTAATACCCAGATGAATGAGAAATATAGTGGAAGGGATGATCCACACGAGCACTTGGCACAGTGGACTAAAGATTGGGGAGAAGAGCCATAGCCAGAATGGATACACATATTTTGTCACACCTTAGATACTATCCCATGAATCGGTACTTGGAAACAGAGCTACGCCACGGCACAACCAAATGGGATATCTTGACGGAAAGCTTCTTATTAAATTTCATCTTTGAGGATGGATTTGAATGCATTGATGAAGTGCTACAAGGGATTAAGGTCGCTATTTTTAGAATGCTTGAAGAGTCAGTGGAATGGGTACAACTAGACTAGAGTACACAACTCCACCATGCAAATGGAATGCTACAATGTGACTTTTGCAGAAGAAGAAGATGATCCAAGAAAAATCAACATTCTAGAAATTGAAGGTCAGCACGAGGTTGAATAACCTAAGATAGAGAACATTGATGTAACGGAGCCGCTAGAAACCCAACAAGTAAATATTGGATCTGATGCAGAGCATAAGTTCATGAATATAGGAGACTATTTGGATGAAGATATAGTCAATAATGTGGTCGAGCTGTTGCGTGAATACCAGGATCTATTCCTAATGAAGTTCTTGTTGACATAGATTATCATTGATATCAATATGACAATATTATGGATGAGTAAACAATGATGTGAGGCCAAGGAGAAGTAGAGCACATCTGTGAAGAAATAGGAGCAAGAAGCCATGAGGAGAAACCAAAGGAAAGCCAAGATAGTCATGCCATTGGAGAGAATATCAGAAGTCATAGGAGCTATCAGAGAAAAGATATCAAAGTAGAGAAAGCCATAGGAAAGCCAAGTGTAAGAGCGGGAAATTGAGGAGGAACCATATTGGGAGTATCGCATGTAATATATGCCAAAGAAGTTAATAGAGGAGCCAAAAGAGCAGAGGACGAGCGAAAATAGCAGAGGATTATATAATATTGGAAAAAATCAAGAAGACAGATGAAGAGTGAATGCACATGGTTATATTCCAAAAGGCAGGTTTGCAATAGTGGCAGTGGTTTTCGAGTGGACACTATGAGGTAAGTGGTATTTAGAGGAGTGCGCCTGATTCCATTAACTGAGCGACACGTAGCATAAGGATGGAGAGAGAAAACCACTTTATCGAATGGGTATTCTCCATGCTATTTGTCCACCCGAAATCTCTGACAGCTGTTGGATCTAGCGTGACTTAATCTACGATGGAGAATGAGCCTGATAAAGGTAAGCATCAATAAACGTGCCAAGGCTATGGAAAAGCAGAAAATGAAATTTCTCGTGTGTTTGTGTATATTTCCATTATATGAGGGTTATAATAGAATTAAAGAGGATAAAGGGTTATCGGTTAAGTCCGCATTAACCAAAGTTAAGAACAGAGGAGTATATATATATTATATATACGTGATACAATACACGGGCCTAAGGATTTCATTGTAATACACTTTAAAGTTACATTGCATCTGCCATATTGCAAGCCTCTTTAAAGCCTTGCCACATTAGAAATTTGATTGCGATACGTATGCAGACCCACTACAATGTTATAACATGCCCTATTGTAATATCGCATCCGTTGCAATATCTCAAGCCTTGTTAAAGTTTTTGCCACATTGAAATCCGCCAATTGTGATATAATTGCGGACCTGAATACAACATTATAGCATGGCTTAATCAAATTTCGCATCCGCAGTAATCGCAACGTACAAAGGAATGTTAATACGGGGATTGTGATAAGAGTATGGACCCGATGGACTTATTAATAACTATTTAATACCATATCACATCCACTCCATCGGCAGTTGGGAATCGACTATGTTATGTGCGAACCTTTGGAAGCAGTGATTGCGATAAAAGGATGATGTGGCATGTGGGACCTCTATATGGCTATACTCTCTCTTATATGGTTTCCATGAATAATTAATGTAGATTAGATAGAGGAAGTCGAAGAGTGAGAGTAGAGGAAGCTGAAAGTTCAAGCGAGTGTTGAGGAAGCCGAAGAGCCAACGAAGAAAGGAAGCCAAAGGTCAGGGGTATCTGGAATATTAAACAAAGAACAAGGAAAGTTTAGGGGGAACTAGCAAACTATAAGAAAATAAAGGAAGTTGAAGCTTTCGCAGAAATGGAAGGAACAGGAGGACAGAAGTAAGTCGTAGGCCCAACAAGGTTGGGAGCAGAGAATTACAACCAAACAGATCCAAAAAGTTTACAGCAGAGGGTTGGAGCCCTTGAGGTTGGTGCCTTATAACTGAAAGGATTGGTTTCCTGGGAGTTGGCGCTCCTAAAGTCAAGGTTGGTGCCTTGACAAGATAGAGTTGCTGCTCTGGAGGTTGGAGCCTCACGAAGAGTCCAAGTTGCTGCTTGGAAACTGATTGAAATTATATATATATATATAGAGAGAGAGAGAGATATTGTACTTGATTTATTGTAAAGATCACATTAATAAAAGCATATATTCCTGTTATCTATTTCTTTGTTCCAAATATAAATGTTTTTAGCTGATAAAATTAATAATTGAAAACGAAATATTGATTCACCCCCCCTCAGTATTTCCAACAATTGGTATCAGAGTGGGCTTCTTCATATCAGCCTAACAACTTGAAGAAGGATTCATAGTCATGATGAGAAATCAAGAAGTGTCAGGAAGACCTCCTCTATTCAATGGCACAAATTTTGGTTTCTGGAAAAAGAGAATGTCCTACTACTTAATGTCCCTTGGACCTTAAGTTTGGCATTCAGTCTTAAATGAGTACATAACTCCTTGCACTCTTCCAATGGATCGAGACGAGAAGAAAGTCTATGTTGCACATGCAAAAGCCTTAAACTCCATCACTAGTGGAATCATTGATTCTGAATTTACAAAAGTCATGAATTGTAACTCTACAAGTAAGTATGGGATAAGCTAATTAGGTTATATGACGGGGACTCCAAAGTGAATAAGGCAAAGCTTCAAACTCATAGAAGGCAATTTGAAAGCCTGAAAATGGATGATGAAGAACATATTGCATCATACTTTCTCCAAGTAGTTGAAGTGCTCAACTCTCTTAAAGGATTGGATGAAAACATTGAAGAAAGCACCATTGTTCAAAAGGTCTTAAGATCTCTCACAGGTAGATTTGACTCCAAAGAAAGTGCCATAGAAGAAGTGAAGGATCTAGATACTCTCAAGATGGATTAACTCCATGGAATCCTCATTGCCTATGAGATGAGAAAAGGTTACCCAAGTTCCAAAGATGTAGCATTCAAGGTCTCAAAATCAAAAAAGGGGAAAGAAAGGAATGTCAGTAGTGATGACTCCGATGTTGAATCTGAATTGGTGCAATTTGTAAGAAGACTGAAGACAACATCTAAGATAAAAGGTAAATACCCTCTTATTTGTTTCAAATATGGAAAAATAGGTCATTATGCTGCAAAATGTCCTCATAAGCGTGATAGCGGTGATGAAGAAAATTCTAAAAGGATGGTATACAAAAAGAAAGGGTTCAATAAGAAGAATTTCCTTTCTAAGCAATATGAGTCTAACGAAGATGAATTTGTAGTCATGAAAAAGAAATCAACTAACTAGTTCCCTCACCGCAAAGGAGGTAATGAATAGTTAGATGAAGAAAATGACCATGCTGGAACACAAGAAGTATTATTCATGGCATTCACAAATGATGATGACTCAGGGTTAGATGGAAATGTAGATGAATTGTTAATAAGTGCCATTGAAGAAAATGAGAAATTAAGGAATAAAATCATTTCTCTCAAGGTAGAAAATGAGGAAATAAAAAGAAGGGAAGATCTCTTGAAAAATAAGCTAAAATAAAAACAAGAAGCTTGTGAAGAACGTGAAGCCAAAATAGCATCTCTGAGGAAGGAATTGGAGCAAGTTAAAAAGGGATGGGAAAGCTCTCAAATACTTGACACTATCCTAAATAATCAAAAACCTCAACATGACAAATCTAGAATAGGTTTAAAAGGAGAATCATCAAGTTCTAAGAATAATGCAAAAAGCTATGCCGACATACTTTCCAGCAACCCAAAAGAAGAAAGATTATTTCACCAAAGGCTCATCCCAAATCCAAAGAATGAAGAGAGAGTAACTCCAAGGAAGAATGTTGATTCGAATCATGGATGTTACAACAAAGACAAAACTATTGGCATTATGACATAGGTTTGGTGCTATCGCACAGGTGTTGTCCTTGATGGCAACTCACTCTGGTGACAGATCTCAGTTCAGGCTCTCAGAATGAAGGAAAAATATATATACACAGGTTCATCATGACCAAACCATGTATACACGTGGGTTAGACGTTCCAAAGATGCGTATGCATATACACACACTTTCATGCAAGGAAAAGCACGTACATGTGGGAAAACTTATGTTTGGTCCGTGGTATTTAGTCCTTGGTAATTGAACCTATGGTTCTGGACCATGGTATCTCGTTCGAAGTGTTGATCCTAAGTATTGGGTCCATGGTATTGATTTGTTATGGTTTTGGACCGTGGTATTGTGAAAGGCCTAAGACTATAAAAGAGGAAGGAGATCATTAGGCAAGGTCATGATATGAATTATTGAATATTTGATAAAGTGCTAGATCTGGAATACTGGTGATTGGGGTTATGGTGCAGAGCTAAATCTAAACGAAGGAGGAATCTAAGCACAAAGAAAAGGATAAGTTCTATTGATGGGTCAAAATCTTAAGGCTTGAGTAATAGTATCTTTGTATGATATTGATCTGTTATATGTGGTGCACGCTTGATCTATAGATCTGATAATCTGGGTTAACTAATGTGTGAATATTTGAAGGAGTGAATTATCTTTATAGATCTGTACGCAGGTTCAGTGAAGTGAAGGTGCGTATACACGTTGTTTCTGTAAGTTAAAAGTTCGTATATGCAGGTTGTTGTTAACACAGAAGTGTATGCACGCAGGTTTCTAAATATTGAAGTAGCATACGTCTCTTAAATTATGTTCTAGCTGCTTCTGTTGATTACTACAGTGATCTGGGTTCAGAATTGGTGTTTGGTTACTGTTACTGTTACTGTGTACTGGGTACAACTGTCAGAGAAGTGTCTACTTGATTCAATTTTGTTTGGTGAAAAGGAGATTGTTTGATGCAGGAATTCTTGAAGTTTGATTGATGTTATTCATGGATCTAGTCTAAAAATTTATGAAACGTGGTCCTTGGAAGAAAAGAGAAGGTTGTAGCCTTCTGTAGGTCAGCACCTACGTACTAGTATCTCAGCTAGTACAGGAGCTAACGGGGTTGTAGCTCCCTTCCAGGAGAAGCTGGAGAACGAGAGAGGGTTGTAGCTCTTTGCAGGTTGTAGCCTGCATACTGGTAAAAAACTACACTAGTACAGAATCATTGTAAAATGAAGTTTCTAGTTGAAAAAGATAGAGACATATTGTAGCAGGTGGTTTTCACCCACATTGGGTTTCCACCTTATATCTTGTGTTCTTGTGTGTGACTGTCTGCATTTTCTTGTTCCTGGTTATTGTTTCTATGGTTCTAACACACATATTTAAAATCGACATCTGAAGAATAATTAAATTATAAGTCTGTAAGTTATACACAGTTTTCCTTTACTAAAGTTGCATATATACACTGGTTTATCTAACTAAAGTAGCATATACAAATCTGTGAAAGAATTGAAAATAATTGTCTTGATAATACTGATTCACCCCCCTCTCAGTATTATTTCCAAAAATTGGTATCAGGGCAAGTCCTTCATAAGAAGCTTGATCGCTTGAAGGAAGATATATCATCATGAGCAACTACGAAAAAGAAGCATCTATCAGGCCACCGATTTTTTATGGGAGCAACTTCGCCTATTAGAAGGTAAAAATCACTGCCTATCTTCAATATCTTGGTATAGAAGTTGTGGATATTGTGGAAACAGGATACACATTTCCATCAACAACTCCTACAGATGCAGCTGGTAAAAAGAAATATGAAACAAATGCAAAAGTTGTCAATACTCTATTAGGAAGTCTATCTCAATCAGAATTCGTCAAGGTTATACAGCTCAAAAGCACAAAAGAAATATGGGACAAGATCTTTCTGAGCTATGAAGGAGATGAACAGGTAAAATGAGAAAAATTACAAACTCTTAGAATTCAATATGAAAGTCTTAGAATGCATAATGATGAAAGTGTGGCTAGCTATTTCCTATGTATATATGAGATTGTAAATTGTATGAAGAACTTGGGTGAAGAAATAAAAGAAGTTTTTTTGGTTGAAAAGGTTCTAAGATATTTGTCTCCTAAGTTTGATTCAAAAGTTTCTACCATAGAAGAAAAGAAGAATCTCCATAGCCTTACCATGTCACAGCTGCACATAATTCTAATTTCTTACGAAATGAGGAAAGGAGGACCATCAGACAGGAGAGAAGCTCCATTCAAGGCTTCAGGAAAAGGACATTACTATGAGTCAGGACATATGTCAGAAGAAGAGGAAGAATCAAATTTTGTCAAGAACCTTCAACAGGGAACTGGAAGATTTAAAGGTAATCTGCCTTTCAAATGCTTTGCTTGTGGAAGAGTCGGTCATTATGCTGAAAAATGTCCTCATAAAGATAAAATAGACAAAGGTAAGGAACCTATTAGATGGAATAGAATACAGAATGTAAACAAGAAGAGCTATTACATGCCTGAAGACAGTGATGGATTATCAAATAGTGATGAAGATGAGCAAGGTAATGATAGTAGACTTTTGATGGCTTTTGAAGATGATGATTTCTTGGATGCTATAAATGAAGAAGGTCTTTATGAAGAAATTTCTAAACTTAAAGTTTGTTTGGAGGAAAAGAATATGATTATAGATACTCTAACATTCCAACTTGCTGAAAAGGATAAACACAATGAAGAGTTAGAATGTGAAATTGTGGGACTTAGAAAAGAAATTGAGAAAACAAAAGCCTTTAATCTCAGATTTGCTAAAGGATCTGAAACTCTAGATGAGATTATCAAAGTACAGCGTTCTCCTCTAATCAAGACAGATCTCGGATATTCCAAAGAAGCATCTCAAGCCTAGAAGCAAGTGTAGAATCCATCCACCTCCAAAAGTTATCTTGATGCAGCAAGGAGAGGTGAACAAGGTGACAATCGACAGCAAAAGCATAGTGCAGGTCACTAGGTAAATCAGGGACAATTTGCTTCAAGAATGGTCAAAGATTATCAAGTAAATCGAGGGAAATCTACTTCAAGGGTGAACAAAAGTTTCAACAGACCACAGGTAAATCATTCTCAACTTGGCTCAAGAATGGATGGAAACTACAATCATATGGTTGGTAGATTTGATAATTGCAAGAATTTCTTCAATGGCTAATGTTTCACTTGTCATAACTTTGGTCATAAAGCTACTCAATGTGTTGCCTACAAGACCATCATGACTAGGGAAACTCAAAAACAAAGGATTATGACAGGAGTCATGAAAAGAACCTACAATGACTTCTCTGCTCTTGAAAATGAAATAGAATGTTCTATTTGCAACAACTTCAGTCATGTAGAGTCTGAATGCAGGAGTAGGTTCCGGAAAACAACTCAGAACGAGCAAGCTTCATTGAACACCAAAACATGGAAAAAGAAAGAACCACAATTAGAAAGTTGTGGGATAGCCTTATATGAAAAAGGACAGGAAAATCAATGGTACATCAACAGTGGATGTTCGAAACATATGACAGGTGATAAAGAAAAACTTCAATCATATAGTGCCTTAGAAAAGGAAAATAAGGTCTCATTTGGAAATGACACCCATATGTTCATAAAAGGTAAAGGTTCTGTTAAGTTGAAAGAAAAGGTCAAAGCTAGAAATGTTATGTATGTTGATGGCTTAAAGCATCATCTATTGAGTGTCAGTCAAATGTGATCAAGAAACTGAGGTAATATTTCAATCAAATGGATGTAGTGTTCGTGATCTTGATACAGGAAAAACAGTCATCAAATTCATAAGAACTTCAAATAATTTATACATATTCAAAGAAGGACAACATCAATGCTATCTAAGCAAGAATGATGAACACTAGCTATGGCACAGAAGGTTGGGGCATCTTAGCTTCTCTCAGATAAGGAAAGCATGCAAATATCAGGCAGTTCGTGATCTTCCTGACATCAGAATTCCAAACAATACAATATGCAAGTCATGTCAGTCTGGTAAGCAAACCAAAACTAATTTCCCTGAGAAGGAAGGATCAGCTAGCAGGCCACTTGAACTTGTCCATACTGACATATGTGGTCCAACTAGGAAAAGGTCACCTCGAGGTAAAGAGTACTTCATATTGTTCATTGACGACTTTTCAAGGATGTAGGACTCATGAAGTATAAAGATGAAGCTTTCGAAAAGTTCAAATCATTCAAAGCGTTGGTTGAAAACGAATCAGATCACAGAATCAATTTCCTCAGATCTGATCGAGGAGGAGAATTTACCTCAGATGAATTTTTCGATTTGTTTGAAGAACATGGCATAAGAAGGAAATTTTCTACTGCAAGGACACCTCAACAAAATGGAGTAGTGGAAAGCATGAACATAACGGTTCAACAAATGGCTCGTGTTATGCTCAATGAATCTGGAACTCCCACAACCTTCTGGGGTGAAGCCGCATTTGCTGCAGTAACTATTCTTAACAAGACAAATGTTCGGGTAAATGACACTCAGACTCCTCATGAACCTTGGTATGGTAAGACTCCCACGATAAAATACTTCAAAATTTTTGGAGCAAATGCTACATTAAAAGGACTGATGAAAATCTTGGCAAGTTTGAACCTAGAGCAGATGAAGGCATTCTCCTTGGTTACTCTCCCCATAGCAAAGCATACAAGTGTTACAATAAAAGGCTTGGAAAATTATTGAAAATATTGATGTAGTGGTTGATGAAGAAGAAAGCACTCCTAGGCAGGTAACATCCGAAGACTTCGAAGATGATGAGGACTATCCATCAACATCAAATCAGATTCATGATGAAGAAGAAACCCATGAGGCACCAGAAGAACGGATAAGGATAGAAGAAAAGACTCCATCCAGGTACGTCCAGAAGAATCATCTAGAATATCAAATTTTGGGGCAGAAAGAGGGAGGTGTACAAACAAGGAGAACCATTTAAGAAGCTTCAAGCTATCTAGCATTGCTCTCCTCCACCAAACCACAAAATGTAAGAAGAGACATGCAAAGATGAATGATGGGTCAAGGCAATGGATGAAGAACTTGAGCAGATTGAAAAGAATAACACTTGGGAGTTGGTTCCTAGACTAAAATATAAGAATGTCATAGGGACAAAATGGATATTCAAAAACAAGTTGAATGAAAATGGGGAATTTATTAGAAACGAAGCCAGACTTGTTTGTAAAGGATATGCTCAACAAGAAGGAATCGACTTTGAAGAAACGTTTGCTTCAATTGCTAGACTTGAGGCCATCAGAATGTTCCTTGCTCTCTCTAGTTTTCAGAAGTTCAAAATATTTCAGATGGACGTGAAATATGCTTTTCTAAATGGAGACTTGGATGAAGAAGTGTATATTGAGCAACCAGATGGGTTTATCCTTGGAAATGATCCAAAGCTTATATGCAGACTCAAAAAGGCTCTCTATGGCCTTAAACAGGCTCCAAGGGCTTGGTATTATCACTAGGATAAATACCTCCATCAACAAGGTTTTATAAAAGGATCAATTGATAGCAATATTTATATAAAAATTGACAATGATAAGTTGCTAATACTTGTTTTTTATGTTGATGATATCATCTTTGGTAGCAATGAAGAAGACATGAGTCAAAATTTTGCCTTAGTAATGCAGAAAGAGTTTGAAATGTCTATGCTTGGTGAGCTCACATATTTTCTTGGTTTACAAGTCCAACAAAACAAAGATCGCATCTTTCTTTCACAAACCAAGTATCTCAAGTAGATCTTGAAGAAATATGGGATGGAGGATTCGAAACCAGTATGTACCCATATGGTGACATGATGCAGCCTCAGTGGAAAGATGAATTGGCAGTAGTACATCAACCAACGTATAGATCCATGACTGGTAGTCTACTCTATCTAACAAGTACCTGACTAAACATTATACATGCAGTGGGAATAGTTGGAAGGTTTCAGGTAAATCCAAGGAAACTCATCTTCAGGCAGTTAAGAGAATTTTCAAGTATCTTCAAGGAACTCAAAATTATGGCTTATGGTATCCTGGAGATACAGATCTCACACTTCATGCATATACAAATGCAGATTGGGCAGGAAGCATGGATGACAAAAAAAGCAATAGTGGTGGTGCATTCTTCATGGGTCATAGATTAGTATCTTGGTTCAGCAAGAAACAAAGTTCTATTGCTTTATCTATAGCTGAAGCAGAATATGTAGCTGTTGCATCTTGCTGCACACAACTCCTTTGGATGAATCAAACATTGCCAGATATTCAAATCACTTGTACTCCACCTATCTCCATTTTTTGTGATAATACAAGTGCTATTAGTATCTCAAAGAATCCTATCATGCATTCAAAGACTAAGCACATACCGATCAAGTATCATTTTCTCCAGGAACAAGTGCTTGAACAAAAGGTCAAGTTGGAGTATGTTCCCTCTAAGGAGCAAGTTGCTAATATACTCACCAAACCACTGCCTAGGGAAACCTTTGAATATCTCAAACAGAAGCTCGGAGTAGTTGATGCATCATCTTTCTATTGAAACATGTCTGTTTTAGAGAAATGTGGTTGTACGCGAGTTGCATGAGGAGGATCCATGTACATATGCCGATTTATGCAAATACAGTCGCGTATATGGTGGTTTAACGAAAATTAGTGGGGACAGACTTTGGTTGAAGAGAGTCTGGTATGGTTCTGATAGAGACCATCTGGCACAGGTTCAGGGGGAGCAGATAAACTTCTAATAATGCATTGTTGGCATTACATTAGAATCTCTTGGTTTGAGTACACAAGCTGTTTTGGGTTTAGGTGGATCAGCTGCAGAAGGAGAACAGGAGGAGAACATGGTTGCTGATCCGAATAGTGCTACTGATATTAGTAATTGGTGACTTTCATAGTCTTTCTCGAGATATTTCATCTCTATGTCATGTATATATTTTATTATTATCAAGGTCATGTAACGGCCTATTTTGGTTTCCCCACTATGCCTGGGATGAATGATTTAATGTACTTGGTTATCATATGTAAATTTCTGATGTATCCCCACTTGGTTGGGTGGATGATCCCCACTTGGTTGGGTGATAGATGTATGTATAGAGTCTTTGATGATATGAAGGTCAGTTATGATGTATGAGTCATGGTTCTTCTCGAAGAACATCTTTTTGCAGATCTTGCCTACAGTCAGGGGGAGCATAGCCAGCACAACAGAGCAGGGATTTTAGCATGTACTCAGGTGGAGGATAACCCTTTGCCCTTGATGACAAAGTGGGAGAATGACTTTGAGGATCTTAGGGTTGCCATCAAGTCCAAAGGGGGAGATTGTTGGCATTATGACACAGGTTTGGCGCTATGGCACAGGTGTCGTCCATGATGGCAACTCACTCTGGTGACAGATCTCAGTTCAGGCTCTCAAAATGAAGGAAATATATATATATATATATATATATATATATCTGTGTGTGTGTGTGTGTGTGTGTGTGTGTGTGTTCATCGTGACCAAACCATGTATACACGCGGGTTAGACGTTCCAAAGACGCATATGTGTATACACACACTTTCATGCAAGGAAAAGCGCGTACATGTGGGAAAACTTATGTTTTGTCAGTGGTATTTAGTCCTATGGTTTTGGACCATGGTATCTCGTCTGAAGTGTTGACCCCATAATATTGATTTGTTATGGTTTTGGACCGTGGTATTGTGAAAGGCCTAAGACTATAAAAGAGGAAGGAGATCATTAGGCAAGGTCACGATCTGAATTATTGAATATCTAATAAAGTGCTAGATATGGAATACTGGTGATTGGGGTTATGGTGCAGAGTTGGATCTGAACGAAGGACGAACCTAAACGCAAAGAAAAGGATAAGTTCTATTTATGGGTCAAAATATTAAGGCTTGAGTAATAGTATCTTTGTATGATTTTGATCTGTTATATGTGGGGCACGCTTGATCTATAGATCTGATAATCTGGGTTAACTAATGTCTGAATATTTGAAGGAGTGAATTATCTTTATACACCTGTACGCAGGTTCAGTGAAGTGAAGGTGCATATACACGCTATTTTTGTAAGTCAAAAGTTCGTATACGCAGGTTGGTCTTAACACAGAAGCGTATGCACGCAGGTTTCTGAATATTGAAGTAGCGCGCGTCTCTTAAATTATGTTCTAGCTGGTTCTGTTGATTACTGAAGTGATCTGGGTTCAGAATTGGTGTGTGGTTACTGTTACTATGTACTAGGTACAACTGTTAGAGAAGTGTCTACTTGATTCAGTTTTGTTTGGTGAAAAGGAGATTGTTTGATGCAGAAATTCTTGCAGTTTGATTGATGTTATTCATGGATCCAGTCTCAAAATTTATGAAACATGGTCCCTGGAAGAAAATAGAAGGTTGTAGCCTTCTGTAGGTCAGCACCTACGTACTAGTATCTCAGCTAGTACAAGAGCTAAAGGGGTGGTAGCTCCCTTCCAGGAGAAGCTGGAGAATGAGAGAGGGTTGTAGCTCTCTGCAGGTTGCATCCTACATACTAGTAAAGGACTGCACTAGTACATAATCATTATAAAAAGAAGTTTCTAGTTGAAAAATATAGAGACATATTGCAGCAGGTGGTTTTAACCCACATTGGGTTTCCACCTTATATCTTGTGTTCTTGTGTGTGACTGTCTGCATTTTCTTGTTCATGGTTATTGTTTCTATGGTTCTGACATACAGATTTAAAATCAACATCTGAAGAATAATTAAATTACAAGTCTGTAAGTTATACGCAGTTTTCCTTTACTGAAGTTATGTATATACGCTGGTTTATCTAACTAAATTAGCATATACAAATCTATGAAAGAATTGAAAAGAATTGTCTTGATAATACTGATTCACCCCCCCCTTAGTATTATTTCCAACAAAAACAGTGTTTCATCAAAGGCCAATCTCAAATCCAAAGAATAAAGCGGGAGTAACTCCAAGGAAGAATGTTGATTCAAATCATGGCCATTACAACAGGTACAAAACTATCCTTTTTGGGAATTGTTTTCATTGTAAAAATTTTGGTCATCAAGCTAGACATTGCATGGCTCGTAAGAATGACACATCAAAACTGAAGGATCAAATAAACAAACTATATGGCCCCAAAGGTCAAGGACAAATCAAAACCTACAATTCCTTTCATCCCTTGGCCAGATTTGATCCGATTTTCTCATTATGTAACAATAATGGACACAATGAACAAAATTGCCCACTCAAAAGAGGAAAAGCAAGAAGGGAGAATCCCAACATGGATAAATGTGGCCTAGTTCTATGTGCTCAAAATGATGAAAATCGTTTGTTTATGGATAGTGGGTGCTCCAAACACACGACAGGGGACAAAAGGAAGTTTGTCTCATTGAACAAAAAGGAATGAAATGTATCCTATGGAAGTGGATCTCCCAAAATTGCTGGAAAAGGAACTGTTACTCTTATTAATGGAAAAGGAAAAGTTCAAAATGCTTTGCTAGTAAATAGGATCAAACACAACCTCCTAAGTGTTAGCCAAATCTATGATCAAGGACATAATGTTGTCTTTAGCACCAAAGACTATGAAATAAGGAACTCTTCCTCAGGGGAACTTGTGGCGAAAGGGGTTAGAACACCAGACAACATCTACATTTTTAACAAGATTCAAGAAGACAAATGCTACTTAAGTCAAACAGATGAAAGTTGGTTGTAGCACAAGCGACTTGGACATACAAGCTTTGATAACTTGATCAATATCAACAAGATTAAAGCAATACGAGACATTCAAAAGTTATTCAAACCGAATCAAGGAATATTTGGTCCATGTCAACATGGAAAGCAAACCAGAACCAGCCACAAGACCAAGGAGTTTTCTACATCAAAGCCTTTGGAGATCATCCATGCTTATTTATGTGGACAAACTAGAACTCCGACACTCCAAGGAGAAAGGTAATTTTCTTTATTTGTTGATGACTATACTAGAATGATGTGGATATATTTTATAAAATATAAATCCGAAGCATTTTTTTGTTTTAAGAATCTTAAAGCTCTTGTAGAAAATGAAAAGGATTCAAAGATTAAGTGCCTCAGAAGAGATAGAGGGGGAGAATTCACATCAAAAGAGTTTATTGAATTCTATAAAATACATGGAATTTAAAGAGAAGTCTTTGCTGCCAGAACACCCAAGAAAAATGGGGTAATTGAAAGAAGAACCAAACAGTTCAAGAAATGGCTAGAACAATGTTAATAGAAGCTGACTTACAGCCAAATTTTTGGAGAGAAGCAGTCGGGACAACTGTCTATACCCTAAATCGAACTCAATTAAGACCAAATAATGAAAATATTCCTTATGAATTATGGAAAGGAAGACCTACTTCAATAAAATATTTTAAGATTTTTGGAAGCAAGTGCTTCATAAAAATCAATGATGGCTCACCAGGAAAGTTTGATTCTCAGCTTGACGAAGGGATCTTCCTTGGATATTCTACACGGAGCAAAGCCTACATGTGCTACAATAACCGACTATGGAAAATAGTGGAAAGCATTGGTGTGAAGATTGATGAAGACCTTCCAGAGAAATAAATTGAAGAACATGAAGTTGATCCTCTCATTGAAGAAGAAGAACCTAAAGAAGAAGGAAAAAATCAAGAAATACCCAAGGAAAAAGAACCATCTCAAAATCGTTCAAATATGAAACTTCTCCAAAAATATCACCTGGAAGAGCATATTATTGGCAATATAGATGAAGGGATGCAAACCTGAAGAAGGATGACAAATACACCAAAGAAAAATGATATTGCTCTTCTATCCATGACAGAACCAAAAACATTTACTCAAGCAAGTAAGGATCCTCATTGGGTAAAAGCCATGGAAGAAGAAATGTCTCAAATTGAGAAGAATGAGACATGGGAGCTGGTACCTCATCCAAAGGACAAAAACATAATAGGAACCAAGTGGGTGTTTAAGAACAAAATGAATGAATATGGAAAAATCATCAAAAACAAGGCAAGTCTTGTTTGTAAAGGCTATTCACAAATTGAAGGAATTGACTTTGAAGAAACATTTTCACCAGTAGCCTGTGTGGAAGTATCAGGATGTTTTTGGCATTTTTTTGCTCAAAAGGGTTCAAAATCTATCAAGTGGATGTAAAATCAGTATTTCTAAATGGGGAACTCAAGGAAGAAGTCTTCATGGAGCAACCAAAAGGCTTTAATCTAATACAAGGAAAAGACTTTGTTTGTAAGTTGAAAAATGAATTATATGGGTTGAAACAAGCTCCTAGAGCTTGGTACGCAAGATTGGATCACTATCTACAACAAAAAGACTTTAAGAAGGGGGTGACAAGAAGTAATCTATACATAAAGATAGATGAGGATAAGTTACTAGTCACACTTGTTTATGTTGATGATCTGATTTTTGCTAGTCATGATGATGAGATGAGCCATGAGTTCTCTCAAAATATGTCAAAAGAGTTCGAGATGTCAATGATAGGAGATTTATCTCACTTCCTTGGACTACAAGTATCTCAAACCACGGCAGGCATGTTTATATCTCATGCTAAATATCTTAAAGACATGCTTAAAAGATATGGAATGGAAGACTGTGCACCCATGAGCACACGTATGACCACAATTTGCAAATTGAGAAAAAATGATGACTCCCCTTTGGTAGATGCAACTCATTATAGGTCAATAATTGGATCCCTTTTGTACCTAATTGCTATGAGACCCAAAATTATGCAAGCAGTAGGAATGATGGGAAGATTTCAATCAGATCCTAAACAATCCCATTTGTTTGCTGTGAAAAGAATTCTCATATACCTGAAAGGAAATCTTGATTTCAGTCCCTGGTACCCTAAGAGCTCAACTCTTACTTTGACTACATACACCAATGTTGATTGGGCTGGAAGTGTCGATGATCAGAAAAGTACTAGTGGAAATGCATTCTTCCTGGGAGACTGTTTAGTATCTTGGCTCAGCGAAAAACAAACATCCATATCACTATATACAGCTGAAGCCGAGTATATAGCTACCGCAGATTGTTGTACTCAAATGCTATGGATGAAGGAAGATCTAAAAGATGTCAACGTAGGTACAAATCAACCAACTACCATCTATTGTGAAAACACAAGTGTGATCAGCCTCAGTAAAAATATAGTGATGCACTCAAAGACCAAACATATACCAATCAAGTATAATTTCATTCGTGAACAAGTAGCTGAACAAAACATCATCATGGAATATATCAATACTAAGGAGCAGATAACTGATATCTTCACAAAACCCCTTCCTCTAGAAGCATTTGAACATCTTTGTCGAAAGATGGGAGTTATCTCTTTATCATCATTTAAGTTGATTCATAAAGATGTTGTAGGATAGGGGGAGTAGTTCAATAGGGGGAGTCCCTAAGAACTTCTTTGCCATTCATGTCAAAGGGGGAGGGAAGAAGAATATTTCCATCAATAACAAAGGGGGAGATTATTGACCTATATTGTCATTGATGTCAATATGGAAATATTATGGATGAGTAAACAATGATGTGAGGCCAAGATAAGTAGAGTAGATCCATGAAGAAATAGTAGCAAGAAGCCATGAGGAGAAACCAGAGGAAACCCAAGAAAGTCAAGCCATTGGAGGGAATATCGGAAGTCATAGGAGCTATCAGAGCAGAGGTATCAAAGTAGAGAAAGCCACAGGAAAGCCAAGTAGGTGTAAGAGTGAGAGAATGAGGAGGAGCCATATCGAGAGTATCACATGTAATATATGCCAAAGAAGTTAACAGAGGTGCCAAAAGAGCGGAGGAGGAGACAAAAGAGCGGAGGAGTATATAATATCAGTAAAAATAAAGAAGACGAATGAAGAGTGAATGCACGTGGTTATATTCCAAAAGGTAGGTTTGTAAAAGTGGCAATAGTTTTCGGGCAGACACTAGGTAGTAAGTGGCATTTAGAGGAGAGGTCCCGATTCCATTAACCGAGTGACATGTAGCACGAGGGTCGAAAGAGAAAACCGCTTTATCGGGCGGGTATTCTCCATGCTATTTGTCCACCCGAAGTCTTTGATAGTCGTTGGATCTAGCACGAGTTAATCTATGGTGGAGAATGAGCCTGATAAAGGTAAGCATTGATAAATGCACCAAGGCTATGGAAAAGCAGAAAATGCAAGTTCCCAAGTGTTTGTATATATTCCCATTATACGAGGGTTATAATAGAATTAATGGGGATAAAGGGTTATGGGTTAAGTCCGCAGTAACCAAAGTTAAGAACGGAGGAGTATATATATATTATATAGATGTGATACAATACACGGGCTTGAGGATTCCATTGTAATATACTTTAAAGTTACATCGCATCTTCCATATCGCAAGCCTCTCTAAAGCCTTGGCACATTAAAATTCTGATTACGATATGTATGCGGACCCGCTGCAATGTTATAACATGCCCTATTGTAATATCGCAAGACTTGTTAAAGTCTTTTCCACTTTCAAATCTGTCGATTGCAATATAATTGCGGACCCGACTACACCATTATAGCATCACTTAATAAAATTTCAAATCCATGGTAATCGCAATGTACAAAAGATTGTGAATCTAAGGATTGCAATAAGGGTATGGACCCAACAGACTTATTAATAACTGTTTAATACCATATCGCATCCGCTCCGTCGGCAGTTCGGAATTAGCTATGTTATGTGCAAACCTCTAGAAGCGGTGATTGCGATAAAAGGATGACGTGGCATGTGGGACCTCTATATGGCTATAGTATCTCCTATATGGTTTTCGTGAACAATTAATGTATATTAGACAAAGGAAGCCGAAGAGTGAAAGTAGAGGAAGCTGAAAGATCAAGTGAACATTGAGGAAGCCAAAGATCCAGTGGAGAAAGGAAGCAAAAGGTCAGGGTATCAAGGATATAAAATAGAGGACAAGGAAAGTTTAGGAGAACTAGCAAACTATAAGAAAATAAAGGAAGCCGAAGCTCTGGCAGAAATGGAAGGAACAGGAAGACAGAAGTAAGTCATAGGCCCAGTAGGGTTGGGAGCAGAGAATTACAACCAAATAGATCCAGACAGTTTACAGTAGAGGGTTGGAGCCCTTGAGGTTCGTGCCTCAGAACTAAAAGGATTGGTGTCCTGGGAGTTGGTGCTCCTAAATTCAAGGTTCGTGCCTTAACAAGACAGAGTTGGTGCTCTGGAGGTTGGAGCCTCACAAAGAGTCCGAGTTGGTGCTTGGCAACTGATTGAAATATATATCTATATATATATATATATATATATATATATATATATATATATATATATATATATATATATATATATATATATTGTACTTGATTTATTGCAAAGATCACATTAATAAAAACATCTATTCCTGTTATCTATTTCTATGTTCCAAATATAAATGTTTTTAACTAATAAAATTAATAATTGAAAAATAAATACTGATTCACCCCCCCCTCAGTATTTCCAATAGTTCTCAGATATTAAGATGTGCACTTTCAAGTTAAATGATTTGGTTTTGCTCTATGATTGTTAGTTCACAAAATTTCCTGGCAAGTTCCTAATGCACTGGTTGGGCTTTTAAATTATCAAGGGAATTACATATGGTGGCACAGTTAAGCTCACTATGTTGAATGGCGAATTGTTCCCTCGAAGGGTGAATGGAAGTCAGTTGAAGCTATATACAGGGAATCCTGCCCCTGCGTAATGACTACATGGTAGCAGGACAGAGTTACCACTCCACGCAGATGCAAGGGAGGGTGGGACTATAAACCACGCTTCCCAAAGAAAAAGAAAACGTAGTAATGGGGCTGTGTAGTGTATGCAAGGGGTACAACAGAAGAAGTTGCAACAGAAAAATCCTTGACATAAGAAGTTGCGATGGAAAAGTTGCACCATGAGGTTTGGTGCCACATAGCTGGGTCCGAAAGTAGCCATTGAAGATGTTGTTCATTATTGGATAACAAAAATCCCATTAGGAGGAATTGGTAGGAGATAGTTATGGCGAAAATATTTGGGGATCTGCCGCTAAAGATGAATTTATGATCAGAAAATGAAGGGAATGATCAGATTTGAATTTGAAATTACCTATAAATCTAGCATGTTGGTCTGTTGTAGAATACTTTGCCTTCTGAAAATCGTATATGATCCCTCTTGTTTTCACCCTATGAATTAGTGGGTTTGGGAGGATTTGGTTTCAAGCCCGACATTTTTGAGACTACCTAAGTGGAACTAGAAGACTATCCTTGAATAGATCTCCACTGAACCTGTAAGTTTCGAAGTTGCTATCTCTCAAACGGAAAACTTGGTAGTTGCATCAATGGAAGCTACACCCTCTGTGCCTATGGCACCAAGGTTTCCTAAGATGAAGCCATCTACTTCTACCAAAAAGCAGAAGAAACCCCAAGCTGTACCGGTGAGGCAACCAGTGAGGAAGATTTCGACAGAGGTTAGGTAGAAAGGAAAACTAGATAAATCCAATCAACCCCATGAACCCTTAGAGTTGGATGAAGAAGAAATCCGTGAAGAAGTTCAAGAGATAGATGCTAATGAGGGAGAGCATCTCACCAGGCTCCCAGAGTATATCCCTCTATGAAAAGGGCAAGTGAAGGTTCCAAAGGATCCTGATAACACGAAATTCACGATATTTACACCTTTATTGCCAAAAGAAGTGGTATTTGAAGGCACGCTCTTAGCGTGTATCCCTGTGTTAAAAATGGAGGATTGAGATTTTACAGATCACAAGAAATTTCTGCATTTGGCCACCAATAAGTACATGACCAAGATTCACTATGAAGGGACTAGGGTTACAAAGCTGGAACCAATGGAATGGGTAAAAGGGGTCGAACATGCCAGATTGCTACATATGATGTGTGTGCCACACTTTAGTAGGTTGGTTATCAATATTGTATGTGTGTGCAAATTTCTGGCACTGGTGCATGATGGGTATTTGTGGTTAGGAGAACCCATCCCCATAACAGACATGTTGATCCACAGAATTATGAAATTGCCCTATAAAGGGGCAGATCCAACCAAGGATTTTGGAGGCAAACACGAGGAGAAGGAGCTTGCAGATAAAATTAAAAATGAGTTTGGATTGGTCAAGAAGTCATGCAGATACTCTATCCGCTCTATTATAGACCAATCGGTGCAGTCTTCCCCTCAAATTTTGGTTGGGAAGGTCATGCAAAAATCTCGCATGGACGAGATTTTGAGACTAGTAATTTCATTGGCTACATAGTGCGTAAAGGGGGTGCAGTACAATTGGACACAGTACCTATGCAAGGAGTTCTTGGCAAATTTGCACAAAGCGCAGGATGATGGCAAGACATTTCACTATGCCTTGCTCCTGTTGCTGATTGTACTCATTACATGGTGACTTCTGTAGGATAGTCAGTTCCCTCGGTAGGATGAGGATTTACTGGAGGCAGCGAACCTTACTTCATTGCAAATGACAAAGGACCTAGAGAGGGTCATAAAAATAAAAGTATTTTGGATACTAGTCGAGATGGAACTTCGAACGGTGATCAATCAGAGGCCAAGGTTGTCTCCAACCTTGTTTGAGTAGTTGCGGGCCTACGCAAAATTGATAGTCGATTTTCATAATGTATACCTCTGCGTTAGGCGATATCTTAAGAAGATATGGCACAAGTTACCATACCTAGTTAGGGAGGCTGATGTACAAGAGATTGTGGGGACATGGCTAGGGGAGTGGCAACAACCCACAGATCTTCGCACAGGTACTAGAAAAGGTAGAGACAACTCCTCCACGTAGATGATAACTGCACAGAAGTGGAAGAAGAAGCACAAGAAACAATGCAGGAATTGACAGATCAAAAAAAGAAAAAAATTTCTAATAAAGAAGGTGCTTCTAAGGAAACTGCTGAAAAGGAGTTCAATGCAAAAGAAGTTGCAGTAGAAGTCGAGGATTCAACTTCCCAACATATTGAAGAGAAGGAACGATTCGAGCAGGAAGGAAGCGGGGGTGACATGTAGAGCACTCCCTTCAGGGTGTCTGTTAGGGTCCAACCCTAAGCCCCTTATTTATGTAATAAGGTCGAGTCATAGTTATAGTTAGTTAAAGAGTCAGAAAGCCCATATTAATAATTGTAAGTGGTTGACACGCATTTAAAGAAGGGACCACAATTAGTTGCAAATGGGCCATGGTATTAGATAGATGGTATTAATAAGAACCATGGTATTGACCCATGGTATTGCATGTATGAATCCCATATAAAGGATAGAGACTCCCCTTGAGGAGAATCATGTCTTATTTTGTAATTGAACCCAGCTCTATTGGAGGTTGCACCCTCGAAGAGGCAAGTGAACATTGCTTTCCTTTCTGAATAATAAAATACATGTTGTTATTTCTTATTTTTATGTGTTCTAGGTATATTTATTCACATATTTGGTATTCTGGTATCTTCTCGTAGGTCAAGAGCATAACAAGTGGTATCAGAGCACTTTCCAGGGTCGGTGGGATCTCCTTTTTTAGAAGATTTTTTTTTGGCTAGAGACATGTTTCGATGTCTTTAAACCACGGGATTTGTCATTGAGCACATAAACCTACGGATTTGGGGAGGCATGCACGTAGGAAATACAAGACGTGGTCACGCTTGTTGGACTCCCTTGTAACCCCTATGGGTGCCCCTTTGAGCAGTAGCACATTAGATAGAACCGGGCATGGACTGTCTTCCAAGTACCCTCTGGGTATATCAAAATCCCCCTAGAATCTCTTGAAACCTCGCCATATATAAACCATTGACCATCTTGATGCTACAGTACACCGAGAATAGCACTCGTGGAGATTACTGAGGCGTACGATAGGGTAGTCAAGTTGTACGGGTAAAGTACGGTTGATCCTCCTTGGTTAGTGCCTGAAAGATTGGGCTGAGTACTACTATTGGACCCTTATGTATATTGCGATCTATAGCACCTGACACTCCTTGAGACCGTAGTTCCCTTGTCTCTCTCTAGATCACGCATCATCTTTGCCAGATCAGATCTAGTAGATTGGGTTTTGTCACAGCCGCAACAATCAGTTCTGTCATTCAGATCTATCATATCCACCATTTAGATCTACCAAATCTGCCAATCAGATCTATTAGATCTGCCATTCAGATCTAGTTGTTTGGGTTTTGTAGTAGTCACAAAAATTAGATCCGCCATTTAGATCTAACAACAGGGGTTCAATCACTTCCACATTCCTACTCATACTCTGCAGTTGAGGGTTTTGCGATAGATCTAACTATTTTTGTGGCTCCTATAATTGGGCGTGATTCTCGCATGACATTGGGCAAAATTAACTTTTATGGGAATCGACTACTACAGTATTCCTAACCAAGGGGTAAAACTCCTTTTGAAGTATTAAAAAAAAAAAAAAAACAAAAATTCTGAGACCCTCCCATGATGCTTATAGGAGACATTGCCATAAGAATCAGGTCGACTAGTTGAGCACGTCAAAATTTCGGGTGGTCCCAAAAGAATTTTCACAGTAATGACAAGTGCACCTGATTTGTGCATGGTACAAACTAGAGCTCAAGCTATGGCCAATGAGAAGATAGACACCCTTGAACAAAAGTTGGAGGCATTAACGAAGCAGATCTAGACCTTAAATGACACAATCACAAAGGGCAAGTCGGGGGAACAACCAGAGGCATATGATTTTAATGAAAACCATGAGGGTGAGTCTAGCCATTCTCTTCACTTCTATGGAAACCACCAATAGTCCCAGCCTCAACCACCCAAGTTGGACATGTATAAATTTGATGGCTCTCATCCAGCCATATGGCTAGCACAAATGGAGCAATATTTCACATTGAATCACATCAAAGATGATGCGACTAAGCTAAGTGTGGGAAGCCTGTACTTGGACCAAGAAAGATGACAATGGTGGTAGTGGCGTAAACGCTACTATTCAATGCCAATGACTTGGAAGATATTCTCAAAAGCCATTTCTAATTGCTTTGACCATGAATCTAACTTTTTAGGTCATCTTACTAAGCTTCGACAGACAGGCACAGTGAAAGAATATATTAAATCCTTTGAAGCATTAGCCTTCCTGATAGGAGGTCTAGCAGATGAATTCTACTTGGAATGTTTTGTTAGTGGTCTCAAAGACACCATACAAGCCCACGTCCGATTGCAACACCTAGTCTCATGGTTGGCATCTTGCAAGATAGCTCATGAAGTAGAATGCGTGTTAGCTACCCAGCTGTCTCGTCCAAATTTCATAGCCAAGGGACACCCCACCCAGGCTCCGAGCACTACCCAAATAGTAGGGTTCAAAAGGTGTCACCAGCGGAAATGACGGAAAGAAGAAAGCAAGGATTGTGTTACTATTATGATGAGAAATACTCCCTGGGCATAAATGCAAGGAACCCAAATTATTTCAAATTGATGCTACTAATCACAGTTCATCTGAGGAAGCCCCACCATTTGAGGGACCAGAGGAGGAAGATGAGGACAACCAACCGGACAATGAGCTCCCCGCTACACCTTAAGAACCAGTTATCTCGCTTCATGCTTTGGCAAGAATTTCATCTCCCCAAACTCTCAAAATCAGAGGTTTTATTAAGCATCGCCCTATAGTAGTCTTGATTGATAGTGGAAGTACGCATAACTTTATCCATCAAAGAGTCGTTGAAGCAGTGCATTGTTTTGTCAAAGCAGTGTCTAATTTCTAGGTCTAGATTGCTAATGGGGGGACAATGAAATGTGAAGGCCACTGTGAAAATGTCAAACTTCAAATTGGGGGAGTATCACCTAAAGACCCACATGTTTTCCATCAACATGGGTGGCTGTGACATTGTCTTGGGTGCTGAATGGCTCCACACACTCAGCCCAATGACAATGGATTTCCAAGAGTTATATATGAGCTTTAAGATGAATAACTACACACATACCCTCTACAGACTCCAGGTAGGTGCTCCTTCTATCATCAACTTGCATAGGATGTAAAAATTGTTAAAATAGGGCCATGATGGAGCTATATCCCAATTTCATTCCATCCAGGACTTCGAACCCACTTCCCTTCATATTCATCCTAAGATGCAACAGTTCTTAAACAACCATCTGCAGGTCTTTGACAAGCCTCATGAACTTCCACCCTCGAGAGGGGAACATGATCATAGCATTACTTTGGTCCCAGGGGCACAACCACCAAATGTGCACCCATATAGATATCCTTTCACCCAAAAGAATGAAATTGAAAAAATTGTCAAGGAACTCATGGAAGCCAGTATCATTCATCCTAGCGTTAGTCCTTATTCATCGCCTATGGTCGTGGTGCTAAAAAAATATGGGGAATGACGTATGTGTCCATACTTTAGGGCCCTCAACAAGTTGACAGTCAAAGATAAATTTCCCACCCCTGTTGTTGATGATTTGTAGGATGAACTAAATGGGGCTCAATTCTTTACTAAGCTCGACCTTTGCTTGGGCTATCACCAAATTCGCATGAAAGAAGTAGACATTCCAAATACTGCTTTCCGAACTCATGAAGGCCATTATGAATTCCTGGTCATACCATTTGGTCTCTGTAATGCCCCATCCACTTTTTAGAGCCTTATGAATCACCTGCTCAAACCATATCTCAAAAAAATTGTCCCTATTTTCTTTGATGACATCCTCATCTACGGCCTCACTTGGGAAAAACATCTTCAGCGTGTAGATATGCTCTTGCAACTGCTCTGGAAGCATAAATTATTTGTCAAATTGTCCAAGTGCTCTTTTTGCATGAACAATTTGAGTGTTTGGGCCACATTGTGGGGCATGAAAGTGTGAGGGTGGATCCAAAAAAGATCCAGGCAATGCAAGATTGGCCTCAACCAAGATCTGGAAGAGCTTGAGAGGATTTTTGGGTCTCACCAGCTACTATAGCAAATTTGTCCGCAATTATGGTCGCATTGCTAGACCCCTCACTCACCTTCTCAAGAAAAATTCATTCCTCTAGAATTATGAAGTGCAAAAGGAATGTATAGCTCTCAAACATGCCATGTGTTCCACTCCCATATTTGCACTACCCGACTTCGCCAAATCTTTTGTGATTGAACATGATGCTTCAAGTATGGGTATTGGGGCTGTTCATGCAGGAAAGTCGACCCTTGACCTTCACTAGCCAACAACTAAGTGGCACAAATATGGGACAATCTACCTATGAGAAGGAGATGATGGCCATCTTACATGCAGTGGATATTTGGAAACCATACTTATTGGGGCAACGTTTCCAAATCTGCACAAACCATCAAAGCCTTAAATATTTTTTGGAGCAACACCTATCCTTGCCACAACCAAATAAATGGCTAGCCAAAATGTTGGGATATGATTATGAGATATTTTACAAGAAAGGGCACGAAAATGTCGTAGCAAATGATTTATCACACCAATTTGAGGACGAAAGCACTCTGCTAGCAATCTCTCTTCCCATTCTAGAGTGGATTGAAGAGGCTCACAAAGAATAGTTTTCACATCCTTTGCTCTCCCAACTCATTAATAAATTGCAGGCGGATCCAAATTCCACAGCAGGCTACTCTTGGCAGGATGATATTCTTTGCTACAAGGACAAAGTAGTGATATCACCAACATCCACCTTCAAAAGTCTCATTTTGGCAAAGTTGCACTCATCTCCCACTACAGGCCATTCATGCTTTTACAAGACTTATGCTTGCACTCGACGTTCATTCTTTTGGACAGGCATGAAAAAGGACATTCTTACTTTTGTAGCTGAGTGTGACATGTGTCAGTGCCACAAAGGAGAAATAGACAAATCCCCAGGCACATTACAGTCATTTCCCATCCCTGCCTCAATCTGGACGGAGGTTTCTATGGATTTCATTACGGGTCTTCCGAAGTCAGGCAAAAAGTCAGTCATCATGGTGGTTGTGGACAGACTTTCTAAGTATGTACATTTTTGCCCCATAACCCACCCTTTTACACCAGCTTTGGTGGCTCAATCTTTCATGGACCAAAAATTCAAACTGCATGGCATACCCACTTCCATTCTTTCTGATCATGACCCAATCTTCACCAGTAAACTTTTGGCAGGAACTCTTCAGGCTACAAGGTACCGAACTACAAATCAATACTTCCTATCATCCCCAAATTGATGGTCAAACTGAAGCAATCAACAAATGTCTAGAGACCTACCTCAGGTGTTTCACTTCAGAAAAGCAACATCTATGGGCACAGTGGTTACCTCTAGCCGAATGGCGATATAATACTAACTATGTTGCCACCACCAAAATGAATCCATATGAAGCAGTTTATGGTCAACTCCCTCCTTCACCTACTTCTTATATCCACGGATGCTCGAAGGTACAAGAAATGGATCAACTCCTACAAAACCATGCAACCATGCTGACCCACCTCAAAGAGAATCTCCATCAAGCTCAGAATTGCACAAAGCAACAAGCAGACCAACATCATTCAAAGTGAAAATTTCAAGAAGGGGATCAGGTATTCTTAAGGATGCAACCATATAAGCAATATCACTCAAAGACAAGGGCTTTCAGAAATTATCTCCAAAATTCTATGGACCGTCTCAAATACTTCAATGCATCAGAGAAGTAGCCTACAAGCTAACCTTTCCACCGACTACAAAAATCCATCTGTTTTCCATGTCTCATGCCTCAAGAAAGTGGTTGGGAACCATTGCAGAATTCAAACCAGTCTAGTGGAATTGGTTGAAGAAGGTTCAATCTAGCTCCAACCTAAACAAGTTATTGACATGTGAGAACAACACCTGTGAGGCCGCAGGATAGAGGAAGTCCTCGTCAAGTGGAAAGACACCTCTCTAGAAAATGCGACTTGGGAACCAACTGTTGTTCTTCAGCAATTTCCACAGCTTCAATCTTGAGGACAAGACTATTTTTATGGGGGAGGGCATGTTAGGGTCCAACCCTAACCACCTTATTTATGTAATAAGGCCAAGTCATAATTATAGTTAGTTAAAGAGTCAATAAAGCCCATATTAATAATTGTAAGTGGTTGACCCGCATTTAAAGAAGGGACCACAGTTAGTTGCAAATGGGCCATGGTATTAGATAGATGGTATTAATAAGAGCCATGGTACTGACCCATGGTATTGCATGTATGAATCCTATATAAAGGATAGAGACTCCCCTTGAGGAGCATCATGTCTTATTTTCTAATTGAGCCCAACTCTATTAGAGGTTGCCCCCTTGAAGAGGCAAGTGAACATTGCTTTCTTTTCTGAATAATAAAATACATGCTGTTATTTCTTATTGTCCTATGTTCTCGGTATATTTCTTTGCATATTTGGTATTCTAGTATCTTCTCGTAGGTCAAGAGCATAATAGTGTCAAAGTGCCAAAAGGATACAACTACCGGACCAAGGAAAAAGCACAAATCAGATAAGCAAGCACACCTTGACCCAATGATCCTCACAGAGGGGGACCTTAATGAAATTAGGGATAAGGTCAGAGATACAAAAATGGAACTGTGTGAAAATTTTGAGAAGCAGTTCCAACAATCATCCGGAAGTGTGCAGAAAGATCTACACGAGTTGCAAATATAGATAGGTTAGCTGCAAGCGAGCGTGGGCCAAGCGAGTGGATTTCAAGTGAGCCTGCAACAAGCGAGCAAGAGCGTTATGGGAATATAATGGACTATGGACGTCAGAGTCATTCCCTTGCTATAAGGAACATTACATGGAGAGTCAAAGGAAGATAGCGCCCAAGTAAGAAAGATCAAAGGCGTGGGTGTGAATTTAGTTACGCTGCCACTTCAGACCCTCCACACGCTTCATGAAGGGGTCTCAGATGAACTTCAGAATAGAGAGTAGCGCACACTATCGGTAATTAGGGAAGTCAAAATGAACTAAAAATTATATGATGATGCATCATAGATCACTCTCTTTTATCATTATAACTCATTTGATAGGAACAATTCATCACTACTATGAATATCATTAAATGTAGTATCACTTCTATGGTTTAAGAAAATATGTATGAAATGAAGAAATAATGAATAATATATAATTAATATACTAACATGAGGTTATTAACATCATGTTTAGAAATCAAAAAACATTATCTTATTATAAATAGCTTAAAGAAAAATCAACATTCTTGAGAATGAAATTAACTCTCATGAGCTGAGCTTGATAGTGGAACAAAAAGTTGAAAAAATCCTAAAATATTAAGATGAAAAAAATTATTATCTTTGTAGCAAGAATAGAAAATATTTTATCTAATAATATTATGAATTTTCTCACATTAAATTTCAATTTCAAAATATTTCCAACATTATTAATTTTCATAACTTTTTCGTGTCGCAATATTTTTTCCCTCGATAAAAAATTAAAGGAAAAAATATATTTCTTTATACCATTATCTTAACATTAAAATCGACATTTTTAACCAACATATTTTTCATCATATATTTTGAGTTTAATAATTGCGAACACCAGTTTTGGGTTGAATCACGGAGATGTTTAATCAATGTTACAAAGAAATATCACATAATTTTATATAAAAAATTAAGTAAATGAAAATATATTTGGACATATTTTAAATAAAAATATATTTATTGTAGATATATTTTTAAAATTATTTAATATAATATAAATATTGATATCTTTATTTTAATATTTTTTTGTAAATTTAAATTTAAACTTAGAATAAATAGTATGAATATACTAGAATTATAAAATATTATGAACAATGAAATTATAAAAAAGACCTATCAAGCTTGATTAGCTGAATTTATAATAAAATATTATGAACAATGAAAATATAAAAAAGTCCTATCAAGCTTGATTAGCTGAATTTATAATATATATGAGGTAATTTATAAAAGTTTATTTTTTAAAACGGTACAAGGCCAACTTTATTTCAATCGATTATTATTATAGTATCAAAATTCTTAATATTTATTTTTTTCGCTGAAGCAAGAGTAGGACCTTTTTTTTCATTAATAATTTACAAAAATTACAACACACCACATAAAAATGTGGCCCAAGGGCGAGACCCCCGAAAAGAACCGAGATCGGGCCCGAGGCAAAAGTCTCTGCCCCAAAAACCTAGACTTTCAACAAAGAAAAGCTAAACATGAAGAAGCCAAAAGCAGAACCTAAGCAGTGAACAAAACAGAGGTAAAGACCAAAGGGCCCCACCAACCCTCCATAAAGTGGAGCATACCATGCCCATAAGAAACTCGCCATTAAAAGAGGGTAAATGCACTTCCCTCCAACAAAACAACCTATCTCCTTAATCTACACCATTGATCCGTAAGACCCTATCTGATGGCAATGGACAATATCGCGAAGAAAAGAAGCACGACTCATAACCAACATGACCACCAACCTGCTTGATCCGTCCCAGCCATCGATCTGCTTCATTTGATCTGACGGACATGGATCATATCGCACCCACCAAAATTGCCGAACATTAGCGTGTGATGGGGGTGGTATTCAAACTGGCCCCACTTCCACGTGCAACCCTCTAAATGGAATTCCTGCCAAAACGAAAATACTATTTTCCGCTTGCGAGGCATGCGATCGCTAGAAAACCTATCCCAAGCTGGTTTTCCAATTGTGGATGGAAAACTCTCAGTAAGGCAGCCGTCAAGAGTGCCTGTCGAAGCGCCAGTCCTTCCCGAGTTGAGGAAAGAGGATTGACTCACCAAAAAGCCAGTTGGAGAGGAATTTAAGCCAATCGACAAGAAACCATTTGCATTGGTCGAATCAACTTGATTCCAGGGCCATGGCTCTGCTTCGAAACACTAACCTGTCATCTTCTGCCTATTCATGTAAAATCGCCTTTAACCTGCTATGAGGCAACTCATTCCATTTTGATGCTACTCTGTTCTTTGTACTAATCACACCTTGATTGGCCAGCAGATGCGCCAATTTGTTCGTCGATCTTCAAACATGCTTAAAGCTAGCTGTAAGAAGGATATGTAGGTGCTGTTGAATCCATTGAAAGCCCTGAATTAGCCTCCAGTTCTTTGAGACTTTTTCTGGCTTTGTTCCCCAACTGATTTTCTTGATCGATTTGATAATAAGCTCAGAGTCAGCTTCCACTATCACGTTTTGTCGATTTTCCTAATCCAGGAAATCCAATCATTGCTCCATAGCCATCAATTCCACCATATTATTAGTAGCCTTTCTCAAATGACAGTGGAAGATGAAAAGTACACTTCCATTCTCATCCCTTAACACACCTCCATAACCAGCGGTGCCTGGGTTTCCTTTTGAAGCCCCATCAATGTTGAATTTCTGATAACCCTTAGGAGGAGGATGCCAGAAATATTTCTCATACTTCAGGGAGATAACATTTCTATCCAAACCCTGGGGAGAAATACCCTGCAAGCCCAGCTCACAGAGAATTCTTAGATCAGCTGCAAAGGGAGGATTCTTAGGGAGATTTCACACTATGGTACTGACCATTTCCTTGAGCTATTTTAAGATCAGCTCAAAAATGCATTGAGAAGTCCTCTTTTCATCTTTGAAGATTCTGTTATTCCTTTCTTTCCAGACATTCCAAACAATGAAGCTTGGAAAGATGGTCCATGCAGTGGCAAGAACTTCATTATCTTAAAAATTTCTTCTCCAGTTGGTTAGGGTGTTGCAGATATTCCTTTTGTCCCTATTTGTCTGATGGAAAATGAAGGCAAAAGAATCCCACAGACTGGAGGAGAACATGCAATTGTTGAGAAGGTGCTCCATAGTTTCCTCTTGAGCTTCACAGAGGTGACATTTGGAGGGCCCCATAATGCCCCTCTTCCTAATATTATCCCAGGTTAGAATTTTCTATGCTGGACCAACCACATGAATAGTTTGATTTTCATCTATCCTTGAAGTCTCCATAGGTTGAGCCAAATCTTATCCGGAGTTTGAGAGTTAAGGTCAAGGAGAATGAGTTTTACTTCCTTGAGGTTAAAAGCCCCCTCATTATTGTTGCCCCATCTGAGCTTATCGCGGCCCTCATATTTCAGAATATTCCTCTGATCTAACATATCTGTTAGAGTTTCGGCTTTAGCCTTCAGGGCGTTATTATCCCTAAAATCAAAATTCCTCCTGGTTCTCCATTTTCCATTACTATTGGTTTGATCCCAAAAGTTTTTCACTTTAGTAATCCTTTTGTTATCTATTTCTTCCTTGAGATCTCTTAAGTCTTTGTTTAATAAAATATGTTCTTATCGCCATCTATCCTCCAAGAACAGGCTGAGGTTTCCTTCTCTGATTTCCCAGAGGTTGTTTCGTTGGAGCAAGATCCGGTTATCCCAAGCCTTATTCCGAATGTGCGAGCCCTTTTTGTGCCCTGACATTCTTATTAGATCATTGTTATGCCAAGAGCTAGCATATTTTTCTTTCCAAATTGTTTCCCACTATGCCTCTGGCTCTTTAACCCATCGCCACCATAATTTAGCTCCTAAAACCTTGCTAAGAATCTCAGGGTCGTCCAAACCCAACCCACCAAATTTCTTAGGTTTGGAGCTTTTTTCCCAAGCTACTAAGGCCCATTTCTTACAATCCTCCCCCTTAACCCAAAGGAAGTCTCTTTGAATGGTTTTGATTGACGCAGAACACCTTATGGAGTTGGGAGGGCAGATAGCATAAATATTGGGATAGATTGAAGGACAACCTTGGTTAGCACTAACCTACCAGCCAAATTTAGATATCTAATATTCCATTTCCTGACTTTATCTTGCAATTTGTTAATTACTAGCTCTCATATGCTCTTGTGTAATGGCTTGGCTGTAAGAGGAACTCACAAATATTTTGAGGGGAGGAGCTCCCTTTGAAAGCCCAAAATTCTGGATATATTTCTCTGAATAGCAATATGAGTATTAAAGAAAAAAATCTTAGATTTTGAGAGACTTACTTCCATACCTGAAGCCATGGCAAAGTCTCTCAAGATTTTCTTGTAGGCTAGAGCTTCTTTAGCCGTGGGGATTCCCTGCAACATGGTATCATCAACAAATTATTGATGAGTTAAAGCCCGAACATCTTCAGAAAGTTGGAGACCTTTGACTTTACCCACTACTTTAGCATGCCTGATCACTCGACCCAGCCCTTTCATCATGAGTATAAAGAGAAAAGGAGAGAGTGGATCTCCCTGACTTAGGCCTATTGAAGAAGTATAAGTCTCCGAGGGTGAGCCATTAACAAGGATTGAAAATTTGGGAGAAGTAACTAGGGCCATAACCCATCTGATCCAGTTATGATCAAACCCAAAAGCAGTGTAACTTTTCTTATATATGTCCAATTCAGCTTATCATAGGCTTTGGCTATGTCCAGTTGCATGATCATTCTGGCTTTCTTATTGATTGTCAAAGAGTGCACCACCTCATGAGCTTGAATGATGTTCTCAAGGGTTTGTCTAGCTTCCACATAGCCAAATTGTTCAGCTGACACCATGGTAGGAAGAAGAGGTTTGAGTCTATTGGCCACCACTTTGGAGATAAGCTTGTAGACAACATTGCATAGGGCAATGGATCTGAACCTATCAGGAGCTTGAGCCAAATCCTGTTTAGGGATCAGGGAGATAAAGGTGGTATTAAGCGCCTTCAAAATGATTTTATCCCTTTTAGAGTCTTCCACTACGTTCAAAATGTCCTATTTTACTATATTCTAGCAAGCTTTAAAGAAGTCTACATTGAAACCATCCGAACGTGGTGCCTTACTATTTTTCATTTCTTTTAGGACCTCACTAACCTCCTCTTCTGACACTAGTCTATTGGGGTTGAAGTTGTCCTCTCTGGAAACCAGCTTAGGTATATGTCTAGAAATAACCCTGATGGTTTGTTCTCTGTCAGAGCAGGTGTCTTGTGCAATGCCACGAAATTTCCGAACCAGTACTCCTTTGATTTATTCATGTGTGCTGAGCATGTTACCTCCCTCGTCCTTCATTGAAGAAATCTTGTTGTGAGCTCTGTTCGCCATAGTGGATCTGTGGAAAAATATAGTACTACCTTCTCCTTCTTTTAGCCATTACACTCTAGATTTTTATCTCCAAAAATTTCCTCTTGTTTACATAAGTTCTCCCAATCTTTATGATATTTAGCTGTGAGATCATTTTTCTCTTTATCAAAACCCTCCATAATCAGGGTTTGGTTGAGTTTCTACATTTTTCCTTCAACAATTTTTTTTGCTTCAAAAATATTGCCATATTCCTTCTTATTCCACTCCTTGAGCTGGAGTTTGATATGTTTGAGTCTTTTTTGAAGAAGGAACATTCTTGGGCCCTGAATTTCCAAATATTCTGCCCACCAAATGGCTATGTTATTGTTGAAGTCTGGGTGAGAGAGCTAGATGTTATCAAATCTAAAAGGTCTATTCCTAGTTTTGCCAATGCCCTGAATATCCAGTTGTACCGGCCAGTGATCTAAGCCTCCAAAGGGAAGAACGCTAGCTACTATGTCCTTGTCCTTGATCATAACATCTTCTGAAATTATAAATCTATCGAATTTGGAGGCCACCTAAGACTCTCCTCCTCTTTTATTGTTCCAAGTAAAAGTACTATTATTCATAATAATATCCATGAGCTTAATATTGTCTATGAAGGTTTGAAAAGCACAATAGTCTTTATTTAGAATTTTGGTCCCTCCTTTTTTCTCTGACAACGATTTAATCATATTGAAATCACCTCCTAAGATCCAAGGGATTTTTGCATGACGTTCCCTAAGCTTCTGCAGGGAATCAAGAAACATGAGTTTACCATCCATTCTTTGGGGGCCATACACATTCGCGACCATGTAAATTTCCTTATCTCCCATTGGTTAAATGACCACTGAAAGATAATCTCTAGATGCTTCAGCATCTATAATGTCAATCTTTTGGGGTTTCCAAAGCGTGAGAATTCCTCCTGTTGTATTCTTTGCTTTGACTTCCAGAAAATCAAATCTATTGAGCCATTTACTGTGAATCTCTTTTATTTTTTGAATGGAACATTTAGTTTCCTGAATGAAGATCACATCCGGGGCTGCTTATTTCATTATGTAACTTAGTAATCTTTGTTTTGTTTTACTACCTAGACCTCTTATATTCCAAGAAGTGAACTTCATTATTAAAGATTTGTAAAGGAGTAACTCGATAGGTCTTTCATCTTACCTGAGTCTATCATTAGCTTTCCACATTCCATCAAGAGTTCATTCTGCTTTTCCCAGCCACTTTTCTTTCCTGGGATTCTTGATGCTAATCCTGGTGTGGTTTTCATAGCTTTCACTCCTTCGTTACCCTATTTTTCATTATTCCTTTGCTTTTCTGACCCTCTATTCTGAGTTTTCTAGATGAACAGATGTTGAACTCTGTGGAACTCCTCTTGAGGTAACGAATCCACTCCCTCTCTCGTTCCTTATTTCAAGAATCCTTCTAGATCTAGATTCTCTTTCTCAGGAATTTCCTGTAGTTCGTGATCCTCCATTTCCATATCATTTTGGGTCATTTCCTAGTCCATTTCCAGTTTTGTGTCACTCATCATGTCTTCTTTCTATTTATTTATATTTTGTGATTGTTCAATGTTTTCTTCTTTCTCTTCCTCCATTGGACTGCCTCCCTTGACCTGATCTGCTTGCCTTATCACTTCTTCCTCTTCTAGGGCTTGAAACCTATTTTAACTGGCTTTGTTGCTTGTCTGTATGAGGTAGTTTCTATCCCTGTTTGCTCCCTTCTCCTTTCTCGACCACCTTATGAAAGCTTTTAGTATCTTTCATGGTGTTAATTTTACTTTTGTTTTCTGTTTTACTGAGAGGGAAATCTCTGAATAGGTGCCCATGCTCATGGCATTTACGACATCTGAAAGGGATGTGTTTATAATCCACTATTTGCACCCATTCTTTGTCAAACACTTCCAATATTACGTTATACGGCAGAGCTTCAGAGAGGCCCATCTCCACACATATCCTTGCAAAGGATGTGTATTTTCCTTTTCTAGTGGCCTCAGAGGCTTTGACAAAACGCCCTAGCTTATTTCCTATGGCAGATAAGGATACCAGTTGCCAATAATCCAAAGGTAAAGAGTAAAGTCTTACCCAAACCGGAACCGAGGTAAAAGTTTCGTGTTCTAGGACAAAATTTATCACCCATGGTCACGTATACAGGCGTGCAGCTGCACAAAAGTAGGGCCCTCCTTCAAACACTCTGTCCTTGTCTTCAATATTTGCAAAGACTACAGTAAAGAATCCTTTTGACCCCAGATGAAGTTCTATGCTTTATTTCAGTTCCCAGTTGTATTTAATCCAAGTTTGTAAAGCTCTTTCAGTGGGCCATAAGCCCATGAATTTACAAATGATTGCATATGTCTCCATGTGGTCTCTATGTACCTGCAGAGCAGGATCATTCAACACCACTCTCGGCGTGATTGAGGTTTTGGGCTTGCATGGTCCCTTTTGTGCTTTGCCTTTTATTTTCTGTTCCTTGTCCTCTTCCTCGTTGTCTTTAGTGTTGTTTCTTTCCCTGGTTTTAGAGCCATCCTGCTCCTCTTCCTTATTTCTTTGCCTTACATCATCAGAAGGACCTCTATCCTCTTCAACTGGTTTTTTACCTCTGCCGGCTACTGCCTGCTTATAGGAGGGAGTGGAGCTCCCTCCATGGAGAACCAGCCCTGAAAGTCTGTATCCCTAGCTCACAAGTCCTCGCGCTCCAGAGTCAAAAAAACCCTCGCATGTTAATTCGACTTCTCTAAATCATTTACCAAAATTCTTAATATTATCATATTATGGTAGAGTAGTGAAATTTTACTGTAAATTAAATTTTATTTCTAATAATAATTTATTTATTTAAAATTAAATGAAATTTATTAAAATTACAAATTTAAATTGTGAATGTTTTAAAATATTAAACACAAATAAAAAAAATCAAAGTATAATTTGAAATAGCCAAAATTTCAAAATCTATAATAATTAAACCAATACCAAAAACTTCAAAACTTGTAATAGTTACACAACCCAAACTTTAAAGAGGTCAGAGGGAGGTGTCCTGGCTTTATCTTAGAATCTTCATAGGTGCTTGTCATATGATTTGAACTCTAAAATTGGGTGGCTTTCATAAAAATAAATGTTAAAGGGGATCTATCTATCTCTAGAGAGCCACACCACCATAAATATGGTTACGTGGATGTAAAATGTTGTTTTCGTTATGGTTGGCAAGCTGCCATACTTCGGCCCATCTGATCGAGTAGAATAAAATAGAAAGATAATATGATATTTATGGAATAGAATAAAATATATGATATCAGGGTTTGAAATTCGCTTTTTTGGCGGTCCCTTTTCCCATCGTTACTCTCTTAATCGTCATGCGTGATGCAACTTGACTGACCACGAACCCGCAGAGCCTATCCCCGCCCAGGGCTTAGGAGATTCAACTGCCACCTTACGAATTTGAATATCTATTTACAAAGATACCACTGTGCGGACTGGGTACCTGATAACGACTTGTCAAATTAAACCAGCCACACAGCCAGAGGAATCCCCACTCTGCTTTGCACGTACAACTATTCTTTCAGACAGCAATTCTCAGATATTTTTGAGGGCCAAACTGCATTAGTGTAAGGTTATCTCTCTGATTTTACTCTGTGTATGTATATTGCAGTGCTGTTAATGTGTGAAACCCAGCAAGAAATCTTGTTGCTGGATTCTTCTCAGAGAATAGCGACATTCTTCTGATTCTGATTCCTTTTGTCTGCATTCCGATACCATCGTGTGGTGTGATTTGTATAGAGACCAACCACGCTTTATTCGTCCCAGCACTATACCAGAGATTCCACAGTTGATTACAGAACCGAGCTCCTTCTATTAATACGGACACACGAAGCTATGAAGTCCATGCAAACTGCTTCACTCTGCCCTTACTGGGAACGTGAATTGCAATACCTCTGTGAGGTCTTGCTCTATCCAATCCTCTCAAAGCTCGCTGTGCATTTTCTTGGCTGAAATTCCAGCGATTTTACTGCCCCTCAGAGAACTGGAGGAAGCGCGTAGTGCTTTTTGGTAGTCATTTGTTGATAAGGTATTCATTTTATTATGTTTTATGTCATTTAACTTCTCTTTCTATAGATCTTGATATATTCGGGTACTTTGTGTTCCAATTTCTATTGAATTTACTCATTGCGTTCCTCGTTTTTAGTACAATTCTCTTGATCTCCCGACTTCTGTATCTGCTCCTGTGACATTTCAAATAAGTGGGCCCTTGCACTGCTTCTAGAAATCTATTGAATCTCAAATCCTAATTTGGAACTTGTATTTATATAAGACTACATTTACTTCAGTCCTATTTATCTTTTGCTCTACATGGCTAAGTTGGCTTTTTGTTTTCTTGTCAGAAAGTCTGAGCTGGTTTTTTGGATTTTTTCACAAAATTTTTGTCGAGTTTTCATTTCTGCTAATGTTAATATTGTTGACAGGTTGGCAGAACGTACCCAAGTGCAGCAATTTTATTGAGCCTGAAAGTATCAGTTCCAGGCCTAATAGTGACATGGCTGGTCAATCAGCTTCTTCATCAGCAAGTTCCTCTTCCTGGACTTCCAAGCAAAATAAACAATTTGAGAGGGCCTTAGCTCTCTATGACAAGGACACTCCTGACCGTTGGCTCATTGTTGCTTCGATGGTTGATGGGAAATCACCAGAGGAAGTCAAAAAACATTATGAGATTCTGGTAGAGGATTTCAAGTGCATTGAAGCAGGCCAGGTGCCTTGTCCCAACTACAAATCTTCGACAAGTTCGGGGTAGGGTAGAAGTGGAGCACAGGCATGTCTAAAATTTCTCTCCCTTTTGCATGTATGCTATAGTTTTTTAATTAGTAAAGACAACCAACCTATATATAAGTCAATACTGTCTAGCAGCGTCAATTTCGTTTCAAACAGTCATGGATGACTCTTCTTCGTTTTGGTTTTCAGCTCATAGATATCTCATTGCCTGTGACTTAGCTGCGAATTACCTCTGATTCGATATGTTTTAACTTTTTTCACTCTGACCTAATAACAGAGCTTAAATAAAAATGCATTTTTCTATCTTGGAGGACACTAATCATCACCAGGATCCCTCGAAATATCATTTTAGCGTAGATCTCAATATTTCTCTTCCCATGAAACACAGTTTGAGGAGTTCCGCTTAACATCAATCTTTTGAAATATCTTGCTAATTAAGATCTCCCATAGCAGGGACATGATTGTGTTATTTTATGCACATATATTTAAACTACATATTTCAACTCGGCCACAATTCCCAATTTCACTGAATATCTTAATCATTATGTCACAAGTTTGTTGAGAGATTAGGTTTGTATGATAGAGATTTTAAGAATTAGCAGTCTTTGCTTTTAAACTACGTTCGAAAGGAGCTTAAACACTCATATTTTCACCATAGTTTGAAAATTCTGTGGAGATTGTATAAAAATTTCAGTAGTCAAAAGTATAACACTTTCGAAAGTCCTCCAAAGCTCTACCTAACCTTTTGATTATCTTTGCTTCATCACTGGTTAATATTTTTCCTCACACGTCATGGACCACTTAAAGGGAATCTGTTCTGTCAAAATCACTTTTAGGCACTTCACTGCAAGTTCATACTCACTGTTCATTCAGTCTAATTCTCGATGCTTCCATTAGCCCACCAGGGAGTGAGCATAATAATGACCACTTCCAAGAAGATTACTGATTCTCCACGGTGAAGGTGGTCCCTATTCCAAAGATCACTTTGGAGGTGGATGCAAAGTTTCTTCTGAGAGAGACTTGAACCAACTCCCCAGGACACTTATGAATACTGTATTTAGTAAATAGAAACAACAGACATGTTACATCCTAGCTGTGGGATCACTCAAATTGCTTTTATTGGTAAAAGTCTCATCTCCACCTGATCTTTTCAGGCAAATGATACTTATAAATACTGTATTTGATAAATACAACAGCAGACATGTGAAGTCCTAGCTGTGGGGACATTTCAACAGCTTTTATGGGTAAAACTGATGTCTCCACTTTATCCATCTACGAAAAAATAGCTGTGTGGAGAATAATTCATTCATAAATATATGCATCACTTGTGTAATGTTGGGTCAATATGACAGAATATTAGGATTGGATCACTAAGGAAGATTATTAGAATAAACCAGTGATTCAAAAAGAGCTTGAAACTCTTATTTCACTGTCATTAAGTTTCATATGATTGATTACTAAGTTCATTGACTCTCTTTGCACTAAACAATTTGGTGCAGGTGTTATATCTGCCTGATGCAGCATTGATGTACGTGAAGTGAGGCCGGTTCATCATTACGCTTAGTATTATTACTTATTTCTGAAGCAGCAACATCAGTGGACAAATTTTAGAAGAAATTTCTATTAAGAATCTAGTATATGGGAAAAAGGATAGAAAGAATGACGCGTTTGAAATGTATGTCGTAGTCTAATATGTAAATATATGTACATGCACCATCACAGCAAGCAAGATCTGTAATAGTTCTTTTGAATGTACAGTTTTTCATCATATGTAATTAAATATGCATATTTACATATTGTTTATTATAAAAGTTATATCTAACGAGTGAAATTAAATTGTTGTGTCATATTTTTAGTAGTGTGTAGGTTGAGATTTTACATTATATATCATTTAAAATGGAAATTGTCAAAATTCTTATAAATATTGTGAAATTAAATTTAGGGTAAAGAATCAATTTGTGAGAAATCACAAATTGTGTTATGTTTTTAATGGTTAAATTTTTTTATTAATATGTGTATTTTTTTGGTGTGACAATTAGAGTAGGAATTATTAATGGCTGATACTAAATTAAATGTTATACATTGATATTATAATTTTATTTTTAGTTTCGATACGTAAATTTTATAATGTATATAAAGATGGTAGTATTAAACATTATTAGTTTCTTTATTTCCAATAAAGATGAATCACCTTAATAATAAAAAAAAAAATATCGTTCAACCAGTCAAATTTAAGATTAATTATATATTTGTTTTTGTGAAATTTTTAAATAGTTAACTAATGTGTTTTATTTATAAAAAAACTTCATAAAACAAAGTGTTAAAATATAATTTATCAATTTTTTCTATCTAATTTTAATTTTTGCAAGCTTAAAAAGTGTTATTTGAATCACATTTCTTTCATAAACCTTTATGTTTTTCATAATTTTTTATCTTTTTAAAGTTGTAAATTGAAAATAAGAATGCACTTTTCAAGAAAACAACTAATCTATCTTTTTATTTTTATTTTTCCATTATGCAATTTTATTTTTTTATTAGAGCATTTTCATATATATATATGAAATATGTTTAATAAAAAATTAAATTTGAAAAATTATAATGTGAAATTCAGAAATAATATGTCATAGAATAGAGAATTCTATTAATCCACTCTCATAAGTCTATGAGCTGACATTGGAAATCCCAAGGGATTTTGCTCATTTATGTTGCAAGTACAAGAAATTTTAGACAGAGAAATAAAATTCAAACTCTTATGAATAATATATCAAAAAATAAACAAAAAATTAAATAAAAAGGAAAATAACATCACAAGGCAAAGAAAGTAAGATCATAAATATCAAACTCAAATGAAGTGTGACACAAGTGTAAGGAGAGGATGTGAAAAGGTTCTCATCTTTGGAAAAAAAAGACAATGCCATGTAGGAAGAAATATTGGTCAACATCAAAGTCAATCTATTACCCATCTAACAATAAAATTTCTAAATTTGAAGGCAATATCAATTCTTTTTAATCACATTCACCAAAGTTTTAATGTATACTTTAGTTTATAATTTTTATAGTAATTTAAATATGTTAATACATATTTTAATCATAACACACTTACATAACTTATTGGACTAAGTAGGGATACAATATAGCTAGTTGTTATTGGAGTTTATCCCCTTTTCAGTTTCAAGAATAATTATGAAGTGTGCATTTTATAAGGGCTGGAAAATTTTTAGAAAGTTTGGATACAAACAAAAGAGAATAATTTGAAGATCCTAGACCCTATTAGCCAATTAGAGAAAATATGTTCAGTGCACACTTGTACATTGATTTGGGTGCGGGGGGGCTTAGGGTGTCTGTGTGGGGGAGGGGATGGAACACAATGTGAATTAGTATGGTTGGGGTCGGGGTGAGTGGCAGCGTTTATTAGTATAATTCAATTTTTACTTATTTGCAAATTCAAGAACAATAATAAAAAAATCACATTTGAGAAACAAGATTTGTATAACATACAACACATTGTAGGAATTATGGTGTATATTTGCAACTGCTTATGAAGTTTTAATCAAAATCATAAGACAAAAACCTACTATGTTGCTCTATAGAATTCAATTCACAATTTAGAACATAATCACAAACATGTAATGAAAAATAACACATGCACACAATTTTTTTTCCAGGGGAAAGCCATCTGCTAAAAACCCCTTTCCCTGCTTGCATTAATTTGATGAATAGAGATGTATTAAAATTTCTTTCCTCAACTGAGCACAACCTACACGCGAATAACCTTTCTTTTTGCTCACTGAGAAGCTCTAACCCATACTTAGACAATTTCTACCTCTACTTGAACCCCTATTTCCTTGTGCAATTTCTTGAGAAATTAGGCCCTTAATATTTAGGAAATTCCTCAAATTCATTAGGCAATTCGCAAGTTTTATCATCTAACTACATGCAACACCTGTACACTCAAGACTAGTCTACAAGTTATGTTATGTTGCCTTGGAATCTCCATCATAGCTCGGGAAATTGAATTCTCTGCATGGACTAGTTATTTTGGTTGATTGATCAGTTAACTGGATGATCACTGAGTTAGAATGAACTCTCACTACACAACTAACCTTCCACTAGTTCCTCCAATAGTTGGAACTAGTTTAACTGAAAACAACTTGAAATAACTGACCTTAATCACTACAAATTAGAAATCACACATGATTAACTGAACCCCAAGTCATCTGACTCAAATTTACTAAGTAAATTGGGTGACACAATAAATTCCACATGAGATAACTGCATCCAAGTTGTCTGTTGATGTGGAAATTCAAATTTTCTCAATTTAATCATGAAAAAATCAAATTGAGAATTTATTGTTGCATTTTTCAACACTCCCTCTCAGTAAGAAAATGATTATCAACAACCCTTATCTTTCACCTATCAAACTTTCATTTCCCTCTTGAAAAATCATTTGTCAAAATGTTAGCATCTTATTCCTTTGTCGGAATGTGATGAAGCGACATTAGCTGGCTCTCCACTTAATCACGTAAATGGTGATACAAGATATCTATATGCTTGGATCAATTGTGAAATACAATATTCTTAGAGATCTTGATGCAATTTTGATTCTCACAGTTGGATCCATCATCTGACCAAATATTCCCTCAATTATCTTTCTAATCCAGATCACCTCACATCCTGCCTGTATTCTTCTTCTGCCGAGTTGAGCGCCACATATATTTTCCTCTTGTTGTACTAGGAAACTGATGTAGACCTAACACTGAAAATTCTATCTAATGTACTCTTTTGGTCGGATGGACTCCCTGCCCAATATGCTTCTATGAATCCACACAAATTCACTCCCTTTGTGCATCTATATCATACTCTAAATTCGGTATCTCCTATGAGGTATTATAAAACATGCATAGCTTTCTTCCAAAATAATTTGGTTGGCCTAACCAAGGAAAATTTTAAGGATGGAAAAATTTCTTAAAGTTTAAAACATTGGCGAATATCACTAATCCCTAATATGAAAACTATAAAATGTTTATTGATATATTTGTAAAATTATTCAAATTTATAATTATTTTATATATAGTCTCTATATAATGTTGGCGATTTTTAACGTAAAATAATTTTATATTCTAAAATTTGGGCGAATCCTCTTTTACAAAATTGGAAATTGGCGAATCTTTTTTGTGGAAAAATCGTGGAAAATTAGCCCACTGGGCGAACATTAGCCCCTAAAATTTTCCATGGGCCTAACGATAGCTTGCCTCAGTTGGTGGATTGCATAGCACATATTTGGCCATGTGTTCACAAGATGCATTAGCGAACCCACTAGCTACCGACAAATGGTAGAATCCACTTCTTCACCTGAGGTGGCATCCTCTTTCCTCTAGTTGGTTGCTAGGGGTGTCTCCATGGATTTACAACTCTCCATGCAGAATATCTGTAGTATCTCATTTGCATACATTTCTTGAGACACAAATAGTTCTTCATCGCCTTTCCATACTTCCAGCCCAAGGAAATAGTGCATGAAACCCATGTACTTCATTTCAAATTCCCTTGGAAGGTCCTCCTTGCAACATATGATCAGTTTCTCATTACTATTTAAAATTAAATCATCAACATATAAGACAATAATAATAAATTTACCTTCTACCAAGATGTGATAGAGGTTTTCATTTGCTTCATTTTCGGTGAAGCCCAAACTGATCAGATAATTGTCGTTCCTGGTGTACCAAGCACATGGTGCTTGTTTAAAAATGTACAATGCTCGCTTGAGTCTAGACACATGAGAATCTCGATCAAAAGTCTTAAAATCTTTAGGTTGCTCAATGTACACATCCTCCTCAATAACCCCATTGAGAAATGTTGTTTTTGCATCCATCTAGTTGATATTCCACCCCATCTGCCTAGCCATAGCAAGATTTTCTCTAATGGATGAATACCATGCTACGGGAGCAAAGGTCTTTTGACTCTCCTCATAGTCAATTCCCTCAAATTGAGAGAATATTTTGGGCACAAATTTGTCCTTATACTTCTTTATTATTTCATCTGTTGCATGCTTAACCTTGAAGATCCATATCGAACCCAAAATTTATTTATCTACTAGTCCTGGGACCACTTCCCAAACATTGCTCTTTAAAAGGATTCATACTCTTCCACCATTACATCAACTCATACAATTTGTTCCACTTATTCCTTGAAAGAGGAGGCCTTAGCCTATACAAGCTCACTCATTAAAGCCATGTAGCTAGTGTACCTCTCTTATGACCTCAATTGTCTGTGCAAATTTGAAGGAGCTTCCACATTCTCCCTCGCATCCTGCACAAGTCTATCAGCCTCCCTGGTTCATTTTCTTCCTTGTCTAGAAGGTTTTTCTATAGTACATGTCTCCACTCTCTTCTGCTCAATTTTTGGCTACTCCACAACTTCTTGAGGCTCCTCCTTTAGAGAAAAAAGATACTCTTCTGGTGGGATCTAAAGCTCCCTCTGAAGAGAGCATCACATGGCTTTCTCCTCATCAAAATGTACATCCCTTCACACAATTGTCATTCTAAGGGATGGAAAGTACACACTGTAGTTGTGATGAGTTTCTATGTAACCCACAAATACCCTCAACTCTATTGTCAGCTCAAGCTTCTTCCTTGATTCTTTGGAGACATGGCAGTAAAAGGAGGCTCCAAAATCTGGAAGTGAGACACATCTGACTTCCTCCTCGAGAAAGCCTTCTCCAGCATAATCATACCAAGAACCCGATGAGGAATCCATTTATGCAAATAGACGATTGTGTTGCATGCCTTAGACCAAAAATGCAAAGGTAGGGCTTGGTCATGTAACATAACTCTCGCAATTCCCCCAATCCTACGGTTCTTTCTCTTAGCCACCCCATTCTGTTATGGGTTGTGGGTGTTGTAAACTCTCTTCAAATTCTTTCTTTCGCATGGAAATTTTTGAATTCATTCGAAACATAGTCACCTCCATTATCACTCCTGAGAACCATCACCTTCTTACCAATTTCTTTCTCAACTAGGGCCTTGAATTCTATGAAATTGGAGAATTCCTCATCTTTCTTCTACATGAAGAAGATCTAACACTTCCTTGAGAAGTCATCAATAAAAATGAAAAAATATTTGTGTTTAGCAGTGGAGGTTGTTGAGAAAGGTCCACAGACATCAAAGTGGATCCTTTCCAAGAATGTATGTTATTTGCTGTCCTGAACATGGAATATGGATTTTCTGTACTTCCCGAAAGTACATCCTTTGCATACATCATGCTACTCAAGTGCCCCTTTAGGAAGGCTAGTGGTTATTTACTACATAACATTCAAGGAACCATGATGCAAATAACCAAGTCTTCTATGCCAAATATCACCGACATCGTGACTCTATACTTCCCCCCCTTAGCGCTTAATGCAACACAATCTTCCACATCTAGCTTATATAAGTTATTCACATGAACACTAATTTTCTCCACCTATCTCGTGGCTATGTGTCTTAGGAATTCTTTCCCATGTCTAAATATCACATCATAACCATGGTCTTCCAACACTGCAACAAATATGAGATTATTCTTTAGACTTGAAATGAACATGACATCCTTGAGTCTAAGAGGGGAGATTGGCTCCCTCTAAAAGGTTATGATACCAATCCCTGTCATGTTGTACCTTCTATCACGCCCAGTTCAATGTGCATCTGGAGATATTTCTCCTCTAGGTCACTATAAAACTTTCTACCCCTTGTCATGTCATATTCCAAGTACCACATGCTTCCCATCATTTTGTTGGCCATGCATGCAATAAGGGTGAAGTCAAGATAGAACTGTGAAGCTAAAGATTCACTTGCTGGTCCTCTTAAGGTATTCTTTCTTGACTTTTTGTGTAGACATTTCCTGGCATAGTGCTTGAATTTATGACAATTAAAGCATTTAATTTTGGAAAAATCTTTTTCCTTGCCCCCTTGGTTGGATTCTAGTTTTGTTTGAGATTTCTTCACTTTTTCCTTCTTTCCCTTTCCATCAAATGCATTTTTTTCTTCATTCTCTCCCTTGGATGAATTTCCATCTCTAGTATTCTGCCTTATTTCCTCTTGTACCAAATTAGACCATAAGCATCCACAATTCAATGATTTCTCTCTCCCGTTCACTAAATCTTGGTAGCTATCCCAACTCTTGGGAAGGCCTAGAAGGGTTAGGATTACCAAGTAATCATCTAAAATATTAATAGCAACTCCTGTAAGCTCATCACGCACTTGTGTGAACCTGCTCAGATATTGTTGAATAATGTCATTCTTTTGCATCTTGATATTTTGAAGTTTATCCATGAGCGACAATATCCTATGGTCGATGCTATTTTGGAACAAATCTGTGTGCTTTCCACATTGCATAAGGAGTTTCTTTCAGATGGATATTTGTGAAAATGTAGTCTCGTACTCCCTCTAAGATTATTCTCCTCAGCTTGGCCACATATTTTTTCCATTGGTCTAGGTTTTGTGCATCACATGCTTGTGGTTTTTTAATATATGTCTTGAAATATTCTAGCAATCGACCATCATCCAATACTACCTCGATGTGATTCTTCCATGCAATGAAATTAGAGCTCCCTTCCAAGGCATACTCTAGTCTCAGCCCATTGAAGGTCATCTTCACAAATCTGAATAGATCATGCTACACTGAACTACAAATTCGAACGTCCTCAGAAACAACTTTGAAATTCCTGCTTTGATACCATGTACAAATCATGGTGTATATTTTCAACTTCTCATTATGTTTTAATCAAAACCACAAGACACAAACATTCTCTAATGCTCTATGGAATTCAATTCAAAATTTAGAACGTCAATCACAAACATGCAATGAAAAATAACACACATGCACACAGGATTTTCTAAGGGAAAGAAATATCCTAAAAACCCTATGCATGCTTGAATTAATATGATGAATAGAGATGTATTACAATTGGTTTTCTCAACTGAGCACAACCTTCAAGTAAATAACCTATCTCTCTGCTCACTAAGAAACTATAACCCATATTTAGTCAATTTATAGCTCTGCTTGAGCCCCTATTTCCTTCTGTAATTCCTTCATAAATTAGGCCCCTATTATTTAGGGAATTCTTTAAATTGATTGTCAAATTACTAAGGTTGATCATATGTCTGAATGCAACACATGTACACTCAAGAATAGTATACAATTGATGTTACAGTACCTTGGAATATCCACCACAATTGGGGAACTCAATTTGTGTACATGCACCAGCTATTTTGGTCTAATTGATTAGTTAACTCAATGATCATTAAGTTACATTGAAGTATCACTGCACAACTAACCTTCCACTAGTTCCTCCAATAGTTGGAACTAGTTTAATTGTAAACAACTTGAAATAACTAACCTTGATTGCTACAAATTATCAATCACACATGCTTAACTGAACTCCAAGCCCTCTAACTTGAATTTACTAAGTAAATTGGGTGACACAAACCATATTACGTGAGCTAACTACATCCATGTTATCTATTGATATGGAAATTCAAATTTTCTCAATTTAATGAAGGGAAAATCAAATTGATAATTTCTTGCTGCATTATTCAACGCACGCCACTTACATGGAAACCCTTTCAATGTAAACCATAATACTTATTTGTATAACTATTTGTAGGAACCAAACTACTATTACAAATATTTGTAGGCACTAACCTACTAGACACACAAATCCATGCTACTACGAACAAACCTCACAAGAGATGTCGATGTATTTTTCTATGTGGTACCTACCTACATATAACTTCTTCAAAAATGATTTATTCACAAAAACACTAGATTTTCTTACTATTTCTTTAAATCTTCTCAATGACGTGGCAAGTGAAAGTTATAGTAAAATTCCCAGAAACTCGCTGATTCTTAGCCTCTTCCCAAGAGGAAACTTGTATAGTGTGCCACATGTCCATTTATTTATATCCAATTCTAAAATTTTTGTTTGAGTCACTTTGGTATGTCTCCTCATATATTTGAAAAATCCACAGTTTTAAGTATCCCGGGAAACAATTATAGTGAAAATGGCATGATCACTCTTTTGAAATTGATTTTAGGACCATTCACAAACCATAACTTCCATAGGGTATATCTTCAAAAATATAGTGAACCAAAATGTGTTTTTTTACCAAAATGTTGAGTCTTTTTCTCAATATGCTCAAAATTTATGGTCTCATTTTTCACAAAATTTGAATTATAGTAAAAGTTCCAAGTCTACTAATTTAACATTTATTTTAGGATCATTCAGAAACCCTAACTTTCTATAGGATATATTTTCAATATTACAACATAATAGAATCTAAAAAAATTATCATACATATCTTACAATATATTATTTATCTAATCCAAATCTCATGTATAAAAAAATTCATAAAATAAATTATAAAAAAATGTCCCAAAATAATGTGTGTGAAACAAATTTCACGACAAATCACAAACTTGACTTACACAATATGTATATTCAAAAGTATAGTGAATCAAAATACAAAACTTTAACTCGATGTTCCCCTTGATCGCTTCTTAATATGCTCAAACTTTTACCCGTTGAAGCATTCCAAAAGAAAATTTATAGAGAAAATGCAGAGATGGCTCATTCATTCAACAAATTACATTTTTAACCACACACACTTTTATTCTAATCATTTCTCCTCTTAAATATTATAATAGCCCTTTTATGGAAAACCCATTAATTCAAAAACACATGTCAACTCCTTAATTAAATAATTGATTACTGCTTTATTTCATTCTTCAAATACCAAGGGAAAATAACATGGGCTTCCTGAAGCATGGGTTTAAAACTGTCATCTCACTTTTGGACCTCTTTATGGCAGTTCACTTTATAACCTTTTCATGTGGCTTTATCTTTTATTTTGACATCACCATTTTCACAAGAACCAAAATTTTGATATATATATATATATATATATATATATATATATATATATATATATATATATATATATTGTTTTTGACGTCAATGACAACAATTTGGTCGACAATCTCCTCCTTTTTCATTGATGGAAATATTGGAATGAAACACATTACCCACTACAAATAGAAAGAATTAATCTTACAACAACACTCCTTGTGTTGTGGGAAATTTTTTTGTAAGGTTATGGTACTTTATAACCTTAACAAAGTGGAAAAAAACTTAACAAAGAAATCCAAGAATACATGGGAAAGAAGAAATACTTAGAGACCTAACATTGATGTAGATCCTGAAGTCCCTTTGTTGTCCCTCGCTCCAAATATTCAAGCTTACAATTGTCATAACACTAAGATAACTGAAATATAGAAATCAATACATACTTGTGTTTCAAAATATATTTCACCTATAGGAGTATATTACTTTACTCCAACAAGCCTTCGTAATGCTTTTCTAGATAGTAATGCTTATAACAAGGGTTACAGTCAAGCAAATTCAACACAAATGGATGGAAATAAGGAACTGAAAAAGGGAAGGAATGAGGAATGCTTTCTATCGAGAGAATATAATTATTGTTACAACCAGCGTGAAGGAACATCAAATATATTTGTTCCTCACTTTCTTCCAATGAATATGTACACATAGAAAAAAAATTACTAGATCCAACAATTTGAAATACCTTTTACTGTTAGTGCATAATTGAAATCAAATGCATTAGTACAAATGAAAAAAAATAATGATATAATGGGGAGAATTATCAAATAATCATATTATAAGATAATAAAGAGGTACATAGTTGGTCCTCCATAGCCATATCCCTCATCCCCGTTTCATGGCAACTCAGTGTTAAGAAGAACAAGTTTAGTGGCTTATTCCAAAGAAGACATTTCGTCTAAGTTCAAACAAAACTTTGACATGTCAACCTATCCTCCTCCTATGAACCTGGGATTAAAATGTTTTTATATATATTTCTAGGGACTGATCACATTGCATCTAAACACTTTCTTGACCATGTTTCTGTTAACATAATTTTGTCACATTAGGCAAATGACCATCACTTTGGATCTTTTGCTATCCACAAATGTGTCCCAAGGACATTCTCCTGCAAGGTTTGAATCTAAATCATCCTAAATAAAGTGGAATTTATGGATCCTATGGTACAAAACCTTGATTTTGGCTACCTGTGCAGTTCCCTAGTTGATTTTTGGGCACACACATAGAATACCTTTAATAGATGTGCATAAGTACGCATTGTCTTACATTGTGACCTATGAACATGAATTAAAGTATGTAAAAATAAAAATTAAAGTCTAGAACCATTGTTGGTAGCATTTATCCTAACCAACAAGATTTGAATGGGTTCTTATTCAGTATGAATCCCTCCCATCATGGAGTGACTCCCCTTCGTTTGTGGAACCTCTATCCCACTATTAGTTGGTCTCATCCCTTGGAGAATGGATCCAAAACTTCCCATTCTTGGCCTATAAAGCAGCTACAGGTATCAGGATTCGAGGAGGACTATTGGAAGTAGGTTGATGCTATTGAGAATAGGTTGGAGGGATTTATTACAAGGGAGAGAGTTGGAGATTGTTGAAGGGGCTTGCAACATCAAGGCTATAAGTCTATAAGGATTTTCTATAGTTTTATGAAAATGGAAGCAATTGTTCTTTCTCAATAACATCTTCATTGATTTAATTTGTAAGATTCCTTGATCACTTACATGGATTTTGGTTGCATATTGATAATTTTATGATATATAATTGGTTAATTAGTTCATTTATCTTTTTCATTATATGATAGATGCTTTGATCTCTTGCTTGTCTCTGCCTATGCATATCTCTTTCAAGACATTATGGAGAAGCTATCGGGAGAAATTAGAGGACATCTAGAACATCGAGGAATGAATGATCAAAACCTTTGAGGGACTTCATCAATCATTTCATTAAATCAGTAAGAGGCCTCTATCATTCTATTTTCTTTCAATCAATTAGAGTCTAGAGAAAGGTAGCAGTTCATGTTTGTTTTTTACTAGGGCTATTTGATGTTTAGGGAGATCACTCTTGCTACAAGGGGGACAAGTCCACATAACAAATTGGAAACTCTGTTGTGGAATCATTTCAATCTCCATTATTTTTCCTTGTTTGAACTTTTCAACCTGTTGCATAAGCCTTCTTAGAGTGTCTCGAAATTTTATAAATTCAGATTTTGGGTTGGACTTGAATTTTTTTTTTTTTTTTCTAAATTCCCCCATTGCCCACACTTTTGCTTTAGTCATAGTGCGCAATTCTGTGCATTTCCCTTTTAGCAATAGAGAGTATTCACACTAGTTTACTCCAGAGCCTACGCACATCCCTGGAACATTTGAAAAACTCAGTTATATCCTCTTTAGAACCAAACTTTTGGTTTTTTCCTATTTTTTTACACATTTTTGAACCTCCTATGAGTAATTGTAAGTCTCTCTAAGTGTTATGAAGAGTTTTTCTTATGATTATCTTCCTTTAGAAAATTAGGGTAAGGTATTATCTTGTGAATGGTTGATTTATCAAAAGAGTGGTCTGTTAGCCTTATCTTCTTGATTGTATATCTTTCTTCTGTCAATTACATAAGGTTGTGAGTCTAGTTTTCTCTTTTGTGAAAGTTTCATTTATGTGTCAAAATAAATGATTTTCATGATTAGGTATTGTTTGTGAAAAATACTTCTAGTACTAGTTTCGAAATGGAAAAATATTTTTCTTTTTGCTACAAGTGAATTCATAGCATTTTATTGATCCAGTTTTAGTTATTATTGGTTTCTTGTTGCATTTTTCAAATTTCTAACTCATTGTATGAAAAGATAGATTTTTTGTTGCATTTTTTGAATTTCTGACTGATTGTATGGAAAGGGAGATTTCTTGTTTTCTTGTATTATTGGTCAAAGTGAAAATTTGAAATTAGATATTTTCATTTTAGGAAAAGGGTTTGTTATCAGCCCAAGAAACTCTCCTAGGTTGTAGCTCGAAGATGCTCGGGAACATTACAATCTCAAGTAAATGTTGGAAATGGATGAATGGAAGGAATGATGCATATTCAAGCCAAATAACCACTTCTACTTTGCTTGACTCCAGACATGCGTGACACCCACAGACTACAAGGCTTTAGACCACCAATTACTCACAGTTTAAGGATTGGGTGAATATGGAGAATACTGACCACACTAGCAGATGCACAGGACCCTACGATGGCCAGTTGCAACCAATAAAGAGGTCTACAAATCTAATTCCCTAGTGCACAAACAGGATGACAACTCTTTGTCTCTAAGTGAAAAGAAACCTGATTGACAGAGTCACTGATACATACAAGATTATAACACAGAGGTGGGATGATATCCCCTCTAATGCTAAACATCAAGAGTTTAGTAAGAATGCATATCAAGCACAACCTAGAACAGAAAAGAGATGGAAAGTGAGCAATTAACACCAAAAGAAGCTTGTATTAGCTGAAAATAAAGATGAGACGTTGCAAGTACCAAAGCAGTTACAGTCTCCAGAAGTTGAACCTTACATCAAAACAATAAGCATCAACCCTAATTACATCTGATTTCTGGGTATATATAGAGTTTCATTACAAAGGCACTCAACCATTCTAAGTATGGAGGGGTCATAATTGACCACCAACCACTTTAACTGCCCGATGGATTCTGAGTGCGATTTTCTTGCAGAAGTGGATGAAATTGATCTTCTCGGGTACTCTGTTGTCCTCTCAAGTGGCTGGAGTGTCATATGGGATGAAGTCCCATAACTATTAAATGCATTTTCCTGTTCGTGCTCTGTCCCTTTCCTTCTCAACCATTCTGTTTCTTGAATGTGGATGTTGAGGAGGAAATGTACCTGGTACTGAAAACTGGTCACGTTCATCCTTTCGAAAGCATGGAACAGTTAAAGTACACGATCTATGCAGTGGGTGGAATAGTCGGATGGAGGAACGAGACTGGCCATCAGATCAGGTGGATAGATGGTGGAGATGGCTTGGCGAGGGACATCGGGAGAAGTGGGAGTGGAATAAGCATGGGCCGTTGGATCTGGGCGGAACTAATCAGATGGCGGAGGAGTGATCGGGTGAGACAGGAGTCATCAGATCGGGTTTTTTTGGGTAATTCTTTGTGCCTTTACATATGGTGATGTGTGATTGCAATTAGATCTCATCGCAATATCGCATTGGTGGAAGTAGAGGGGCGTGACTTTTATACACACATGGATGCGATTGCGACCAAATCACATCGCAATATCACATCAGCGGAAGTTGAGGGGTGCGGCTTTGTACAGACATGGATGCGATCTGCAATAGCGATTAAATCGGGATATGATAAAGGAATTAATCATTTTTAGGACTGATGAAGGGAGAATGAGCGGGGCAAAGGAAAAGGAGAAAGTGACTATTATGAGCTTCCCTTTAAGCATGACCAAGCGGACCAAGCTCATTTCTGACCTTCAAAAACTGAAGCTATGTAGCAGCGCTAACACTGGCTCCTTCTGGGTATGAGATCCTCCCTATGAGGTCTCAAGAACTGTAGACCACTACCTCTACATCAGAACAAGATTAAAAATATTGCCTAGTATTCCATTGGGCATGGAGTCTAGTTAAGTCTACACTAAAACCTGTAAAAGAACACATTTACAACATTAAGGCTTGAAAACCTTAAACAACATAAATTTTCAAAAACTGCCCATTTACTGGGCCACCAAAATTGTTTCCCTTTCTCTTGGTTAATATGCATGTCAGCCGGTTCATCAAAGATTTGGGAAATCGGGTTTATTTGATCAACTACCTCAAAACGTTTAGGGAATTTGACCTTATCAGGTAGAGATGGTTTATATTTCACCCCTTCTCTGTATGCTCTTATCCTTGGATGTTCTTCGTGGAAGATTTTGTACACCTGCTGAATAACAAGGGTTGTTGTGTACTTGGTTGTATCCTTTGTGGCCTAATCAATTAATATGAATGGTGAATTGATGTTTTCTAGTGTATGGGACATAAAGACTTCACCTACTTCCATAGCTTACTTAGAACCTGCCCCATCCAAGGAGGTATCCCAAAACCGTGCACCTTCTTCCTCCTTGATCTGGAAAACTACCCTTTCAAGCTATGTTGAGTCCATCTCGGCAGGCTTCGTGATATCAAGACTGAGATTATCAATATTAGCCTTGAGCATTGAGTTATAGCTGGCCTTAGAGCGTAGGAGGCAATTATGAGTGGTTTTATCTTGAACAGATAGAGAAGTGCAAGATGATGGAGAGCTTTCTTCACCCTTTTTTATCACTGGGCTGAGGATAACAGCAGGTTGGTCAATTTGCAGAGATGCATAGTCATTAGAAGCTGGGAAAGCTTTAGGCTCAAGCTCTTCAAGGATGGTGGGACCTGCCGCTGGTCAGTTCTGCTTATAAGCTTGTTGTTCTGTAGGTACAACAAAATTATGAGCAGGGCCTTTGGATAATGACTTTTCATAGGCAACACTGGTTAAGAAGGGGGCACTGCCCTTGTCTTCCATACCATTGACTTCATCCTCTTCCTCAAATTGCTCTTCCTCCATGACTATACTCTGGAAAAGGATCTTCACCCTTTGGTCTTCGTTTGCCTCTTTACTTCTCTGCCAACTCTACAACTGCTCCTGTGCTCCTCTGTATGGATTTTGATTTGGAAGAGCATAGGAATTAGGAGCTCCTGGTTTCCTAGAATGCTACGCAACTCTTAATTTGGAATCTTCAGAGGCTAATGACTCAATCACCCTAGGATTTTTGTCAATCTTAGGATCTAAGGATGACGAGAGCTCATCCCTATGCAAGTTCCCAAATTCAGTGTGATAATAGAGCAGATCCTTCTTATCCCCCCAATGCTTTAGGAACACATCATCTAAGGCCTCAATGTCTGCTATAGACCTATGGGGAAATTCTTTGAACCACTTTCTAGCCTCACCATCAAGGCTATGGACAAACACTCTCATCCCCATAGTGTCTTCACTAATATCTAAGTTATCAACATAACTATAGAAAGATTCAAGGTGTTCTTCAATTGTTACTCCCTCTGTACCAGTGAACTTGGGCATATATTTCTGATACTCTCCTGCAGGCATGGCATTCAAAGGAATAGGCAAGACCAAGGGTCCATACCTAACAGCTATGATTCTTTCCATCTTCGTGGGAGCTTGTTGGCCTGCCATGACTAGGATATGTGGAAGGATATTGGCAGATTAAATGGTAGGAAGTAATGAAATGGACAACAGAAATGAAGGAATATGATGGACTGTATGGGGGGCTTTCTTTGGACTGAGATCTAAAGGGGAATTAACTGAACAAGGAGTTGTATGAATCTCTGAAGGTATTTCTTTACTAACAGTGCTAGGGTCTAAATCTTCAAATTGTATATCCTTAGCTATAACCTTCTCGTTCAAAGATACATAAGGTTTCTTAGGCTTACCTTATCCTCATGCTCATTTCTATGATGTTTTCTTCTTCTTAGCAATCTCTTCAGGGTCAGGCACTGGGTCAGCTGGTGATTTTTGAGGATTTCTTCAGGTATGCCTCACAAACTGAGCCAGAACTGAAACGTGGAGTCACCACCAGGTAGGTTATCCAGTAGAGTCACCAGATAGATGATTACAACCAGAGATGTGTCCAGACTTTTTCTATCATCAAAGCATGGAACCGTGTCGTTCTCCCAGAGAAGCTGAGCTTCAACCTCCTCGCACTGGAAATGGCGCCAATCGATGTTATCACCCTAAGAAACTCTCCTAGGTTGTAGCTCGGATATGCTTGGGAACATTACAAACTCAACTAAATGTTGGAAATGGATGAATGGAAGGAATGATGCATATTCAAGCCAGATAACCACTTCTACTTTGCTTGACTCCAGACATGCATGAACACCCCAAGACTATAAGGCTTTAGACCACCAATTACTCACAGTTTAAGGATTGGGTGAATATGGAGAATATTGACCACACTAGCAGATGCACAGGACCCTGTGATGACTGGCTACAACCAGTAAAGAGGTCTGAAAATCTAATTCCCTAGTGCACAGATACGATGACAGCTCTCTGTCACTAAGTGAAAAGAAACGTGATTGACAGATTCACTAATACATACAAGATTATAACACAGAGGTGGGATGAAAACCCCTCTAATGCTAAACATCAATAGTTCAGGAAGAATTCATATCAAGCACAACCTAGAATAGAAAAGAAATGGAAAGTGAGAAATTAACAGCAAAAGAAGCTTGTATTAGCTGAAAATGAAGACGAGACACTGTAAGTATCAAAGTAGTTACAGTCTCTAGAAGTTGAACCTTACATATAAACAACAACCATCAACCCTAATTATATCTGATTTCTGGGTATATATAGAGTTTCATTACAAAGGCACTCGGCCATTCTAAGTATGGAGGGGTCATAATTGACCACCAACTGCTTTAACTGCCTGATGGAGTCTGAGTGCGATTTTGTTGGGTCCCTATAATACTAGTGATTACCCCATTACTATTGTAGTTGTATCCCTTATTAATATTTTTGTGCCCCTATTGTCCCCATATTGTTATTACTGTGCCCCATAAAATCCCTCTATTACTATTTTTGTGGCTTTATATTATTATTGTTAGGTCGGCTGGGTTATATTGTGACTCCTTAGACTCCTATATATAGAAAGGAGGTTTTTTCATTTGAATCATACAAGAATTGCTCATTTATGTAATGTAAAAGAGGTTGACCACTTGAAGAGGTTGAATTCTAAGGCGTGGATCTCCCTTTTCTATCTTTTTGTGAGCTGGTTTCATAACATTTGGTATCAGAGCTTTAGATTCTAGGGTTTCACTCCTCCAAACAGGTCATCATGGAATTTTTGCTATAACGTTTTTTCTGCGACGTTTCAGAAGCTAAAAAAAAAAACCCATTTGAGAAGAAGTTGCGCTGAATCTCAGATCCGAATTTCAGAGATTTTCACACTATATTTGCGAAGATATGATTTGAGGAAGTTTGTCTTTTTACAGACTCCTTAATTACATTCCAAACAAGTGACTTGGGGAAAATCTTCATAACTTTCTCTCTGAGCATCAAATAGAAATTTAGTAAGAAATTAGAGAAAGAGGATGGACTGTAGTTTCTTGTATATCTTTTTTAGATCCAAAGGTCGAAACAGTGACTCGTGGCATGTCATACAAGTTCGCTCTACTGAACTAGTCTATAATCAGGTCATCTTGGGAGATTGTACATAACTCTTCCTTGGAAAATCCAACCTGGATCAGACTGGTGGCATTGGAAAGAGGACATGGAGGGCTACTATAGGTCGCAATTTCACAACTGGATGATCCGAAATTGCAGAGATACATCAGATTCAATATCAAGCTTCTACAAAGTGAAAAAAGGTGTGTAGTTTTTTTTTAATTTTTGCATAAGCTTGGTTTGAAAAATTAGTTTGAATTGGTAATTGATGCCCCGAGGAAATAAAATGAAAACACCTAGTAAGAAACCTGAAATCTATAGCATGAATTATGAAGAAGAGGAAGAAATGCAACATGATATATCAAAATTACGAGACCAAGTGCAACAAGTGGCACTTGCACAAAAAGCAACAAAATCTAATATGGGTGGTTGAAGGAAAGATGTAGAAGCTAAGATGGATGGTTTAAAGAAAGGTGTAGAAGCTAAGATGGATTGTTTAAAGAAAGGCGTAGAAGCTAAGATGGATGGCATGGAAGCTAATATGAATGGCATGGATGCTAAAATTGATGGCATGGATGATAAGATGGAAGAATTGAAGATAAATATGAATAAGTTGCTACAAGAAATGGTCACTAATGGTGAAAAGGTAGTAAAGGAAACTCATGATGAGAAAAAAAGAAATGTTAATTATGATTCCATAGACTCTAATGTTGGATTGAAGACCCACCATATTCCAAAAATCGATATGAGGAAGTTTGATGGCAAGGATCCCGCAACATGGATATTACAGATGGAGCAATTTTTCGATCTCAATAACGTGAAAAACACACAAAAGGTACGCATTTCAACTTTATATTTGGAACCAAATCAGTTTGTATGGTATCAATGGCTTTGCTTCGTAAACAAATTATCACTTGGGCAATTTTTACAGAAGAATTGACAGCACACTATGAGGATACAAAAAGCAACACTTTTTTTAGCCAATTGATAAGTCTCAAACAAAAGGGTTCAATAATGGAGCACATTGAGGAGTCCCAAAAATTGAACATAAGGGTAAAAAATATTCGAGAGGATCATAGGATTGACGTGTTGATAAGACTTTAAAGGATAATATCCAACATGATGTTCGCCTTTGGGAACTTGATTCATTAGAGAAGGCATTCAGGTTAGCAAGAAAAATGGAAAGCAAAATTATGGCAACCAGGAAGCATACCACTCACAACTATAAATATGGAAGTGTTGTTGCCCCTAGTCTCCCACAACCTATAAGTTTGACACCACAAAAATTGGAAGAAAAAATAGCAAAAGGGCTTTGTTACAGTTGTGATAGAAAATACACTAAATTTCATAAGTGTGCTGAGAAGAAATTATTCTACATAGATTGTGAAGAGGAAGAAGAAAAGGAGAAAGAAAGGTCAAAAGAAGAGGATATACTCTAGGAACAAAGCCTAGATAAAGAAGAAATGAATCCGACCATATCTTGTAATGCATTGGCAGGAATTACCACTCCTCAAACCATCAAGATTGAAGGACAAATCAAGAAGAAAAAGGTAATAGTGTTGATTGATTCAGGAAGTACCCACAATTTTATTCACTGTAAGGTAGCAAAAGAAGTGAATTGCTTCTTATATCCAACACCAGAGTGTCAAGTGATGGTTGCAAATGGACGAACAATAAATTTCTATGGAAAGTGCCATAATATCAAGCTATCCATGGGAGAATATGTATTGACTAGCCCAATTATTTCCATTCCAATGGGAGGTGCTGATGTTGTACTAGGAGTCCAATGGCTACAATCCTTGGGTACAATAGCTTTTAATTTTCAAGAACATTTCATGAAATTTTCTGTGGAAGGAAAGGAAGTTGAATTAAGGGGTATTGCAGGGAAACCGGGAAAGATAATCAGCTCTAACGGTATGACAAAGCTTCTAAAAAAGGAACAAAGAGGTGTAATTGCACAATTATGTTTGCTAGATGTTTCCACATTGGAATCATCTATTTCTCCAGATCTCCAAAAAGTCTTGGACAATCATTCCAAGGTATTTGAGACTCCCAAAGGTCTCCCACCTATTCGTGATCATGATCATGCTATTCATCTGATTCCAGGAAGTGTTCCTCCAAACATCAGGCCGTACATATATCCCTATGCCCAAAAGAGTGAAATTGAACGTATGGTTGCAGAAATGCTACAGGATGGTATAATTCAACCGAGTCAAAGTTATTTATCTGCTCCAGTAGTATTGGTGCACAAGAAGGATGGATCATGGTGCATGTGTCTGGATTATAAGGAGCTCAACAAGCTCACTATTAAAGATAAGTTTCCCATTCCAGTCATTGATGAATTACTGGATGAATTGCATGGATCAATTTACTTCACCAAGTTGGATCTTCATTCAGGATATCATCAAATCAGAATGAAGACTGAAGACATTCTGAAAACAGCATTTAGAACTCATGAGTGTCATTATGAATTTTTGGTCATGCCTTTTGGCCTTACCAATGCACCTTCAACATTTCAAGGTTTGATGAATTCCATTTTCAAACCATTCCTTAGAAAATTTGTGTTAGTATCTTTTGATGATATACTAATCTATAGCAAGTCTTGGAAGAATCATGTTGAACATGTTGATAGGGTGCTACAATTATTGGAGGAGAAAAAATTATATGCAAAAAGATCCAAATGTTTCTTTGGAGTACAAGAGGTGGAATATCTGGGTCATATTGTATCTCACGAAGGAGTTAAGGTAGACCCTAGAAAAATTAAAGCCATTAAGGAATGGAAAATCCCCACATCCATAAAGCATCTGCGAGGATTTCTCGGGTTGACAGGGTATTATCGGAAGTTTGTTAAGAATTATGGGAGAATAGCAGCACCCCTAACAACATTATTGAAGAAAGATGCATTTTCATGGACTCCAGAAGCAACAAAGGCCTTTGAGCATCTTAAAGAGGCAATGTGCCGAGCACCGGTCTTAGCTACACCAGACTTCACAAAAACCTTTATTGTGGAATGTGATGCTTCAGGAAATGGAATTGGTGCTGTTTTAATGCAAGATGAAAGACCCATTGCTTTCGAAAGTCATCCAATCAAGGGAAAGTTTTTACACAAAGCTATTTATGAGAAGGAAATGTTGGCAATACTCCATGCACTTAAGAAATGGCAACCCTACCTAATGGGAAGACACTTCAAGGTAAAAATGGATCATGATAGCCTTAAATACTTTTTAGAACAAAGATTATCCTCTAAATAGCAACAAAAGTGGGTCACAAAGATGTTGGGTTATGACTTTGAAATCATCTACAAAAAAGGGAAGAAAAATGTGGTGGAAGATTCACTCTCAAGAAAGGATGAGGATGTGGAAGCATTGTTGTGAGCCATTTCTATTATCCAACCAGATTGGATAAACGAAGCAAGGGAGGAATGGAAGAATGATGAAGAACTGTGGGCACTTATTCGAAAGTTACAACAAGACTCTAGTGCGTCTGATACATTTAGTTGGCAAAATGATTTGTTATGGTACAAAGATCGCTTATACCTCTATAAGAATTCCCAGCTAAAACAAAATATTCTTATGGAATTTCACACATCTCCCTTAGGAGGGCACTCAGGATTTTTAAAAACTTACCACAGGGTTAAGAAGGAATTTTTTGTGGAGGGCATTAAATCAGATATTCAAAAGTTTGTGTTGGAATGTTTGGTTTGCCAACAAAATAAAGTTGAAACAATTAAGACACCAGGTCTATTACAACCTTTATCCATTCCAGGCCAATGTTGGGAGGAGGTTTCAATGGATTTTATCACAGGTTTACCCAAGTCTGAGGGAAAGAGTGTCATCATGGTGGTAGTTGACAGACTTACCAAGTATGCACACTTTTGTGCATTATCACATCCATTTAAAGCTAGTACAGTTTCCACTGCATTTATGGAAACATTTCAAAAGCTACATGGAAACCCAAAGATTATTGTAAGTGACAGAGATCCCATTTTCACTGGAAATTTTTGGACAAAATTATTTTCTTGTCTTGGTACTCAGTTAGCTCATAGCTCATCTTATCATCCTCAATCTGATGGGAAAGCTAAGATAGTAAACAATTTTTTGGAATGATATCTTCTTTGCTTTATATCTGATAAACAAACACAATGAGTCAAATGGTTGCCTCTCGCTGAATGGTGGTATAACACTTCCTTCCATACAACAACAAAAATGACCCCATTTATGGCACTTTATGGATATCATCCACCATCCATCACATCATATTTAAGAGAAAATTCTAAGGTTCAAGCAGTGGAACATCACATCGAACATCAACAACATGTCCTCCAACTCTTAAAGGATAACCTTGTGTTGGCACATAATAGAATGAAACAACAGGCAGATCAACATCGCAACAAAAGAAGTTTTGATGTAGGTGATTGGGTATTCCTACGGCTACAACCATATAAGCAAATGTCCCTCAAGCAAGCTAAAAAGGATAATAAATTATCACCAAAGTATTATGGTCCGTACAAGGTGTTGCAAAAGATTGGTACTATGGCATACAAATCGGAGCTTCCTCTAGCTTCTCGATTGCACCCAGTTTTCCACATTTCATGTTTAAAGAAGGTTATAGGTGACAAGCTTCCAGTTCAAACAATATTGCCAGAACTTGACGAGGAAGGAAAAATTATATTGGAACCAGAAGCAGTCACAGAAACAAGAACTCGACAGTTACGAAATCGATTAATTTCAGAGTATCATATCAAGTGGAAGAACTTATCTGCTAAAGATTCCACATGGGAGGAAGAAAATTTTATACAGAAGCATCCAGAACTCCTGAAGCGTTGAGGACAACACTTTTTTGAAGGAGAGGGGCATGTTGGGTCCCTATAATACTAGTGATTACCCCATTACTATTGTAGTTGTATCCCTTATTAATATTTTTGTGCCCCTATTGCCCCCATATTGTTATTACTATGCCCCATAGAATCCCTCTATTGTTATTTTTGTGGCTTTATATTATTATTGTTAGGTCGGCTGGGTTATATTGTGACTCCTTAGACTCCTATATATAGAGAGGAGGTTTTGTCGTTTGAATCATCCAAGAATTGCTCATTTATGTAATGTAAAGGAGGTTGCCCCCTCGAAGAGGCTGAATTCTAAGGCATGGCTCTCTCTTTTCTATCTTTTTGTGAGCTGGTTTCATAACAGATTTGCTTGCTGCAGTGGATAAAATTGATCTTCTCGGGTACTCTACTGTCCTCTCAAGTGGCTGGAGTGTCATATGGGATGAAGTCCCATAACTGTTAAATGTGTTTTCCTGTTCATGCACTTTGCCTTTCCTTCTCGACCATACTATTTCTTGAATGTCGTTGTTGAGGAGGAAATGCACCTGGTATTGAAAACTGGTCACCTTCGTCCTTTAGGGAGCATGGAACGGTTAAGGTACGCGGTCTGTGCAGTGGGTGGAATAGTTGGATGGAGGAATGAGATTGGCCGTCGGATCAGGTGGATAGACAGTGGAGATGGCTTGGCGAGGGACATTGGAAGAAGTGGGAGCAGAATAAGCATGGGTCATTGGATCTGGGTGGAACTAATCGGACGGCAGAGGAGTGATCAGGTGGGACGGGAGTCATCAAATCGGGTATTTCGGGTAATTCTTTGGGTCTTTACATATGGCGATGTGCGATTGTGATCAGATCACATCGCAATATCGCATCGGCGGAAGTAGAGGGGCACGACTTTTATACATACATGGATGCAATTGCTATCAAATCGCATCGCAATATTGCATCGGCGAAAGTTGAGCGGCGCAGCTTTTGTACACACACGGATGCGATTTGCGATAATGATTAATTCGGGATCTGATAAAGGAATTAATCATTTTTAGGACTGATGAATGGAGAATTAGTGGGGCAAAGGAAAAGGAGAAAGCTACCATTGTGAGCTTCCCTTTAAGAATGACGAAGTGGACCAAGCTCATTTCTGACCTTCGAAAACTGAAGCTATGTAGCAGCATTAACAAGATTATAGTGGAGTTTAGAGTTTTTGTTTTACATTTTAGTTGAAAAGGTGAAAGACTATTTCTTACTTTAGATATATTTTCATTGAAGCAAAAGATTATATCATCATTTTTTATTTCATTAGGCTTGTGTCAAGTCATAATTTCATCAAATTTCACATCCATTACCTTTGCATAAATAACAACTATTAAAATCATCGCTAATTAAAATCAATCTAGAAATTTTATTCTTAGGGCTCTTTTCCATGTACAATGGATTAGGTGGTAGGGATTTGGAATAGGGAAGTGAGTAAACTTTACAAAGCTACAAACAAACACTAGAATCTTGCAATAGGGAGATAAATCCAATTATTTCAATTTTTCTCTAGGAATCTCCCCTTATAAAGGAGTAAAGAAAGAGACCGTATTAGACTTGGTGAAGTAATCATACCCACTTCATTGGCTATGGTATAGGTATTTACATGTATTAAAATTGCATTGAAAGGTACTTGGGGTCACTTGAATGTAAACCTCCAATTAACCATGTTGAGGAGCTCTCAAGCGGATTTAGATTTGTTACTTTGCCCTTGAATGTACGTTCAATCTGCGGATCTCCCCCACAGATAGAATTGTTGTAGTTGGTAACCTTATTGACCATAATCCTAGGTCTATCACCTGAGGTGACAATAGAGGGAATGCCTTGTTGTACTTGGAACAGATGTTGCCTAGACTCACTTGGACTTTTTGGAGGGTAATCTTCGCTCGAGATGGCATAAGTGAAGTTACTTGCACCATATTGTTTCATTAAACAGGTTGTTAGTGTAACTCGTTCCAATTTCTCTACCTACAACTAATTTTCACTTTAATCTCTATGACATTGGATTTCATTACCAACTAGTGATTTCATTGTGAAAATATTGTTTGCATGGTTTGAATCCTTAGATTTTTTAGCGGGTGTTAGTTGTTTGTTTTTAATTTTTAGAGACCTTAGGATTGGATAGTCAATATTATTTAATTTTGTGGTAACTTTTTCATCCTAGTTGAATGAGCATGGTGTCATGTAGAATGCAAGGTAAAAATCTTGAGTACACACCTAGTCAGTTAGAAAAGATAAAAACTAAAATTTCAAAGTCAACAAGATCAAAATCCTTAGAAGAACTCGAAACATCAACAATTTTACAATGTGAGACAATAGAAATTGAACTGAATCCAATGCAACAAATATAATAAATCTTAGTTTACTTTGGTCCAGATATTATCGAAGTAGTTCACACCGAATATAATAATGGTGAAGTTTCAGAAGCTAAACTAACCAAAAAAAAGGTAGAACATCCCGAGTGTGAAGTTACTCAACTTGTATCACCTTACGTTGTTTTAGCTCCTACTCCTGAGCCACGTTCACCTAGAAGGAAGTTGATAGTGATGTTAATTTAAACAGTAATGCAACAAATTAAAGATATAACCACAAATATAAATATGCAATAGAAATAACACTTCATTTCATTAATTTCAAACATTGAAATATGCTTACAAACAGAATGGAAATAAGACTAGCTCGGGCGATGGTCGCTTATGACTGAAAAGTGATGTGGTGGCTACATACCTTTAAACTATGTTACATTAAGGTGCAAGGACCTATTTATTATTGGAAAACCTAAGAAAACCCTAAACAACCAAAAAATGATCCCCAGAAGATGTAATGCTAAGCGTTTGTGGGCCCTCTTGGGGTTTGTTGGGCAGTGATCTTCACGGGGTCATAACTTGGTACAATACCTTGTTGGAAAGGTCTCTCTGAGTAGTACAGATTTTCCCACATGCCCGTGCCATTATGGGCCTGTGGTGGACGTAAAAATCCATTCAAGGGGTCAAAACATCTCAGGAAGTTCAGGGCCCAAAAAACTGCTAAAATAAGTAAATGTTGAAATAAACAAGGAAACAAAAGAAATTGACTAGAGATCTAGGTGGGATAGGTGGGTGGCCACAAATATACACCTAGATAACTCCTCCCCAATTAGGAAGAAATGTTCCCCATTGCATGCAGAGCCTCCATGAGGTGAGGAAGCTTTTGTTGAACCTGGTCCCTAGTGAGCCACTTGCCTTGGTGCACAAGTTGGCCAACTTTGACAACCCAATATAGTTGGATCTTTTTCTAGAAAGTGTTCTTGACCTGTGTGTCCATAATCCAATCACTTGTGGCATGTTCAATGTAGTCCAACTTTAATTCTATTGGTGTGAGCTATTCTGAAATGTCTAATCTGTCCAACAATGGTGGGAAGTATGGTCGAAGGTGGTCCACATTGAACATTTGGTGTAGGCCAAGGAATGGGGGAATGATGAGGTCAAAATAATTGTCTCTTACAACCTTAGTAATGGTGTAAGGGCCATATCATAGTGGTCTAAGCTTCCAATGGGTTTCGGTAAGGAATTCTTTTTGCAAATTCAACCAGAATGTTTCGCCCACCTGAAACTTGTGTGGCACTCGATGTTGATCATGTCTCTACTTGTACTTGGAATTTCACTTCTCCAGGATGTCATGAACTTGTTGGCTTATGTTTTGGATGCATTTGATAAATTTGGTCGCTTTATCAGCCTCGGAGATGACACGTGTGGATTTTGTCTGTGTAGTCGCATGAGGCATGGCAACATCAATCAAACAGAGTGGTTGAAATTCCAGGCCCACTTGAAAGAGACTGCAACTAGTCAAGCTATGGATAGCTCTATTATAATTGTCTTCCACATATGGGAGACTCTCATCCTAGGTTTGAGGATGATTGGCATTGTACATACGGAGTATGTGCACTATCATCATATTGAAGGCCTCCATCTGGCCATCGGTCAGGGAATGGAAGGTAGTTGATTTGGTGAGCTTGGTGTCCTATAGTGTCCAGAGGATTAACCATAATGTGCTCAGGAACATGTTATCTCAATCGAATATAATTTTCTATGGGATCCCAAAAATGTACCCATAATAGTTCAAAGAAGAATTTGGCAGTGTCCTTTGCAGTGACACTCTTCTTGCATGTCATCAATACATCCATCTTAGAAAAATCCATCCATGACCACAAATACATAGTCGTTACCATGCTTGGTAGAATGGAGGACAGACATATAGTCCATGGAGATGGATTCCCATGGCTGGCTAGGAGTAGGCATAAGAGTGTACAAGTATTGCTTCTTGATGGTTGGCTTGGCGATGCCGTAAGTAGTGCAGGATACAACATATTTCCGAACATCAGGTCAGAGTTTGGGCCAATAAAATAACTTTTGTAGTACAACAACAACTTTCTCCACACCAAAGTGTCTTGCTACTTGACTATAGTGCGCCTCTAAAATAAGCTTCGCACACTCGCTTGAAGGAACATAAAGGTGGCCCATGTAGCATAATAATGCGGCTTGGTGGTGGAAATTAGGAACTTTCTTTCTAGCTACTAGCATCTCGTATGTCGAGGTGAAATCTAGATAATTTTTCTATAGTTGTGGCCATCCAAATGTCTCGTTACCACAAGAGTTTACAACAATAGTCAGTGTTGCAATTGGGGGTTAGCTGAGGCAATCTGCAACATGATTGGTGCTACCCTTTTTGTGTTTGATGTTCAGGTGGAATTGTTGCAGATATGTAGACCACTTCTAATGGCGATCATTCTGCAACTTCCCCTATGTCTGTATAAACTAAAGAGGTTGATGATCGTCTCCTTCCCCAGAATGTTGTGCTTCCATTGTCGGAAAGCCTGCCATGATGCAATACATATCTTTATCATAGGTGGGGTACTTCCGAATTGTATCGGAAATTGTCTCACTATGATAGGCCACTGGATGCTCATACTAGGTGAGGACTGCACCAATAGCATAGTCTGAGGCGTCTGTCTTGATTTCAAATGGTTGTTGTAGGACTGGCAGTGTGAGTATTGGTGCAGAGTAAAGGCAATGCTTCAACTCACAAAACACCTTTTGTTGGGACTCGGACTGGGAAAAAATATCTTTTACCCTGCCCTTAGTAATCTCAATTAAAGGCCAAGCAATATGGGAGGATGCCACCACAAACCTCCGATAGAAATTTGCAAGGCCCAAAATGCTGCGAAGCTCCGTTAGAATGATCAGGGCTAGTCAGTCCTGAATGACATGGATCTTAGCTATGTTCATGTGCATGCCATGCTCATCTATGATGTAACCCAAGTATTGGACCTGGCTCATTCCAAAGGTGCATTTCTCCAAGCTGGCAAACAGTTGTGCTACCAATTTTCTTCCAAACTCTTATTGGAGATGACAATGTCGTCGAAATAAACCACCACGAATGTGTTGGTGAAGGGCCACAAGGTGTCATCCATTAGCCTCATAAAATTAGGAGGGGAATTTGTCAACCCGAAGGGCATAACCAACCATTCAAAAATGCCTTCCTTGGATTTAAATGAAATCCTCCATATATCTATGGGCTCTATTGGAACCTGGTCATAACCAGACTTCAGATCGATCTTGCTGAAATACTTGACCCCCTTGAGTTGGTCTAGCAAGTCATCAATCTATGGTATTGGATACCTGTTCCTGACAGTGATTCTATTTAGTGAGTGATAATGAATGCATAGCCACAAGTTCGATCCTTCTTTTGTACAAGTACAATTAGGCTCCCACAAGGCGAGGAACTTGGTCAGATGTGCCCTTTCTATAGCACCTCCTAGATTTTCTGCTTGATCTCTTCATTCTCCAAAATGGAGTGGTGATATATCAACCTACTGGGTATAGGCACTCCGAGAGTCAAATCGATTGAATGCTTGACTTGAGAATGCAAGGGTACCCCTGTGGGTGAGGAGAAGATGTCCATGTGTTCTTCGACAACCATTTCCACCTATTTCTGCTACTTGGAGGAACCCTTCCCAGGGGCCATGGCTGTGGCTATGACCTTCCCCTTACTTTGAGAGCGAATTAGAAAGAAATAAAATTTTCCAGTCTCAGAGATGATTTTAATGCATTGCTTAGCAAAGATAAAAGAGATGGCAGTAGGTGGGGCTACTTATGGTATCCTATATAAATTAGTACCAAAATAAATAATAACAGAGCGAGGTATAGACACACATACAACATGTCTCTTTCATAAGTATGCTTGTCCTAATAATACATCACAAAATTCAAGAGAAGAAACATCACATAGTACATCATCTATGAAGGGCTTGATGTTGTAGGGTAGGAAGAACTACTGGCTAACATAGAGATCTCGTCCTTGGTGAAGCGACCCGATGGTATATGGTTGCAATGTGTTGTAGTCAATAGGCCCAACCACTTCATGACCTATAATGAAATGAGGTTCTTTTGTCTCTCACTATCGACAATGAACTGCAACGGATAACCCTTCACCCATAGTTGTTAGTGGAAAAGGTTCCCCACCTCCTCTGGATATTTAGGCTCAATCTGCTGGATATCGGTGTTGGCCATAGTGGCACTAGCCTCCACGTCAACGGTCTTCTTCCCTTTGTCATTAGACTTGTCGAGTTCTGACTTGGAGTCAGAACATGTGTCAGACTCAGAAGCCTTTAGCTTGGCTGCCAATGACTAGTTGGCCCAACACTCACTTATATTGTGAGTGGAACTCTTATGGAACTCACACCACTTTTTGATGTCCTTCTTTGTCTTCATGGTGTTTTTCTTTTCTTGCGGCTTCAACTAGTTATCCTTGGTCACCCAACCTTGGATTTTACCTTTTCTTTGTGGTTTGTGTGCACCTTTCCCTGGTTTTGGATTTGCAGATCCAAAGTCTTGTTTTTCATATTTAAGCTTCTGCTCGATCTGGACAATGTATCGGTATGTCGTGACGAGTGAGACGATGTCTAGGAACTCCTTCTCATCCTGTATGAACCTGTGTAAGAATTGTGCTACTTGAGTTGGATAAGATGCTAGAAGTAGGCACCATCGAACCTATGGAAGAATCGGATTAGGTGATCCCATGGTATTGATGGAGGGTGATCTCGATGAGATTGACGACAAATCCTAAGACAATACAACTAAAGTGTTGCAACAGTGTGAGTAGTAGTATATGCAGATGCTGGAGAGCATCTAGAAGGATCTACGTGAGCTGCAAATCCAAGCTAGCAGGATATAGGTGGGTACGGGTCAAGTGAGCACAGCACAAGTGAGCGTGGCACTGGGGATGAGTCAGGCTACAGAATTAGTAAGGAACCTAAAACTTCGAACTGTTGCTTTACGAGAAAGGTCCCTACACACAGAGTCACACGAGAAACACATCACCTTAAGTACCCTTAATAACATCAGGCTGAACATTGCAGCACTCCCCAATGAACTTATTCATGCACTACAGGTAGGGGTGACAAAGGAATTGAGAGCTCGGGAGCAGTGCGCTCTTAATTTGATCAATGAATATAGGGTGAACAACGAGCACATGTGCATCGAGAAAACACAGTACTTAAAGGAAAAGGAAACTTTGCAAGCACAAAATTCCAGGCTCGAGGCTACAGTTGTAGAGGCATGTAGAACCTTGTCGGATCTTCATATTCTAGAGGATGCACAAATGGAAGATAAGATCAGGAAGTTAGCCATTGGAGTGCTTGAAGAAAATGAAGAAATTCAAGGAGTTCAATTCAACTTCAACATGAAAATAATGGAGTTGCATCTCAAATTACAAGGGAGTACTGCAGAGCCACCATAAAAGAAGGAATGGCCACTTTGGATGACGCAGTCACTGACTTGTCAACCTTATTTGAGCAGGAAATGGAGTTGGTGATGATTCTGCAGGAAGACCCAAACCTGCAGATATTGAATACAGAGGTTCATGAGTTGCAGAAGCAATATGATGAGGTAAGGATGACGATGCACTCAATTGCTCTAGCATTGTTCCTCGCCAAGTTGGAGGAGGGGAAGAAGCTCCTCACACAGGTAGAAGAAACCCAAAAGAAAGAGGTCGCTCTGAAGCTCAGGTTGGGACCTTGGTTAGAAGAAGCTTACCAAATCACAACCAACATTTAGGAGAAGCTGACGGGCTTGCAGTAGACTCAGTAAATGATGAGGTTGGCCACAGAATGACCAACTACTAAACAGGTAGTGGAAGAAGTCAAGTAGGTAGCTATGCAAAGCACTACCAAGTTTGTAGTAGTGCAAGTGGAGCTAGGGGATCTTTGTAGCAAGATCGCAGTGCAAGCTAAGTGAATTAAGTGGGAGTCACAACCTTTTTGTTGGGGCCCTGTTGGGATGGGTTCCCTTGGATAAGTTTTGGGGTTAAAAACCTAAGTTCTGATGTCATTTTTGTGAAAAGATGTAAAGTCTCCATGATTTCTGGATGTAGAGTGCATAGGTAATTAGGAGTAAAAGGGTTTTTAGCCCCTTGACTATGAAAGGTTGAGTAAGTTTTGAGATCCACACATGGTCCGTTGACCATGGGATTGTATAAGTAGGTGTGTCTTAGAGAGTCTAAGGCATGGTGATTAGATGATGAATGATGTAATGGGTCGATAAAAGATACCATAGAGAAGTGATTCATAAAGGAGGGAAAGGCTCTGTAGCTAAGTGCGCGGAGGCCTAGAGTAGCGTCCACAGTTGAGTGCACAGACACTTGTAGCTGAGTGTGCAGGGTATTCTTGAGTCTGTAACACCGTATTGATGATCAATGAAGAATATTTTTAAGGGATTCCTCTGTTTATCTGTTTACTTCTATTTAATTATGATTGTTATATATGTTATGATTTAATAATGTCTTTGTGAAGTATTGATCTATTTGTGTGTGGCTCTATGGGATAAGTCTTAATAACTGTATGTAAAGCATGTTAAGAACCTTTGCGAAGATTATAATGCTTTTTGTTATGTTTATTAAATATTTAAGTAGATCTGTGTGAGCTCGGATCTAGGGTTATCTTCTGATGCGTGTAAGTGGATGATTCAACTGTTAAAGGTCCGCAAAATCCTATCATAGACCTTCGTGAAGGTCTCAAGGCCGTTTCAAGGAAGTTGTAGTACCGAGCCCTAGGGCCTTATAGATCTGCATGAAGGCATATCTAGGTCAATAAAAGACATCAAACTAATCTCCTGATGTGGAAACTTGGTTCCAACATCTGCCCATACTGCCTCGGGTGAGACTTCAGTCTGCACTATGCGGATTGATGCCGAAAGGGCCAACAGTGTAGGGTTTTGTTTGGCACAATTAGCTCAGAATTTGGGTCAGGACCCACTAACCCAACAAAATGTTTCTTGGAATATTTGATACCCAACTTTGTATGAAGGGTATGAAAAAAATTGGTAAAATATGGCATGTCTTGGTCCCTTCACTATCACAATTTGGTCCACTTTATGTATTTATCCTCATGGCTCTCGATAGGGTAGTACTTCTCCTTGATGGCATCCCAGAACAAATCTCAAGTGGGTGCTGCTGAAAATAGTGAGGGTGTACTTTCATCCTTCTACTCATAGTAGGTTTCCCTCTAGTCCTTGACGTGGGGGCAGCTTTGAAAAGAGAAAAAGTAATCTTGCCCCTGGCTAGAAAAATCATGAACAAAAAAATATCATTCTAGTTTATTTAACCATTTATCTACGGTGTCCACATCTATTTGACCCTCAAATATGGGAATTTCAAATTTAACTTGTACCTTAATGGCAGTGGTTCATCCAGAGTAGCTACTAGAAGTGGATGCGTCGTCCTTGGGCAGCCGCTAAAGGATCTGGGAAAAGTTGTCTATCTTCACGTTCCTCTATGGCTCGAGCACTTCTTCGAGCAATATTTTGAAAGGATCTCATGCCCCCTCATCTTTCATCTATTCCCCCATGGGAGGCCATTAGCATTTGCAAGGATGGTCCTGCAAATCGTCTACCCATTCAAGCCCTAACTCCTTATATCCTCACCTTGTTGGGGACATGCAAAGAAAAACAGAGAAAGAGCAGACTTCTTTGATACCACTAATGTAAATTTAAACAGGAACATCAAAAATTATAGACATAACTGTAAATACAATGGTGCAATAGAAATAACACTTCATTTCATTAATATCAAATATTGAAATATCCTTACAAACAGAATGGAAATACGACTAGCTCTAACAATGATAGCTTATCTCTAAGAAGAGATGTGGCAGCTACATTCCTTTGAATTGTGTTACATTGAGGCCCAAGGGCCTATTTATTATTGAAAAGCATGAGAAAAACCTTAAGAACTAAAAACTAACCCCAAGAGATGTAACATCAAGAGTTTGTGGGCCCCATTTGGGTTAGTTGGGTAGCTATCTTCCTGGGGTCATAACTTGGTCATATTATCTTCGTTGGGTGGATATGATACCTTTTTGGAAAGATCTATCTAAGTACTATAGGTTTCTCTAGCAAAATATTGTAAAAGAACTCAAAAACATCATTTAGGGGGTCAAACCTGCTCCGGAAGTTTAGGACCCGAAAAATTGTTAAAAATAGTAAATGCTCAAATAAATAAGGAAACAAAAGAAACTAACTGGATATCTATGTGGGATAGGTGGGTGGCCACCAATATCCACCAAGATCAGATAGTTACGACTGTATTCCCTCTTGGGTTAATTAGAATTTAACATATTACTAAAGAGACAAAAATACCTCATTTTCCATTTACCAACAGTGAAACTTTTGACTGAAGAGTTCCTTTCTCTCCTTTTCGACCTGGCACTTCGCATTCTACTACTTTGAGCTTTTTAGGTTCGAATTGTCAGACGTGTATTCTTTTTTATTCACCAGAAATAACTATGTCCGAAATTCCTATTGGGAGCCAAGCCATTAATTCATCTATGTTTACCAGCTCCCTAAAACCATTATTGTATGGTGGTCCATGAGTTCCTCCTTGATACCAGTCACTTATTGGGACCTTTTTAAGAATTTATTCTTCTTGCCAACCTTCTACATTTTCATCTGGTTTATATACATCTATTGTTCAGAGCACGACTTCCATGCCTGAAGCACTTATGGCATCTGACCAACAGAATCACATGGTTTCTGGTAATTCAAGTAACACTCAAGTAACCCCAACAAGTGTTTATTACTAGCCTAGGGGACAACCAGCTTATCCTACACCTAGAGGAAAACCTATTGTTGGGGGTAAACCTTTGACCATAACTTATGGTAAGATACCTCAACTCGACACAGGTCAACCTACTCTAAATCAAATTTTACTTGGTACTCCTTATCATGCGACGAAAACTATTTGGAATCCTTCTTACACTCAATAGTATGGTCTAGTTGCTTGACAAGTTCCAATTTATGAACCTGTTCAACTTATTGGACAAATTATTCCTCAAATACCTATTCCAAGTATTGCTGTAACTATCTAGCACCCTATTTAGGGGATTCCTGAAAGAGTTGTCCATTGACCTCTCCAAGGAATTCCTCAAATACATGCTCAGCAACCGATTCAATGACCTATTTAAATTTCAATATAGACTCTTGTTCAAACACCTGTTTCACAGCCGGTTCAAAGTACTCCTCAAACACCTATTCAATGAGTATCACAAATGAGAATTCTAGTTATCCCTAAAATATTTATTCCTCAGACTACTCAGGTAATCCCACATGCTTATGCTTATCAAACTATTCCTATGGTCCAAACTATACCATATATTCCTATCATGCAACCCATTGTAGGAATAGTCCAAACACCTTTTCAAGGTGAAGCTTTCCAAATCACGCCTTTTCAACGTCAAGATTACCAAGTTCCACCTCTTCAAGGACAAATTTTTCAAAGTCCACATTTCCAAGGTCAAACATTCCTAAACCCACCTTTTCAAGGGAAATTTATTCAAATTCAACATGTTCAAAGTCAATTTGTTGAAGTTCAGCTTTTGCAAACTCAACCTATATAGGGGCAGTATTATTTAGGTCTAATGGGTCAAGCTCAACCTTTCCAATGTCAATTATACCCTAGTCATACATATCAAGTCCTTGTTCAGCCTCAGGTTTATATGGTTCACCCTCGTTACCCTAGTAGAATTCTAATTCAAACTGCATAGGCTATTCCAAGATATACTAGGTATCCGCCTCCAGGGGTTGGTCTTAACCCACAAGGTTATCAAGCTTTCTCACAAGAACCTAACCAATAGTTACAGTTTATTGTAACCCTAGATGTACCATATTTATCCTAGTTAGCCAACGATCCTATTTATTATTATCCTTATTGGCTGACGGTTCCTACGAAGTTACTAAGTGACATACTAAGATTTGAAGGCAAATCGGGGGATGACCCATCCAATCATGTGATGACATATCATCTTTGGTGTGCATCAAATTATTTAATTGAAGATTTCATCCGTATTTTCCTTTTCCAAGGAACTTTAACTGATTCGGCAACCAAATGGTACCTTGAGCTACCTCGCAATTATTTCCATAACTTTCACTCCCTGGAAGCAATTTTTTTAAACCCAATTTCAATTACCAATCTATTATGATACTGGTACCAAACTATTGCCTTCTTTAAAACAATCAAAATTGGGTCACATTTCTGATCATATTCATGAATGGAGACATAGATATCGCTTAGTCAAGGTTTTTACTCGAGATCATATTTTAGCTTAGTAGCTTACAAAGTCACTTCTTCCCATTATTATGAAGGATGTTTCTAAGGGAGGTGTCATCACGAAAGATTAGGTAATTTCTTGTGCCGAGTACTTAGACTTAGTCTACACTTAATCTCACACTTTGTATGACAAATTCCTAAATTTACCACGCCCTATAGGTGAGCTGATCATTAAATCTCCTATAGGATCTATATGAAAACCTCGCTTTCCTTTCTTTATTTGCAATGAGGATCCCTATAGGAATGAATTCCCACATCGGGCAGAGGTTTCTAAATTCATTAAAGGTTCTCCATCTCCTATTCTTTTGAAGGATATGTTTCCTTCTCAAGATGGAAAAATGGTTTCTCATAAAACATCTTCCACATGGTAATATATCATGATGATGTCTTCGCAAGAAGTTATGGTAGCTACGAGATCCAAATATTATAGGTCTAAGGGTGCCATTGATAATAGAAATGAGGCTAGTTCATCTGGTCAACCTTCTAATTCAATTCCTCCTCCTTCTTTTGAACCATAAAAAATCGAGAAACTAAATCATGATATGATGATCTGACTATCTCCCAAAGGTGTTCTTCGGAAATCAACTTTCAACCCACATGCTAGTGTTGGACAAAATTACAACATTGTTGAAGACCTAACTATGTATCCTTACACAATGTTAGCTCTCGGGGTGTTGAAAACATGCCCAGAATGACGAAAGATTTTATTGTCAACCTGTTGATGCCTCGAAAATCGCTGCAACAACATTGGGGATAACCACCCGGTCCGGACCTTAGTACAACTCCTTTTCCGTTTGGAATAGTGGCTCCGACTGGGGATAATGGGACCAGTTTCCCAAAAGTGGATAAACAGGATGAATGGATGATTTATAAACTAAGCTAGCGGTGAGCGAATAACTAAAACTATTAACAAGAATAAATAAACTATGATCTATCCCGGGGACTTATTGAGCTTTAAAATGCAGCGCTTGATGATCCGTGTCTATAAACAGGCATATAGATGACTCTATTTAACAGACATAGACATTATTTCATTCATGATTACTATGCTTAGATAGTTAAGCAAAGCGATTGAAGTGATATTACCACACTTATCATTTATATCATTGACATATACATGATTAAAAAGAAAGGCACATCATAAAACATCCAATAGTGGAATGAATGTAGATCTGTTGTTGCAGCGCATGCATATAATCAATAATAGCAAGAATAATCACATAACAATTCATATGAAAGGAATGAATTCAGACATAGATAGAAATACCATATGAGCTGCTTCACACTCCCAATATCAATCGCTACTTGTAATTCTTCCTTCAACGCAAAAATATTCTCAACAAAGACAATAGTGCACAATTGCATAAAAACCTCCTTGTTGAATTAAGAACAACTGGTCCAGTTTCATAAAAGAATATTGACTGAAGCACAATAGTGCAAACTTCAGTCTTTAAGTCTGGTACAAAACTTTAAGACCCTTTCCAAAACAATGAAAGGGTCTATAAATACTAAATTAATCTAAATATCTAATAAACTAAAATCCTACTAAATCGGTATCAATAAATTTTGATCCTATTTTCCTCAGCGATCTGGCACTCGGCGGCATGATTCATCAAGTAGGCTGCTTGCCTTTAAATCTGAGCTGACTTATCGCAAGAATTGGCTCTACTTCAGGAGGTTTGTTGAGGCACGAACTGAGCTGGGCGGCATAGGTGGCATCCTGAATATCGGGAATCATATACCCGATTGCATCTGTTAGGCACTTAAGGGCGGCTCTCTGTGTATGCGGCTTTACCAGGAAGAACCAATATGTGTCCCAGGTTAAACTATTAATCCCAGCGATTAATCTCCCCTTTTCCTCTAAATCAGGGTAACATGATTGCTCCAATGTGTTCGTTGTTGTCAACTTTCCTGGTGTGCATTGGGAGATCATGTTTGATAAATAGAGAGTGTTATTAACCAGTTCAACTAGATTGCTGGAAGTTTATTTACATCTTGAAGCTGCCCTCTCTGCTCTCATTAACTGGGACTGCCATTTCGTAAAAAGTATATCTTTATGTGTTTCTAGGATTCTGGGCAAATTTGCCGCTTGTCCTTGATCAGAATCTTGCCAGTCAAGAAATGCAGCTATGGTTTCCTCGGCTTGATCTAATTCAGTTCTGGCCTTCTCTACCTGCTTATTTATGGATGCCGTTAATTCACACAGTGGCTCTGCCTGGGCGATTTGTTGACACAGAAGCCTAATTTGAGATATTAATGTAGTGTTTATTTGAAATGCTTCTGCTCTAAATTCAGCCACTTGTGGAACACCCTTTGTCTTTTCAACCTGTGTTGATAATTTAGCGATTTTCTCATCCTTTCTTTTCAACATTAGTTCATTCGCGGCCTTTAATTGTGCCAATGCCTCTGATAATTCTTTTTGCTTTTGGATCGCACTTTGGTCGATCCTTTGCTTTTCTGCCTGCAATTGTTGAGTTAGTTGATTATTTAATTGTTGTTGCGTCAACAATTGCTGCTCCGCCTGTTCTGCTTTCTGCTGTGCTTCGGTCAGCTGTGTCTGTAACGAGAAAATCTCTTGATCCTTGGTTTTCAATAGAAGACTTACCTCCGATGCCTTATCAATTGTTGCTTTTGAATAGGCTCCTGCATACTGCGACAGTTTTGTCAGGTCGTCGGAGGGGTCAAATTCCTCCTTCCAAACCACATTGCCCGTAACAGTTTTCTCTGGGAAAAGGGAAGGTTGATCAGTCCTTCTTCTTTTCCTTTGTCATTTAACCACTGCTTTATGCCTTGGGCTGTAGAAAACATCCAAGGGAGGAATATCTTCTACCTGCAAAATGATTTGGTCGGAGGGGTCCTTTGGTATTACCTCAACTTCTTTAGAAATGGGTGGGCCGCTGGTTCCACTTAGAACCTGAGGTGAAGTGATGTCCTGCGTATCCGTTGTCTTGGAAGTGTCTGTATCCTTTGAACATTCCAACCCACTGATGATGGAATCAAATTGCTTCCATTCCTGGAGCAATTTAGGGTCAATACGAGTATCTATATTGACATCAATGGTGGTTTGTTTTTGCTTTTCGGCTTGGGACTCCTTCCGCACCTTTTCCAGTTCCTTCTTCTGTCTTTCCTCCTGTTCTTTTCTCTGTTGTTCGTCCTATGCTTTCTTCTGGCTTTCTTCTCTTTCTTTTCTCTGCCTCTGCTTTTCCTCCTGTTCTTTCTTATGATCCTTTGTTATAACCGGAGGTTCCTTTGGCTGTTGCCGACCAGGCTCGCTTGATGATGTCGCTGGGGTTGTCGCTAGTAAATCTAGAGGTAGAGTTTGCAACCTCTGTTCTCTAAGTTTATTAAATTCAGTCAACCCTTCATCCTTATATTTCGCTTTGGCGAATGATTTAACCTGATTTATTGTCTCAGCTGAAGAGAACAGGTCGTCAAACATATCTTCTTTATGGTCAAATCTTGTCAATTTGGCCTGTTCTAGTGCATTATAGACAACTTTGTTTGGATCAAATGACCTATTTGGGAGAGTCGCCAGAGTTAAGGATTGAATCTTTGTGGCTTCCTTTTCTGCATGTTTGAGATCATGCAGAGTATAGACACCACACCTCAATGGAAAAGAGGGCCAACCCTTCTTCTTTTCCTTCTTGAGAGTTTGTGTAACACTCTCAGCCATAATCTGGTAAGCGATTTCCCTTGCCAGCAGTTTATCAGGTATGTATAAAGGGAGGACATGAGGGTCGGCTTGGCTACCGAAAACTCTTATGTAGGTAAATCTTTCCTCTCCAAACCATCTACCTATTGTGGTTAAATCAAATCCGGCTTGATAAGAAATCTTGGGAGCAAGTTTATCGAAAATGGAATAATAAATAGGCAACATAAAGCCATTACAGACTTGGTATAGATGATGTTTATAAGAAGATTTCCACAATTTCTGATGATATATATGAATAGGAGTGGGGTCTTGTGCAGTCCACCTCCAGCCGAGTATGGGGAATTCAGAGTTAAAACACAGGGTATCTAGAATATAGGCACTGTAGTAGAATGGGGGAATTACCCTTTCAGAAATACGGGTCTTGCTTCTAAACTCAAGCACAGCTGTTGCTAATTTTTCTGAGAGGATAGTGGCCCAATCAATAATTACACTGTTGCATGCTGCTTCCATTAGGGGAACCATTTATATGGTAAAATTAGCAGAGTCATGCAATCCCCATAATCTACACATCATTATTCCAGAATAGCCATAAGGAGAAGCCAGAGAACCAACCGAGTACTTACCGGAAGATTCATGTTTGTGCTTTGCCAGATTTTGTCTCCAATCCCGGATGGGTTCAGATTCAACTTCATTTTCGTTTGCAAATTTCTCCAGGAACGCCTTATTATATATCTTCTCTGGCTCGGGCAAATGATACATTTGCCTTAGATCATCCGCCCTGAATGACCCGAAAATTCTCCTGTCTCTGGTGCTGAAGGTTCTATCCAGGATTGGGATTTCTTCAATCGCCCATCGCACTACGTCTGTGTATGGGAGAATTTTCTCACTAGCTACTATCCGGTGAAGGAAGGAATCAGCTAAGTCCTTGAGCGTACCCTCAGACTTCCGGGTTAAATCCACAGTAGCTTCTACTATTTTCATTGCTGGTTCTTCGGCTTCAATCAGGTTGTAGGTACCTTGCCAAGTAACTCTGACGAGACCCAAACATGTAGTATCAGATATCAATCCCTTCTTTTTTTCCACGACAGCTTGTCCTGCAGCTAGTGTAGCAGAAGCGCCTGTGGTCTTCTTGGATTTCTTCCCCATTTTGCTTGAGCTTTCTCCTTTGGATGAATTCTGCACAAAGGCGAAAATAAACGTAACACAGAGATATGCCAATGAAAATCCAATATGGGAAAGATATATTGATCAAAGTGTGCTGAGAGATTAACTCTTAAAAGTGGCCACGGATACAATCCATGGGAAGATCTTACAATTACATTAAATGGCCGTTTAAAACCTGCCACCCCTTAAATGCCCATTATACCATTATTCGGTCGAATGACCCATTTAAGCGTGCTATGGATGTTTTGGCGGTTGGGCGTAGGTGCATCATTGCTTAGCAGATTAAGCTTTAAATATGATTTGATCATAATATCCCTCCATTTAACGGCTTTTTTGAAATCTGCGCTATATCATAATCGGGCGTCGGGAACACTTAAATCCTTATGTTGACAATTTTGAAACCCTGATCGCCGATAGTGATATCGCATTGCACCGGGAGAATAGATATTATATAAACATATGGATAGCATACCACCGATCGCCAATAGCGAAATCGCATCGCATCGGGGTGAATGGGCATAACAATGTGCATAGATAGTGTATCGCTGATTGCCGATTGCGATATCGCATCGCATCGGGGGTATGACCTGGGCGCCTTATTATTGTGCATAGGATATTTCCGATTGCCCATTGCGATATCCCATCGCATCGGGGTGAAAGGGTTGGGGTGCTTTAAGACTGCGTAAAGAGTATCACCGATAGCCGATAGCGATATCGCATCGGCGGGAACCCATATGTCACTTATTTGTGTTTTCTATGTCATTGCGATATGCGATCTTGCGATCGCTTTATCGCAATGATAAAAGATTGTTTTATTTGATCAAAAATGGGTTTTTTAAAAGGTTTTATATAATGTCTTCATTTGGTTTGCGGACCTTTATCAAATAATGCAATATTGATACCAATTAACTTCTAAAGGGACCCATTTCATATGATAATTTTGTAAATATAAATGATATGAAATGGGGGGTTGTTGTATGGGCACAACAATTGGCGATTCGCTGGAAGAACCAGTTATCTCTGAAAAGCATAGAAATAATTAAACTTTTGCAAAATAGAGTTCTAATCAAAGGGGAAAATTCTAATATAACTAGGTATATATGCATTCCAAGTAAAATGAATCTATTTTTGCTAATTTCCTCTCTTTTTTAAGAAAATAGATACATTTTAAGTTTTAAATAGGCCTCTATTGGTTTATAATGATAAAACAGAAAACCTTTCCAAATCAGCTTTTATAGTGAACTCTTCTGTCATAGGTAGAGCCTCTGCTGCCAGCAAACGTTTATAGTTTCGGCAGGGATACCTTTTAACCATGCTATTGTCCATTGTTCCATCCAAATAAGAGTGTGATTAACAGAATGAATTCAAAACATGTTTTCATATTTTGTATTTCATTTCCTTTTTCTGTTATTGATAAGATAAAAAGCCATTGTCCTGGTTTGGTGGCTAGTTATTGACAATGCCATTCACTAGTAGTAATTTAACCGAACAAGCTGGCTCGTGATGAGACCCCTTGTCTTATAATTCTAAGCCATTACCTTGTTTTGGTATGCAGTTTTGGTAATGTCGGTTAAACTATTTCCCTATGAACATGGTAAGCAGGCTTGTAATAAGACCTCTTATCTTTAATATCAGATATTTTAGAATTACACTCTGAGTAATCATAAACTTTTAGTGAATGGGATGAACAATCTTCTCCTTAAGAGTAAATGGATGACAGGGTAAGAGTTGAAGATGCTGAAATTGGATTAGCTTCTATCTTGATATTGATAACCTTTTGAGACCAATTTGAAAATAGAAAATGATTTACAATACTTTTAAACTTTGAGAGGAGTTCACAAAACTTGAAATGTGGTTTCAAAATACAATGATACCTAATTTCCTAGAAATTATCCCTTTTGGTTAAGAGTTATAATATTTTAAAAGCAAATATCACACTACTTTTGTAGATTAAATTTTTCAAACACAACAAAGGTCAATAGTAGATACCTTACAACATTATTTTCTACAAATCTTACAAACTACAAAAATCTATCAAACTAAAAGGAGAAGGGGTTACCTCCTCAATTAAAGAATTTCTTCAAGATAAGGCCATTAACAGGGAGAGAATCTCTCAACCCTGATAAGTCTTGCAATATAAAGGTCGAGTGGCCTATCTTTTCATAGATATGAAATGGTCCAAGCCACATCTTCTCGAACTTGGTGTGTTTTCCCTTGTCCTCATGGGCTTTGTCCCATTTCAGAACTAAATCACCGACTTGAAATTGTTTTGAACCGGATGAGACTGAATCAAAAGCTGCCTTGATGATTCGCTGATGTTTGGCATGAATGACCCTGGCTTTTTCTCTTTCCTCTTCTAATTTTAGAATTTGATGATGTCTAAGTTGAATAGAAGAAGAAGGAGCTTCCTCAATGAACTGGACTAGGGCTAGAGAAGGAAGAACAAGATTTGTGGGTAGTACTACTTCTTTCCCATACACAAGGTTGAATGGGGAAGATCCTATAGAAGCTTTCTATGTTATCCTATCATCCCATAAAGCAAACATTAAGGATTTATGCCATTTTTTATGATTCTGTTCGATAGTTCGCTTAATGATTTTGATCAGATTTTTATTAGTAGATTCCGCTAAACCATTGCCCTGGGGATAGTAATTAGCATAATATTTCAATTTAAATCCTCTTTTAATAGCGAAATCAAACATAGAATTGCCTGAGAAATAAGATGCATTATCAAAAACAAGAGCATTTGGGACACCAAACCTGGTAATGATGAATTGATCTATGAATTCAATGATTTCTTCAGAATTTGTTGTCTTCAAAGGGATTGCCTCAACCCACTTAGTAAAATAATCGGTAGCAGTAAGGATATACTTATGTTGTTTGGAAGACGGTGGAGTAATTTCCCCAATGATATCCAATCCCCATTGCTCAAATGGTTGTTCAATGTTGACTGGTTGCAGAGGGAAAGCTGGTTTACGTTGTCTTCCACTAGAAGTTTGGCAATTGAGGCATTTCCTTACATACTCGTGGGCATCTTTAAACAGAGTAGGCCAATAGTATCCAGCATGAATAATTTTGTGAGCTGTTGTGTCAGCTCCAAAATGTCCTCCTGCTGGTCCATCATGTAACTCCTACAAAACCTTTTGTGCTTCAGGTTGCTCAAGGCATCTTAATAAGATAGAATCATAATTCTGCCTAAAAAGCACATCATCAATAATTGTAAAATTCTTTGCTTTTAACCTAATGGCCCTTTTGTTCTTGTAAGATAGGTTTGGAGGTGCATAACCATTCTTTAAATAAAAGATTAAATCTGCATATTGAGATTCAGAATCAGTAACACTTATCTGATTGATTTCTTCAGTTTGATCTGTATCGCTTGATTCTGGAATGTTGGATGCTCCTGCCAATATCCTGCAAAAACCTTGGCCCCTAACAATCTTTGCTGGCCTAATTTCTAAGTCATACTCTTGAAGCGTTGTGACCCAATTTGCCCTTTTTTCACCCAGTTCTTTTTGGATTAATAGTTGCCTAACTGCAGGGAAAGGAACTATAACTTTTGTGTGGGTTTTCAAAAGGAAGGGTCTATAATGCTTGACTGCTTTAAATACAGCAAAGGCTTGTTTTTCTACATCGGAGTAATTCAATTCAGCACCCTGAAGATTTGAGCTAAAAAATGAAATGGGTGCTTCCAAATTGTGATCATTTAGTTGCGTGAGCACTGCAGCATACGACGAGTTGGATGCGATGGTATACAATGTAAAATGATTAGAAAAATTTGGAGTATCTAAGGTTGGGGCATTGATAATTGATTGCTTGATTAGATCAAAAGCTTCTTTTTCTGCTGATCCCCACTTAAAGACTGAATTTTTCTTAATCATTGTTTGAAGTGGCAAAATAATTTGAGAAAAATCTGGAACAAATCTTTTAACAAAATTGATCTGGCCTAAAAATGACTGCATCGATTTTTTATTGGGTGGGAAAGGGATTTCAGAGATTTCTTTGATCCGATCAGGATCAATATAAATTCCATCTTTGGACACAATAAAACCTAAGAGCTTTCCTTGATCAAGAGCAAAGAAAGACTTTTTTGGGTTAAGGGAAATACCATATCTTTTGCAACGTTGAAAAATTTGATTTAGATCATGCAAATGATTATACCTCTCCTTAGAGAATACAGTAATATTGTCTAGATAGACGACTACTGTTCTATTAATCAACCCTCTAAAAGCTATATCCATAGCTCTTTGGAATGTCGCTCCTGCATTTATAAGTCCGAAAGGCATTTTCTAATATGCATATGTTCCCCATTTTGTTCTGATTGTAGTTTTAAGCTGGTAATCAGGATGAACCACGACTTGGTTATATCCTGAGAAACCATCTAGAAAGGACATCAATTCAGAGCCTGCTACTGATTGAAGTATTTGCTCCATAGTAGGTAATGGGAAATTGTCTTTCAAGCTTGCTTTGTTCAAATTTCTGAAATCAATACAAATTCAAATGTCGCCATTTTTCTTTCTGACTGGCACCATATTAGAGACCCAGTTTGAGTGTCGGACAGGAAAAATAATCTTGGATTTCAAGAGCTTGTTAAGTTCTGATTTTATCTAGCTCTCTAAGTTTGGATGTATTTTTCTTAACTTCTGCTGAATCGGTTTCTGATAGGGAAGCACTGGAATGGTATGCTGATAATGGATGTATCATAAGTCTTCAAATCATCATATTTCCAGGCAAAAACCTGTTTATTTTTCCTTAACAGTTTAATGAATGCCTCTTTCTCTTCAAAGGAAAGTCCTAATCCTAAATTAATATTTTGAGGAGCTTGCTCAGTACCTAGATTTATCAATTCAAACCTTAGGGTAGAGCTTTGGAGCTTTGCATTAGTTACAGGTTTAAACCTGTCTTTAATATCATAAAGATCTTCCAACTTTACCACAGGCTTAGGAATTGCATTTTCCTGAGGTGTTTCTCTCATTTTGGAGTCATGCTCATCTTCCTCAATGATTTGATTATCATAGGACATTTCAGAAGTTAAGAATTGTAAAATATCCTCATCATGGTTGAATACTCTCCAATTAGTGACATTGTCAGGAACTGAAGGCCTAAAAAGCAATTCTACAGAAAATCTATCTGGGTTGTAGCCTTCAGAAGGTAGGAGCTTGGAAGCTACATTAGCTAGGAGATCGGCTGCCGAGTTTTGAGACCTGGGAATAGAGGAAATATTGAATGCGAAAAAGTGCGAGGTAAGTTCTTGTACTAGCGATTGATAATGCTTGAGGTGATTTGAAAGACAATGAATTGCATTCCTCACCTGTTTAACAATAATTTCAGAGTCGCCAAATACTTTTAGATATTGCACTTTAAGGCTGATTGCTTTATATAATCCCTGGACTAAGGCTTCATATTCGGCTGTATTGTTAGTGCATTCAAATTCTAGCCTACAGGACAACATTGTCTTTTCTCCTTGTGGGCTAACCAAAATACATCTTGCTCCTGAGCCCTCACTAGACTTGGACCCATCGAAATATAAAGACCAAAATAAAGAGGTATTAACAAATGTATTTACAGTTTTCTTAGCATCATTGAAACATCTAGACCTATCAGTTTGTGAAAAATTCTCAATCTGAGATGTAAAATGATTGACTGAGAAAGGAGATGGTTGGGCAACAAAGTTGCCAAAGAATGATTCTCATGAATAATTCCCCAAAATGTTGTTGTTGAACGCTACAGGTTGGTTTTCTTGCTCAAATTCAATAACTGTGTGGGTCATATGTTTCTCTCAATCGATCCTTATTTGATTTGGCTTACCCTTATAGGGAAGCCACATATGTGACCAATCAGTGGAAATATACCCATGCAATTTTTCGGACCAATCCCTACTCAAAATTAAACCGTAAAATTCAGGTATATCGGCTATTAGGATGTCAATCCTTTGTACTACTCTGGGATTCGCAGACAACCTGATAGTTACGGAATTAATATCTCCCACAACCTGTACTTTAGTCCTGTCCAACTGTACGATATGAACAACAGACTTCTGGGGTTCAATGTTCAGTTTAGAACAAACTGAAGTTGGCATTATGTTAGACGATGCCCCTGAGTCAATTAAACAGTTGTGCAGGTTTCTGTTATAGATCTCGTAGGTTAGAAGGAAGGGTGGAGTATGAGAATTTGATCTATCTCCAATCAGAACTGAATCGGTAGCTTCAACCATACCTGGAGGAGGTTGGCCTGAATCATTAGCAGCTTTTGCACTGGGAAGAGGTGTAGAGGGAACAACATTCAATTCTTTAAGAAGTAATTTCTGCTGATGCTTTAATTTACTAAGTTCAAACATGGGAATGTTTGCTTTAGTTTTCTTCATGTCATCAACAATGTTATACTCCATTGAATCGGATACCACTAATGTTTTAGATGTTGAAGGAGTACTAGAAGTTGAAGGTTGGTTTTGGGGAACTGCTACAGGTGATTTCTTTGCAGGTGTTTTTTCTTTGGTTGTAGCAGCACCAGCACTCCTTTTCTTTGATGTTACCTGAACAGGTTCAAAAGTACTTTTGCTTCTAGTAGTGACCGGGAATGCTTCTTCTTCGTTATCGGTATCAGAGTTGGGGAGTATAAAATCCCACATTCCATGACATTCCACTTCTTCTTCTTCATCATCAGTTGGTGAGATTGTTTCTTCTTCCTCTTCTTCTTCTTGCTCTGAATCTGCATTAGATATGACATTTGGTGGCTTTGATTCATTTCTCTTATAAGTCCTAAAGGGTCTTTTGGTTGAGGTTTCGGCTACCTGTTTCTTTATCTCAACCATTTCACTTGATAAAGTTTTTAGGACTTTTTGCAAACCTTCCATGTCATATGGGTCTTTTGGGGTTTTCTTCCTTGAGTCATCTTTAAAAGAGACATTTTTGGCTTTTCTGTCTTCCAGAGCAGCTTTCTTCTCTAGAGCATTGATGCGTTTTTCCACAGCAAGTGCTTCTCTCATGTTTTCAGCTAAGGTAGGTTTCCCAGCCCTATCTACAAAAATGGCTTTATTGGCAGGTAGGGTGGTGATATACCATTCGCTTCGAATTTGTTCACTTGGTTTGGAGGCTGTAGGGATTTTATTCAGGAGTTTATTGAAGCGGGCATTAAATTCCTTAATTGGTTCCCTATGCTCTATTCTCAGATTGGAGAGATCGTTTATTAGGGTAGCCAAAGACCTATGATCTCCATATTTGGTAAGAAACTGCTCTTGGCAAGTGTTCCAACTGGTAATGGAACCAGAGGGTAAAGAGAAATACTAGGTGTTATAGACATTTTTGTGCCTTACAGCTATAAGCATGAAATGTCCATAATCTAAGGGATCCAAAGTCCTTAAACATGTTGTTCCTACCCCTAGAGGAACAAGGCTAACAAACCACAGCAATTCACAGAAGTTCTCCACCAGAAACTGCTCAAAAACAAGTCAATTTAGGATCAATTCAGTGGCTCCACTAGCTCTCTGCGCTGAATGTCAAAGCCAACACTGACTACCTGCACTGCAACGCAGGTAGAAGCACTACCAGGATGCGCTGAGTGAGAGTTGACAAATGGAAAGTTCATTTCAAGAGGTGTCAAGACCCAGGAAGCTTCCAAAATCTTCCTCAATGACACTTGCCTCAGTGAATTCGACTATGATGAGTAAGAGGCTCTTAATCTCCAAGTGGAAGCAAGAACCTCCAAGTGGAATCAAGAACTGACAGAGGGAGAGGACACTAGTCAGATCTCAAGCTGACTCATCCTCTCTCCGAACATCTATATATGGATCTCTCCTCCATGAGTTCTAGAGGCTGGAATTTTGTTATTGCAAAGAATTGCTGTTGGTTTGAGATTGGAATCATTGGGTGCTTAATGCTTTGAAGGGGGTGAAGATAGGAATTCCATTTGCTGGGAAGGAGATGCTGGATTGGAGCCCTCTGGGTTGTATCTCTTCCTGAACCTTGTTATTCATCAATAAAGCTATCTTGGTTTCTCCTATATACTGATGTATCTTTGATGTATGATTGCATTAGTATGTTTAGTTTATTTCTAATCCTGAACTAGTTATGAATATGAATATATGTCTTGTGTAGTGTTCTCTTCTTGTGATCTTGTAGAAACCTCTTGAAGCTGGGCGAGCGAGAAGGCAAGTAGCTGGGAACCCTCAAAGAGAAGAGAGACCGGATCGAGGGACAAACGGAAGACACCGGTTAGTCCATCCATCTCTCTTCATTCTTAATTCATAAAGGAAGAATACTAGAATAGCTATCTCTGTTTGTTGCTAAGGCACTGTCACACCTTAGGTGGATAGGATCGTCCTGCATAGGCATTTTTCCCCACAAAAAATTGGCGACTCCGCTGGGGAGATCTGTTTAGTCATTTTATTTGTGTTTCTATCATTGTTTGTTTTATAGACTCAACAGCAACAATCGAACTGTATCTGCTATTCTCAGATGCAAAGTAGACAGCTGCTGCTTTGATCCAATCACTGGATTTGTCTATGATCTGAACAATGGACTCACAAATGATTTGATGATCCTTTGTGATAGATCTTAGTACCCCCTCAAAGCATCCCTTTGATTGCACCTTGCTTGTTGCTTTTATTTGGCCTGAAACAGTAGATTAATCAGCAATCTGTGACCCAGAACCCAGTGAGAAACTCTCGTTTCTCCTTCAGCGCAGACCCTGTGAAGAGGTTCTGCATTTCAACGCAGGTCCCGTGAAGGCTACCTGCGCTGAATGTCAAAACCCCTGTGTTGAGGTTGCGCTGATCCAGTTAGGCCTTGTGCAGCTGGGGTTCTCTGCTCTGTTTTGCCTTGTTTTGATCTCTGATTTTTGCAACCTGTAACCAACATAGGTACCTGTCTGATAACTCTTTTTCTCTACTTAAATTCCGCCTCCTTTTGTACAAAAAGACTGTGAGTGTTTTTATGTGTTTGTGGCGTCATTCATAGTTTTCCTTTGCATGAGTGAAATAGTCATCCTGTAGCCCTTGATTCAGATCTGTTGATTGTGATCTTAGGAGAGAGTTCATTGGCTGTTTACAGTTGATTATACATTTGCTTTTGCTTTTGGTTTGAGTTTGTCCCTTTTAAGTGTCGAAACAAGTATTCATTTAAGAAATCGCTAAGTGTTGTAATCTCTTCTACCCTTTCTAATTTCGAAAAAGTAAACTTGTTTGTATTTGTCATTTAAAAGCAAATTCAAAGTTGTACAAAAAGCTTTCTTTGTAGGCATCAATACTAAGAAAGCGGAAAACAAACACCTGCATTGTGCATTTGCATCTTGATAGTTTGCATGCTTGATTTAGGAAAAGTGCATTAGAGTGTGCTGATTGCTCTTTGAGAAAAGATGGTGTCTTTCTTTTCCCTTAGTAGCTAGGATTTTCATAGTTGAAAAGATATAAAGCTTGCTTATCATCTTTGACTGCATTTAGGAATTGTATCATACATCTCGTGGTGAACCTCAAAAGGCAAACTTCTAAAAAGATCAACCTAAAATAAATTGAATGAACTTAACAACGCTTTGCAACATAACGCACAACATAGAGGTCTAGGCTAGAGACGTGTTCCGGCGTCATAAAGCCTGGCGACTGTCGATCTCGTTGATGGTGGGTGATTCCTCCTGAGGGACGATAGCACCAGTACAGATTGTGCTCCTACGTACCGTCGCGTATATATTGGGAGACCCATATAGGCATAAAACCTTTATCCTTAGGAAGCCGTGTCGGCCGCCCTACTGATCGCAATGCACTGAACACAGCATTTAGGAAGATCGACCGCCCGTACCTTAAAAAGTATTCTGCGGTTTTGCGGAAAGTTTGGCACACCCTCTACCTAGAACTCTAGAGCAGTTCCTTTTGGCCTTTTTCAGACTCTATAACGGAAAAAGTCCATCCGAGCATTTGTCACTTCGGGCTCGTTAAAACATCGAAGGAGACTAGAGTCATCTTTAGCTTTTTCTCGACTCTTTAAAAGTGAAAAAGCAAGTTGTGTCTAAAAACGTCTAAAAATTCATTTAATTCGGAAACACATTTTCCCCTTTTGTATTTTGGTTGATTGAGTAATCTGTAATCGTGGAAGAAAGTCAATTGAAACCCCGTCATTCGCGGAGGCTTACGAGTCAACCGTCTTTGTCTCCGGAATCGAAAACCGTACGGACAAAGTGAACTCGTTTAACCGGTTCCAAATCTCCTCTTAAAATTAGAACAAGTGTTCCGACGACATCAGAGGTTCCGGTTACTCCAAACTTTTCTGGAAACCCTGCCTCTACAGAAGAAGTTCAACAGCCACAGAGGGACAGTAACACTGATCCTAGTCTGGGAGCAAATACTTGCGTTACTGAACCAGTTCCATCTGTGACCGGTTCCGAGAGTCTTGCTCCTCAAACAACTGTCGTTGTCGATTCAACCCCTTCTTCGGCACCAGAAATATTTTACGGACCTGACGGTCTTTCCCTTCCACCTGGTTTGATTGCGATAGAGGAAATTGTAGAGGATCTGAAAGCAAGTACTCCAACACATTTTGGAGTCGGGGTCACTCTATTTCCTTCGACATTAGAAGTTAGTCTACCACAAGTGGAAGTTACTGTAGAATCGCTAGGTAATCTCTTGGATAGACTCAAAATGTCTGAACAACCATCAACATCTAGGACTGTGTCGAATGACACAGCGACAACAGAACTCCCTGCCGTCACTCCGACAATGTTTGCCAGCACACCATCTGTCCCGACTAGCTCACAACCGCTAGAAGGAGTCCACCCAGAGACTATTTCGACAGTGTGGTCCGTTCCATTTTGTTCCTCCAGAATAATATCCGACAACTCTTATGTTGAAACTCACCAGATTGATCCATTTGGAGGTCAATTTGGGCAATCCAGTCCCCAAGGACAAACAATCCCCTTGAGTTCTGGATTGCTACCGTATGGGGGGCAGTATGCCCTTTCGTTACCCCCACCGGGAGGGTATCCATACGGGAGTTCACAACAGTATTCAGGTTATACTGGATTTACATCAAGTGGTTGGGTACCTATGCTACCTCAACAACCAAGGGTTGTGTATTCTATGCAACAATGTGTACCTATGTCGAACATCCCGACCACACCGGCTATTGTGACAGTGTCGCAAGTTCAAACGTTGCCTGTTGTATGTCAACCTCAGATTTCTCAGGTTGTAATGCAACAGCCCCTTGACCCTGTGACTCAACCACAATCGCCTACCGGTGGGGCGACAGAGGTCCAAATGGGTACACTTACCCCACACCTTGGTCCAACGGTTAGTATAGCGCAACAGAGCATGGCTTCACAACCGTGGCTGGTGCAATACCAACAACCACAATTCCAGCAAGTGTACCAAGGTTCTGAGCAGCAGATCTTTGCGAACAGTGGACAACCGTATATTCAAAACGGTCAAAACCAACCACTTTACAGTGGCCAAGTCCACCAACCGTATCAGTCATACCAACATCAATTGCATTATGCTGGTATGCAAAGGCCCACTGCTCAGGCGATTCCATCGTACCCTGGGTATGCTTCACCTAACCTGAATCAATAGTTACCATTCATGGCAACTTTAGAGTTACCAGATTTACACCGATTAACAAATGATCCAATTGCTTACGCCCCTTGGTGGCTAGCGATTCCTCACAAACTTCCTTCGGACATTCCTAAATTTAATGGAAATCCAGGTGAAGATCCATCGAATCACGTGATGACCTTTCATCTATGGTGTTCATCAAACACCTTAAACGATGATTCGATAAGGCATCGCCTCTTTCAGAGGACATTAACGGGTCCAGCGGCTAAATGGTATATTGAATTACCTAGAGCTTCGTTCGACAATTTCAGCACCTTAGCCACGACATTCTTAACCCATTTTCAATTACCGATAAGGTATGAAACGGGAACGAAAATCTTAACCAACTTCAAACAGACAACGGCCACTCACATATCTGATCATATACATGAGTGGCGACGTCGTCGTAGGATGGTAAAAATGTACGTTCCCTATCAGTTATTAGCTGAATGGTTTATCAAGTCGTTACTTCCTGCTATAACGGAAGATGTGGCAAAGGGGGGAGTCGTAACGGAAGAGCAAGCTATCGCTCGTGCGCAGTATCTGGACTTAGTCTATACTCAGTCCGGCACGCTCTATGATAAAATACCTGACGCCCCTAGACCAAAATTTTCAATTCCTCCTCCTCCTAAATCAAACAATGACTCTCATGCCGGCGATGGCGTGATTGGAATGACAAACGCGAAATCGACAAAGGCTTCGTCTAAGAAAGCCCGTAAGACTTCAGATCAAAATGCAAAAGAAGAAATTCTTGCTTCGGAAGTAAATGTCGTATCAGCAGATAAAGGCAAAGAAACCAATCAACCAGGAAGCAAGAAGAAGCAAAACAAAGGGAAGAAGAAGAAACAAGGTGGGTCATTCCCTAAAAAAACTTCTTCAAATCCTCCTGGGAAAGGGAAACCAAAAAATCAATGTTTTATATGTGATGAGGATCATTGGACAGCTGATTGTCCTTACAGAGCCGAGCTTAAAAGATTCTTTAAGAGTTCACAAACCTCAGCTGTGTTAACTGATCCGTTCCCAAATCCAGGTCAAAATCTGGTTGATAGTGGAAATGCTTCCCCGTCGCAAGTGCTAATGTTGTCAATCTCCAAGCAACAAAATGATTCTTTGATTTCGACAAGGAACAAAGATTACGGGAATCTGCAGCTGTCGAACGGCAAGGAAAAAGATCAACCAAGCAGTTCGACAACAACTTCGACAGAAGTTGTACCACCCATCATCCCTGAATTAACAATAAAACTGCCAAAGGGAGTAGTACACAAGTCGACATTTAATCCTCGCGCCAGAGCAGCGCAACATTATAACATAGTGGAAGATTTGGCCCAATCGCCATCCGCTATGTCGACTCTTGAAGTACTACAAAATTGCCCATCCCAAAGGCAGGCTTTATTATCAGCCATTGGTGGGGTTGATCCTAAGGATTCCAATCTTGTATCCTTCGACCACAAAGGATACGATCCTCAGTTACCAGCTCAACTAGCTTTCCTTATCCAAGTGAAAGCCCTCAACAAAACTGTTCACCAAACTATTATTGATGAGGGGGCATCCACATGTATTATGTCAATGAGTTGCTGGAAAACTTTAGGATCTCCAACCTTGTCGCGATCTTCGACAACATTAAAGGCATTCGACGGAAGGACATATACCCCATATGGTATCCTAAATAACTTGAAAGTTGAGCTAGGGGGAAAAATGGTAGAAATAGATGTTGAAGTCATCGATGGGAATCTTGATTACAACATCCTACTAGGAAGACCGTGGATCTATGCCATGGCAGCTGTTGTGTTGACCTATTTTAGGAAGATCGCATTCCCCTTTCAAGGAGGGATTACGATCGTCGACCAACAAAACTTCCTCCCTAATGGTTCACAAGTTACAGGAAGCATTCCTATGATCCATGGTAGCAACCATTCGCTTCAAGATATTGGAGTAGGCCTACTGAAAGACCCCACATTAATGGGAACTCTCGCACTTCCACCTCCAATCTATATAGGAGAAGTAGCGTTGGTAGGAGCCTGCAACATGATATCTTCCACGAAGATCTCAGAAGACGATATCGACATGGATCATGCAATGGTTTTGCCCCCAAGCCCAATAGAAATATTGTAGCAATCAATGTTTCGGGCATGGGAGGCGAACACAAATCAACGCACATCAAGCGTTTGGGTAGATAGGTCTAGAGAATATGGTACCCAATTAGACCCTTGGTCGCGAGTGCATGGAACCAACGAAGGAATTCTACAATCAATGTTGATTGAGGGGGCACCATGGAATGATAGCCACCATCGTTCCCTTCTTCCGGATTGTGAAGAAGATACTCAAGATGACCTTTATCACCCTTCAGTCTTTGAATTCCTATCAAATACTGTAAACACGGTGGATTCCGAACGAAACCTGTCCAATATTGAAGAGACTATAGCCATAAATATCTCAACCAAAGCAGATGTTGTAGAGAATATTTATGTTGGCAAATGTTGTTCTCCTTCAGAGCTGGAAATATATAACGCTCTTTTTCGCGAATTCAGAGATGTCCTTGCTTGGTCATACGATGAAATGCCAGGCATCGACTCGAGTATCGTTGAAAATGAAATTAAGATGTATCCTGATGTCAAACCAGTAAGACAACGACTTCGGCGGGTGCACCCAAAGAAAGCCGCTGCCATTAAGGCAGAAGTTGAAAAACTTCTCCATGCTGGTTTCATCTACCCGGTTCCTCTAACCGATTGGGTATCGAATATTGTCCCTGTTATGAAAAAACAAGGAACAATTAGAGTGTGTGTCGATTATAGGGATGTAAACCAAGCTTGTCCGAAAGACAACTACCCCACACCCTTCATCGACCAGATAATTGATGAATGCGCCGGATGTGAAATCTTTTCATTCATGGATGGATTCTCCGGGTATAATCAAATAAATATCCGCCCACAGGACCAGTCAAAGACTGCATTCATTTGTCCGTGGGGCACATTCGCATATCAAAAATTACCCTTTGGTTTAAAGAACGTTGGGGCGATGTTTCAGAGGGCAATGAATTATGCCTTCCATGACATCAAGAACATCGTTCAACCATACCTCGACGACCTTCTGGCTCATTCGCGAAAGCTGACTGATCATCCGCAGCATTTAAGAGCGATATTTCTACGTTGCCGACACTACAAGATACGACTCAATCCACACAAATGTGTATTTTGCGTCAGCTCTGGTCGTTTACTTGGCTTTGTAGTCTCTAAGGATGGGATTCGTCTCGACCCTTGCAAGGTTCAGGCAATCATTAATTTGCCTCCACCTTCAAATTTGCTTCAGATTCAGAAACTCCAAGGGAAAGAAAACTTTCTGAGGAGGTTCATTCCAAATTACGCAGAAATTGCTAAAGGTTATACTCGTCTTTTGAAAAAGGATGTACCTTTTGTCTGGGATCAGGTGGCGCAAGCTTCTTTTGACGCTATGAAAGAGTCTCTGGTAAGAGCATCATTAATGTATGCCCCGGACTATCAACGAGATTTTAACCTGTATCTGGCTGCAGCGAATACGACCATTGCGATGGTTTTAGTTCAAGAAGTCGATGGAATTGAACATCCTATATATTATTTAAGTAAAACCTTGAATGATACAGAAAGCAAATATTCTTACGTTGAAAAGCTAGCACTCGCTGCTGTTCAAGCGATACAAAGATTTCGACATTATGTCCTCTTTCGGAAAACTACCATTCTATCAGATTGCAACCCCATGACTTATATATTGTCGCGACAGTTGCTGGGGGGCAAGTATTCAAAATGGATAGCGATCCTTCAAGAGTTTGATCTGGAATTTGTAAAATCCAAATCAAAGAAAGCTTTAGTTTTCGCAGAATTATTGTGCGATCTCCCATCGTCGTCCAACGATGAAACATTTGAAGAATCAATCGTGGACAAAAATTTGTTTCTGATATCTACAAGCAATGAATAGTATGGAGATATAATAATTTATCTCCAAACCCAAAAATTCAGGCCTAACACCTCTCACTCGGAACAGAAACGTATACGATACCAAGCAAAAGACTACATGATCGTCGGTGATACGCTTTACCGTCGTGGTATCGATACAGCTCTGAGAAGGTGCCTCACCCATGAGGAGGCCGAAAAAGCCCTGAATGAGTGTCATTCAGGCGCGTGTGGGGGGCATCAATCCAGATATGCTACAGCACAGAAAATCTTACGAGCAGGATACTTCTGGCCAACCATGTTCAAAGATTGCATAACCGCAGTCAGAAGTTGCCATGCTTGTCAAATTTTTGATAGCAAAACCAGAAGACCACCCACACCTTTAAAGCCAATAGTTGCTGTTGGGCCTTTCGCCAAATGGGGCATCGATTTCATGACATGTAACCCCACCTCGACCGGGGGGCATGGGTATATTATAGTCGCCGTTGACTATTTTACCAAATGGGCCGAGGCGATGCCTACATTAGATAATACTGGTGAAACAGCTGCCCTTTTCTTTTTCAATCATGTAGTCGCCAGGTTCGGCGTACCACAGGCTATAGTTACAGATCATGGATCGCATTTTCGCAATCACATGATGGTTGAATTAGCTGCCAAGCTAGGGCTATCTCACGACAGCTCTACTCCGTATTATCCACAAGCCAACAGACAAGTTGAAGCGATCAACAAGGTCCTAAAGCTTATGTTGCAAAGGATGATCGGAGTTCACAAAAGAAGGTGGCACCTAATCCTGTACTCAGCCTTGTGGGCTTACCAAACATCGGTAAGAAATGTGACCGGGTTCACACCTTTCCAACTGGTGTATGGCCTGGAAGCACTCCTACCAATCCAGTGTGAAATCTCGTCTCTTAAACTCGCAATTGATCTCCTCCCCGGAACTTCAGATGAAGAGGCCCATTTCTTGGAATTAATCCAATTGGATGAAACCCGTCGTGATGCTGCTTTGGCTAAGGAAGCCCATAAGAAATGAGTCAAGGCACAGTTCGACAAAAATGTCAAACCTCGTGTCTTCTCAGAAGGTGACTTGGTCTTGCTTTATGACCAAGAATCTGATAAATTGGGAGCAGGTAAATTTAATTCTTTATGGATGGGCCCCTATATTGTTAAATGAGTGTTAGCAAAAGGAGCCTACGAGTTGATGGATTATGACGGAATCCCACTGGCGCAACCTCGTAATGGGTTGTACCTCAAGCGTTACTATACTTAAATAGTGACCAATATGCATGCACCTCAATTTGCGTTATTATGCTGGGGGCATGCAAACATAAGTCCGAGCAGTTTTAGCGCATAGTTCATGCTTGTTAAAAAATAAACATAAGATTGAGCAAGTGTTTCAATCTGCGTTTAAGCTCGTTAAAAAATGAACTACCCGGTAAATAACCACAGTGAATCTAACATTATCAGCCATTAAAGCATTGGTCGTGTTTGCACCGTCACCTCCACTTTTCATTTGGCCGATCGTTCACCTCCATATGATTGTTTACCCATTTTGAGGAACAGCTGCGAAGAGTGATTTCACTAGCCATCCTTGTGACACTGCCGTGATTGGAAATTCCAACCCGTACCTGGAATCAGCTGATAACCCGTTTTATCACTCGTTCCTCAAAAGACGAGTCTTCTTTAAGCTCTTTTCATCTGACTCGTAAAATATGAAAAGATTGCCGAGTTTTGGCCTTCCAGCTCGTTAAAGCGACCGGAAGTGCTATCCCTCCTCTAGATTTTAATCTTTTTTGGACCTGAGGGATTATTGCACAAAAAGATCGAGAGCTTGTTTTATTTGGCTCGTTAAAACTATCGAAAACTCATCCCTTCTGTATTGTTTTATACTTTTTCGGACCTAAGGGATTAGATGACAAAAAAGGACTTTCGGAGTTGACTTTGCGTACCTTTTCAGACTCTCTAAAAATGAAAAGGACCGAGTTATCTTTGTCGTTAGACTCGTTAAAATCATTAAATGGCGACAAACTTGTCTTTAGACGAGAACGAGTTTCACTATCGCTAGGCTCGTTAAAACATAGCGATGGGCTTGCCCGAAGGGCAAGTTATAGAACAAGCATATGTTATCCTCCTCAAGCTTGACAAAAATAAAGAGGTACTGGTCAGTAATGACTGGGGAAAAATTGGGAGAAACTCAAGAAAACTTTGATGGTAGCAAGTCGCTCTTGAACATGACACTTTTCCTCCATACCACAATCAGGTTGGGTTGTTTCATTCACCGGTCACATCACCATGGTCTCGCCATACCATCCATATTTGGGGTAATGCTACCGATCCATCGCATCAGTGTCGCCATATGTTCAAGAGAAGTCGTTCAGAAAAGTCAACCGTGTCTCATCCACTGCCATACATTATCCTTCATCCTTTCATGACCGCCGCCCTGAATCATATGTCACAGATCGTTTTCACCTCCATCAAAATCATTAGCTCCGTTCCGTGTCATTGATGTGGGATTCATTAAGGCCCTCCTTTGACGGATCGCTTCTTGTCGACATCAGCTCATTATCCAAGAAGTTGATCTAGGAACAACCCCTTCAGTACTTTGAAGCTTGCATGCCTCAATGGCAAGTTTCTCACTTCCGGCGACAGGTATACATCAATGACCTTCGACCGAAAGATTTTGCGTGGTGTTCGACCCCAAGTCCTTTATTCACGCCACGTGAATTGTACTGCAGTACATTGAGGGTCATTATCATTATCGGTGATTCCTCTCGCGCTTGTTAACGGTTTACCTCATTGACCGGTAATCAAGCGATGTCTTTCCATGTTCGACTTCAAAACATTTCTCACATGGATCGACTTGTACTTAGAGTGAAGATCGAACGAGTTTGAAGACCCCGGATCTAGTTTCATCCATCCGGGCTGCGATATATATTCAGAAAAGATAAAGACATTGACATGTACATCATTGCAGCAGATAATCATCCTACCCAAAGGATGATAATTTCATCAAAATTATCAGTCTATCATCAGACGATTGTCTGTTGTATGTACAGAAAAATGAATTTATAAAGTTGAGCATGGGAATGCCCGCCTCAGCTAGATCATGAAAGCAGTATGAAAAATAATGTATTGTAGTGTATCTTATTACAAGTCTCCTCCCAGCATTGGATGAACTTCGGATCCTCCTGATAAAGCATTTCACCCGATAAACGGCCTCATACTTTAGGGGGCAACTGTTATAGACATTTTTGTGCCTTACAGCTATAAGCATGAAGTGTCCATAATCTAAGGGATCCAAAGTCCGTAAACATGTTGTTCCTACCCCTAGAGGAACAAGGCTAACAAACCACAGCAATTCACAGAAGTTCTCCACCAGAAACTGCTCAAAAACAAGTCAATTCAGGATCAATTCAGTGGCTCCACTAGCTATCTGCGCTGAATGTCAAAGCCAACACTGGCTACCTGCACTGCAACTCAGGTAAAAGCACTACCAGGGTGCGCTGAGTGAGAGTTGACAAATGGCAAGTTCATTTCAAGAGGTGTCAAGACCCAGGAAGCTTCCAGAATCTTCCTCAATGACAGTTGCCTCAGTGAATTCGACTATGATGAGTAAGAGGCTCTTAATCTCCAAGTGGAAGCAAGAACCTCCAAGTGGAATCAAGAACTGACAGAGGGAGAGGACACTAGTCAGATCTCAAGCTGACTCATCCTCTCTCCAAACATCTATATATGGATCTCTCCTCCATGAGATCTAGAGGCTGGAATTTTGTTATTGCAAAGAATTGCTGTTGGTTTGAGATTGGAATCATTGGGTGCTTAATGCTTTGAAGGGGGTGAAGATAGGAATTCCATTTGCTGGGAAGGAGATGCTGGATTGGAGCCCTCTGGGTTGTATCTCTTCCTGAACCTTGTTATTCATCAATAAAGCTATCTTGGTTTCTCCTATATACTGCTGTATCTTTGATGTATGATGGCATTAGTATGTTTAGTTTATTTCTAATCCTGAACTAGTTATGAATATGAATCTATGTCTTGTGTAGTGTTCTCTTCTTGTGATCTTGCAGAAACCTCTTGAAGCTGGGCAAGCGAGAAGGCAAGTAGCTGGGAACCCTCAAAGAGAAGAGAGACCAGATCGAGGGACAAACGGAAGACACCGGTTAGTCCATCCATCTCTCTTCATTCTTAATTCATAAAGGAAGAATACTAGAATAGTTGTCTCTGTTTGTTGCTAAGGCACTGTCACACCTTAGGTGGATAGGATCGTCCTGCATAGGCATTTTTCCCCACAACACCAGGATCCTACTGATCCTTGCAGGGTGTAAGGGAAAAGTCTAACAACAACATCTTGTTCTGTTACTCCTTTCAAGTTGACTGCTAACATGAAATTATTAATGTGTTCCTCAGCCTGGGTTCCATCATCTGGATTAAACTTGGGTAGCCATTTTTCAGGATAATCTGGTAATGGATGGAATGGTGCAGGCATATTGATTGCACCAGGTCTGGTCCATGGATCTGCCATTATAATAGCAGTAGTAGTTGATACTACCGCTGAAACTCCAGATGTTTGGGAAGGAAATAATGTTGAGGAATGAGCAGGTTGGGATGCTAAAGCTTCTAATCCCTGGTGAACAACAATATGTAATGGGGGAGTGGATGGTTGACTTTGCAGTTGGAAATTTGAAATGGAGGATGTGGATGAAAGCTCTCCACTGTCAGATTCTTCAGTATATTTCTTCGCCTTTTTCCTTTTGGGTAAAGGGAACTCAGTGGGTTCAATACCGCGCTTTTTTCTCTAAAGTCTGGTGAGAGGATGAGATAAATTGAACTGCGAAGTCGCACTGCTTTGTGATACCTCAGATTTCTGTGGTGAAATCGAGAAGATCTAAAGTTTGTGGATAAGAGACTGGACTTCAGGTGATTCAAGACTTAATTGTTCTGGAGTATGATGGGTTTGAGCAGTGGTAGTTGATTCCTCTTCTTCTTGTTTGGATACTAGAGAACCAGCATGCGAATGAGAAGTTCGAGGGGATTCAGAGGGAGATTTACTCTTAGAATGGCTTACAGATTTGGGTTTGCTTGCCATTCACAGTCAGGCCCTCCTTCTAGCGCCAAAAATGTTGATGCCTCAAAAATCGCTGCAACAACATTGGGGATAACCACCCGGTCCGGACCTTAGTACAGCTCCTTTTCCGTTTGGAATAGTGGCTCAGACTGGGGATAATGGGACCAGTTTCCCAAAAGTGGATAAACGGGATGAATGGATGATTTATAAACTAAGCTAGCGGTGAGCGAATAACTAAAACTATTAACAAGAATACATAAACTATGATCTATCCCGGGGACTTATTGAGCTTTAAAGTGCAGCGCTTGATGATCCGTGTCTATAAACCGGCATATAGATGACTCTATTTAACAGACATTGACATTATTTCATTCATGATTACTATGCTTAAATAGTTAAGCAAAGCTATTGAAGCAATATTACCACACTTATCATTTATATCATTGACATATACATGATTAAAAAGAAAGGCACATCATAAAACATCCAATAGTGGAATGAATGTAGATCTGCTGTTGCAGCGCATGCATATAATCAATAATAGCATGAATAATCACATAACAATTCATATGAAAGGAATGAATTCAGACATAGATAGAAATACCATATGAGCTGCTTGACACTCCCAATATCAATCACTACTTGTAATTCTTCCTTCAATGCAGAAATATTCTCAACAAAGACAATAGTGCACAATTTCATAAAAACCTCCTTGTTGAATTAAGAACAACTGGTCCAGTTTCATAAAAGAATATTGACTGAAGCACAATAGTGAAAACTTCAGTCTTTAAGTCTGGTACAAAACTTTACGACCCTTTCCAAAACAATGAAAGGGTCTATAAATACTAAATTAATCTAAATATCTAATAAACTAAAATCCTACTAAATCGGTATCAATAAATTTTGATCCTATTTTCCTCAGCGATCTGGCACTCGGCGGCGTGATTCATCAAGTAGGCTGCTTGCCTTTAAATCTGAGCTGACTTATCGCAAGCATTGGCTCTACTTCAGGAGGTTTGTTGAGCTACGAACTGAGCTGGGCAGCATAGGTGGCATCCTGAATATCGGGAATCATATACCCGATTGCATCTGTTAGGCACTTAAGGGCGGCTCTCTGTGTATGTGGCTTTACCAGGAAGAACCAATATGTGTCCCAGGTTAAACTGTTAATCCCAGCGATTAATCTCCCCTTTTCCTCTAAATCAGGGTAACATGATTGCTCCAATGTGTTCGTTGTTGTCAACTTTCCTGGTGTGCATTGGGAGATCATGTTTGATAAATAGAGAGTGTTATTAACTAGTTCAACTAGATTGCTGGAAGTTGACTTACATCTTGAAGCTGCCCTCTCTACTCTCATTAACTGGGACTGCCATTCCGTAAAAAGTATATCTTTATATGTTTCTAGGATTCTGGGCAAATTCACCGCTTGTCCTTGATCAGAATCTTGCCAGTCAAGAAATGCAGCTATGGTTTCCTCGGCTTGATCTAATTCAGTTATGGCTTTCTCTACCTGCTTATTTATGGATGCCGTTAATTCACACAATGGCTCTACCTGGGCGATTTGTTGACACAGAAGCCTAATTTGAGATATTAATGCAGTGTTTATTTGTAATGCTTCTGCTCTAAATTCAGCCACTTGTGGAACACCCTTTGTCTTTTCAACCTGTGCTGATAATTGAGCGATTTGCTCATCCTTTGTTTTCTGCATTAGTTCATTCACGGCCTTTAATTGTGCCAATGCCTCTGATAATTCTTTTTGCTTTTGGATCACACTTTGGTCGATCCTTTGCTTTTCTGCCTGCAATTGTTGAGTCAGTTGATTATGTAATTGTTGTTGCGTCAACAATTGCTGCTCCACCTGTTCTGCTTTCTGCTGTGCTTTGGTCAGCTGTGTCTGTAACGAGAAAATCTCTTGATCCTTGGTTTTCAATAGAAGACTTACCTCCAATTCCTTATCAATTGTTGCTGCCGAATAGGCGCCCGCATACTGCGACAGTTTTTTCAGGTCATCGGAGGGGTCAAATTCCTCCTTCCAAACCACATTGCCCGTAACAGTTTTCTCTGGGAAAAGGGAAGGTTGATCAGTCCTTCTTCTTTTCCTTTGTCGTTTAACCACTGCTTTATGCCTTGGGCTGTAGAAAACATCCAAGGGAGGAATATCTTCTACCTACAAAATGATTTGGTCGAAGGGGTCCTTTGTTATTACCTCAACTTCTTTAGAAATGGGTGGGCCGCTAGTTCCACTTAGAACCTGAGGTGAAGTGATGTCCTGCGTATCCGTTGTCTTGGAAGTGTCTGTATCCTTTGAACATTCCAACCCACTGATGATGGAATCAAATTGCTTCCATTCCTGGAGCAATTTAGGGTCAATACGAGTATCTATATTGACATCAATGGTGGTTTGTTTTCGCTTTTCGGCTTGGGACTCCTTTCGCACCTTTTCCAGTTCCTTCTTCTGTCTTTCCTCCTGTTCTTTTCTCTGCTGTTCCTCCTGTGCTTTCTTCTGGCTCTCTTCTCTTTCTTTTCTCTACCTCTCTTCCTGTTCTCTCCTCTGCTTTTCCTCCTGTTCTTTCTTATGATCCTTTGTTATAACCGAAGGTTCCTTTGGCTGTTGCCGACCAGGCTCGCTTGATGATGTCGCTGGGGTTGTCGCTAGTAAATCTAGAGGCAGAGTTTGCAACCTCTGTTCTCTAAGTTTATTAAATTCAGTCAACCCTTCATCCTTATATTTCGCTTTGGCGAATGCTTTAACCTGATTTATTGTCTCAGCTGAAGAGAACAGGTCATCAAACATATCTTCTTTATGGTCAAATATTGTCAATTTGGCCTGTTCTAGTGCATTATAGACAACTTTGTTTGGATCAAATGGCCTATTTGGGAGAGTCGCCAGAGTTAAGGATTGAATCTTTGTGGCTTCCTTTTCTGCATGTTTGAGATCATGCAGAGTATAGACACCACACCTCAAGGGAAAAGAGGGCCAGGCCTTCTTCTTTTCCTTCTTGAGAGTTTGTGTAACACTCTTAGCCATAATCGGGTAAGCGATTTCCCTTGCCAGTAGTTTATCAGGTATGTATAAAGGCAGGACATGAGGGTCGGCTTGGCTACCGAAAAATCTTATGTAGGTAAATCTCTCCTCTCCAAACCATCTACCTATTGCGGTTAAATAAAATCCGGATTGATAAGAAATCTTGGGAGCAGGTTTATCGAAAATGGAATAATAAATAGGCAACATAAAGCCATTACAGACTTGGTATAGATGATGTTTATAAGAAGATTTCCACAATTTCTGATGATATATATGAATAGGCGTGGGGTCTTGTGCAGTCCACCTCCAGCCGAGTACGGGGAATTCAGAGTTAAAACACAGGGTATCTAGAATATAGGCACTGTAGTAGAATGGGGGAATTACCCTTTCAGAAATACAGGTCTTGCTTCTAAACTCAAGCACATCTGTTGCTAATTTGTCTGAGAGGATAGTGGCCCAATCCATAATTACACTGTTGCATGCTGCTTCCATTAGGGGAACCATTTCTATGGTAAAATTAGCAGAGTCATGCAATCCCCATAATCTACACATCATTATTCCAGCATAGCAATAAGGAAAAGCCAGAGAATCAACCGAGTACTTACCGGAAGATTCATGTTTGTGCTTTGCCGGATTTTGTCTCCAATCCCGGATGGGTTCAGATTCAACTTCATTTTCGTTTGCAAATTTCTCCAGGAATGCCTTATTATAATCTTCTCTGGCTCGGGCAAATGATACATTTGGCTTAGATCATCCCCCCTGAATGACCCGAAAATTCTCCCGTCTCTGGTGCTGAAGGTTCTATCCAGGATTGGGATTTCTTCAATCGCCCATCGCACTACGTCTGTGTATGGGAGAATTTTCTCCCTAGCTGCTATCCGGTGAAGGAAGGAATCAGCTAAGTCCTTGAGCGTACCCTCAGACTTCCGGGTTAAATCCACAGTAGCTTCTACTGTTGTCATTGCTGGTTCTTTGGCTTCAATCAGGTTGTAGGTACCTTGCCAATTAACTCTGACGAGACGCAAACATGTAGTATCAGATATCAATCCCTTCGTTTTGTCCACGACAGCTTGTCCTGCAGCTGGTGTAGCGGAAGCGCCTGTGGTCTTCTTGGATTTCTTCCCCATTTTTCTTGAGCTTTCTCCTTTGGATGAATTCTGCACAGAGGCGAAAATAAACGTAACACAGAGATATGCCAATGAAAATCCAATATGGGAAAGATATATTGATCAAAGCGTGCTGAGAGATTAACTCTTAAAAGTGGCCGCGGATACAATCCATGGGAAGATCTTACAATTACATTAAATGGCCGTTTAAAACCTGCCACCCCTTAAATGCCCATTATACCATTATTTGGCCGAATGACCCGTTTAAGCGTGCTATGGATGTTTTGGTGGTTGGGCGCAGGTGCATCATTGCCTAGCAGATTAAGCTTTAAATATGATTTGATCATAATATCCCTCCATTTAACGGCTTTTTTGAAATCCGCGCTATATCATAATCGGGCGTCGGGAACACTTAAATCCTTATGTTGACAATTTTGAAACCCTGATCGCCGATAGCAATATCGCATCGCATCGAGAGAATAGGTATTATATAAACATATGGATAGCATACCACCGATCGCTGATAGCGAAATCACATCGCATCGAGGTGAATGGGCATAACAATGTGCATAGATAGTGTATCGCCGATTGCCGATTGCGATATCGCATCGCATCGGGGGTATGACCTGGGCGCCTTATTATTGTGCATAGGATATTGCCGATTGTCGATTGCGATATCCCATCGCATCGGGGTGAAAGGTTTGGGGTGCTTTAAGACTGTGTAAAGAGTATCGCCGATAGCCGATAGCGATATCGCATCGGCGGGAACCCATATGTCACTTATTTGTGTTTTCTATGTCATTGCGATATGCGATCTTGCGATCGCTTTATCGCAATGATAAAAGATTGTTTTATTTGATAAAAAATGGGTTTTTTAAAAGGTTTTATATAATGTCTTCATTTGGTTTGCGGACCTTTATCAAATAATGCAATATTGATACCAATTAACTTCTAAAGGGACCCATTTCATATGATAATTTTGTAAATATAAATGATATGAAATGGGGGGTTGTTGTATGGGCACAACACAACCATAGGAGCTATTGATCCACATGATTCTAACTTAATCATCTTTCATCATGAGAGACATATTCCAAGACTCCCTCATCAAATGAAATTCCATATTCCATTTTTTGTTAAAACTAGGCGAGTATTTCACAAATTTTTCAATGAAGGAGCTTCTACGTGCATTATCTCGATTTCTTGTGGGAAATATTTAGATTCTCCAACCATTAACCAATCAACTATCACTTTGAAAGCATTTAATGGAAGAGGTTTTTGACCTTATGGGATCCTGAACGATTTTACCATAGAGCTAGAAGGAAAAACTATTGTGATCGAAGTTGAAGTTGTTGATGCTCATCTCGATCAAAACCTTTTTCTTGGTTGAAGTTGGACCTATGATATATATGCAGTGGTCTCATCATTTTTTCGAATGATGCAATTTCCACTAAAAGGGAAAATTGTCAAAGTAGACTAGTTGTATTACTACACTTCAGACCCTAACTGTATGGGTAACATACCTTTTGTTGGAAAAACAAACACTCTTTATGAGGATATTGGTTCTGGTTTACTCAAAGACTCATCACTGATGGGAACCTTTGCAATGTCACCACCGAATTTTCCTTCTAATTTTTCTGAGGTTAACATGATTGCATCAAGCACTATGGAATCTTCAGATCTGTGGATAATGTCTTTAGAGTCTGAATTAGCCTCCAATGGATATGAGATTCCTTTAGGCCCTTTTAAATTGGCTTATTAGCTAGTACAATCATTTTTTGGCCCTTCATCTTATGATATTGATCGAGTGGATATGATCATTCTCCTTTACCTTGGTTACAACCAGTTTCACTCTCTCATCCTTTTGATTATACGTTTCCAACAGATGAAAGTATCACGGAGGTCATGAATTTCGATGAAATTCCTTGGAATGATTACCATCATTATTCATGTTTTCTACCTGACTGTGATAAAATTGAGAGTGCTTTTTCAATGATATTTTCATCTGAGATAGATCATAATCTAGAATTGCCCATTTAGTTTTTCAAACTGAGTTCGAAAGGAATTTTGGGAATATATATGCAACGAATACCATTGACATCTCAACTAAAACATGGATTATTGAAAATATTCACATAGGTGCCTCATTCTCAATCAAAGAAATTCAAACATATAAGGCCTTATTTCAATAATTACACGACATTTTTGCCTAGTCCTATGAGGAAATGCCAAGAATTGACCCATGCATTGTACCACATGAAATTAAGACTTACCTGGATGCCAAACCTATTGGACTATGATTACGTCTGATGCATCTGTGAAAAGCTGCTACAATTAAAGTTAAGGTTGACAAACTCCTCAAAGCAGGTCTCATCTACCCAGTTCCCTCAAATGATTAGGTGTCTAATATCGTACCTGTTAATAACAAATATGGAACCCTTAGAGTATGTATAGATTAGAAGGATATCAATAAGGCTTGTCCAAAAGACAACTATCCTACTCCCTATATTGATCAAATCATTGGCGATTGTGTCAGAAATGAAATGTTTTCATTTATGGACAGATTTTTTCGCTACAATCAAATCAACATACTCCCAGATGATAAACTTAAAATCTCATTAATCTACACGTGGGGGACCTTTTCCTATCAAAAACTGCCATTTGATTTGAAGAAAGTTGGTGCAACTTTTCAACGGGCAATATCTTATGCACTTCATGATATCAACCATATTGTGCAACCTTATTTGGATGACTTTCCATCTCATTCGTTGAGATGGGAAGACCATCCAATGCATTTGAGAGAAATCCTTATCATATGTTGTCATTACAATATTTGCTTGAATCCACATATGTGTGTTTTTTGTGTGCAATTCGGTTGATTGCTAGAATTTATCATTTCAAAGGAAGGCATTCGTGTTGATCCATTGAAGGTTGAGGTTATTCTGAATCTGCCTCCTCCTTCCAATCTTCACCAACTATAAAGTCTGCAAGGGAAAGAAAACTTTCTACCTCAATTTATCCATAAATACACCAAGTTGACTAAAGGTTTTACCCAACTTTTGTAATAGGGCATCTCATTTATCTTGGATGAAGCAACTCAAAATACCTTTGATGCACTTAAATATGTGTTGACCAATTCACCACTATTGCATCCTCTTGATTATCACTGAGACTACTTTTTACACTTAGCCGCGTCTGATGCCACCATTGGCATGGTTCTAGTTTAGGGACGTATGTCATAATTTGACCAAAACTAATGAAAAATATGCACATGTGGATAATTTGGCCTTGGTAGCTGTTGAAGTCATCCAATGTTTCTGTCACTACATTATACTACAGAAAAATATTGTGATTTCTAATTGAAACCCCATGGTTTACATTCTCAACAGAAAATCATTGGTGGGAAAGTATTTTAAATGGATAGTCATACTACAGTAATTTGATTTGAAATTAATTAAATTCAAATCTAAGAAATCATTGGTATTTGTTCAACTATTGTGTGACTTTCCCTTTACTTAAATAGAAAACATGGCAAAGGATTCTCTTCTAGACCAATCTCTATTTCTAATCAGTGTTTTAGATCGATAGTATGCAAATATCATCATTTATCTTCAGACCCATATGTTTTGGCCAGAATTGAATCGAACCGATCATCATCGTATTCAATATCAATCCCAACAATACAATATTGTTGGTGATACACTTTATCATCATGGTGTCGATTCTATTTCCCAACCATGTTTAACTCATGAGGAAGGCAAAAAGGAATTAAATGAATACCATTACGGAGCTTGTGGTGGTCATATGTCAGGGCTTTCCAATGATCAAAAGATCCTAAGTGCAAGGTATATCTCGCCTTCTACATTCAATAAAACTGTAGTCCAGAAATGCCATAATTGTCAAATCTATTATCCAAAAATGTGTGCACATCTAGCTCCTCTTCAACCAATCATTATTTCCAGAGCTTTTGCTAAGTGGGTCATTTATTTTCCTAAATGTGACCCTCACTCAGTCAGGGGGCATGGGTACATTATCCTTGTGGTAGATTATTTTACAAAATGGGATGAGGTGATGCCTACATATAAGGATGATGATAAAACAACATCCATTTTCGTGTTCAATCATGTAATTTCTCGGTTCAAAGTTCCACAAGCCATCGTCACGGACCATGGTAGCCATTCTCGAAACTATATGATGAATGTAGGGCAATTTAATGGTATGTTAAATCCCTTGTCATTTTCATATGTCAACCCGGGGGTCTCATAAACTTAGAGGCAAACCAAAATATATGGGATCTCAGATGAAACTGTTCTAGAAAAATTGTTTAGGACATGAAGAGAGAAAGGAAATGCATATTACAAATATAGCTAAAGAAAAGTACAAAAGAAATCTCATGCAAGAAAACTAAATTAAATTCTAAAGCTGGAATGGATGAATTAACGCCATGGCCTTTCTAAACTATTTAAAAGTAAGTTAATCTATGAACAACTATAAGAAGCAGACTATGGTAATCTATAAAGTAGTCAATTAATCCAGGAAGCAGTAAATAGGAACTAATGATTTTTTTGTCAGACAAGCAAACTAAGTTAGCCAGTAAGCAAGCAGTTTAATGACAATCAATTCAAATGTAAGAAAGTAAATCAAAATTGCAAAAAAAAAATCGCACTTATAGAAATTAATGCACACTTGCATGAAAGGAAATAACAGAAATAAAACCATTACATTTGTACATAGATTGTGGTTGAATGGATCATTCGATTCCTCAATGAGCACACAGAACAACTATCACATATTGAGAATCAAACAACATTCATAATCATGATTTGCATAAAATGATATTATTCATGTTGAATGAAAAATCATAAATCTGATTTTAATGAAAAAATGATAACTGTTAGCTTCCTCGGAAGGATGCTCTTGCTATTTATACATGAATTAGGGATATCTACTCAATAAATTTACATCCCTTAAATATCTACTAAATTCATACTTGTCTCAACTTTTCCCTAAATACTAGATACAAAATCTATGACACATCAAGATCTCCATGATCTTTCTCCTTGGAATATGGTCCACCTCTTGAGTTGAATTTCGAAGTTGTTCTTGGGAGGCCAAGTAAGACCCTTCTAGATCATCCAAATAAGCCTACACATGTCACAAAACTCATAACACATATATAGATATATGAAACCATGCTAATTTCCTAGTTTTTAATCATGAATTCACTTTAAATACATAAAATAAATAACTTTGTAAAACAATGATCCTAACACATATAATCATGAACATGGTTACTTGATGTAGGGATTTAGGCAAGATAGTTATGAAATGAGGGCTAAATGGTTTATGAAAGGATGGAAATGTCAATGAATATGGATGAAAATTTTGAGACTCAACATACCCCCCAATTAAAGTTGTTTCATGTCCTCATGAAATTATTGCATTGATTCATTTATCCATAAGTTGATATTTTTTTACATGCTTTGATTTCTTATGAGATTTTGCTTGTATGGATTCTCTACAAACTTTGTGTCATCTTTTTTTTCTTTTGCAAAGTGTAATACATTTGATTGCAACATATATTTTTGAAGGTTGGTTCTTGTGTGACAACCGAAATTTTGAGCATTGGTTCTTGTGTAACAATGCTTTTTATTTTTTGTTGCATCCAAATTCATGAAAAGATTGAGAATTTTCTTTTCAATTCCTATAAAACCTGTCAATGAATTGATAATTTTCAAAGAATATAAGCTTTTGGAATCATACTTCAACAATAATTGATTGGGAATAATATGCGAGTTGGAATGAAATGAAAATGTGTGATGGTGCATGAAATGTGAATATGATGATGTCCTTTGCCCCTAACTAAAGGTGTTTTTTAGTTTATGACAATATGACAAAGGGAGTGTAAATGAGGAATCTTCCAAAATTACAATTTTAGCATTTTAAGCAATTGCATGACTAAAAATTAGAAAATAACATACCTTCACTTACTTTCAATGTGGATGAGTTGTGTATACTGAAGAGTGTCGATGTTGATGATGTTGGATCATGGAGTATTTAAACAAAGGAATTTGATCTACTTCTTTATTCTCTTTGTGTTGATGACAAGATTGGGATCTTTATTGATGTTGTTACAAATTGATTCCTACTAAAAACTTCTGAAATGATTTAGTCTTCAATTGTTACAAAACACAATGATACAATTCTAGTCATGCAAATAAATGTGTTGATGTCGAGCATGAAGAGAAGTCATTGGATTACCTACCATTGACGAATTTTGTTAACTAATGTGAGGAAAACTCACCATTAATGTCAATGAGTGCCAAGGTACCTAAGTACATCTTGTGAAGTGCGAATAGATGAGTTCATGTTGAGCCACTTGCAAGATCTAGTGATGAAGGAACATTGATTTATCCCCGAGATTGTTAGCGAGAGAACTTGTCATTAATGAATACAAGCCTCAAGGTAGTAATAAAGACTATAGCCTTGAACCTAGATAATGTGCAGATGTCGATAGGCCAAGACTTGTTAGAAGGGAGGCCTTAATGAATCCTCCATCATCTAACGTGAGCATAAACCAATAATTTTGAAGGACGACAGATGAAAATTTTTGCAGTGGATCAAGGTTTATTTTACAAAGAGAAAAGGAAAATGGAGTGAATTAGCTTTGTAGGGGAGCTAAATGGTTTTCTTTCTTGATTATAGGTTAGTGAAAGCGAGGTAGGAAAATGGCTGTGAAGGAAAATGAGGTGAAGATTTTCTTGATTAAGTAGGAATGCAATGGTGAGAAATGGTATTTGAAAGGCTTCCCCATGGTGTGATGGATCTGATTCGACATTCTTTATCCAAAATCATGTGCTAATTCTTCGATATTTCATCTTTGATGTTGCTCCGATCTTGTTCTTTTGAAAGAAATGTGGTCTTTGAGAGACATTGTCTGTTTGTGTCCATCTGTTTATCTTCCCAAAACCTACAAAAACGTAGTACGTTTTCTGCAATTAAATAGAATATTATCAAAAGAGAGAGGTTATAAATCTCTCTATGAATGACGTTTACACAAAAAATTGAGAATTGGTACTAATAAAACAAATTCACGAAAGAAAATCAAATGAATTTGTACTTGTTTCAAATCTAGTGCCTCAAGTTACCTGTCATTTATTGTCACCAATTTCTTCATTCTTTTATTGTTTCATATTTTTATTAAAGCTTTCTCATTCTGTATATCTCGTCGATGCTGGATCAGGTGCACAGCAAAATTAATTAAACACACAGCAGAATAAATCAAGCACATAAACACAGTTTTTAACGTGGTTCACCCAACCAATCTGGGCTACGTCCACCAAACATAGGCATCAGGAGTTTATTAATAAAATCAGGAGATTACATCAAGAAATCCTCACACTCTCTTAGCAAACATCCGAATGGTTGCCTGTTATATAGCCTAGAGAATCTAATAGCCTCATTAATTCCCTCACATCAAATATAGGAGGCATTAACTCCCTCCCAACAACCTGGAGCTAATCTAGGAACTGAATTCCTATTGTTGTCACCTACAGAGATTTCTGCCTATTTCACTTCAAACAGAAAATCTCAACAATCTCCACCTTGACAACAATTCGCCTGATGCCCTGTTATTATTATTTTATCTTTTCTGCAAGCCAAGAGAAGCCAAACACCAGCGTAGCTTCCCCAACAAAACTGGTTTCGTGAACATGTCTGCACAGTTCTCCTTTGTATGCACCTTTTCAAGAGAAACTCCCCTTTCAGTGATAACCTGTCTTACAAAATGATATTTGATTGGAATATGCTTTGACTTACTATGATAGGCTGGATTCTTAACCAAATGTATTGCACTTTGACTGTCACAAAGTAACCTGATGTTGTCCTGTAACCTACCAAACTCACCAAGCAAACCTTTCAACCAAACCGCCTCTTTGCAAGCATGAGAAACAGCAATGTATTCTGCTTCAATAGTGGATAAAGCAACAATATTCTGTAGCTTTGACATCCAGCTTATAGCTCCACCTGTAAGAGTAAAGACGTACCCTGAAGTTGATCTTCTCTTATCCAAATCACCTGCAAAATCGAAATCGACATATCCGGAAACAAATTCACTACTCTTATTGTAAGAAATACAATAACTACTTGTGCCTCTCAAGTACCGAAGCACCCATTTTACTGCTGACCAGTGCTCTCTACCCGGATTTGCCATATACCTGCTGACAACCCCAACTGCATGAGAAATATCTGGTCGCGTACACACCATCGCATACATCAAACATCCTACTACATTGGCATAAGGAATTCGAGACATATAATCCTTTTCTTCATCTGTATTAGGACATAAACTCGAAGAAAGCTTAAAATGGGAAGCTAAAGGGATCGACACAGGCTTCACATTGTTCATACCAAACCTCAAAAGTATTTTCTCAACATACTTCTATTGTGATAGCCACAGCTTACCATTGCCCCTGTCTCTGAAAATCTCCATGCCCAAAATCTGTCTTGCCGCTCCTAGATCTTTCATATCAAACGTCCTTGCCATCTGAGTCTTCAACCTGTTGATTTCTTCAATGCTTTTGCTTGCTAAAAGCATATCATCAACATATAACACTAAGATAATGAACATGCCATTATTTAACTGCTTAAAATAAACACAATGATCATATTCACTTCTTACATATTTCTGACTCAACATGAAAGAATCAAACTTCTTATACCACTGCCGAGGCGACTGCTTCAGGCCATATAATGACTTCTTGAGCCTGCATACAAATTTCGCATTGCGATGCTGAACAAACCCTTCCGGTTGTTCCATAGATATTTCCTCATCTAAATCACCATGTAGAAATGCAGTCTTAACATCTAACTGCTGCAACTCCAAATCAAACAAAGCCACTAACGCTAACACAACTCTAATTGAAACAATTTTAACCACTGGTGAAAATATCTCATGAAATTCTATGCCAGCTTTCTGAGAAAACCCTTTTGCAACCAGTCTCGCTTTGTACATGTCTTCCGTATCATTCACACCCGGTTCAGGTTGAACACCCACTTGCATCCCACAGTTTTCCTGCATTTGGGAAGTTCAACCAGATCCCACGTGCCATTCTTACCTAAGGCCATCATTTCTTCCTTCATGGCTGCTTTCCATTTGTCACTATTTGAACCTTCTACAGCTTCCTGATAACACAAAGGTTCATCATCATTAGCGATCAAAGAAATTGAAGTAACATGATCATCATACCTTCTCGGACGGCGTTTGATCCTTGTAGACCTCCTTAAGAATGTTTCTGGTGCTTCCACAATTGGCTGTCTATCAACTGTAGGAATTTCTTCATGATCGCCATCTGAGACCTGTTCATGTCCTCCATCTGAACCCTGTTCATAATCTGACTCTGAAACCTGTTCATGACTAGAATCTGAACTATGGTCGTTATGACTATCATTAGAAATGTTGTCAAACTGAATATGCTGGAAATCAGATACATCATCCTGTTTCAATCTTCTATCTACATGTAACTGTACAAGAAAGGATTCATTAAACCTTACATCTCTGTTGATGATGATTTTGCGGGTAGTAGGATCCCACAATCTAAATCCCTTTGTTCCATCACCATACCCAACAAAGACATACCTTTTCGATTTCGGATCTAATTTAGTTTGCTGATGTTTAGGCACTAGAGCATATGCATCACAACCAAACACTCTGAGTTTAGAATAGTCACAAGGGTGTCCTGTCCATACCTCTTGCGGAACCTTGCAGTCTATTGCCGTTGATGGAGATCGGTTTATCACATAACAAGCAGTTGCCACTGCTTCCATCCACAACTCCTTCGGCAACCCGGCGTTACTCAGCATACACCTTGCTCTCTCTAGAAGAGTCCTGTTCATGCGTTCAGCAACTCCATTCTGCTGAGGACTATAAACCGTGGTCTTATGTCTCTCGATCCCTGCATCCTTGCAATAGCTGTCAAACTCCTTGGAGGAAAACTCACCATCATTGTCAGTTCTTAAACATTTTATAGTTCTACCAATGCTGTTTTCTACCAATGCTCTAAACTGCTTGAAAACTGTAAAAACATCAGACTTCTTTTTCAACATGAAGACCCAAACTTTCCGAGAAAAGTCATCAATGAATGATACAAAATAAGACGAACCACCATATGACGCTGTAGGGGTTGGACCCCAAACATCTGAATGGATATAATCAAGTATGCCTTTACTAGTATGTTTGCCTGTTTTAAACTTTTGTTTACTTTGTTTACCAAACAGATAATGTTTACAGAAATCCAATTTTCCAGATCTTAGATTAGGAAGTAACTTTCGGTCAGCCAAAATTTTCAATCCTCTTTCACTCATATGCCCCAATCTTTGATGCCATAAGTGAATGGAACTACTGTCATGTTCAGACACAGACACATGATCTGACCCAGTTCTACCTTCTAACTGGAATAGATTTCCTACTTTCTTAGCTTTCATAACTAGTAAGATGCCTTTGTAAATTTTCATTACTCCACCTTGAATTACAGTTTTATATCCATTTGAATCAAGTGCTCCTAATGAAATCAAATTTTTTCTTAAATCTGGTACATGCCTCACATCAGTTAATATTTTGGTTGTGCCATCAAACATTTGTAGTTGTACACTTCCTATTCCAACAATACTGCAAGTGACATCATTACCCATGTACACGACTCCATCATCAACTAATTTATATGTTTTAAACCAATATTTATGAATACACATGTGGTTAGATGCCTCGGAATCTAACAAGCAATGTTGATCATGTTTTGAAATATTAACTGACAATACCTCATCACTCATACCTGAACCAGATACTGAACCTGTATCTGTGGTGTTGGCTTCCTTCTTCTCTGTCGAAGAGCCTTCTTTAGCAGTCTGCTTTCGCTTCTAGCAATCCTTTTTCAGATGTCGAGCCTTGCCACAATGCCAACACTTCATCTTTGGCTTCTTTCCTTTGGACTTTGAACGAGAGTCGCTATGCTTTCCCCCGGAGTGTCTCTCTCGTGAGCGACCTCTGGCCATCATTACCTCTGAAGTAGAGGTGTCTGCATTCGACCTCTTCCTTGTCTCCTCAGCCAACAAGGCTCCAACAACATCGTCAAATTCAAGGATATCTGATGTACTAAAGCTTATGGAAGTAACAAAGTGATCCCAGGATTCGGGCAATGAACATAATAAAGTTATCGCCTTATCCTCTGAATCAAATTTCACATCTAGACTGTCTAATTGCACCAATAAGGTATTAAAAACATTCAGGTGATTAGCAATTGAGGTACCTTCTTTCATCCACAAACCGTAAAGCTGCCGTTTCAGGAGAATCCGATTTGTCAAAGATTTCGTCATATAGAGCTTCTCAAGCTTCGACCACAAGCCTGCGGCGGTTTTCTCTGACACAATGTTGAACAAAACATCGTCCGCCAGACATAACCGAATTGCGCTCAGAGCTCTATCGTCCATCTCATCCCATTCATCCTCCGTCATGGAAGGAGGCCTTTTGTTTTTCCCCAACAGTGCTTTCGCCACACCTTGTTGAACCAGCAGATCGTGCATCTTCACCTTCCAGATCTCAAAATTATTCTTGCCATTAAATTTCTCAATTTCAAACCGGGCACTTTGAGTTTTCGCCATTTTGTATCAGCAAAAAACACAATAATCTCCAAAACCCAACTTTTAATGAAGTTTGTGATTAAATACCAGCAATTAGCAAATTAAAAAACAAACTGCCTATGCCTTTGTGTTTACACCACAAAACAAAAAACTGCCTTATTACTGTGCAAAATTCCAGTATATAAACTGAGTATCAAACTCAAGAGTAATACATCCCTTTCAGGCAAAATAATTTACTCTCTCAAAAGTTTCGGGCAAATAGTTTCACCGAACTGAACTTGGACACAACCTAACAGGATTATGTGATTTTGGGCCGACTGTTATTGACAAAATTCACATATGGACACAGCGCATATATTTAAACAATACCACAGTTTTATATCAACGCTGTTGCAAAAATATATATATCTACGGTGTTTCGATCATGATTTTTGTTTACAATACAAATTCGATTATAAGAAGTAAAGTTTATCCATGAAACATCGAATTTGTTTATGGTATTGGACATAGTTATACGCTCATCAAATCCCAATTCATATCCGAGACTTTCTTTCGAATTAAAATTCCAAATGGATGTCCATATCCACGTTATATATCCAATACGTGATATTCCAAATGGATGTCCGGTTATATATCCACGTTGTTTAACATATACATGCTGTTTTTTAAAAAATATCCACGCCGTTTTCAATTATATTCAAGCTGTGTTAAAAGACCATATGCAGGCTCTTTATCTTTCCGGAACTGTGCAGGTGTTTATTGGTTTTGTTTTAAAAAACAACAGAAAACATACTTGTGCTTCCACGCGCACATACCTCACAGTATACCAATATTTAACAAATTCGATGTTTCATGGATAAACTTTACAGCAATCTCCAGCAACGTGCTCTCCAATTTCTCCAGCGCTTTGGTGGTCCACCAGCACTCTGGCAACAGAAACCTCCACGCAACAGCACGCTGGTTTGGTACCTCTCCTCCACGCACCAACAGCAACAAAAATACGCCCCTTCTCCTTCAAGCTCAGCTTTTCTCCAGGCAGCACCTCCAGCACCTCCAACATGCTCTGATACCAATTGTTGGATCACGTGCACAACAAAATTAATTAAACACACAACAGAATAAATCAAGCACATAAACACAGTTTTTAACGTGGTTCACCCAACCAATATAGGCTACGTCCACCAAACATAGGCATCAGGAGTTTATTAATAAAATCAGGAGATTACATCAAGAAATCCTCACACTCTCTTAGCAAACATCCGAATGGTTCCCTGTTATATAGCCTAGAGAATCTAACAGCCTCATTAATTCCCTCACATCAAATATAGGAGGCATTAACTCCCTCCCAACAACCTGGAGCTAATCTAGGAACTGAATTCCTATTGTTGTCACCTACAGAGATTTCTGACTATTTCACTTCAAACAGAAAATCTCAACAGTCGATATATTGTCAATGATATTTGAATCCTCTAAAACCGATGTCATATGAGAAAGCTATGCTTATTTTAAATTTTTGTGAAATAGTGAAACGTGTCATGCTTAAGTGTGCAATGGGAACATGATGTTGATGTGAAGATGAAGTAGGAAAATGAGATGGCATGCTACTCATGAATTTTTATTAGAATGCGTAGTGAGAAAATAAATCATTGAATTAAATAGAAAGCTGCAACGTTGTTTTTCAGCTGCAGAATTGCGCATTTCCTACAATTAAAAATCCTGAGTGGACAGTTAGGTGTACAAAGCTATCCAAGTAATAAATCCAATCTTTGAATTAATAAATACATTTTCCATAAAAATGAGAAAATCCCTACTTGATTTATTGGTTAGAAAATGCAGTGATTTTTTTTGTTTTTTATTTTAACCCTCATTAAAACAACACCAGAATTTTATTACCTTCAGATGTCGATGCCATATTCTTGTTTCCTCTATGTTATCATTATAGCCTATCCCTTAATTAACACATGGATACCATTTACCCTTTGCTACCCCTTGAGCATATGCAAATTGCTTGGACAGGCCCACGTCTTCCAACCAAATACACTTTCCTGATGCATCTCCTCTGAAGTGTAGATAAAGTATGTTCTGCAATATCAATGGTAGCCAGTTCATTTAATGGATGGAGAAGAATTCAAGCAACATCAAGAGCAACATTTTCCTATCCAAGGACAACTATTTTATCAATGGTTCTGCAAATCCATCGGACAATAATTCATGAAGTTTCAAAAAAACTTTATGTTCAAGTCTTCATGGTAGATCCAACTCATGTAGATCAGAAAAACTGGATCTTATCCTTCCATCATGGTTGCATCTCTTTCTACATTAAATTCTAAATCTGTTTTTCCATGAAATCTAAAAAATAAGGCTCCAAAAAACCCAGAAAATATCCCAAATGGTTACAAATTTGATAAAATAGGACAAGAGAAACATAATTGACCCCGTTTTGAAGAAAACCCATGTTTTAGTTTTTTGAAATTCACTTCCAGTTATCCATAAAAGGTTTTGTAAAATAACTGGTCAAAACTGCTATGTATTTGGCTTTTGCTCACGTAACTACTTCTAACACTCATGGAAATCGAAAGATAGCTCATGGGACACATGGGATTATTATGAAATATCCTCAATACAGGATCAAATTTCTCAATTCTACAAATAACCCAAATCACATAACAAGAATCTGGTTAATTTGGTCACAACATAGAACGTTCATTAGCTGAATAAGCAGGGAATGAACTTTTCTCATCACACTACACCTCCACCACCAAAATCAATTTCAATTCCAGTTCTCCCTCTAGCCAAATGAAGCAAAGGAAGGCCAGTGCAGAGAGGCATGTACTGGTGAGGGCTGACTGGATTACAGCCATGCCACAACTGGGATTCACAGATTTCAAGAGTATTGCTACCTCGTTCACATGAGGGGTAGCCATGGATGTAATAGTCTCTACTGAGAACTATGAAGGCTCCTTTCTAGGTGGAATATATGCAGACTTGTTAATAGGGATCAAAGCTGTGAGCATGCTCATATCCGATGCACTTATGTCTGGATTGTGAATGTTTGTAGTGAATATGCCAGGACCTCTCAGCGAGAAACGAGTGATTACTTGGGCAAGCTTGTAATTGGAGACTATCATAGATCTAAGAATTGTTACTATGCTCGTTGGGATCTTGACAAGAGTCATCCCTCTGGCTCTTGTGCCCTTGGATGGTAAACATGGTAATGTAATTAGTGATCCAAATCTTTGAAATCTTTTCATGCCTTACGTTTCTCATCATCGTGGATACCTAATTGATTTACTCAATCTCAAAATCCCTCCAACTTTTTCCAGAAGATCTTACATTAACGCTTTCAAAATCCTTTGCACTCTTTTCTGATCTTTACCCAATCTTCAATGAAACTTGTCCCAAAAATCTGGATCAAAATAAACCACTTCATCTAACATTCCACATGTAGAATCCCCATATGCAACATACTAACAAAGTATTCGACAGAATGTCAACTAAATTCGAAAACATATCTAAGATCTCCATAAAATTGAACCTGCAACTAATACATAACCGAGAAATATATTTCAATTCAAACTTTCCCTAATCACATGAAACCCACAACTGTTCATCGTTTTAATCAATTGATTGCAAAAACAAATACCAACGGTTGGAAGTTGAATTGCACACATGAATTCATTTTTTTATTTGTAGGGTGACTAAGGCTGCCATCAACCAAAACTAGGTTCAATCCTGACAATTCACCTTTATTTTAGTTGCCATGAAATAATAACAGTTCATTGTGGCGTACATCAATGTGCCAAGGCTAGGATCTCGACGACATATGCACTTTTTATTTTATTCACAAATTGAATGCCAAAGCCCAACCGAGACAGATTCGAACCAATGCTATGGCTCTAGCATTGTGGAAGTTCATTTCTCAACCTTCACTTTTTCAAACTCTCAAACAATGTTTGTGTCAATTCGTTGTCATTGGCTTACATGAAATTGTTTTTTTATTTGTTTAATTTTTTATTATTTTCATTTTCGCTTTTGTGTTTTTATTTATTTTTATTATTGCTTTGTTTTTAATGTTGTTTTGGTTCTGTGTTTTTGTATTTGTTTTTTTTTATTTGTCTTATTAATTTTTAAATGATTTTCTTTTTTTTTTATATTTTTTTATTTGTGTTTTGTGTTTTGTTTTGTTTTTTGTTTGGCTTATTTTTAACGAAATGAAAAAATAAATAGATGTTTTTTTAAATATATATATGTATATATTGTTTTATATTTAAGTAATTTGGAGAGCTACAAAAACATTTTTTGCTAATTGTAAAAAAAAACTTTTTAGAAATTTAGAGACAAATTTAATTGTGAACTAGAGATTAAAATTAGAGTAAATTTTACATTGAATAGTAGATTTAGATCTCCTAGTCATTTTTTTTACATCTATGATTTTTATTGCAAAATTTCATTTCATTTCTAACTTATTCAATTTTCCTTTCTAATCTTCCAGGTTGCAAAATGTGCAAGAAGAGAGCATGCTCATGATTTTCATTAATAGATTCCTCTTTTTTTAAAATTTGGGCGCAGAAAATAAAATGAAAAGAATAGATATCATACCTAAAATTATCACTCTTTAATCTTCACTTGTGCTCCTTGTTCACAATCGTTTGTTTTATTGCAATTTTCATGCCAAGTGTTAGTAAATGAGTGGCTCTCACTGCACCACAAAATTACAAATTTATCCTAGATATCACAAAAACTTGTTTTTATTTGTTAGTCCTATTCTATTGAAAAATAAATGAAACATTCCCTCAAGTATATGAGAATTTCCAATGCATCCATCTGCAGAACAAGATCATGTGTAAACTCATATCCAAGTTTGAAAAGTAAACCCTAGTGAATTCATGGGCATGATCATAAAGATTTCATGTTAAAAATTGTAGCCTAATGACTACTTGAGACCAAATTTGAATGTGATCTTTAAGTTTTATATCTTCTTCAACTGTCATAGCACAAATCTCTTCAAATCTTGTTTTTGCAATAGAATTTTTATTATGTTTTTATTTTTATTTTTATTTTTTAGTGAATGTGGGTTTTTGATTTGTAGATGCTTTATTTTATTTCTATGTTTTCTATATGAAAATGTAAATGAAAATGCCTAAATACAGCTAACCCTAAATGAAAATGTTTCCTAAACAATCCTCCTAACATAGTTACATCTATGTTTGCTTCCCCGTCAACGATGTCAAAATGTAGGGCAATTTAATGTTATGCTAAATCCCTTGTCATTTTAATATGTCAACCCAGGGGTTTCGTAAACTTAGAATCAAACCAAAATATATGTGACCTCAGATGAAATTGTTGTAGAAAGTTTGTTTAGGATGGAAAGAGAGAAAGGAAATGCATATTAAAAATATAACTAAAGAAAACTGCAAAAGAAATATCATGCAAGAAAACTAAATTAAATTCTAAAGCTGGAATGAATGAATTAATGCTATTGAATTTCTAAACTGTTTAAAAGAAAACTAATCTATGAACAACTATAAGAAGAAAACTATGATAATCTAGAAAGCAGTAAATTAATCCAGAAAGAAATAAATAGCAACTAGTGATTTAGTTGTCATGCAAGCAAACTAAGATAGCTAGCAAGCAAGCAGTTTAATGACATTCAAATAAAATGTAAGAAAGTGAATCAAATGAGTCAAGGGTTTAACAGGTTATGAGTTGTGAGTGTATGGGTTAAGGGATTATGGATTGGGGGTTAAGGGGATAGGGAATTTAGTAGTTATGGGTTAAGGGCTTATGGTTTGTGATAATCGGACTCCTAATCCCCTTATCACCACTATGGGGGGTTCACTTATCAGTTTATGGCACTACCTTCCCTCTAAGCCCCATAGACCCTATGAAATTAAGTCCTAAGACCCCTTCTCATTCTCTAATGATAGGATTATAGATCTCAGTAAACCATGCTATTACCTCCAACTTATACCATCCATGCTACCCTTGTGTCCCCTTGCGCCATTCAATACACCATAACATACCCCCAACAACATGTCTAGTGATGCCATTCCACTTTTCTTAATGTTATGAACCCCCAAATTTTGTCCCAGTGCCCCTACAACTACACCTTTGGGCCCCCTTGGCTAAGGGATTAAACACATTAGGGATTATATGTTGTGATAAGGGAGCACCTAATCCCCTTATCAAAACTATCAATAGGCTCATAAACACCATCATTATCTACTAGAGGTTTTGCGATGAGAGAAATAATGAATACAAAAGTTGTGGTAAATAGGACAGGGATCATCAAGATGTTAAACCATCCAATGTAAAGATGATTTTCAATGTTGGTGTTCTAGTCACATGAAAGACCACATAATTTTGTGCTTTGTGCCACCCCTAGGATTCAGTAATTAATCCAAAGTGAGGATTCGTTACTGAGGTGATAATGGAAACAACCTTGAGTTGACGCAAAGTGACACTTTGTGAGCCTTGCACAACTAGGGTGTCAGTTTCGTCATCAACAAGAGGCAGAATTGACCACTGGAAACATCTCGCATTTAGGGCACTTGTTCACAAATATTTATGCATTTTTTTTTTTCCATCGAGGGTACCTTTCACATTTCCGAAGGCAAAAATTACATATTTGGATGAATTTTGGATAACTTTTCACATTCAACTATTTTCATGCATGAAGAGGAGTTCCCATCCTTTAGGAATATTTTGGAGGATTTCATGGCATAGTCAAGGGTCACATGTATAAAATAAGAATACCATAGCCAAGAATAAGAAAATTGGCATTTGTATCACATGGCATAAAGGAGAAGGTGGTGCAGGGCTACACCCGACATAAACCATACTTAGCCAACTGATGCCAGGGTCATACCGCACATACCCATAGTCTGCATTTATTCAACATTGCATCCATAATTGTCCCAGGATATTTAACTCAATGAAGGAGTTAAATATTCAAACCATAAATGGTCAAGGCCCCTTTATACAGTCGTTCCTTTGTATCGGAACCAATCACCCCATTGTAACCCTCTGTCAGGACTATAATAAACCTTCAGAACCACAGTCCCTATATATAACTTTTCATATGCTTTGGTTTCACACAAAACACTATCGACGCTAATCTCTCAGTGAAATATTTACTCAAGTGAATTCCATCCAAATACGCCTTATTCCTTGTTTATACAGTTCTGCACAGAACCCAAGGCTAAAACCTCATCACAATCGGCCATCACATGTTCAGAAGGTCATACATATATATGCCATCACCCCTCCTCCGACTCTAATATAACTATCAGATCGTTTAACACATTCTTTTACGTTAAAAGGGCCACGCCATATAAACTATCGAAAATATTAAAAATATCGAAATACAAAAGAAATCCTGTTCCAACTCATGTACCGGACTTCAAATGTTATATATTTGCATTCTCGAATACCTTCGGGTCTTCTCCTTCGAAGTCTGGTCGCTTATAATCATGATCTCTGCCAATGCAGATATATTATCAATGCCAATCGTCGATTACCATTGTCGGCAATATCACAACACTCACACTGTTGAACCTTGCCACCTCCGATCGTCGACATGCGATTTAATTGTGACCGTTGATCTAGCCGCGGTCCAAGGGTCCGTGATTAATCGTTGCTTGCTCTTCGTAATCCTCCAAGGTTCATTCCGATCACTTTAAAAGGGTCTGTCACCGATGCGATTAAATCACAGTCATTGATCTATAATATCTAATGGCTGCTGAGCGTCACTTGCACTTCTCTATTTATTACTTTTACTTGGAATTTCTCTGCTTTTTCAGTGAGTTTTCTATGGTTTCTTTGTTTTATTCAAGAATTCTGCTTCCACATTTCCACTGCTCAAGCACTCTGTGCTTACTCCTTAGTGAATTCTCACTCTAATACCTCTCCAGATATTTTCTTTGCCACTTCAATTAGACTCGATGGTCCATTTCGATTCTGCTGAATCACCCTCCTCTCTCTCTCTCTCTGCATGTTCCATAAAACTCTATTTGTAACCCCCTGGTCAAAGAACCTATGAGTTGAATTCGTAATTCATCATAAACATGCAATTCATGTTGGGTGTGGAGCCTAATTATCTTCTATATTCAAAGGTATCGCCACATTGGACCCGAGTTCGAAATGGTGGCGGCAACACCGCCAGTAAAATATTCACTGCAGGGGGGTCCAGGGGGGGTGGCTACGACCTTTGGGAGCCCCCCCCCCTGGCGGGGGGATTCGGGGGTAGCACCCCCGAAGATAAAAATAGCTGTAAAATTGCCTAAAAGTATAGTAATTTCTAGTCAATCTGTGTCGTTCATTAGGTGGATGATCTGACTGTAGAACTTATGTTTAGTTTAGGGTTTTTTGCCCTAGAAGGCAACCCCTCTCTTTGTATGAGGGCATTGTATTTTGAGGCTGTGTGATAGATGTGTATTCTGTGAGCGGGAAATAGAGAGGTGAGACTGTGAGAGGAAATAGAGGATATTACAGCGGATCTACTGTAGGTTGTGTCTCTTCATTTTGCTGGATAATAGAAAGGAAGGACTGGTTGTTCGGGGTGGACGTAGCCCAAATTGGGTGAACCACGTATATCTGTGTCTCTCATGTTTTATGCGTTTTCTGTGTTTATATTTCTGCAATATTTTATGTGTTCCATTGCTCCATAATATATAATTTTCTAACAATTCACACTCTATTGAGACATTTAGAAATAACTCTATATATTAATGTAAACGAAAATATTACATTCGAGACTCCTCGTCTCACCCAGGCCTGATTCTACTATTGGTGGCCTCCTCCTCTACTCATATGATTACATATGTTTATATAGAAACTAGGATTAGATTAGTATGAAGGACCTGATTCAATCCTTTAACAAAAGCCTAACGCTTGTTGCATACATGCATATGTACATATATGGCAGACTTTATCTATTCCATCTTTTCTCTATTTTAAAACAAAAAAGCCCCCTATTTTTCTCAATGGTCCACATCTATTCTCTATTTTATACCTAAAAGCTCTCCCTTGCTCCTAGGATCATGGAACTACTCATGTTCTCATTTATTTGTTTTGAAAGCATCTAATTAATTCAAACTTAAAAGCCTAAATATTAAATTGATTTGAGACTTAGGAAAGTAATTTCCCAAAAATAGATGACCCCTTATGTATACTATTACAATGATTTTCCTTGGGCTGAATGCTCCTGCATCAGAAGGACATAGTGGAAGAGTATTCCATTTAGAAACATAAAAAATCTTGTTTATGTCCACTTTCCAAAGAAGAGGAGACATCTTTTGACAAAATGTCCAAATTGCCAACAAAGGAAGAATCGGGTAAGGGTTTAGTTCTTTCACATGTTGAGAGACATTCACGTATTTTAAGGTGTGTTTTATTGTTGAGTTCACATATTTGGAAGCACAATTGCACAAGTGGAAACATCTCACATTTGGGGCACTTGGCTACAAATTTGTATGTGTGTTTTCTGTTGAGGGCATCTTTCACATTCCCCAAGGCACCAATCAAATATTTGGAGGTATCTTGGATGACTTGTCACATTCCACTAGCTTCATGCATGAAGAAGAACTCCCATAATTTAAAAATGTTTTGGAGGGTTTTCATGGCATAGTCAAGGGCCACATTTACAAAAAAAAGAATGTTTAAGTCAAGAAAATGAAAACTGACATTCACATCACATCTGGCACAAAGGAGAGGAACATAACTGAAGAGTTCTCCATTTTGAAATATCTAGAAAAACTTGCTTATATCCTATTTCGAAAGAAGATAAGGTATCTTGAGACAAAGGGCCCAAATTGTCAACAAAAGAGGACCATGTATTGGAAAATACATGCTAACACATGCCAGACAGTGTCAATGCATGATGAGGAGTGTTAAGGAATGATGCGACATCACAAGGGAGAACTAGGTCAAAATACATGGAAATGAATGAATAATAGTGTGTGCCACGGAGTGGCAAAGAATTATAGATGTCTCAAAGATAAAGTGTGTTAGGAGAAGGTCAAAATAGGACTTGTAGGAGGCAAGCATATGATTACAATAAGGGGATAGATAAAACAATTTCAAACAAAGGGACACTATGGGTTGGGCACAACATTTTCTTTCCAATGACTTGGGTGGGTTCCTAAGTCACAAAAAAAACAAGGCTATCTATGAGGGCATGACAGCTAGGGAGTACCGAGGTGTGCCATGGAATTCTAGGAAGTATTAACACATGCTAGATAGTTCTAAGGCATGATAGGCACAAGCTAAGTTCTAAGGCATTCCAAGATGTGGCAGGTGCCATGGTGTGGCACAAATGCATGCGAGGGAGTGTGAGGGCCAAGTACCAAGGAAACACAATGGAGCACTAGTTTCAAATGCAGGGAAGTGAAATGTTAGCAAGTTCCATGTATGCTAAGGAGCGAGTGACAAGGTATGCTAGGCAGTGCCAAGGTATGCCAAAGTTGCTAGGGAATTATACCAAGATGTGTCAAGTGTCAAGGTGTGCCAATGCGTGCTAAGGAGTGTTAGGGAGTGCAAAAGAAGCACAAGATAGAACCAGGTGAAAATTCATTGAAATCAATGACTAAGAGTGTTGCAAGATATTCTAGGTACAAAGATATTCCAAGACATGCAGGGTGCCAAGGAATGTTAGTGTGTTCCAAAGCATTTTAAGGTGTTCCATGAGTGTTGAGGAGTGCTAGGTATCTCTCATTAATAGAATTGATAGATCTTGATTATGTATTAAATATTATAGTTCCTACACACACTAATGGAACTTTATCTAAAGGGAATTTTCTAAATAATAAACCTAATAGAGATGAATCATGTGTTGACTCATAGGAAAGCTATATTCTTATTACTTGAGGGAAATGATACACACTAATTACTTCTTACCAAATTGGTTTACTCTAACCACTATGGCCTTGGACACATAATGAAGAGGACTCCACAACAATGGTCTTAAATCATTATATTTTGACAAAAATATAGTAACAATTACATAACATCATCAAAAACTCATTGGAATGATCAATGATGATGAAAATTTTTTGATCGTCACCAAAAGTAACCAAAAGGAGCATTGTGAGGATCAATAAAATTTTGTCACTAAAAGTGTCACCAAAGAGAGAAATACTAATGGGAGTTTAACGACCCTCACCAAAAGTTTCACCGAAGATAGAATTAGTGATGGGCCTTTAACAACCCTCACCAAAAGTGTCATTGAAAATGGCTTTAGTTACAAACCTTAAAGGACCATCACTATATACACTTACAACAACATTTTTCTAAGGACCGTCACCATATGCAACATTGGTGATGGACCTTAAAGGTCAGTCACAAGCACGACCCTCAACGATAACCTTTTTTCTTGTAGTGGGTTTATAACCTTAACAAAGTCGAGACAAAACTTAACAAAGGAATCCAAGAATACATGGGAAAGAAGACATACTTGGAGACCTAACAATTCATGTAGATCCTAAAGTCCCTTTGTTTTTCCTTGCTCCAAATCTTTAAGCTTACAATTGACATAACACTAAGATAACTAAAATATAGAAATCACTACATACTTGTGTTTCAAATTATATTTGACCTATAGGAGTATATTACTTTACTCCAACAAGCCTTCCTAAGGCTTTTCTAGATGGTAATTCTTATAGTAAGGGTTATAGTCAAGCAAATCCAACACACATGCATGCAAATAAGGAAATGAAAAAGGGAAGGAATGAGGAATGCCTTCTAGTGAGAGAATATAATTATTGTTGAAACCAGCGTGAAGGAACACCAAATATATTTGTTCCTCACTTTCTTCCAATGAATATGTACACATAGGAAAAAAAATTACTAGATCCAACAATTTGAAATACCTTTTAGTGTTAGTGCATAATTGAAATCAAATGCATTAGTACAAATGAAACAACATAATGATATAATGGGGATAATTATCAACTAATCATATTATACGATAATGAAGAGGTACATAGTTGGTCCTCCATAGCCATATCCCTGGTCCCCCTCTCACGACAACTCAATATTAAGATGAACAAGTTTAGTGTCTTATTCCAAAGAAACCCTTTCGTCTAAGTTCAAAAAACACTTCGACATGTCAACCTATCCTTCCCCTATGAACTAGGGATGAAAATGATTTTATATATATATTTCTAGGGACTGATCACATTGCATCTAAGCACTTCCTTGACCATGTTTTTGTTACACGTCATTTTGTCGCATTAGGGAAATGACCATCGGTTTGAATCTTTCGCTATCTGCAAATGTATCCCAAGAGCATTCCCTTGCAAAGTTTGAATCTAAATCATCCCAAAGAAAGTTGAATTTTTGGATCCTATGGTACAAAACCTTGATTTTTGATACCTGTGCAGTTCCCTTGTTGATGTTTGGGCATACGCAGAGAAGACCATTAATAGATGTGCATAAGTATGCATTGTCTTACGTTGTGACCTGCAAACATGAATTAAAGTATGTAAAAATAAAAATTAAAGTCTAGAAGCATTATTGGTAGCATTTATCCCAGCCAACACGATTTGAATGGGTTCTTATTCAGTACGAATCCCTCCAATCATGGAGTGACATCCCTTCCTTTGTGGAACCTCTATCCCACTATTAGTGGCTCTCATCCCTTGGAGAATGGATCCAAAACTTCCCATTCTCAGCCTATAAAGCTACTACAGGTCTGAGGATTCAAGGAGGACTATTGGAAGTAGGTTGATGTTGTTGAGCATAAGTTGGAAGGATTTCCTTACAAGGGAGAGGGTTCAATATTGTTGAAGGCACTTGCAATATCAAGGCTATAAGTCTATAAGGATTTTCTATAGTTTTATCAATATGGAAGAATTTGTTCTTTCTCAATTACATCTTCATTGATCTAGTTTGTAGGATTCCTTGATCACCTACATGGATTTTGGTTGCATATTGATCATTTTATGATATATAATTGGTTAATTAGTTCATTTACCTTTTTCATTATATGCTATATGCTTTGATATCTTGTTTATATTTGTCTATGCATATCTCTTTTAGGACATTATGGAGAAGCTGTTAAGGGAAATCATAGGACATATAGAACATGGAGGAGTGAATGGTCAAAAGCTTGGAGGGACTTCATCAATCATTTCATTAAATTGGTAAGAGGCCTCTATCATTCTATTTTCTTTTAGTCAATTAGAGTCGAGAGAAAGGTAACAATTCATGTATGTTTATTTCTTACTAGGGTTTCTTGAAGTCTATGGAGTTCGCTCTTGTCTACAAAGGAATAAGTCCACATAAAAAATTGGCAACTCTGCTTGGGAATCGTTTTAATCTCCACTAGTTTTCCTTATTTTAACTTTTCAACCTGTTGCACAAGCCTTCTTAGAGTGTCTAGAAATTTTAAAAATTTGGATTTTGGGCTGGATTTGATTTATTTTTATTTTTTATGAGTTCCCCCATTGTGCGCACTTTGTCTTTAGGCGTAGTGCACAATTCTGTGCATTTCCATTTTAGCAACAGAGAGTATTCCAACTTGTTGGGTTGTGTTATATTCTTTCTATGACTAACTTACGTAGTGAATTAGGGGGTTAGACGGGGTGCAGTGCCCCCCCCATTGCGCTGATTGAGTAGCGTGGGGGGTCATAGGGGTGGCAGTACCCCCCCATGTTTGGGGGGTTTGAGGGGGTTGGGTAGCCCCCCTCTACGGGGTCTGGGGTAGCACCCGAGGAAAAAAAAATTTGGACCCCATATTAGGTTGGGCGAACCTACCTATGGTTTTCGATCCATGGTTTTAGACATGATGGTTTTCGGTCCATGGTATTAGATGCTTCGGCATGTATAAATATGTATTGTAACATTGAAAGGAATATAATGAAAAATCAAGCTGGTAGTCTCGGTTTTGGGATCCAAGGGAAAATCTTTGTGTATATGTGTTTTATGTGCTATGCTCTCGCATTGTTTATTTTATGTGTTTTAGAATTCGTATGCAGGTAATTTTTGTACAAGGTTAAAACCTACATTTGGTATCGGAGCAGTTTTGGCTTCAAGGGGACACCTTTGTTGCTGACGGGTTTTGCTCAGGCCTATGGTTGACCCTGTTCAGTGGGAGATCTGCGAGATCGATTCTAGTGGTGAAAGAAGATGGTGAGCAGTGGAAAGATAGAGATCAAGAAATTTAATGGTCAGAGTTTCGAGTTGTGGAAACTCAAGATGGAGGATTTGTTGGTGGATAAAAATCAGTGGATCACGGTAGATCTGGGTACTAAACCAACTGGAGTGTCCGATGAAGAATGGAAGAAGTTGGATCAGAAGCAAAGAGCACAATATGATTGTTTGTCTCATATTTAGTATTGTTGAATGTATCATGGGAAGCTACAGTGAAGGCTTTTTGGGACAAATTAGGGACTTTGTAACAATCTAAGTCTCTGGTGAATAAACTGTTCTTACGAAAAAAGCTGTATAACCTAAGGATGAAAGTTGGAGACTCGGTGACAGAGCATCCGAACACATTTAATACTGTGGTAAGTCAGTTAGCATCTGTTGATATTAAAATTTTAGATTAAGATAAGTGCATTAGTTTGTTGTGTTCTCTACCAAATTCGTGGGATATTCTGGTTATTGCAATAGGTAGCAATGCAACTACCTTGTAGTTTGATGAAATAGTTTCAGCCTTGCTGACAGAAGAGATGAGAAGGAAAAATATGGAGAGCCAAAATGGTGATGCCATGTCTGTATGAGTACGGTCCCAGAACAGAAACAAAAATAAGTCATCGAGTAGGAGATCTAAATCTAGAGGGATATCTAAATCTCCACGAAAACCTGTAAAGGTGATGTGCTGGAAATGTGGAAAGGAAGGGCACTTCGAAAGGGACTATAAATATAAAGCTCCTGATAAAGGAAAGGGATCTAATTATGCTCCTTTTGTAGAGGCAAAAACCCCCTCAGATGAAGGTGGGGATGTGTTATTGACTTCTTCAAGTACACATGTAGATCATAAGGCATGGTTGATTAACTCAAGTGCATCCTTTCACTTCACTCCCCATAGGGAGTGGTTCTGTGAGTAAGAGAAATATCATGGTGGTGATGTCTTCTTGGGGGATGATAGGAAGGCTACAATCATTGGTTGCAGAAAAGTAAAGTTGAAGTTGCAAGGTGGAAGGGTTAGAACACTTCCGAGTGTTCTACATATTCCTGCATTGGCTAGAAATTTGATTTCTGTAAGCAAGCTGGATGATCAGGGTCTAAAGACAATGCTTAAGAAAGATACCTGCAATATGGTTTAGGGAGCACTAGTATTGATGCGGGGAGTTCGGATTGGAACTCTGTACAAGCTGCAAGTTAGCACTATTGTTGATAGGTGCAATAGTTCTATGGTTCCTAAAAGCGGACTTGAAAATCTAGTGGTCTCTAGAGAGAAGACCATGCTGTGGAATCAAAGGCTTGGACATATTCGAGAGAAGGGCCTTTGAATACTTCATGGTAAAGGTATGGTAGAAGGTATGAGTAATAGCTCTCTGGATTTTGATTTTTGTGAAAATTGTGTATACGGAAAGCAGAGTCCTGTGAGTTTCCCCTCTGGTGGTAAGAGGGTGAAACAGATATTAGAGCTTGTGCATAGTGATGTGTTTGGACCTATGAAGGTTCCATCACTGGGTAAGTCTGTGTACTATGTATTATTTATAGATGACTTCTCAAGGAATACATGATATATTTCCTTAAGAACAAATCTGAAGTCTTTGACAGTTTTAAAGAATTTAAGGTTCTGGTGGAAATCCAAACAGAGAAGAAGATAAAGGTGCTGAGGACAAATAACGGTGCAGAGTTTTACAGTAAGTAATTTGAAGAATTCTGTAAGAAGTGTGGTATAGCACGACAGAAAACTACTCCATATACACCTCAGCAAAATGGAGTTGCAGAAAGAATGAACAAGACATTGATGGAAAGGGCAAGAAGCATGCTCAATGGTGCCAGGTTAGGAAAAGAATTCTAGGTAGAGGCAATGGAGACAACATGTTACCTGGTCAATAGATCACCTTCATTAGCATTGGAGGATAAGACTCCACAAGAGGTATGGACTGGTAATAAACCCTCTCTTTCACATCTGAGGGTATTTGGATGTGATGCATATGTACATGTTCCAAAGGAGAAACGAACCAACCTGGATAGTAAATCTGAAAGGTGCATCTTTATTGGGTATAAGGATGATTTAAAGGGTTATAAGGATGGTTTAAAGGGTTGGAACCCAACAACAAGGAAGGTTGTGTACAACCGAGATGTGGTGTTCCGAAAGGTGAATGATGTTATTAAACATGAATTCCAACCAAAGGAACCTGCAAAGGTAGAGTTTGAGCTAAAGGAGGAATAATCAAACTCTACAGCAGAGGAGGAATTAGAAGATGAAGAGCCACAAACTCCGGGTGTGAGAAGGTCAGTTCGAGAAAGAAGGCAGCCAGAAAGGTATAGTCCATCTGCTTTCTATTCAAATTTTGCGTTATCTATTAGTGATGATGATCCCAAAACTATGAAGGAAGCAGTAGATTCAGAGGATGGAAAACTCTAGAAGGAGGCCATGGTTGATGAAATGGCATCTTTGCACAAAAATGAGGCTTGGGATCTAGTGGAGTTGCCAGCTGGAAGGAAACCCATTGGCAAGAAATGGGTGTTCCAAAAGAAGACAAATGCTGAAGGAAAGGTGGAGAAATACAAAGCTCCATTGGTAGCAAAATGTTATTCCTAGGTGCTGGGAATTGATTTTGGTGATATTTTTTTTCCTGTTGCCAAGGTAATTTCTATTAGGTTACTTTTATCTTTTGTTGTTGCTTTTTATTTTGACGTATAACAGATGGATGTGAAGATAGCATTTCTTCACGGGGATCTAGAAGAGGAGATCTACACAACCTGAAGGCTTTGTAGTGAAGGGTAAGAAAGAACTGGTATGCAAGTTAAAGAAGTCTCTATATGGGATAAAGCAATCACCAAGGATGTAGTATCAAAAAATTGATACATTTATACGGGGACTTGGCTTCACCAGAAGTATATCACTGTGTGTATTTTAAATTAATTGGTGACGATGTTATTTATCTGCTCTTGTATGTGGATGATATTTTGCTGGTTGGAAATGACAAAGAAATTATCCAAGATTTGAAGACCCAATTTTCCTCCAAATTCGACATGAAAGATCTTAGTGCTGTAAACTATATTTTGGGCATGGAAATTAAAAGAGATCGGGCAAAGAGGAAGGTTTGGTTAAGCCAGAGGAAGTACGTTGAGACAATACTATAGAGGTTTAATATGCAAGATAGTAAACCGATGAAGGTTCCTATTCCTGTAGGTGTAAAGTTATCTGATGAACAGTGTCCCAAGACACAAGAAGAGGAATATGATATGTCCCGCGTTCCATATTCAAGTGTAGTCGATAGCCTAATGTATGCAATGGTCTATACTAGACCAGAAATTGCACATGCAGTGGGAATATTGAGCAGGTTTATGTCAAAACCAGGGAAGGAGAATTGGACAACAGTGAAGCGGGTTTTTACGCATTTGCGTGGCAGTAGTGATTATGGTTTGTGCTACCAAGGAAGACTAGGATTGGACAGGGTGTTGGATATTTATGGCTTTGTTGATGCAGACTGGGCTGGAGATCTGGATCACAGAAGATCTACAAGTGGTTATGTTTTGAACCTATTTGGAGGTGCAGTTAGTTGGATGAGTAAGAAACAATCTGTAGTGGCACTATCAACTATAGAGGTAGAATACATGGCAGCCACTCATGCAAGCAAGCAAGCAGTTTGGTTGCAAATATTGTGTTAAAGTATGGGGTTAGTACATAGAGCTATAAGGATAGACTGTGATAGCCAAAGTGAAATTTTATTGGCAAAGAACCCTGCTTATCATTCAAAGACAAAGCACATTAATGTTTAGTATCACTTAGTGAAGGATATGATAGAAGACAAAAAGGTGTTCCTGGTAAAGGTGGACACTTTGAAGAATATTCCAAACGCATTGACAAAATCTGTGAGCTCTGAGAAGTTTTTCTGTGTAGAGAAACAATGGGTGTTTCAAGGCTAGAAAAATGACGAAGCTCTCCTATGGCCTCCTGTGGAAAGAAAACAACAAGTGGGAGAATGTTGGGTTGTGTCATATTCTTTCCATGACTAACTTACATAGTGAACCAGGGGGTTAGAGGGGGGGTGGAGCCCCCCCTTTGTTGCGTCGATTGTGCAGCGGGGGGGTAGCATCCCCCTTTGTTCGACGGGTTTAAGGGGGGCGGGTAGCCCCCCTCTACAAGGTCTGAGGCAGCGCTTCAGGAAAAAAAATTGGGCCCTATATTAGGTGGGGAAAACCTACCTATGGTTTTCGGTCGTTGGTTTTGGACGCGATGATTTTGGGCCCATGGTATTGGATGCTTCGGCATGTATAAATATGTATTGTGACATTGAAAGGAATACTATGAAAAATCAAGCTGGTATTCCGGGTTTTGGGATCCACGGGAAAATATCTGTGTATATGTATTTTATCTATTATGCTCTCGCATTGTTTATTTTCTATGTTTTAGAATTCATATGCAGGTAATTTTTGTATAGGTTTAAAACCTACAGCACTAGCTTACTCCAGAGCCTATGCACATCCATGGAACATTTGAAAAACTCAGTTATATCCTCTTTATATCCAAACTTTTGTTTTCTTCTTCTTGTTTTACACTTCTTTGAACCTCCTATTAGTTATTTTGAGTCTCTCTAAATGTTATGAATATTTTTGCTTATGATTATCTTCTTTATGAAAATTAGGGTATGGTGATTTTATTGTGTGAGTGGTCGATTACATAACGTTGTGAGTCTAGTTTTCTCTTTTGCAAAATTTTGATTTGTGTGTCAAAATAAATGATTTGCAAGATTAGGTATTGTTTATGAAAATACTTCTTGTACTAGTTTCGAAATGGAATTTTTTTTCTTTCTATTGTTGAAGTGTTCATGAATGGTACTTTTGTTGCAAGTGATTTCATAGCATTTTATTAAAGAAAATCTAGTTTTAGTCGTTATTGGTTTCTTGTTTCATTTTTCGAATTTCTGAGTAATTGTATGAAAATAGAGATTTCTTGTTTTCTTGTATTATTGGGCAAAGTGAACATTTGAAATTCTTGTCAAAATTTAGGTGATTTGAAATTGGATATTTTCATTTTAGGAAAAGGGTTATAGTCGAGTTTAGAGTTTTTGGTTTACATTTCAGTTGAAAAGGTGAAAGACCATTTCCTTACTTTAGATAGATTTACATTGAAGCAAAAGATTAGATCATCATTTTTTATTGCATTAGGATTGTGTCAAGTCATAATTTCATCATTTTTCACATCCATTACCTTTGCGTAAATAACAACTATTAAAATCATCACTAATTAAAATCAATCTAGAAATTTTATTCTTATGGCTCTTTTCGACATACAGTAGATTAGGTTGTAAGGATTTGGAATAGGGAAGTGAGTAAACTTTCCAAAGCTATAAGAAAACACTATAATCTTGCAATAGGGAGACAAATCCAATTATTTCAATTTTTCTCTAGCAAGCTCCCCTTACAAAGGAGTCATGAATGAGATCATATCAGACCTGGTGATTAATCGTACCCACTTCACTCGCTATGGTACAATGATTTAGACGTATTAAAATGGTGTCAAAGGGTACTTGGGGCCACTTGAAAGTAAACCTCCAATTAACCATGTTGAGGAGATTTCAAGGGGATTGAGCTTTGTTACTCTACCCTTGCATGTACGTTCAATCTGCAACTGTCCCCCCAGATAGAATTGTTGCAGTTTGTAACCTTAGTGACCATAAACCTAGGGATATCACCCGAGGTGATGACAAAGGGAAGGTCTTGTTGTACCTGGAACAGACGTTGCCTAGACTTACTTGGACTTTTTGGAGGGTAATCTTCACTCGAGATGGCATAAGTGAAGTTACATTCACCATATTGTTTCATTAATCAGGATGTTAGTGTAATTGGTTCCAATCACTCTATGTATAACTACTTTTCACTTTGATCTCTTCGACATTGGATTTCATTACCAACTAGTGATTTCGTTGTGAAAAGCTTGTTTTTATGGTTTGAATCCTTAGATCTTTTAGCGTGTGTTAATTTTTTGTTTTTACTCTTTAGAGACCTTAGGATTGGATAGTGAGTATTGTTTAAACTTGTGATAAATTTCTCATCCTAGATGAATCACCAAGGCAGTCACGTAGAATGCAAGGTAAACATCCCAAGTACACACCTAGTCAATTGGAAAAGATAAAAACTAAAATTTCAAAGTCACCATGATCAAAAGCCTGAGAAGAACCTCAAAACATCCACAATTTTACAATGTGAGATGGTAGAAGCCAAACTGAATCCAATGCAAGACATATAATCAAGCTTAGTTTACATTGGTCTAGATAATATTGAAGTAGTTCACATTGAATCCAACAATGGTGAATTTTCAGATACTAAACTAACCGAACCAAAGGTAGAACATCCTAAGTTTGAAGTTTCTCAACATGAATCAACTTAGGTTGTTTTAGCTCTTACTCTTGAGCCACCTTCACCTAAAAGGAAGTTGATAGTGATCTGAATTTAAACAAGAGTGCAACAAATTACCGATATAACCATAAATACAAAGATGCAATATCAATAACACTTCATTTCATTAATATCAAATATTGAAATATGCTTGCAAACAAAATGGAAATAAGATTAGCTTAAACAATTCTAGCTTATCTTTGAGAAGCGATGTGGTGGCTACATGCCTCTAAACTATGTTACATTAATGCTCATGGGCCTATTTATTATTGAAAAACATGAGAAAATCGTAAACAATAAGAAACCTAACCCTAGGAGATGTCACGCTAAGAGTTTGTGGGTCCCGTTGGGGTTAGTTGGGCAATAAACTTCACGGGGTCATAACTTGGTATGATACCTTGTTGGAAATGCTTCTCCGATTACTATGGGTTTTTCCATATGCTCATGCCACTATGGGATTGTGGTGGACCAGAAAAAAGCCATTTAGGGGGTCAAAACTGCTCCAGAAGTTCAACACCTGGAAAACTACTAAAAATAGTAAATGGTGAAATAAAAAATGAAACAAAAGAAACTAACTAAAGATGTAGGCGGGACAGGTCTGTGGCCACCAATAACCACGTGGATCATTCCACCACCCCTTAGGAAGAAATGGTCACCATTGCATGCAGAGCCTCCATGAGGTGAGGAAACTTCTGTTGAACCTGGTCCCTGGTGAGCCACTTGCCATGGTGCAGGATTTGGCCAACTTGGACAACCCAATATAGTTGGATCCTTTTCTGGCAAGTGTTCTTGACCTGTGTGTCCATAATCCAATTATTTGTAGCATGTTGCATGCATTTTGGGTTTAACTCCATTGGTGTGAGTTGATTTGCAATGTCTAATGTGTCCAACAATTGTGGGAACTATGGTCGAAGGCAATCCACATTGAACAATGGGTGTAGGCTTAGGAATGGGGGAATGATGAGCTCAAAATAATTCTCTCTCACAACCTTGGTAATCATGTAAGGGCCATATCAAAGTTCTCTAAGCTTCCAATGGACTTTGGTCAGGCATTCTTTCTGCAAATGCAACCAGAATTTGTTGCCCACCTAAAACTTGTGGGGCACCCGGTGTTGATCATGTCTCTACTTGTACTTTGGATTTAACTTACCTAGGATGTCATAAACCTACTCGCATATGTGTTGTATGCAGTCAATAAATCTAGTCACTTTATCAGCCTCAAAGAGTACATGTGTGGATTTTTTCTACGTAGTCACATGAGGCATGGCAACATCAATCAGACACAATGGTTGAAATCTTAGACCCACTTGAAAGGGAATGCAAACAATCGAGCTATGGATAGATCTATTATAATTGTGTTGCACATATGGAAGACTCTCATCCCAGGTTCACCGATGCTTGACATTATACATGCAGAGTATGTGTACTATCGTTCTATTGATGAACTCTGTCTGGCCATCAGTCTGGGGATGGAGGGAAGTTGGTTTGATGAGCTTGGTGTCCAATAGTGTCCAGAGGATTAACAAGAATGTGCTCAAAAACTTGTTATCTCGATACAATATAATGTTATATGGGATCCCAAAATGTACCCATAATCATTCAAAGAAGAATTTGGCAGTTTCCTCTGCTGTGATACGCTTCTTGCATGCCGCCAATATAGCCATCTTAGAAAATATATCATGACCACAAATACACAGTCATTACCATGCTTGGTAGAATGGAGGCCAAACATATAGTCCATGGAGATGGATCCCCACGACTCGTTGCGAGTAGACATAAGAGTGTACAGGTCTTGCTTCCTGATGATTGGGTTGGCGAAGGTGCGGGTAGCGCACGATTTGATATATCTCCGAACATCCAGTCAGTGTTTGGGCCAATGCAAGTACTTTTATAGTACAACGACAGTTTTCTCCACACCATAGTGTCCTGCTACCTGACTATAGTGTGCCTCCCAAATAATCTTGGCGCGCTTACTTGAAGGAACATAAAGGTGGCCTAGGCAGCATAATAATGCACCTTGGAGGTGGAAATCAAGAACTTTCTTTCCATCTACTAGCATCTTGTATGTTGAGGCAAACTCTAGATCATTTTTGTATGGTTACGACCATCCAAAGGTCTTGTGACCACAAGAGTTTAGAATAGTAGTCAGTGCTGCAACTAGGGATTGGCTGAGGTAGTCTGTAACATGACTGGTGCTACCCTTTTTGTGTTTAATGTTCAGGTGGAGTTGTTGTAGATATGTAGACAACTTATGATGGTGATCATTCTCAAACTTCCCCTATGTTTGTATAAACTGAAGAGGTCGATGATCATGTGGATGATCATCCCCTTCCCCAGAATGTAGTGCTTCCATTTTTAAAAAGCCTAACACAATGGAATACATCACTTTATCATAGGTAGAGTACTTCCAAATTGTATCGAAAAGTGTCTCACTATGGTAGGTCACCGGATGCTTGTGCTGGGTGACGACTGGACCAATAACATAGTCTGAGGTGTCTGTCTCGATTTCAAATGGTTGTTGCAGGTCTGGTAGGTGAGTACCCATGCAGAGTAGACATGGTGCTTCAACTCAAAGAATGCCTTCTGTTGGAACTTGGACCAGGAAAAAGTTTCTTTCACCCTGGCATTAGTAATCTCACTTAAAGGTCAAGTGGTATGGGAGGATCCCAACACAAACCTCCGATAGAAATTTGCAAGGACCAAAATGCTATAAAGCTCCATTAGGGTGGTCAGGGCTGGCTAGTCCTGAATGACTTGGACATTGGCTGTGTCCATGTGTATGCCATGCTCATCTATGATGTAGACCAAATATTGGACCTGAGTCATGGCAATGGTGAATTTCTCCAAGTTGGCACACAATTTTTCCTGTGAAACGGTTTGAGAGACCTGCCGAATGTGTTATAAGTTTTCTTCCCAACTCTTGCTGAAGATGAGAATGTTGTCCAGATTAACCACCACAAATGAGTTGGTGAAGGGCAGCAATATGTCATCCATTAGGCTCATAAATTTAGGAGGGGAATTTGTCAACCCGAAGGGCATAACCAACCATTCAAAAAGGCCTTCCTTGGATTTAAAGGAAATCTTCCATACATCTGTGGGATCTATTGGAACCTAGTGATAACCAAACTTCATATCGATCTTGCTGAAATACTTGGCCCCCTTGAGTTGGTCCAGTAGGTCATCAATCTGTGGGATTGGATACCTATTCCTAACAGTGATTCTATTTAGTGATCGATAATCAATGAATAGCCTCTAGGTCCCATCCTTCTTTTGTAAAAGTACAATCGGGCTCCCACAAGGCGAGGAACTTGGTCAAATGTGCCTTTTTATAGAAACTCCTAGATTTTGTACTTGATCTCTTCATTTTCCAAAATGGATCGACGATATATGGACCTATTGGGTACAGGTGCTTTGGGAATCAGTTTGATTGAATGCTTGACCTAGAGATGCAAGGGTACCCTTGTGGGTGAGGAGAAGATGTGCTTGTATTCTTCCATGATCGTATCCACCTGTTTCTTCCACTTGGAAGAACCCTTCCCAGGGGTCATGGTTGTGGCAATGACCTTCCCCTTACTTTGAGAGAAAATTAGAAAGAAAGAAAATTTCCCAATGTGGGAGATGACCTTACTTCATTTCTTAGCAGAGATCAAAGAGATGGTAGTAGGTGGGGCTACCTCTGGTATCCTATATAACTTAGTACCCAAATAAATAATAACAGAGTGAGGTCTAGAAACATATACAACATGTCGCTTCCATAAGCATCATTGTCCTAATAATACATCATAAACTTCAAGAGGAGAAACATCACACAGTACCTTATCTGTGAATGGCTTGATGTTGTAGGGTAGATAGAACTACTGGTTGACACAGAGATCCCATCCATGGTGAAGCCACCCAAAGGTATACAATTGCAAATGTGTGTTAGTTGGTAGGCCCAACCACTTCACAACCTCTATTGAAATGAGGTTCTTTTGGCTCCCACTATCAACAATGAACTGGAGCGGATAACCCTTCACCCATAGTTGTCAGCGAAAAAGGTGTTCCCCCTCTTCTGGATCTTCACGCTCAATCTTCTGGGTATTTTTGCTAAGCACAGTGGCAGTGGGCTCCACATCAAATGTCTTCTTCCCTTTTTCATTCCCCTTGCTGGATTTTGACTTGAAGTCGAAAATGTGTCGGACTCAGAAGCCTTCAGCTCAACCACCAGTGACTGGTTGGCCCAAGATTCACTTGTATTGTGAGTGGAACTCTTATGGAACTCACACCACTTTGCAATGTCCTTCTTTGTCTTTGTGGTGTTTTTCTTTGCTTACGAACTCAGTGAGTTATCATGGGTCACCCTATGTTGCATTTCCCTTTTGCTTTCTGGTTTGGGTGCACCTTTCCCTCGCTTCAGATTTTCATATCCAAAGTCTCGTTTTTTGTACTTAAGGTTCAGCTTGATCTTGACAACGTATTAGTATTTTATGTCGAGTGAGGAGATGCCTAGGAACTCCTTCTCATCCTGGATGTACCTATGTAAGAATTCGTGCTACTTGAGTACCAAATGTTTCTCAAAATCCTTGATATCCAATTTTTGCGAAGGGTATGAAAAAGTTTGGTAAAATCCAGCATGTCTTGGTCCCTTACCTGTCACATTGTGGTCCACTTTATGTATTTATCCTCATAGCTACTAATAGGGTAGTACTTCTCCTTGACGGCATCCTGAAATGAATCCCAAGTGGGTGCGACCGAAAATAGTGAGGGTGTACTTTCATCCTTCTACTCATAGTAGGTTTCCCACTAGTCCTTGGTGTGGGGTGTCTTTGGAAAGAGCAAAGGTAATATTTTCCCTTGCTAGAAAAATCATGAACTGAAAAATATCCTTCTAGAAGATTTAACCATTTATCTACAGTGTCACATCTATCTGACCCTCAAATATGGGAAAGTCAAAGTTAACTTCTACCTTAAAGGTTGGGGTTCTTCCAGAGTAGTTACTGGAAGTAGATATGTTGCCCTTGGGTAGTTGCTGAAGGATCTGGGCAATATTTTCCATCATCGCATTCCTCGGTGGCTCGAGGGCTTCCTCGAGCAATATTTTGAAAGGATATCGTGCCCCCTCATCTTTATTTTCTTCCCCCATGGGAGGCTGTCAGCATTTGCGAGGTTGGTCTTACAAACGTTCGACCCATTCAAGCCCTAACTCATTCATCCCCACCTCTTTTGGGACATGCAAAGAAAAACAACGAAAGATCAGACTTCCTTGATACCACTAATTTGAATATAAATAGGAACGTAAAAAATTACAAATATAACCATAACTACAAAGATGCAACAAGAATAAAATTTCATTTCATTAATATCAAATATTGAAATATGCTTATAAACATAATGGAAATAAGACTAGCTCAGGCTAGGGTAGCCTATCTTTGAGAAGATTTCAGGCGACTATATTCCTTTAAACTGTGTTACACCAAGGCTCAACAGCCTATTTGTTATTGGAAAACATGAGAAAACCCTAAAGAACTAAACCTTAACCCCAGGAGATGTAACATCTAGAGTTTGTGGGCCCCGTTGGGGTTAGTTGGGTAGCCAACTTCCCAGGGTCATAACTTGGTCATATTATATTCGTTGGGTGCATACGATACCTTGTTGGAAAGGTATGTCGGTGTACTATAGTTTTTCTAGAAAATTCTTGTAACAGACCTCAAAAAATGTCGTTTAGGGGGTCAAACCTACTCCGAAAGTTTAGGACTTGAAAAACTTCTAAAAATAGTAAATGCTAAAATGAAGAAGGAAAAAGAAGAAACTAACTAGAAATCTAGGTGGGATAGGTGGGTGGCCACAAATATCCACCTGGATTAGATAGTTACGACTGAATTACCTCCTATGTTATTTAGCATTGAACATATTACTAAAGAGATAGAAACACCTCATTCTCCATTTACCGGTAGTCAAACTTTTGACCGAAGAGTTCCTTTCTCTCCTTTCCAAATTGACCCTTGGTATTCTACCACTTAGAGTTTTTTAGGTTAGAATTTGTCACTACCATGTATTCCTGTTTATTCACTAGAAAGAACTATGTCCGAAATTCCTATTGGGAGCCAACGCATTGATTCATATATGTTTACCATCCCCCTGAAATAATTATTGTATGGTGGTCCATCAGTTCCTCCTCGATACCACTCACATACTAGGACCTTTCCACGAGTTCCTTCTTCTCACCAACCTTCTACTTAGTCATCTGGTTTATCTACATCTATTGTTCAGAGCACGACTTCCATGCTTGAAGCACTTATGACATCTGATCAACAGATTTACATGGTTTCTGGTAATTCAAGTAGCCCAGAAGTAACTCCAACAAGTGTTTATGACTAGCATAGGGGGAAACCACCTTATCCTCCACCTGGAGAACAACAAATTTCTAGGGGTAAACCTTTCACCATAACTTATGGTCAGATACCTCAGCTTCACCTAGGTCAACCTGCTCTAAATCAGCCTTTACTTGGTACTCCTTATCCTAGGATGAAAATTATTTGGTATCCTTCTTATACTCAATAGTATTGTCCAGTTGCTCCACAAGTGCCACTTTATCAACCTATTCAGCTTATTGGACAAACTATTCCTCAAATACCTATTCCATGTATTGTCATACCTCTATAGCACCCTATTTAGGATATTCCTCAAAAAATTGTCCAACAATCTGTCCATGGAATTCATCAAATACCTATTCAAAAACCAATTCAATGACCTATTCAGAGTTCACTACAGACCCTTTTTCAAACACCTGTTTTGTAGCTGGTAACAAGTACTCCTCAGACACCTATTCCGTGAATATCACAAACATCCATTCTAGTTACCCTTAAAATATTTATTCCTCTGATTACTCAGGCAATCCCAGAAGCTTATGCTTATCAAATTGTTCCTATGGTCCAATCTATACCATAGATTCCTATTAGGCAACCCATTGTAGGAATAGTGCAAACACCTTTTCAAGGTCAATATTTCCAAAGCCTGCCTTTTCAACATCAAGCTTACCAGGTCCCACCTTTTTAAGGACAAGTTTTTCAAAGTCCACCTTTCCAAGGTCAAACATTCCAAAAATCGACTTTTCAAGGTCAATTTATTCAAAGTCAACATGCTGAAATTCAATTTGTTGAAATTCAACTTGTGCAAATTCAACCTGTACAGGGGCAGTATTATTTAGGTCTAATGGGTCAAGCTCAACATTTTTAGAGTAAACCATATCTTGGTCATACCTGTCAAGTTATTTTTCAACCTCAACCTGGTATGGTTCACCCTCCTCACCGTGGTGGAATTCCAATTACAACTGCACAAGCTATTCCAGGATACCTTGGGTATCCACTTCCAAGGGTTGGTATTAACCCCCAAGGTTATACGACTTTATCACAAGAACCTAACCGACAATTACCGTTTATTTCAACCCTAGATCTACCATATTTATCCCAGTTAGCCAAGGATCCTAATTATTATTATCCTTATTGGCTGACAATTCCTACCAAGTTACTGAGTGACATACTGAAATTGGAAGGCAAAATCAGGAGATGACCCATCCAATCATGTGATGACATATCATCTTTGATGTGCGTAGAATTCTTTAATCTATGATTGCATTCATCTTTTCCTTTTCCAATGAAATTTAACCAATTCGAGAGCCAAATTGTACATTGAGCTACCTCACGCATCTTTCCATAACTTTAACTCCGTCGAAGCAATTTTTTTAACCCACTTTCAGTTACCTATCCATTACGATACCGGTACCGAACTATTGACTACTTTAAAATAATCAAAATCATCTCACATTTCTGATCATATTCATGAATGGAGACATAGACGTCGCTCAGTCAAGGTTTTTATTTGAGATCATAGTTTAGCTTAGGTTTACAAAGTCACTTCTTCCTATTATTACAAAGGATGTTGCTAAGGCATGTGTCATCACGAAAGAGTAGGTAATTTCTTGTGCCTAGTATTTAGACTTAGTCTACACATAATTTGACACTTTGTATGAGAAATTCCTAAATTTACCATGCCCTTCGGGTGAACCAATCATTATGCCTCCTATAGGATATAAATGAAAACCTCACTATCCTTTCCTTATTTGCAATCAGGATCACTATACAAAGGAATTCCCATATCGAGCAGAGGTTTCTAAATTCATTAAAGGTTCTCCAACTCCCATTGTTTTGAGGGATTCATTTCCTTCTCAAGATGGAAAAATGGTTTCTCATAAAACATCTTCCACATGGCAATATATCATGATGATGTCTTCACAAGAAGTTATGGTAGCTACGAGATCCAAATATTATAGGTCTAAGGGTCTTGTTAACAATGAAAATAAGGCTAGTTCATCTGGTCAACCTTCAAATTCAATTCCTCCTCCTCCTTTTGAACCATTATAGATTGAGAAATAGAATCCTGACATGATGATCTGACTGCCTCCCAAAGGTGTGCTTTGGAAATCAACTCTCGAAGCACATGCTAGAGCTGCACACAATTACAACATTGTTGAAGACCTAGCTATGTCTCCTTCCACAATGTCAGCTCTCGGGGTGTTGCAAACATGATTGGCATGGCAAAAGCTTTTATTGTCAACCATAGGAGTTGTTGATCCGCAGAATTCTAACTTAATCATATTTCATCGTGAGAGACATATTATGAGACTCCCTCATCAAATGGAATTCCAGATTCCAATTTTCTTTAATGGTAGGTGAGTATTTCATAGATTTGTCGATGAAGGAGCTTCTACATGCATTATATTGATTTCCTTTTGGAAACATTTAGGTTCTCTAACAATCAATCAATCACCTACCACTCTGAAAGACTTTACTGGAAGAGGTCTTCGTCCTTATGGGATCCTAAATAATTTTCCCATAGAGCTACAAGGAAAAATGACTGTGATCAAAGTTGAAGTTTTTAATGATCATCTTGATTAAAACCTTTTGCTTGGTTGAAGTTGGACCTAGGCTATGTCTACAAAGGTCTCATAATTTTTTTGAATGATACAATTTCCTCTAAAAAGGAAAATTGTCAATGTAGATGCGTTGGCTTACTACACTTCAGACCCTAACTCTACGAGTAACATAACTTTTGTTGGAAGAAGGAACACTCTTTATGACAATATTTGTGTCGGATTACTCAAAGACTCATCACTGATCGGAACCTTTGCAATGCGCCACCAAATTTTCCTTCTAATTGTTCTGAGTGATTACATCAAGCATTATGGAATCTTCTGATCAGTAGATAGTGCCTTTAGAGTCTGAATTAGCCTCATATGGAAATTAGATTCCTTTGAGCCCTTTTGAATTGGCTTATCAGGTAGTACAATCATTTTGTGACCTTTCATCTTAAGATATTGATCGAGTGGATATGATCAATGATGATTATTCTCCTTTACCTTGGTTAGAACCGATTTCACTCTCTAATCATTTTGACTATGCATTTCCAACGATCGAAAGTATCACGAAGGGCATGAATTTGGATGAAATTCCTTGGAATGATTACCATCATCATTCACGTTTTCTACCTGACCATGATAAAATCGAGAATGGTTTTTCAACTATGTTTTCACATAAGATAGATGATAGTCTAGAACCACCCATTTCTGTTTTTCAAACTGAGTCTGAAAGGAATTTGTGGAATATATATGAAACGGTTAATATTGACATCTTAGATAAAACATGGCTTATTAAAATATTCACATAGGTGCCTCATGCTCAATCGAAGAAATTCAAACATATAAGACCTTATTTCAATAATTATGTGACATTTTTTCCTAGTCCTATGAGGAAATGCTAAGAAATGACCCAAGCATTGTAGCACACGAAATTAAGACTTACACAGATGCCAAACCTATTAGACAATGATTACGTCCAATCCATCCATGAAAAGATGCTGCAATTAAAGTTGAGGTCGAGAAACTCCTCAAAGAAAGTTTCATCTACCTAGTTCCCTTAACTGATTAGTTGTCCAATATCATAACTGTCAACAAGAAATACGGAACCATTAGAGTATGAATAGATTACAGGGATATCAATAAGGCTTGTCCAAAAGACAACTATCATACTCCCTATATCGATCAAATCATTGATGAATATGCTAGAAATGAAATTTTTTCATTTATGAATGAATTTTCTCACTACAATCAAATAAACATACTCCCAAATGATAAACATAAAACCACATTTCATCTATCCATGGGGGAATTTTTCCTATCGAAAACTACCATTTAATTTGAAGAAAGTTGGCGTAACTTTTCAACGGGCAATGTCTTATGCATTTCATGATATCAACCATATTGTGCACACTTATTTGGATGACTTTCCATCTCATTTGTTGAGATGGGAAGACCATCCAATGCATTTCAAAGAAATCCTTATCAGATTTTGTCATGACAGTATTCACTAGAATCCACATAAGTGTGTTTTTTGTGCGCAATTCGGTCAATTGCTAGGATTTATGGTTTCAAATGAAGGCATTCATGTTGATCCATTGAAGGTTGAGGTTATTTTGAATTTGACTCTTCCTTCCAATCTTCACCATCTCCAAAGTTTACAAGGGAAAGAAAACTTTCTACGTCAATTTATGCACAACTACATTCAGTTGACCAAAGGTTTTACCCAACTTTTGAAATAGGGCATCTCATTTATTCCTTTAAAATAGGGCTCAAAATTCGTTTAATGCACTTAAATATATGTTGACTGATTCAACGCTATTGCATCCTCTTGATTATCAACGAGACTACTTTTTACACTTAGTTGCATTTGATGCCACCATTGGCATGGTTCTAGTTCAGGAAGACGAATCAAACGAAGAGCATATGATATATTACATAGGTCATAATTTGACAAAAACTAAAGGAAAATATGCACATGCAAATAAATTGGCCTTCGTAGCTGTTGAAGTTGTCCAACGTTTCCATCACTACATTCTACTACACAAAACTATTGTGAATTATAATTGCAACCCCATGGTTTACATTCTCACCAAAAAATTGTTGGGGGGAAATTATTTTAAATGGATAGTCATCCTACAGTAATTTGATTTGGAATTCATTAAATTCAAATCTAAGAAATCATTGGTATTTGTTGAACTATTGTGTGACTTTCCCTTTACTTAGACAGAAAACATGGAAGAGGATTCTCTTCCAGATGAATATTTATTTCTAATCAATACTTTATATCCCTCGTATGGAACTATCATCATTTATCTTTAGAACCATATGTTTTGGCCAGAACTAAATCAAACCGATTGTTATCATATTTGGTATCAATCCCAACAACACAATATTGTTGGTGATATGCTTTATCGTCGTTGTATAGATTCTATTTTCTGACGATGTTTAAATCATGAGGAAGACGTAAAGGAATTAGATGACTTCCATTTTGGAGCTTGTGGTGGGCATATGTCAGGGTTTTCCACTGATCAAAAGATCCTGCGCATAGGGTATTTCTGGCCTTCTTTGTTCAATATAAAGGTAGTATGGAAATTCCATAATTGTCAAGTCTATGATAAAAAAATGTGTGCACAACTAGCTCCTCTTCACCCAATCATTATTTTCAGTCATTTTTCTAAATGGGGCATTGATTTTCTTACATGTAACCCTCACTTAGTCAGGGGGCACGGGTACATTATCCTTGTGGTAGATTATTTTACAAAATGGGCCGAGGTGATGCCTACATATACGGATGACAGTGAAACAACATCCATTTTCATGTTGAATCATGTAATTTATTGGTTCGAAGTTCCACAAGACATCGTCATAGACCATTGTAGCCATTTTCGAAACTATATGATGACTGTAGGGTCATTTAATGGTATGCTAAATCCCTTGTCATTTTAATATGTCAACCTAGCGGTTTCGTAAACTTGGAATCAAACCAAAATATATGGGACCTTAGATGAAACTATTGTAGAAAGTTTATATAGGATACAAACAGAGAAAGGAAATGCATATTACAAATATAACTAAAGAAAACTACAAAAGAAATCTCATGCAAGAAAAATAAATTAAATTCTAAAGCTGGAATGAATGAATTAATGCCATGAGCTTCCTAAACTATTTAAAAGAAAAAGAATCCATGAACAACTATAAGAAGAAAACTATGCTAATCTAGAAAGCAGTGAATTAATCCAGAAAGCATTAAATAGCAACTAGTGATTTAGTTGTCAAGAAAGAAAACTAAGATAGCTAGTAAGAAAGCAGTTTAATGACAATCAAATCAAATGTAAGAATGTAAATCAAACTTTCAAAAAGAAAATCACACTTATAGAAAGTAAAGTGCACTTGCGTGAAAGGAAATAACAGAAATAAAACTATGTTATAGCTGTATGCAGATTGTGGTTGATGGGGATCCTTCCATTCCTTAACGAGCACACAAGAATAACTACCACATCTTAAGAATCAAACAATAACCATAACTCATGATTTGGAGAAAATGATATTATTCATGTTGAATGAACAATCACAAATCTGATGTTAATGAATAATAGACAATTGTTAGCTTCCTTTGAAAGATTCTCCTCTTATTTATACATGAATTAGGGATATCTACTCAATAAATGTAGATCCCTTAGATATATACTAAATCCATACTTGTCTCAACTTATCCCTGAATACTAGATAAAAAATATATGACACATCAAGATCTCCATGATCTTTCTCCTTGGAATATGGTCCTCCTCTTGAGTTGAATTTCGAATTTGTTCTTGGGAGGCCAAGTAAGACCCTTATAGATCCTCTAAATAAGCCTACACATGTCACAAAACTCAAAACACATATATAGATATATGAAACCATGTGATTTTCCTAGTTTTTAATCATGAATTCACTTTAAAAACATAAAATAAATAACTTTGGAAAACAAGGATCCTAACCCATACAATCATGAAGATGGTTACTTAATGTAGGTTTTTAGGCTAGATAGTTATGAAATGAGGGCTAAATGGTTTATGAAAGGATGGAAATATCTATTAATATGGAAGAAACTTTTGAGACTCAACATACCCCCTAACTGAAGTTGTTGCATTTCCTCATGAAACTATTGCATTGATTCATTTATCCATAATTTGATCTTTTTTTAAATGCTTTGCTTCCTTATGAGCTTTTTCTTGTATGGATTCTCTGCAAACTTTGCATCATCATTTTTTCTTTTGAAAAGTGTAATACATTTGATTGCAACATATATTTTTGATGGTTGGTTCTTGTGTGACAACCAAAATTTTGTGCATTGGTTCTTGTGTAACAATGCCTTTTATTTTTTGTTGCATCAAAGTTCATGAAAACAATGAGAATTTTCTTTTCAAGTCCTATGATAACTATCAATGAATTGATAATTTGCAAAGCATATAAACTTTTTGAATCATACTACAACAATAGTTTAATGGGAAGAATATGCAAGTTGGAATGAAATGAAAAGATGTGATGGTGTATGAAATGTGAATATGAATTGATGTCCCTTCCCCCCAACTAAAGGTTTTTTTTTTCAGATTATCACAATATGAGAAAGAGAGTGTAAATGAGGAATTTTCCAAAATTACAATTTTAGCATTTTAAGGAATTGCATGACTAAAAATTAGAAAATAACATACCTTCACTTACTTTCAATGTGGATGAGTTTCGTATATTGAAGAGTGTCATTGTTGATGTTGTTGGATAATGGAGTATTTAAAAAAATTAATTTTACCTACTTCTTTATTATTTTTGTGTTGATGACGATATTGGAATCTTTATTGTTGTTATTACAAATGGGTTCCTGCTGCAAGCTGCTGAAATGATGTAGTCTTCAATCATTAGAAAACTCAATGGTACAATTCTAGTCATGCGAATAAATGTGTTGATGTCAAACATGAAGAGAAATCACTAGATTACCTACCATTGATGAATGTCGTTAACCAATGTGAGGAAAACTCACCATTAATTTCAACGAGTGCCAAGGTACCTAAGTACATCTTGTGACGTGCAAATAGATGAGTTGATGTCGAGCCACTTGTAAGATCTAACGATCAAGGGACACTGATTTATTCCCATCATTTTCAGTGAGAGAACTCATCATTAATGCATACAAGCCTCAAGGTACTAATAAGGACTCTAGTGTTGAACCTAGATAATGTGTTCATGTCAATACGTCAAGACTTGTTAGAAGGGAGGCCTTAATGAATCTTCCATCATGTAACGCAAGCATAGAACAATAATTTTGAACGACTATGGATGAAATTTTTTGCAGTGGATCAAGCTTTATTTGATAAAGTGAAAAGGAAAATCGAATGAATCAGTTTTGTAGGGGAGCTGAATGGTTTTGATGGGTTACAGGTTAGTGAAAACGAGGCATGGAAATGACTGTGAAGGAAAATGAGATGAATATTTTATTCACTAAGTAGGAATGCAATGGTGAGAACTAGTATCTAAAAGGCTTCCAAATGGTGTGTTGGATCTGATTCAAAATTCTTTTTCAAAATAATGTGCTAATTCTTGGATACTTCATCTTTGATGTTGCTCTGATCATGTTCTTTTGAAAGAAATGTGGTCTTTGAGAGACACTGTTTGTTTGTGTCCATTTGTTTATCTTCCCGAAACCTGCAAAAATGTAGTACTTTTTCTACAATGAAATGTAATATTATCAAAAGGGAGAGGTGATAAATTTCTCTATTTATGACATTTACAAAAAAAAATAACAATTGGTACTAATAAAACAAATTCATGAAAGAAAATGAAATGAATTTTTACCTATTTCGAAACTAGTGCCTCAAGTTACCTATCATGTCTTCTCACCAATTTCTTCATTCTTTTACCGTTTCATATTTTTATGAAGTATTTCTCATTGATATCTTTCCAATGATGTTTGAATCATCGAAAACCGATGCCGTATGAGAAATTTATGCTTATTTGAAATTTTTGTGAAACAGTGAAAATTGTCATGCTCAAGTGTGGCATGGGAACATGATGCTAATTAGAAATATGAAGTAGGAAAATGAGATGGCATGCTGCTCATGAATTTTGATTAGAATGCGTTTTCAAAAAGTAAATCATTGAAGTAAACACAAAGCTGCAAAATTGCGCATTTTTGGCAACTAAAAGTTCTACATGAACAGTTAGGTTTACACATCTATGGAAGTAATCATTCCAATATTTTAATTAATAAATACTTTTTCCAGAAAAATGAGCGAATCCTCACTTGTTTTATTGCCTAGAAAATGCAATGATTTTCTTTTTTTTGTTAACTCACTTTAAAACAATAGAGAAATTTCCAAAATTGTATTACCTTGAGATGTCGATGCCATAGTCTTGTTTTATATGTCTTATCGCTATAGGTTGTCCTTGAATTGACGCATGGATACCCTTTACCCTTTGTGCTAACCCTTGAGCATATGCAAGCTTCTTTGACAGGTCCACGTCTTCCAACCAAATACACTTTCCTGATGTAACTCTTATGAAGAGAAGATAAAGTATTTTCTGCAATATCAATGGTAGTGAGTTCATTTAATGGATGAAGAAGAATTTGAGCAACATCAAGAGCAAAATTTCCCTATCCAAGGACAATTGTTGTATCAGTGTTTCTACAAATCCATCATAAAATACTTCATGAAGTTTAAAACAAACTTTATGTTCAAGTCTTCATGGCGGATCCACCTCTTGTAGATCAAAAAAATAGGATCTTTCCCTTCCATCGTGGTCGCAACTATCTGTGCATTAAATTCTAAATATGCTTTTCCACGTAATCTCAAAAATAAGGCTCCAAAGAACCCTGAAAATCTATCGAATTTTCACGAATTTAAGAAAATCGCACACCGGGAACAAGACTGACACCGTTCTAAAGAAAACCCATGTTTTAGTTTTTTGAAATTCTTTCCCAGTTGCCCATAAAACGTGTTTTAAAATAATTGTTCAAAATTGCTATGTATTTGGCTTTTTCTTAGGTAACTTCTTCCAATGTTGGTGGAAATTGCAAGCTAGCTAATGGGCCACATGGGATTCTTATGAAATATCCTCAACACAGGACCAAAATTTAACAGTTTTACAAAGAACCCAAAACAAAAACATGAATCTGGTCAATTTTCTCACACCATATAATGTTCATCCGCTGAATAGGTAGGGAACCAACTTTTCTCATCACACTACACCTCGACCACCAGAATCGATTTCAGTTCTAGTTCTCCCTCTGGCTAAACGAAGCACAGGAAGACCAGTGTGGACAAGCAGGCAGTCATGAGGGCTCACCTGATTGTAGGCATGCTCTAGCTACGATTCACAAACTTGAAGAGTGTTGTTGCCCCATTCACATCAAGGGCAACCATGGATGTTGTAATCTCTACTTAGAACTGCGAAACCTTTCCGGGTGGAATATCCACTAACTCATTAACAAGGATCGAAGTTGTGAGTATGGTCACATCTGGAGCGCTTATGTCTTGATTGGGAATGTTTGTAGCGAATATTACTGGACCTCTCGACGATAAATGGGTGATTACTAGGGTAGGCTTGTAATTGGAGACTATCAAAGATATGAGAATTGTTGCTACACTCATTGGGATCTTGACAAGAATCAGCCCTCTGGCTCATGCACCCTGATATGGTAGACATGTCAATGTAATTAGTGATCCAAATCTTTGAAATCTTTTCATGCCTTACATTTCTCATCATCATGGATACTCAATTGAACTACTCAATCTCAAAATCCCTCCAGATTTTGCGAGAAGATCTTGCATTAATGCTTGTGAAATCCTTTGCGTTCTTTTCCAATATTTATCCAATATTCAATGAAAGTCGTCCCAAAAATCTAGATCAAAATAAGTCGCTTCATCTGACATTCCACATTTAGAATCCCCATATGCAAAAAACTAACAAATTATTTGATAGAATGTCATGTAAACTACAGAAATAGATCCGAGATCTCCACAAATTCAAACCTCCAACTAATACATAAAATGATTAAGTCAGTCAACAACAACCAAGAAATGAATTTCAATTCAAACTTTCCCTAATCACATGAAACCTGCAACCATTCATCATTTTTATCAATCCATTGCAACAACAAATACCAACGATAGGAAGTTGAATTGCATGTCTGAATTCGTTTTTTTATTTGTAGGGTGACTGAAGCCCCCATCAACCAAAACCAGGCTCAATCCTGACGATTCACCATTGTTTTACTTGCCATGAAACAATAACGGTTCATTGTGGAGTATATTAATGTGCCAAGGCTAAGATCTTGACGACATATGCAATTTTTATTTTATTCACAAGTTGAATGCCAAAACCCAACCATGAAATATTGGATCCAATGCTATGGTTCTAGCATTGTAGAAGTTCAGTTCTCAACATTTTTTTTTTAACTCTCAAACAATGTTTGTGTCAAATCATTGTCATTGGCTTACATGAAACTGTTTATTTTTTTATTTTCTTTTTTTATTGTGTTGGGTTTTGTTAATTGTTTTGTTTTATTTGCTTAAATTTGTTTTATTTTCATTTTTGTTTTTGTGTTTTTATTTATTTTTAATTTTGTTTTGGTTATGTGTTTTTTTATTTTTATTTTTATTTCTTTTTTTATTTGTCATGTTAACTTTTTAAATGATTTTGTTTTTTTAATATTTTTTTATTTGTGTTTTGTTTTTGGTTTTCATTTTGTTTGGTTTATTTTTAACGACTTAAAAAAACAGGTGTTTTTTTTAAATATATTTTTTTATTGTTTTATTTTTAAGTAATTTGGAGACCTACAAAAACTTCTTTTTTTTAATTGTAAAAAAAAATCTTTTTTTTTTCTCCGTAAATGCTAATTCTATTAAAAAAAGTGAAAAATATGTACAATGAGGTCAAGACCTCAGAGGAGGCCGAAGCTTGTCCTCAGCCAAAAAATCAGGGATATTACATTTCAGCCCTTCAACCAGATTTACAATACAGACTTCAAAGGTTTTGCTTTGGTTCCTGACATACTGACAAAATTTACCAGACCTACAATCTTCATGGCCTTCATTGACTAAAAGCACAAAATAGCCCCTGGCATAATCATTTGTAAGACAAAAAATGAAGCCTGGATTTGCTGTTGTTACTGCCTGAAGCATGAGAGTAAACCAGACATCGACCTCTAACTTCAGACTCAAAAACATAAGAACAAAATTACAAAACATATGAGCTAGAAAGCCACCCGGCAAGAAGGAGCTGTGATCAATCGACATGACTTGGCAAAGCTGGTGTATCCTCCTTTTCCTGGCTAGTAGAAGCCATCCAGGTCACGAGACCATCTTCGTCCAGAACCGGCTCACCATCAGGATGAGTAACCAAGTGCAGAACACCAAGTTCTCGTTGAGATGGCCCGCAAACTAAAGCGTCTTCCTGTATTGGATCAGGCTGCTGAGGCGCTTCCCAAACAGGGGTATCCTCTTGCATATGGTCCGCATGATACACTCTCCCTGTTAGGTCCCCTAGCAGAACACTGTCATCCTGAGAAGGTGAGGAAACGGGAGGAGTCGAACTAAACTGATTGCTCTCCTCTTCTGAGACAAATATTGTAAAATTGACTGCCACTATAGGCCTGTTGAGCTGACTCTGGAAAGTAAACCTCAAGGTCTGATAAGAATTGTTCGGAAGAAACCTGTCCTGATCCAAAGGCGGAGAAGAGGGAGGAGCTAAGGCAATGAGAGTGACAATCTGAGGCTCAGGTCGTGAAAGGCTTCCTCTATTTCCTGAGTGACTTCCTCTGCGCGGGATTCCTCGTCTACGCGGCATGATTACAAGGGCAGACGAACTGGGAGAGCAATTGAAATAGAGCAGACCAAAAGAAATGAAAGCGCTAAAAACTTCAGGGCGTCTCCAGAACCAATCAAACATCCATACCCAAATGACAATACAGCAGGTCTGAAGCGGCTTTGCTTCATAATACACTGAGACATTAATTGCGTTGGGCGGATCCATGGCAATGAACCAGAGTGTATGCAGAGCAGCCATGCTTGAAATTAATTCTAACCAACTTCGAGGCTGCGCAGGAATTAATTCTCCTGCCCTTAACTTGTTATATCTTCCTACGACGTGTACCATGCAGTCCTTTCGCCTGCCATCCGTTAGGCCAGCTGTCTGTCTGGTGGATTTCCTCATTGAATGCTGGAAGAGTCACCCGCATCCGGGTGAGTATTCTTGATCTGAGACATGTCCTGAGTGACAATTTCCTGGACTTTGGCAATCTGGTCCTCAGAAAATAAGCTGGCAATAGTACCTTCAAAGTAGCCACCCTTAGCTTCCACTCCAAGATTGGCAAGAAAGTCAGCGAGCTTATTTCCTTCCCTTCTGGTGTGTTTACATGAGATTGCTTGGTGCTGAGAAAGCCAGTTGTTGATTAGCTCCAACCTCTGGTCCATTCTCCAACTGTTGCTTACTTTGTGAATGGGTGAACCGTTCATAAGTTTTATGATCATTCTGATTATGATTTGCGAATCCCCTTCTATAATGAGAGGAAAGAAACCTTTTTTCTAGGCTAATTTGAGACCTCTCCATAATCCCTCCAATTCTGCTAAGTTATTGGTATCCCAGCCTATCGAGCCCATGAAAATGCATTGAGGATTACCATTATGATCTCTGAAAACTCCTCCATATCCTGCTTTCCCTAGATTTCCCTTTGAGGCACCATCAAAGTTAAGCTGGAACATGTTAATGGGTGGCGGAGTCCAATTGCTTAACTCCTGTCCCTGCATTGTGGGGTTCTTTGTATTGATGAACATTTGGTTTATCTGGATCCCCCAGTTATCCCATATTGTTTTTTCCTGAGGTGATGTGGGGAGGTCTTCTGAGTGCCATTCTCTAATTAAGAGAGTCTCCATGATGTTCTGATGAAGTTTATTCCAGATTTGCTCTAGAGACATAGTTTGATCTTTGAAAATTCTTCTATTACGCTCTTTCCATATGTTCCACATCAATAGGCTAGGTATAAGATGCCACAGAGTGTTAAGGAGATTACATTGAAATGGCTTTTGACTCCAGTTGCGTATAGTGGCTTTAAGATCTCCTTGTACTCTGCCCTCTTTTTGACAGTGAAAAGCAACCTTCTCCCAACGTTTTCTTCCAGTTTGACATGTCTGCATAAGATGTATGGTTGTTTCCTCCTCCTTCCTGCATATGAGACATATAGATGGACCTGAGAAGCTTCTTTTTCTAAGATTATCCCAAGTTAGAATTCTATTGTGACAAAGAAGCCATAAGAATGCGGAGACCTTCGGCCAGTTGGATGTGTGCCAAATTTCATCCCATGGTTTGTCTTTGTTTAGCCGATCTTGGATTATTATTTTATATGCTTCCTTTTTGGTAAAAATTCCTTTCCCTTCATACCCCCATCTGAGAATGTCCATTCCTTATGAGATAGTGATTTGCCTCTTTTGTAATTCTGTATTGAGATGTTGCTTCGTTTGTTCAGAGCAGTTCACTAAAAATTGATTTGCATTTTTCCATTGCCTATGCTCTTGAGTTATAGCCGTTCTCCAGAATTGACTGAGCTTGGCGTATTGATTGATCTCCTGCTCTGGAATTTGATGATCTTGGAGAATGTCTCTTAATCTTGGTAACTGCTGCCAGGAGTCTTCCCAAAATCGCGCAGTTGTTCCACTTTTAATTTCCCAAAAACTGTGTTCTTGTATGAGACTTCTATGTTGTATGGCCGAATTCCAGAACACCGATCCCATGCTTATCTCTGTCATTCGTATTCGTTCTTCCATGGGACAGTTGCTTGCATATTTAGTTTTCCAGAGAGAGGCCCATGGAGTGTTGGGATGGGCTAGCCATCTCCACCAAATTTTTGCACCCATTGCTCTATTACTATGCTCAGGGTCCCCTAGCCCAATACCTCCTGCTTTCTTAGGAAGACATACTTTATCCCATTTAACCAAAGCCCATTTTCGATTATGACCTGAGCTTCCCCATAGAAATTTGCGCTGAAGATTCTTGATTTCTTTGAGAACCCATTTTGGGGCAGCCAAAATGGAGAATAAATACAAGGGCATGGATTGAAGGACCGCTTTGATAAGAACAATTCTGCTAGCCATATTCAGAGCTCGATTGGTCCATAGGGTGAGTCGAGTCTCAAGTTTTTCCAACAATTGCTTCCAGGAAGAGTGTTTGAGAGCTGAGGCCACTAAAGGGGCGCCTAGATAATTGGAGGGCAAGGAGGCAATAGTGAATCCCAAAATTCGTCCAATAGCTCTTTGGGTAGGCATAGGGGTATTTAAGAAAAAGATTTGGGATTTAACTCGATTAATGAGAGCTCCAGAAGCATCGGAGAAGATTGATAAAATTGATTTGAGGAGGCGAGCTTCTTGCACTGAAGGATGGCCAAAAAGAATATTATCATCTACAAATTGCTGGTGGGAGTAAGCAGGGGAATGATTGAAAGAAAGGCCTCGTAGTTGCTGGGCTAGCCTAGCCGAGGTGATACTTCTACCCAATCCCTCTGTAGGAATTTATAGGGTAAGTTCCTCAGAAAGAATACCAAAAGGACACCGCTCACAACCAGATCACAGATCAATACACCAGTATTTTTGACGTGGTTAAAACCCTCAAAGAGGGAAACAGTCCACGGCCTGTCCCAACGTGGGTACTATAGGCAATTTATCAATCAAAGAATGAAAATTTACATAAGCTTCTCTCATGCACGGATTACCCGAACAATGACCCTCCATGCGCTTTAAATAGAACTCACGGACCAATCGGGTGTCAAGCCACGGATCAAGTGTCGGTAATACCGAGGAGAGAATGAACCGTCGGATGACTACATATCGTGACCGTCGGATTGTAAGTTACAAAATGTACAACGGTAAAGAAACACACTTTACCTAACTCTATACCTAACTCTACACTAGACCAAGTTGAACTTAACTAGGAGAAGGAAGGAGGCACTAGAGCCTATCCCCCCTTAGTGACAACTTCCTGAAATCCAAGCATATATCGAAGTTTAGTGAACTTCGCCTCTCTGAGAGCCTTTGTGAAGATGTCTGCAACCTGATCATCTATTGGACAATATTGCACTTCAAGAAAATGGTCATGAATGAGCTTTCTGATGAAGTGCATGTGTAGTTCAATCTTTTTGCTGCGCTGATGCTGGACTGGATCTTTGCATAGCTGAATGGCACTTTGATTATCACACCAAAGTGTGGTTGGATGCTGCTGCTCAAAGCCAAACTCTGATAGGATCTGACGAAGCCACAAGGCTTCCTTACTAGCTTCCATGGCACCACGATACTCTGCTTCTGCTGACGAAAGAGAAATGGCAGCCTGTTTCTTACAAGCCCATGTAATAGGTCCTGAACCAAGAGTGAAGACATAACCGGCAGTAGACTTCCGATCATCAGGGTCACCAGCCCAATCAGAATCAGTGAAACCAACTAACAGAGGAGCTGCTTTGGCACTGTAATGAATCCCAAACTGTACTATACCTCGAACATAACGAAGTATTCTTTTAGCTGCTTTCCAATGACTTTCACGGGGGTTTTGCATAAAACGAGCAACAAGGCCAACAACAAAGGAAAGATCAGGACGAGTATGGGTTAAATACAAGAGTTTTCCTACAAGTTGACGGTATAAGGTAGCATCAACTTCAGGAGAAGTACAAGAGACTGGAAGTTTGACTCCAGACTGAAAGGGAGAAGGGGCTGGATTACAGTCTTCCATGTGAAAATGACGAAGAATATCACAAGCATACTTGGACTGGGAAAGGAAAATACCCTCCTTGGATTGCAAGACTTGAAGACCGAGAAAATAGTGTAAGTGTCCTAAGTCTGTCATTTCAAATTTCTTTTTAAGGCTGGACTTCACATGGTTTATAAGGTTGGGATCACTACCAGTAAGAATAAGATCATCAACATAAAGAACAAGGATGATAAGAGAGTTTCCCACTTTCTTGGTGTAGACAGTATTGTCAGAATGACACCTAGAAAAGCCAGATTCTAAAAGAAAGCTATCCATTTTGGCATACCAAGCTCGAGGAGCTTGCTTGAGGCCATAAAGGGATTTCTTAAGTCGACAAACAAGGCTAGAGTCTGTTTGTATGAAGCCAATGGGTTGTTCCATATAGATTTCTTCCTGCAAGTCCCCATGCAAGAAGGTAGATTTAACATCCATCTGATGGACTTCCCATTTTAAAGAGGCAGCAAGGGAAAGAACAAGGCGGATAGAGTTCATTTTGGCAACAGGGGAGAAGGTTTCAGTGTAGTCAATGCCTTCAACCTGTGAAAAGCCCTTAGCAACGAGACAAGCTTTATGTTTATCAACTTTCCCATCTGGTCCATACTTGGTTCTGTAAACCCATTTACATCTAACAAGTTTGCGTCCCTTTGGTAGAGGAACAAGATCCCATGTATCATTTGTCATCAATGAATGATATTCTTCATTCATAGCTGCTTCCCAATGTGGATGGCCTGAAGCTTCTGCAAAGGTGTCAGGATCATGATTTACTGGAGCTCGAGCCAGTAAAGAAGAGGCTCTTTCAAACTGAGAATGTGTACGTCGCTGATCTGTAGGATCACCGGCAAGATCACCTGCTGCATCCCGAGTAGCACAGACCCATCTTGGATGTTGAGGATCCTGAGAAGGTGGGGGAGGATTATCATCCTCGCTTTCATCATCTGAAGAAGAAATGTTTTCAAAAGTAGAAGAGATAGGAAGAGGTGGCACATCTGCCAGACTAGGCTCGCAGGCCGATTTATTTTCATCAAATTTTACATCTCTTCTAATGATAACATTTTTGGACTTAAATGGAATAAGTCTATAACCTTTTACATCTTCAGAATATCCAACAAAAGTACATTTCTCACTCTTAGGTTCTAAAGCTTTATGCTTTTCATCTGGAATATGGGCCCATGCTTCACTTCCAAACACACGAAAGTGACTTACATATGGTTTAATGGAACTCCAAGCTTCTTCTGGAGTGATATTCTCTAGAACCTTAGTAGGAGTGCGATTGATTATATAATTTGCACAATTAATTGCTTCGGCCCAAAAACTAAGACTGAGTCCTTTAGATTGCAGCATACAATTAGCCATTTCCTTTAAGGTGCGATTTTTCCTTTCAGCTACACCATTTTGTTGTGGAGTGTATGGAACAGTATGTTGCATTTGAATTCCATTTTCGGTGCAAAAGTTGATGAATGTGTTTTTAACATATTCTCCACCATTATCAGTTCTTAGCTTAAGAATTTGATGTCCAGATTGTTTTTCAACAAAGGCTTTGAAGGCCAAAAATGTGTTAAATACTTCGCTCTTGAGTTTTAAGAAGTATACCCAAGTGCGTCTAGAGAAATCATCGATGAAAGTTAAGAAGTACTTGCAGCCAGAGAATGAAGCAACAGGAAGAGGACCACATAAATCACTGTGCACAAGCTGTAAAGGGGCTGAGGCATGCCAAGAGGCACGTTTGTCAAAACTGTCCCGATGATGTTTTCCGAGTACACATCCGGAACAAACACCATCTCTGCAAGATACCATAGGAAGACCTGTCACCATATTTTCTTTACATAGATGCTGAAGGGAGCGATAGTTTAAGTGACCAAATCGCTTATGCCAAAGTTTTCTCACTTCATCATTATGAGCAACAAATACTGAGGGAAGATTTGATGACCCAAAGTTGTGAAACTTATACAACCTTATGGAATCATCAGCAAGACCAGTAGCTAGAATCTGTTTAGGATCTTTTAGATCCTTGATTACAACATCATGAGGTGAAAATTCAACAATTTTACCTTCACCTGAATGAGTTATCTGATAGACAGATAGAAGGTTGCAGGATAAGGTTGGAACACATAATACATCATTAAACTGACCATTGTCTAGATGAACAGTTCTAGTCCCTACAACATTAAGAGATCTATCATCACCAACATATATATTTTTGGTGTTACAATCATTTAAAGAAGAAAACATGACTTGGTTTTTGGCCATGTGATAAGAGGCTCCAGAATCAATGAGCCACTCATGAGAATGAGAAGATGAAGAAGATACATTTAATGCATAACCAGACTGAGATGATTGACAACGACATGCAGAAAGTGCCATTTCGGAAGTTGAAGTTGAAGTAGGCTCCACATGGATGTTATGTTTCTTCATTGCGGCTTCCAAGGCTTCCATCTTCTTAAAGCATTTAGATTCTAAGTGGCCATCTCGATTACAAAAGTTACAATGTCTATCAGTCTTCTTCCATTTCTTTTTATTGGTCTTATCATTTTGCTGAAATGATCTTTCATTTTGAGGCTGAGTTGGTTTAGGACCATTCTTTTGAGGATATGACTTCTTAGGATTCTTTGAATTTGGTTGCTGCTGGGCGGCTAACGCTTTCGTGGAAGAGTTTCCAAGATTAAGAAGACCAAGGTGTAAGATTTTTTCTTGTTCTCTTATTAAGGAATCACAAAAGGAGTCAAAGGAAGGGGCCTTGTAGTCTTTTCCTTGACAAATGAAAGCTTCCCTTGTAGAATGGAAAGTGGAAACAAATACAGAGTAGGCTGGTCCCAACTTAGTAAGGATGGAATAAATAAGGTTACCATCTTCTTTCTTAACTTTAACACCTTCCAAGAGATATCTAAGGGTCTTGAATTTGGATAAGAAATCTTCAATGCAAGAAAAATTATTAGGATCCAAAGTAAGCAACTCATTTTCAAGTTGATGGGCTCTAATTTCATTTTTAATCCCAAAAACTTTAGCGAGTTTTTCTAATGCTTCATGAGGAGTCTCAAGTTCTGCAATGTGGAATCTAAGATCAGGAGAAATAGACATCCCTATCAAACCACGTGCTTGATCTTGTCTATTTTCCCATTTTGCAGCCTTGTCTTCATCTTTTGGTTTCTTCTCTTGGTCTGTGGCTATTTTGAAGAGACCTTTACTTCTAAGTAAATCTTCCATGTAGGCTACCCATTGGAAGTAGTTAGTGCTGTCAAGAATAACTTGGCATGGACTTTCCATTTTTTTTTTTAAAAACTGAAGCTGAAGATGCTGAAATTAAGTGTTCCAATGGATAGATCACGAAAAAATAGGCGGTTTTAAAAAAAACGGCTCTGAAAAAGGCTTCCAGATGAAGAAGTTATGGCTTTTTAAAAAAAATTGTTGACGTTGCCGGCAAAGTGCGCGAATGTGCGGGAATGAAAAAATCCGCCCCCACAAAATGGAGACTTGAACCCAAGACCTCTACTCTCTTAAAATAGCTTTGAACCAATTGATCTATACAAAAAATTTGAGAGTGAGAGAGAGAGAGAGAGAGGGGGGGGGGGCCTTGGTTTGCGTGCTTGCCTTGAGAAAGCTCTTTTTCCCTACAAAACACAAAACACAAAACCCAACACGAATATGCAAAGAAAAACGAACCTTATGGCTCGAGGTTAGATTTAGCCAAAAAACTAGAAATTTTTAAAAAAAATCTCAAAGTTAGCTTTAGCCGAAAAACTAAATATTTTTCTCAATGTTTCTGATTTTTCGAGATCACACTAAGGTGCAGGGAAAAGAGCATACGCATGAGAAAAATCCTTCCTTTCTGTTTCTGATTTGCCCAGATCGCACAGAGTCGCAGGGCAAAGAGCATACACAGAAATGAAAGGTATAGATCCGGTTAAAAAAAAAAGGGCTAAATAAACCGAAACCGAAATAAGCAGAGAGAAAATAACAGTAAACTGCAAAAAACACTGTATACCTCCCGATCTGAAAAATGACGCAGCTAGGGCTACCGGAAACCTTTTCGCGTGAAACGAAAGGGGTTCCTCACTGGAACAGATACTCCGAACGCAACAGAGTAGTCCTCTCGGCCCGAAAGCAGTCAGAAACAGCAGATCTAGGAAACGACAGCCGCATGTAGTTCTACCGACTTCGGATTTGGATCACCAACGGACGCGGCCCTCAAATAGCTTTGATACCATGTAGGAATTTACAGGGTAAGTTCCTCAGAAAGAATACCAAAAGGACACCGCTCACAACTAGATCACAGATCAATACACCAATATTTTTGACGTGGTTAAAACCCTCAAAGAGGGAAACAGTCCACGGCCTGTCCCAATGTGGGTACTACAGGCAATTTATTAATCAAAGAATGAAGATTTACATAAGCTTCTTTCATGCACGGATTACCCGAACAATGACCCTCCATGCGCTTTAAATAGAACTCATGGACCAATCGGGTGTCAAGCCACGGATCAAGTGTCGGTAATACCGAGGAGAGAATGAACCGTCGGATCACTATATATCGTGACCGTCAGATTGTAAGTTACAAAATGTACAACAGTAAAGAAACACACTTTACCTAACTCTATACCTAACTCTACACTAGACCAAGTTGAACTTAACTATATCCTATGTGTCGGAATATCCTAACATCCTCTGCCATAATTACAAAAAGGAAGGGAGACAAGGGGTCTCCTTGCCTTATACCTCTGGAGGGACGGTATGTAGCCGAGGGAATACCATTAATTAAAACAGAGAAAAAAGTTGAAGATAAGAGGTTAAAAATCCATCTGACCCATGAATGTGCAAAACCAAAGGCTATAAGAATTTTTTGAATATAGACCCAACTGAGACTATCAAAAGCTTTGGATAGGTCTAACTTTAGCAACATACCTGGCTTCTTAGTTTGCTTTAAGGAGTGGATTATCTCATGCGTTAGAATAATCCGTCCGTTATTTGTCGTCCTTCTACATAACCCGATTGCTCGGGTGAGATAATCAGAGGGAGCAGCGGCTTTTGTCTTGTTGCTATTACTTTTGAAGTAATTTTATAGATGATATTACACAAAGCAATTGGTATGTATTTGTCTGGAGTATTGGAATCTTCCCCCTTTGGAATTAAGGCTATGAAGGTGGCATTTAACCCTGGACACATCCATCTGAGTGCCCTAGATTCCTCCACTACATGCCAGACTTCATCCTTTATCAAGTCCCAGAACTTATGAAAAAAATTTGATGTGAAACCATCCGGACCCGGCGCTTTCCCTTCCTTCAGGTGTCGTACTGCTTCTTCAACTTCTTCTAAGTTGATAGGCTTGATGAGAAGTCTGTTGTGTTCCTCTGTTATTATCCTTGGTATGTTCTTTATTAGCTTGTTGATAGCCGACATTTTATCTATATTGGGTTCCTGATGCGCTTTCTTAAAGTAACTGAGGAATTCCTCTTCAATGCCTTCATGAGTTTCAATTTTATCCCCCTGTTCATTTTTAATGTGAGTAATGTAATTTATCATTCTGCGCTGCACCGTTGTTTTATGAAAGAATTTTGTGTTTTTTTCTCAATTTTTTAGCCATCTAATCCTTGATTTCTATCTCCATAATGTTTCCTCCTGTTTAGCCCTTTCTAAAATTCTAGATTCTATGACTTGCTCCTGCTTGGTTAATTCCTCCGTGCGCCCTTCAGTGATGATGGTTTGCTGGATTTTCTTCATTTCTATGTTGAGAGTGGCTTGAGCCGTAAAGATGTTGCCAAATGTATTATGATTCCATCTTTTGATTACTCCTTTAAGATGCTTGAGTTTTTGCTGAAACCTGGACATTCTGGTACCTTCAGAGGGATTGAAGTGGAGCCAAGTTGATCTGACTAGCCCCTCAAAGTCCGGGTGAGTTAACCAGAATTCTTCAAATCGAAAGGGATGTTTGAGATTATTACCTGGCCTGTTCCATTGCAGTTCGATAGGCCAATGATCTGATCCTGAGATAGGAAGTATAGATGCTGTAAATTCCCCTCTAAGTGAATTGCATTATCTGAGATGAGGAACCTGTCAAGACGCAAAGCAATCTGCTGCAATCCTTCTCTTTTATTACTCCAAGTGAAGAGACCGTTGCTTGTGGGAACATCGACCAGCCAATTGTTGTGAATAAAATTTTTTAATATATTGCCATCACTATTTGCTCTGTTTCTGCCGCCTTGTTTTTCTTCCATGCTTGCTGTCATGTTGTAGTCACCTCCAAAGATCCAAAGTGGGTTTGGCCTGTCTGAGTTGAGTTCTGACAATGTATTCAGGATTTGAGCTTTTTGAGCCATATCCTGAGGAAAGTATACATTTTTTATCAGCCCATAGATATTAGTACCTAAGAGATGGAAGGTTGCCTGAATGAAACTTATATTAGCTTGTATATTATTTAGTTGGATGACTCGCGCATCCCAAAGGATTGCAAGTCCTCCCGAAGCTCCCTGAGCGTCAACAACTGCTACGAGCCCTCCTGGCTAGGCTTTCACTGTTATTTCTTCCAAAAATGTTGAACTGCATTTCGTCTCCTGCAGAAAGAGTATACTTGGTTTTTCTTGCATCGGCATATTTTTTAATAATCTACCTTTCCTGGGGCTATTGAGCCCTCTGATATTCCATGATATCAACTTCATTGAGAAATTTGGGGGTTTGCGTTGAAATACTTGGTCAGTTTGGCATACCTCCCTGACTCCACTAATATTTCTCCAATCTTGATGGTTCTCTCTAATGTCGTTTTCCTCCCTCTCTTCTTATTATCCTTGGTGATAAATTTGCCATCCCATGGACTTCCTATTTGGACTCCTAGAGAGTATTTCTTCTGTGCTTTGTTCAAGACTTCTACTAGGTTATCCACTTGCCGTTCTGGTATTTTTTCAAAATTCCTTGTTTTGCATGCTAGTTCCAGGCCTAGTATGTCCAGCTCCCCTATATCTAAAGGCTCCGGATCTTCTTCCATAATTTGAGGTTCTTGGGAGGTATCTGCTTGTTCCTTTGATAATTTTTCATTTGGCACCGTGTATTCAACATCCATTCCTTGTGAATGCCATGAAGTGGATGTAGGTTGAGATTGCATGTTTGATTGTTTCTGAATCTTCTTTCCTATTTGCTCTGAGGTTTCTCCTGGTTGTTCTGGATCGGCTTCTTTGTCCTTCTTCTTTTCCTTCTCCAAACCTTGCTCATCATTTTTGGCTAATGCCTCGAAACTATTGCTAGTTGTGGGCATTGTCTTATTAACTGGGTTTGCCTTGGGATTACCTGTTGCGTTCTTCTTCCCTCTCCTTCGATTTGTTACCCTAGTGAAGCCGTCTGTTGTTTGATTATCTAAGCTGTCTTGGGATGAGGGATTCTTATTTTGTGGATAGTCTCTGTAGATATGCCCTATATCATGGCATTTCATGCACCTAAATGGTACATGCTCATAGTCTATAACTTGAATCCATTCAGAGTCTTCATGAAAGAAACTTACCGTGTCTGGCAGCGCTTTCTTGAGATCCATATAGACACAGATCCGAGCATAGGACGTGTATCTACATGATTTTGTTTCTTCTGCAATCTTTACAAACTCGCCAAGAGCGTTCCCAATCTCTTGTAGAGATTTTTCTTCCCAGTACTCCCACGGCAATGAATAAAGCCTTATCCACACTGGCGCATAGCTCAAGTCCTCCTTATCTGGGTTGAACCTTTCGACCCACGCTTTGAGATATAATCCTGCGGAGTTGAAGAAATAGGGACCCCCATCCAATATCCTGTTGCGATCTTCCAGGCAGTTAAAAACTGCTGTAAAGAACCCCTTTGCTCCCAGGTGCAAAGAGATGTGCCCCTTTGGATGCCATTTAGCACTAATCCAACTTCTCAGCGCTTTCTCCGTTGGCCATATTCCTATGAATTTACCAATCAGTGCGTGATCTCTCATGTACTGTATCCTAGCATTGATACGATGACTTGGGAACTCCACCCTTGGTCTGTGGGTAGCTACTGGCTTACAAGTTGAGGAACTTGCCTTGCTTCTTTCCTCTGTTTCTATGTCCTTACCCTTCCGCTTATTGATTTCCAGAGTACCGCCGCTCAGTTCATTGTCATTTTCCCTGTCTTCCGTGTGTTGTTTCCGCCCGTCTGTATTGGGGGGAGGCTCCTAGCCCTCCCCCTGAGGAAGTTGCATTTTGCTTTTTTCCTTATGGCCGCGTAGCCCTGATCACCAGTCGGCCTGAATCTACCGTATGTACCGAGTTTGACAGGCCTGCCATTGTAGGTTTCACAGAAACCCTAGTTTTGGTAGCAGCGGCCGTAGGTCATCTCTCTCTCTTCTTCCTTCAGAACAAAAAAAAAGCACAGTTACTCTTTGTAAAAAAAATCTTTAGAAATTCAGAGAAAAATCTAATTGTGAACTAGAGATCAAAATTAGAGTAAGTTTTAGATTCAATAATAGATTTAGATCTCCTAGTCATTTTTTTACATCTATGATTTTTATTGCAAAGTTTCATTTCATGTCTAACTTATTCAATTTTCCTTTCTGATCTTCCAGGTCGCACAAGGCGCAAGAAGAGAGCATACTCAATATTTTCATTAATCGATTCCTCTTTTTTCTTTTTTTAAATTTGGGTGTAGAAAATAAAATGAAAAGAGTTGATCTCATACCTGAAATTATCGCTGTTTAATATTCACTTGTGCTCCTTGTTCACAATCATTTGTTTTATTGCAATTTTTCTACCAACGGTTAGTAAATGGGTGTCCCGCACTGTACCGCAAAATTTCAAATTTATCCTAGAGATCACAAAAACTTGTTTTTATTTGTTATTCCTATTCTATTGAAAATGAAATGAAACATTTTCTCAAGTATAATAGAATTTCCAATGGATCCATTTGCGTAACAAGATCATGAGTAGACTCATATCCAAGTTTGAAAAATAAACCCTAGTGAATTCATGGGCATGATCATAAAGATTTCATGTCAAAAATTGTAGCCTAATGACTAGTTGAGACCCAATTTGAATGTGATCTTTAAGTTTTTGATCTTCTTCAACTTTCATAGCATAAATCTCTTCAAATCTTGTTTTTTCAATTGGATTTCTCTTGTGTTTTTATTTTTATTTTTATTTTTTAGTGAATGGGGGTTTTTTATTTTTGGATGGTTTACTTTACTTCTATGTTTTCTATATGAAAATGAAAATGAAAATGCCTAAATGTAGCAAACCCTAAATGAAAATGAACCTAACTGAAAATGTCTCCTAAACAATCCTCCTAACATAGTAACATCTAATTTTGCTTCCCCACCAAGAGCACCAAAATGTAGGGAGATTTAATGGTATGATAAATCTCTTTTCATTTTAATACGTCAACCCAGGGGTTTCGTAAACTTAGAAGCAAACCAAAATATACGGGACCTCGGATGAAATAGTTTTAGAAAGTTTGTTTAGGATGGAAAGACAGAAAGGAAATGCATATTACAAATATAAGTAAAGAGAATTGCATAAGAAATATTATGCAAGAAAGCTAAATTAAATTCTAAATATGGAATCAATGAATTAACGTCGTCGCCTTTCTAAACTATTTAAAGGAAAACTAATCTATGAACAACTATAAGAAGCAAACTATCATACTCTAGAAAGTAGTAAATTAATGCAGAGAGCATAAACAGCAACTACTGATTTAGTTGTCAAGCAAGAAAACTAACATATCTAGTAAGAAATAAGTTTAATGACAATCAAATCAAATGTAAGAAAGTAAATCAAACTTTCAGAAATCAAATGACACTTATACAAAGTAAAACAGACTTGCATGAAAGGAAATAACAAAAATCAAACTATGTTACATTTGTATTCAGATTGTGTTTGATGGGGATCCTTCCATTCGTCAATGGGCACACAAGAACATCTCTGACATATTAAGAATCAAACAACAATCATAACTCATGATTTGGATAAAATGATATTATTCATGCCGAATGAACAATCATAAATCTGATGTTAATGAATAACTGACAACTGTTAGCTTCCTTTGAAGGATGATCCTCCTATTTATACATGAATTAGGGATATCTACTCAATAAATGTAGATCCCTTAAATATATACTAAATCCATACTTGTCTCAACTTACCCCTAAATACTAGATATAAAATCTATGACACATCGAGATCTTGATGATCTCTCTCGGAATATGGTCTAGCTGTTGAGTTGAATTTCGAATTTGTTCTTGGGAGTCCAAGTAAGACCCTTCTAGATCTTCCAAATAAGCCTACACATGTCACAAAACTCACAAAACATATATAGATATATGAAAGCATGTTAATTTCATAGTTTTTAATCATGAATTCACTTTAAATACATAAAATAATATAATCATGAAGATGGTTACTTGATGTAGGGTTTTAGGCTAGATAGTTATGAAATGAGGGCTAAATGGTTTATGAAAGGATGGAAATATGGATCAATATGGAAGATAATTTTGAGCTCAACAATGACCAATCTTACCACGAAGATAGGACTCTGTCATGACAGTTCTACTCCATATTACTTGTAGGCAAATGGCTAAGTGGAAGTTGTTAACAAGGTTTCAACCACCATGATTAAAAGGATTATCGAGACTCATAAACAAGATTTGCATCTAACATTTTATCCAAGCTTGTGTGCATAATTTACTACAACAAATATTTCAATTGGTTTTACTCCTTTCCATCCTGTCTACGACATGGAAGCATTTCTACAGATTGAATACGAGATACCATCTTTGAAATTGGAAATTGAGTTATTACCAGCTTCTTTGATCCAGATTTAAATAGGAACACAATAAATTATAGATATAACCATTCATATAGAGATGCAGCAGGAATAATACTTCATTTCATTACTGTAAAACACTGAAATATGCTTACAAACATAAATGGAAATAAACTAGCTAGGGCGATGGTAGCTTATCTCTGAGAAGAGATGTAGAAGCTACATCCCTCTCAACTATCTTACAATGAGGCTCCAAGCATATTTATTGTTGAGAAACAATGGTAAACCCTAAACATCCAAAAACCTAACCCTAGAAGATGAAGTGCCAAACTATGGGCCCTATTTTGGGTAAATTGGCACATCAACTTCCTGGGGTCATAACTTTGGCATACGATCTTCATTTGACGCACACAATACCTCATTAGAAAGATCTATCTGAGGACTAATAATTTGGGATGGGAATATTTCGTCAAAGGACCCATGTTTCTCACACTTTTCCCAAAAGAATTCGTTTAGGGCCTCAAAATGGCTCCGAAAGTTCAGGACCCGAAAAACTTCTAAAAATAGTAAACTGTGCTACAAATAAGGAAATTGAAAAAGTGAAGGAGATAGTTCTGGAGGTCCAAGTGGGATAGGTGAGTGGCCACCAACATGCACCTGGATCACGCTTCTTCTAAAGAGGAATACTTCCTCTACTTATCATGTCTCGATGAGACTCACTATGATGCCGCATTTACTAGTGAGGTCCAGAGTAAATGAGTTAAAGCATGGTATGATAGAAATGTCAAACCTTGTTCGTATGCAAAAGGTGATTTGGTCTTGGTCTATAATCAAGAGCACGATAAGTTATGCGCTGGTAAATTTAAGCCTATGTGCCATGGCCCTTATTGTAAAATGTGCACTAGAAAATGGGACCTATGAACTAGTTTATTATAATGGAATTCCTTTGGGAAAGCCCATAAATCGTATTTATCTAAAGAGATATTATGTTTATATTTTTTGGTGAATAATTTTTATATTACTATACCATAGTTTATGTGTGATAGGTTTTAGTAGCTTTTTATGATTTTCTACTACTTCTCCTTCTCATCTTGTGTTATACTTGGTTTTCAGATGTTGATGCTCCCTCAATCTTGCATTGGCTTCGCTGATAGTGCTAGTTGTAGTACTCAGAATTTACCTTCCGCCACCTGGCTAATTTATTTTCCCACAGATGAGTTATTTTTTATTGATGGGATATGCCTCAGTTGAACAATGAACACTATTGCAGAATAAAGCACATTGATTGAGATATTATCTGATGCCATTTCATTTGGCATTCATCGGATGATCATCAGGATAGATTATCAACTCGTGATATTACATTTGAATGGTGTTTATTTAGTTATAAGTGCTTCCATCTTAAGGATTTTTTTTGCGGGTTGTCTCTTGGAAAGACAATTTGATTATATCGAGTATCAACATATTCTGAGAAATTTAAACACATTAATATATGAATTAGCTAATTATGCATCAAATTGGCACTTGTAAAATATTTGTCAAGAAATAAATGCAATATTCATTCATATATTGTACATGATAGAAAAAAATAGAATAGTAGCTTTCATTAGATAGAAGTATGTAAATAATGTGTCTTTTACAAAAAAATTCATCCAAAGACATGAGGCCCGACACCCTTTATTTTCTAAACATGCCAATACATCATCAAAAATCAAAACCTAGCCCTTAGACTAGTGACTACGCATGATGATGATCACGGTAGCATACCATAGCACATGCTAGTTGTCATAGAAAATGACTAATAGGTTCAGGAACCCCTACATTATTCCTTTGGCAGCGAAGAGGAAAATCATCTATCGTGGCATCTAAGATGTCTAAAGCCAATCTCTTAACATTTTGCTCTATCTCTGTTAGTGCCTCTTCCTCCTATGGGTTCTATACTATGGGTATTGTTGGCTTCCCACCATGTTGATGATATCTACATAATACAACTGGTCTCACTTGGGCCACATCTGCATGATCATTTTGGATAATTAGTTTTGGATGCCAAAAATAACAAAAAATAAAAAATTTTCAAAAATCAACCATAATGTGAAATTTTACATATAGTACCCGATCGCATCCTAGGACGCAATGGCATCTTCAGATCTCGTGTGTAGTCCATCCTTGCATATGGAAAATCTTCAATCATAATGATATGGTTTTCCAACCACTCAAAGAAGTCAGGAGTAAATATGATTGTTGGTCCTTTGCCACCTTCATGGTGTGCCATAAGTGTAACCCATTTTACCATGCGAGGGTCAGGAGCCCCTCCTCCCTCTACAACTACCTGTGGATCTAAAAGAGGAATCCACTCCAAATCAAATTCAATAACGATGAGACCATAAAAAAAAATATTTTTCATGTTCTGACCCCGTCTAGTTGCCCCTTTAGATTGGCAACTACAACCTCACTCGAGTTAAATGTGGTAGGTTGCGAATATTCTACAGTAGTTTGCATCTTAGCCTTCGTGAGCAAATTTAAAGTTTAACTACCACACAGTTGTGCAATAGTGAACCTGATAGCTTTCAAAGGAATTTGCGTTATGGTCTTGATGTCAATTCCGCCATCTTTGATAGTGGCCCCTCTAGTACAATGTTGTGGAAAATAGGTAGCATTGGTTTTGCCACCTCAACTATGCCCATACAGGTTGATTTCTAGCCCACTGCATGGAAGTCCACCCAGGAAGTAAATTTCATCAACATCAATGACAATTCTATGGTCTCTGACTATGAAACATTCTTCCTAAATTTTCCACTTGCCCATCATCCATTATAGCAAGACTAATTAGGCCTTCATGCTCGTGATGGTAAAAAACTTGTACAAGCGACAATCTTTCAAGGCCTGTATGGCTTTTGTATCATTTACAGTAGTTGTATCTTGCTCTTCATGCTCATGTTCTCTCCATACCATGTTTGCAGTTCAAAATCTTGCAATTAAACATAAAATATCATTAGAATGAATCATGGAGAGAATTAGCAAAATATCTGAGTGTTTTCTATCTTATTTTTCATTCCCACAGTGTTTTTCACATCCAACTATTGTGAACAATGTGCATGTGTGTAATTTCTTCCATAGGAACAACACACATAATGTTAAAAGATAAGTCAATGTGCATAGGCCCAATAAGGTTGATCTGTGCACATCGAGGGTGAAAACAATTTTGAAAACCCTCCCTAAAGAACCTAAATCTACTATGAAAAGATAAATAAATGGCATGAAAATGAAAACCTCGGAGAGACAATCTACCTGGAGAAGACGACTCCCTATTTCGCCCAATGGCTTGCCCAGAATCAACTTTGGAATTTTCTAGTAAAAAATGAATTCTATCACTCTCAAAAGGAAAAAAACACAAATAGTGAAATTTTTTTACCTTTCAGACTTTTTATAAGTGTTTAGACCTAATTAAGTATTATTTTTTGCGTATTGACTTTGTAAAATCCAATTTTGTAATGCTTTCATTTTATTTTTTAGCATAGATAATTATTTCAAGTTTAAGTGTGTAGGTTACAAGTTATTTACGAAAAAAGATCATTTTGGTATTGAGAACATTTTTATCAATTTTTTGAACTCGTTAAATTTTACGAAGAAGTGAAACCATAGGGTTTTGTTTATGCCCTTTTCAGACTCCTTAAAAATGAAAAGATTGTCGAGTAGTTGATTGTTCAAAGTCATAAAAGTAAATGAACAACTGTCTATTCACTATAAGTTTACCCCTTTTACAGACTAAACCAGACTATTTACGAAAAAGGTATAAGTTTACTAATAATGGTCAATATAGTTCTTTCTTCCATTACTTTATCATTTTTCGGGCTTGAGGGGCCAAAGTTATGAAAAAGAACACTATGGAGTTCACTTATGTTTTTATTCTCACTCCTTAAAAATGAAAGACACTGAGCTTTCCTTTCTCCAGTCTCATTAAAATTTACATTGAAAGAGCTAAATGAGTTTTTTTTTTGTGTCTTTTCAAACTCTTTAAGCATAAAAATGACATCGAGTTGCCCCGTAAAAATTAAATAGTATAAGACTCGTTAAGCATGACGTCACCGACCCACACCTTCTTAGAGTTTGTTAAAAATACTTCAAAGGCCCAAAAGATTAAGATTGGATACTTAAAGAAGATTCTTAGAATAGACCAACAATTCAAAAATAACTTAAAACTCTTATTTCACTGTCATTAAATTTCATATGATTTATTACTAATTTCATTGAATCTCTTTCCACTAAACAGTTTGGTGAATGTGTTATATGTGCCTCATGCAACATTGAAATATGTCAAGTGAGGCCCCTTCATCATTATTCTTAGTATTATTACGTATTCCTAAAGTAACAACATAAGTGGACAAATTTTAGAAGAATTTTCCTAAGTTACAACATAAGTGGACAAATTTTAGAAGAATTTTCCTTAAGATTCTAATATATGGGGAAAAAGATAGAAATAATGATGTGTTTGAAATGTATCTAGTAGCCTAATATGTAAATGAACTATCAGAGTAAGATTTGTAATAGTTTTTTTCATTGTACAATTTTTCATCGTATGTAATTAAATATGCATATTTACATATTGTTTATTATAAAATTTATATCTAACGAGTGAAATTAACGAGTGAAATTAAGTAGTTGTGTCATACGTTTCAGTACAATAGCATAATATTTAAATATATGTACATGAACTATCACAACATGATGTGTGTAATAGGTCTTTTCAACGTACAATTTTTCATCGTATGTAATCAAATGTGCATATTTACATATTGTTTACTATAAAAATTATATCTCACGAGTGAAAGTGTGTAGATTATGTTAGAAAAGGTAATTTCACTTGTCTCAGTTGTGATTTTTTATGTAAAGAGTGTGTTCTTATTTTATAGGAGTGGTTTCCCTATTTTAGTGTGTGGTTGAAATATTCTCTCAACCAACTCATTGTGTGTCCAAGATAACTTTCCTATTTTGACACAACACTTCCTATATATATATAATATCATATTTGATTAATGTAATACATATTTCCTTTATAAAAATTTAACATGATATCAGAGCCCATATGGACTTGCCCATATGGACTTGGGACCTTGGTCCCTCCTCGGCCCAGGTAAATAAAAGAAGAAATTTTGTTTAATTTTTTAGTTGGTCCATCGAGCAATTTTCTCAGTCTTTTGTGAACATTCTCTGCTCTATCCACTATGGTGAACACAACTTGTTTTTTGGTGAATGCTACCTAGATTGGATCATTACAGCAGGTGGGTTTTGTAGAGCAGATCTGTTGGAGGGTCGATCTGTTGCGTTGACCGATTCTACACATTACGTCTAGAGACCCATAGAAATCAAATGAAGGAAAGCCGCTCGAGAGTCCATGTTTCCAATCCGCGACAGGAGGTTGGATCCCTGAACAGGGCTCGATAGCATGGATCGATCCTGTGTGAATTGATCGAAGTTATTGGAGCCAATATCTAGTGGAGACGACTGGTGAACATCAGAGGGCCAGTTTGTTGGATGCATTGAAATTTCCAATCCAAGTCAATTGATAGTGGAGGTCGAGCCTGCGGTATGTAGGTGCAGATGGCTGGTGCATGGAGGTTAGATTGGTGTTGTTGAAGGAAACGAGTGTGTGTTGCATTCGAGCTGTTTTTGTGCCGCTGTGTGAGAATCACCATATTAGGGTTAGAACCACCGAATCTAGGTGCAAAGGTTGCAGTAGGAGTCTAGTTCCTCATCGTTGATGTGGGTGTCATCGTGAAGGTCGTGGAGGAAGCCATTGATTGGACTGGTGTGATATTAATCAGAGGACACAGATAGAGTCAAATGCCTTGCTCCTGCGTAATCTGTTGGTTGAGAGACGACAACATCGATTCACGGCACAAGCTTTGATTTAGGGGCATCATAATGGTTTCTTAAAAGCCGAGAGACCAGCAATTGTGGTTGATCGCGGGTGTGGTGAAGGTTGTTGATCGGTGACCTGCAACGGAAGTATGGTTGCGAAGAAGACCTGGAAAATCGACGTCAGTGGTGCATGTTGTGGCAGCGGAGGTCGCGCAGATGGAGTTTTGGAGAGTGTTGTGCAGAGGAGCGGTGTTCCGCAAAGCTCTTCAGACTCGATCCCTGGCCTTGACGCTGATCTATGATGTCTTGGGAGGTGTTGTATTTGCATCCGTGTTCATTCATAGAAGTTTCTAAAGGAACATGTGAACATGCTGCTGGCACATGAGGTGCATAAGCAACGAACATCCAAATAGAAGTGGATTCATTGAATGTTAAAGGTAGCTCATTGAGTGGAAGAGATAATTATTAAAGAGCTATGAGATCGATCCAACCCTCTGTTTTTTTTAGATTGAACTCGATAGTTGACCTGTGGTGGTGGAGTCGTCTTGCATGGGTACATCTCAGTTGTAGTACGTGTCACTTGGGGGTTCAACAACACTGAGCATTGCAGTAACTTGGATCAAGACACACGGTAGAATGTACAGTGTAAGTGGGGAATTAGTTGTTGAAAATCTGAATCGTTTTTCATGAGTTCTGCATGAGTTTTTTCATTTAAGGTGTTTTTGCACAACGCAGGATACATAATCCATTGTTGTTGTGTTGAGGTGCTATGTATGGTGTTGAGTGAAGGAGCCTTGAATCGAATAGTGAAAGATGCCATAGGCTCAATGGGTTGCAATGAATTGGAGTTGATGAAGGGTTTGATTGTTTTGCATTCCAAGTTAATTAAAATATTTTAAAAATTGTTATGTCATTCATGCAATTCTGGTTAAAAGAATATAGTGGCATTTAGTTTGGAACTGGCCATTTCAACAGTAGACAAATTTATTTGCAGGAATGCTTAACAACCAGATATAATGAATACATGATAGTGAAGATGGCATTAAATAAGTTGCATCAGAGATTGGAAGGTGATGGACAATCGAGTTTGTGTGAATTAGTCTGAGTTTGTGGAGCAAACTCATCGTTTAGTATGAGTCACATATTGTAATTAGAACAAATCTACATGTCATATACTCTTTTGTAATGGTTAGTTGTAATCTTGAAATGTTTTATGTACCTGTTTTAAGACCTAGAGAGGCATGCATACACTTTGTCATGTGTTCCTCTGTAAGAGAGTTCTAACACCCTCGAAGAGTGTGTCATGTGGGATGGATACACCTGAGTGGGCCATATCGGTTTTAGACTCGATGAGGTGAAATTTTATATTTAAGGGGAGTTCATCAAGAGGTTGGATGAACCATGTATGTGAAGCACTTCCTGGTAGAGCGATTATAATGGTTGGGAACCCATGCATTTTGGTAGATGGTTGTTCCTTTATATGGACATTGACAATCGCATGAACAAGGTACAAGGTGTAATTACGAGACTAAACAAGATGTAGATCTTGCAAATTGATATCCAGACAAGTAGTCATTAAGGGGGAGTGTTGGAAAATGTAATTCCACTTGTCTTAGTTGTCACTTTCTATGTAAAGAGTCTGTCCCTATTCTATAGGAGTGGTTTCCTTAGATTGGTGTGTGGTTGAGATATTTTCTCAACCAACTGATTGTGCGTCCAAGATAATTTCCCTATCTTGAGACAAAACTTCGTGTATATATGTAATATCATATTTGATTAATGTGATACATATTTCATCTATGGAAATTTAACAGGTTAAGGTTTTACACTACATATCATTTTTAAATTGAAATAGTCAGAATTCTTATAAATATTGTGAAATTTTATTTAGTGTAAACGATGCATTTGTGAGAAATTTTGTTATGTTTTTAAATGATTATAATTGTTAGATTTCAGACTTTTGTGGTTATCTTTTGTTGAATGAGAATTTGATGTATCCGCAGTAGTAATCCCCTTTGGGATCGACAAATTATGATTATCATTAGGGATAATTCTAACTCTAGTTACAATTTTTTTATTAATATGTGTAAAAAAAATTGTGTAACAATTAGATTGTGGAATTAATAATGGATTGATACCAAATTAAATGTCACATTATTGATACTATAATTTTATTTTCAATTTTTATATGTAAATTTTTTAATCATATATAAATGTGGGTAGTATTAACATTATTAGTTTTATGAGTTCCAATAAAGATAAACACACTTAATGATAGAAGAAAAAAATAACATTATTCAACCTTAATGGTAGAAAAAAATTAGCATTATTCAGCAAATGAAAATTGAGATTTCCTAATTGGTTAGTTGAGAGAATATCTTAACCATATAGAAATTTAGTAGAGTAACTAATTAGAGATAATCATTCAACCAACTAGGCTTAAACAACCTCCTAACTAATACGAACAAACACCTTTTAAATCCTAGAAGTCTAGAAATAATGAACAATAGTAAGTAAATCACGGTTATATGAAAGAATAACACCGGAATAGGGAAAGGAATTGAAAAGACAACTTAACATATAGGGGTAGCAGACTCGTGTCTATTCTAGACACTGTAGAAAAAATAAAAATATATAATCACACACACATTTATGAAAAGTAGTAGTTACATCTCATGGGGAGGGGTTGAGGGTGAGAGCCACTAAAACTATCCCAGAGGTGTCCAAGCTCTACCAATCTTAGCATCTCTACCAATCTTATCACAATCCATGAGATAGCATCCCACTAGTTGGAGTATTATTCTTTCATTCAACATTTGGGTTGGCCTAGATTAGGCTAAACAAAAAGAGAAGAAAAAAACAAAATAAATTAAATAAATTAGTTTTACATACAATCTATGTGCTCCAAAAAAAATTGAGAACATTAAATCTATTTGTGTATTCAAAAACACATAATGCAAAATAGTAATCTTACCCAAAATTTTAGATTCCAAAAAAATACATAAAATAATTAGACTAAATCTCTCTAAAAGATATCTTATACAAAATATCATATATAATTATATTAATATAGAATTTTAGACATTAATATTTAAATAAATAAATAGTATATTTTTATTAAAAAATTATTATAATTCATTTAAATAAAAAATATATTTTAAAGTTGTATTGAGTATAAGGTCATTCATCATGTAAGAAGAGAACGCAATACACATGCAGACTCCCTGGCAAACTCGGGATGCAATGAACCGGATGGAAAAGTAGATACAATATGGACATCCCAGCGCGCCATGACAAGATGGGAAGACCTAAACCGAATCACCAAGCTGGATAATAATGATACAATACAACCATGATCATGCTAACACACATACCCCGATCGGGGTGGAGAAAGATGGACAACATAAGGCTGTGATGGGAAGTAGTACAGGGCAGTACACGCCATACATCAAAGCCATCAATATTAGGCTAGCAGCAACGAAATGTAGAGGAGAACGCATACCAAGACAGAAACAGGTAGAATTATGAAAATGGCAAGGGAGAAGAACGGTGGCGATCATCTGGCGCAACAAAGGTTAGGTGGAAAAATTCATTCAAGAGCAGGAGCAAGCAAAAAGACAGATAATCAAAAGACCGAAAAGGTGGTGAAGAGAGAAGCAGGTTGGGAGAGATATTTGGGGCAGCGACTTAATCGAAAGCAAGATGATATGGGGGAGGGAGGAAGGAAGGAAAGGCAGGTGAAGGAGGGGGAAGGGAGGAATACCCGGAGGGAACAGGAACGAACAACGGAAGAAGAAGGAGATTGCAGAGAAAGGAAAATGGAGATAGGGAATGTGGGATGCAGGGCGAGAGTGACTTTCGAAGTAGGGCAGATCAACAGGAGTAGGCGCAGACCTATGAGAAGAGGAAGAGGAAGGAGGCACAGGGGTCACGGAAGAACATGGCAAGCAGAACATGGCGAGACTAAGATTCCGACCTCGAACCAGTAGAAACGAGGTCGACGCTCCACAGAGCAGGTTGCCTAGGAAGCGGAGAACGCATGTGTCAAAGGGACCAACGAAGATATCAGAAGGATAATAGATGCTCTGGAAAACAAAGTTCTGGAGGAACCCTCTGATCTTGAAATGGAGGAATGGAGCAACCTCATTTTGGATCCTGGGAATACAAGAGGGCGCCTAACGTTATATAAACATGCATTACATATGTATTGGGTTATGAAACATCTGTTAGCTAGTGCAATAAAACAAGTCGTTGTGGAGATAACAGAGATAGGTCAAGGTCTGCTGGATATGAAAAAGGAGATGGCCAATCTACAGCTCATGATGCGGAAGCAGGATAGCAAAATGGAGGAAATCCACGGCATGCTAAAGGAATTAACCAAGGCGAAGCGTGAGGAGGAAATTAAGCAAGAAATCATGGTAGACTGAATGTTTTCTCTATTATTTTTTGAATTTTTTGATAAGCATTAGAGAACCAGCCAGTATGGCAGTTCATGATATGTATTCGAGACTAGGCATTAAGAGACAAAACGAAGATAGGAAGCTGCTATAGTTTTAAACATGTTGTTTTTCAAGCTAAGTTGGCAAGTAGACATTCTCAAACTATGGGGGACCAACAGACCCGGTTTCCCTATGGGGCGGGTTGAGGTCACCTGCGAATTTATATTTTATTTTTGTTGTATATAATAGAAAAGGTCATACTGTAGCTTACAAAAAAAAAACATATTTTAAAGTTTCTAGTTAAAATATTTTGAAATAATTAATTAAATGTATAAAGAATTAATTAAACTTATTTCTACAATCCTGAGTCCAATAAAGTAGAGATATTGTAATATAATGTAAATATTTTAACTTAGTCGAAATAAAATAAAAATAAAATAATAATAAAAACCAAAATTAAATATGGTATTGAGAACCCATGTTATCGACCCAAGGTATTTTTGTACAATATAGCCCATTTAACTAAAAAATTAAATCAAACTGGATTCATTTCAAAATAAAAAGAAATTTCACCCCTCTTAATTTACACTTCAAAGAAATTTTATCTCTTTCACAATTTCATATATTTGGAATTAAATTCATCTACGTTATATATATATATGGATAATTGCATATCTCTTTCATTACAATCAATACATTAGTAAAACTTATTTTATTTCCAACCATCCATTAATAAAACCTTTTATCTATAATTTTGTGTTTTTTTTAATAATATAAAAGCACTAACATGGAAATATTTTTAGAAATTTTTAATAATATAAAAGCACTAACATGGAAATATTTTTAAAGAGTAATAATGGAATGTGAAAATATAGAATATATTTATTTATTTATTTATTTATGTATTTATTTTAGGTATAAAATGATATTAGTTAATTTAGATATTAAAATATTTTGTTTTATATTTTTTTAATTATTTTAAATATTACAATTTTTTTCTTAATATTTTATTCATTAATTAAAATAAAGTAAGCAAGTATCTATTTTTAATTTAACCAATCTAGATCCATCTTAACACCGGATTTATCAAGCGTTAAGAGGGATCAAATCTCTCGAGGTGAAAATCTATTCGTTGAGTTCAAAATTTGAGGAAATGTTTGCACCTCAAGAGATTTGATCCCTCTCAACACTTGATAGATGTAGTGTTAAGATGGATCTATGCCGGTTTCAGTTGTGTGTGGTCATACAGAATTTATTGAACATTTAGTTATTTTGATAATTTTAAATATGCTAAATATGTCTAAGATTAATTTGGTCAATTTAATTTAAATTTTTTTTAGTTATTTCAGTTTGTTGAGATGAGAGAGACTGATAATAACTTGAATGATGAAAAATGATGAAATACAAATTTTGACTGCAAAGTGTCAATGTAACAATTTTGATAGATAGAAATGTGAATACTAAGAATATAGTCAATTACAAGCAATCTTCATTGCAATCAATCTGAAACTATTTTTTTCCATTTTCTCATATCAATGATATGAAAAGAGTAGTTCGAATCATAGACCATTCAAATATTTAACTCGTTATTGTAGTAAATAACATACCTTGTCTCTGTTGTTCCCTAATTTTAATAGTAGTTTTCTCCAAAGTCAATCATTGTGACTTATGGAGTGTTAAACCCCAAATAATTTTCAATGGTAGTTATTTTCAATCATTGTGACTTATGGAGTGTTAAATCCCAATTAATTTTCAATGGTAGTTATTTTATATTACTGCATTTGAATGCAAAGTAATTAACAATGTTGAATGATGGAAAATGGGAATAATAAAAATGTAGCTAATTATAAATTCAAGCAAGAAAACATTTTATCTAAGATGAAAATTCAAGTATTGTATTTATGGTTGAATAATTTTTATGTGCTTACACTGAGAGAGTGTGTATGTTTTGGGGGTGAGAAGGAGAGACAAGGGGAGATAGAGATATAGATGGGGGGGGAGGTAAGAAGAGAGGCAAAGACAGGGAGGGAGGAAGAGATATGGATATGGAGAGAGAAATGTTAAAGAGAGAGAGAAGCGGAAGAGAGTGAGAGGGAGGGGAAAGGGAGAGATAGATAGATAGATATGGAGAGAGAGTGTGTATGTTGGGTCCCTATAATACTAGAGATTACCCCATTACTATTGTAGTTATACCCCTTATTTATATTGTTGTGCCCCTATTACCCCCATATTATTATTTCTGTGCCCCATAGAATCCCTCTATTGTTATTTTTGTGGCTTTATATTATTATTGTTAGGTCGGCTGGATTATGTTGTGACTCCTCAGACTCCTATATATAGAAAGGAGGTTTTGTCATTTGTATCATCCAAGAATTGTTCAATTATGTAATGTAAAGGAGGTTTCCCCTTCGAAGAGGCTGAATTCTAAGGCGTTGATCTATCTTTTCTATCTTTTCTTGAGCTAGTTTCATAACATTTGGTATCAGAGCTTTGGATTCTAGGGTTTCGCTGCTCCAAACAGGTCATCGTGGCATTTTCGCTATAACTTTTTTCGGTGATGTTTCAGAAGTCTAAAAAAAAACCCATTTGAGAAGTATTGGCGCTGAACCTTGGGTCCGAATTCCAGAGCTTTTTGCGCAATATTTTCGGAGATATGATCTGAGGAAGTTGGTCTTTTTGCAGACTCCTGAATTACATTCAAAACAGGTGACCTGGGGAAAATCGTCATAACTTTCTCTCTGAGGATCGGATTGAAATTTCGTCAAAAGGTACAGAAAGAAGACAGACTGTAGTTTCTTGTGGGTGTTTTTTAGATCGAAAGGTCGAAACAGTGACTCGCGGCACGTCATACAAGTTAGCTCTACTGAACTAGTCTATAATCAAGTCATTGTGGGAGATTTCGCATAACTCTTCCTTGGAGAGTCCAATTTGGGTCAGACTTGTGGCATTGGAAAGAGGACACAGAGAGCTACTACAGGTCACAAGTTCAGAACTAGATGACTGGAAAGTACAGACATACATCAGAGGTAATATCGAGCTCCTACAAAGTGAAAAAAGGTGTGTAGATATTTTAAATTTTTGCTTAAGCTTGGTTTGAAAATTTATTTTGAAGGAATTCAAAGGGCATAGTAGAGCATTATTATCGGTAACTGATGCCCCGAGGAAAGAAAATTCAAACACCTAGTAAGGAACCTGAAAGCTCTAGCATGACTCATGAAGAAGAGGAAGAAATGCTACATGATATATCAAAATTACAAGAACAAGTGCAACAAATGTCACGGTCACAAAAGTTAACAGATGCTAAGATAAATGGCGTGGAAGCTAAGATAAATGGCGTGGAAGCTAAGATGAATGGCATGGAAGCTAAGATGGACAATTTGAAGATAGATTTGAACACAGGCATGGCAGATTTGAAGACAGATTTGACTAATTTTCTACAGGAAATACTTACTAATGGTGAAAAGGTAGTAAAGGAAACTCATGATGAGAACAAAAGAAATGTTAATCATGATTCCATAGACGCTAATGTTGGATCGAAGAATCACCACATTCCCAAATTCGATATGAGGAAGTTTGATGGCAAGGATCCCGCCACATGGATATTACAGATGGAGCAATTCTTCGATCTCAATAATGTGCAAAACACACAAAAGGTACGTATGGCGACTTTATATTTGGAACCAAATTAGTTTGTATGGTATCAATGGCTTTGTTCTCGTAAACAATTTATCACTTGGGCAATTTTTATGGAAGAATTGATAGCACATTATGAGGATACAAAAAGCAACACTTTTTTTAGCCAATTGATAAGTCTCAAACAAAAGGGTTCAATAATGGAGCACATTGAGGAGTTCCAAAAATTGAACATAAGGGTAAAAGGTATTCCAGAGGAGCATAGGATTGATGTGTTCATAGGGTCTTTAAAGGATAATATCTAACATGATGTGCGCCTTTGGGAACCTGATTCATTAGAGAAGGCATTCAGGTTAGCAAGAAAAATGGAAAGCAAAATTATGGCAACTAGGAAGCATACCATTCACAACTATAAAGACGGAAGTGTTGTTTCCCATAGTCTTCCACAACCTACAAGGTTGACACCACAACAATTGGAAGAAAAAAGAGCAAAAGGGATTTGTTACAATTGTGATAGCAAATACACAAAAGGTCATAAGTGTGCTGAGAAGAAATTATTCTACATAGACTGTGAAGAGGAAGAAGAAAAGGAGCAAGAAAGGTCAAAAGAAGAGAATACATTCCAGGAACAAAGCCTAGATGAAGAACAAATAAATCCGACCATATCTTGTAATGCATTGGCGGGAATTACCACTCCTCAAACCATCAAGATAGAAGGATAAATCAAGAAGAAAAAGGTAATAGTGTTGATTGATTCAGGAAGCACCCACAATTTTATTCATTGTAGGGTAGCAAAAGAATTGAATTGCTTCCTATATCCAGCACCAGAGTGTCAAGTGATGATTGCAAATGGAGGAACAATAAATTGTTCTAGAAAGTGCCATAATATCAAGCTTTCCATGGGAGAATATGTATTGACTAGCCCAATGCTTTCCATTCCAATGGGAGGTGCTGATGTTGTACTAGGAGTCCAATGGCTACAATCCCTGGGTACAATAGCTTTTAATTTTCAAGAAATTTTCATGAAATTTTCTGTGGAAGGAAAGGAAGTTGAATTAAGGGGTATTGCAGGGAACCAGGAAATATAATCAGCTCTAATGGCATGACAAAGCTTCTAAAAAAGGAGCAAAGAGGTGTAATTGCACAATTATGTTCGCTAGATGTTTCCACATTGGAATCATCTATTTCTCCAAATCTCCAAAAAGTCTTGGACAATCATTCCAAGGTATTTGAGACTCCCAAAGGTCTCCCACCTATGCGTGATCATGATCATGCTATTCATTTGATTCCAGGAAGTGTTCCTCCAAACATCAGGCCGTACAGATATCCATATGTCCAAAAAAGTGAAATTGAACGTATGGTTGCAGAAATGCTAGAGGCTGGTATAATTCAACCGAGTCAAAGTTCTTTCTCAGCTCCAGTAGTATTGGTGCACAAGAAGGATGGATCATGGCACATGTGTCCAGATTATAGGGAGCTCAACAAGCTCACTATTAAAGATAAGTTCCCCATTCCTGTCATTGATGAATTACTGGATGAATTGCATGGATCAATTTACTTCACCAAGTTGGATCTTCGTTCGGGATATCATCAAATCAGAATGAAGATTGAAGACATTCCGAAAACGGCATTTAGAACTCATGAGGGTCATTATGAATTTTTGGTCATGCCTTTTGGCCTTACCAATGCACCTTCAACATTTCAAGGTTTGATGAATTCAATTTTCAAACCATTCCTTAGAAAATTTGTGTTGGTATTTTTTGATGATATACTAATCTACAGCAAGTCTTGGAAGGATCATGTTGAACATGTTGACAAGGTGCTACAACTATTGGAGGAGAAACAATTATATGAAAAAAGATCCAAATGTTTCTTTGGAGTCCATGAGGTGGAATATTTGGGTCATATTGTATCTCATGAAGGAGTTAAGGTAGACCCTAGCAAAATTAAATCCATTAAGGAATGGAAAATCCCCACATCCATAAAGCATATGCGAGGATTTCTTGGGTTGACAGGTTATTATCGCAAGTTCGTTAATAATTATGGGAGAATAGTAGCACCTCTAACAACATTATTGAAGAAAGATTCATTTTCATGGACTACGGAAGCAACAAAGGCCTTTAAACATCTTAAAGAGGCAATGTGCCAAGCACCAGTCTTAGGTACACCGGACTTCAAAAAAACCTTCATTGTGGAATGTGATGCTTCAGGAAATGGAATTGGTGCTGTTCTAATGCAAGATGAAAGACCCATTGCTTTTGAAAGTCGTCCAATCAAGGGAAAGTTTTTAAGCAAAGCTATTTATGAGAAGGAAATGTTGGCAATACTCCATGCACTTAAGAAATGGCGACCCTACCTAATGGGAAGACACTTCAAGGTAAAAACGGATCATGATAGCCTTAAATACTTTTTAGAACAAAGATTATCCTCTGAAGGGCAACAAAAGTGGGTCACAAAGATGTTGGGTTATGACTTTGAAATCATCTACAAAAAAGGGAAGCAAAATGTGGTGGCAGATGCACTCTCAAGAAAGGATGAGGATATGGAAGCATTGTTGTGTGCCATTTCTATTATCCAACCAGATTGAATAAAAGAAGCAAAGGAGGAATGGAAGAATGACGAAGAAGTGTGGGCACTTATTCGAAAGCTACAACAAGATTCCAGTACTTCTGATACATTTAGTTGGAAAAATGATTCGTTATGGTACAAAGATCGCTTATACCTCTGTAAGAATTCCCAGCTAAAACAAAAGATTCTTATGGAATTGCACATTTCTCCCTTAGGAGGGCACTCAAGATTTTTAAAAACTTAGCACATGGTTAAGAAGGAATTTTTTTGGGATGGCCTTAAATCAGATATTCAAAAGTTTGTGGCGGAATGCTTGGTTTGCCAACAAAATAAAGTTGAAACAATTAAGACACCGGGTCTATTACAACCTTTATCCATTCCAAGCCAACGTTGGGAGGAGGTTTCAATGGATTTTATCACATGTTTACCCAAGTCTGAGGGAAAGAGTGTCATCATGGTGGTAGTTGACAGACTTACCAAGTATGCACACTTTTGTGCATTATCACATCCATTTAAAGCCAATACAGTTTCTACTGCATTTATGGAAACAGTTCAAAAGCTACATGGAAACCCAAAGATTATTGTAAGTGACAGAGATCCCATTTTCACTGGAAATTTTTGGACAGAATTATTTTCTTGTCTGGGTACTCAGTTAGCTCATAGCTCATCTTATCATCCTCAATCTGATGGGCAAACTGAGATAGTAAACAAATGTTTGGAAGGATATCTTCGTTGCTTTGTATCTGATAAACAGACACAATGGGTCAAATGGTTGCCTCTAGCTGAATGGTGGTATAACACTTCCTTCCATACAGCAACAAAAATGACCCCATTTATGGCACTTTATGGGTACCAACCACCTTCAATCACATCATATTTAAGAGAAAATTCTAAGGTCCAAGCAGTGGAACATCACATCGAACATCAACAACAAGTCCTCCAACTCTTAAAGGATAACCTCGTGTTGGTGCAAAATAGAATGAAACAACAGGCAGATCAACATCGCAGTGAAAGAAGTTTTGATGTAGGTGATTGGGTATTCCTACGGCTACAACCATATAAGCAAATGTCCCTAAAGTAAGCTAAGAAGGATAATAAATTATCACCAAAGTATTATGGTCCGTACAAGGTGTTGGAAAAGATTGGTACTATGGCATACAAATTGGAGCTTCCTGCAGCTTCTTGATTGCACCTAGTTTTCCATGTTTCATGTTTAAAGAAGGTTATAGGCGACAAGCTCCCAGTTCAAACAATATTGCCAGAACTTGACGAGGAAGGAAAAATTATATTGGAACCGGAAGCAGTCACAGAAACAAGAACTCGACAGCTACGAAATCGATCAATTTCAGAGTATCTTATCAAGTGGAAGAACTTATCCGCTGAAGATTCCACATGGGAGGATGATAATTTTATGCAGAAGTATCCAGAACTACTCAAGCGTTGAGGACAACACTCTTTTGAAGGAGAGGGGCATGTTGGGTCCCTATAATACTAGTGATTACCCCATTACTATTGTAGTTATACCCCTTATTTATATTGTTGTGCCCCTATTACCCCCATATTTTTATTTCTGTGCCCCATAGAATCCCTCTATTGTTATTTTTGTGGCTTTATATTATTATTGTTAGGTCGGCTGGATTATATTGTGACTCCTTAGACTCCTATATATAGAAAGGAGGTTTTGTCGTTTGTATCATCCAAGAATTGTTCATTTATGTAATGTAAAGGAGGTTGCCCCCTCGAAGAGGCTGAATTCTAAGGCGTTGATCTATCTTTTCTATATTTTCTTGAGCTGGTTTCATAACAGTGTATGTTTAGGGGTTGAGATAGAGAGATAGAGAAGGAGAGACAATGGGAGATAGATATATAGATGGAGGAGGTAGAAATGTGCTTACACTGAAATCAATACACACTATTAATCTAGTTGCTTTGAAATTAATGTACATTATACATCTTGTTGCATCAAATAAAAAATCAACATCTACACTAAAATCAATGCATCTAGTGCAAACGATCAAATAGGATTAAAAATCAACATCTAAACTAAAATCAATGCATCTAGTGATAGCAATCAAATAAGATTATAAACCAATATCTACACTAAAACCAATGCATCTAATGCAAGAAATCAAATATGAGTAGAAATCAACATCTACATTGAAATCATTTCATCTAGTGTAAGGTATTAAATATGATTAGAAATCAACATCTAAACTAAAATCAATGCATCTAGTGATAGCAATCAAATAAGATTATAAACCAATATCTACACTAAAACCAATGCATCTAATGCAAGAAATCAAATATGAGTAGAAATCAACATCTACATTGAAATCATTTCATCTAGTGTAAGGTATTAAATATGATTAGAAATCAACATCTACACTTAAATCAATGCATCTAGTGCAAGGGACCAAATAGGATTAGAAATCAATATCTACACTGAAACCAATGCGTCCTGTACTTGAGTTCGAGCTGTGAGTCTCGCTGGAAAGAGTTGCATTTTTTTAGATATGTGTGTGAGGTCAAGGTGTGACTGTGTGGTGCTTTGAAGTTGTGCATTGTTGTAAAATTGGAGCGCTGAAGATTCAACCATCTTAAGGAGGTAGCGACCTGCTCATGAATGGCATGTCACTTATCGTGTATTGCGCAGTTGAAGAGGCATGAATTTTGTGCAGTGTGTATGGTGATCGTTGAAGAAAAGTCTTTTGATAAAGCTGCTTACACAAGATAGTTCACGCACAAATCACACCACCGTTGTTGGGATGGGTCTACATCGTTGTTGTTAGAAGCGCACATGTGAACCAATCTATCCAGACAAGGAGATCTAGTGCATTGTTTCTACATTGAGGTTTGTTGAAAGCCTGTTGACTTGTGTTTAGAGTGTTTGATTGGAGTAGCCATTAAAGAGCTATTCATTGTTATACATCGGTTTCCCTCGTAAATCTATCGGGAATTTATGATGTTTCAAAACAAAACCAAATAAAATGAACAAAGAACAATGCTCTGTTTTAACACAGCGGAAGCCAAAAATTGTTTTGCTGAGGACAGAGTTTCAGCAACACAAAAAAAAACTTCTATTCATTAACAGGAAACCAACTGTTACATAAATCATCTTCCTCACACAGAGGGATTTCACAACTGCTGTTACAAAAACATCTTCCTCTTAACAGAGGGATTACAACCAGGGAACGCTTCAGTTCCACACAAATAAATTTACTCTGTCTCTGCTTTGAAATTTTACACTGCTGTGTGTAAAATTTCTTACATTCACTGCTGTAACAAAAAACTTACATTTACGCTTCTGCATATTACCCTTTGCATATTCAACAACCAAAAAATTTCTCTGCACTGCTATGCATTCAAATTACATTATTATTCTATGCTGTTGCGTACTACATTTCGTGTTCAACAACAAAACAGAACATTCACACTGTTGTGTGTAAAAATAAACTTCTTACATACCTTGCATTCGCATTGTTGTGCATTAAAATTTCTCACACTTGCTATCACGCTACGGCACCTACCTTACATTTCATGCTCTCAACGAACAACACAAAACATAACACACGCTGCTATGTTCTCCCTCTCATTTTCAATGAACAACTACACCATTACAATCGCACTGCTGTGCATAAAAATTTCTCCTTGGTGCTGCCGCATCTACCCTCCTTTTTTTTTTACTTCGCACTGATGTGCGTTTCATTACTCATCACTTTTTTATTACAAATGAACAACAAAACATAGATATATGTTTTTACATCCCATACTCCCGTGAAAAATAAGAATGAAATAAATTCTTCGTCTACTTTCAACAACTGGAGTAAAAAATTCATTAAAGGTTTCACATGGACTTTGCTTCTTCGTCCATCCAACGCTTTCAATCAGCCCTGCATCCGTATTCAGTTTTACGGCCTTGTAAGTCATATGGAGGTCCTTCAAAAAAAAATTGTCGCCGCTGCCATAACCATTGAATTATGCGATTTGCGATATGCAATTTGATCGCATCGCGAAATCGGAATCGGGGCAAAGCAGGGGTGCAACAAGTTAATATGCGATAGCGATCTGTGATTTGATCGCATCGCACAATTAAATCGTGAATGAGGAAAATAGAAATTGCGGGGAACTCAAATGGTGGTTTTGCTGAAATATTCGTGGTCCCTGTTCAACTGTCGCTGTAGTTGAAATTACATTCCAACCCTCCCCTTTAATTTCAACTGCTGGGTTATCAGTCATACCCAGACATTTCCTCAAAAACTCAAAACTTTCTTGCCTATTCGTATCAGCTTTCTTTTCATCGCTCTCACTGCTGTGCTCAGGCACTCCAACCAATCCTGATTCAGAAAACTGTGCCTGATTATTGTTCTGGAGAATAAGAGTACTGTCTTTGCAGTTGGCTATATCCATTGGGGCATGATTTACACTTGTGCTTTCTGGGAAAATCAGTGGGTCATTTGCTCTCAGCCATAATGATCAAGAATTACAGGCTCCCCCTAACTGTATGCATCATCGCCTTTTGGCAGAGTCTTCTAAAAAAAGCTTAGATTGGCTGGAGAGCTTAAGGGACTTTCGGACTGTATTTACTTTCTTCTCCATACTTGTATAACTTTCTTCTTTTGCATGGTTTTAGCTTGTGTAAGAGCCCATGTTAAGTTACAATCACGTGCCATATGACCAATGTTATGACACTTGAAGCATTCTACATTGTTCATGAATAAGATTTCATGATTTCTTCCCGTAAAATTATTTCTTGGAGGTTGTCGGAGACTATAACATCTGTCTCTATGAGATGCTTTACAGTCTTTTGCCATATGACCAAAGTTTGAACAAGAATAAGAATAACCAAAAAATGAACTTTGGTACCTGGGAAATGGAGGTTTCCTTGATGTACTTCTGAAGCCTTTTTGCCTTGAGATCCTTTGATGATAACCATTGCCTCTTGCCTCTTTGACATCATCTACATTTCTTTTTGGAGCTGGTTTTCTACTTGGAGCAAGATTTCTTCTTGGAATAGGATTTCTTCTATTGTAGCCTTGATTTTTCTCCTTGCCTTTGCTGGAACTAGGAGCATCACAATTTCTTTTTGGCTTCTTCACATCTCTTTTGCTTAAAGCATTTTCATTCTTGTTTGAGGGTTCACCTGCATACTCGAGTCCTAATTTATCAGATGGACATCTATGATAGCTGAGCATGTCATCCAAGGCTTGAGAGCTCTTCATGATTTTGTTCATCCCTTCAACCTTTTTTCTGAGGAGGACAATCTCTTCTTCCAATCTTTCACACTCATTATTCTTCTTTGCAAGTTGTTCCTCAGTTTCTTCCTTGCTACGAGTAGCTTCAGCTGCTACTATTTTAAAGGAGATGATATCTCACTTCATTTTTAAGATTTCTTCATTCATTGCTTGACTGCTCTCCATTTTCTTCCCAGCTTTTTGTGCGTGTTTCGTGGCTTCTTGGAATTGAGACTTAAGGGAGGAGACCTCTACCTTGTACTGACCAATCTCTTCTTCAAGTTTGTTCACGCTCTTGTGCCTTTGTTCAAGTTGTCTTGACAAGGTATTTTCCTGTTTCATTGCTTTATTCAATTGATTTGTCATGGAAATGACTTCTTCATGATGCTTCCTTTTGCTTTCAAGAAATTCCTTCTTAAGCTTGGCAAGCTCTTCATCCCTTTCTTGTACTTGAAGCTTCATGAGGTCAACTTTCTTCCTTGTTTGATCTTGGTTACCAACTGGATCTATCTTCTTAAGTGCCTCATTTTCCTTTTTTAAATTGTTAATCTCTTCCATGGAAATCATAAGTTGAGCAAGGAGTTCTTCTACAAAGTCCTTTTCATTCTTTTCGTCTTCTAGGTTTGCTTCAACCTTGATGTCATCATTCTCATTTTCAGCTTCTATGATGGGTTCAAGATCTCCTTTTTGATTGATGGTCATGGTCAGTGCTCCTTTTGAGTGAAGGTCATGAAGTTTGTCCCATATATCCTTTGATGATGAATGCTTTCCTAGATTCTTCTTTACAGAATTAGGTAGCCCACTCAAGATTGTCTTTGCTGCTTTTGCATTGTACTCCTTGGATTCTCTATCCCTCCTGCTATCATCAATCACTGATTCCCAAAGTTCAATCCCTTGAGACTGTAAGAAAGTCCTCATTCTTTCTTCCCATATATTAAAGTTCCCATTGAGACTTGGAGCCTCATCAAACTGATTGAATTCTATTTTAGTAGTAGAGGGAGACACATCCTTAGGAGGATTGGAGACTTTCTTCCTCGACCTCGCAATTTGTGTTCTTGCACTCTTAACTGTGCTTCAAAATACTTGACTGTGTATTTTAAAGTAACTTACTGTTGTAACAGTAACAAAAAACTAACTTGAGAAATACCTTGGATTTTTTACTAAGTCTTCACTCTGCTGGAGAAGCTGATGCAGCAAGAAATCCTTCCTTCAGCTTCTTTGACACCTTCAAAGAGCCTGGACAAGCTCCGATACCATGTCAGGAATTTCTGATGATTCCAAACAAAACCGAATAAATTGAACAGAGGAAAATGCTCTGTTTTAACATAGCGGAAGCCAAAAATTGTTTTGTTGAGGACAGTGTTTCAGCAACACAAAAGAAACTTCTATTCATTAACAGGAAACCAACTGTTACATAACTCATCTTCCTCACACAGAGGGATTTCCCAACTTCTGTTACAAAAAAATCTTCCCCTTAACAGAGGGATTACAACCAGGGAACGCTTTAGTTCCACACAAATAAATTTACTCTGTCTCTACCTTGAAATTTTACATTGTTGTGTGTAAAATTTCTTACATTCACTACTGTAACAAAAAACTTACATTTACACTTCTGCATATTACCCTTTTCATATTCAACAAACAAAAAATTTCTCTACACTGCTATGCATTCAAATTACATTGTTATTCTATGCTGTTGCGTATTACATTTCGTGTTCAACAACAAAACAGAACATTCACACTGCTGTGTGTAAAAATAAACTTCTTACATACCTTGCATTCGCATTGTTGCACGTTAAAATTTCTCACACTTGCTATCACGCTACGTCACCTACCTTACATTTCATGCTCTCAACGAACAACACAAAACATAACACACGCTGCTATGTGCTCCCTCTCATTTTCAATGAACAACTACACCATTACAATCGCACTACTATGCATAAAAATTTCTCCTTGGTGCTGCCGCATCTACCCTCCTTTTTTTTTTACTTCACACTGCTGTGCATTTCATTACTCATCACTTTTTTATTACAAATGAACAACAAAACATAAATATATGTTTTTACATCCCATACTCCTGTGAAAAATAAGAATGAAATAAATTCTTCATCTACTTTCAACAACCGGAGTAAAAATTTCTTTAAATGCTTCACATGGACTTTGCTTCTTCGTCCATCCAATGCTTTCAATCAGCCCTGCATCCGTATTCTGTTTTACAGCCTTGTCAGTCATATGGGGGTCCTTCAAAAAAAAAATTCCGCCACTGCCATAACCATTGAATTATGCGATTTGCGATTTGATCGCATTGCGAAATCGCATTCGGGGAAAAGCAGGGGTGCAACAAGTTAATATGCGATAGCGATCTGTGATTTGATCGCATCACACAATAGCATCGCGAATGAGGAAAATAGAAATTGCCGAGAACTCCAATGGTGGTTTTGCTGAAATGTTCATGGTCCTCGTTCAACTGTCACTGCAGTTGAAATTACATTCCAAAAAAATCATAGCCTGCTGTAGGAGAAGTGAGATTACACTCTGAACTGTGAGAGAGATTGTCTTTGGTGAATTACCTAGAATATGCGAAAACACACGGTTAAATAGAGAGATCGTTCATATTGTGTCAAGAGTGTAGTGGTTTTGTATAGAAATGAGTTGCGAGGGATCGTGTTTTCACTTTGGAGTTTTTGGAGAAGTAAATTGTGAGAACGTCAGCCCATCTCATTGGCACAAATACACTTCAATATTGTTGGAGTGCTGCATGGTAGAATATTGGTATTGAAAGCAAGCAGAAATGATTCCGTGGAGTCTGGTTTGCGATTGAAAGCGGACATAAATCAATCTGTGGCTGCATAGATGTTACCATGTTGGAGGAAGGTTGCTCCAGTTGGGAGAAGGGTCAATTTACCTTCCAGGTGGAAATGGCGGAAAGGGAGGACTATTGATTCGCTATTGATTACCTAGTCATTTTAGAATCTCGAATCTCTCAACCAGATCTTTTGTTTGTGCAGAGGGATCAAAGGAGGGTCATTGCTCCATTTGAGTGTAACTTGTTGCTCTCTCTTCTGAGAGGTCGAGCAAGTGCAGCCGATTGAGGCGGAGATATTGTGAATAGAAAGCAATGGAGGATGCCTTTCGATTGCAATAGTGTGTTGATTGATCTGTGTGGTTGGAGGTAGAGCAGAGGAGATCATAGGTAGAGCAGTGGCCGAACGATTGCAAGGTGTGGAAAAGTGGCTGCTCGGAGGGTATTTCTACGTACTTCCCCTTCGTCCTCCCACCCTAACAACATGAATTTATGGAGTTCCATGATCATTTGCTAGTCTGACTCGGATTTGCAATATCCTGAGCAGAGGAGTCTCCCTTCACTGATAGGCCTAGTGGATGAGAGCGCTACAAAGTCAAACATCAACTACTCTTCCTGGGTTCAGCTTGAAACTAGTGTGGTGAGTCAATCCATGTGCGTGGCGACCGTGTGGTGAGTGACTGATCAGATAATGCCTTGAGGAGCAGGTAGGAGTGGCCTTGGCCACTTTGGTGGTGTCGAGTGATTCTTCACAGAGTTTCATTTTGTGATATGGAAAATTATGTCTAGTGATTTTTCGTTGGTTCATTTCTAGTATCGTTGGCTCACACTTATAAGAATTTGTTAGAAGTAGTAGAGTTATAGACCTGTGATTGCAAGCATGGCATTGAGATTTCAGTTTATAATTCCCTCCACCAAAATCTCATTTTTTCGATCGCATTTGATGAGTTTGTGTTGCATAGTGGTGTTGAGGTTGAATATCCGATAGATTTCTAATGGGTTCATAGAATTTGTTGTTGGGATCCTCCACTGTTCGATCGAATTGGTGGTCCATCACTATGTGGCTAGAGCGTGAGCACCGGTGTGGTTGTCACACTGAATCATTGGGACATACCGAGTAGTGGCACAAAGGAGGACCATGGTGTGGGAGATCGTGGAGCCGAATTGAGCATTCTCTGCTTGTCCACAAAGATTTCCAGCGATCTGGATGTGACTGTGGTGTGGCACAGCGGAATAATCTGAGCCTTTGTGGTAATGTTGGTGTTTGACCACACCTGTTGAGACTATCGTAGTCCCTTATTGTGAAACAGTGGCCGATGGTATTGTGGTCCACCCTGCTAGATTCCAACCAATGGCCTGTTTATTGTGTGACCTGTCTGTTGAGAGTGTCAGTAGAGCTCATAATTTCCTTCCTCTATGATCACAGAAAAGCATGTGTGTTCGGACTTGTAAGATTTGTTGATTGGTTTTGCAGGTGTGCAACAGAAGTTCTAAGGATTCTCCAACTCCTCGGAGGGGCACTGCTCCAAGTGGACGTTGACCAGTGAATTCGCTCCTTAATAAATTGTTGGAGGTTGAAAGGATTTTGGAGCGTGGAAGTCAATTGTTGGAGCTGTGAGGCGGTCTTAATTTTGTTGGAACATAATTGTTGACTTATCAGAAATTAGTAGTGTAGTTCACAATGGACTGTTCGTCACTGAAGTGTTCTTTCATGCTTAATGCAAGAGGGAAAATAGGAGAAATAGGTCAACAAAGGAGATTGAAAGAGTCTTGAAGGAAACTAAGGAGAAAGCATTAAGGGACAAATGTGATATATTGTTTTGTTGAATTTGGTGAAAAGTTTGCATTCAACGTTGATGGACTTATAGGCGATCAAGTCAAGGATGATGATGCAAATCGAGAATTTGGTGAAATCGTTAAGAGGTCAATGCTATATCTACCTTGTTTTTTAGGTATGAATTATGAAAGCTGGGCAACAGAAATGAAAAGAACATTATGGAAGGTAAATTTATTGAACTATGTTGAAGTTGTTATGAATTTAAAATATGATAGTGGAGATGCATCAACATTACATCTTATAGCCTCTGCATTAGATGAAAATATCATTTTCAACATACTACATAAATATGGTAAGATTCAAAATGCAAAATTTTTGTGGGATATTTTAGAAATGAAGTATAGTTTGAATGAGGGAAAAGATGATTGAGCTATTTCTCTTGAAACTGATGATTGTGTTTTCAATCCAATAACTGATTGTGAAACTGAACATTTCAACATTGAAGATGCAATGATGGGTGATGAATGTGTCCCTATAATTGACATTAAAACATGTGATGATGAAAATATAACCATTATTGTAGAATCTGAAATTTTTTATGAAGAAAGCTTCCCTCATGGAGAGACCTATCAAGTCAGATTTGATGAGATTTGTGTGTCTCGTGATGAGTGGATCAATCTGATGCATGAAAAGCATCTTATTGACGATTTGTTGCTCAGTGAGAAGAAAATTCTATCTCCATATACAAATCAAATGCAGCACAACATGTATGTAGCAACAGAATTGAGTAAAGAGGTTGAAGGCATGAATCAACAAACTATGTCAGCAGAGAGGGATGGAGAAATGAAAGCTCTCTTGAAGGAGCAAGAAGACAAGAGCCAATATGGTCCTCTTTATGAATATAACATTGTTTTTAAGTGTGTAGATATTGGCATTCATGAAGAAACAATTGAAAAATCCCAAGAACCTACAACATTTAATGTTAGCCTATAATCAAAAAGAAGAAAGAGGAGGATAAGATTTCAAGCATTTCAACTTTGGGAAAGAAAACGTAAAAAGGAGGAGAAGCTCCATGTCCACCTTATGGCAAGAAAAGTAAAGATTAAACTTCACCAACGAATGAAAAAGCATGGACTCTCAAGTAATAAGACAAAAACGAAAGCTCAATTACCAATTTTTTTATGTACCCTTGTTAGCCTAGCTGAGACTAGACCAGTAGGCATATGCTATTTTTCAAGCACCTTTTCTCCATTAAGGGGGAGTGTTAGAATTAATGGAGAAATATATTTTAGGAGGGAGTTAGTTCATTAGTTGAGTGTATGCCTTTGATTAGGATTTAGTTCTTATTCATTTGGAGGTTGTTCTAACTTCCCTATTTGAGTGTAAGTTATATATACTCATGTGTCTAATGGAATGGATGTAGAACGTTCTACCAGTGGCAGTCTCCAGGTGCAATCTCTCACTTGAGAGTTGCCTAGCTTGATTAATAAAGTTTAATTCTTTGATTTTTATGAGAATCTCCATGATAAAGAATTGTGCTATATTTTTTTTACATGAATATATGTTTAAATTATATATTAGTTCTTTTATAATTAATAATAATAATAATAATAATTTAAAATAAATTTATAATTTGGTCATTTTATTTATTTATTTTAACAACATGAGATGTAACATGAAGCAAGTGCCTTGATGTTTATCATCGATTGATTCTTATCATTATTTTTCAACCATATAATTTATATGGTTGCAGTAGTTATTACTAACAGCTCCCACTTAATTATGACCATTAATTGTCAACTCTAAGTTTTAGCAAGGATTACAATAGTGAAATCAATTGAAAAACTTCGCTTTAATTTTGCATGTTGGTTTAGGTCATTAATTGTCAACTCCTTTAAGTTTTAACAAGGATTACAATAGTGAAATCAATTGAAAAACTTGTTTTAATTTTGCATGGTTGTGTAAGTTGTTCTGTGTTGTACTTGTACAACCTTTTTCTTCCTTTTGCTCCAAAATCTATACTTTGTATTTTTTTCAATATTTCCCTATCTTCATTGCCATCTTCATCTAGTTTCTTTTCTACACATTGTTACACAAAATATTGTCACAATGACTATTTGCAGTCAGTATGGGTTTATCATCATTCATATTGTCCTCCTTAGCAAGTCTCAAACCTCAGCTCTTCATGTCAAGCTTTAAAAATGAGAGAAAGTCCTTGAAAATCAATAAAGCTCTAGTTCCACACTTTCTCTTACTGTTACCTGTGGTCCCGCACCCCTTGTTCATGTTACCTGTGGACTTGCCCGCTCTGTCTCTAAAGGAGTGGGTGCGGACCATTGTGAAAGTCAAAAAGGCACAAGTTTTATTCTTAAAAACTCACTTTGGGTTAATTCTGGATGATTCTAGAAGGAATCTTGACGTGGATGGTTCGCTCCTAGGTGGTTCATGCATCCCAAAACTAAAGGAGCTAATCCCTTGATGAGAGGAGCTTATCCCTTTGAAGAAGGGCTTTATCCCTTTGAAGGTGGACCTAGTAACTTCCCTCCATTGCACTATAAATTCAGCCATTGGGCTGGTTGCTCAGGAGGTTAGAAGCTGAACACTTTTCAGGGTAAATGTTGTTGTAATTGAGAATTCCTAGTTAAGCTTCAGAGGAGAGATTACATACCTTTTTGCTTCACTGGGAAGATAGTGAAACTTGTCAAAGTAGAGGAGATTCTTGCTGGACCCTGGGAGGAGCTTTTATAGCATCAAGGCACCAAGGTTGTAAAGTTCTTCTTTGATTAAAGTTAATACAATCAGATTCATTTTTCTCAACAAATTGTCTTATATGGTTTGTTTCATGAATTCCTTGATCATCATGACAAATATGCTTTTTTATAAGGGCTTTTCAGGTGCTATTTAATGTGTGTGCTTGTTTGTGTTTGCAGATTCTTTACAAGGGAGCTCATTTGCTTCCACAAACTTGCACTGGACCCAAGGTAGGCCTAAAACAGTTGTTTGCCTTTATTTATAAATTTCATATTTAGAGAAAGATAGAATTTGTTTGGTTTGCTTGTTTCTAGATATCATTAGATACTAGGGAGGTTGGTCTTGTCCACAAGAACAACTTATCCGGCTGACAAAATGGCGACCATACTGGGGACTTGAATTTTTTATTTTTCCTTTGCTTTTACTTTGACTTGAGAAATTGTATCTTTGTTTCTGGCTTTTGGCTTGATGTGTGTAGGATTGGGTAGGTTTAGTAGATCTTGAATTATTTTTTGTTTTTCGTACTTTTGGGAGAGGACCACACCATCCTCTTGTAACACAGTGCGGACATACCCACACTTTTGCTTTACATACAGAGCGATATCGTACTTGGGTAAAATGGGGGCCTGCGGACCCTATCAAAATTTCGAGAAACTTGAAATTTTCTCTTTCAGTCAGCTTAGGATTTGTTTATGTGTTTTTAGCCTCTGCCCAAATCTGCATGTGACTTGTTAGGAACTTTTCTTAGGTTCATTCCATCGGCATTAGGGTTTTAGGTGAAATTCCTAGAAGTTTTGTGTGCCAGACTTGATTTTCTTTTGGTCTTGTAGTAACTCAGAGCTTGGAAGCCTTTAGAAACCTCAAATCACCTTGGCTTTTGCTGGCCTTTATTATGAGTCTGACCGTTTGGTAAAATCTGCCTTTGTTGAGGAATATGACTCTGACCGTTTGGTAAAATCTGCCTTTGTTGAGGAATCCATCTTGTTTTTCTCTTTCGAAAGTTCGAAAGAACTTGTGTTAAAAGTTTTGGATTTCATTTTTAGAAAAGAAAACAAAAAATTGGTTGTTTTTTGATTGATTTGCGATTTTTTACAAATTAGTCCTTAGTTTGTTCATAACTAAGTAAAACATCCTTGAAAAGAAATCTTGTAAGCTTTTACTTCAAATAGTTTTTTAGAATTTATAGATCTCAAGATTAGATTTTTCAATATTTTTGAGTGTTTTATAAAAATAAAAAATCTCTTTTCAAAAAGTTTGTTTTTGTAGTATTTGAGTGTTTGAAAAAAAAGGGAAATTTTCGTGAGCATAACTAGTTGTCTCGTTTTTGAGTGTATTGGAAAAGACAAAAAGTACTTCTTTTGATTTGTTTGTTAAGGAAATATTTCTTTTTACAAGAATTTGCATTCTCAACTCTCTCTTTAGCTAGAAATTCATTGAAGGGAAAAGATTGCTTATCATCTTAAGTGGATTTTTAGTGATTTGGAGTCAAGTCTTCACACCATAAGTTTCATCTCCGCAACTTTTGACTTAAGAAAAACCAATAAAAATAATGCTTAAAGTAAAAACTACCTGGTAATCTTTTTATTTCTAGGGATCTTTATCACCAACATAGCTTAGGCTAGTATCTTGGAGTAGGGAGTAGTCCAAGGTAGTAAAACAAACAAGTAGCTATATCTTCCGGTAGGAGATAAATTCCAATTGTTACATCTATGCTCTGGGAAGCTCCTCTTATCGGAATCAAGCACGAGATCGTGTCCGAACTAGTGGGGTAATCAATCCTTCCTCATTGGGAACGATACTAGATATACACATATTAAAAATGGTAAACCTCGGATTAACCATTGTTGAGGAGCCTGGAGTCACTTTTTGGTAAACCTTGGATTATGTCAAGGAGCCTTCAAGGGGATTGAGCTTGCTACTCTGCCCTTGCGTGTGTATCGGATCACAGACTGTTCCCCCAGGTATATTTGTTTCTGTTGGTAACCATAGTGACCATATTCTATAGGATTCTTTCCTAAGGTGACGGTGGAGGGAAGATCCCATTGTACCTGGAGCAGACGTCAGCTAGACTCACTTGGATTTTCTGGGGGGTTCTCTTCACTCGAGACGATTTAGTGGAGAAACTTGTGCCAGCCTATTCATTAAGTAGGTTGCCAGGGTAATTGTTCCAACCGCCACTTCTGTATTGAATTTGCAACGTTGGATTTCATCACCAACTAGTGTTTTTGGTACGGAAAGTTACTGTTTGTGTGTGGTTTGACTCCTATATTCTTTAGGCATGTGATTGAAGTTGTTTGGTTCTTTAGAGACTTTAGGTGGTTTTCATTGATATTTTTCTTTGTTTTCGTGTGAAGTAGTTAAAGTATTTAATCATGGCTGAATTACCGAGGAAGTCCCGTAGACTTTGGGGCCAACCTCCTGAGTTTTCACCGAGCCAGCTTGAAGGGCTATGAGCCCTTGTAACTCCTAGTGACAATAGAGTTGGGTCACCTAAAGAAGGAGAGTCTTCTTTGGTTGTACATCCTGATTACCAAGTTCAAGCACTAGAATATATTTAGAACCTGTTTCATTTTCCGAAATTATTGGTAGTTTTTCTTCTACTAGTGATTTAGCTGAGGAACCTGAAATATCTAAACCTGAAACTAAACCTACTGCTACTCCAACATCAAGATTTGCCTCTCCAACTTCCAGTGGTCCTAGTTCACCCAGGGTAGAAAGAGTCATTACCCAAAATCTTCCTTTTGGACTTAAAGCTATTGAAGAACTAGTTACTCCTGAAGAAGGTATACCTATCCCTGAAAATCAAATAGCTATAGAACTTAGAGAGCATGAATCAATATTTTATAGTCCACCTAGGAGGAACGCTTGGTATCTTTCATTGACCAATTTTTTTGAAAACCTGGGACTAAGTTTTTCACCACCTCGCATTAATTTTCACCCAACACCTAGGGGTTATTATCCTCCATTAAATATGTCGAGACGGTCATCCATGTTTTCTCAATCTCCAGAAACCTTTTTATATGGCGGTCCTTCTATTCCCTCTTGGTATTAGTCACTTACTGGTACTTTTTCAGGAGCATCTCCTCAACCTATTGAACAAGCATTATTAACTGGTAATAACTGAACTAAGTCGTTGAGTGTAGAAGATATTCTTATGATGTCAGGTACTATTCCTAATCCACAACCTCAAGGTGGCCAATTACCACCTGGGGGGCAGCCTTAAGGTCCTCAATTATCACTTGGGGGGCAACCTCAAGGTACCCAATTACAGCCTAGGGGCAACCTCAAGGACAATACATACCTACGGGATAGTACATTCCTCAAGGTCAACCACAGACTCAGTATGTACCTCAAGGTCAACCCCAATATCAATATGTACCTCAAGGTCAACCCCAGTATCAGTATGTGCCTCAAGGTTATCAACCTCAAGGTCAGTACCCAACCCAAGGTTTCCAACCACCTTCCGGTCAATCATTTGTCCAAGGAGGTGGAAATGTACCTTTGAATTATCAATCCTACCCTCAACCCGGTTATGGTCCTCAATATGCTCAACCTGCTATGGATCTGTACCCCGGAATGAACTTAGTATGGGATCCATCTAAATATTAACAGATATTGCAACTGAATGTGCAGTTGTCATCTCAATCTGGACAACCCTTGGTTTCTGGGTCAACCCAGCAACATGTCCAGTCTACTATTCAAACTTCTGCACCTTTTGTAGTTTCTCAGCCTGGGCCTAGTTCACCTCGAACGCCGCCTCAAACGACTGCAACAACTGCTGCAACATCTGTTCAATCTACACCACCTACTTCTGGAGTATCAACAACTCCTACTTCTACTATTCCTCTATCAACTCCTCAATCATCTTTACCTTAGTCTAGACCCTCAATTCAGAATTCGATTCAAATGCCTGTAGGACAACCTGGTCCAAGTACGGTTGTCACAAGTCAACCTCAATTTACTTATCAATCGTACCAGGGATAGTACCAATTCGGTCCTGCTGTGCAGCAGCCAGTCTATCAGTATCAAACGTACACTCGATATACATATCAGCAACCTTAACAACCCTAGTATGGTCCAATTAATCCTGGTTTTCCGGGAGGATATAATATTCCAAATGCAATTCCAATTCCTAGTTATCCTGGATATCCTCCTCCCATGGCTGGTCTCATGATGTTACAGGGAAAAGTATCTACACAGAACTGCTTATCCCACTAAGGTGTGATAGCTACGTTAGAAACAAACGAAGTAAAGCTACTTTCATTTTTTCTTTATGAAATATACATGAGAGAAGAACAAAGAAGACCAACCTCTGTCTTGCGCTAATCTCCTAGTTCGATTCCTCTCTCTCTTGATAGTCTTTTGCTACTTGTTCCCTTGGCCGCTCAGCTTCACAGAGTACCGATAAGATCACAGTAGCATAGCACTATAAAAGAACATGGATCTATAATCATAAATAGTCTAGGATCAGATGTAAATTAACCATACAAATGCATAAAACATAAATGACACAAGAGTATGGAGGAAAACTTGAATAGCTTTTTTTGATAAACAAGAAAGAGCCAAGGGAGTTACAACCAATTGTTCTGACCCAACATCATCCTCTCAGCAAGGAAGCCCCTCTTCACCTCATACAAAGCTTAGATCACCCAACACTCTGATGTTGTCTCAAGAAACCAACAACAATTCCTTACAATATGCAAAATTCCAGCCTCTAACCTCCTGGATCTCTGGGATGAGAGATCTATATATAGATATTTGCAGAGGTGTGAGTCAGCTCTGGGTTTTTTATTAGTGTCTTCTCTCTGATAGTTCTTGATGCCACTTGGAGATCTCATTGATCTCTTGCTCATCCTTGGGCGATTCTGAGAGGCAAGTGTCCCAGGAGAAGTTTCTGGAAGATTCCATGATCATCCACCTCGAAAACTGTCTCCGCCACTTGTCTTTTCTCATCCATCGCACCCCATATAAGGGCTTTTTGAAATGCAACGCACTTCCCATGTGTACAAGGTGAGATGCATCGCACCCTGGCCATGGAGCAAGTGAAATGATCCAGTTTTGACCAATTCTGAGTAGTTGTTCATGGAGAACTTATGGGAGAAGCTGTAATCAGTTGACCTTGTTCTTTTAGGGGTTGGAAAAACACCTTTAGGGACTTAGGAGCCCTTGGTTTATGGACATTTATGATTGGGGTTGTAGTGCCCAAAAATGTCTATAACAGTTGCCCCCTAAAGCATGAGGTCATTAATCTTTTTGATGTCGGGTGAAATGCTTTATCATGAGGATCGGAAGTTCTTTCAAGCTGGGAGGAGACCTGTAATAAGATACAATACAATACATTATCTTCATAATATTTTCATGATCTAGCCGAGGTGGGCATTCCCATGCTCAGCTTTATAAATTCATTTTCATGTACATAGGACAGACAATCGTCTGAGTGTAGGCTGATGATTCTGGTAGAGCCATCATCCCTTTGATTGGATGATTATCTGTGCAGCAATGATGTACATTTGATGTCTTTATTTCCCTGAATATATATCGCAGCCCGGGTGGATGAAACTAGATCCGAGGTCTTCAATCGCGTTCCATATTCACTCGAAGTACAAGTCTATCCATGTGAGAGATGTTCTGGAGTCGAACATGGAAAGACATCACCTGATTACTAGCCAATGATGTAAGCTGTTAACAGGCACGAGATGAATCACCGATAATGATAATGACCCTCAAGGTACTGCAATACAATTCACGTGGTGTGAGTAAAGGACTTGGCGTCGAACACCACGCAAAATCTTTCGGTTGAAGGCCATTTATGTAAACCTGTCACTGGAAGTGAGAAACTTGCCATTGAGGCATGCAAGCTTCAAAGTACTGAACGGGGTGTTCCTAGATCAACTTCTTGGATAATGAGTTGATGTCGACAAGAAGCGATCCGTCATAGGAGGGCCTTAATGAATCCCACATCAATGACACGGAACGGAGAAAATGATTTTAACTGAGGTGAAAACGATATGGTGATATAAGGTTCAGGGTGGCGGTCATGAAAGAATGGAGCGTAAATGTATTGTAGCAGGTGAGACACAGGTGAATTCTCTGAATGACTTCTCTTGAACATATCGGCGACACTCACGTGATGGATTGGTAGCATTAACCCCAAATGTGGATGGTGTGATGGGACCATGGTCATGTGACCGGTGAATGAAACAACCCAACCCGACTTGGATGCGGAGTGAAAGTGTCATGTTCAAGAGCGACTTGCTACCAACAAAGTTTCTTCAAGTTTTCTTCCCAATTTTTCCCCAGTCATTGCTGACTAGTACCTCTTTATTTTTGTCAAGCTTGAGGAGGATAACATATGCTTTTTCTATAATTTGCCCTTCGGGCAAACCCATCGCTATGCTTTATCGAGCCTAGTGATAGTGAAACTCATTCTTGTCTGCTATGGACAAGTTTGTCGCTATTAGGTTTTAACGAGTTTAACGACAAAGATAACTCAGTCCTTTTCAATTTTAGAGAGTCTGAAAAGGGATGTAAAGGAAACTCCAAAATTCCTTTTTCGTCATCTAATCGCTTAAGTCTGAAAAAGTATAAAACAATACAGAAGGGATGAATTTTCGATACTTTTAACGAGCCGAACAAAACAAACGCTCGATCTTTTTGTGTAATAATCCCTCAGTCCCAAAAAGATTAAAATCTAAAGGATGGATAGCACTTCCGGTCCCTTTAACGAGCTAGAGAGGCCAATGGCTCAGCAATCTTTTCATATTTTACGAGTCAGTTGAAAAGAGCTTAAAGGAGACTCGTCTTTTGAGGAACGAGTGATAAAATTGGGTAGCAGCTGATTCTAGGTAAGGTTTGGAATTTTCCAATCACGGCAGTGTTACAAGGATGGCTAGTGGGATCACTCTTGACAATTGTTCCTCAAAAGGGGTAAAAAATCAAATGGAGGTGAATGATCGGCCAATACATAGTGGAGGTGATGATGGGAACACGACCAAGGAATTAAAGGCTGAAGTACTACATTCACGATGGTTATTTACCGGGAAATAGTTTATTTTTTAATGAGCTTAAACTCTGTGCTAAAACTGCTCAGTGCGGGTTTATTTTTTAACGAGCTTGAACCCTGCAGTAACACTGCTCATGGTGGGTTTATTTTTTAATGAGCTTGAACCCTGGAGTAACACTGCTCGTGATAAGTTTGCATTCCCCCAGCATAATAACACAAATCAAGGTGCATGCCCCCCAAGCTTCATTGCAATCAACACGGTGGTTGGAATGAAGGTTTAGCTTCGAGATCTTTGAAATACTCGACTTGGATTTTACGAGATCGTAGTCAAAGACTCGATTTGGAAAGGGAGTTGTTTCATTCTTTGATGAGGTTGACACTGGATAAGAACCATCCTCATGGCTCCTTGTTTCATTTTTTAACGAGGTCGACATGAGATAAGAACCATCCTTGAAATCCACTGTATTTACAGTATTTGATAGAAAATCAAAAACTAATGGATGATTAAGGTTGCTGGAATAATCTTCTTGGTAATTCGGAAGATCGGAGCGATGGTGGTAATCTTCCCATGGTGCCTCTCCTATCATCATCGTTTGAATGAATCCTTCATCTATAGACTGTACATGCGACCAAGGATCTGAAGATGTGCCATATTCCTTAGACCTATCTATCCAAACACATGATGAGTGTTGATTTGGGTTTGCCCCCCAAGCCAAGAAAATTGATTGCTACAATATTTCTAAAATGGCGATGATCCATGCTGACAAAATGTTTAGGAATCTTCTGAATCCGATAGATATAGAAGACTTCATATTGTAGGTTTCCACTGTGGTCACTTCCGTTAGATTACTCGGAGGTGGTAGGGAAAAAGTACCCATTAAGGCAGGGTCTTTTGGGAGACCTACTCCGATATTTTGAAGCGAATGATTGCTTCCATGGATCATTGGAATGCTTCCCATAACTTGTGGACTGTTGGGGAGAAATGTTTGTTGGTCAACGATTGTAATTCCTCCTCGGAAGGGAAATGCAATCTTCCTGAAGTAGGTCAACACAATTGCAGCGATGGCATATATCCAGGGCCTTCACAGTAGGATGTTGTAATCGAGGTTTCCGTCGATTACTTCAACATCTATTTCTACTGTTTTTCCCCCTAGTTCAACTTGCAAGTTACTTAAAATCCCATATGGGGTGTATGATCGTCCATCAAATGCTTTTAACATTGTTGATGATTGCGACAAGGGTGGTGAGCCTAAATTTTTCTAGCAACTCATCGACATAATACATGTAGATGCCCCCTCATCAATAATTGTTCGATGAACAGTTTTGTTGAGGGCTTTCACTTGAATAAGGAAAGCTAGTTGAGCTGGTAACTGAGGGTCATATCCTTTGTGATTAAAGGATACAAGATTGGAATCTGTGGGTCAATCCCACCTATTACTGATAATAGATCCTGCTTTTGGGAGAGGCAATTTTGTGGTACCTCAAGTGTCGACATAGCGGATGACGATTGGGCTAGGTCCTCTACTATATTATAATTCTGTGCTACTTTGGCACGAGGATTAAATGTTGATTTGTGTATTACTCCATTTGGCGGTTTTATCATTGGTTCAGGAATGATGGGTGGCGCAACTTCTATCGAAGTTGTTGTTGAACTACTAGGTTGATCTTTATCCTTGTTGTTCGACAGCTATGGATTCCTATAATCTTTGTCCCTTGTCAAAGTATCATTTTTTTGCTTCGAAACAGACAACATTAGCACTTGGGATCGGGAAGCATTTTGATTAGCAACCAGTTTGGTTCCCGGGTTTGAAAACGGATCAGTCAATACTGCTGAGGTTTTCGAATTCTTAAAGAGTTTCTTAACTTTAGCTTTATGTGGAAAATCTCTCGTCCGATGATCCTCATCACATATATGACACCCCGCAGGGGGTTTCCTTTGCCCAGAAGGGTTTTGAGAAGGTTTTTCATGAGATGACTCCTCCTGTTTCTTCTTTTTCCCTTTCTTTTTCTTCTTGTCTCCTGGTTGCTTCAGTTGTATGCCCTTGTCGGTTGACACGGCATTTACCTCCGAGGCGAGAGTTTTTTCATTTTCATTTTGATCAGAAATCTTATGGGCTTTCTTTGATGTAGCCTTTGTCGATTTCGTGTTTGTAGTACCAATCACGCCATTGCCCGCATGAGAGTCATTGTTCGATTTAGGAGGAGGAGGAACAGAAAATTCTGGTTTGGGAGCGTCAAGGATTTTATTGTAAAGCATGCCAGACTGAGTATAAATCAAGTCTAAATATTGTGCACGAGCAATAACTTGCTCTTCAGTGACGACTCCTCCCTTTGCCACATCTTCTGTAATGGAAGGTAATAATGACTTAATAAACCATTCAGCTAAAAGCTGATCAGGAACATACATTTTTACCATTCTACGACGACGTCACGACTCATGAACATGATCAGATATGTGAGTGGCCGTTGTTTGTTTGAAATTGGTAAGAAGCTCTGTTCCTGTTTCGTACCTTATTGGTAATTGAAAATGGGTTAAAAAGGTTGTGGCTAGGGTGCTGAAGTTATCGAATGAAGCTCTAGGAAATTCGATATACCATTTTGCTACCGGACCAGTTAACATTCTCTGGAAAAGGCGAAGCATAATCGAATCATCATTTAGGGTGTTTGATGAACACCACAGATGAAATGTCATCACATGATTCGACAGGTCTTCATCGGGATTTCCATTAAATTTAGGAATATCTGACGAAGTTTATGTGGAATCGCTGGCCACCAAGGGGCATAATAAATTGGATCATTCGTCAGCCGGTTTAGATCTGGTAATTCTAGAGTTGCTACAAAGGGCAACTGTTGATTCAGGTTAGGCGAAGCATACCCAGGATAAGATGGAATCGCCTGAGCAGTGGGTCTTTTCATACCAGCATAATGTATTTGATGCTGGCAACTTTGACAAGGTTGATGGGCATAACCATTATAATATGGTTGTTGATAACCGCTTTGGAAATGCGGTTGCCCATTACTTACAAAGACTTGTTGCACAGGTCCTTGATATGATTGCTAGAATGGCGGTTGTTGAGATTGAATCAGCCATGGTTGTTGGACCATTTGTTTTTGCCCAATATTGGATGATTGAACAAGATGAGAAGTCATAGTACTTGTTTGAGCCTGAGTCGCTCCAGATAATGAGGCACTAACTTGAGGTTGTGATTGAGTTGTTGAGACAAGAGGTTATTGTATTGCAACCCGAGAAACTTGGGGTTGACATACAACAGGTAGTGCTTGTACTTGTGACGCAGTCACCATAGGTATAGTGGGAATATTAGACACAGGGTGGACTGGTTGCATTGAATATACAACCCTTGGTTGCTGAGGTAGTATTGGTACCCAACCGCTGGATGTAATTCTAGTTTGACCCGAACTTTGTTGTAAACTCTCATATGGTTGTTCTTCGGGAGGGAACAATGAAAAGGCATACTTCCCTCCATATGGTGGAAATCCAGTACTTAAAGGGTAGATTGGCCTTTGAAGACACATTGGATCAATTTGTTGAGTTTCAACATAAGAAATACCAGATGATAATCCCAATAAAGAAATAGGAACTGACCATGTCGTCGAAACAGTCCCTGATTGGACTCCGGTTTGTTGTTGATAACTTTATAGGACAGATGGTATACCATCGAACATCATTGGAGTAGCAGCAGGAGGCTCTGCCGCTGTTGCGTCGGATGACACAGTCCTGGATGTCGACCGTTGTTCAGACATATCTAGTCTATCCAAAAGATTTTCTAGCAATTCTACAAGAACTTGCGATGAAGGGAGACTGACTTCTAAGACTAACGAGGGAACAATGACGTTATTCCGATTAAAATAAATTTTAGATTCTTTGACACAACTTGTTTTTTCAATTTTAAAGAGTCAAGAAAAAACAAAAGATGACTCTAGTCGTCTTCGATTTTTAATGAGCCTGAAGTGACAAGTGCTCAGATGGACCTTTTCCGTTAAGGAGTCTGAAAAGGAACGAAAGGGACTGCTCTGGAAATCTAGGTAGAGGGATTACCAAACCAATCGCAAAACTGCAGAATACCTTTTACAATACGGCAATCAATCTTCCCGAATGTTGTGTTCAGTGCATTGCGATCGATAGGGCGGCAGACATGGCTTCCTATGGATAAAGGATTAAGCCTATTGTGATCTCCCAAAATATACTCGACGGTATGTGGGAGCACAAGTCTGTACTGGCACTTATCGTCTCAAATTGGAGGAATCACCCAACCATCAGTGAGAACAACAGTTACCAGGCTTTACGACGCCGGAATACGTCTCTAGCCTAGACTTCTAAATGTTGTGCGTTAGGTTCCAAAGCGTTGTTGGATTCATTGAATTTATTTTATAGTTGATCTTGTTTAAGAAATTTTCCTTTTAGGTTCACCACGAGATGTAGATGTATAATTCCTAAAATGCAATCTAAGATGATAAACAGTCTTTTATCTTCTTTGTGCGATGAAAATCCTAGCTACTAAGGAAAGAGAGACAGTATTCTTTCACAAAGAGAAAAGAGCACACACTAAATGCACAGTCCTAAATCAAACCAATCAAACAGTCTAAATGCAAATGAACATGCATGTATTTGTTTTCAGCTTTATTAGTATGTGAATGGTAAAAAGAAATCTAATGCACAAATCTAAATTATTTTCCAAGCGACAATTACTATCAAGTTTCTTTTCGAAAACAAAAATGGAGACAATCACAACACTTTACAATTTGGAAATGAATACTTGCTTTCGACACTAGAAAAATTACAAATTCAAACCAAATACAATAGTAATAGGATAATCAACTATCTACAGCAACCAAACTCTTTCCTATGACTGAAAACGACACTTGCGACACTTTCAAATCAAAGGACGACAGTACGATTATGTTACTTTTTGCAAAGGAGAACTGAAAATGACTCAACAAATACACAAAAACATTTACAGTTCTTTTGCACGAAGGAGGCGGAATAACAGCAAGGAAAAGGGGTTTCAAACAGACATATACTGATTACAGGCAGCAAAATTCATGAATAGAACTGAAAAAAATGAATCACAGAAACCAAAACTGAACAATGCCTAATCTAATCAGCGCACCTGTAACAAAGGGAATTTGAAATGCAGCGCACCTACTACACTCTCGAAGTGCGCTGAATTTCAGGTTCACAGAACAGTACCTACGCTAGGCCAGAGAAGAGACTTTGCTTGGGTTCCGGGTCACAGTTTGCAGTTCAGTTCATGGGTTTTGTCCGAGCAAATGGTAATCAGTAGTGCAACAATCAGGGGTAGATCTAAGGAGGTTATAAGAGCTACCACAAGGGGTAATCAAAGAGTTTGTCAATCAGTTGTTTAATTTATAAACAAATCCCGGAGATTGACTGAAGTGGCATTTATCTACTTTGCATTTGCATAGCAAATGTAGTTCGAAAGCTACCTGGCTCGACTTCAGACTCTGTCTATAAGTTTATAAAATAAGCAACAAGGAAGATAAACAAACAAACTAATTCGTCCCCAGCGGAGTTGCCATTTTGTTACAGCGAAAAGTGTCTACACAGAACTGCTTATCCCACTAAGGTGTGATAGCTACCTTAGAAACAAACAAAGTAAAGCTACTTTCGTTTTTCCTTTATGAAATATAGATGAGAGAAGAACAAAGAAGACCAACCTCTGTCTTGCGCTAATCTCCTAGTTCAATTCCTCTCTCTCCTGATAGTCTTTTGCTACTTGTTCCCTTGCCCACTCAGCTTCACAGAGTACATGTAAGATCACAGTAGCATAGAACTATACAAGAACATGGATCTATAATCATAAGTAATCTAGGATCAGATGTAGATTAACCATACAAATGCATAGAACATAAATGACACAAGAGTTTGGAGGAAAACTTGAATAACTTTTATTGATAAAAAAGAAAGAGCCAAGGGAGTTACAACCAGTTGTTCTGACCCAGCATCATCCTCTCAGCAAGGAAGCCCCTATTGACCTCATACAAAGCTTATATCACCCAACACTCTAATGTTGTCTCAAGAAACCAACAGCAATTCCTTAAAATATGCAAAATTCCAGCCTCTAACCTCCTGGATCTCTGAGATGAGAGACCTATATATAGATATTTGCAGAGGTGTGAGTCAGCTATGGGTTTTTTATTAGTGTCTTCTCTATGATAGTTCTTGATGCCACTTGGAGATCTCATTGATCTCTTACTCATCCTTGGGTGATTCTGAGAGACAAGTGTCCGAGGAGAAGTTTCTGGAAGATTCCATGATCATCCACCTCGCAAACTGTCTCCGCCACTTGTCTTTTCTCGTCCATCGCACCCCATAGAAGGGATTTTTGAAATGCAATGCACTTCCCGTGTGTACAAGGTGAGATGCATTGCACCCTGGCCATGGAGCAAGTGAAATGATCCAGTTTTGACCAGTTCTGAGTAGTTTTTCATGGAGAACTTCTAGGAGAAGTTGTAATCAGTTGACCTTGTTCTTTTAGGGGTTGGAACAACACCTTGAGGGACTTAGGAGCCCTTGGTTTATGGACATTTATGCTTGGGGTTGTAGTGCCCAAAAATGTCTATAACACATGACCCAGGGTTTCAGGGACCCTAATCGTCAGTTACCGTTCATTGCAACTTTGGGCTTGCCTGATTTGTCACGCCTTACGAACGATCCAATAAATTATCTGTCGTTTTGGCCGCCAATGCCAAACAAGTTGCCTAGTGATATTCCTAAGTTTGAAGGAAAATCAAGAGAGGATCCGTTGAACCATGTGATGACTTGTCACCTCTGGTGTGCGTCTAACTCCATTGCAAATTATTCAATCCGTTTAAGGCTTTTCCAATGCACTCTTATTAGTCTTGCAGCCAAGTGGTACATTGAGTTACCGCGAGCCACTTTTTATAACTTTAGTCAGTTAGCTACTTTGTTTTTAACTCATTTTCAGTTGCCAGTCAGATATGGCAATGACATGGAATTATTTACTTCATTAAAGCAGTCAATGCCCACTTACATTTCAGATCACATTCATGAATGGAGACATCGACGGCGTTTAGTGAAAGTTTTTATCCCGGATCAAATCTTAGCTGAATTGTTTGTCAAATCTTTATTACCGAAAATCATTGAGGATGTAGCTAAGGCAGGAGTCATTACTGAAGAGAAAGTAATTGCTCAAGCTCAGTACCTTGACTTAGTTTATACTCAGTCACGTACGTTACACGAGAAAATCCCCGACCTTCCTAAACAAAATCAAATAACTGCAACTCCTCCAGGGTCTCATGCTGCTGATGATATGATTGGTATGGTTAATACCAAAAGTAAGAAGAAATCTTCCAAGAATTCTTCTCCTGTCATAACTTTACCAGATTCCCCGACAGGAGGTTCTTCTATGGAAATTTCCATCGATATTCATGTTGTAGATTCATCTACAGCTAAATCAAAATCTGGTGGTAAAAGGAAAGGGAAGAAGAAAAATAAAATAGATAAAAATTCGAAAGATAAACTAGAAAAAATGGAATCAACTGATGAGAAATGCAAACCTCGTTATCCTTGTCTCATTTGTGATGAAGAACATTTTACAAGAGACTGCCCTCATCATGTAGAGGTTGTGAAAATCGTCAAAGGTTCCCAAATGCCTGATGCTTTGAAGGATCCGTTTCCTACTCAAGGTAGTAAGATGATAGATTCTTCCTCAAATGCCTCCGAAGAACCCATAATGATGATGTCCCATGTTAGGATTGCGACACGATCACAAGATTATGGAAGTAAAAGTCCTGTTGGTGGTAAGGAAGCAAAATCTTCTAATTCGAACCCATCAACTTCAACTCCCGGTTCCGATCCACTACAGATCGAGAAACCTAATCCAGACTTAGCAATCAAACCGCCCGCCAAGGGTATACTTCGAAAGTCAGCTTTCAATCCACATGCGAGAGCGGCTCAGAACTATAACATTGTTGAATATTTGGCTATTTCACCTTCAGCAATGTCGGCTTTGGAGGTGCTGCAATCCTGTCCAGCACAGCGTAAATTGCTATTTTCAGCTATAGGAGTTGTTGACATTCAGGACTCAAACCTTATAATTTTCAGTCTAGAAAATAGTACACCTCGCTTACCTCATCAAATGGCTTTCCAGATTCCAGTGTTAGTCAAAAACAGACCTTGTTATAGGACTGTGATTGATGAGGAAGCCTCAACGTGTATTATGTTGATCGAGTGTTGGAGATCTGTTGGTTCTCCTACACTTAATCAATACCCGACGATTCTAAAGGCTTTTGATGACCATGGGTTCCATCCTTTTGGCATTCTACAGGATTTACCTATAGGGGTTGAAGGCAAAACTGTTAATCTAGATGTGGAGGTGGTTGATGCCCCTCTAGATTACAACCTTCTCTTGGGTCGTAGTTGGTCTTATGCTATGACTGTTGTTGTTTCATCAGTCTTTTGGCTTATAAAGTTCCCTCATAATGGAAAGATCGTAACTATAGACCAGCTAGCTTACTTTTCATCCAACCCAGCCTCTTCTGAAAGTATCCAGCATGTCGGAAAAACAACTATCCCTTATAAGGATCTTGGAGTAGGACTAGTTAAAGATTCTGGTTTACTAGGAACTTTTCCATTTCCTCCTCTCAATGTATCGCCTTCTACTGCAACCATTCATATGATTTCATCAGACACTATTGTTTATGATGAACCTTGGACCATACCTTCCGAATCTGAGATAGATTCATTTGGTCATGCTATGCCTTTGAGTCCATATGAAATTGCGTACCAGCCCGTACAATCATTTTCCGACCCTTCTTCAACCGAAATTGACTTAATGAATGTGGTCCATGAAGAATCGCTTTCAACATCAAACTCAGATTCAACAATATTTTCCGAACTCGTTCACACTCATGAGGAAATTCATGAAATCCTGTGTGTTGATGATTTACCATGGGAAGATCTTCATCATAGATCTTCATTTTTACCTGAGATTGATCGCTTTGAAAATGATTTTTAATCTATTTTTATGACTAATTATATCAAGGAACCTCAAAATCTAATGAAAAATCTTGATTATGAGTTAAATTTGGGAAACATTTCTCTAACTATTCCTATTGACATTTCGGTTAAGTCCGGAATTTTTGAAAACATTCATATAGGTGCCTCCTATATGGAAGATGAAATTCAAACATATAAGGCCCTATTTCAAGAATTCCGTGACGTGTTTGCCTGGTCATATGAGGAAATGCCAGGAATTGACCCAGCAATTGCTGTTCATGAAATCAAAACTTACCTGGATGCTAAACCCATCTGGCAACGTTTGCGTCAGATCCACCCGCGAAAAGCTACGACTATTAAAGCAGAAGTTGAAAAATTACTTAAAGCAAGTTGCATTTATCCAATTCCATTAATAGATTGGGTATCGAATATTGTTCTTGTTAACAAAAAGCAAGGAACAATAAGAATATGTATTGATTATAGGGATATTAATCGAGCCTGTCCAAAAGACAATTACCCAACTCCCTATATCGATCAAATCATTGATGATTGTGCCAGAAGTGAAATACTCTCCTTCATGGATGGTTTTTCCGGATACAATCAAATAAATATTCTACCTGCTCATCAACCAAAACGGCTTTCATTTGTCGATGGGGGACATTTGCTTATTGCAAATTACCTTTTGGGCTCAAGAATGCCGGGGCAACTTTTCAAAGAGCCATGTCTTACGCGTGTCATGACATCAAGCACATTGTGCAACCCTATCTCGATGATTTACCTGCTCATTCATTACATCGAGCCGATCATCTCATCCATTTATGAGCAATCTTTATGAGATGTAGGCATTATCGAATTAGGTTGAATCCACACAAGTGTGTTTTCTGTATAGAAATAGGTCGGTTACTGGGGTTTGTTGTTTCGAAAGCTGGCATTCGCGTCGATCCCTCAAAGGTTGAAGCTATTGTCAAATTGCCTCCTCCTTCGAGTCTTCGCCGACTCCAAAGCAGAATAATCCATTATTTTGGGATGATATAGCTGACAAATATTTTGATGCACTAAAACATGCTTTGACCCATGTGCCATTATTGCATCCTCCCAACTACAACCAAGACTACTTCTTATATCTTGCCGCCTTGCATTCCACCATTGGAATGGTGTTAGTTCAGGAAGGTCAATTCGATAGTGAACATGTGATGTATTATCTTAGTCAAACCTTAAATCAAACTGAGCTAAAATATTCACATGTGGAGAAATTGGCATTGGCAGCTGTTCAAGCTGTTCAACGTTTTCCTCATTACATTTTACTACGCAAAACTATAGTAATTTCCGATTGCAACCCTATGATCTATATTTTGACCAAACAATTGCTAGGGGGAAAGTACTCCAAATGGATTGTGATCCTGCAGGAGTTTGACGTAGAATTTAAAAAGTATAAGTCAAAGAAATCTTTAGTTTTTGCGGAGTTGATGTGTGACTTCCCGCATGCTGACACAAAAACTGTGGTGGAGGAGCCCATTGCGGACGAATCCTTGTTTCTAATCAGCACTTTAGATCCATGGTATGGGGATATCATCATTTATCTCCAAACCCAATCCTTTTAGCCATAAAATTCAAGATCAGAACATTAAAAAATACGATTCTAGTCCCAACAATTCAAAATTATTGGAGATACACTTTATTGTCGTGGGGCGGACTCTGTCTTCTGACATTGTTTAACTCATGAGGAAGCTGAAAGGGTTCTAAATGACTGTCACTCTGGACCATGTGGCGGTCATATGTCTGGGTTTTCCACAGCCCAAAAGATATTGCGCGCTAGCTATTTCTGGTCGTCTTTGTTTAAAGACTGTATTAACGTGGTCCGAAAATGCCACAACTTCCAAATTTTTTATCGAAAGATGCGCGCTCCACCTGCTCCTCTCCACCCTATAATTGTCATCGGTCCTTTTGCGAAATGAGGTATCCATTTTATTACATGTAACCCTCACTCGGCCGGGGGGCATGTGTATATCATCCTTGCGGTAGATTATTTTACCAGGTGGGTCGAGGCGATGCCTAAATTTGAGGTAGACAACAAAACTGCTGCGATTTTCATGTTCAATCATATAATTTCTATGTTTGGTGTTCCACAAGCAATTATCACTGATCATGGGCGTCATTTTTGAAATATTATGATGACTAAACTTACAGACCAACTTGGCTTGCGCCACGATAGTTCAACTCCATATTATCCACAGGCTAATGGTCTGGTTGAAGCCATCAACAAAGTTCTAGTCATCATGATTCGACGAATCATTGGGATTCATAGGTCGAACTGGCATAACATGCTATTTTCAGTGCTTTTGGCGTATTGAACCTCAGTAAAAAAGTCAACTAGTTTCACTCCTTTCCAACTAGTTTATGGTTTGGAAGTTGTGTTACCCATTGAATGCGAAATCCCATCATTGCAAATGGCCATAGAATTACTTCCAACCACCTCCGAAGAGGAAAAACGTTTGTTGTACTTAGCTCAGCTAGATGAGAATCAACGAGATGCTGCATTAGCAATCGAAACTCATGCCAAACATATTAAAGCTCAGTATGATCAAAATGTTACCACTTGTAATTTTTCGGAAGGAGACCTAGTCTTATTGTACGATCAATCAAATTATAAATTAGGCGCTAGAAAATTCATGCCCATGTGGCATGGTCCTTATGTTGTTAAGTGAAAGTTGGCAAAATGGGCCTATGAATTGGTAGACTTTGACGGGGTCTCTTTAGGTAAACCCAGAAACGGTCTTTACCTGAAAAGATATTATGCTTAAATTTGGGTGTGGAGATTTTTAGTTAGGTTAGTTTTCTTTCTAGTTGGTGTGTTTTAGATTAAAAAGTGTGCTTAGCTTAGAGAGTGTTTTTTGTCATTATTCCTACTTATCTTGATTTTACTCTTGATATTGCAGATGTCGACGTCTCTCCAAACATACATTGGTTTTGCTGATGGTGCTTGTTGTAATACATGAAACATTTCTTCCACAACTTGGGTTATCTATTCACCCTCTGATGAGTTGGTATCTATGCATGGGGTAAGCCTCGGTCAAACAACGAACAACATTGCAGAGTATAGTGCAGTGATTGAGTTATTATCTGAATCCATCTCATTTGGAATTCAGAGTTTGATTGTGAGGTTAGATTCTGAACTCGTTGTATTATAGCTTAATAAAGTGTATGCCATTAGAAATCCAGTGTTATTGAGATTATTTTTTAGAGTTCGTCTCTTGGAACGTGAATTTGACTATATTGAATATGAGCATATTCCAAGATATTTAAATACATTAGCAGATGCAATTGCTTCTCAAATGTTAAGTAGACATTTGCAATAATCATACAAGTAAATTTAAAAACATTCCATAACATGTTTTACGAGATAAACCGGTAAAAGTGATATAGTATAGCATAGAAGTGTGCCAAATATACATCGTCTTCGATCATAGGTTGAAAAACACCTTATGATCGGCAAAAATGATAGTACAAAAAGCAAAAAATGTCATATGAGTCTACAACAGGCGATCATCCTATCACTGGTGATGATCACGATAAGAAACTACTGTACGGGCCACCCTACAAAGGAACCTCCTGAAAGGTCCTGGGACCCCAATCACATAGTGTTGTAGCCTAAGAAGAATGTCATCTATGCTGGTCTCCGGAATGTCTGCTGTAAAACGCTATAGATGGCTCTCTAATTTGACCAAGGTCTCTGTAGATTCGTCCTGTGGGGCTGGTGCTGCTGCAACTGGCTATTTCCTCTCATAGGGCCAGAGAGTGGCTGGTCGCCGTGGACCTACATCTGCATTTGAAACTTTTTACTATCAATTTGGAGACAAAATAAAAACAAAAAAAAAATAAATTAGAAAATGTTGAAAATGATTTTACCTGAGTCATCACATTGCTCTCCTGGTGGAAGAGCCATGTCTGGGTCACCACGATAATCTACCCCAGCATAAGGAAAATCCTGAATAGCAAATACTGGTTCTCCAACCAATGAAAATACTCATGAGTAAATCGAATGACTTCTGTTCCCTCCTCAGGATGACGAGCCGTAACTGCAACCCAATGCATCAGTTTGGGCTCTCGGGGAAGTCCAACTCCAACGGTAAGATGCTGTGGGACCAACATTGGGACCCTCTCTAGACCAAAGATCACAACTAAAGCACGATATCCAAAGGTCTTCAGTTGTCCATTCTTTGATCTATTCAGTTGGCCTTTGATATTAGCCAACACAGCCTCGCACCAGTTGAAGATGGTGCCTCGAAAGCAGTCTACTACCATCTGCATTTGGGATCTAGTTGCCAAATGTAGTGCTACGCTTCCGCAGAGCCTGGTAACAGTAAATGCAATCACTTTGAGCTCAGGACGAGAGATGGTTTTGATATCAATCCCTTTGTCTCTAGTTTGGTCATTACAGAACTCGAGCCGGAGGCTATCGACAAACTGGCCACCTGGCCTAGTCCCGAATAGAGTCAAATGTTCACCTCTCTTAGGAAAACCAGTCAGAAAGTAAATTTCTTCTGGCTCCATTTCAAGCTGGTGGCCACCTATGAAGAAACACTGGTCCTGTATGTTCCACCTGTCTACCAGCCACTGCAAAAAGTCCACCTGAGCCCTCATGCCAGGTATGGCCCAGACTTTATATAAACCACATGCTTTCAATGCATCAATTGAACGTTGATGATTAATCGCGGCAAGATCCACATCCTCGTGCTCCTGTTCCCGCCAATCAAGCATGATGTATACCCTACATCCAATAAAAATTCAGATTAGAATATTTAAAATCAAAATTTTTTGGTGGATTTTGAAAAATTTAGGTTTAAAAACCTTTGTTGCAGGGACCGCACCCTCTCTATTAAAGACAGTTCATAGGTCCGCACTCTTCCTTCGTGATAGGTGTGGACCCCTGACTCTTTTCCTTTTACGAAAAATTCAGGGTCCGCAGGTTTCCTATGCTATGCTTGCAGACCCCCGTGCGCGGGTTTTTAACCTAGAAATTTCCTAAAAAACAAAATAAAACCCTAAAAACAAATTTCCAACGAAAATGAAAGAGTAAGATGATGTGGATTACCTGGAGGAGACGATGTTCGATTCCAATGGATGGATTTTCTACAATCTTCACGGGAATTTTCTGACCAAAAGCTCTCTTTTCTCACTCTAAAGTCAAACGATAAAAATGAATTTACAAAAGCCCTTTTTATAAGCTTTTTTGAATAAATGAGTTTTTAACTTGTTTATTTTTCACTTTAAAGAGGTAATTTTTGAAGCATTTTTCTCTATTTTAAACAGGTATGAGTAATGTTTGAGTTTTTGTGCAGGATAACAGATTTTTCATGCAAAATTGGTCATTTTCGACGAAAAACATTAGTGTCACCTTTAAGCTCTTTTCTGACTCCTAAAATATGAAAATATTTCCGATTTTTTCTTTTTAAGCTTCTTAAAATGGAACTAAAAAGACGGTCCACTTACAACCTTTTTCTGACCATAAAAACATGAAAAGATTGCCGGATTTTTTTCATTTCAAATTTGATATTGGTTATAAAACGACGTGTCATTGGCCGCTTCTTTACTTTTTCGGATCAGGGGCACTAATTATGAAAAGTACTCCTTAGTCGTAATGATCAAGCAGTTCTCTTAAGTATTATTTTATACTTTTTCGGGCTTGGGAGACACAAATTTACGAAAAAAGACAACCATGGAGTTTTCTTAAGTTTTTTCAGACTCTCTAAAATTGAAAAACGTTGAGTTTCTCCTATACTGGACTCGTTAAAATTTAACAGTAAAGGACATGTTCAATTATAAACAGGAACGGACCATGCCTTCTTAGGGTTCGAATTTAAACTAAGTTGGACTCATCCGACGAATGAGCTTATCATCAAGAAAATGTTATCCTCCTCAAGCTTGTCAAAAATAAAGAGGTCCTTGCTAGAAATGGTGGGGGAAAGAGAGAAAAATGAGCCTGTTTGTCATACTTTATGTCTCAGAAAAACATTTAACCACGCTTGAACACGACACTTTTTATTCACCTGGGTTGGGAAATCCTTTGCCTAACAGTTGATCAAACCATATTGAAAGTCTTCAGCCAGTTTCTGGGTATTAACTTTGGGTCAATTGTCACCAAACCATCTGCTGTGTCGTTATGTGTTTAAGAGGTTAGTGCAAATAAACCATTCATCTGCAAAATATCTGTCATCCATCTTGACCATATCTGAGTCAGTCTTTGCAACTATATTTCTTCATACTTGATCTATGATTTCGTGTTGTGGGCTTGCCTATGACGGATCGCTTTCTATCAACTTCAGCTCATTATCTAGAAATATGATCTAGAAATCGTCAGTACCTTGAGATCTACATGCCTCAATGGAAGGTTTCTCGCCTTCGACAATAGGTTGCAACATTGACCTTCGATCAAAGGATTCCGTGATATATTCGACATCAACACATCTATTCACATTTCATGGATTGTACTGAGTACTTTGATAGCCATTGACATTACTGGTGGTTTCTCTCACACTTGTTAACAGTTTACATCATTAACTGGTAATCAAGTGGTTTCTACCATGTTCGACTTCAACACATTCATTCACATGGATAGAATCGTACTATTTCGGGAAGTAGAAATCAATACCCTCGATCTAGTTTCCACCATCCAGGCTGCGAGGAATTTTGTATTCATTATACAGTAGACTATTTATAAGCAGATGGCTGCGTCCATACTGTGTCTACATGTGTCTATACTTGTGATGTATTACAAGATCATTCCTATATCAGAGCATTAGTTAGTTTTCTAGTCGGTTTTGATTTAAGTATGGGAATGCCTACCTCAGTGACAATATGATCTCATATATATATTTTGTATTGAATTTTTTTACAGGTTCCAACCAGGCTCTCCACAATATGATCCTCAAAATGATAAAGTACTTCACTCTTCTTAGATGATAAATGAAATCCTCATCTACTACAAACTTCGCACTTTAGGGGGAAATCTGTTACACAAAATATTGTCACCATGACTATTTGCAAATAGTATGGGTCTATCATCATTCATAGTGTCCTCCTTAGCAAGTCTCAAACCTCAGCTCTTCATGTCAAGCTTTAAAAATGAGAGAAAGTCCTTGAAAATCAATAAAGCTTTGGTTTCGCACTTTCTCTTACTGTTACCTGCAGTCCCACACCCCTTGTTCATGTTACCTGCAAACCTGCCTACTCTATCTCTAAAGGAGTGGGTGCGGACCCCCGTGAAAGTCAAAAAGGCGCAAGTTTTATTCTTAAAAACTCACTTTGGGTTCATTCTGGATGATTCTAGAAGGAATCTTGACGTGGATGGTTCGCTCCTAGGTGGTTCATGCATCCCAAATCTAAAGGAGATAATCCCTTGATGAGAGGAGCTTATCCCTTTGAAGGAGGGCTTTATCCCTTTGAAGGTGGACCTAGTAACTTCCCTCCATTGCACTATAAATTTAGGCATTGGGTTGGTTGCTGGGGAGGTTAGAAGTTGAACATTTTTTAGGGTAAATGTTGTTGGAATTGAGACTTCCTAGTTAGGCTTGAGAGGAGAGATTACATACCTTTTGGCTTCATTGGGAAGAGAGTGAAACTTGTCAAAGTAGAGGATATTCTTGCTGGACCCTGGGAGGAGCTTGTACAACATCAAGGCACCAAGGTTGTAAAGTTCTTCTTTGATTAAAGTTAATACAATCAGATACATTTTTCTCAACAAATTGTCTTATATGGTTTGTTTCATGAGTTCCTTGATCATCATGATAAATATGCTTGTTATATTGGCTTTTCATGTGCTATTTAATGTGTGTGTTTGTTTGTGTTTGCAGATTCTTTACAAGGGAGCTCATTTGGATCAATGGAGTGTGGCTTCCAAAAACTTGCACTAGACCCGAGGTAGGCCTAAAACACTTTCTTGCCTTTATTTATAAATTGCATATTTAGAGAAAGATAGAATTTGTTTGGTTTTCTTGTCACTAGATATCATTAGATACTAGGGAGGTCGGTCTTGTCCGCAAGAACGACTTATCCAGCCGACGCACGTGTTTGTACCTTAGCTACAATTGATTAAACTTTTCTCATGTTCATCTAGTTTGCACAACCTTTTTCTTCCTTTTTCTCCAGAACCTATATTTTGCATTCTTTTTCAATATTTCCCTATCTTCATTGCCATCTCATCTAGTTACTTTTCTACACGTGTTTGTACCTTAGCTACAATTGATTAAACTTTTTTCATCTTCATCTAGTTCGCACAACCTTTTCCTTCCTTTTGCTCCAAAATCTATACTTTGCATTTTTTTCAATATTTCCCTATCTTCATTGCCATCTTCATCTAGTTGCTTTTCTACACATGTGGATTAAACTTTTCTTTTTCTACAAGTGTTTGTACCTCAGCTATACTTGATTAAACTTTTCTGTTGACTTGTGTACGGTTAAAAACAATTGCTTCACACTCTTTCATCTCCACTTGTATTGGTGCAATAACTTCAACAATTCTATGGTTATATTCATTTATTTTCTCTACTTTTGTTGTAGTTATGGTAATTTTCCATAAACACTTTACTTTTTATCATACTTAGGCTTTGCCAGCAACTCTTCAAGAAAGGCTAATTCAATTTCATAATCAAATTCAACTTTCACTAATAGGTTATCCTCACCTATTGGTATTTTTGAAAAAAAAGTTTTAATTTCATTCTTAACATGAGTATCTACAATAATTACCAAGTTAGAGTTCAAACTCTAATTCGTATTCCATTGGATATGGAAAAATTTTGATTGCAGAAATTCTTTATAGTAAAAATCTTACAAACACTTTAGTATATTAATTTTCTAATATTTTAAAAAATTGAAATGTAAAATTTTAGCATTAAAAATCTCAATAACTTCTTAAGAATTATTTTCATATACTTGAAGAAAATGCATATTTTTACATTAGAATATATGTTCATCCATATACATAATTACAGTGTAGATTATATGAAGCACAACATACATAACTACATTTATTTTTGAAATAAAGTTATATATTGAATATGTGAAAACATTCTTTTAAGTATGTATTTATATGCATCATTACTAATTACTTTCCATGGGACTTAATGGTGTTTTCCCACCATGGAATGGACATAATGAACAATGCTTTAAATTTTGAGAAGATGAGAATTTCTAGAGCTAAAAACAACTATTAATAGCTCCATAATTCCATGCTCTCTCTTCTCAAAATACAAATCACATTGCCCTGATGATGGACTCACCAAGCTAGTCCGAAACGTTGGTTTCATAAATTGTTCACAGGCTTTTTCACAAACATAAAATTCTACCAGCCTGTATGGAATCTCTCTTTAACACCATTAAGTCCCACCATGGAACGGATATAATGAACAATGCTTTAAATTTTGAGAAGATGAGAATTTCCAGAGCTAAAAACAACTATTAATAGCTCCATAATTTCACGCTCTCTCTTCTCAAAATACAAATCTCATTGCCCTGATGATGGACTCACCAAGCTAGTCCGAAACGTTGGTTTCATAAATTGTTCACAGGTTTTTCCACAAACATAAAATTCTACCAACCTGTATGGAATCTCTCTTTAACACCATTAAGTCCCACCATGGAAGGGACATAATGAACAATGCTTTAAATTTTGAGAAGATGAGAATTTCCAGAGCTAAAAACAACTATTAATAGCTCCATAATTTCACACTCTCCTCAAAATAAAAATCACATTGCCCTGATGATGGACTCACCAAGCTAGTCCGAAACTTTGGTTTCATAAATTGGTCACAGGTTTTTCCACAAACATAAAATTCTACCAACCTGTATGGAATCTCTCTTTAACATGTTACAAATACTTAAATCTATTAATTTTTTTAATAGGAATTATCTATTTAAAATGAAAATTTGTCATTTTATAATTTTGTGCAATATAGAAATTATTGTTTTTTATTATTTTAATATAAAAATTACTAATTTACATTTAATTTGCTATTTTATAATTTTTATTACAACAAAAATTATCATTTTTTTATGTTTCTGTACATTCCAATTCCTCATTTTATAAATTTTTTTAATATAGAAATTATTATTTTTTTCTAATAAAAATTTGAAAACAACAAATTTTTCAAATATAAAATCTGTTTTTTCTAATTATTTTTTCCCTATCAAACTCCCTAGAAACACTATAAAATCATACATGTACATTTCAAACTGAAGCCTCTAGCTCACTGGCCGCTACCTTACTACTACCGGTCTTTTTCGGTAGCAGAACATTATGAATATTCAACAACACACCACCATTGGCTATGGTCACCATGCTCAGAAGCTTGCTCAGCTTTTCATCATTTATCATTGCCAACAGAATGTGGTGTGGAACAGTCGTCGTCTTCTTACCATCTCTTGCGGCAATTCCAGACAACTAAAACACCTTGGCAGCAAGATATTCAAGAACAATAGCTAGCTAAACCAGAGCTCCTCCTCCGACAGGCTCAACATACTTTCCTGCTTTGAGAAACCTGGCAATATGCCCAACGGGGATGTGAAGACCGGTCTTCGAGCTCCCGGAACAGATTTCTTACCATCAGCTGATTTCCATCTCGTTGGAAAAAAAAATACTTCATACATAGTACCGAATTCGATTTGGCCGAATTCTTAATCGTACCGAACCGAATCAGCGAATTTTTGAATTTTTTTTACCTATACTTCCGAATTTGGTAACTATGATGTAAAGTATTGGTAACTATGATGTAAAGTTTGTGGCCCCATAAGGGTGTTTTTCTTTTGTTCAGTGATCTGAGATAGAATATTGAAGAAGTCGGTGGCCCATATATGTTCGAGCATGGTTTATGATCGATATGATTGTATGATCATCCAGTGTGTATGATCTGGTGGGTTAATACTATCTTTGACCTGGTGTGATGAAACATTTATTCTGGAGTGAGTACATAGAGCGGTCTAGTGCGTGAGCAATCTGGTGAGAACGGGAAATCGATATTCTGGCATAATTAGAATTTGTCCTAGTTAGAATGTGTGTGACCATGATTTAATGGTGGAAGCGTTTGATCTGACCGATGTTGTTCTGAGTAGGCTAAAACAACGTGCAAATCTTAGTATTTGATAACATCAATGCAATCTGCAGTTCGGGAATCGTCGATTCTTTATACTGATCGACCAGTACCCAAAGTCAACCCTGTCAACTTGGAAATTTCGTTGAAATGCAAATCCTATAGTTTTTGACTCATGAACTGAGGCTATATAATTAGTGGAGAGCCGAATCCATACTTAAAGACCACACTTTTAAAGGAGCAGGCAGTGGGTTTCCCTGACCACGTTGAACCTATCAAGTTTAGGCTCGCAACTAGATTGTTATTTAGGGAATCATTGCGAGAAAATTAGACAGCTCTTTGTGTTTAGTTCTCGATTGAGATTTTCTTAAGAATTTTTCATTTTTAAGGTTATCCATTTATGTAGTTCTTCCAGTTTTTCATTTTGTTTTCAAGTGAATTATTTCAAATTTATATGTCCCAATCCTATTGAATGCTGAGTTCATAAGGTATGGGGAAGTAAATCATATTCTATTGAGTGCAAATGGTTTGAATTTTCTCAAGTAAAGAAGTTCACTGATATAATCAAGTGAGAGTGAGGAAGTCTAAGCTATTAGTGTTTATATATTGAGTTAGTAGTGTAAGGATGTGTTGATTAAAAGGTTGATGATAACGACTTCCTTTCTATATGATTATTGTTTTGGCAATGATTGACCATTATTTTAGTAAAAGGTTTAGGAAATTATCATTATTGAGTATGCTACTCTAAGTTAATAATGGATTATGAGAGTTGTTCATTTTCATGCAATATTGATTTGTTGAAAGTTGTTGTATAGGTCAGAGCTTGGGTTGTGTGATCGTCAAGGTCTTGAACTAGGGAACTTGTAATCTAACCCTAAGGATGATCTCTTATCACAATCAAGATTTCCTAATGATAAAGGGATTGTATTTGTTGTCTGAAATATTATTTTTTGTCGCTAAGATCATAATTTGAGTAATATTCATGTAAAGATGTTTTGGTCTACATGAGTGAGTTTATAGTGATGGAGTTGTTGTGAAATAGGTTGTCCACTCTAGTTTCTACTGATGTTCCATATGTGGTGAGCTAGTGAGATTAGTGAGTAAGTCTTGCTTTGAGTTCTTCAATTTTTTTTAGGACTACTGTTACTAATGTCACTTAGGGATTGAGTTGTTTGTTTAGTATGTTGTGTTAGGGTTTGGAAAACACTGATGTAATCAAGCTTGGCTTTTACTAACAAGTCAAAGATTTTCTAGGATGACAAGTATTAGTCTTGAGTAATTTAAGAGCTATAGGTTGAAAATAAGGGATTGATTTGTCGACCCTTTTATGGTCCAAATATATTGTTGAACATTTGTTGTTGAGTATAGTACTAATGATAGAGTGAATTGTTGTGTTGTTTATGATAGGGATAATTGTTTTCTAGAGATTGATGTTGTTGCTATTATGATAGAGTTGCTCACAATTGATATTTCCTGTGTATGAATAATGTTATGATAGGGATACATGAGAGTAGGAAGATTGATGTTGCAACATATGTTGCCAAGTTTCAAAGCTTATGTTGCATGGATGTATGCATTTCAATGACTGGAGTATGCTTATATTGTTGAGTTTGTTGATATTTTGTGTATCGGTATCTTGCACGAGCATGATGATGTGTTCCAGTGTTGAATTAGGGTTTTTGTTGCAAACATTGTTAGTATGTTGATGAAGCTTTTGTTGCTTTTGCATGATGACTATGAATTACTGAAGTGTTGAGTTGTTGATGAAAGAGGCAAACATTGGTCCAATATTTGTTGATGAGGTCATTTATGATGAAAGAGTGAGTATGAACTTGTTATTACACACTAGGGTATCTTTTAAGGATTTACTTTTCTCCCTATATATAGTATTTTAGGAGACTATTCTTGTTTGAAAATTCATAAATATATAATGTAGGCGAATATTCAATAAAAACCACATAATTTAATAATAAAATCAGTAATGTTTTGGCAAATTTTATCCATTTAATCATATATATGTAAAAAATCATTGGCTTTTAAATGAAATTAGCAAATACGTTTTTTAAAAATGTCTAAAAATTAGTTCGTTTGTGAAATTTCACCTCTAAAAGTCTTCCTATTATACAGGGGGGCTTCACTCAATGAAACTCTCACATATCACATGCATTCATGGCATACTAAGTAATACCCTTAATTTGACTACATATTGGAAAATACCTCTAAAATCATATTATTTAGCCCCCTACCAATACGAACCCAATATAACCTTCCAATTTAAAAAACCCGTACTTTCACTACATATTATAGGTATCCATTTTTCATTAACTTTTTTTATACCCCTTTATCCTTTTTCATTAACTTTGAACTCCATTTGTTATACATGCCAATCTAAAAACACTTTACTCCCTATTATATGCTCAATATATCATGTCATTTTTTCCTCAATATATATCCCCCAATATTAATACATGTGGTATTCTAATGCTACCCAGTGAAGTCCCTGTGCTAATGTTGTTTCCGAATATGGTTGCTATTGAGTTACTGATAACAAAACTTTGAGTGTTGTTAAATAGTGAAGAATTTTTCTAAAAGCTTTTTCTTTTATTTTGAAGTTTTTTCTAAAGGGAGTAGATCCAATTTGAAAATGGATGAAATGGAGGTCCACATTGATTTTAGGGGTTGGTGCCTCTAGCAAGTGTTGGGTGTGGAGCTTGATTATTCTGTATTCAAAGGTATCACCACATTGGACCCCATTTCGAAATGGGGGCAGCAACGCCGCCCATAAAATATTCGCTGTAGGGGGGGTATAGTAATTTCTAGTCAATCTGGGCCATTCATTAGGCGGAGATCTAATGGTAGAAGTTATGTTTAATTTAGGGTTTTTTGCTCTAGAAGGCAACCCCTCACTATATATGAGGGAATTGTATTGCGTCTATGTAGATCTGTATTCTAAGTGAGAAAGAGAGAGGAGATTGAGAGCGAAGAGGGTGTTACAGTGGATCTACTGTAGGTTCTATCTCTTCAGTTTTTTGGATAATATAAAAGCAAAGACTCGTTGTTTCTCCATGGAGGTAGCCCAAACTGGGTGAACCACGTATATTTGTGTCTCTCTTTTTTTATGCATTTTTTTGTGTTTATATTTCTGCAATATTTTATGTGTTCCATTGCTCCATAATATATAATTTACCAACAACTGGTATCAGAGCCGAAGGTATTTTTTTTTGGCTCAAAAAACCGCAGGAGAGAAGGATTCCTGGATCGAGTGGGAGTAATGGCGGAAGATGGTAAGTTTAGGGTCAAGAAATTTAACAGCCAAAAATTCTCGCTGTGGAAGATGCAGATGGAATATTATCTGTATCAAAAAGATCTGTACCTACCATTGGGAAGAAAAACAAAAATGCCAACGGGTATGACAGATGAAGAATGGAACCTTGTCAATAGAGAGGCACTTGGAACAGTACGGTTGTGCCTCGCAGTGTCGATCACCTTCAACATCTCGAAGGAAACAATGATTGAGGGTTTGATTAAGGTGTTGGTGAAACTATATGAAAAACCCTTGGCCTCAAATAAGGTATTCCTTATGAAGCGTTTATTTAATATGAAGATGTCGGAAGGTGGATCTGTTGCAGACCATTTAAATGATTTCAATACTGTTACAAGTCAGTTAAGTTCTGTAGGATTAAATTTTGATGATGAAGTTAGAGCTCTGTTATTCTTGTGCTCATTTCTAGAAAGTTGGAATGGTTTAGTAATGGCCATTAGTAACTATGTTTTTGGATCTAGTACTTTAAAGTTTGATGATGTTATCAATGCTATCCTTAGCGAGGAAATGCGATAGAAAAGATCTGGTGAGACATCGAGTAATTCTTTGAGTGAAAAGTCTATGGGAAGAGAAATGGAGAGAGGAAAGGGCTCAGGATATCGCAGTAAATCAAGGAAAGGCAGATCCAAGTCTAGATCGGGGATACTTTGCTGGAAATGCGGAAAGAAGGGACACCTAAGGAAATACTGTAGATCTCGGAAGGGAAAAGAAGGAGATGCACAACAAGAAAACAATCATGAATAAAATGTGACAGGTGAGGTGTTACAAGATGCTTTGATTCTCTCTTTCGAAAATATTACTGATTCCTGGGTGATAGATTCACAGGCCTCATTCCATGACACATCTGATAAGAAATATTTTCATAACTATGCTCAAGGAGATTTTGGACAAGTCCGTTTGGGTGATGATAAACCCTGTAAAATAGTTGGAATGGGTAAGGTTCTTGTAAAACAGTAGAATGGAAACCAATGGCTACTAAAGGAGGTAAGGCATGTTCTAGATCTGAAGAAAAATCTGATTTCAACAGGGCAGTTAGGCAGTGAAGGTTGTGTGACAACTTTCACGGATAAAGTTTGGAAGGTCACCAAAGGAGCCATCATAATAGCAAAAGGAAAAAGGTTGGTAAATTGTATTTATGCAATGGTATTTCTAACTCTGTTAATGCTTTAACTTCCAAAAGAGTAGATGCAACATTATGGCATCATAGGCTTGGACAAATGAGTGAGAAGGGGATGAAGATCCTTCACTCAAGGAATTTGTTGCCAGGTTTGATGAATGTTGATTTGGACTTCTACGAGAATTGCATTTATGGAAAAGAGAAGAGAGTCAGATTTCTCAGAGCTGGGAAAGAAAATAAGAGTGAAAAATTAGAGCTTGTGCATACAGATGTATGGGTACCTACTCAGGTATCATCTCTCGGTGGCTCTCATTACTATGTTACTTTTATTGATGATGAAACTAGAAAAACTTGGATTTACTGTATTAAGATTAAATCTGATGTATTTGATACTTTCAAGAAATTGAAAGCTTTGGTTGAGGTTGAGACACGAAAGAAATTGAAGTGTCTCAAATCAGACAATGGAGGTGAATAATGCAGCAACGAGTTTGATAGGTACTGTTTAGAGCATGGAATTCGCAAAGAGAAGAGAGTTCCAAGAAAACCACAAGGAAATGGTGTGTCAGAAAGGATGAAAAGAAAAATCATGGAGCGTGCAAGGTGCATGAGATTGCATGCAGGATTGCCTTTACAATTTTGGGCAGATGCTGTAGATACTACTGTTTATCTAATAAACAGAGGGCCTTCAAGCTCCCTGGATGGTGGTGTTCCAGAGGAAGCATGGATAGGTAAAAAGGTAAACTACTCTTTTTTAAATCCTTTTGGTTGTGAGGCCTTTGTCCATATTAATAAAGAAAATAGAACAAATCTTGAGGCAGAATCAAAGAAATGTATCTTTATTGGATATGGTGTTAATGATTTTCGTTATCGCTTATATGATTATGAAAATCACAAAATCATTAGGAGAAGAGATGTAATATTAAATGAAAAGGTCTTGTATAAGAAGTAGTTGCAGGAAAAGAAATAGGAAAAAGAAAACAAAGGATAACAGTTCTTGATGAGATCACTGAAAAAGTAAAGGTGCCTGAAAATAATAATAATAAACAACCATAACAACAGTAACCACTACAACAGCAATAGGCACCCCAAACACCTAAAAGTGGTGTTAGAAGATCTACCAGGATAAGTAGACCCCCTGAACGATACTCTCCTTCATTATATTATTTATTGTTGACTGATTTTGGTGAACCCGAATGTTATGAAGAAGCAATGCAGGTTGATAGTAGGAAGAAGTGGAAGCTAGCCATGGAAGAAGAGATGGACTCCTTAATGCATAACCAAACTTGGGACTTAGTCAGGTTGCTTGCAAGTAAAACTACATTGCAGAATAAATGGGTTTATAGGCTGAAGGAAGAAGATGGAGGAAGACAGAGGTACAAAGCTAAACTTGTGGTGAAGGGGTTTGCACAGAAGAAAGGTATTGATTTTGATGGAATATTTTCTCTTGTTGTTAAAATGACTTCAATCAGAACTATTCTAAGTCTAGTAGCAGCTGAGGATTTGCATATTGAGCAGTTAGATGTAAAGACAACCTTTCTCAATGTGGATTTGGAGGAAGAGATATATATGCAGCAACCACAAGGATATGAGGTAAAAGGGAAGGAGAAACTAGTGCGCAGGTTGAAGAAGAGCTTGTATGGCTTAAAATAGTCTCCAAGGCAATGGTATCTAAAATTTGACAAGTTTATGTATGAACAAGGTTATACTAGATGTCACTCTGATCATTATGTCTATCTGAAAAAGCAAAATGATGGCAGCTATATTATATTGTTATTGTATGTAGATGACATGGTCGTTGCAGGGTCTAACATGCAGGAAATAAATGTGCTCAAAAGAAAAATGGCAAATTCATTTGCCATGAAGGATTTGGGAGCTACAAAACAAATCCTTGGTATGAGAATAACTAGAGACAGAAAAAATCGCAAACTAACATTGTCTTAGAATGAGTACATACAAAAGGAGTTGAAAAGATTTAATATGCACAATGCAAAACTAGTTAGTACACCTTTTGCTAGCCATTTCAAACTTAGTAAGGAAATGTGCCCAAAGACCTAAGAAGACATGGCTTATATGTCTAAAGTTCCATATGCATCAGCAGTTGGAAGCTTAGTGTATGCAATTGTATGCACAAGGCCTGATATTGCACATGCAGTGGGAGTTGTAAGCAGGTACATGAACAATCTAGGAAAGGAGCATTGGATCGCAGTGAAATGGATTCTCAGATATTTTAAGGTACCACAAATCAAGCATTATGCTTTGATGGTTCAAACATTTCTCTACAAGGATATGTTGATGCAGATATGGCAGGTAACAGAGATAACAAGAGGAGCACTACAGGATATGTATTTACTGTATCTGGAACAACTGTTAGTTGGGTTTCAAAAATCCAAAGTGTTGTTGCACTTTCAACAACAAAAGCACAGTATGTTGTTGCTACAGATGCTAGTAAAGAAATGATTTGGTTACAAAGATTTATGGGTGAATCGGGTAAGGAGCATGATATGGCATGTTATACAGTGATAGCCAAAGTGCCATTCATCTTGCAAAGAAATCAACATTTCATTCTAGGACTAAACACATACAACTCAAGTACCATTTCATACGCTCAGTGTTGAAAGATGGAGAGTTGAAGCTAGAAAAGTTACACACTAGCCAAAATCCTGCAGATATGCTAATAAAAGTTGTAACCAGGGAGAAACTGAGAATATGCTCAGTTCCAATGGGTCTTCAAGTATGATGAAGAAGATGAGAAATAACCAGGTCCAAAGAGGATTCATTGTCCAACAAATGAAGCTGCGGTGAGTTGCTATAATCAGTCTCCAAGTGGGAGATTGTTGGGTGTGGAGCTTGATTATCTTCTATATTCAAAGGTATCGCCACATTGGGCCCCAGTTCGAAATGAGGGCGGCAACGCTACCCATAAAATATTTGCTGCAGGGGGGGTCCAAGGGGGGGTGGATGCGACCTTTGCGAAGCCCCTCCCTGGCAGGGGGTTTCGGGGGCAACGTCCCCAAAGCTAAGAATAGACGTAAAATTTCCTTGTAAAAGTATAGTAATTTCTTGTCAATCTGGGCCGTTCATTAGGCTGAGATCTAATGGTATAAGTTATGTCTAATTTAGGGTTTTTTTCCCTAAAAGGAAACCCCTCACTATATATGAGGGAATTGTATTGTGTCTATGTAAATCTGTATTCTAAGTGAGAAAGAGAAAGGATATTCAGAGAAAAGAGGGTGTTACAGTGGATCTCCTATAGGTTGTATCTCTTTAGTTTGCTGGATAATATAAAAGGAAGGACTTGTTGTTTCTCCATGGACGTAGCCCAAACTAGGTGAACCACGTATATATGTGTCTCTCTTGTTTTATGCGTTTCTTTTTGTGTTTATATTTCTGCAATATTTTATGTGTTCCATTTCTCCGTAATATATAATTTACTAACAGCAAGTGGGTGCCAAAAAAATGGATTTAAGGGAGTAGGTTCTTCCTACTGATGGGTTCCAACAAAACGGTGCAAGGGAGTGGGTGCTTCATGCTAGTGTGTGTTGAAAAAACTATGTAAGGGATTCTATGCTTCTTTCTGGTGGTCTCTAACGAAACATTGCAAGTGAGTAGGTACTTCATGTTGGCGACTGCTAACAAAAATGCAAGGGAGTGGATGCTTACTGTTGTTGGGTGTCAAAGGAACATCGTAAGGAATTGGGTGGTCTTTACTAGTTATTGTCAATGAACATATGTAAGGAAAGATTTAAGAAGAGAAGATGAAGAATGGTAGTTTTCTCCCTTTATGGGTTTCCACCTAAAATATTTGTGTTCTTGTGTATGATGTTTATGACTTATTTATATGTTTCTTTATGATTGAATGGCGAAAGAAAAATAAAAATTTATCATCATTCCTAAAACACGGATTCACGCTACCTTCCCTCCCCCTTGCTCAGTATTTCCAAAAATTAGTATTAAAGAAAGTCCTTCAGAAATCAATTTAATAGCTAGAAGGAGACCCAAAAAATTATGACAAGTAAAAGGAAGCACAAGAAGTAGAAAAATCAGAAGAAGAAGGCAATTTAGAAGGATTGTGATTATGCTAGTAATATATTAGATGTAGTGGCAATGCCACAGTTGTAAAAAAGGAACTATAAAATATAGAGGATCTCAAGAAATAAGGATCATTAAGGCATATTTCTCCTCAATGATGAAAACTATTAGGTGTTAACACCCAGGTTGTTCCCTTTGACTCCTGAGGGAATACGGCCCGGGTAACCACTAACCAACCTTTGGGTTATAGGTCCTAGCCTACCTATAATCAGAGAGGGCTCTCTCTTTAAGTTTTAGCTCTGTTTGTGAAAATTTTAGGCTAGTTATGAGTTCAGGGTTTGTTTTAAGAGTTTGGTTGAATGATGTCTTTCAGTACCTAAGGTGACATGTTCAGGCAGTTTTAGACCATTGGGCAATGGAGTCTGCAGTTGCAGTTTGTTTGAATTTGTTGAGTGTGATTATTGAAACAACAGGGCCATTCAAATATTTCATGAAACAAACTTGAAATTGTAATGATGAAGAGTGCTTAACCAGTGGAAGGCATTTAAGAAATTTCCACTGAGTTGGTGATATGAGAAAGAGAGTATTGACCAGGAGCAGGTTTGAATTCCTGAACAATAATCACTGTGAAAGGTATAGTCTGGAAGTGCAGCAATTAAGAATTACACTCTTATAACTATAGCTGAGGAAAACATACATAATAGCTTAGATTGAGTTCAGGGTATTCTATGAATAAATCCTGATACTATTCTTTTTCTTTGCCATTAAACTTGTGAAACAAAGAGACATGAATGGATTAAGAAGATAATAACAAATATAACGAACAGGTTAAAGAAAAATTATTGTTTCATGAGAATACGCAGGAATCCTGTAGCATTCAGCAAGCACCCAAAACGCATCAGACAACATAGAAATTTGGAAATTCCATCAGCTTTGTATATTAAAACTCTGAACATTTACAGCATAGTATCTCCTGATAGAGAAAATCAACAACCCCTGCAAGCTTATGCGAGGGGGAATATATACAATCGGTTATACAAAAATATCTGAACCGCTCAGTCACTTGATAATTAAATGCGCTCACCAACTTTACAAAATAGCAGATAAAGAAGTTATTACTGCTCTAAATACAAAATGAATGCTCTTTAATTCTGTCAAAAGTCTTTTTGACCTTTGGAGGCCACTGAGTCGGTTGAGCGTTCTGCATAAATGCTGAATGATGTGTCTTTATGGCTTTGTCATGCTGTAGCTTTCTCGGCCCTGTCATTTGCAGTTGTCAGTATTGCTTTAGTGGCCGAATCTTTCTGCTGAGTTGGCTCAGTCCACTCTTCTCCATACATACTGAATGCATCAAATTTTCCTGTACATGATAACTTATGTTTTTTGATGAAAAAATTTGATGAGAGGCTCTTGTTCACAGTATCAACTGTATCATTTTGGTCCACCATTCCTGTGTGGGAAATTGATGTCTCAAAATTGCATTTAAGGTCTCATCTGCCTCTGTATATGTGTAGAAGTTTGGAGGCACTTCAAACAAATGTTTGATCTCATTCATAATGAAAAATAAGTTCTCTACTCTGTTATAGAGACTTTGCCCAGATGTTGGCCCTGTTTCCTCTGAGGTACTTGGTCTTACAGTGATCTGATTGGTAGCAAATGTATTGACCCTTTTAGCATAGTTCTCATGTGAAAGTAGTCTCCCTGCGCTGTTCAGTAAGCCAGGAAGACCTCTGCTTTTTAATGCTGCAAACTTGTCCATAAATTTGTTTACTTTTGTCTGCATGTCCTGGCTTCTTCTTTCCAGTGTTTGTACCAGGTCTCTTAATGTAAGGACCCTCTTTATCAGCAGGATAGTTTCAGTTCTGTTAGGGATTCCTATTGCTGCCAGCTGAGGACCTGTACGGTTATTGAGCACGTTAATCATTCTATTGTCTATCTCAAGCATATTGCCTAGAGATGCCCTTGCTCTCTGGACTTCCCTGTGTGCTTTGCCTATGAGCTCCATTTTCTCATAAATGGTCTCTATATACTGCCACTGATCTGTGATTGATTGGCCAATCTTGGCCCATAAAACTATCTTGAGCTCAGCCACCACTTTGTCAAGGGTGAGCTCTTTCTCCAACTCCTTTATATTCTCTTTGAGAGCCTTCACTTCTCTTCCCTTTTCAGCTATGCTTTGCTTTGACTTGTCATATTTTTCATTCAGCTTAGCTAAATTCTCCCTGGCTTCATTTAACTCTGCCATTTGGGATTCTAAGGCCCGAATTTCATTCTTCAGCGTCTGCATATCAAGGCTTGGAGCCTGCTCTGTTGTTGGTGCTGGTGCTGATGTAGATGGCGCTGTTTGAGCTGTCTGCTCTGTAGGAGGAGCAGTGGTTTGAGGAGATTCCTCAAGGTTGATTATTTGTGGAGGGGGCTGTGATGTTTGGCCTCCTTCCTTCTGTTGTAGGGCTGCCTGCAGCGCAGCCTTTGACTCTCCCAATTTCTCCTCTGTCTGGATCAGCTGTTTGTATAATGATACCAGCATAGCTGCTGCATCTTGGTCATGCCTTAGCTGGGCAACCTCTTCTGTTTGAGGATGAAGAGTTGTTGGGATCTTGATCATTTTTCTTAATGCTGCCATGTCTGCATCTCTTAATTTCAACAACGCTTGTATAGCCTTGGTGTCCTTGGGATCATGCCCAAGCTCTATGATGATATCCTCCAACGCTTTGATTCGGTTGTCTTTTGCTTGGGAGGATGCTTTCTCCAACTCAAGTTGGGCAGCTGTGTTGTTTAGGCTATTTTCCAGCCTATAATTTACCAATGTTTTGTCTGCAAGGGTGGCATATACCATCTCACCCGTTTGCTTGTGCAATTCAATCTGATCCATAGGGTGGATGTCTTTTGCAAGGACCTCAAGGTTGGTCCTTATGTAGTCTGCAGCTGACTGTGGCTGCAGCATGGTTGGCATGAAATGACTCATTATCATTTTGCCCTCATGTACATCATATGCAGACATCAACCTCTGTTGGTTTGTAGGAGCCATTTTCAACAAGTGATTGTAGAGTTGTATCTTGAGTGGCTCATTCCTCTTTTTGATATCAATAAATTGTTGTTTGATGCCTGTTTCAGCTCCCCTTTGGTGGCTTGAGGAGCTGACTTCTCCTCCAACTGTCCTTTCCTGTTCCTGCTGAAAGGAACTTGCAGATGCTTCCATGCTTGGTGGGCCCATGCCCAAAGATTTCCCCATAGGCATTTCTTCTTCTGAAAGGGGATTTAGCCTCTGTCTTTTCTCCCCTTGAGTTGTGGATGTGGTGAGGGGAGTCTCCTACTCTCTATCCCTCTTCCGATTTCTGTCTTCATTTTGTGGGGTTTGGAGGACCGAGGCCTCCACGGTTGTTTCCTGCCTAGGAGGCACAGTTTCTTGTGCCTGCTGCCCAGTGGATATTGGGGCTTCAACTGTTTTTTCTTGCTGCACTTGCTGCTCCTGTTTTTGTTGTTCTTCTTGTTGTTGTACTTCTTCATGAGGTGGCTGTTCTGGCTCCATCTGTTTCTCTTTGCCTTTGCTGGAAGCCTGATAAGTAGCTTTGGCTGCTTGCTGATGTGCTGTAGAAGATGAGGCAGCTGCTCCAAGTTGCCTTTGATATGAAGAGGAAACCTATCCACAAGTTTCCAAGTCAGCCTCCTTTTCAATATTCTTTGCCTCTCTTTGAATCATTTTCTCTCTAGTAATTGCCTCTTCTAGGGTGCCCTCTTTCCAACTTAGTAGATTGGTATATTTCTCAATATGAGGCAATCTAATGTGAGCATAGCCACCCAATTTATGTTTTACCCTCCTGAGAGAAATGAAGTGATTAGGGTCATTAGGTACCCAGCGAAAACTGGTTTCCAATCGGAGGGCCTGTAGCATTCCATCTGCTTCCTTCCATCACTCCTCCCTTATGTTGTAAAGAAAAGGGCCTAGCTGGTTTCTGACTTTTAGTTGCACTTTCTTGTTTTTACTATGGAAATGGATTTGGTCTGCATTTCCAAACTGCCTGAAATACTCCAAGGCAAATAGTCTCATAGGGACATATCTTGGCAACCTATAAGGGTCCAACTCACAACCATATATTCTGATTACTGTATGGTGTTGGTAAAAGTACCAATCACCAATGATGTAGGTCTTAGAGAGATGGAGAATTCTTTGCATTTCATCGGTAAATCTCGGAGGAGGAACACCAAATAACAAAGTCATAACTGGATGAACGAAAAGGTCTATGAATTCACAGTATGTGTATGGTGAACAAGAGGTATGATGAAAAACTGAAGTCCAAAACACAACCGACCTTGGATTTCCCTGGGCATCAAGTTTCTTGAGAGGAATAGGGAAACTGTTAGGTTGATAAAATACGAACAGATGATATATGTATGAGGTGTATCTAAACACCTTTTCCATTTCTAGATTCATCAGTTGCTCATGAATCTTGTTTGCAATGTATTCAGCATAGTCATAGTGCACAGCAGGAGGTTTCCCAGGAGAAAATATGGACAGCATGGCCATAATGGTGTTATCAACATCCTCAACTCCCTTGTAGCCCAGGACATAGCTAATCAAATCTACAAGCATTTTTCCCAAGTCATTGAGATATGGATTTCCAATAGGAGGCGTTCTCACAGTTTCAGAGCTTGGCTGAATAAATAACTGATTAATTTTGATGATTTGGGCACTGGACAGGTTGCCCCCCTTCTTTAATAAGTCCAACATGGAGAGAGGAGTCAATGGTCTTGCAGTGTGAAAGTGCAGCATCTCATTTATGGCCTCAGGGGTAATATGGAACAAGACTGAGCCTGTGGAATTGAGAACAGCTCTCTAACATGGATCATAGCATTCACAGCATCTATGGATCAAGTCTGGAAGGGAATTGACTTGAGAAAGGTTAAAAATGGGCAAATTGGAGTCCCATATCCCCAAAATATCAGCTCCACTGAGGTGTTGGGCCTTTAACTCATTCATCATATGGATGTTAAATTTGGAATTCATTGGAAATGACTCTATCATCTGATAATCTTTATCACCCAGGGCCTTCCATTCTAACTCTCTTTGCAGGGCATTCAGAGGTGGGATATTTAATGCTATTGGTGTTTCCATGGCTAAGTAGGACTCTGATTTGTACGTGAACTGGTGTTTACTGATCATAGCAACACAGAGGGGTATCTCCGAAACAGAGAGGCGAATTGCAGAGGAGCAGAGGGTAAATGGTAGTGAAGCAATTGAAATATAGCACAGAGAATTGATAGAGCAAATTCCAGGACTGGTAAACTCTCTCCACATTGAATTAGTGGAGCTCGGGTCTTTAAGTTCACGAATGCGCGAATTAACTATGAATTTAGGTAAATTTGGCTAAATGCAGGTTCTGCAGAGGAGTTTCGACCCAACAATCGAAAATAGACACTGGTACCGGGGACTGTCTGGTAAATACAGTGTTCTCACTCTTTTTAAGCTAGCTTTGGACAATTATGGACAAAACCAAGCGCGGAGGGAATGATTTGGATAAATACCTTGTGAATTGCCAGCAATGGTTACAAATGCAGGTGGATTGGACGCGCCCACGGTCTTTGTAGCGATTTCTGCAGGTTGGCGACGGATTGGTCGTAATTCGCATGCAGGGGGAGCAATAGTTGTTTTTGCAAAAAGTGAGAAAAAACGCAATTTTCGGCGAAAATATGGACTTTTGGGTCATTGGCGCCTTTTTTTGGATGACGTCAGCATGACGTCATCCGGTGGGGTCAGGTTCGGGTGACGTCAGCATGATGTCATCGAGTGACGTGGCGGCCTGTGAGTGGTCCACGGGGATTGCATAGGTGGCAGACATGTCGGAGCGCTGGCGGGCGGGGGTGCTGACAGGGCACCGAGTTGAACTAACGTGGGCGTGACGTAGCGGTGATGTGGGCAGGCGGTAAACCACAAGCGGTATATGGTTTTTCTTGGACCGCTTTGGATACGGTCGTGGTTTTGTCAAAGGGCGGCCCGAGAGAATATGGGGGTGATGCGTGGCAGAGGCCTGACGTCACCCTCTGACAGTTTCTCGGGCGATAAAGTGCAATCACCGGGGCCGACCCGATATGGATATGGGCCGTCGGATGGGAAAGCCCAGATCCGACGGTCGACGGGTCAATAAGATGTCAAGGCGATACGGAAGCGGGCGGGCATATAAAATAATATTATTCGGTAGAATACGCGCCCGACGAAACATTAGAAAAGTGGGTTTTCAACTGTATTACGGGTAAAATGGATTATGCACAGGTTTGGTTACAAAACTGAGTTTAGGCAGTTAATCCAAGTAGATATTAGATTAATTCCAGGATTAATTTATCGGCGCTCTTTGGGTCGCGCTCTAATGTTTAGCGCTCAAACCATTTTAAAGCCAAACTTAGAGCTATAATTCTCGGGGAAAGGGATACTTAGATATTTTGGGTTTACTGCATAATTTACATAGTAATAGGGGAATAGGGGGTATAGGGAGTTACATAGTAAGAAGTTAGGGGTTAAGATGAGTGGAAGAGGTGGATGAGGAGTGGAAACACTAAGTTTTATATGGAATCAACTTAGTTTAGGAAGTAGATCAAAATGAAAAGAATTTTACACAAGAAATGTGGCTTTTAAAGAAACAAGAACCACCATAAGACCTTGACTTTCTTTCATGAACATAACTGGTAATGGGATGTTAACAATGAATGTGAGGGGGGGTAAGCAGGAAGTTAGACATGCTCCTTTGTATTGCTGCAAGATGATGGAGGAGGAACTTCTCTATCCACTGATGTTTCCTTTATATTAGACCAACAAAATTCAATTGAAAGGAATGACATTTCTGCAACCCCCTCTACCTACCCATTAACTTGCCTAGCATTTTTTGTTTCTTCATGGAGGGTGCATTTAGACTTGCAGACCCTCATGTGCCTTTTCTTTTCTTTTGGCTTTTTCTTTTGATTTTCTATCTAGAACTACCCTTATTGCTTCCAAGGTCCCAGATTAAGCAGTTGGAAACCTTAATTCTCTACCTAACTACTGGTCTGCCAAGATTGAACAGTTTGGACAGACTTCTTTCTCTATTCTACAATGGAAAATTGAAACATGGCATGATCCAGATTAGGCTGTTGGACCATCCATCCAAAATTTGAGTCAACATCAAGCTATGTACACATATTACCTTCTCTTGAAAATATGGGATCTTTGCATCACCAAAGCAAAGCATATTTGGAACTTTCTTTGCCAATCATGAAATATGAAACCTATTGGTATAGGTATCTAACAGTGGCTCCACATGGGGATCATTTTTCCATTTGAAAGACCAAGAACAGCAGGTCAGAATGCCTTGGCCCTTGACTTCTTTTATCAAAACTTGGAGTTTTCCTCCTTGAAATCTCAAAATTGTGCTCTTCCCATCTCGGTAGATCTCTGAACTTATTTGCCTTTTGCTGATAACTTACAAGACTTGGGAAGCTGCATTTCCTACATGCTAACAGAAAATAGTATATACACCTGAGTATGTACAAGGGAGGATTCAGTTACAGACATGGATAGTAGTCAAAATAGTGCTTCAACATCTTGCCATTCACAGGACCTTCATCCAAATCAGCTTCATCAAGACTTTTAAGGAAGTAAGTATTGTTTCCTTGTACTGCTTGAATAGCAAATGGTCCTCTCCAAAGGGAATCAAATTTTCCATGTTTTCCTTTATCTTCCCTTCTTGAATCCCACTTGAGGACTTTGTCACCAATGTTGAAATCTTCAGCCTTAGTCCTTCTATCAAAAGCTTTCTTTAACTTTTCTTGTAAAACTTGAACTCTGCTATAAACTTGGTCTCTAGTTTGCTGCAAACATATTATTTGATTGATCCTTCTTTGCATGTCATTGGGCTCAGCTTGACTTTCTTGAAGTAGTTTCATAACAGTAACCCCTATTGATGAAGGAAATCTGACTTCTAATCCATAGACTAACTCATATGGGCTGACCCCAATTGATCTCTTGGTTGTTAGTCTATCTGCCCATAAGGCATTGACCAGCTTCTTATGCCAATTCTTCTTATTTTCTTCCAACACATTCTTTATGATGTTTCCAAGGCTTTTATTTGATGATTCAGCAAGGCCATTTCCTTGGGGATAGTATGGAGTAGAATGGCCCAAGGTAATGTGGAATTTGTGGCAGAAGTTCACCATCTTCTTGGATCTAAAGGCAGCAACATTGTCTGTTATGATCTTATCAGGACAACCAAATCTAGACAATATGTTATTCTCCAAAAACTAAATGATTGTTGAATCATTTGCCTGTCTACATGGGATGGCCTCAATCCATTTGGTGAAATAGTCTGTGGCTGTGAGGATCCATCTATGTTGGCCTGAAGATGAGGGATGAATTTCCCCAATGAAATCCAAGCCCCATTGTTGAAAAGGTCTCTCTGTTGCAATAGGCCTCAAAGGAAGTGGCAGTAACTTTCTCTTTCCCTCAAACACTTGGCATTTATGACATGAGGTGGTAAATTTTTTGACATCAGAGAAAACAGTGGGCCAATAGTAACTAGCCCTCAATATCTTATCCACAGTGGACTTCCAATACAAGTGTCTGCCACAATCACCTGCATGAAATTCTTTCATGACATTGTTAGTCTCATTCTCAATTAAGCCATTTAACAATATACCCTCATGGTTTTTCCAAAGCAAATTGCCATCCATGACATAAAATCTTGAAGCTTTCATTTTTAGGAACCTACATTTAGTTCTGGACAATCCTGGGGGAGCACACAGGTTTTGCAATATATAACAGATATCAGAATACCGCAAAGATTGTTCAAAGGCTGCATTGATCTTTGGAGTCGCCAGCTCCGGTTCACTGTCCAGTTGGTTGATGTCCAAGGCTTGGAAATTTGTTTCAGACATTAATTTGGCCAAACGTTGCCCTTTTATCAGTTTTGTAGGTTTTATTTCAATGTCAAATTCTAAAATGTTGGCAATCCATTTTCCTCTTCTGCCCTCTAAGTTCTCTTGAGTAAGTATGTCTTTCACAATGGGACTTGGTACATAAGCTATAACATGGGAGTATAGGATATAAATCCTAAAGTCTTTGATGGCTTTGACCAAAGCATATGCTTGCTTTTCCATGATCTGATATTTCAGGGGTGCATCTATGAGAGCTCTACTAAAGAAAGCAATAGGTCTCTCATTTCCTTGGTCATCTTTCTGTAATAAGACAGCAGCAATAGTATGCTGGGAGGAAAAAGAGAAAATGATAAACTCTTTGTCAAATTTAGGATTTGTTAAGACTGGAGTTTGGGTAAGGGCCAATTTTATTCCTTCAAAAGCTTGATTTGCTTCTACTGTCCATTTTACTTTTGAATCCTTTTTTAGCATGTTATTTAGTAATCTGCTCAATTCTGCCAAATTTGGGATAAATCTCCTTAGGAAGTTGATCTTCCCCAAGAATGCTTGTAATTCTTTGATGTTTCTTGGGTGGGGCATTTGCAAGATGGCCTGTATTCTGTCTGGGTCAATCCTAATGCCATCCTTTGAAATAATATGACCCAATAACTTGCCTTCTTCCAAACCAAACAGGGATTTCTTGGGATTTAAGGAAATTCCATATTTCCTACAAGTTATGGATATTTGCCTTAGATGTTTCAAATGTTTTTGGTCAGGTTTTGAGAAAGGTGTGAGGTCATCTAAATTGATGACAAGGAAATCATTAATTTCTTTGGCAAACACAATATCCATTACTCTTTGAAAGGTAGCTCCAGCATTTTTCAACCCAAAAGGCATTTTGACATATTTGAAGGTTCCCCATGAGGTTGTGAATGATGTTTTGTCCTGATCATCAGGGTGAACTAAGATCTGGTTGAAACCTGAGAATCCATCAAGTAAAGAAATTCTAGAGGCCCCCACTACTCTTTGCAAGATGTGATCCATCTTGGGTAAGGGGTAATTATCTTTTAGGGATACTTGATTTAAGTTCCTCAGATCAACACAAAGCCTTATTTTACCAGTTTTCTTTCTTGTAGGGACCAAATTTGAAATCCAGTCTGAGAATCTGATTGGTGCTATGATGCCAGCTTTAAACATTTTTTGTACCTCTTTTTCAATTGAAGGGAGAAGCATACGATTGATTCTCCTCAATTTCTGTTTAAAGGGTTTTTGATTGGGCTTGAGAGGGATAGTGTGTTGAATGACAGAGGTGTCATAGGACTTTAAATCCTCATAACTCCATGCAAAGACATCTTGGAATTCTTTAAAGAGGTCAATGTATTTAGGCTTCTGATCAGGTGGTAAAGATGCAAACAATTTAATTATCTTGGGGTTTTCAATAGTTCCAATGTTGCACTCTTCAATGGCAGCATTAAGAGGCTGCAATTTTGGTTTTCTAGGGACATCATTTGAGTCAAAAATGTCCTCTAATGGAGCTAGGTCTGTTGGAAGAAAATTGTCTTTCAATTGTATAACTTCAGCTTCAGCATCAACTATTTCCTCAGAATGTAATTGTTCAAGTTCTTGTATTTTCTCCTGGTCAAAGTTTGTTGGACAAAGCATTTGATTCGCTGTTTTGAGTGAGATATTTGTTTGGTGCTGTTCACCTAGTATTTGTGAATCACTTGCAGCCTCAGTATCAATGTTTAGTCCTGAAAATTCTTGCTGCAAAGTCAAGAAATTGTTTATTTGTGTGTCATCCTCAAACACTTGCCAGTCTTTAACATTGTTTGGGACTGAAGGTCTGTGTTTTATCTCAGCTGTAAAGAAATGCTGGGGTTCAAAAGGTAGTTTACAAGTGCTTGCAAATGTAGCCAAACTATGAGCATGAAGATTATGGGTTCTAGGAATTTTGGTAATTTGAAATTCAGTGAAGGAATTTAGTATTTCAGTAGCAGGAGACCTATAAGATCTCAGTCTTCTATCATTAGTGACAAAATTTCCCTTTACTTGTTGGATAATTAGGTCTGAGTCTCCTAGGATTGAAACTTTTATGGCTTGTAAGGATTTTACTAGCTTGAGGCCTAGTAAGAGAGCTTCATATTCTGCCATATTTTTGGTGCACCTGAAGTTTAACCTGTAGGCTCGGCCCTCTGCATGACTGTTTTGTTTGTTATGTATCCAAACCCCCGCTCCTGCCCCTAATTTTTTGACTGATCCATCAAACTCAAGGAACCATAAGATCTCCTGTTTTAAGGGATTTTCAACATTCTTTCTATAATTTGGGATTATAAGTTGGAGTTCTTGTTTGTCATCTGGTTTATCTTTTAGGAGTGACTCATCAATTGGTTTCTCAATTTGGATCTCTAGGGGACTTGGTTGCTTACTCTCATGCATGTTTTGTTCAAGTGTGACTGATTTATTATCACTCTCAGGACTTGTATCATCATTGAACAGAATGAAGGAATCCATATCTAAATGGACTGCATAAATAGGGAAATTTTGAGGCTTTTCTTCACTGCTCACCATGTATTTCATAAGTGACTCTCTATATAGCCTCTTGGGTTGACCAAAGACTGAGATGGTGGCATATGACATGTCTAATTGTAGGGAACCCTGAAGTTTAGGCCCCCGTGATCTTGATAACAACATTCCATATTTGGGTGGGATATCAGCAACTACAACATCCATTAAGATTGTTTTGTTTGGATACTGGACAAGGGATACACATAGATCTTTTATCAAACCTAAACACTTAACTTCGCTGGAGTCAAATGAAAATAGGTCCTTATATGGTCTTGTAATGTCTAGGTTAAGTCTCTCCATCACTGATTTAGGCATAAGGTTATGAGAAGAACCTGAGTCAAACATTGCATTGTGTAATATTTTATCATGAACATGCAAGCTGACATAGAAAGGTAAGATCCCTGTAACTGCTGTCTTTCCATCGACCTTTGGACCGAAAAGTAGTTCTGGGTATCATCCAACACATTGACATCATCTTTACTATGAGCAAGTTGAAGGGACTTTTTGACTTGTTGTTTGTAAATGTCATGCTTGGCTAGCTCTGAAAGAGGAATGGCTCTCTTCAATTTTCCAATTTCAGCTTCTAAGTCAAAGGGTTTTTCAGATTGGACCTTGGTGTTGTGGTTGACAACCCTTTCTTTGTTGTTCAAATTTTCTTCTTGGTTTTCACTCTGATCTTTAGGCTTGTCCTTTTTACTCATCCTCTGCGAAGTAATGCTTGGATTAGGCTGCAAGGGTGATGCAGCCATTGCTTGTTGATTTGGGGAAGATGTTTCAGTTATTTCTTCAACTGTTACTTCCTTTGTAATTGAATCAGTCTTGTCAATTGGCTCTGTGACAATGGTTTTCTTGGGCAGAGGAGTGTCCTTTGTTTTCTCAGGCTGTGTCACATTTATGGTTCTGCTCCTTAGCTTGTATTGTTTATGAACTTCATAAACAGCTGTGTCATAGCCTTGTTGAAAGTCGAATGACTCACCTGACTTGGTTTGGAACTATTTACTATCATCATCCTTATGATCTTCTTGACTCAGGAAAACTTGTTGATCATCATTCAGGCCCATTAGGTTAATGTGGGTGTCATCTATTTGTTCATTAGAAGTGGATGCTTCTGTATAATTTTCTTGGAACGGAGGTCTAATCTCTGGTTCAGAATTAGCTTTACCAACATTGGGATTTTGGTTTCTTCTAAAATTTGGATTCCTAATAGGATTATTCTGTGGTGCTTCCCATGATGACTTCCTCTCAACTGATTCTACTCTGTCACCTAATCTCTGCATACCAGTGATTATTGCATCCAATTTTTGATCCCAGCCTGAAGGCTCTTCTTTAAAGGTAGTCTTTCTCTCAGTTCTTGTCCTATTTCTCTTGGCTATTAGGTTAGCTTCTACACTTACTGCTATATCTTGCATTTCAGCTAAAGTTCGGGAAGCCCTTTCCCTTAATTGATATGCCATATCTGAATCAAACCCATCAGGAAAGGTATATAAGGCTAGATCCAGTGGGGGTCTAAGATTTTGGGGAATAGCATTGTAGACATTGTTAAACCGGGCACAGTAGTCCAGGGCAGTTTCTTGGGGACCTCTTTTGATAGTATTGTATTCAGATAATATATGGAGTGGGTGCCTTTTCTTCTCCCATCTGTTGATAAATGTTTGATAGAGGGCTTGAGGGTCAGCTATTGAGTTTGCTGCAAGTGACCTAAACCATGTTCTTACATCCCCTGTTAAGCTTTGCACAAAAATTTTCATTCTAAACCCATCATCATCTATTTCGTAGTTTTCAAAGTAGTCCTGCATTTTCTTAGTATGTTGAAGGGCTGGATATGAGCCACAACCATCAAAGTATGAGATCTTGCTTTGGTACTCTTGAGGCAAAGGAGCTGGATTGGCCGGTAACTGCAGTGGGGCATATCTATTAGCCATGTTTGGTGGGACAACAGGGATAACAGGGATGAATGGGACAAGTGGAGGAAATGGGATGAAAGGGGTGTGTGTATTTGATGGAGTGGTTGAAAGGATACCTTGTGAAGTGGATGAAGAACTAGGAGATTGTGGGCCAGTTGTATGAGGATGTAGAGAAGCTTTAGCAGGGGTTGGAATGTCAGTTTGGAGACCTGCTTCCGAACTTGAATCTGATAAAGTGCTTTCTGATTTGTGTCTCTTGAGGATTCTTACAATCAAGTTTGGATTTTGAAACTCAGGTGCTGGATCAGGATCTGGGTTTGATCTTGTATAACGAGTTTTCTTCTTGGGAGCTAGCTTCTATAACTTTCTTTGTGAGAATTTCTAAGGAGGTAGTGATCTTTTGACAAGTACTGGTCAGTTATGGCATGACTATATGAAAATTAATACTGAATAAAGATTTACTGAGGCAGCTTTTATATACTCCTACAAATGCAAAGCAGAGGTAGTTTCTAAGGCTATCTGGCTGTCACTCAGGCTTTATCTACAACATTAAGAATCAGATGAGAGGTTGCAAAGTTTATCCAGGTCCCCAGCGGAGTCGCCATTTATGTTAACACCCAGGTTGTTCCCTTTGACTCCTGAGGGAATACGGCCGGGGTAACCACTAACCAAGCTTTGGGTTATAGGTCCTAGCCTACCTATAATCAGAGAGGGCTCTCTCTTTAAGTTTTAGCTCTATTTGTGAAAATTTTAGGCTAGTTATGAGTTCAGGGTTTGTTTTAAGAGTTTGGTTGAATGATGTCTTTCAGTACCTAAGGTGACATGTTCAGGCAGTTTTAGACCATTGGGCAATGGAGTCTGTAGTTGCAGTTTGTTTGAATTTTTTGAGTGTGATTATTGAAACAACAGGGCCATTCAAATATTTCATGAAACAAACTTGAAATTGTAATGATGAAGAGTGCTTAACCAGTGGAAGGCATTTAAGAAATTTCCACTGAGTTGGTGATATGAGAAAGAGAGTATTGACTAGGAGCAGGTTTGAATTCCTGAACAATAATCACTGTGAAAGGTATAGTCTGGAAGTGCAGCAATTAAGAATTACTCTCTTATAACTATAGTTGATGAAAACATACATAATAGCTTAGATTGAGTTCAGGGTATTCTATGAATAAATCCTGATACTATTCTTTTTCTTTGCCATTAAACTTGTGAAACACAGAGACATGAATGGATTAAGAAGAGAATAACAAATATAACGAATAGGTTAAAGAAAACTTATTGTTTCATGAGAATACGCAGGAATCCTGTAGCATTCAGCAAGCATCCAAAACGCATCACACAACACAGAAATTTGGAAATTCCATCAGCTTTGTATATTAAAATTCCGAACATTTACAGCATAGTATCTCCTGATAGAGAAAATCAACAACCCCTGCAAGCTTATGCGAGGGGGAATATATACAATCGGTTATACAAAAATATCTGAACCGCTGAGTCACTTGATAATTAAATACGCTCACCAACTTTACAAAATAGCAGATAAAGAAGTTATTACTGCTCTAAATACAAAATGAATGCTCTTTAATTCTGTCAGAAGTCTTTTTGACCTTTGGAGGCCACTGAGTCGGTTGAGCGTTCTGCATAAATGCTGAATGATGTGTCTTTATGGCTTTGTCATGCTGTAGCTTTCTCGGCCCTGTCATTTGCAGCTGTCAGTATTGCTTTAGTGGCCGAATCTTTTTGCTGAGTTGGCTCAGTCCACTCTTCTCCATACATACTGAATGCATCAAATTTTCCTGTACATGATAACTTATGTTTTTTGATGAAAAAATTTGATGAGAGGCTCTTGTTCACAGCATCAACTGTATCATTTTGGTCCACCATTCCTGTGTGGGCAATTGATGTCTCAAAATTGCATCTAAGGTCTCATCTACCTCTGTATATTTGTAGAAGTTTGGAGGCACTTCAAACAAATGTTTTATCTCATTCATAATGAAAAATAAGTTCTCTACTCTGTTATAGAGACTTTTCCCAGATGTTGGCCCTGTTTCTTCTGAGGTACTTGGTCTTACAGTGATCTGATTGGTAGCAAATGTATTGACCCTTTTAGCATGGTTCTCATGTGAAAGTAGTCTCCCTGCGCTGTTCAGTAAGCCAGGAAGACCTCTGCTTTGTAATGCTGCAAACTTGTCCATAAATTTGTTTACTTTTGTCTGCATGTCCTGGCTTCTTCTTTCCAGTGTTTGTACCAGGCTTCTTCATGTAAGGACCCTCTTTATCAGCAGGATAGTTTCAGTTCTGTTAGGGATTCCTATTGCTGCCCGCTGAGGACCTGTACGGTTATTGAGCACGTTAATCATTCTATTGTCTATCTCAGGCATATTGCCTAGAGATGCCCTTGCTCTCTGGACTTCCCTGTGTGCTTTGCCTATGAGCTCCATTTGCTCATGAATGGTCTCTATATACTGCCACTGATCTGTGATTGATTGGCCAATGTTGGCCCATAAAACTGTCTTGAGCTCAGCCACCACTTTGTCAAGGGTGAGCTCTTTCTCCAGCTCCTTTATCTTCTCTTTGAGAGCCTTCACTTCTCTTCCCTTTTCAGCTATGCTTTGCTTTGACTTGTCATATTTTTCATTCAGCTTAGCTAAATTCTCCCTGGCTTCATTTAACTCTGCCATTTGGGCTTCTATGGCCCGAATTTCATTCTTCAGCTTCTGCATATCAAGGCTTGGAGCCTGCTCTATTGTTGGTGTTGGTGCTGATGTAGATGGCGTTGTTTGAGCTGTCTGCTCTGTAGGAGGAGCAGTGGTTTGAGGAGATTCCTCAAGGTTGATTATTTGTGGAGGGAGCTGTGATGTTTGGCCTCCTTCCTTCTGTTGTAGGGTTGCCTGCAGCACAGCCTCTGACTCTCCCAATTTCTCCTCTGTCTGGATCAACTATTTGTATAATGATACCAGCATAGCTGCTGCATCTTGGTCATGCCTTAGCTGGGCAACCTCTTCTGTCTGAGGATGAAGAGTTGCTGGGATCTTGATCATTTTTCTTAATGCTGCCATGTCTGCATCTCTTAATTTCAACAATGCTTGTATAGCCTTGGTGTCCTTGGGATCATGCCCAAGCTCTATGATGATATCCTCCAACGCTTTGATTCGGTTGTCTTTTGCCTGGGAGGATGCTTTCTCCAACTCAAGTTGGGCAGCTGTGTTGTTTAGGCTATTTTCCAGCCTATAATTTACCAATGTTTTGTCTGCAAGGGTGGCATATACCATCTCACCCGTTTGCTTGTGCAATTCAATCTGATCCATAGGGTGGATGTATTTTGCAAGGACCTCAAGGTTGGTCCTTATGTAGTCTGCAGCTGACTGTGGCTGCAGCATGGTTGGCATGAAATGACTCATTATCATTTTTCCCTCATGTACATCATATGCAGACATCAACCTCTGTTGGCTTGTAGGAGCCATTTCCAACAAGTGATTGTAGAGCTGTATCTTGAGTGGCTCATTCCTCTTTTTGATATCAATAAATTGTTGTTTGATGCTTGTTTCAGCTCCCCTTTGGTGGCTTGAGGAGCTGACTTCTCCTCCAACTGTCCTTTCCTGTTCCTGCTGAAAGGAACTTGTAGATGCTTCCATGCTTGGTGGGCCCATGCCCAAAGATTGCCCCATAGGCATTTCTTCTTCTGAAAGGGGATTTAGCCTCTGTCTTTTCTCCCCTTAAGTTGTGGATGTGGTGAGGGGAGTCTCCTACTCTCTATCCCTCTTCCGATTTCTGTCTTCATTTTGTGGGGTTTGGAGGACCGAGGCCTCCACTGTCGTTTCCTGCCTAGGAGTCACAGTTTCTTGTGCATGCTGCCCAGTGGATATTGGGGCTTCAGCTGTTTGTTCTTGCTGCACTGGCTGCTCCTATTTTTGTTGTTCTTCTTGTTGCTGTACTTCTTCATGAGGTGGCTGTTCTGGCTCCATCTGTTTCTCTTTGCCTTTGCTGGAAGCCTGATAAGTAGCTTTGGCTGCTTGCTGATGTGCTGTAGAAGATGAGGCAACTGCTCCAAGTTGCCTTCGATATGAAGAGGAAACCTGTCCACAAGTTTCCAAGTCAACGTATTTTTCAATATTCTTTGCCTCTCTTTGAATCATTTTCTCTCTAGTAATTGCCTCTTCTAGGGTGCCCTCTTTCCAACTTAGTAGATTGGCATATTTCTCAATATGAGGCAATCTAATGTGAGCATAGCCAACCAAATTATGTTTTACCCTCCTGAGAGAAATGAAGTGATTAGTGTCATAAGGTACCCAGCGAAAACTGGTTTCCAATCGGAGGGCCTGTAGCATGCCATCTGCTTCCTTTCATCCCTCCTCCCTTATGTTGTAAAGAAAAGGGCGTAGCTGGTTCCTGACTTTTAGTTGCACTTTCTTGTTTTTACTATGGAAATGGATTTGGTCTGCATTTCCAAACTGCCTGAAATACTCCAAGGCAAATAGTCTCATAGGGACATATCTTGGCAGCCTATAAGGGTCCAACTCACAGCCATATATTCTGATTACTGTATGGTGTTGGTAAAAGTACCAATCACCAATGCTGTAGGTCTTAGAGAGATGGAGAATTCTTTGCATTTCATCGGTCAATCTCGGAGGAGGAACACCAAATAACAAAGTCATAGCTGGATGAACAAAAAGGTCTATGAATTCACAGTATGTGTATGGTGAACAAGAGGTATGATGAAAAACTGAAGTCCAAAACACAACCGACCTTGGATTTCCCTGGGCATCAAGTTTCTTGAGAGGAATAGGGAAACTGTCAGGTTGATAAAATACGAACAGATGATATATGTATGAGGTGTATCTAAACACCTTTTCCCTTTCTAGATTCATCAGTTGCTCATGAATCTTGTTTGCAATGTATTCAGCATAGTCATAGTGCACAGCAGGAGGTTTCCCTGGAGAAAATATGGACAGCATGGCCATAATGGTGTTATCAACATCCTCAACTCCCTTGTAGCCCAGGACATAGCTAATCAAATCTACAAGCATTTTGCCCAAGTCATTGAGATATGGATTTCCAATAGGAGGCGTTCTCACAGTTTCAGAGCTTCGCTGAATAAATAACTGATTAATTTTGATGATTTGGGCACTGGACAAGTTGTCCCCCTTCTTTAATAAGTCCAAAATGGAGAGAGGAGTCAATGGTCTTGTAGTGTGAAAGTGCAACATCTCATTTATGGCCTCAGGGGTAATATGGAACAAGACTGAGCCTGTGGAATTGAGAACAACTCTCTGACATGGATCATAGCATTCACAGCATCTATGGATCAAGTCTGGAAGGGAATTGACTTGAGGAAGGTTAAAAATGGGGAAATTGGAGTCCCATATCCCCAAAATATCAGCTCCACTGAGGTGTTGTGTCTTTAACTCATTCAGGATATGGATGTTAAATTTGGAATTCATTGGAAATGACTCTATCATCTGATAATCTTTATCACCCAGGGCCTTCCATTCTAACTCTCTTTGCGGGGCATTTAGAGGTGGGATATTTAATGCTATTGGTGTTTCCATGGCTAAGTAGGACTCTGATTTGTACGTGAACTGGTGTTTACTGATCAGAGCAACACAGAGGGGTATCTCAGGTACAGAGAGGCGAATTGCAGAGGAGCAGAGGGTAAATGGTAGTGAAGCAATTGAAATACAGCACAGAGAATTGATAGAGCAAATGCCAGGACTGGTAAACTCTCTCCACGGTGAATTAGTGGAGCTCGGGTCTTTAAGTTCACGAATGCGCGAACTAACTGTGAATTTAGGTAAATTTGGCTAAATGCAGGTTCTGCAGAGGAGTTTTGACCCAACAATTGAAAATAGACACTGGTACCGGGGACTGTCTGGTAAATACAGTGTTTTCTCACTCTTTTTAAGCTAGCTTTGGATAATTATGGAAAAAACCAGGCGCGGAGGGAATGATTTGGATAAATACCTTGTGAATTGCCAGCAATGGTTAAAAATGCAGGTGGATTGGACGCGCCCACGGTCTTTGTAGCGATTTCTGCAGGTTGGCGACGGATTGGTCGTAATTCGCATGCAGGGGGAACAATAGTTGTTTTTGCAAAAAGTGAGAAAAAATGCAATTTTCGGCGAAAATATGGACTTTTGGGTCATTGGCGCCTTTTTTTGGATGACATCAACATGACGTCATCAAGTGGGGTCAGTGTCGGGTGACGTCAGCATGATGTCATCGAGTGATGTGGCGGCCCGTGAGTGGTCCACGGGGATTGCATAGGTGGCGGACATGTCGGAGCGCTGGCGGGCGGGGGTTCTGACAGGGTGCCGAGTTGAACTGACGTGGGCGTGATGTAGCGGTGATGTGGGCAGGCGGTAAACCACAAGCGGTAAATGGTTTTTCTCGGACCGCTTTGGATACGGTCGTGGTTTTGTCAGAGGGCAGCCTGAGAGAATATGGGGGTGACGCGTGGCAGAGGCCTGACGTCACCCTCTGACAGTTTCTCGGGTGATAAAGTGCAATCATCGGGGCCGACCCGATATGGATATGGGCCGTCGGATGGGAAAGGCCAGATCTGACAGTCGACAGGTCAATAAGATGTCAGGGCGATACGGAAGCAGGCGGGCATATAAAATAATATTATTCGGTAGAATACGCGCCTGGCGAAACATTAGAAATGTGGGTTTTCAACTGTATTACGGGTAAAATGGATTATGCACAGGTTTGGTTACAAAACTGAGTTTAGGCGGTTAATCCAAGCAGATATTAGATTAATTCCAGGATTAATTTATCGGTGCTCTTTGGGTCGCGCTCTAATGTTTAGCTCTCAAACCATTTTAAAGCCAAAATTAGAGCTATAATGCTCGGGGAAATGGATACTTAGATATTTTGGGTTTTTTGCATAATTTACATAGTAATAGGGGAATAGGGGGTATAGGGAGTTACATAGTACGAAGTTAGGGGTTAATATGAGTGGAAGAGGTGGATGAGGAGTGGAAACACTAAGTTTTATATGGAATCAACTTAGTTTAGGAAGTAGGTCAAAATGAAAAGAATTTTACACAAGAAATGTGGCTTTTAAAGAAACAAGAACCACCATAAGACCTTGACTTTCTTTCATGAACATAACTGGTAATGGGATGTTAACAATGAATGTGAGGGGGGGGAGCAGGAAGTTAGACATGCTCCTTTGTATTGCTGCAAGATGATGGAGAAGAGAAACTTCTCTATCCACTGATGTTTCCTTTATGTTAGACCAGCAAAATTCAATTAAAAGGAATGACATTTCTGCAACCCCCTCTACCTACCCATTAACTTGCCTAGCATTTTTTGTTTCTTCATGGAGGGTGCACTTAGACTTGCAGACCCTCATGTGCCTTTTCTTTTCTTTTGGCTTTTTCTTTTGATTTTCTATCTAGAACTACCCTTATTGCTTCCAAGGTCCCAGATTAAGCAGTTGGGAACCTTAATTCTCTACCTAACTACTGGTCTGCCAAGATTGAACAGTTTGGACAGACTTCTTTCTCTATTCTACAACGGAAAATTGAAACATGGCATGATCCAGATTAGGCTGTTGGACCATCCATCCAAAATTGAGTCAACATCAAGCTATGTACACATATTACCTTCTCTTGAAAATATGGGATCTTTGCATCACCAAAGCAGAGCATATTTGGAACTTTCTTTGCCAATAATGAAATATGAAAGTTATTGGTATAGGTATCTAACATTAGGTATGGAAGTAAAGGATGAAATCTAGATTAATATTCCTTGAGTCTAATGTTAGGAATTTAGGGAGTAATGACTATACTGAAAATCCCCATCGAGACAGATATTCTAGTGGAATTATATGGCTTTCAATTCCATATACTATCTAAGTCTAACTCATTTAGAATTTGAGAAAATTGTGCATTATTAATTTGCAAAGGGTATATGGGAAAAGCTGCAAGTCCTCCACGAACGCAATAACAATGAACTCAATGTATATGAAGAAGAAATTCAATCACTAGGTAAGCCTCTATGTAACAAGATATGTCATCTTTCTTCTTGTTCTAAAAACCATGATAATGATCAAGGGCATAGGAATGAGGAAATATTCAATGTATCATAATAAGAAAATGCTAGTATATAGGAAGTTTTATAAATATGTTGTCATTAATGACAAAGGTGAAGAAGATGATGACAAAGGCAATGAAAATGATGGAAAAAGCATAGGTGGTTTTAGGAAAGATGGTCAGTGGATAAATACTTTGGATCCATTTTTGGCATAATATATCATATCAAGTGTTGTTGGAAACTAATCAGATGGATAGATCTCTAAAAGAGATTTCCAATGGTATATAGAAGTTACAAATGGCCTCCTGGATCAGGATTTATTGTTAGTCAAAGATCAGAAGCCCCAAAGTCAAATGTTTCTTAACTAAACATGGTGTTCAATCAAAAATGGATTTAGTTGGCATTAGTTTTGTTTTTGGCACAGGATGGCAGAGCAGTTGGCAAAGGAGATGGTGGAGAATGATACTTTAACCCAGTCCAAGTTTAGTAGCATATCTGTGTCATGCATTTACTTAACCCCATTGGAGAAATTATCTAAGGCCATGCCCACCCAAAGGTTAGTGCAAATAAAACATGATCTTCATTCAATGAACCTCTAACATATCATGTGTTCGTGTCCTAATAAAAAACACCCTTAATTTGGCTACATAGTTGAAAATACCTCTAAAAATCACATTATTTAACCCCATACCAATACAAACGCAATATGCATTCCCAATTAAAGAAAACCTTAATTTCACTACATATTATAGGCATCCAATTATTCATTAACATTTTTTATGCCCCTTTATATTTTTCATTAAATTTGAGCTCCATTTTTTTATACCTGCCAATATTAAAACCCTTTGCCCCTTATTATATGCTCAATATATTGTGTCATTTTTTCCTCGATATAAATTCACAAATATGAACACATGTGGTGTGGTAATTCTCCCCCGTGGTGGAGATGGTTTCTACTATTAGTGGTATTTCCCATAAAACTGATTAGGAGAATAATACTGAGAGGGGGGGTGAATCAATATTATTTGATCAATAAAGCTTTTTCAATGCTCAGAAACATATACACTACTTCAGTTAAGTGAACCCGCGTGTACACGCTACTGTGTCTAAAGAAAAAAGCGTATAACCAGAAAACTTAGAATTCAGTTAGTTTATCTTCAGTTAAGTGCATCAGGTCATTATTCACCATATTAAGAGTAAACAATATAACAGAACAGATCATCACACAAAAGCCACACACATGAACACCATGATATAAGGTGGAAACCCAATGTGGGTGAAAACCACCTGCTGCAAGTCGTCTCTATCTTTCTTTAATAAGAACTTCAGTTTACAATCTTTTGTACTAGTGCAGCCTTATACCAGTATGCAGGCTACAACCTGCAGAAGGCTTCAACCTTCTCTCGTTCTCCAAACTTCCTTGGAAGGGAGCTCCAACCCCCTTTGCTCTTGTACTAGCTAAGATACTAGTACAATCTTCTTTCCTTCAGGTACCACTTTTCATACATTTTCAGACTGGATATTCCTGAAGCACAATATTACAATATGAAGACCACAATTCATTCAACCTTCATAGCAGATTACAAAACAACCAATACTCACATCAACAATCTTTGAATCACTGAACCACTGAAACCCTGTCAAACCCAGTCACCAGAACACAGAGCAGACTACAAAACTCTGCAATAACAGTCAGACCCAGCTGCAACCAAAAAAAAACCAAGCTCCAAAAGATATACGCTACTTCAATGAAGGCAACCCGCGTATACACGCGGTTTTACCGAAGACAACCTGCGTACAGATCTAAAAGTAATTTTTCATAACTTGCAGCTGTACCAGATTTCAGTTATACCCAGAACATAACATTGCGTCAGTATGCAGATCTAGAAATACGCATAATCAACCATATAAAGATAGTTCATTTCAAACCATTTGATCTCGATCTCTCCTTAGATCTAGTTCTCCATCAACCGGTGAGATCTCTCCTTAGCTCAGATCAAGCAATACCTCATCAACCAATAACCTGCATACTGGATCTAATACTTCATCAAATATTCAAGACCTTTTCAGATGCCCTTGCCTAATGATTTCCTTCTCCTTATATAGCCTTAGGCCTTGTTCAATACCAAGAGCCAAAACCATAGAAATCCAATACCATTATCTTCAAAACTAGGGATCAACACGTCCGTCGAGACACCAAGGTCCAAAACCATAGGCACAACTTCCAAGGAATAACCGCCGTGGACCAAAGATAAGTTTTCCACATACACGCGCTTTTACTGAAGCCAACCAGCGTGTACACGCGACTTGGTATATAGCGAACCTTCGTATACGCGACTTGGTATATAGTGAACCTGCTTGTATACGCGACTTGGTATATAGTGAACCAGCGTGTATATATTTTTCTTCATACTTGTAGATTGATCATCAATTCCTTGCTGCTATCCTTCTGCACTATGATTTGTTATCAGTGTGATTTGCCATCAAGGACAACACTTGTCTCATAATGCCAACAATCTCCCCCTTTGGACTTGATGGCAACAATACCAAATCAAATCACTCTCCCCCTTTGTCATCAAGGGCAAAGGGCTGTGCTCCCCCTGAGTACATGCTGATGTCTTTGCTTGGCTGTGCTGAAACATGCTTCCTTTGACTGTAGGCAAGATCTGCAAAAGATGTTCTTCAAAAGAACCAAGACTTATACACCATAAGGGACCTCCCTATCACCAAAAGACTCAATCCATATTCCCAACCAAGAGGGGATACATCAGAAACAACCAATTATATTACATCATTCATCCCAGGCATAGTGGGGAAACCAACATAGGCCGTTACATGACCTTGACACCATAAAAGAGATATCACAGAAGAGATACATGACATAGAGACAACAAATCTAGACCAAGACTTATGAAAGTCACAAGCAGCATCTGATACACATCTTTTAGATCAGCAACCAAGATTTCCTTCTGAACAGTTGTGTACTAGAACCAAAAGCATCTAAATGCCAACAATGCTTTATGAGACTTTAATCTGCTCCCCCTGAACTTGTGCCTGCTGCTCCCCCTGAACCTGTGCCTGAAGAATTCCGGCATACCCATCTCAGGCCTTCTCCAACCAGAGTCTGCCCTTGCTGTTCAGAACTCCATATACGCGACTTCTTCTGCAGAAAATGGCGTATTCACGCGGATATGCTTTCTGCAATGCGCGTACACCATACACGCGACTTTCCCAGCATAAATCGGCGTATATACGCGGATATCCCTTACGTAACTTGCGTATACCAAATTTTCTGTAGAACAGACAAGCTTCAACAGCAGGATGAAGCATCAACTACTCCCAGCTTTTGTCTGAGATATTCAAAAGTTTTCCTGGGCAGTGGTTTTGTGAGAATATCAGCAACTTGTTCCTTAGAAGGAACATACTCCAACTTGACCTTCTGCTCAAGCACTTGTTCCCGAAGAAAATGGTACTTGATTGGTATGTGCTTGGTCTTTGAGTGCATGAATGGATTCTTTGAAATGTTGATTGCACTTGTATTATCACATAAGATAGAGACTGGTGAAGTGCAAGTGATTTGAAAATCCTGCAAGGTCTGCATCATCCAAAGAAGTTGTGTGCAACAAGATGCCGCAGCCACATATTCTGCTTCAGCTGTAGATAAGGCAATCGAACTCTGTTTCTTGCTGAACCAAGATACTAATTTGGAGCCCATAAAGAATGCACCACCACTTGTGCTCTTCCTGTCATCCACGCTTCCGGCCCAATCTGCATCTGTATAAGCATGGTGTGAGATCTGTATCTCTAGGATACCATAATCCATAATTTTGTGTCCCTTGAAGATATTTGAAGATTCTTTTCACTGCCTGAAGATGAGTCTCCTTTGGATTTGCCTGAAACCTCCCAACTATTCCGACTGCATGCATGATGTCTGGTCGGGTACCTGTCAAATAAAGCAAACTCCCAATCATGGATCTATAAGTTGGTTGATGAACTGCTGCTGATTCATCATTTGCACTGAGGCTGCATCCTATAACCATGGGTGTACATACTGGCTTTGAATCTTCCATGCCATACTTCTTCAAGATCTGCTTGAGGTACTTGGTTTGAGACAAGAAGATGCCTCCTTCATTTTGTTGGATTTGCAATCCAAGAAAGTATGTCAATTCTCCAAGTAGTGACATTTCGAATTCTTTCTGCATAACCAAGGCAAAGTTTTGACTCATAGTCTCTTCATTGCTGCCAAAGATAATATCATCTACATAAACAACAAGTATTAGCAATTTGTTATTTTCAATTTTTATATAGAGATTGTTATCTGCTGATCCTTTTGAAAAGCCTTGTTGGTGAAGATATTTGTCCAACCGATAGTACCAAGCCCTTGGAGCTTGTTTAAGACCATAGAGAGCCTTTTTTAATTTGCATACAAGGTTTGGATCATTCCCAAGAATGAAACCATCTGGTTGCTCAATATATACTTCTTCTTCTAAGTCTCCATTCAGAAAGGTTGATTTCACGTCCATTTGAAATACCTTGAAGTTTTGAAAGCTTGAGAGAGCAAGGAACATTCGGATGGCCTCAAGTCTTGCTACAGGAGCAAAGGTCTCTTCAAAATCTATCCCTTCTTGCTGCGCATACCCTTTACAAACAAGTCTGGCCTTGTTTCTAATTACTTCTCCATTTTCATTCAATTTATTCTTGAAGACCCATTTTGTACCTATGACATTCTTATCTTTTGGTCTAGGAACCAGTTCCCAAGTGTTGTTCTTTTCAATCTGCTCAAGTTCTTCATCCATTGCTTTGACCCAACATTCATCTTTGCATGCCTCTTTCACATTTTGTGGTTCAGTGGAAGAGAGTAATGCCAAATAGCTTGAAGCTTCTGCAATTCTTCTTCTTGTTTGTATTCCTGCTTCTTTCTGCCTCACAATCTGAGATTCTGGACGATTCTTTTGAACATATCTGGATGGAGTCTTCTCTTCTATTCTTGCCTGCTCCTCTGGTTCTTCTTGAGGTTCTTCTTCTTCATCATTCTGCCTTTGAGTGTAGCCTTCATCTTCTTCAATGTCTTCATGATGAACTTGCCTAGGAATATATCCCTTCTCATCAACCACTACATCAATGCTGTCAACAATTCTGCCAAGTCTTTTATTGTAGCACTTGTATGCTTTGCTATATGGAGAATAACCAAGAAGAATGCCTTCATCTGCTCTTGGTTCAAGTTTGCCAAGTTGCTCATCAGTATTCTTAATATAACATTTGCTCCCAAATATTTTGAAGTGCTTCACCGAAGGAGTCTCACCACTCCAGAGCTCATGAGGTGTTTGAGTGCTGTTTACTCAGACATTTATTTTGTTAAGAATAATAACCGCAGCATGTGCAGCTTCACCCCAGAAAGTTGTGGGAGTACCTGATTCATCAAGGATAGCACGAGCCATTTGTTGGATTGTTCTGTTCATTCTTTCTACCACCCCATTTTGCTGAGGAGTTCTAGCTGTATAGAATTCTCTTCTTATCCCATGTTCTTCACAGAAATCGAAAAATTCGTTTGAGGTAAACTCCCCACCTCTGTTAGATCTGAGGCACTTAATTTTGTGTCCTGATTCATTTTCAACCAAGGCTTTGAAGGATTTGAATTTTTCGAATGCTTCATCTTTGTGCTTCATAAGTCCTAACCAGACAAACCTGGAGAAATAGTCAATGAATAATATCAAGTATTCTTCTCCTCGAGGTGTTCTTTTTCTGAATGGACCACATGTATCTGTATGTACTAGCTCAAGAGGCATGGTAGCTGATCCTTCCTTCTCTAGAAAGTTAGTTCTGGTTTGCTTTCCAAACTGACAAGATTTGCATATAGTGTTGTCTGGAATTTTGATATCTGGAAGACCACGAACTGCCTGATATTTGCATGCTTTCCTTATTTTTGAAAAGCTTAGATGCCCCAACCTTCGATGCCATAGCCAGTGTTCATCATCCTTGCTCAAATAGCATTGTTGTGGTCCTTCTTCAAATATGTATAGATTATTTTGAGTCCTTCTTCCTTTGATCACTGTTTTACCTGTATCAAGATCACGAACACAACATCCATTTGATCTAAATATTACCTCTGTTCCTTGATCGCACATCTGACTGACACTCAGAAGATTATGCTTCAATCCATCAACATACAAAACATTTCCAGCTTTGACCTTCTCTTTCAATGGAGCCACACCTTTTCCTTTTATGGCTACAGAGATATCGTTTCCAAAAGAAACTTTCTTGCCCTTTTCTAATGCGGTATATGACTCAAGCTTTTCTTTTTCCCCTGTCATATGCTTCGAACATCCGTTGTCAATGTACCATAGACTTTCTTGACCTTCTGCATAAAAGGCTATCCCACATCTTTCTGGTTGTGGTTCCTTTATTCTCCATGTTCTGATATTTGAGTTTTGCTCCTTCTGAATTGTCTTCCGGAACCTGCTCCTGCATTCAGAGTCTTCATGACCAAAGTTATTACAAATAGAGCATTCAACTTCATTTTCAAGAACCGAAAAGTTGTTATAAGTCCTTTTCATGGTTTCAGTCATTCTCCCTTGCTTTTGAGCTTCTCTAGTCATGATTGTCTTGTATGAAACACATTGAGCTGCTTTGTGACTGAAGTTATGGCAAGAAAAGCATTGGCCATTAAAGAAAATTCTGCGATAATCAGATCTATCATCCAACCGATTGTAGCTTCTATTTATTCTTGGAGCAAATTGGGAAGATTTTACCTGTGGCTGATTGTAGCTTTTGTTTGTCCTTAAGTCAGTTTGTCCCCAAATTTCTTGATGGTCTTTATTTGTTCTTGAGGTAAACTGTCCCTGATTCACCTGATTACTTTTATTTGGCCTTTGCTCACTTTTCCTTGCTGCATCAAGATAACTTTTAGAGGTAGAGGCTTGAGATGTTTCTCCATTATATCCAAGACCTGTCTTGATCAGAGAAGATCGCTGCACATTGATAATCTCATCCAAGGTTTCAGATCCTTTAACAAATTTAAGATTAATAGCTTTTGTTTTCTCAATCTCTTTTCTAAGACCAACAATTTCACCTTCTAATTTTTCAAGATGTTTTTCCTTTTCATCAATTTGAAATTGTAGAGTATCAATGATCATATTCTTTTCTTCTATACATCTCTTGAGTCTAGTAATTTCATCATAAAGGTTATCCACATCTATAGCATCCATATAATCATCATCTTCAAATGCCATTAACAACTTATATTCATTACCTCGTTCATCTTCATCACTATTCGATAGACCATCACTATCTTCATGAGTGTAGTAGCTTTTCTTATTTGCACTCTGTTTCTTGTTCCATCTACCAGGTTCCTTTCCTTTATCCTTATAAGGACATTTTGCAGCATAATGACCTACTCTTCCACAAGCAAAGCATTTAAACGGTAACTTACCTCTGAACCTTCCAGAACCCCTTTGAAGATTTCTGACAAAATTTGATTCTTCTTCCTCTTCTTCTGGGACGTGGCTTGCTTCATAATAATCTTCTTTGCCTGATGCCTTGAAAGCAGCTTCTCTTCTGTCTGATGGACCTCCCTTTCTCATTTCATAAGCAGTTAGAATTCCATGTAGCTGAGACATAGTAAGAATTCGTAGATTTTCCTTTTCTTCTATTGCAGATACTTTAGATTCAAACTTGGGGGACAATGATCTTAGAACCTTTTCAAGCACTATAGCTCTTTTATTTCTTCACCCAAATTTTTCATACAATTAATGATCTCATCTACCCGAAGAAAATAGTTAGCCACACTTTCATCATTATACATCTTGAGAGTCTCATACTGAATCCTGAGAGTTTGAAGTTTAGCACGCTTTACCTGTTCATCTCCTTCATAGCTCGTGACAATTTTGTCCCATATCTCTTTTGCGGATTTGTAGTGCATTACCTTCATGAATTCCGTTTGGGATATACATCCTAATAGGGTACTGACTACTTTCGCATTTGTTTCATACTTCTATTTCTCAGCTGCATCTATAGGAGTAGCTGAAGGAAAAGCGTAGCCTGTTTCTACGATGTCCCAAACTTCTGTACCAAGAGATTGAAGATAGGCAGTAACTCTTACCTTCCAATAATTGAAGTTTGTCCCATCAAAAACCGGTGGCCTGATTGATGCTTCTCTCTTGTAGTTGCTCATGATGAACGATCTACCTTCAAGCGATCAAGCTTCTCTGAAGGACCTGCTATGATACCAATTGTTGGAAATAATACTGAGAGGGGGGGTGAATCAGTATTATTTGATCAATAAAACTTTTTCAATGCTCAGAAACATATACGCTACTTCAGTTAAGTGAACCCGCGTGTACACGCTACTGTGTCTAAAGAAAACAACGTATAACCAGAAAACTTAGAATTCAGTTAGTTTATCTTCAGTTAAGTGCATCAGGTCATTATTCACCATATTAAGAGTAAACAGTATAACAGAACAAATCATCACACAAAAGCCACACACATGAACACCATGATATAAGGTGGAAACCCAATGTGGGTGAAAACCACCTGCTGCAAGTCGTCTCTATCTTTCTTTAATAAGAACTTCAGTTTACAATCTTTTGTACTGGTGCAGCCTTATACCAGTACGCAGGCTACAACCTGCAGAAGGCTTCAACCTTCTCTCGTTCTCCAAACTTCCTTGGAAGGGAGCTCCAACCCCCTTTGCTCTTGTACTAGCTAAGATACTAGTACAATCTTCTTTCCTTCAGGTACCACTTTTCATACATTTTCAGACTGGATATTCCTGAAGCACAATATTACAATCTGAAGACCACAATTCATTCAACCTTCATAGCAGATTACAAAACAACCAATACTCACATCAACAATCTTTTAATCACTGAACCACTGAAACCCTGTCAAACCCAGTCACCAGAACACAGAGCAGACTACAGAACTCTGCAATAACAGTCAAACCCAGCTGCAACCCAAAAAAAGCCAAGCTCCAAAAGATATACGCTACTTCAATGAAGGCAACCCGCGTATACACGCGGTTTTACCGAAGACAACCTGCGTACAGATCTAAAAATAATTTTTCATAACTTGCAGCTGTACCAGATTTCCAGATTTCAGTTATACCCAGAACATAACATTGCGTCAGTATGCAGATCTAGAAATACGCATAATCAACCATATAAAGATAGTTCATTTCAAACCATTTGATCCCGATCTCTCCTTAGATCTAGTTCTCCATCAACCGGTGAGATCTCTCCTTAGCTCAGATCAAGCAATACCTCAACAACCAATAACCTGCATACTGGATCTAATACTTCATCAGATATTCAAGACCTTTTCAGATGCCCTTGCCTAATGATTTCCTTCTCCTTATATAGCCTTAGGCCTTGTTCAATACCAAGAGCCAAAACCATAGAAATCCAATACCATTATCTTCAAAACTAGGGATCAACACGTCCGTCGAGACACCAAGGTCCAAAACCATAGGCACAACTTCCAAGGAATAACCGCCGTGGACCAAAGATAAGTTTTCCACATACACGCGCTTTTACTGAAGCCAACCAGCGTGTACACACGACTTGGTATATAGTGAACCTGCGTATACGCGACTTGGTATATAGTGAACCTGCTTGTATACGCGACTTGGTATATAGTGAACCAACGTGTATATATTTTTCTTCATACTTGTAGACTGATCATCAATTCCTTGCTACTATCCTTCTGCACTATGATTTGTTATCAGTGTGATTTGCCATCAAGGACAACACTTGTCTCATAATGCCAACACTTCATTCAACGAACCTCTAACATATCATGTGTTCGTGTCATAATAAAAAACACCCTTAATTTGGCTACATAGTTGAAAATACCTCTAAAAATCACATTATTTAACCCCATACCAATACAAACGCAATATGCATTCCCAATTAAAGAAAACCTTAATTTCACTACATATTATAGGCATCCAATTATTCATTAACATTTTTTATGCCCCTTTATATTTTTCATTAAATTTGAGCTCCATTTTTTTATACCTGCCAATATTAAAACCCTTTGCCCCCTATTATATGCTCAATATATTGTGTCATTTGTTCCTCGATATAAATTCACAAATATGAACACATGTGGTGTGGTAATTCTCCCCCGTGGTGGAGATGGTTTCTACTATTAGTGGTATTTCCCATAAAACTGATTAGGAGAATCAATAACCCATATTAATAGTGCAACCCCCTCCACATTTTCCATGAAACCACTAATGAGGGTGCCCAAGGAGGTAAACATTTTAATGATAGAGTGATGTTGTAGATATCAGTTGATAGAGATCTCAAAAGAAACTCCTTGAAGTTTTTTCCACGAATGCACATGTGGAAAGGTCTCAGAAATAGAGTTCAAGGAACTAGCTCTGGGACACGATGTCGATGAAGTGGCTAGACATATCATCTAGAAAATTACTTGATTGTTATATATGACAGGAAGGTGGTTCCTAGGGACACATCATTTTGAAGGAAACTTGCCTCATAAGGACCCTTCTTAGAAGAAACAATCTTGGAAATATTCTCAAGAGTCTCTAGCTAAAAATTCTGAGAAGATAGAAGTTGAGAGACATGAACATCAATGAAAGGAGACGTAAGTAGTTATATTCTAAGAGGACATGGTAGAGAAGTCAACTGGATGGAAACAAAATTGGTGTAGGTGTCAATGGTGTGGTCCCATGGGACAGGTAACCTTATAAAAATAAACACTTCAAAAAACTCCTCAGAAAAAATGACTTTGGAGGTTATCAAAGGAGTGCAACTAACATTTTACGAAGAAGAGTATTTCCTAAGAAAATAAATGTTAGGAGCTAAAGCATCAGCCTGCACCAAATTCTACGTAGGCATTGTGACCATGGATGCAAAATCTTTTGTCAACAAAGGTTAAGCCCTCAGAGATAAAACATGGAGGGTCCCAGTGAAGTGCATATGCGATGGTTTTATGAGAAAAGAATTAGATCTCAAAGAGAAGTCTACAATCATGTTTTTGTTGGCATTATGACACAGGTTTGGCACTATGGCACAGGTGTTGTCCTTGATGGCAACTCACTCAGATGATAGATCACAGTTCAGGCTCACAAAATGAAATAAAAAGAAGTATACGCAGGTTCCCCTTGACCAAGCCACGTATACATGCAAGCTAGTAGGCCAAAAGGTGCGTATGCGTATACATGGACTTTCATGCAAGAAAAAGTGAGTACATGTTGGAGAACGTGGTTTTGGTCTGTGGTATCTGGTCCCTAGTATTATTACCCGTGGTATTGATCCAAGGTATCTTGACCCTAGTGTTGACCCCAGGTATTTGGTCCTAGGTATTACTTTTAAGTGTTTTTGGACCATGGTATCGAGTAAGGCCTAAGACTATAAAAGGAGAAGGAAATCATTAGGCAAAAGGACTCAAGGATTGAATATCTAATAAAGAGCAAGATCTAGACTACTGGTCATTAGGTTGCTGGATCTGAATCAAGGAGGAACCTGAGCACTTGAATAAGGATAAAGTTCTATTGATGGGTCAAGATCTTTAGGCTTGAAGAGAAGTATCTTTGTGTGGTTTTGATCTTTTATTGGTGCATGTTGTAATCTGTAAATCTGATGATCTGGGTATAACTGATGTCTGAATAGTTGTAAAGGTTAATTCATCTTTTATAGATCTGTACGCAGGTTCAGTATAGAAAAGGCGCATATACATGCTGGTTCGGCATCTCAAAAAGGCATATACGCAGGTCTACCTTCAGATAATTACATAAGAACGCAATTTTGACACATTGAAGTAGCGTACACCTCATAAAATATGTTTTAGCTACTTCTGCTTGCTGTTGCAATGTTCTGGGTTTTGCATTAGGTTCTGGTTACTGTTACTGTGTTCTGGTTACAGATTTCACAAGGGTGACTGTTTGATTCAGTTTTGGTTGGTGCAAAGGAGATTGATTGATGCAGATATATTTGATGTTTGATTGATGTTATTGATGGATCCAGTCTGAAAATTTATGAAATGTGGTCCTTGGAAGAAAATAGAAGGTTGTACCCTTCTGTAGGTTAGCACCTACGTACTAGTACATCAGCTAGTACAAGAGATAACGAGGTTGTAGCTCCCTTCCAGGAGAAGCTGGAGAATGAGAGAAGTTTGTAGCCTTCTGCAGGTAGAAGCCGCGTATTGGTATAAGACTGCACCAATACAGAAATATTGTAAAATGAATTTTCTTATTAGAAGAAGATAGAGAGAAATTGAAGGAGGTGGTTTTCACCCACATTGGGTTTCCACCTTATATATTTTGTTCTTTTGTGTGATTGTCTACTCTATTTTTACTATACTTGTTACTGCTTATATGGTTCTGATACACAGATTAAAGATCAACTGACTAAATAATAAGTTTACAAGGTATATGCTAGTTGCTCTAAAGACAGTTGTGTATATACACAAGTTGCATTAACAGAAGTAGCGTATACAAATCTGTTAATGGAAATGAAATATTGTTAAGTTTCTAATACTAATTCAACCCCCCCCCCCCCTCTCAATATTTATTCCAACAGTTTTAAAATTCCTATGGGCCTATGTTGAAGACTTAAAATGAATATGTTAACAACTTGTGAATTGGGCATTTATGCTATATTTGATCATTTGGAATAAAAACCAACAGATGGTTGAAGCTTTAAAATAAAGGCATAAATAAGTTTGCAGCTCAAATGGTGGAATGACCAGATTGAGGGACGAGTTTATCAAATGCACTAAATTTGGAGGTCAACTAAATTTAGAAAACACAGCTAAATCCTTTAAAATTCGAGAACGGAGGAAAACGGTTGTTAAACTCAATTTTTCTTACAAATATAGGGAAGAGTTAGAAGACATTTTACAAATCAAGAAGACATTGCATACGTACAAAAATAAAAATTTAATGAGATTAAAACCTATTAGAGTGAAATATAGCTAAAAATCAAGAACTAAACATATCCATTCTAATTATATAAACATAATTGAATTTTTAAGATGTTAGAGTGGTTGGTTGTATTGGTGGTTGATTGCTCAAAGGTCGATGATGATGGTTTGATCAATAATCACATGTTGGTGAATGATATTTTATGGTATTTATGGTGAGTGATTGGTGAGAGAAAATTACTTGTTTGTGAAAGAAGTGGCCTTCATGATTTTGAGTTTCAAAATGGAATGAAAGATGAATCATTAAAGTCAAGCAAGAGGTAGGTTAGAGATCACGGCTTGTAGCTCCTTCCAATAGTGGTTGGTAAATAACTAGGGGTTTTATCTCATTTCAATAATATATAATAAACTAGGGGTTGTAGCTACTTTTGGTTGTATTTGATAAATCAAATAGTAGCTTCCTTTTGGTTGTAGCTAGAGAACTTTGTAATAATAAGTAGAAGCTTTATGTTGTGAAGTGAATTGAAGAAAAATTTGAGGAATCCATGTGTGATAATTTATGCTTCTTGTATTGATTCTTGTGCTGTTGATATGAATTGTTGCTAAGGTACTTATTGGTGTCCTGGTATTCTGCATTAGTGAAAATAAAATTTTACGTTTCCTACAATATTGATTCATCCCCCTTCTTAGTAGCCTCTTCGTGTCTAAAAACTAGTATCATATCTAACCCGTTTACTTTACGAAATTTTAATAGCTGTAAGAAATATCTAGGACCATGGAAAATCATGAAGGAAGATACACCAATAGAGCACCAATGGAAAATGGAACAAACTATGTGTTTTCGAAAGTTAGATTGAAAACATATATTCAATCAATTGGATTTGATTTATGGGATGCAATGGAAGAATAATATAAAAGGCCTCCAACTTTGATTACTAGTGACCAGAAGATGGAATTTACATGTAATTCTAAATATATGAATGTCATACTTGTTGGCCTACCTAATTCAGATCTAGTCAAGGTCATGGACTTCTCTAGTGAAAATTTTCTTTAGGACACAATGAGAAACTAATATGAAGGTGACAACAAGGTAACACAACACAAACATGAAAATTTTAGATTGAAATTTGAGTCTTTGAAGGTGCATGATGATGAAGATGTTGCAAAGTACTTCCTAAGAGTTAATAAGGTTGTGAGTATTATAAGAAGTCTTGGTGAAAAGTTAGAAGAGCATGTAATAGTTCAAAAGGTGTTGAGACATCTCCTTGGGAGATTTAATCCGAAGGTCTCAACCATTGGGGACATGACAGAGCTGAAGACTCACAATTTCGACCAAATACTTGGCACTCTTACTACCTATGAGATGAGAATATCTAATGACAATCCTACAACAAAGGAGTCAACCTTCAAAGAAAATACTAATCCTAAGGAAGAACATTATTATTCATGACGTGAATCAGACAAATAGGAAGCTAATATTGTGAGTAAGGTCAAGAGAGTCTCACGAAAGTACAAAGGTAAGATAACTTTTAAGTCATTTAATTGTGGTAAAGTTGGTCACTATGCTTCCAAGTGTCCTGAAAAGAAGAAGAATAAAGATGATCCTAGAGAGAACTTTAGAAAAGTGAAAAATGATAGAAAGAAAGTTAAAAATAAGAGTTTTTTTTCTAATGAAAGAGATAGAGAAGGAAAAACGCCAACTCAGCTTTAATCAGAAGTTTGGAAAGGGGAAGAAAAGTTTAAAATAAAAAAATTCATCTTGTTTTTGATGTCGCTTCAAGATTGGTAGTTGAGTCGAAGGGAATGAAATCAATTACCTTTGTGAAAGAAACAAAAAGTGGATATAATGTAGCAAAAGGAGATCCAACACAACAAAAAAATAAAACGGAAGTACACAGTCCAATACGTTGTCATAGATTAATCAACAACAACAAAGAAAAATGAGGAATTTGACTCAACAATATTCAAACGATGCTCGAGAGATAAATCGAAATACACAGAGGGAATCCCAACAAGATTTTAGAAATCAATTTTCTCCTAGGTATTGTAGCTATTTTCTCATTTGCTTTTATATTTCAAGAATAATAAAAAAATATGAAAGAAGAAAAATAAGGTTTTTGACAGAGGAACCTATTTTGAACAGTTTTGTAAAGGTTGCTATTTAAAAAAAAAAATGGAAATATTTTTTTGTATAAATATATGCATGAGCCTATTATTTTAGGATAAAGTACAAGATCTAATAAAGGTGTATCAAAGGCTTTATTTTTCTTGAGTACCACAATTTTAGAAAAGTGGGTCCACGAATAATAAGAATTAAAGGGTTCACAACTGTGTATCTTTAGAGCAGATCCACATATGTTCTAACTATGCTGAGATCATGATGGAACTCTCATGGTATAACTTGATTAGATGATAAACAAGAGATTACCCCTAGAAGGAAAATTGGTAAATCAACCGATCATGAAATTTATGGCTGGGCTTCATTATGGGGTCCCCAACATTTTCCACAAACCATTAAGAGGACCCCCCCAGAAGCGGTAAACGAATTTTGGAAACTGCTTTCGCCAAATTTATATGTCATTACTTATTTGTCAAGCGAGAGTGACAAGCGAGACTGAAAATAAAACCAGTGCACACTCATTCTTTTATTCATCATTCCATGTGCATCACCATTCATGTCATTCCACAGGCCATGTCAACTTTCCATACAAGTACATCTCGTAAATGCCATTTTTCCACTTGGTACACAAAATGATCAAAATAGTACTATTACTCCTCATTTCACTCTGAAGTCCATGAACTTTTATTAACCAACATCTGGAGCGTTAACCAACTATTCCACATTGGTATTCGTGCCTTAATAATTTCAACCGGGTAACCCATAAGAATATGCCCTATTTTATCTTTTCTAAAATGATTAAAATGAAGAAAAATTTTAAATCGACCAAAAATTAGCCCCTAACTAGTAATCCCCCTGTTAGCCTCCTGCTGCAGCAGGTTAATCATCTTTCATGATCGACATTTTTACATGCCAAATATGTCGTTCTATGCATGCTGCAATGCTCCATAATTTCTACAGATGGCCAAAGAATTGTCCATGAAAGTGTGCTAGTCTCACTGCCACTGCTGTGTTCCAATTTTGATAAGCAATCCATTTTTTGGTTTGAGGCAGTTTTTCAATTGGAGGACTTCAAGCGAGGCATGTCTAACTCCCCTTCTTCCTCTTTCCCCAAATTACTCACTAACTTCCCCCAAAGAGGTCAAGATCTGCTTGATACCTCTTAGTTTCATCGTTCTCCATATCATTTGCATTGTTGAAGATCTGCTTCACTCAAGGAATGTTCACACTTCTTCTATCAGTCATTTTCCCACATTGGTAGACTAAGACATCATTCTTAGCGCTTTTTCTCATAATTGTCATATTAACTATTAACTTTACTATGTAGCTCCATATTTATTTCCCCTTCCCCTACTAAAACTATGTATATTACTCCCCTATATACTTATCCCCTCCCCTTGGTTGAAAGATAACCATATACATCCTTGGGAATTGCTAAGTTTATCTTAAACTTAGCAAGAGCCCTCAATACCCCCTCTAACCATCTCCCAAATGCATAAGGACTCATTCCTTTGCATAGTTTCCCTTCATATGTATAAAAATCATCCTTTTGGCCTTGTTTTACCTTTTTAAGGTATAAACCCTTTGTTTTGGCCATTAAACCCCTCCCAAAACACATAGAAATCCTCCCAAGTGCCTTTGGAATCCTTCCAAGGCATGAATCCTCCCTTTTTGGCCATCGGACCCCTTCCGATGCCCTAGAAGTCCATTCCAAGCGCTTACCTCACCCCTATGAATTCATTTGTCTTGCATTTTTTTATAAATAATGGCTCCAGCAGGGAAAGTGCCGACCAAATCTGGGCCGTCCATCTTTCCGCCCAAATCAAACGACCCTCGGCGTTTCGGCAATCGCAATATGTAAAGGTTGTGCCCTCCACCCCACCGATTGCCGAAGTCCCGAATTAATCACAACCATCCATTCTTGGGCCCCAGATCAATGGCCCATATTTAATCGCATCGCTCCCATATGGCTCCGACCAGCGGAGCCGAAAATTAATAAAGCGCGGCATAAATATATTTCGAGTCCAATTGGTTTCGGCGTTTCTATATGGCAGCCCCTTGACCCCGCCGATAGCGAAATGCCGACGTAATCTCTGTCGTCCATCGCCTTCACCAAATCAACGGCCCATGTTTGATCGGCGAACACCCCTTATGTTTGGCTCCGATATTCCGAAGCCAAAATATTATAAAGGCGGGTTTTGTAAAAGCTATCGGGTCCGTAAGGTCCCCGGGCACAGCGAAAAGGGAGGTCTCTGATATTCTGGAGCCGATAATTTATAAAGGGTAGTTTTGAAAGGGATTTCGGGTCCGTTGGACCCGTTTCAAATGTAAATTTGCCGATATGATGGGTTCCGATGGTTCGGACCCGATCTCCATTAAAAATGGGCACAAAGGCATTTCGGGTCCGCAAACCAAATTTTTGTAAGTCCGCCGATATGACATCGCCGATGCGCCAGACGCGATTTCAAATAAAAGGAAGGGCCTATAGCATATCAGGTCCGCGCGGTTTCGGCGATTGTTTATGTGCCACACCCCGGTCTGCCTGACGCCGATATTGCGATTTAGCGCCAGCCGTTGGATCAGCCCACGCCGGATCCAATAACCATGATTTAATTCAATGAACAGTGTCGCTATTTGGCCGTTTTTTAATGAAAATTCATGTTTTTATGGCATTTCGCCTGTTTATAATAAAAGGGCCATTTTTAATGTTTTGTGTGTGGCGCCCGTGCCCGCCCAGGTATAAAGGAAATGATGGTTTCCTTAGCCATTTTGAGATCGCTCTGGGCCCAAATACTTCCAAATGCAGGGATTTCTCCTCGGCATGCCGCCAGAGCTCCTTTATTCGACCCAGTGTTGCAAATTTATCAGTTTAAGGACCATTTTTAATCGGCCATGCGCCGATAGCATTCTACAGGCCACGGAAGCATTTGCAGCAGTTATTCTTGCATTAAATTGGCAGATAAAGGGGCGATTAGATAGTTAAAGAGTATCAGAGAGAGAAAGTGGCCTGATTCAGTGTCAAAGTGTATCAGAGGAAGCGACAAAGAGTATCATATTAAAATATCAGCAGCCCGAAGCAACAGAACATTAAATAGCCCCCCATCAAAGTCAATAAAGCAGCTCAGAGCCATCAAAGCCCACTAGATCACAGTTATGAGCATTAAAGCCACTCTACAGCAGCAGAACCACCTAGAGGGGCAATTCAAGTGTCTAAAGCCCAGATTTTGCAGAGACAGTGTACTAAGACACATATGAGCAGCGCAGCAAGTCCCAAGGCACAGTTATTGCAGAAGTGCCAGTGCATTGCTCAAAAGAACAATAATTTATTCATTCTTATGGCTGCAGTCCCTGCGCAGCTGGTAGATAGGCATTCTTTCATTTATTTGCAAAAAATGTTAGGTTAGAAGCATTCATTTCTCCAGATCTGCTATCAGATCTACTGTTGTAGATATTTTCTCTATTTATACCACCCTCTGGATAGTGTAGAGGGTTGGTTGGTTGCATTTCTCATTCCAGACTTGTGCTATAAGCTTAAGAACTTCTGTAATCAAAGATTGCTGGAATATTTGCATCTGAACTGGCTGGTTGTGCTTTCAATGGCTAAAGAGCTTGATATGGAATTCTCGTGCTTTCTCATGGTCCAATAAGTCTTTCCTTCCTTTGTTTATCAGTTTATACGTATCAGTTTCATCTATATATCATAATCTAAGTTCCAGGAAAAAGGAATAGATCAGAACTGGCTTTCATGCCCTCTGTGCTCAATTCTTGTAACTTTTCTATGGTTTCCTCTGAATTAGTGATAAATATGCATACTTAATTGATCATGTTTAAGCTATTTCTCATTTCTAAATGTTGCTTAGGAATCCTTCATTGCTCCTATATAGTCTTCATCCACTTTCCCTCTTTGGCTGGATGAGAGATCCTTAATTGCCTCTCATCCCCTAACCTCCATTTCATCCTTGTTCCAACATTTAATCATTGTGCCATGCCTAGCTATCCTGCTCCATATTCCCCTCTTCTGCCAAGGAAAACGCACCCTTCAATTCACATTCATTGACTCCATGCCCAATGGTTTGAACTTCTTACACTTTGTATGCCAACTCTACTTGAATAGATCAACCATGCCACCAAACTCAAACAAAACCCATGTGCATCACATATAGCCTAAAATCATCCCTTAAACAAAGCTAAATCCTAAAGAGAGAGCCCTCTCTGACTGCAGGTAGGCTAGGACCTACAGTCCAAAGATTGGTTTGTGGTTACCTCGGCCGTATCCCTTTGGGAGTCAAAAGGGACAACAATGGTGACTCCGCTGGGGACCTGAAATCATTTGTTTATTACTGTATACCCCCAATTTTGATCAGTTTGCCTTGTTTTCTGGAGAAAGTGTCCCTTTTCTTCAGAGCTTCTCATGTTTAGCTCTGATCTGTGACGGTGGATAGAGATCAGGCACTTCAAGGTTAATTCATCCACCTGGCGACTCCACATCATCCTCATAATAAAGACTCCACTGGAGAAATGAACCCAAAAGAGATATATGAGCAGATCAGGCTTTTGACCTGGATTACTATCCAAGAGGTCATGTTTTTTCTCCATAAAGTTTTGCTGTGTATATTGTATTTTAAAGACGATTCTATATCACATTTTTATGATTTTCCTTTGGAAAATGTTGTTGAAAAGCCTCCTTGCACATTAGAGCAGCAGTCTTCAAATTCTATTGAAGATCATCATACAGCCAAGGAGGAACCAAAAATAGAGCCCAGTCTTATAGTTCCTGTATATACTCCTGTGTCTCGTAAAGTTCCTGATAGATATAAGCCTCTCATTTTTCCTCCTGTGCTGAATCCTTTGCCTGCAAATCATCCCGAGTATCTCCCTAGATTTGATGGAGAAAATGGTATTACTTCCCAGAAACATATCCAGGATTTTGGAGATTATCTTAATATATTTGAAGTAGAAGATGAAGATGTCAGTCTTAGACTATTTGCCCTTTCTTTGCAAGGCGAAGTTAGGACTTGTTTTAAAGCATTTCCTGAGGCTAGCATCTGTAATCTTCAGCAGTGTGCTAAGCTCTTCCTTAATAGATGGATGATCAGAGTTAGTTTCCTCTTGCTCATTCAAGATTATGATGAGTTAAAAAGGCTTCCAAATGAGTCGGTTCAGCAATTTTCTGATCGATTCAATCAGGTCTATCTCTCTATGCCATTGAATATTAGGCCTCCCCCTGATCTGGCTCTATTGCAATATCCAAGAGCTTTTGATCTAGAAATGGAATTTCGTTTGAGAGAAAGATGCTCGTCCACTTTGAAACAGATGCAGGATGTAGCCGTGGACGTGGAGGCAAATCTAAAGAGGAGGGAGGAACAGCGCAAAGCAGAGCAAGAAGAGAGACTTCATAGTGTGTTACAAAGGACAGAGGAAATGTTGCAGCTGATCACAATGAAAGTGGAATGTTTGGAGCACCACAACACATCTGTTGTGCAAGAGGAAAGTAGTGACATTCACGAACAAACCTACCACAAATCAGATGACATATTCATAGAGCCATATGTGAAGGAGGATTCTCTTGATATATTGTGTGAATATAATAGCTTCTCTTCTTTCAACTGTCTGCCCAAATATGATCTGTATGATGATGATTATGAGCCTAACGACCAAATCAGCCTTGCAGAGGAATCAGATCCTATTTTGGCAGGAAGCGAAGTTCAGGCTCAGCAGCTTGAATGTAATGACTAGCTTGCCCAGTTCAGCTATGATGTAAAGGAGGAAAGCGCAGAAAATTTTGATATCAGTGAAGGAACTTTACCTTTCTGTTTTGAATCTTTTCAATTTTTTAAGGAGAACTATCATGCAATTAATAAGAATTTGTCAGCAAGTCTTATTATTGACTGCCTAGAGGATGATCTAAATATTGTTCCAGATGCATCACCTCTAGTTGTGCAGCCCCGAAGTGCCATTGAAAGTCAGATTAAAAAGGAGTACTCGGAAGCAGCAGCATATGATCAAATGATCCAAGTGGATCCCCTGCCTCTTTATTTTCAGCCATCTGAGTTATTCGAAGAAGAAGAAGAGGAGCAGCCTGCGCAGATCAGTCAAGTCCTATTCGAGCCAGATTGTAATAAATTGCAAGCACATCTGAAAGTTTTGAATGACCTATCTGCTGGCAGGCAAAATGATGAAAGAGATCAGCGGTTTTCTCCATTAGCAGGCTGCAAGGCTCAATATCGAGTTGTTGATGATCTCCCAACTCCAAGGCATGGTAGCGATCCCGAACCTTTGTACAGTTCTTTATTTCAGCCTAGAAATTGTATATATATGTTGCAGGACAATTTTGTACAGTGTTTAAACATAGTAAAGGAGGTCAGTAGCTTCCTGATCTTCTCAAAGATTAACAAAGCCACATCAGATTGCAAGATCTTAGTTTTTCTCACCGGCAAGCACAAGCAGCAAAGCTCACTAATGTCTATTTTGCTTAAATGGCTGCATTGGTAAGTGCTGGTTAGGGTAGGTAGGTAGGTAGGATCAATAAGGCAGCCAACAAAGGGAATTTTGCAGAGCACAACAACAATTGAATACAAGTCAGTTTGACCTGATGTTCTTGGCTTGTCACAAGGAAAAGCCATCCTCAAGTGGAGCCACTGTTAGCCTCCTACTGCAGCAGGTTAATCATCTTTCATGATCGACATTTTTACATGCCAAATATGTCATACTATGCATGCTGCAATGCTCCATATTTGCTACAGATGGCAAAAGAACTGTCCATGAAAGTGTGCTAGTCTCACTGCCACTGCTGTGTTCCAATTTTGATAAGCAATCCATTTTTTGGTTTGAGGTAGTTTTTCAGTTGGAGGACTTCAAGCGAGGCATGTCTAACTCCCCTTCTTCCTCTTTCCCCAAATTACTCACTAACTTCCCCCAAAGAGGTCAAGATCTGCTTGATACCTCTTAGTTTCATCATTCTCCATATCATTTGCCTTGGTGAAGATCTGCTTCACTCAAGTAATGTTCACACTTCTTCTATCAGTCATTTTCCCCCATTGATAGCCTAAGACATCATTCTTAGCGCTTTTTCTCATCATTGTCATATTAACTATTAACTTTACTATGTAGCTCCATATTTATTTCCCCTTCCCCTACTAAAACTATGTATATTACTCCCCTATATACTTATCCCCTCCCCCTGGTTGAAAGATAACCATATACATCCTTGGGAATTTCTAAGTTTATCTGAAACTTAGCAAGAGCCCTCAATACCCCCTCTAACCATCTCCCAAATGCATAAGGACTCATTCCTTTGCATAGTTTCCCTTCATATGTATAAAAATCATCCTTTTGGCCTTGTTTTACCTTTTTAATGCATAAACCCTTTGTTCTGGCCATTAAAACCCTCTCAAAACACATAGAAATCCTCCCAAGTGCCTTTGGAATCCTTCCAAGGCATGAATCCTCCTTTTTTGGCCATCGGACCCCTTCCGATGCCCTAGAAGTCCATTCCAAGCACTTACCTCACCCCTCTGAATTCATTTGCCTTGCATTTTTTAATAAACAATGGCTCCAGCAGTGAAAGTGCCGACCAAATCTGGGCCGTCCATCTTTCCGCCCAAATCAAACGGCCCTTGGCGTTTCGACGATCGCAATATGTAAAGGCTGTGCCCTCCACCCCGCCGATTGCCGAAGTCCCGAATTAATCACAGACATCCATTCTTGGGCCCCAGATCAATGGCCCATATTTAATCACAT